>CM054129.1:26166035-27461035 GCA_028751855.1 Ambrosia trifida | reverse complement strand
AGGAATCTAGTCGGCGGACTTGAATGGATGAAGGATTTGGAAGAGTGGAGAAAACGACGTGGGAGGGTGGGGGTGAAAGTGATGATGACCAGATTAAAAAATAAGAAGCGGTGGAGTTTAAGAGGTGACTCAGGGTGTTAAATGAAAGACACGTGGTTTAGATACTCTTCAACAAAATTGCCATCCAACTGTCTAAAAAAAACGGTTCACTACACTACTCGATCCCGGATCACACCACACACACAACAACAATGAAACCACCTGTACAAGAACAATTTTGTTATCAAACTTTAAAACCAATAATATTTAATATAAGTTATTAATAAAATAATAATAAGATCACTGTTCAAAATGGAAGGTTAATTATTATAGTCTAATTTAATCAAGTACTTGTCAATCAAATAGTGTTTATAAATACATTTTTTAAACAACCTTCATTACATATCGCTTCAAATTCATGTGTAAGAACATTATTTTTGGACCATCCGCGCGATGCGGCGGGAAACATAACACTTATGCCGCTGATTTTAGGGGTGTGTACATAACGATAAGGTTCAGTTCAATTCTATAACGAAAACCACGTTAATTATAATACATTAAACTGTAACCTAGTTAGTTATAAAACTGAGGATTCTAACATAGTTAGTTATAAAAACTATAACTTTAATAAGCTCATCCATAAAAAGAGAGCTAACAAAAATTACATATCTAAATGTGTTTATCCCAAATAACAAAGACTTAAAAATCATTATTATTAGTTGAATTGCTCTATTTAAAATAAAGCTACGTACAACAAGCACGTCAAGCTACAATGCTTGATATATATGATTCACCTCATAGTCACATATTCAACTATCTTGTAATAAAAATAAAAGCGCATAATAAGAAATCAATCATCTTACTTCAAACTTGAATTATAGGTCGTGTCCCAGTAGGTACCTCCTTAGATAACGATCCATAAGCTCCTTATCACAAAAATGTTTTCAAATTTACTCGATACATTTACTAATTGTACCGTTAGTCTGTTACCAAATCCTTTTTTTTTCATTATAAAAAGTAAAGTTTTGTGTTTTTCTATTGACAAATCATTTGTATATTTACTTTATTCATGAGTTCTAACCCTATATTATATAAAAAACATTATCAACATTTGATTTCATTTCAACACCCCACTAAGATATAATTATCTATACATGATTAAATGATATAGTTAATCTAAATCTTTTATTAATTTCACGAGGTTATCATGGCTAAGGCAAAATCGGTGTTAGTCAAACTGAAGGGAAATGAAAGTGATGTCAAAAATATATATCACAATACACACATACATAATTTTTTAAAATTTGAAGCTCCTACAAGATCATCAAATCAGAACAAAAGTAAACAAGGATGTCTTGTATGAACAAAAAAAAGTCATTTTTTTTAAAACCAAAATCCGAAAATACATACAAACATAACCAAAGTAGAGACAAAACATACAACACTTGAGTAACCTTGCTTGCCGAAACATGTTCACGTCTTTCAATGTATTCAAACGGAAAGCATCATGATTGGTTGCTCTCTTTTTACATTCACATTCTATCTAACCATTATTGTTATGAAAAAAGAAATTTCATTTATAAGAGTTTGTTGTCTCTTTAGTTTTCCTCAAGTAATTAACAATCTTTTTTTTTTACAATTGGGGTTGGTGGCCCAATGGTAGAAGTAAAACTTCTAGGAACACCTAAAGGGGGGGGGGGGGGGGTCATGGGTTCAAGTCCCACAAGGAGAAGAAATTTGCCGTTCAAAAAAAAAAAATAACAAATCTTTTAATTATATAAGAAGTTGTATCCTTTCGGTTTCTTCTTTTTAATTGCTATCATGTTACAAGAATATGAAGATTTAAAATTTTACTATTATATAATTCAAAACAATTTAATTGTATTTATTAATTTATCAAACAATTCATTATCAATTTAATACTTATGTAGAAATATCATATTGCCCCTTACCAATTTCATTAACTTGTTGTACTATAAACAAAAAATATTGTAATTACTTAAATTTGATTGGAATCCTCGTCTCATGGTTTATAATATAATATAGATTATTGAATTTAATTTGGTGTTTACCCACTAAATTGATATTGCATAAATATATATTTAAAGTAAATACTTTCTGGATCCCTCTCTAAATATATCTAATATAGATATACATATATAGAGAGACAGAAAAGAGAGTGTCAAAAATATCTAAGAGATTAGAGAAGTGCTTCAATTGTCACACGTACCCTTAAATAATCCACTTGGAAAAATCTCTTTAGTATTTTGTTTTTCTTTTGTTTAAAAACAATATATTTTTCTTAAAGTTTTAAAATTAACTAATATTAATTTAAATATAATCTATATCTATATCTATATCTATCTATATATCTATATATTGCAAAGCTAATAATCATACATATCATAATATTGAGAAAGTGTAGGGTACAAAGTCTCTTATCCTACAAAGTGTAGGAAGCCACAAAATGATGCCACGTGGAACTTGTCTGTTATAACTCTATAACTGATTAGAGGGGTAGTATAGTCAATTGGACATATCAATTAATCACGTTTATTATCAAATCCCTGTTTTATCGTTCATCAATATTTCAAATTTCATAACTGATTCCATAATATACGATTATCAATTCTTACCATATTCAAAAATCTACAATCATCGTCGATCACTGGTTCAAATTTTTTACGAAAATCATAATCAATTTGCCGAGTTCTTCACCATGTTCGGTATGTACTCTGTTTTTATTGTTTTCAATTAATCGTGATCTTACTCTTAATTTGTGTTTTCAGATCTAAACAATGAACCTGAATTCTTATTCGATGAAGAACATGAAGTTGTTGATCCTCGTAATCTCAATTTTGAAGGTTAGTTTCTACTGTTTTGAAGTTTTTTTAGATCAGTGATGAAAACAGAGGTTGAGCATTCCATTAAAAAAATTTATGTAGATATTATACATGAAGATGTAAACAACACTGATGAACATATTGGTGAGAGATTTGATTTCATGGTTGAACACAGAAGGATGCAAGGTATTTTTTGATGTTTTGTGGATTTGAAGATAATCATTTGCGTTTTAGGATTAGTAACATGCGTTTTAATGTAACTGGTTGTATGATCGTATTGATAACATTTCTAAATGCGTTTTAGTATGTTTTATACATGCGTTTTGATGTATCTGGTGATATTATGTTTAGGATAACATTCAAATGCGTTTTAATATGTTTTAACATGCGTTTTGATGTATCTGGTGATATTATGTTATTGATAAGATTCAAATGCGTTTTATTATGTTTTAACATGCGTTTTGATGTATCTGGTGATACTAATGTTGAGAATGACATACTCTGTTTTTTATCTTCATTTATATAGAGAACAAATCATCAAGGATCATTCGTCGGAGAGTGTTTTGATAAATGATTTGAACAATGTCAACGAAGGCATGTCTAGAAAAGACAAAGTTTGTAACATTCTCAAGACGACACCTGGTTCTAGTCTTCATGAATTGGCATTGATGTTCATGATTGATTCAAAACAAAGAGATATGAATCTTGTTGAAGAGCTTACTAAATCCATAGCTCTTTTAAGGTGCTCAATGGAAATGAAGATTAAGTTTCTCAAATCACTTTAAACCTTCCAGCCTTCATACTGTCTTTGGTGTCTATGTTCTATGCTACTTTATTATCGTTTTGTTTTAAGTAGTGTTTGTGTGTTAGGACAAAAAGGATTGGTGAAACCACTTTTGCAAACCTTAGTCTAATTCACTTCTGTCAAAATACTCTAAGTATAGAACTGCTGAAGACAAAGGATCAAACTGCTGAAGAAGAGATTTAGAAGTGCTGAAGAAGAAAAGTCATCAGAAGTTCTGAAGTTCAAACCAGACACTTCTACTGAAGAACTACTGAAGACAAACTACTCATCAGTAGTTTGTCATTCATCAGTACTTACAGAAGATCTTTTCCACCGCCTTTGTATATCAGTAGTTTAATACTTTAGTATTTCTTTTTTGCTTTATGTACAAGTTCCAAGACTGCAACTTGTTGCAACTTGTTTCTGAACTTGCTTTTTGGCAAGGTTCATGTATTTGTAAAGTCTATAAATAGAAGGGTTCATCCCTCTGTTTTAGATATTGATTTTAATACAAGAAATCCTTCAACACTTATTATTGTTATTTCCATTTCGTGTTTACTGAGAATCTGTCAAAGTGTTTCATTCTCATTCAATACTTAGATTCTCAATAAACACTTATCATTTATTAGTTCTTGAATCCAGGGGGAGTAATAACTCCTGTTGATAAAGTGTAGCTATAAACTTATAAACATTCCGCTGTGCTATCACTCACTAAGAACTTGCTAAACACTTAAGTGTCAACTAGCAAGTTCAATTAAAAGAGCAGCATACTGATCCAACATTGTGTTATTTGTTTTTCATGATGTAAAATGTAGCATGAATAATAATGTACATGCGTTTTAAGTGATATTAAATGTGTTTTATGTATTGGTTTTATATCACCAGTTAAATAGATTTCCATATATCAAATGCGTTTTAGTATTTATTGAATGCGTTTTAATATGATTCATACAAAACATCAAATGAAACATGCATTTTTAATACCAAAAGAGATATTTAGGTCTAACACTGTAACATTCAACAATGTAAAGATGCAAAATTAACAAACTTATCAATCTTAAAACTTTCAGCTCATATTATCTACTCGCTTTTAGCACCTTCGTGTAAGCATTTTCCATCATCTTTACCAACCTTGATGTATCCCCTGCAACATTCTCATCAATCCTATTTGATGTATTGTCTCCAACAATTTCATCAATAACATTGTCCCCTCCAACATTCTCATCAAGTATGTTTGATGCAGCATCTTCGACATTTACACACTGTCAAAAAATAAATACATGCGTTTTAAAAACAAATGCGTTTTATCTGATTAATGAAACTATTGATTACTGTTGATTGATAACTTCTGATGAAGTGTTTGTAACTACTGAAGAAGAAGTTAATAACTACTGCTGAATCAAACCACTGATGGCCTAACTTCTGATGAGCAAACTACTGATGAACATTGATACACATGCGTTTTATGGGTTTACAAATGCGTTTTAACTACTGCTGAATCAAACCACTGATGGCCTAACTTCTGATGAGCAAATTACTGATGAACATTGATACACATGCGTTTTATGGGTTTACAAATGCGTTTTACTTTTTTTTTTTAACATTGATACACATGCATTTTACTTTTTCGTGATGAGCAAACCACTGATGGACTAACTTCTGATGAGTAAACGATTTCATCCATTTCCTCCTGTATATGTAGATACTTCTTAATGTTTTTGTCCATTTTTTCATCCAAACCTGCAGAAAACATAACATGCGTTTTACTCATTATGCATGCGTTTTACTATATTTTACACTGATTTTTATAAACAAATTTATTATAAATAAATCATCTCATTCATCATTAAAATCTATAAAACGCCTTTATTATTTACCACAAACGCACTTACAAATTCTTATTAATCATTAGAATCATTAAAACGCCTTTACAACTTTCATCAAAACATCTAAAACGCATTTACTAATTTCATCAAACAAATCATTAAATCATGATGTTCATCATTCAAAACATCAAAAAACGCCTTTACTAATTTCATAAAACAGATCTAAACCATACCTTTATTAGTTCCCTTTCGAAAGCCTATCATGATTCAGTTTGCTTCTTCGTTCTCTTCCTTCACCCGGTTCGTTTTTTAGGGTTTTAGAATTAACTGGCACAATTGTTTAATTTATTTTCATATACGATCAAAATGAAAATAACAATATGAACATTTACTTACTTGATTTGCGTTTTGGAGCCATAATCCTGCTTTGATCGATTGTTATTTTCTTCGTTGATGGAATGCTTTGTTTTTTTTGTTACAGAGAGATTGATTTTGTGTGTGTTTTATGTGTGTGAATTCCATGATTATAGTGTTTGATTATGTAACCGTCCATAAATTAGATGATTTGGGCGCTATTATTAAAAAATTCAAATTATTATAGTGGCAATTTGTCTAATTTGCCCTCCTCTTGTTAACTGCCATTAAAAACACGTGATTGTAATTAATGTACAATGATCTTGATTAAAACACAGATGGATGGTCAGGATGGCTTCTTACACTTTGTATTTTAAGGAGGCTTTGTACAATAGCCTCTCTCCATAATATTATGCAATCTCTCTTTTGAGAGATGCCACATAGGATGTGATGTGGCAACTCTAGACCAATTAAAAAAAAAGGAATAAATATGGTTTAATCTAATTTATTAAATACCTAATCTACTAAATGTAAATATTAAACCTTTATTATTTTATCTCTCATGTTTTCTCCCATAACTTTTAAACGTTAATATCTTTTATATACGAGGTTTTTTAAAGAAAAAAATTACACCAAATTAACGAGCGTTTTATTATCTTTCCAACGAGTATCATAGTGCTATATAAAAAACGGAGAAAAAAACGACTATTTTTTGTAACCCGACAGGTATTGTGTCAGGTTTGGGATTAGTTAAAAAAAATTGTGGGTTTGGGTCGGGTCTGGGATTAGGTGATACCCGACCCAATTACCCGAAACCACATACTCAAATACCCGAACTATATACCCGATCATCTACCTATGAATTTTTTAACGCATCACATAACCCTTAGACTAATGCGTTTGATATTTCAATAAATAACTTTTTTTCCTTATTTCATGTTAGTTCTTTTTAGAATGATCGATTACAAACTTCCGAATTCATTTGACATTATATAATATTTTGTAATGGCACTAGATTTATACCCGGCGAAAACATTTGTTTTTTTTTATATTAGAATATGATAACTTATGGCACAGATTTGTTTAAAATAAATAATAATAATAATATTCATTAATCATATATTGGCAAATCATTAATTATGTTGTCATATTAAATATTTTATTATGTCATATTAGACATTTCAACTCGGGACGCTTCCGGGATAAAAACTAGTATTTAAATATTTCTAAAATCATTACACCCGAAGCGGTTTATCAATACTATACAAGTGGCTACAAGTGGCTATTGAATTTAAATTGTTATGTTTTTAGTTTTTACCAATAAAATGACATAATTGCCTTTGATGTGTGAAAACAAGAAGGAGATACACTGAACTATGAATGTAGGCTACGTTCTCTCTCTTCCAAATATAGAAAGTGGTGGTCATCAAAAACATGTCAAAATCCTAGTTACACGTGTCAATGCCACACTTTGCCATGTCACACTCGTTCCACAAAGACACGTGCCCTTTCACACACACGTATCTATTGTGCCCTATAAATTCACTATCTTTTCCTTCAAATCTCTCCGTTCAACCACACACAAGTCATAACAATGTGGAACTCTATGATCAATGCCGGAAACAATGGCGGTGGCGGCGGCAGCCGAAGGAGGCAAGAGCAAAGGCCGGTGGCTCAGCCGAGTTCGAGAAAAGGATGCATGAGAGGCAAAGGCGGTCCGGAGAACGCCTCTTGCACTTACAAAGGCGTCCGCCAACGGACATGGGGCAAATGGGTGTCAGAGATCCGTGAGCCAAACCGTGGCAGCCGCGTCTGGCTCGGAACTTTCAGTTCCGCGCGAGAAGCCGCGATAGCCTATGACGCGGCTGCCAGGAGGCTTTACGGACCTGACGCCCATGTCAATCTCCCAGAAGAGATTGACAACGCTCCGCCGCCTCCTCCAGCTGTCACGGAGGCGGCAAACGAGGCGCGGTACCACCGCGCCATCCAGCAAATGAAGAAGCAGCAAGAGTTCGAACGCCAGATGCAAATTTACATGCACCAGCAACAACGACAACAACAGCAACAACAGCAACAAATGATCAAAGTCGAAACCGCAACGATACCGGAGATCCCTGATCTTAACCGGCACGTCATCGGAAACTACGGCGAAGTCACCGGAGAAAATTACGTTATCGAGAAATCATCAACCGGTAACCTGAACCTGAATGCTAACTTGCCCGATTTCGACGACTCGGGTTTGTGGACGGAGGCGGCATCAACGATGGACTACGAATCGCAAGCGATCGATCCGGGGATAGGGGCATCGGCATTTGATGATGCAATTGGCATTGAGTTGAACCATCCATTAATGGTGTAATTATCAAGTTTCGGTGATCATTTAATGGTTGGAAAAGATTGGTTTCTAGTTCTTCAGAGAACGTGGCACAAAACATACTACTATAGTTATATAGTAGTGTTAATATAAATAGAAAAGGAATAGAGAGTGTGTATAAAGATATAGATATGATCATATTATGCAAGATGATCACGTGATATGTCACATAGGGAACGGTATAAGGTGTGGTGCTATTTTAAGATATATAATATAATGTGCATGTTTACATGTGTATAACAAATTAGTCTACTTGTTAACTTTATTATACCCGCTTTGTGTTGCAGTAACAAGGTCTTGTTTGTGTTCGTTGTTAAGAAAATTAAGTGTTTACGAAAAGTTAATGAACACTTACCGAACGAGATTTTATGTTCGTGTTCGTTTGTTAAGAAAACACCCGTGTTCGTGTTCGTTTGTTAATTTTGTTCATGAACGCACACGAACATAAACGAACATTAAATAACACAAATAAGTGTTCATGAACAGAAACCAACACAAACGGACATATATTAATTTTTGAATAAGATCGAATTCACACACGTTAAGAAATTAGCTAAATCCATACAAAATATGACCTAATTATCCAGACATACTTAATACTTAACATAATATTGGTAAACGTAATAAAGTAGTGTCTATTGGAGGTGGATGGAGGAGGGTGTCGGAGGTGGATGGTAGATGTAAGACCCTAACCATTATACGGGTAATTAAGCGATAATTTACATGTAATTTACTTGGTTTGGAAATTCTAATTCAAAACTTTGCATAGTTTACATAATACACTAACATTTAGTTCATACACATCACATTCCAAAACATACGTAGAGTAGAGTTAGTGTTAAACATGATAACAAAACGCTTTCCAAAAACCAAGTTTTAAAAGATTAATTTAAACGTTGCGGAAGCGGATGAGTCTTGTGCGTTCGGCTCTTGTTCCATGGCGTGATCATCATTCGTTATCCATGATACCGACTACCTACTTCAAACCCATAAAAACATCATTAAAAATCAAGTTTTGGGCTTAAATGTAAGAAAAACAAATTTTCCTTGACCTAATACCCCCTCGCGCCCCATGAGGAAACTCCTCATGGGGTGTGGGAAGCTCACCTTTCCCTAGTGCACCATGAGGAGTTCATCATGGGGTGCGGGGAGCCTATTTTGGGTAGAAAGTTTCCAGAACTGGGCAATTTTGTTCCTTACAAGTGTTAGCCAAATTTCATGCTTTTTGACTGCATTTTTCCCACAATTTCAAGACCATTTATAGGGCTTCTTAAAACTCGTTTATGGGTCATAATACGTATTTCTTACATGTTTAAATCTCAAATGTAATTCCTTGTTCGGTTTCTAACACATTAACCATGATTAATATACCTATCTTTAACCTGACCCGTTAAGATTTGAACAAGTTGAAAACATGAAATTTAATGATTCCCAAGTTTCTAATTGTGAATTACACTTAACTAGTCAAGCCTCGACTTGACAAAGTGATTTCCGCCCAAGCCATTTTTTTTACCGTGGCACCGATGCGTCGTGTCCATGGCCACATGTGTCGTTTCTCTTGGTCTTACTCGCACGACCTATATGACTCGCGACATGGTTTTTATACAAGAATTTCATGCTTCTTGGGAATTACAATAGTGTCTTAATTTACATGACATCTTCATAGTTATACCCTCCTAAGTATGCATATATAGATATTTTTAAAGTCATAGTTATGACTTACCTTAGTTGTGTCCTTTTTGCTTCAAATCCTTACCCGAGTGGCTTCCCGTAGACTCAAGCTTTGCACCTAGATTTGAGTATTACACAGATTTGTTTAGGTACTTACTCATAGGCGCATTTTAACACATTAACACAAGTCTCATCAAAAGAATATAGACTCAAATGAAATCAAGTTTCATTTAGGCGCCGCATTTCATCAAACACTTGGTAGGCGCCTTTTAACCAAAGTTATTAATTGTTTAATGGTGTTTTATAATCCCGCTTTTTTAAACCGTCGAACGGTTCATGAACTGTTCGCTGAAAGTTCAGTTCGTTTGTAGCCCTAATGAAAACGTATAATATTTGACCCTTTATTTTTTAGTAAAATTCACGTCAAAATGATACCAACTAAAAACGTATATAAAAATAAACATGAAAACATATTATTATATTTGACTAGACCCATTTAAAAACAATACGTTGAAACGTAAACCAATTTGAATTTTTACTGACATGTACATAAAAATAAGCACGTAAATATAGTGGTTTTTTCAAGTTCAAGAATGGTACCGTGTATCGCAGCGGTGTCTACATGACTACATGACATGCTGACGATGGCATGGATGATGACATGGACGCT
The DNA here is from genome assembly GCA_028751855.1 of Ambrosia trifida. NCBI lineage: Eukaryota > Viridiplantae > Streptophyta > Magnoliopsida > Asterales > Asteraceae > Ambrosia > Ambrosia trifida. The sequence continues at coordinate 27,450,474 of CM054129.1, read as the reverse complement.
GATATGGCATGTCATTTAAGCGTCCATCAGCATTCAATAACTGGGTTAGTTATAAGTTAATAAAAGCTCATTGGCGAAAACTACTTTGAAAGTTATGACTTTTATGGGGAATTTCTTAAGTACAAAATTATTGCTAATCAACGAACAAAATTAGAATTATTAAAATTCAATTCCGTCCAACACTTGTAGCCTAATTGGTTGAGGGCCTAAAGTTTTTTATGGGAGGCTTAGGTTCAATTCCCACTAGCTACATTTGGAGGACATTGGTGGAGGGGAAATGAGGGATGACCCGACCATTGGCTTGGGTTCGAGTCCTGATCCCGACCGGTTTTACCGATTATTTCACTGTCGTGCCTTCGGGCGGGTGAGTGGTCGGGTTTTCCCGGGAATTGGTGGCAATTGGTGACCCGGGTACTCTCGAGTACCTGATTCGCCAAAAGGGTGCCCAAGAGTGCTCGAAAATTGATTCGTTGGCCGTTCAAAAAAATTAAAATTCAATTCCTCTAAATAATTATTGAGGTTATTTTATTTACAAAGTTAAGGGCATTTATTAAATCTGCCTGAAAGTTAAAAGAAAACAGTCGATTGGTGTAGTTTAAGCGTAGTTTTTTATGGATATATAAGTTGAACTAGCTAATTATCCCGGAAGGGTTTCGGGGTTGAAAAATCTAATTTTACGTGATAACCTATTGCAAATAGCTCAAGTTAACTAACCACAAAATCTCTCAATCATTGCATGTTCATAGTATTCTAATCAGTAATAACTCATATTCCCCATAAAATCTAATTTTACGTGATAACATGAACACTTTGTGTGTTTTTTTCCTGTATGAACGAAACCCCACAAAAAATAGTCGATTTTTTCTCCGTTTTTTATATAGCACTATGGTACTCGTTGGAAAGATAATAAAACGTTCGTTAATTTGGTGTAATTTTTTTCTTTAAAAAATCCAGTATATAAAAGATATAAACGTTTAAAAATTATGAGAGGAAATATGAGAGAGAAAATTTTAAATCTATTTTTAAATTTTTTTTTTTCTAAAATAACTCAATTTAATTAAAAAGGAAAAAAAATTCAAAAACACCAAAAACTCTCTATTATGATGCCATGTGGCACTCTCAAGAAAAAGTTGAGGCCTCCATTGCACGCCACGTCAGTATATACGTTTTCTTTTATATATATAGATATGAGTAAAGTTCACGTACAAATAGCTTTATCGTACGAACAGTACGAACTGAAGTAAAAAACACGCGGTGGCATTTCTGTAAATATTGGAAACTTTATATAACTAGAGTAATTATATAATTACTCTAGTTATATAACTAGCGTAATTACTCTAGCGTAATTATATAACTAGAGTAATTATATAATTACTCTAGGGTAATTACTCTAGAGTAATTATATACACTAGAGTAATTATACAACAAGAGTGGTGGTCATTATTTACGAAAATGTCACCGTCACTTTTTTACTCTAGAGTAATTATATACACTAGAGTAATTATACAAACAAGAGTGGTGGTCATTATTTACGAAAATGTCACCGCCACTTTTTTTTGTTCCCTTCAGTTCGTATGTTCGCACGATAATTTTGTTTGTATTTAATCTTTTGTTTATAGATATAGATAGATAGATGCGTCGTATGTTTTTGACCTTGTGAATATGGTTTTTAGTTTTTTTTTTTTTTTTTAAATCTGATTTTAGTAGTTATCCCATCAGCACATCGTGAGCACCACGTACCATACGGCACAACCAAAACCAATGAATAACTTCAAGTTGGGCTCACTTTAATGATCCAAGTATATACAAGTATACAACCATTTCCCATAACAAAGTTGGCCCAACACCTTTATAAACCACCTGGGCCTAAAACACATTTTTTGTCCATTTAGTTTTAGTTTGAAGGGGTGTTTTAGACTCTCGGTGTTTGTAAACTTTGTATTGATAATATTCATATTAACTATTTTTGTAGAGTGAATTGCTTGGTTGGTCCCTGTGGTTTCCAGATCTTGCAACGTTGGTCCTCATGGTTTAAAAATTACACAGTTGGTTTCGATGGTTTGAAAAATGTTCACGAGTGGGCCTGAAGGTTGCATTTTAATAACATGAATGGTCCTTACCAGCTAACGACGTTAAAATTTTCAGTTAAGTCCATATAAAATTACCAAACTACCCTTGGTTATATATTACAATTACAAAAATCTGAATTATATATTATATTAAAGTAATTTAAAAAACATAACAAAATAAACTAAATTAAAAAATTATATAACCCCACCACCACCGTGCCATCATCCCCAAACCCCAACAACCACCTTCATCCTCCTGGTATGATGATGACGTCACCCAACTCCTACACCACCACCACCATTCACCCCCACCAGAACAATAACAGCATCGTAACCCATGAATCGATGCAGCAGAAGTTTAGTTTTGACGGGTCGGGTCAGTACGGAGACGGGTCGAAGAAATAGAGAGGAAACAGAGAGGAAGGCCTCCAGGTTCGGTGAAGAAGCAGATGGTCCACTTAAACTTCAATCGCTGAGCTGCTACATGCTTGTTTCTGGCCATTTGTGTTCAGCTTTGCAACATCATGGTCAACTCCTGTTATTTTGGCTTTTGAAACAAGCTTCTGACTCTTGCTAAACTCGGGTCTTTTCCAACTTGTGTGGACCTACATTATACAACATTGATCAGAGCTTAGTACAAAATAATCACATAATATTAACAAGGTGATTAAGTGTCGAAAGGGCCATTCTTTGTTTGACCAGAAACATTGATTCTTTATTTATTGATATCATCATGTCAACATAAAGATCTAGTTACCTGTTTGAGTGCGGCGGAGATGGTGTTTTGCTGCGGCAGAGTTGGTGGAACGGTGGTGTTGCCAGGTGGTGGTCGGTTGGGTGGTGGATGATGGTGATGCAAGTGGATAGGGTGCGGTTTTGAAGAAGGGTGGGTGGGGGAAGAAGAAAGGTGGGATTGAAGTGGGGCCCACTTAAAGTTTATGGTATTTATATGAGAAAATTGCATGGTTGGTCCTTGTGTTTTTCAAAATGACTATAATACCCCCATGTGGGTGGACTTAACCAAAAAAGTTAACTGTCGTTAGTCATGGGGATCAATCGAGTGCACTTTTATTAAACCTAGATACCAATCTTGTAATTAGTGAACCACTAGGAGCAAGAGTGCAAAATTTGAAAAGCACAGGGACCAACCATGCGATTCTCTTTTTTTTGTATTTCTAAATAATCAGGTTATATAATCAGCTCTAGAAACCGATTTATTACTTCAAACAAAGTGATTATATAAGCTTATAACAGTAGTACCCATTCTTAATCTCAAATGCGACATACCCGTAGCCCGGGTTCCTTTGATTATTGAGTTCATCTACCGATAGGATTTTGTCCCAAGAACATATAAACGACTCATAATTTTAAGCAATGTCATTGTAATCCTCAAATTCATTAAAGATGATGTGGGAGAACAAGTTGTGTTTCAGTCAAAGTTCCTAGATGACATTAGGTCAGGAGAAACAATGTTCCAACTGATAAAATCTTTCTTGTGGATTACTTGCTGACAGGGCCGTCTCTGAGAACCCTAAAAAAAATTTAGGCCTCGGGCGAAAAAAAAATTTTTGGGCCCAAAATTTTGTAAACAGGAATGAATTTTAAAAAAAAAAAAAATACTAAATATTGTGCTAAAACCAAGGTTTGAACTTGAGACCTCTACATTAAATTTGTATAGTTTTTCCAACTCAACTAACAAGACTTTTATGTATAAAACACAAATATATATCCTAAATATACAATTTAATATATGTATGTATATTTTTAAAAAACAGTTCGGGCCCATTTGTGGGTCGGGCCCTGAGCCGGTGACCACCTGAGCCCATGCTCAGGGCCGGCCCTGCTCGCTGAATATGGAGAGTTTTTATTCTCAGGGTATTTCAAGATCTAGCGGTTCGTGTCAGTGGGAGCCGATAGAGACAAAGAAAGGGTCAGTAGAAGACATAGCCATGACTGATGTGTCGGAGCTCAGAGGAGCTTCAACGGGTCTTCATTTTAATTGATAAGGAGGCCACTACAACGAATGAGGAAGATTACAAGAGGTACAAGTTCACAGCGGATGGCAGTCTGAAGATTATCAAGCCTCCAAGTGGGAGATTGTTGGCTTTGTGGAGCCTTGATTTGGGCTCGGATTAGATTACAATTAAGTGGCAGACTAATTAAATTGAAGACTTGGCCTGCTTTATTTTAATTAGCCCATTATTAGTTTTCTTGTTTCCTAAGGGTAAACCCTAATCTTGTATTATAAATATAATGTCTTGTACTTGCAACTCCTCATCACGAGTGAGGCAGAAAGCAATAATAAAAGTATCATGGTTGATGTGTGGTTGAAAACCTCGTCTCTATTAAATCTAAAAAGGTGTTTTTATTTGATTATTTGAGGCAGGATATAGCACTTTGATTTGATTTGATGTTTCAGAATAAAAGCGCTTATGGAGTAAAGTTTATACAATGCTAGAATGAAATATTGAAGTTGAGAAGCATTGCAAGAAAGAAGACTAAGAGAAATGCAATGAAGGTTCTGGCCGTCTCTGACGCCATCACCGTACCTGACGGCAGTCTCGCCGTCTCTGACGGTGTCATATGACAAGACTTGGTCAACATGGAGTTTAGTGCAAGATTTTAATTGTGTTGATGGGGGTTGACTAGAGACTTGATTGGGAGGTTGACTTGAATTCGCAGCGGGACTAGAGACTTGATTGGGAGGTTGACTTGAATTCGCAGCGGGACTAGAAAAGGAAAGATTTTGGGATCAAAATGGGGATCTTCCATCATTCCAAAAAATCTTTGAATTTACCTAATCACAAAAAATCATCAAGCCAATTTCGAAAGCCAGGAATCATTCATCATCATTATCAATTAATCAAGAACCATCCTACATCCATCTCTCCATCACCTTTTGAAGAAAAAAATGTTGAAGATCCAAGAACAAGAATCACTGAAGAACACCATGGCCATGCTTGGCTAAATCTTTTGTATCATGCCTAGGAAGTAAACAATTGAAGTTCTAGGGTTTAACATTTTGGTATTTTCTTAAACTATTGAATGTGTGTTTGTGTGTTTGAATTACTGTATTAGATTGCGATTAATATTATGTTGAAGCCATTCCAGTTAATTGATCTTGTGCCAATTTCTAATGTCATGAACATGTTTTCTTGCTCTAGTACAAACATAGGGTTGTATGTTTTAGGTAATGAGGTGTAGTTTAGTCCATCTCTGATGTTGATGAAACTTGACACCTAAGCCTATTGAACAATCACCCCGTTAACACCATTTGCACTACATTTGTTTGACCCATTTGTGAAAACCTTAGACTTCAGTTGTTGAAACCTAGGTGTGATCTTTTTAATTAAATTATTTACAATCCATGTTACTTTTTACTCTTACAATCTAAATTCAAGTTTTTAGTATAACAAACAAAATCCTTTCAATCAAACTCTTAAATGAACCAAGTACAATCTTCATAAGTTTTCTAGCATCTTCATAAGTAGCACCGTTTAATCAACTAAATAATATCCACTAACCACACGCTCTATGGATTGATACCCTATTTACCCTATCTACCTAGGTTAATTAGGTTTTGCATGACTCGTAACGACCGGATCATTCAATCTACATTCGACCAAAGGTAAACTACATTCGACCTCTTGACTGGTCGAATGTATATTCAGGTTAATCTCGTGGTCGTTTTCTGATTATCTGAACCTTCGACATTCAGTACTGGATCAATAGCTGGGGACATACATGAATAATGCACTTACAATGTCAACCAAGGCTCTTCCATATCTAACCGTAGCAATCCCACATTTGATCCGGTGAACCGATACACTGAAGCCGGATATGATGACCATATTGAGAATCTTGAAGAGTTAAGGGCAAACATCAATGACGATGACTCATTTAGTGTTCCGAGTTATCTATCATCGGATCGAGTTAGTGTTCATACTTATCATTCGGGGAAGATGAATACTCAGAAAGGGATTACACCGAGGAAGACGAGGATTGGATTATGGAAATGATAATGATGGTCACGAGGATGAAGAAGAGTACCAAAGTGATCACCATTCTAATGTGGGCGCAAATCGAAACTTGGGTAATGAAGGTTATTATAATCATGTCTTAAACAATCATCACCCAAGGCAAAACCCAAGAGGGCATCAAAATCACAACATTAACCAAAACCAGGGTGAAAATTATGTGGGTCGGACAGAGAGAAGACCTCATGGGAGAAGACAACCAAGAGATGAAGAGTTTGATGCTCCACGAAGAAGGCTTCCAGTCCCAATGCAAGGGGTTAATGGTCGGTTTAGACCAATTGTTTCTAAAATTAGTCACCCATTATTCCACCGCCTCAAGGAAGAAGATCTTTTGATTGCAAGCCGGACTACATCAACATTCTTCCTCATTTTCATGGGATGGCTACCGAGGACCCATATGATCACCTTTCCGAATTTACAGCAGTCTGTAGTACTATGGGGGGTCACAATTTCTCTCAAGATGAAGTTCGATTGCGTTTGTTCCATTTTTCCCTCAAAGACAAGGCAAAGAACTGGTTTCTCACATTGCCTTCACATAGCATTTATACTTGGGGAGAAATGCAACAAGTATTTTTGGATGAGTATTATCCGAGTTTTAAGACGGATGGGGCTCGGTTGGAAATTCGTTCCTTTCAACAATTACTGGGGGAACCACTTCATGAAGCTTTCACCCGTTCAAAGGAAATGATGCGGAAATGCCCACATCACAAAATCGAGTTATGGGAATTGGTTAACAGTTTTGTAAACGGGTTGAATAAGGAGGAGAGAAAATATTTAAAGTCTACTAGCAATGGGACTTTATTATCCAACCCGGAACAAGAAGATTGGGATTTCTTGGAGTTGATGAGTAAAAATTCGAAAGCCGAAGAGTCCGCGGATAGAAGGACCAAGCATCCCATTATAAAATCTCTTCCCAATGTGGATGCCAATGCAAAAGATCTAATTGCTACATTGGAAAGAGAGTTGGCTCGTATGAAGAAAAGAGAAGTATCGGCGGTTCAATATGCGATGTGTGGAATATGTAATGAGATGGGACATAAAACAAATGAATGTCCGGAAAATTCGGGTCAAGAAACCGCGGATGTGAATCAAGTATATGGACGAGAAAAGAAATATGACATGAACTCCAACACTTATCATCCGGGTTTGAGAAACCATCCTAATTTTAGGTATGGTAATGCTTCAAATCAAATGAACCCGAATTTTCAACCAAACACTCAAGGGGGTAATCAAGGTGGATCATATCAAAACCGCCAAGGTAATTACAATCAAGGCGGTTATCAAAGAAATTCATATAATCAAGGTGGGTATTCAAAGAATTACAACAATCAAGGAAGCTGATCGGGAGGACAAGGTGGTGATGATTCTTTGGATTCAAAGTTGGATGCGTTGATGAATATGACGAAGGAAACTAATAGTGATGTCAAAGAAATGAAGAAGGCAAATGAGGTGAGAGATAAGTCTCACGAGGCCCTAGCTAAACAAGTGGGGCAACTTGCGGAAGAAATGGCTCAATGGAGAGGAAGCGCGGGAAAGCTTCCTAGTGATACCACTATCAACCCGCAACATCAAGGTTTGAGTTCGAAGAACAATCCCAATGTTCCCATTAATAAGGTAACCATTCTTCGTAGTGGTAAGATTGTTGATAATAAAATTGATGATAAAGTTGAGCCACCATCGCCCCAATTTGTTAAAGGGGTGGTGGAAGATGAGAGTGATGAAAGTGAAGGTGAGGAGGAAACGGGTCAAAATAAAAGTAATTTTTTTTTTCTGAAAAATCAAAACCCGTTGAGAGCAAACAAGCTCCCAAGGCTAAGGAAAAGGGTATGGAGGGTAATACCATCCCTTATCATGACGCATTGTTGGAGCTATCTAAAAAAGTGGTTAAAAAAAGAGGCCCGCAACAAGAAGAGCTGTGGGAAATTTTTAAACAAGTCAAAATTAATTTGCCACTTTTAGATGCAATCAAACAAGTTCCCTCCTATGCAAAATATTTAAAGGATTTGTGTACCCAAAAGAGAACTCATAACATTCCAAAGAAAATTGATTTAACTGAAAATGTGAGTTCTATTCTTTCGGGTTCACTTCCACCAAAGTTACAAGATCCGGGGGCGTCCATCATATCCATTCAAGTTGGAGAATTTAAAATGACACGGGCACTTTTGGACCTTGGAGCTAGTGTAAGTATCTTGTCGGGTAGCCTTTATGACCAATACGAATTTGGTCCACTTCAAGAGTCTAATACCACCGTGGTGTTAGCCGATTTGACTTCTAAGCTACCCCGTGGGATGGTTACAGATGTGATAGTAAAAGTTGAAGATTTTTATTATCCGGTGGACTTTTTGGTGCTTGATTATGTTTCCATGGACCTAACCAAACAACCAACGGTCATCCTTGGTCGACCATTTTTAGCCACGTCCAATGCTCAAATTAATTGCAAAACGGGTACTCTTGACATGACCTTTGGTAACCGTAGGTTTAGGTTAAATGTTTTTTCAAATGGGACTAACCCTCTAGTTAATGATAAATGCTATATGGCGGACATTGTTGACGAGTGTATACCTCTATACGACACTGTTGTAGATGAGGAAAACACAATAGAGGGGTGTTTTATGTTTGACAGGTTACAAGTGGAAACATTGAAAGGCATGGTTGAGGAGGAAAAGAATCAAGAAGCAATGGCGATAAAGGAAGGAAGACCACCATGGACCCATCAAGTGGAAAGTCTTCTGGATCATATTGATACAAAATGCCACAAGTGGAATTGAAGGAGTTGCCTAAGCATTTGAAATATGCTTATGTTGAAGAAGGTAACACGCTCCCGGTAATCATTGCTTCAAACTTAATCGGGGAGCAAGAGGAAAAACTGATGAAGGTATTGGTGACCCATAGAGCTACTATTGGGTGGACTGTGGCGGATTTGAAGGGTATTAGTCCATCAATTGTGATGCACAAAATCATCACATATGAGAAATTGACTCCCACAAGAGATGCTCAAAGGAGATTAAATCCTAACATGCGGGAGGTTGTGAAGAAATAAGTGTTGAAGTGGTTAGATGCGGGTATCATTTACCCCATCTCGGATAGCCAATGGATTAGTCCAACTCAAACCGTTCCAAAGAAGGAAGGTATTCAAGTCATGAAAAACGACTCAGGTGAGGAGGTAGCCACCCGACCGGTAACCGGGTGGCGTATTTGTATTGATTACAGGAAGTTGAATGCTACAACTTCCAAAGACCATTTTCCTTTACCTTTTATTGACCAAATAGTGGAAAAATTAGTCGGACAAAAATTTTATTGTTTCTTGGATGGATATTCGGATTACAATCAAATTGTTATTCATCCTGAAGATCAACAAAAGACCACCTTTACTTGCCCATATGGCACATTCGCATTTAGGCGAATGCCATTTGGTCTTTGTAATGCCCCCGCCACCTTTTAAAGGTGTATGATGAGTATCTTTTCAGATATGGTGGGGGAGTCTTTGGAAATCTTCATGGATGATTTTTCTATTTTTGGGTTATCATTTGATTCTTGCTTAAATCAATTGGAAAAGGTTTTACAAAGATGTGTAAAAACAAATTTGGTATTGAGTTGGGAGAAAAGCCACTTTATTGTCCAAGAAGGGATAATATTGGGTCATGTTGTTTCGAGTCGTGGGATTGAGGTTGACCATGCCAAAATTCAAGTCATATCAACTTTACCTCATCCCACAAATGTCAAAGGGATAAGATCATTTTTGGGGCATGCGGGATTTTATAGGAGATTTATTAAGGGTTTTATTGATATTACAAAACCTTTATGTAAACGGTTATTAAAAGATGCTCCATTTGAGATCGATGAAAAATTTGTCGAAGCCTTTGATAATTTGAAAAAGAAGTTGGTTGAGGCACCAATTTTGCAATCACCCAATTGGTCTTTACCTTTTGAAATCATGTGTGATGCAAGTCGGTATGCGGTTGGGGCCGTGTTGGGTCAACGGGTGGATAAGAAGCCCGTTGCTATATACTACGCAAGTAAGACTCTTTCGGAAGCACAATTGAATTACACCACTACTGAAAAAGAGCTACTTGCGGTGGTATATACTTTGGATAAATTTAGGTCCTATGTATGGGGTAGCAAAGTTATTATCTATGCTGATCACAGTGCTGTCAGGTACTTAATGGATAAGAAGGATGCTAAACCCTGATTGATAAGGTGGATACTCTTGCTACAAGAGTTTGATTTGGAGATCCGTGATAAGAATGGCACGGAGAATGTGGTTGCGGACCACTTGTCTAGACTGATGCTTGAAGAGGAAGACTCAACGAATGAAATTAATGAGTCATTCCCGAATGAGCACTTATTGGTCGTTTCGACATTACCTTGGTTTGCTCATACTGTGAATTTTTTGGTGACAGGTACAATGCCGGAACGCTGGGTGAGGAAACAGAGGCTCCATTTCTTGTCCAAAGTGAAACACTATATTTGGGATGACCCAGATTTGTTTAAAGTGGGAGCGGATCAAATCATTCGAACATGCATTCCGGATGAGGAGATCATGAATGTGTTGAAGCCTGTGCACTCGTATGCATGTGGAGGGCATTTTAGTGGCCAAAAGATGGGTCACAAGGTTTTGTCGAGTGGGTTGTATTGGCCAACGATCTTTAGAGATTCGTTCGTGTATGCGAATAATTGTCTACATTGCCAACATTTAGGAAGCATCTCAAAGCGAGATGAAATGCAAATGCAACCCATTCTGGTTGTTGATGTTTTTGATGTGTGGGGAATCGATTTTATGGGACCATTTCCCAATTCCTTTGGTAATCTATATATTTTGGTGGCAGTAGATTATGTTTCTAAATGGGTCGAAGCTATTGCCACCAAAAACAACGACCACACCGTTGTTTGCAATTTTATACAAACAAATATTTTTGCAAGGTTTGGGATACCCCGGACAACCATAAGTGATGGGGGATCCCACTTCAAAAACCGCAAATTTGGAAAATTGCTTAAACGATATGGTGTTGACCATAGGATTGCCACCCCATATCATCCACAAACTATTGGACAAGTGAAGGTTTCCAATAGGCAAATTAAAGAAATTTTGCAAAAGACAGTTCGTTCGGACTGAAAGGATTGGTCAACAAAGCTAGATGACGCTTTATGGGCTTACCGCACGGCATACAAAACACCTATTGGAACAACTCCTTATCGACTAGTTTTTGGTAGAGATTGTCATCTCTCGGTTAAATTAGTTCATTGGGCATTTTGGGCTATTAAAAAGGTTAACTTGAGTTATGATGATGCAGCTCGAGAAAGGAAACTCAAGTTGTGTGAGTTGGAAGAGTTACGGGATGAGGCTTACGAGATTTCATCAAAATACAAGGATCAAATGAAACAGGCGCATGATGCAAAAATTCGTAAGAAAGAGTTCGAACTGGGTCAAAAAGTTTGGATCTACAATTCTAAGTTGAAGCTCTTCCCAAGAAAACTCAAAAAGCAAGTGGAATGGCCCGTACATAATCACACGGGTTGGAAAGCTTGGCGAGGTGGAGATAGAGGACCCGGAAGATGGGTCAAGGCAAACTGTGAATGGACACAGTCTAAAACCATACATCGAAATCAATTAAAATTGAAAGTGTTTGCTCTCATCCCATGTACGTACTCTAATTACTAGTATTGGGGACAATACTAATTTTTTTCGGGGGGGGGGGGGGGGGGGGGTGGACAGCTTCGTGTAAATTGTATATAGATTTTTATTAGTTTTGTAGGCTAAAAAAAATGAAACAGACCCACCGTCAGAGACGGTGGGGTAGCCGTCTCTGACGACCGAACAAAATTGCCCAAACGGCCAAAGTCCTGGCAGACGGCCTCCTGAACGGCTCCAATCAAGCACGCCGCCGCCAGAGACGGCGACCCAGGCGTCTCAGACGGCCAGCCTTTCCCAAACGCGAAAACTCGCGGTAGACGGCCCTCAGGCGGCCTCCCTTGTGCCCAAGCCAAACACGCACCGTCAGAGACGACTCCCTTGAGCCAGACGCCCCGAGGTGCGGCGGACGGACCCTTGGACGGCCTCATGCTTCATTCTTTGAACTCCATAACCAAACATCCTCTAATTCTATATGACCCTCACCCAAACACCCCTTTCCAAACACTTGAACCCGATTCCAAACACACCTCAATCTGAATTAAAATCCTAAACCTTTCCAAACACTTGAATCTTCCTTTTACTTTAATTCCCTCAAGAACCCTAACCTTCTTCATCTACTACCTCTACACACAAACCTCAAGAACCCTAACCTTCCTAAAACCATATCTCGTTCAAAACTTAACCAAATCAAGCGATTTTGGAGTCTATCTTGTGTAATTTTTCAAGAGGAATCCAAATCTTGGGTTGTTTTTACAAGATTCTGCACGGTTTTTAAGATTTCAGGCAGGCTAGGTCACGAAAATTTTGAAATATGGGGGCTTTTCTTTTCTTGATCAATTATTAACTCTTGTTTAATCAATTAATTGTGTTATCAACAACCATGGTATGTTTCACTTTTCTTTAGCTTATTAATTCTTGCTTTTACTTTATGTTTGAACTTAGTTGTTTGAATAGGTTAAAGCACAAAATTATGAATATGTTTGTGAATAAGTATTAATAAATGTGGGGATTTATTTCTTGTACATTTTGTTTTGAGGAATGGATTGTTGAAACATATTAAGAACGAAAAAGGTTGAAGTGATATGTTTGAGAGTCTCATATGAATAATGTGTAATTGCAGATGTATCACAGAAAGAAAAAGCTCAACTTGTTAGAAAGTTCATCAAGTGCAGGAAAGAGGCGTCTTACGCCGGAAGAAGAAGCTGAAGAAGATGAAAGAGAAAGGGTGGAGGAAGCGAACATTAAGTTTTATGGGAAGTTTCATGGTACGGATAAAGACCCATTGGGGGTGAAATGAAAGGCAGATCGACAACGACTGTCACACTACAAGAACAAGGATGTTGAGAGAAGAATGTGGAGGTGGAAAATGGCATCAATGAAGAGATCAACAGTGCCTGACGTTTTTGTCTATGAGAAGTTTGTGAAGGTAGAGGAATTAAGACCGTATGAAATTCCTCAGAAGTTTGAAGAAATGGGTTGGGAGCGTGCTCTAGATTGGACTGAGCACGCGAGCGAGAAGATTTATCTACAAACTATTTGCGAGTGGTTGGGAACGTTGAAAATCACTACCGGGACTAACGCTCAACATACATGGAAATTGGTAGGAGACGCTGGAGGAAAGAAGATGACAATGTCCTTTGAAACTATGAACAAGATAGCCAACTTTGATTCATTAGGACCCTCAGCATACCAATATCTCGATGAAAACCATTTTTGGAGTAATACAATTGAAGGAAGAGATCCGGTAGGTATGGCCAGTGTGGTAATCCTATTTCCAGGAGAGGGTAAGGATAAGAAAAAGGAGTGGATGTCAATAGAAGGAAAAATGTTGCAAACGATTTCAGTGGATAATGTGGCATCCAGGTTTGGAGATAGAGGTAATCTTCACATTTGGGATTACCGGGTGATCTATGCATTACTTGTGGGAGAACCGAAATTATCATTTCGCCACATTGTGATGATGAACATATGGGATTGCAGGGAGTCAATTTCAAAGCAAATGATTCCGAATGTCAGGTTGATTAATGAAATGTTGATTAAGAAAGGGTGTATTGCAGAGAGGGCATTATGGACGGAGGTACCGGTACTTGAACTCGGGATTGATAGGTACAAACTTTCAAGCCGTGAACAAACAGATCTAGGCAACTATTGGAATTTAGAAGATACAAAGACACACCGGTTTCTAAAAGTGAGAAAGGCAGATGCACCCCCGATGGACGAAGATGAAAAAATGGATGAAGGAAGAGAAGTTGTGCAATATGTTCCAATTCTAAACCAGAGACACCACACTGGACCACAACATTGAGAGATGACCACTGAGTTTGTTGCAAGATTAGCTCGCCGAAGACCAGGAGGATGGGCACATTGGTCTCCCGCTGACCGATATATGTTTGATGAGATGGCCTCCATGGGACTTGAGGCAGAGGATGAGAGAGAAAGGGTTCGTGAGCATGAGCGTGAACGTGATGAATTGGAGGATCAGTGTTGGCATGTGTATGCCCACGCTATGGAAAGGAATCGAGTCAATCAATTCATTTTGAGCGAGCAACAGAGACATGAACGAGATTTGAGGGCTGGGCTACCTTATAGAGAGTTTGCTCCATGGGTGGATTACTCCACCATCAGGGACTAACCAAAAGAGGTGATACGGGCTACGAGGTGGCCACAAGGCATATCATCTAGTTATTTGCCCACGCCACCACCACAGCCTCCATAAGGTTCGTCAGCCACCTCGCCACTCGATCAGTTCCAAGATATGTGGGGTGCTCTAGTGCAACTTCCCTATCAACCACATCCACCACCGGGTCCGAATGACCCATACTACCGTTGAAGAGGAGGTTGAGGTAGTCTTTTCTATGTACAGTTTGTATGAGGGTATGGCTTGTTTTTCTTTATTCACTTTTATTTTGGTGTGTTTTGGTGTGCTAGGTATTTTATGCTTTTAAGTTTTAGTTTGCATTATGTTTTTGGATATTTTGATGTTTTGTTTGAGCCCAGGTTACACTTGGCCAGTGATGATAGAGTGTTCAACGAAGAATGGAGGAGAAGGAGAGAAGGAGCAAGAGAACTGTGGAAGGCAAAAATTCACTCATGGAAAGAAAATCACCAACTGTTTATCAGGTGCATCCAATTCCTTATTTAATGTTCTAAGTTGTTAGAATAGGAGTTGAGTGAAGTTTTGTTTTTTCCTTAGATTGGGTATGCATTGGGATGGAAAATGGGCATCCTCACATTTATAATTTGGCTAATAGGTTTCCCCTTATTCATGACAAATCCACATTGAGGACAATGTTATTCTCAAAGTATGGGGATGAGGGGATATCTATTTAAACTTGAATTTTTAAGACCCTCAAATTTTTTGAAACAAACTCGATCCTAAGAAAGCCTTTTCCGCCTGATTATTGGATCATGAAATTCGATCTCTAGTCATGGTCATAAACTCTTTAAGTTCCTTGATGTGTTTTTCCAATGATGGTTTTTGAAAAATGTAGAGTGCCTAGTTAGAAAAGAATATTGAAGAGTATAGCATTTTTGCATATCGGCAACCCATTTTCCTCTTCATGTTCATGAGAGATTATTGAGCCACCACAACATGCTACCACTCTATAAAATTCCACATCTATTGGCATGTTGTGTTCATTTGAATTAAGTGTGCCATTATAATTGCATAAGGTAGAACTTGCAACTTTTGATACGCTTGCCACCTTAGAACAATTGTGACACAAGAATGATTAAGGCATTAGGTTTGGCCTTTTTATTTTTACACCACTTTGATATCCTTGACCCAAAAACAATCTCCCCTAGCTAAACAATTTTGAGCCTTTAGCCTTTGAATTGATCACCCAATTCAACCCATTTGACCCGTGTAGCCTTTTCAATTTTAAAACCCAAGTGATGAAAATTCGATTTTAGGATTTTGCTTTGTATTGTAAATAGTTGCAATGTGATTCCAGTTTAAAAAAATCTGAAAAGCATGAGAACAAATACGCTTCAAACAAATGAAAGTTCTCATAGAAAAAGCACAAAAATATGTTTTAGTTAGTTGTTGAAAAAAAGGCGCAATATTACCTTATGTTTAAGTAGTTGTGTTTTGATGTAATAAAAGTCGAATTTTCATCACCATAGTCATTTTAAATATCCCATTCCACGCCCTTTGCCTAGCCCCATTACAACCCTTTAAAGACCTTTTGACTTGTGTTTGCTTTTGTGTAATTTGGTGAAAGGCGATTAAGTTGCAAGCCTATACTAACATGCATTATAATCGGTTTGAGTGATTAATGTAATATACTAGTGCATTATGACTAGTCTTGATTAAACCGAGCAGAGTGAACCATTGTGAGGGGTGTGCAAAAATGTGAAGTTGGATCTGGTTGGATTTGGCTAGGCAACTTCTTGTTTATGGAGTAACACTTAAAACCTTGGAATGTAAATCTACTAATAGGCGTAAGTCTTGTGAGTTAGGGTATAACTAGGGACCATTCTTTGAGAATTAATAAAAAGGTTGGAAATTGTTTGAATTGTTGATTTAGTGAAACTTATTAATTTACTTAAGCACAAGCAAAAGATAAGTGTGGGGATGTGATGCGTGGTTGAAAACCTCGCCTCTATTAAATATAAAAAGGTGTTTTTATTTGATTATTTAAGGCGGGATATAGCACTTTGATTTGATTTGATGTTTCATGTTAAAAGCGCTTATGGAGTGAAGTTTACACAATGCTAGAATGAAAGATTGAAGTTGAGAAGCATTGCAAGAAAGAAGACTAAGGGGCTGTTTGGTTCACCTCTGAATGGCTCCATTCAGAGGTAACCTCTGAATCGGTCAGAGGTTAAGGTGTTTGGTTGCCAAAATGCAACCTCTGAATGATTCCACTCAGAGCTGAATGGTTCAGCATATGTGAGATGCTGAATGAAAAACAAGACCCTTATACCCTCTCTACTTCTCTTGTTCTCTGATGAAGCCAACAACCCTTTCTTTTCCATGTTCCCCATTGCAGCCACAACCCACAACCCCTTTCTCTTCTCTCTTCTCCCTTACAGTCGTCATCCCTCACCGGTCAACCGTCGCCGCCGTGGAGTCCTCCCGGTCGTCGGTTGTTGGTCACCGCCTCCTCATCCGCCTTTAACCTGTCTTCACCACTGTAAATCTGACTTCCACCTTTGACTTCCACCACTGTATGAGAATAAGAAGAATAGAAAACAGTGAAGAAAAGAAAGAATAGGAACCAGTGAAGAGAGTCTGTGTGTGGGGGTTAAAGATAAAGGGGATTCTTTGTTTTTTGTTTGTTGAACGACTTCATTCATCTTTTGACCAAGAGGATTCTTTGTGCTTTTGTACTTTGTGTGTGTTTGATTTATAATAATAATAATAATAATAATAATAATACTTAGGGATAAAATAGTCATTTTGCATACTCATTCAGACATACAACCAAACAACCATTACTGGTTCAGCACTTACTGGTTCAGAGTCTCTTACCAATTCAGACCTCTTACTGGTTCAGCACTTGCTGGTTCAGCACTTGCCAAACAGCCCCTAAGAGAAATGCAATGAAGGTTCTGGCTGTCTCTGACAGCAAACATACTGTCTCTGACGCCATCACCGTACCTGACGGCAGTCTCACCGTCTCTGACGGTGTCATATGACAAGACTTGGTCAACATGGAGTTTAATGCAAGATTTTAATTGTGTTGATGGGGGTTGACTAGAGACTTGATTGGGAGGTTGACTTGAATTCGCAGGGGGACTAGAAAAGGAAAGATTTTGGGATCAAAATGGGGATCTTCTATCATTCCAAAAAAATCTTTGAATTTACCTAATCACAAAAAATCATCAAGCCAATTTCGAAAGCCAGGAATCATTCATCATCATTATCAATTAATCAAGAACCATCCTACATCCATCTCTCCATCACCTTTTGAAGAAAAAAATGTTGAAGATCCAAGAACAAGAATCACTGAAGAACACCATGGCCATGCTTGGCTAAATCTTTTGTATCATGCCTAGGAAGTAAACAATTGAAGTTCTAGGGTTTAACATTTGGGTATTTTCTTAAACTATTGAATGTGTGTTTGTGTGTTTGAATTACTGTATTAGATTGCGATTAATATTATGTTGAAGCCATTCCAGTTAATTGATTTTGTGCCAATTTCCAATGTCATGAACATGTTTTCTTGCTCTAATACAAACATAGGGTTGTATGTTCTAGGTAATGAAGTGTAGTTTAGTCCATCTCTAATGTTGATGAAACTTGACACCTAAGCCTATTGAACAATCACTCCGTTAACACCATTTGCACTACATTTGTTTGACCCATTTGTGAGAACCTTAGACTTCATTTGTTGAAACATAGGTGTGATCTTTTTAATTAAATTGTTTACAATCCATATTACTTTTTACTCTTACAATCTAAATTCAAGTTTTTAGTATAACAAACAAAATCCTTTCAATCAAACTCTTAAATGAACCAAGTACAATCTTCATAAGTTTTCTAGCATCTTCATAAGTAACACCGTTTAATCAACTAAATAATATCCACTAACCACACGCTCCTTGGATTGATACCCTATTTACCCTATCTACCTAGGTTAATTAGGTTTTGCATGACTCGTAACGACCGGATCATCAGCAGCCTATGAATGTAGGTTAGCCGACCAAACCACGTAAATCCTTGTGTTCTCGTGTTCATGTATTTTCTGCAGATTAATCGTTTGTGTGTGTCGTTGCTTCCGCGTGCGTCGTATACCTAACATATTTTGCATCACTTATTTTAACCTTGTAAGTTGTATGTAAAATAATAATCATATCTGAGTATAACAACAATAATAATAATATTTTGGTGATAATTGTTATTATCATAATAATAACATTAACATTAATATAATTAATATAATACCAATATAAAAAAAGGGAAAACAAAAGACAAATGGAAAAATAGTTTTTAAGGTTTTCTACGTGAATAAAAAGGGTATATTAAGTTAAATACTAGTCTATTGCCCGCGTGGACAGACAGTTCATAAACTTAGAATTATTTGGACGGTAAAACTTATAAAAAAATACAGTAGAAATATTTTATAAAAATTTAAAAGCAACGAATACACGTTTTATTCAAATATCACTAAATATTTCCTTATACACCACATTTTTTGTTTTAGTTTTGATCAAAGTAACAAAAAAAAAACATAAAGTGCAAACACACCATTTATTTAGATCAAATTAGTCTCAAAAACCAAACAAACCATAAGTGAAACAAATTGTCACCAAACATTAAATAAAAATCCTGACAATAAAGAAATACGTAAACAAACGGATCATTGTTCCTATTTTTCAACCTTAGGAATCAAAACGGGGGTCTCAGTTGATTTCTTAAACTAGCTTTTCTTACCAGTCTTAAGAACTTTAGTTGTAGATTCAATTGCATCATCGTCCAACTCGTACACTTTGTCCAGACTACGCTTCACTTCCTGTTCATCATGTATAAAACTAACTCTACAAGATGAATCTGGAGTATTGTTATCTCCAACAGAATCCTACAAAAGTAAATCAAATGTACAAACTGTGAGAATAAATGACATTCAAAATTTAATTGCATAAATGATTTAAGAAGTCAAAGAAAAACCTTAAGAGAGATTGCATTCTGTGTTGAGGATTCACCTATATCGATGTTTTCAAACCGATGTTGATCCATCTAAAAAACATTAAACTTGTAATATTTCAAATATTAACTTGAAGTGTTTATACGATAAACAAATAACAATGATAATGATCCAGAACAATAATAATAAAGAAATGTTGATATAATGATAACCTGAATGTCAGAGAACCTTTCTTCAAGTGAAGCAACGATTGATGAATCATTTGTAAGTTTACGTATACCATATCCATCAAGATGGTTATCAATGTTGAATTGTCCAACTTTAATCTTAAAAGCAAACTTTTTCTCTTCAAATGCATCAAACTCAGTAGGAGTTTTTTTTGTCTTCAACAGAAACCTTGAAAACAATAATATAAGTAATATGAAATAGAATCAGTAGATTGTTTATGGCTGAATAGAAATAAGTTACCTGTTTGGAGATTTATAGCAGCTGCATTGCTGACATTCCCAACAATTTTTTTGCTTCGCGATCGAACAATGTAAGCGATGTTATGCCAGTACAATCATGCACCCTTATTGGAATTCTAAACCTACAGTTTCGAATTAAAAAACATTATTAAGTAAATAATATTGTACAAATTTAACTTATGTATATGCAACATAATTCTTACACTGGATCAGTAGATACGATGTGTTTGGGACAATCTTTATAGGTGCAAACCAAAACCTGTTTAAATGAAGTAACATCTTTGGCGTCTTCATCATCAGGTAAAATTAAAGTAGGCTCAACCTTGTGGTTACGGTTCTCGCAACCAAGGTAATACCACTCGTCCTTATCATCCACACCCTTAACAGTTCCAACAACAATGACTTGTTTGTTAATCTGCAAAACAAACATTAATCAGGTCAACATTTAATACAAAATATTGGGAAAAAACTGATTAGTAATTAATACATTTGAATACTTTCGTATAACTTTTATAAGGGCATATCAACATGTATACAAAGTTATTATAACTCGATTCAGCTTTACCTCTGTTATCAAAGGATGATCACGAATAGTGCTGAAAGGTGTTTTTTTCAAGAATTCATCAGCAATATTCATGCTACCGGACAATCCAAGCGATCGTTGAACAGAAGATGATTCTTTAGAGATAAACTTTTCAATATAACTATAAGTAAAAAGCAGTTTATCATTTATGTATATAATAAAAATAATATATATATATATATATACATATAATAGAAGCACATAAGTATAATACCTTTTCTTAAAAGCACAAATATCCTCAATGTCTTCATTGATAAAGAGCCGAGTGATATTGAATCCATTTTGCACGGTTACATTTCCTTTAAAGGAAAAAAATAACTTCAAATGTAACAATAATACACATGTAAAAATATTTAAACTTTAATAAAAAAACGTAATAAAGACAAACCTTTATAATTGTTAAAGCTACCAAATTGAACAATGAGAACGACATGGACTTCGGCTTCATTCTGCTTGATGTATTCGAACATTCGCTCACTATACTCATCACACAAAGAACACGTAATTTTGATCCCACTACATATAAATACAATCTTGCTTAAAAGGAACATAATCAAATATGTCTTCGTAGCTATTGATCGTCTACAACTAAATCAACATAGCCGTAGCAATGATGAAATAATAAATTATGATTTGTAAAGATGAAAAACATACTCTAGATCAATCAAGATAAGGTTCTTGTTTTTCAACCCAGCTTTGGTTTCTGTTGGTTCTGGTGGACTCCATTCTTCAACATACCCAATGAAATCTATAAGGTAGTGTTTGGTATGATGGAATGGAAGGGAGAATGGAATGGGTCATTACGAGGTAATGAAAAATAACGTGTTTGGTTTGTCAAAGGAATGGAATCATCCATTCCACAAGGCATTCCATTCCCTCAAAACCATTCCATCCACCCCCCCATGCTTTTTTTTCATTCCATCTCTCAATCTCTTATTCAATCTTCATTAACAACACCATAAGCCACCATCCACCACCACCACTAACCACTAACCACCAACCACCATCGTCACCACCCACCACCGCTGCCACCACCACCCTCCACCGCCGTCACCACCCACCACCAACACCGTCGCGTACCACCGATGCCACTACCACCCACCACCGTCGTCACCACCCACCACCGTCGCCCCCACCAACCATCGCCACCCACTACCTTCACCCACCCACCACTGCCGCCATCCAACACAACCCGCCACCGCCGTCACCACCCACCACCAACATCGTCGCCTACCACCGATGACACTACCACCCACCACCGCCGCCGCCACCCACTACCTCCACCCATTCACCACCGCCGTCACCCACCCACCACCGTCGCCATCCAACACCACCCAATGTCGCCGCCACCGCCCATCACCGTCACCCACCACCGCCGCCATCCAACACCACCCAATGTCGCCACCACCGCCCACCACCGTCACCCACCCACCACCGCCGCCATCCAACACGACCCACCACCGTCTCCCACCACCAACATCGTCGCCTACCACCGATGCCACTACCACCCACCATCACCGCCACTAACCACCACCCACCATCACGCCACTAACCACCACCCACCATCGCCACTCACCTCCGATTTTATTCCTTCGTCTTTTCTTGCCTATCTAACAACACAAAGTAATGTTTTGTTTCATTCCCACATGGCAACCAAACAAGACATGGAATGGTAATGATCCATTCCATTACCTTGTCCATTCCATTACCTCGTCCATTCCATTCCCTCATCCATTCCATTACCCCATACCAAACAGACCCTAAGAAAAAAAAAGTTTTTTTATATTAGTACAAAATCAGAAAAATTTAAGAATAGATATATAAAATTTTTAGAGTAAGTAAACAGACCAGTTTATGCTAAAAAAACGTTAATATGGATTTGCTAACAATGATTTATGAAAAAAAATAAATTTGTTACAAATGTACTAATTCATCTTGTTGACCTTTTATACATTTTAAATCATCAATTTAAAACATAAATAATGACCAAGGATAAAACACAAATTAAAAAATTTACATTAAAAAGTCAACTACTGCTATACTTCGACATAAAAAGTCAAAGATTTGTGACTCATGCTTGGAAATTTTATAAAAAAAATTTATGTTCTTAGTAGATGCTATACGATAAAAATAGAAAGTCATAAATCAAATATTCTAGCATTTATTATGTGTTTATTATGTGTTTAAATGCGTTTGGTTTTTAATTTCCGGAATTCTTTGAAAGGTTTGTTGTCAAATGTTTAAAAAATGAATTAATCCAAAGTCAAAATATTAAACTCTAAAATATAGTTGAAATTTGACTACTTGTATGTTATTTATTAACATTGTTTGAAATACTAAACAAAAAAACGTTACTTTGACTTTTATATTAATGATTTGTAAAACAATAAAGTACTTCCAATGTAATATGACCTTGCTATTAATGATTTGAAAAAAATAATAATAACCATTGATCAATGATAAGTCAGAAATTATAAACTTTGACATCAAAAGTGAAACAATACTAAAAAAGTCAAAGGTTGATATAAAAACTTTGGCAAATTGTAATTCTTTTAAGACTACTAAAAAACTTTAACTGTTAAATAAAAACTTTAGCAAACCTTGTAATCCATTGTCACACGACCGAAATGCACCTGTATTTGTAAAAAACACAAATAGAAAAGGATTGATATTAATATTATTGGATGAGCAAGTGAATGGTATAAAAAATTAGTTAAAAAAAAACAAAGAAAACCATGATCACTAAATCAGAAAATATATAAAATTAATATTTCAACCTAATCAATGAATCCACAAATCATCAAAATTGAAAGTAAACATGTAAATCAGTTTAAAATACATGATCCCTAAATCTGAAAAATGTATAAATAATGATTTCAAAAAGAACTGATTAAAATCAGTTTAAAACAAAGAAAGTGAATCATTCATAGCACTAATCAATGAATTAACTATAGGTAAAGATTGAAACATGAATCAACGATATACAATACATCAACATTGAAACCTAATCAATAAATCCACAAAAAATAAAAAACAGATTACAAAGTAATCAATGAATAAACAATACATAAAACAATCATCGACCTAAATCAGAAATTTTTGATCAGAAATCAGTGAACCCTAAATCTAAAACAATCAACATACAATATATCAACATTGAAACCTTAAGAAATAAAATCAGTATGAAAAAACATGAAAACCATGAACCCTAATCGACCACGAAAGGTTAACTAATAATCATATGTAGTCCCGAAATACTAGATCTTGTTGAATGCAATAGATTGTTATCACTTGGAAACACCTATTAGTTAGGTGTTTCAAGTGATTAATCCAAGAAACAAAGAAAACTAGATGAATATTGAAAGACCCGACACACACAATGAATAACATGATGATTCCATATCTGATTTGATAATGAATAACCTTGGAATACCACACAAGTACGCACCTATTCAGTGTGTGCTACAAAGATAATCTCCAAAACCCTAAACCCTAGCTGTGCACACACAAACTGTTTATAAGCAGCACCTGGACTTGCGCACTTAACATAAGTGCGCAGGGCCCGTCCATTTAAGTGCGCAGCATAGGGTTTGGACTACTAAACTATGCTATAATTACATGTAAGGTCCTTCAACTATTAAGCTTTACAATAGTCATTCAAAAGTCTCTATTCTGGTAACTGTGGTCTCAATATAACCCAACAATACTCCCCCTAGACCACAGCTACCAGTCTTCAATCTTCAGTCTATATCCACGTCGCTTTCCTCCCCCTCAAGCTGTGCAGGAGGGTCTTGTAAGTACAGTGCGACTGGATCTACTTCAGCTGCTTGAGAAGTTTGGGTAGATTCTGTTGTAGTTCCTTCAGGATTAGCCACTGATGCAGGATCTTCTGGAAGTACCTCTGAAGCAGCAGTTTCTGTAGCAGTAGCAGCAGCAGTTTCTGTAACAGCATCAGCAGCAGCAGCAGCAGCTTGCGCAGCCTTTTCCCTGTCCTCCTTTTCTTTGTCTGCTGCGTTTATCCTGTCAACTATATCCAGCAGCTCACTCTTCAGTTTCAATGCCCTATCCACTGCCCTTCTAAACAGCACGGCTTCTTCAAACAATGTATTCCCGGCACCAACATTGATCTGATTTGCAAATAGCATATTCAGATCTGACAAATTTAGTGCAAACACATCAACCGGATCCAAAATCCTCAGTGCCTCTGAATCGTTTTCCAGCTTGATGACCGCTTCACCAGTGTTGCTGTCATAGAACCATTTTTTGAAGTTCCTTAGCATCACTGGAAGCTCGGATCTGATCGGAACTCGTGTGACGACCTGAGGAGGGTCAATCACATAAGTTATCATCCCTTTTCCTGTTGGTGGATCGATTCTTGTCTTCGATATTCTCCTTCTGGGCTTTTGCGGCTTGAGGATCTGGAAATCATTCTCACGCTGTTTTCTGATGAAATTTTCAACCATGGCAGCCTGGGAGTCAAGTGAGGGATTAAGGAATGGGGCCCTGCTAAGCTCCCTGATATCCCATCGGGGAAGAGATTTCAGCTCCTTTTGACCCTTGAAGTACTGTATTACTCCCCCTCTCCTTTTCACAGCATACAATCTCTTTTCAGCATCATATTTCCAGGAGATGATCTTCTCCTGATGAGCAGACTTTGTGTGATGAATATTCTGATGTAGGGCTGGAATGGTGATGGGCTTTCGAGGAAACCAAGTGGATCTTTCGGGATCCAACTTGTGCCCATCAGATGTTTCATAAACCACTTCTTCGTCCATTCCCATTTCCACAAATCGCTCTGGCATTTCATCTTCGCTAACCTCGTCCACTTCACTTTCCTCAGCCGCTTTTTCTTTCTCTTTTTCTGCCTCCAGAAACTTTCCGAAATCGAAAGTCTCATCAAAAGTAGCGCTGGGAGCACCAGTTAACTGCTTCCTCAAATCCTGAAACATGTCAAACATCTCCACTTGAACCTGATGTTGAAACTTAATCAGGTATCTTTGATCTTTTACCACTTTCTCCATTTTCCGGTTCTTGCTTTTGAGCTTTTTCACCTTCTTTCTTAGCTCCTGGTTATTGTGCACATCACTTTTCAGTGTGCAGATTTCCCTGGCCGCAACTTTACCTACCTCCTTCACAAGCTTCTCGTATAGTTCCTGATGCACCGGTTTCCGACGAGGTGCAGTAGGAGCTGATGAGGAAGGTTCAGCTGATCGGTGGGTTGGAGCTTTGGGGGCTGATGTGGCAGCAGTGGAAGGCCCTGGAGCTGAAGTGGCAGCAGTAGAAGGCCCTGGTTGGTTCGGTTGTTCAGGCCCAAACATTTGTTCTAAGATCGCTTCTCCCTCAATATCTTCCTGAGTCATAACACGGGGAATCTCAGATTCAGGCAGCTGTTGTCTTCTTTTCTTTCTTGTTTCCCTTTCAAATTCAGCCACTGCTCGTACATTTTCAGTGGCTTCAAGCTGTTCGGGTGTCAACGTGTCTCTCCCTTCTTGCAGTAAACCAGCTGGTCTTTTCTTTATGCTGGGTTTTGATGGAGCTGGTTCAGTCGCCACTCTTTTGCCCCTTGATTTTTCTAGGGCAATCTCTTCAGCCGTCGGCTGGGCTGAAGGAGTGGGTTCAGATGATCCTGGTGCAGGGGCAGCTCTGGATTGTGGTCTGGGTCCTGCAGCATCTGATCTTCTCTTCTTGATTTTGTTGTACAGTTCCATAACAACCGGATATCGCTGGGCCACATACATGTTTTCTAGCAGTGGTTCCCAGTCCGGTGTGTTGCACTCTGTGAAGAATCGCGCCCCTCTGGTGAATATGTATTCGTCACCGACAGGGAGACCCTCATGTTGAGTGTTTATCATCATCTGGACAAACCTCGGATACATAGCCCACTTCCCTGAACCAGCATCTGCATTCTTTACCATATAGTTAAAGATCATGCCTGACAGATTGAACACTTCGTCCTTGCAGATCTTAATCATAGCTGTCGCCCATTCAGCACTCAGTGCATTGTATCCTCCCTTTCTATGACATAGAGACATTAAGAATACATGACTGATAAGTCTCCAGTCTCTTGTAAGCTGACTCTTCTTTACATCGCCTCTTTTGTCAAATTCACCCTTGTAGCCGAAGATCCTGAATTGTTGGTGAATATCAGCTTTAGACATGAACCTGAAAGTTCCAGGTTGATCTTGCAGCCTTAGCACATTTCGAACTGTGTCCTCAGTAATGATCACAAGCTTGTTTCTGACAGTTGCATTGATACGCTTGACCCTTGATACTGTTTCGACTCTAGCTGATCTCCAAAAGTCTTCAATGTGGGAGACGTAAACTGGTTCAGCGTTCTGCACAGCAAATCCGACTTTACTGCGTCTTATCCAAGCCACGACATCTCTAAAATTGACATCCTCAGTATCGAGATTCATTGGTTGGTTGTGCATGCCCCCAGGATCCCAGTCAAGTGCCATCTGTTTAACCAAGAGCACGAAAAGCCAATTAGATCTCGGATAATTGACTTTAGACTTAAACTTACACGGACAACGAACTTAGACCTAGATTTTATTAATATATTTTTTTTTTAGATTTTAAATTTTAACGGTCATTGGATTAAGAATTGATGGATCGGTGTCATCGGTGTCAATGGTACGTTTGAATTTCAGTTGTTAGATTATTAAGGTCCGGTTTTAAGTTCGCAGTCCGTTCAAGTGTCTTAATAGTCAATATGAAAGATATGTTGTTGTTTAGAGTCCAAGTGTCCAAGAATATCAAGTACGCAGTCCAAACAGTCAATCAGTATTATGTGCTCAGTCAAGTGCGCACATACTTGACTGAGCACTTGGTTGGTACTCAAACCAAGGACAAGTGCGCAGGTCCAAACCAACCGGGCATGGTAACATCTTAGGCTACACAGTCAAGTCTGCGTACTAAGCAAGTACGCAGACACTTGAACCTTCGATCAAGATTTTTAAGTCCACAGTTATGTACGCAGCGTATTAGGGTTCTTGAGCACTTATATGACTATGAGACAAGTGCGCAGTCTCTATGAGACAAGTGCGCACTTGTTCATATATCAAGTGCGCAGATCTTCAAACATTCAAAGAACCCATAATAGCTTGAAATCCAACAGATTCATCAAGAACATCCATTCATAACCTGTAATCACACTCAATAAATCATTAGAAACACAAGATCTACCTTAAACAGTAGATGAGAAACAATAAACAGTGCAACGAGGTTTGATATGATGTGATTAGGGTGTGATTATTGTGTGATGATGATGATGATGATGAACGGTGATGATGATGATGATGAATGGTGATTTGTGGTGATTAGGGTTAGTAAAAAGTGTTGAGGATGATAAAAATTTTTTAACCACATTTGACCTGGTATATATATACAGTCAACTAATGGGCCTGCGCACTTGAGTTAAGTGCGCAGGGCCCAATAAGTACGCAGAGTCCAAACTTTGGCCCAATAAGTGAGTTTTTAAGGCCCAAATCCATTAGATAAGTGGGGTTTTACCAAGTCTTACCTTCTGCATTCAAGATCATACTAACCATACCTGCCAGAACCCGTTTCAACTTCCCATTGGATAGCTGCAGCCTAAGAACAATTGTCGGTATGTTTGTCCACTTACATCCATGCCTTTTCTCTTTCAACATGTGTTTGGCGATGCAGTTTATCATGTTTTTCGGTAATATTGACGAAAATTTTATGGACCCCACAGTGTGCTAGGTATTGGCCTACCGATCCTCAAGGTTTATTGAAATATAATGATGAGAGCTTCAGGTCTATGTTACCATAAGCAGAGAAGATGATCATTATCTTGATCAGATGATGAGAGCTTCAGGTCTATGTTCCCATAAGCAGAGAAGATGATCATCTGATCGTTTGATGAGCTATCTATATATGTTTGCACGTCACTAACATTGCGTGTCTTTTGCTGCTCAGTTTTTCAAAAAAAATTTGCTTTTCTTAGCCCCGCATTGGTAGCTTGCACTCTTAGGTGTCTTTTGATTTACCTATGCACAAAATTTTCTGTGTCTTTTAATTTCTCAACCTATGTATGACCAGACTCAGCTTGTGCAGACCTAAAGCACAGTGGGAATCCAGCTTTTCGTGTAGATCTTCATTGTTAATCACCTAGTGGCAGTTTACTTGATTCCAGGCTGAATCTACCGACACATCGTTGCTTGAGGCCACAACATCCTCTGGGTCCTATTCACATGCTGACGAGATATGATTAGTTCCTATCATTTCCTGAATTAATTTTGCATTAAGAATAGACCGGTTTACTTTCTCCCCCAAAAATCTTGTTTTAAAAGAAAAGAAGATTTTTCTATAAAATATACACAAATTTTTTTTTTTTTTTTATTATTCAAAATTTATCATCTCAAGCCATGAAACCAACTGATGAAACCGGGTTTTATCGAAAGCTTTTGTAAAGATATCTGCTTTTTGATCAGCAGTATCGATAGGCAACACCTGTATGTACCCTTTGTCGTGTGCATCGCGAATTGAGTGAATCCGAATTTCAATGTGTTTGGTTTTAGAATGATCAATTGGATTCTTCACGATGTCACGACATGCATCATTATCAATAAAAATAGGTGTATGCATGACATTCAAACCGTAGTCCAAAAGCTGATTTTGGATCCATAACACCTGACAGCAACAACTGGAAGCAGCTGTGTATTCGGCCTGAGCAGTGGAGATTGACACGGTGGTCTGCTTCTTGCTCTGCCAAGACACTAGCCGGTTACCCAGAAATTGACAGCCACCAGAGACAGATTTTCTGTCTATCCTACAACCTGCATGATCACTATCAGAGTAAGCGATTAGATCAAAGTTATCGCTCTTAGGATACCATAAACCAAGTTTAGGTGTTCCTTTGAGGTAGCGGAAGACTCTTTTTACTGCAGTCTCATGCGATTGCTTAGGATTGGACTGAAAACGCGCGCAGCATCCAACTGCCCACATTATATCTGGTCTGCTAGCTGTAAGATACATCAGGGAGCCAATCATTGATCGATATGTATGAGGATTCACTGAAGGCCCCTGAAGATCTGGTACAAGTGTTGTTTGGGCCGCAAAAGGAGTATTGGACGGCTTGCAGTCGGTCATGTTGAATTTTGCCAGAATGTCTCTTGTATACTTTGCTTGATGGATGAGAATTCCGTCTTCCTTTTGCTGCACTTCCAAGCCTAAGAAAAACGATAATTCTCCCATCATGCTCATTTCAAACTGAGACTTCATGATGCTTTCAAATTCCCTGCACAAGTTTTCATCAGTGGAACCAAAGATAATATCATCAACATAAATCTGAACAAGGATAGAGTGTTTGTTGACTTCTTTGGTGAATAAGGTCATGTCGATCTTCCCTCTTGTGTACCCATTCTGCAGCAAGTATGACGATAAGGTCTCATACCAAGCTCGAGGAGCTTGATGAAGTCCGTAGAGAGCCTTATCCAGTTTGTAATACTTGTTGGGATGATGGGATCTTCAAAACCTGGGGGTTGACAAACATAGACTTCTTCTTTGATCTTCCCATACAGAAATGCACTTTTCACATCCATTTGAAAGACTTTGAAGTTCTTGTATGAGGCGTAAGCCAGGAAGATACGAATGGCTTCAAGTCTAGCAACTGGAGCGAACACTTCCTCATAATCAATGCCCTCCTGTTGACGAAATCCCTAAACAACTAAACGAGCCTTGTTCTTAATTACCACACCTCGTTCATCCATTTTGTTGCGAAAAAACCCATCTTGTTCCAATAGGATACTTTCCTTCAGGTAAGTCCACAAGTTCCCAAACCTTTAGCTTTCTAAACTGATACAGCTCATCCTGCATGGCTTCAACCCAACTTGCATCTCTGACAACGTCTTCAATGCTGAAAGGTACCGTCTGAGATAGGAAGGCTGAAAGTGCAATATTCAGTTTGTCTGCCTGATTTCTAGTAAGAACACCCTCAGAGATTGGTCCAATGATGTTCTCCACAGGGTGATCCTTAAAAGATTTAAATCCCATGTTTGGTTCTTCTTGAATTTGGGAAGGCAGATTGGAAAGGTGATCTGTAGGAGTTGACGAACTGGATGGGTCATTTGCAGACTGTTGTGCTGTATCGTCTTCTGAGGAGTAAAGAGTATCTTCAAGAGGAGAAGGATCGGCTGCTTGATTTTCAGATGGTTGTTCATCAATGATGCTGAAATTGTTGAAAACAACATCCACGTCAAAGAACCAGTCAGGACCGGCTCCTGTATTGGTAGAGTTGGATTCCTGCCAATCAACATAAAAAGACTCGAGAACCATTTTGGTTCGTTTGTTGTATACTCTATAAGCTTTTTGACTTGAGGAGTATCCAACAAAGAAGCACTCATCTCCAACTGCATCGAACTTCATTATGTTCTCGAAGTTGTTAAGCAGCGTGCATGAGCATCCAAAAGGCCTAAAGTAGTCAATCAAAGGTTTTCTTTTAAAGAGCAACTCATAACCTGTTTTCCCGCGCGTCTTTACAATTAAGACTCTGTTAAGAACATAACAGGCGGTATTCACAGCTTCAGCCCAGAAAATGATCGGCAGTTTGGAGTCGATAAGCATGGTTCTGGCCGCCTCAATAAGTGTACGATTTTTCCTTTCAGCAACACCATTCTGTTGAGGAGTTCTCGTAGCACTGTACTGAAGATGAATTCCTCTGTTGTTGCAGAAAGTCACAAAACTTTGATTCTTGAATTCGGTTCCGTGATCACTTCGGATTGATCTAACTTTTGTCTTTATTATGTTTTCAATGAGAGGAACAAACAGCGTCAGAATCTCAGCAACTTCACTTTTGTATTCCAGAAAGTACACCCATGTGAATCGGGAAAAATCATCTGTTATCACCAAACAATAAGACTTTTTAGCTAGACTTTTAACACTAATAGGACCAAACAGATCCATGTGTAATAATTGAAGAGGTGAGTCTATAGAGTTCACAGCTTTGGACTTATGCGACTTTTTGTGTTGTTTTCCTTTGGCACATGCTAAACATTTTTCAGAGAAGGGGAATTCCTTAGAAGGAAGACCTCTCACAAGATTTAGTTTTGAAAGCTTATTAATATTTTTGAAGTTAACATGTCCTAATCGCCTGTGCCAAAGCAGTGACTCTAACTCGGATGCTTTAGAAAGTAAGCATGTCATTTGACATTCAGACTTTGCATCCCTCATGTTTATCACGTAAGTATTATTTTGTCTAGGAGCTTTAAGCATAATCATGTTGGTAGGAGGAATGAATCCTGGCTTTAGAAAGATGCACTCCATGTCATTAAATAACACTGAGATTCCTTTGTCGCAGACTTGTGATACACTCAGCAGATTGTAACACAATTCTGGAACATAGTTCACATCTTCTAAAGTCAATGCATCAGAAATCACGTCCCCTATCCCAACTATCTTTCCGCCCTTCTCGTTGCCGGCAAAAGCAACAAACTCTCCATCAATGAATCGATAGTTTTTCAGGAGTTCTTTCAGTCCCGTCATGTGCCTTGACGCCCCGCTATCAACATGCCATAGATATCTCATCAGGGCAATCAACCACTTTTGTAGTTTATTCTGAAAAATACATAAGACAAGAGAAATATACAGATAAATATACGAGACACTATGTACAAACACGACTCAGACCACATCTTAAGTAACTTTTGGAATCCAGGTCTGTTTTAGTTTTAATCTGTCGTGATTTTCCCCCGACACAAACTCTTGCCTTTTCCAATTTTTTGTGACCTTAACAAAATTTTTTATAGTTTCTTGAAGATCTTTAATTTGAACTGCAAAAGATTTTTGGGTATTGGTATCAGTTTGTGGTTTGGGTTGCAAATGACACTTTTTAACCACATGTCCTTCATTTCCACATCTAAAACATTTAGAGTGTTTAGGTTTGATTTTTGAAGAAGATCTGGATGATGATGGTTGTGATGTTCTTCTCTTGTCGTTGCTTGAATTGAGGCTATCTGTTGAACATGCTTCATCACTGTTGTTGTTGCTTGATTCTTCGTTTGTGTTGCATTCTGGCTCGCTGATGTCACTTTCTGTATCACTTTGTGATTCTTCAGAAATTGTGTTATCTGTTTCACTTTGTGATTCTTCAGAACATGACATATCTGTTGATGATGGTGTAAACTCTGGAATTTCTTCAGTAAGAAAATTTCCCAAACCTGTTTCTTTTTAGTTCTGGAACAAATGGAGATGGTCTATATACATTTTCATTATCACAGAATGCATCATTAAGATCAACACAAACAGGCATAACATTTTCAACACAAACATCCGATCGTTTGATAGGATTCATCCTATCATTTGGGTCCACAACACCCTTGAAATCAAGTTTAGAGGTTAAAGTAATACAGTCATCCGGCCTAGATAAACTATTACAGTTATCCATCCTAGATAAACTATTACAGTCATCCAAATTAGTTAAGTTATTACAGTCATCCGAATTCAAAGAAATGTTTGACTTATCATGGCTCCAGATGAACCAATTCACTGTAGAGTAATTGGCACCTGGGTGACCTAACCCCATTGTTTGACCACCACAACTGTCATCATCGTCCACCTGATCATGTTGGGTCATATATGCACTACTTTTACTTATATTAGAGTGTGACTCAGATGTGACACATTCTTTTTCAAAAAGATCATTTTTTGGATGTGGTTTTGGAATGGGTATATATTCACTTTTGCTCAAGGGTAAAAATAGAGATTTTACAATTCCCTTTTTATCCTTATACCCAATTCCATCTTTGACAAAAGATTTCCTTGAACAATCAAGGATATCAGTATGAGCATGCTTGCTTACGTTCCATTTGTCCACAACAATTTGGAGATGATTGGTTTCATTTCTAGATTTTTCTAGTTTTTCAGTTAAGTCATTTATTAAAAAATCTTTTCTGAGAACAAATTCTTTTAGAGTGTGCATTTCAGCTATTGTTGCATTTAATTTTCGCTGATAGGCTAACTCATTTTCTTTCATTTCAGTATTGATTTTTCGTATGTCATCCATTTCTCTTAAAATTCTCCTATTGTGGGACAAACAGTAAGCAACGGCTGTAACACACCTTGGTGAGCACAGCTTTGATTTTATTTCAAGCGGGATACTTACCAGGTCTCTCTCCTCAGCCTTCTTCTGCATGCTCTGTGGTTGCTGATTGTCCTTGCTTGTGGAAGTCTTTTCAGCGACAAAAGCTTCCTCAGCAGCAGTCTCCTTCCCTTTGTTCACACTCAACACGCTTCTTAAACCAGCCTTCTCTATCTCTTCTCCTTTTGGCATCTCAGCTGATGACCCCTCCAGAGAGCTCACACCAAGAGGTGACTTTGTGCAGATCTTTGCCATCAGTGCTTTATTAACTTCAGCTTCTGCCACAGCGACTTCCTCTCCCCAATCGAAATCCTGAACCACGAGCGCCTTCTGCTGGTTGGCTTCTCCTCCTTCTGTGATTGCCACCACTCTCTTTGCTGGTTTGGCTTCAGCTTGATTCAAAGTTGGACATTCATACTTGAAATGTCCGAGAGTTTTGCAGTTATAACACCTGATCTTAGATTTGTCAAACCCCGCTTTCCCCATGCCGACTCTTCTACCGGTTCTATCTTGAAACCTCTTCACCCTCAAAGTGATCATGGCCATCTGCCATTTCAAATCCATTTCCTCCATATCGTCTGGGTCAACTTGATACATGTCCTCAGGGCTCATCATATCATTTTTTAGATCACCAGTCTTTAATGCTTCAAAGCTGGTCATGAAGGCGTTGAAAAGTTCAACGTGTTCAGTTGCAAGCTTTGTTTGTTGAGGATTGAGAGTTGACGGCTGAGGGTTAGTGACACTGGGTTGAGAGTATGGAACAGCTTTTCCTGAACTTGAACTACTACCAATCGTTCCATCAGCATACATGTGAGATGAGCTTGAACCCATGTTGCCCACTGGAGTCATTAACGCTAAGTTCTTCATTGCAGTGATGGGAACTGCCTTTGGATTGGTCTGATTCATGTCTCTTTTTTTAATGTCCATCTCAAAGGACATCAATGTGTTGATGAGATCAGCCAAGGTAGACTGGGCATCAAGATATTCTTTTCTGATTAGCATGCACTGAATGCTCCATTCTTTTGGCAATGAATCCAGCAGCTTCTTGATAGAATTTCTGTTGTTCACAGGAATTCCAGCCTTCTTCATCTTTGTCAACATGCTCATGAACCTATCAATGTGCGAGCTCAGACTTTCCCCACGAATACTACCAAACATATCATATTCTTTTTGCACCATGTCTTGCTTGTATTGGCGCATCTCTTCATTCCCTTCGTAGTATTCATTCAATGCAAACCACAGATCATGTGCCGTTCCATACTCTTCAAACATGTTGTAAACATCGTTAGATAGGGCCATGGTTAGAGCACCATAAGCCTTATGATCTCTTTGGAGTAATTGTTTGTCAACATCGGTATAGGTGGTTGGATCAGGGTTGAATTCTTCCCCAGTGGCAGTGGTTCTCATGGGAATGTGTGGGCCCAACTGGATAGAGTTCCATTGGGTGAAGTCTGTGACGTAAAAGAATGATCTCATTCTGTTCTTCCAAGTCCCATAATCTTCAGCACCTTTTAACTTAGGTACTCTTGTAGTGGTTCCGGTTTCCAGGTCTTGTTGTGTGATAGGGTTAACAGTTGATTGATTATTGTTACCAGCCATGATTTAGATGAATTTTAGGAACGTGGTTTAACAGATTTTAGTTATCAGTCCAGAAAAGTTGTCCAAGTCCGTAAGTACACAGCAAGTTCGCAGCTAAGTGCGCAATTAAGTACACACTTAAGTTCACAACAGTCTGGATAAGTATGCAGCAACCTGTAAGAATATAAACAGCCTTGTCAAGTTGTAATCTTTGTTAAGTGTGCAGCTCGGAAGTATACATGTGGCTATGCTTCTTGATAAGTTCGCAGATCAGTCAACACTTGGGCATTATAAGTGCTCAGTGTTTACTGATCAGCCTGCGCACTAAATTAAGTGCGCAGACTCACTTAAACTCTCGTTTAAGATTTTAAGTTCGCAGAAACCCTAGCCAAGTACTCAAGACTACACCTTCAGTAAGTGCGCACAGATCCAAGATTTCTGTTTAAGTATGCAGAAACCCTAGATAAGTACTCAAGACAATGAGATGCAATAAGTGCGCAGAGATCAACTTAAATGAACAAGTGCGCAGAAAATTCAATTTAAAGTGCAACAAGTGCGCAAAAACCCTAGCTGCGTACT
The DNA here is from genome assembly GCA_028751855.1 of Ambrosia trifida. Lineage (NCBI taxonomy): Eukaryota > Viridiplantae > Streptophyta > Magnoliopsida > Asterales > Asteraceae > Ambrosia > Ambrosia trifida. The sequence continues at coordinate 27,414,838 of CM054129.1, read as the reverse complement.
AAAATGACAAGTTTAAGTACTCAAAGTCACAAGTATGCAATATATGATCCAAGTACTCAAACTAAGAAACAAGTGCTCAGCTTATGAGTTAAGTGCGCAGGATATATGAAATAAGTGCGCAAAAACGAGCTGTAACAAACATAAAACTCAGCTGAATCCTTTCCAAACCATTTAGAAACACGATTTTCACAAAATTTGAAGCCAAAATATACAAAAAACACCTAAATTTTAAAGTTTACAAAGAAAATAATCTTGATAATAAAAACTTAACAAAATGAGGGTTTTGGTATCTTAAAGTAGATACAATCTAGAGCACAGAGGCTCTGATACCAAATTGTAGTCCCGAAATACTAGATCTTGTTGAATGCAATAGATTGTTATCACTTGGAAGTTTCAAGTGATTAATCCAAGAAACAAAGAAAACTAGATGAATATTGAAAGACCCGACACACACAATGAATAACATGATGATTCCATATCTGATTTGATAATGAATAACCTTGGAATACCACACAAGTACGCACCTATTCAGTGTGTGCTACAAAGATAATCTCCAAAACCCTAAACCCTAGCTGTGCACACACAAACTATTTATAAGCAGCACCTGGGCCTGCGCACTTAACATAAGTGCGCAGGGCCCGTCCATTTAAGTGCGCAGCATAGGGTTTGGCCTACTAAACTATGCTATAATTACATGTAAGGTCCTTCAACTATTAAGCTTTACAATAGTTATTCAAAAGTCTCTATTCTGGTAACTGTGGTCTCAATATAACCCAACATCATATGAAAAAACGAACACAAAAAACAGAGATGCAACATCAAAGTCTCACGTCTGGGTTAAAGAAGAATGGAGGAGAGCTACCTTGGAGGAGACGATAAGAAGTATATGGATGATCGATTATGGTGTCCTGAGTTGTTGATGATCGGTTATTGTAATGAGAGGTTTTGATTTAGGGTTAAGAATAATATGAATGATTGAGATGGGTTTAGGAGATTAGGAAAGTTATTATTAGGAAAGTTATTAATTTACAGTTTTTAATGTTTTAATTCAATTTTTAATTTAAAAAAAAAAGAAATTTTTAAAAAATCTCACAAATTGCCATGTGGCACAATGTTGGTGTAGAAGAGATTGAGGTGCAATGTGGGAGTGCCATGTGTCCCACATTGCTTTCTTTTATTATATGTATAGATAGATAGATGTCATAGCGATAAGTATATTAGGTAAAAATGTTTGAATATACTCCTTTTGATTTTACTAGTGGGGTGCCCGCGCGTTGCGGCGGGAGCACAACACTTAGATTGGTTATTTTAGGATGGGGCGATTCGGTTCAGTTTTGAACCACAACAAACCAAGTTAGTTATAGAGCATGGGACTTTAACCTAGTTAGTTATAAGAATAAATAAATAACTTCTATCTTAGTACTTAAAACACTACTTTTTTCTAAGAAGTTGCCCCATCCGAGCTTCTGACCAGCCGCATTAATGCATGCCAACGCCTTTGTATTTTGAGAGGACTCGGTTTTGTTTCGTACCATAAGGACACAATATCAGTTTTTTCGATAAAATACAAAGAAAGAAGGCATAAATTTCTACATGCGCAACTTGCTCAAAGAAAATTATCGATGAGAGTTTAAAGATTATACAAAAGTTCCTATCTAGTTTTGGAGCAATATAATACATTTGTCTTTTATTCTTCAAACATCTACTTAAATATCGAGATGATCCAATCTTCAACCTTACGATAGTTATCATTAGGCACGAACAAATTACAAATATGATTTAGTCCTTTAAAAGCAAAAATCGCCTCTGTATGTGCCAGCAAGGTATCTTATGATATTTTCCTCAATGCCACCAATTGTTATCATACTCACATCAGCTTTGATTTAATCAAAGATAAGCTCTAAAGAATCATCATCATATAGAAATCAATTGTAGATGTTATGCCAGTCATACCCCTGTTCTTGTATACCACCACTGATAAACTTTGATTTAATCAAACATAAGCTCTAAAGAGTCATCATCATATAGAAAACAATATGAAGCTAGCTTATGTCTAAACTAATACACATGTTGGTCACATAGCCTTGAAATACTAACCATACGATGTTGAGCTAGATACTTAATGATGTCTTTGACACCAGAAGAAATAAGGGTTGAAGTGAAGTTTGGGAAAAAAATTTGTGACACCCGGCAAACTCAGGTTAGTACCATTGACTAAACTAGTAAGTCTACCTTAGCGAGTCATGCATATTACGTACTTAACTAGGTCAGTCGAATCGTTACGATGATTCTGGGAATCATCGGGAGTCGTTACGATGATCCGCGGGATCATAGGGAGTCGGTCCATAACCATGTGTACAAGGATTGGTGATTCGTGGAATCACCGGGTTTAACTCACACACACAAGTCTCGAGTCCCGGGAATTGGTGAACGGATGTAAACGTGTTAGTTATCGTGCATTATGTGTTTGTAATCATTATGTGACTTGTCGGTATGTGAATACGTGTTTATATGTGTTAAAATAGTGTTTAACGCGCCAAAAACCCATTCTGGAACCATACTGGCGATTAGGAACCTGGAGGGCTCCTAATCGCCACATGTATAGGCGATTAGGGGGAGGCTGATGGCGATTAGGGCTCTAATCGCCAGTATATAGGCGATTAGAAGCCCTACTCGCCTGAACTGATCCCTTACTCGCCTGATCTGATGTGCACGAGTCAAAACACCTATAAATACAACCCTTGACTCCCCAAACACCATTTTTGCAACCCTAACTGATCCTAAGCCTCCCACACACCTTGAAACACCTCTGGAACTTGTTTTGCTTCAAAACTCACCATTTCCAATCTTACATACATTTCTTTAATAAAATCCAAGGTGTGTTCTTCATCCCAAACCTTTGTAATGTTATTGTTTTGGTTCCCCAAAAGTCCAGACCTTGTTTTGATAAGAATGTGTCTTTAAAAACCTTGGAAATGAGTTCTAAAACAAGTCTACACCATAATACTTGCTATATGTGAAGTATTGATGCATATGATGATCTTTGGTGATTATAACATGAATGTTTCCATGAATTTGATGTACTTCTGATGTGTAGGAGTTGTTAGGATGATTATCTATGAATTTAAGCTATTGTTATAGTGTTTAGATGAAAGTATGCATTTTGACCCATTTGGGTGATTCTTGAAGAATTAGGATGTTATGAAATGATTCATTGCTTGTTTATGGTTAGGAATCATGCTAGAATGATGTTATAACATAGGGATGATGAATTGCAAGTTGTAGGAGGTGTAATCTGATCTTTACTACTTAAGGAAAGATTTCATAGTTAATGAAACCTAGTACTTTGCCATTTTAGGAAATAATCGCACCGAGGCCGTTAGAGCAGAGATAAATTGGGGGTTTTTGCTTGGAATGGGTTGGCTAATGGTTTAGGTATGATATTGGGTGTTTTTGCATGTTTCGGGTCTGATTTGGAGGGTTTAACGCGCGAAAACGCGCGACAGCACTGCTGCAGGCGAATAGAACTCTAATCGCCTGATGTATCAGGCGATTACAGCCTATTCGCCTGATACAACAGGCGAGTAGCCCCTATTCCCCACTTTTACTAGCGATTACAATCCTATTCCCTATTTTACTAGTGATTACAATCCTATTCCCCATTTTACTAGTGATTACAACTCTATTCCCCATTTTTACTACTAATTACAATTCTATTCACTAGTTTGACTCTCCTAATCACTAGTTGACTTTTCCTAATCACATGTAAGTTTCCTAATCGCGTGTACTGCTGTCGTAAGCGTATTTTGACATCCCGGAACATGATTTGACACCTAGGAACATGATAGGAACCCCGGGATACACCCAATGGCTTAGTAACACGTGTTCGGACCTGTTTATGCGTTAATTGGACATTATGCTAGACTAGGTGAACTCTTGAGCGTATTAAGTGTTTAATTGCATATGTTGCATGATGTCTTGTATTTATCTAACACGTGGGATGTCAGGTCACCAATGGGATGTCGGTTCTTGTCTGGTACGGTCGGTTTAACAGTCAAAGGTGTTTTCAAACGTTTATGGTTATGGTCTGGACATTCGGGGACTAGTTAAGCTGCGGGTTATTAGTCCGGGTACTTATACACATCTTATGATAGGTCGCCGCTATTTGGGACTATTATAGCATAATTACTTAACTATTTTCAAGTAACGCAATCTAAGGTGAGTTTCACAGCCCCACTTTTACTGTTTTGCTTTCGGGGGAGAAACATGCTACGTACGAACTTATTAAAGGTCATATTATACTATGGGCACTTTATGTTACTATACGGCTTTTATGGAAAGTCCCAGGGGGAAACCATGAATGTGCGGGGATGCACAACGAGGGAAATGTGGATAGATCTATTGGGCCTCACAAACCCCACTCGACGGCGGGGATGCCGGGCGGGTGCATATTGTCTCTAACTCTCGGGTTATCGAGGCATCGGTAACCCAGTCAATCTGGGCTAGATTCATCTTTTGGTACATGTTTAGTAATGGGTTCCCAACCGTAGTAGTAAAAACACTTAACGTCTAGCTAACGTTCTTATGACATAGTATTAACGGGAATGATCTTTGTGAACTTGTAACAACACTTTTATAAAAGAAAACCTGTGAACTCACCAGCATTATATGTTGACATTTTTGGCATGTTTTCTCAGGTCGCTAAGGTAGCAGTCAATGGGCTAGGCGCACGAGGTCATGCACATCGTCTAATATTTTGAAGCATATTAAACAATGTTTGTAAACAATGATATGTCTTTTGGTTGTAAACAAGAAATGCTTCCGCTGCTGGTTTACGGCTCAAAGCATGATATTTTGGTTTTAAAATTATAGATGAATACATGTTTGTTGTATGTTTATTGTGATCGTTGACTGAGATCCTGGTGTGTCACGCGCCTCTCGGTAAAACCCCGCATGTGGAATTTGAGGGTGTGACAAATTCATCTAATAGACTCTTTGGAAGTTGGGTTCGTCACCTCCTCATTGCAATCTTCTATTACTTGATCATCAGATAACCTCCAATCTAGCTTTAGTTATCAAATTGAAATACTGTATCATACACAATACCTAAAAGTAGTGCATCTCAGAAAGACTTTTATAAGCAACTTAATTGGAAGCGGGGTTCGAATGGTGGTATGTAACACCTGCGAGCGAAGGCGTTATTGACGCTTTCATGAACACTTTCGAGCGGTATTTATGAGTTTACCAAACTGAATTAAGTCTCATAATTGTGATATAAAATAAACTATTATAAAAACAAGTTTAGTGATTTGATTTAATTTGATAGTCAGCATAGAAAGATCGGTTACGACAATAGATAAGATGAAAGTTGAAATGGATCCTTCCAGCAATGTTAGTTAGACATAAAGGAAATTGAAAATGAAAATGATAGTGCTTTTCCGTTTGCATTCTACAAAAAAAGAGAGTTAACTATATTCATTTTTTTACGTTCCACCTCCACGATGAGTTGGTTTTGTTAAGTTTTAGAGACACCAAAATGATTGATGGACTCTTGAATTGTAACATATATGATGTTAACATTTAACTCTTTAAATAATTAAATTTATTGTAACCTATAAGTAGTAATTAGTGAAGTATTTAATTTGTCTTGTCCAATAGATGAAATTACAATCTTGCCCATTTAAATGATTATGAAATGACCATCTTACCCATCTAGAACTCATTATATAGTAGTATAGATAACTTAAACATGTTTGGATCTCTGCCTCTCGAGGCAGTGTGTTTCTTGGAACGAGTGTAGAAGACGGTATACAGTGACTCGCAGAGCCTAAAAACCAAGGGTTTGTATTTAGTAAGATAGACTTTGCGATTCAAAAAAGGATAGCGGCGCAATTTGTTGCCAATTTACCGATTAAGTTGTGTACTATCTTATATAACTAACTCTAAGGTAGAAGAGACCCCACTTATCCTATCTTGTTATTTTAGAATAAATTAACTAAATTATAATTTATATGTTAGCTAAACAATATTTTTTTTTGTAATTAAAATCCATTTTATTATACTTATCTAAAAAATTAAACATTTTTTTCTAAAACTTAATACATGTATTTTCTCTCATTCTTTTAAATCCATACCTATTTTAGTTTCCTTTGCAGCCTTACACACCTGACTATATATTTAAATATATATAATTGAAAAATTATTTTGTAAAAAGTATTTTAAAATAAAAAACATAAGAAGGATTTTGAGCTTTTGATTTAAACGAATCAATGGATAAGATTAAAAGTGGGAATCTATACATTTGATTTTCTAAAAGAGAAGGGGAAGAGCAAAATAAGTATAACCTACAATTGTTGAGTTTCACCCCCATTTTTTAAAAGTTCATAACTTTTTCATACAACATTATTTAAAAAAAATAAACCATAAAAACAAAATTTTCATCCTCTTTCATTTGCATACTCTATTGTTGTACTTTAAAAAAAATAATTTGCTGGATTGATAACTTGCGTTTTATCAAGTTTAAGTTGCATTTTTTATCAGATATAACTTATGTTTTATCAGGTATAACTTGTGTTTTATCAGGTATAACATGCATTTTTTATCATGTATAACTTGCGTTTTATCAGGTATATGCGTCTTATCATCTATAATTTGCGTTTTAGCAAGTGTAACTTGCGTTTTATCTTAAAACGCAAGTATACCCTCAACAAAACGCAAGCATACCCTAAACAAAACGCAAGCTATCAACCCAACGAATTTTTTTTGAACTATGACAATGGGGTATGCGATGATAAAAAGCTTGTTTTTATGGTGTATTTTTTTTAAAAAATAATAATGTCATATGAAAAAGTCATAGCCATTTTAAAAATGGGGTGAAACTTGAAAAAAAGTCAACATTTATGGTCCTTTTGGTTAGTTCATTCTTACACTTTTTACATTAAGTTACTTTTTACAATAGTCTCACTTTACATTATTTACATTTTTTTTAAACTTTGAACATGATTTGTTTGATTCAAAACTTAGTGTGTTTTGTCAAAAAAAAAGTTTAATTTATAAAAAAAAAAACATTAAGTCTCTTGATTTACTAACATGAGTTGAGTTATTGTACAAATGCTACAAAAAATGAGAAGGGTGGGAAAGATATAAAAAACACAATAGATCATGAAATATGACACAATAAACCACACAATATAACACAGTGTCAAAAAATATAACACAATGCTGAAGGAAAAAGACACAATGAATTGAAAAACAACATAATGATGAAAATAAGAAAAAAATTCAATGGTACATAAAAGACAAAGTTAGTTACACTGATGGTCTCTGTGGTATACACATATTTCACTAATGCCCTCAATTAACACGAATGGTCCCAGAGGTTCTAATTTTGCACTCGGGTGGTCCCTATCCCTAACGGATGTTAGATTTCTCTGTTAAATGGGTGTTAAATGTCTCGTTTACCCCTTCTAAAAGACAAAACAATTAAAGAAAATATAAATTTAATTAAGTATTCAAGTGGGTCCCACCCCACCCTACCTTTACTCTTCTTTTCTTCTACCTTTAATCTTCTTTTCTTCTACCTTTGTCTAGATCACAAATTCCCCAAATCACTACCACCATCACTTCCTTAAACCATCATCACCTCCACCCGAAAACCACCACCATCATCACTCTCTCTCTCTCTAAAACCCTAAATCTCTCTCTAAACATACCTTCTACCCCGATCTCTCTCTGTCTTCTGTCGATTATAGTCGACCAAAGCCACCACGGTTGTGGCCATGGCCACAGATCGTCCCTATGGTGGTGATTTTTGGGGCAGAGGTCCGAGGAGGTGGATTGTGGGGGTCGTGGGTGACGACTAGTGGTGGGTGTGAGGTTGGAGACGAAGGCTAGCGGCGGTTGTCACTTAAGTGGAGTTGGACTCACGAGCAGAGGATCGATGGTGGTGGTAGTGATGGTTGTTTTCGGCTGAGATGATGTTGACAGCGGTGGTGCGGTGGTTTTGAAGCCCGAAGGGGGCTGTTTGGGTGGCTGGACTGAATAGATCTGACGGGGAAGGGGTTTTCGGTGGAGGTTTCTTGGTGGTGTCGCTGGAGGGTGGTTCAATGGAGTTCGATGGTGGCTGGATCAGGGATGGTTTGGTTGAGGTTTAGGTGGACGGTGGCTGCGGTGGTTAAAGGGTGGACCAGTCGGGTTTGGGCGGAGGGGATGGTGCCTGTTGAACGGTAATGGTTGTGGTGGGGTATGGTGGCCGGGGAACAGTGGTGGTTGTGGTGGAGAATGGTGATTATGATGGAGGTATAATCTGATCAGAAATAAAAGTGAAGAAGAAAGAAGGTTAGGCACTCTTTCATATGGGCCCTCAAGGTTAAACAATTTTAATATTTAGGCCTACTTGTTTTTTTTTAAATGAAAGGGTAGTTTGGTCATTTTACATCGACTTAACGGACTTAGTAAACGACCGTTAGGGCTAAGGACCAACGAGGTTACAAAATACATACCACCAGGAGCATCTATGTAAATTCAAACTTCTGAGAACCAAATATGCAATTTGTGCATACCACAATATAACGCATAAAAAAAACGAAGACCTAAAAACTAACGTTGTAGGGTTCGATAAGACGATTTTAATCCTGGTTGAATGAGTTCAATCAGAATCCGTTTAATACCCTTCCTACGACTTCCTATTTTTTTTACTGTGAATTTGATATTAACCCTTATTAACATAGGTAGAAAACATTTGTATTCGTTGCTCATACACAGATATAGTGACAGAAAAATAAAATAGATTCAAAAATCACGAATGCAATCTCGTGAATTATTAACCTTTCTTTATTTTTAGTGTGAATCTGACTTCAAAAAAGAAAAAGAGAAAAAGTATAAAACCAAAGGGACACATGACAAATCCTTCAAAAATAAATAATAAAACATATTTTGATTATTTTTCTTAAATAGATATCTTCATACAGTTGTAAGTGGTTGGCTTGTTGCGTCTAAATATAGTTGTTTTTTTCTGGATAAGCATAGAAAAACAAATCATCTCCAACTATCTTTACTACCTTTGTTACACAACAACAAAAATCCCCTTATTTGTGTCGTGATTCCATATCATTATTATTATTATCCTTAATTATTCCGAATCCGATTCACTGTATCCGGACACATTCGAATTGGTGACGCAATCACCACTTAATTCCCGCAACAAATTCGTTCAATCCGTTTATAATCTTTTACTCAATTTAATACCATGACATACCAGTTGCTCCACAGTGATCAAGAATCAATTTATTCAAATCTTTCAGCATCGTGTTCCACGTCGTCTATGGATTTGGTTACCAATGGAAGCGTTGATTTTAAAGGCCGAGTTGCTAATAAACGGAAAACCGGTGGTTGGAAAGCTTCTCCGTTTATCATCGGTAATTTTATTATATTATACCGATGATATAACAATAAACGCTAACTAATATATTATCTCTATTTTTCAAACTTGGTGGCAAACTTGTTTTTGGAGAGAGAAATTAGTTATATATTTGTTATGTTTGTTAGTTAGTTAGAGTTTGTTGCATAGTTCGTACATGTCATGTCATTGAACTATGCAACAACCTAACTGCTAACTAAATAATATCATAGTTTGTTGTATAGTTCGTACAGGTTATTGAACTATGCGACAACCTAACTACTAACTAAATAATATCATAGTTTGTTGCATAGTTTGTATAGGTTATTGAACTATGCAACAACGTAACTACTAACTAAATAGTATCATAGTTTGTTGCATAGTTTGGTTGCCTATTGTTGATTTCTTTATTTGTTGTTAGCGAATGAGGCGGCGGAGAGGTTGTCGGCATTCACGGTGTCGGCTAGTCTGGTGTTGTATTTGACAAAGGAGATGAAGGAATCGTTGCCGGATGCCGCAACGCACGTGAGTGATTGGGTGGGTGCTACGTATCTTTTGATGCTTCTTGGAGCTTTTCTTGCTGATGCTTATTTAGGCCGTTATCTTACGGTTATTCTCTCATCTGCCGTTTACCTTGTGGTGAGTGTCGCCTTTGTGTTTAGTTTTTGCGATTAGTTGCTCACCTGCCCGCTATCTTGATGTAATTTTCTGAGTTATGGAATGAAAATTACTTGAGTGTTCACTATTAAATGAATAGTTTGATAACTTAATGCAAAGTTTTATGTTAGGTTTTGTATAACCGGTTTTAAGTTGAGAATTGCTAGCATACTGTCTGTTTTATAAGCGGATTAGTCACCAAATCGACCGCCTTACTGGTTCCCTTTTTTAGGCGTGAACCAGTTTGGTATACGGTTATGGTTTAGAAATCGTGTTTCACAGACAAGACAATTTGGAACCGGCAGCCAAAACCGGTTTTATCAAAATGAAATATATATGTTTTCATGTATAAAAATCAAATGTACTACCTTTTTTAACTTTCAAATGTCTAATGATATCATTAGTAAATATTGAACAGTGAACTCAATCTAAAAGTTTCGGTAAAGTTTACACTAGGAACGGAAAAAACTGGGGTCAAGCCCGGTTTGGCCCAATAGAAGCTCCGCCATGAATGATATGATTAGGTGCTAAAAAGAACAGGGCCCAAACCGGCAAACCACCAAAACCGAACTATTTGGCCAGTTCGACCAATCTAGCCAACCCGGCTGGTTCGGTTTAGTTTTTCCAAAACAGTATTACCGCTTCGGCTTAACTGGACCATGAACACAACATATATGCTTGATATGGTAGTGATTAATTAGCTTTGTGTATAATAAATTAAGGGTCAAATAGTAAGTTTGAGAACCTTTTAGAGCTCATTACATTGCAATTTCAAGCCTTATTACATGTAAATAATAACTTGATCATAACATATTAATGTGTCCCATAATAACTAAAAGCAATTAATTTTACCCTGCATTTGATTTTTGTCACACTTTTGTTATTTGCTATGATCAGGGAATGCTAATGTTGACAGTTTTGATCACACTTTGGTATTTGCTATGATCAGGGAATGATAATGTTAACCGTTTCGGCATCGGTCAACACCTTACGCCCGCTACCTTGTACCGAAACATCAAACTGCCCGTCAGCGACCCCAGGCCAATCAGCTTTCCTCTACTCCGCCCTAGCCTTAGTAGCGCTAGGCACGGGCGGGGTCAAGCCCAATGTCCCGTCATTCGGCGCTGACCAACACGACGAAAACGACGAGAAAGAACTCTCGTACAAATACACTTTTTTCAACTTTTTTTTCTTGTCCATTAAAGTTGGGGCATTGTTAGGACTGACAGTCATGGTCTATATAGAACAGGAGAAAGGGTATGCTTGGGGGTTTGGGCTACCGACCGGTATCATGTTTGCATCGGTCGTGATTTTGGCAGCCGGGTTTCCAAGGTATCGGTATAAGAAGCCGATGGGGAGCGTTTTCACCCGATTTTTTCAGGTGGTTGTGGCTTCTGTTAGAAATCATTTTAAAGGTATTGAAGTGAGTCCTGAAGTTAAGCTTTATGAGGTTGCTACAGAAGAATCTGATATCATGGGTGCAAGAAAGCTCTCTCATACTCCTCAATACGGGTCAGTATACTTTATCGACTTATTCCTACTTTATGTTAATATTGTAGCTTCGGGTGCGTTCAATACAGAATCATTTTAAGTAGATAACTGCGAGAATGGGAGAGAGATGGTGGATAGACGGTTACATAACTGTCTTATGCATTATCGTTAAAGCAAAAGATACAAGCGTATTATGTGGTTATTGTAGTTCTGTATTGAACGCCCGCCGAGTGTAATATATTGTTTTCGTAATTTGATGTTTAGATTCTTGGACAAAGCAGCAGTGATGGAAGATCCCGAGTTAACAGACATAAACGATCGATGGAAGCTATGCACCGTGACACAAGTTGAAGAGTTAAAAACCTTTTTACGAGTGTTTCCGGTCTGGGCTTCTACCATAGCCCTTTCCCTCTCCTTAGCCCAACAATCCACCTTCTTCCTAGCCCAATCCAAAATCCTGGACCGACACCTCGGCCCAAACTTCGTCATCCCTCCGGGCTCCATGCAAGTTTTCGCAGTCATAAACGCTTTCATCACCGTCCCTATTTACGAAAGATTTGTTGTCCCCATCCTACAAAAGAGAACCAACCACCACCGTGGCCTCACATCGTTACAAAGAATGGGTATCGGTTTGTTCATATCCATTTTTGCCTTAGCCTCGGCTGCAGCAATCGAACACATGCGTAGGACTCACTCAAACCCGCAGGGTTTAAGTGTGTTTTGGTTGGTCCCACAGTTTTTTATACTGGGCGGGGCCGAGTCTTTCACTTATGTTGGTCAACTGGAGTTTTTTTATGACGAAGCGACCGATGGTATGAAAAGTGTTTGCGGGGCGTTGTTTTTAAGTGAGATCGGGATCGGAAGCTGGGTAAATAGTGCACTTGTTAAGATTGTTGAGCGAGCTACGGGGACAGGCGAGAATGGATGGTTAAGAGATGATCTTAACGAGAGTAAACTCGATTACTATTACTCGATATTGGCTGCGATAAGTGCGGTTAATTTGTTCGTATATGTGTGGGTCGCCCGTAGGTACAGGAGTCCGTATCAAGTATAGCAGGTGTGATTATCATGAAATGTTCATAATCATTAGCAGTATATATGAACAGGGGATAAGTTTTAATGTCTAGAAACTAGTGTTTTATGGAATATTTGTAGTAGCTGGTTCAGTTTATATTTCGAAAAGGATATTGATATAAATTGTTCATAATTTTAATTTAATTATTGGAATGAAAGCTATCTTTTAGCACTTTAAACTGTGTGGATTTCTAATATTACACTAAACTAGTACTAATGTGTAAGGATTTCAGACTAAAAACTGAATTATATGTATGTAAGTGTGTGTATGTAGGTATTTGTATGTATGTGTGTGCGCGCTCTGTCTCGTACAGTTACTAACTAGTTTCATGATTTGTAATGTAGATAAAAAAACATAGATAGTTGTTTGTGTGATATTTTCAAAATTCAGACCAAGTGGGTTCTAGTTGATCCCTTTACATCATACGACTATGACGACGCCAAAAATTAAGATAAACCATAATATGTACACACAATGCGGCCCCGAGACAAGATAGGGGGAGAAGAGAAAGAAAACTATCATACAAGGAGATGACGGGGAGAGCGCCAATGATCGTCTAGGATCTTGTGACAGTGACGAGGAATGGGAAGGGAGTGAGAACAAAAGAGTGCAGGAATTGTAAGGATCTAGGTTGTAAGTTGATAATCAAATAACTGATCCACAACATCTGGAAGAAAGATTAACGATAGGCTGCGACAATTGTGAAGAAGCGGTGGGGTGGGTGTATTCAAAAGCCGAACCAAACTGTGGTGGTTCATTCGTGTCAGCTAAGATGTAGGGATTAGTGGTTGTTAGTTACGAGGGTGGGTACTGGTGAGGCTGATCGTCACAGCATCCTCATGAAGCAAACAATGGTCGAGAGAGGGTTTGACGGATTGGAGGTAAAAGATCGCCAGCAGGTTTTTCGGGTATAATGTATAATGTTTTCAAAACATGTTTCGACACAATATGACTTTACAAATTGAGAAATATATAAAATTCTCTTGATAGGTTCAAAAGCTGTTCAGTACCACACAACTTTCAGTCTACCACACTCCGGTCCTTGCAATTTTGCAATCTCCGGGTTACCATTCGTTAATCTTCCGAGCAGTTTTTTTATGAATTTATATCACAAACGTGAGATTGGAACCAGACCAAGTATGATAGTTCAGTTTCATTTTGGCTTTATGGTTTTAAGGTTGTCCCGGGTTTCAGAAAAATCAAACATGCGAGTCTATTAACTTTTGAGATTTAAGCATGAAGCGATAGTTTTGGGTTCTAAAACTCTCAATAAATAGAAAGAATAATGAATATAATGGCTATAAGTTGTTCTTTTTAATTTTACAGTAAACAATCAATTACAATATATATGGGTATAGCAAGCAAAAAAACCTGTAAATGTGGCATTAGTTGTCGTCTTCGTCACTGATTGAAGTGAATGAAAACGGGTTAAATTTGTAACCGTCTCCCTCATAGAATTTGTTCTGGAATTCAACCCAGTGTAGCCGCAGCGCGTGCAAGAAAGCACTCAAGGTTTCCATCACAAGTAGAACACCCACAGTTGCAAAAATAAATACGATTATGCCAATTAGGAGTATAACCCAGTTGTTGAATCTGCGATCACAGAGTTGTTTGGTTAAGTTCATGGTTGTAATTTCATGGGCAGGTTGGGTATAGGGTCAAAATGAGTTCGGCCGTTCAGGTTGAACTCATTATATTTTTAGTATGGGTCGGTTGGGTTGACCAGCAAACACCTTTTTGTCCTTCCAAATAATATTTGTTTATCATATTTTAGATAACATTATTAGTTTGTATAAAATAAAAATACTTTGGCGGACTTCCAACCCTTTAGCCATATTTTTTTTAATTTGACCCGTTTGAGATAAACACAACCCATTTAAAAGTAGCTGTGTCAGAATCACCACTTCTTTTAACAGTTTCAGAAGTAATATCAGCAGTAACTTACCCCCATGCGAGTAGGAGGACCTTTTCATAGAATACACTGGAAAGCTCTGAATGCGCTAGACTAATAAGATGGATAAAATAAAGTTCAGAATGAGATAGGGTCATGCCATACAATGTAACAATAATATGAGAAGGCAAAAAAACAAGATTTTAGAAAGAATGCACATTTTTGTAGTAGAAGTCAGCTAAACTAGTACACAAGCATGCAGATATATATACACATATATACACACACACAGACACACATATAGTAGTGGAAACCACTTTTAGACTGAGCTCTGCTTGATAAATATTTTTTGGCATTTTCATAATTAACATAAAAACACAATAGATTATACAATAATTTTTTTAGTTATGTATTCAACGGTGATACTACTATATGTGTGCATATAGCGAATACGCTATAGTTTCAAATAGTGTACTCACTGATATTTACTTGTATTCACCGGTGAATGCAATTAAAATTTGCATATAGTGCATTCGCCGGTGAATACGTGTTCACTTACGCAAAAGTCACTGTGTGAAAAGTTTCAACAAGCATATCTGACATCCTAGAAATGGTTCTCAAATATTTCATTCTGCTAGGTGCTAGCTCACCTTAGAGCCCATAGACGTAGGTAAGAAGCTGTGTTAGAAACCGAACCAAGAACAAACTCAATAGTATGTATTAATTGATGCACCAAAACTTCACTGAACTCAAATTCCTCATGTTCGCCATGGGGTTTGTCACTGAAATCTGATTCAATGTTATCATCAAGGGTGTAAAGTGGTGCATAAGCTTGGCCTTGGTGTCTCTGATAAAAAGAAACATGGAGATGGTTTTGTTACTTACTCGATAAAAAAAAAAAAGAAAAATAAAAGAAATCCAGCAAAAAAAAAAAAAAAAAAACATGTGAACTTACTTCTTCATGTTGCTTCTTCAAAAGAAGGGGCTTTGGGATCAGCATCCATGGTACAGCAACAAGTGCTAGCAACAGTAGTAGTATCTGATGATTAACAGTCTCTTATTAGTGATGACCTTATATACATAAAATGAAAAAATCAAACTATAAAAGAAAATAAAACCTGAAGATATTTCTGGCCCCAAAAAAGCTGATTCTCTCCTAAATCATCAGTGGGACTGAGGAACATGTATATCATTATATGGTATAGATCAGCTTGAGAACCAGTGCACCATTTCACAATAATGAGTAGTGAAAGGTAGCCGAACAAACTGTTTAAGAATATCATCTGAGGAATGAACTGGTACCTGATATAATCCAATTTTAAATGCTGATTACAATTTAAAACAGTATAATTCTTTCAACGAAAGATAACAAATAACTAGCATCAGACGATAATCCGTGCTGAATTACATGCAAAAAG
The DNA here is from genome assembly GCA_028751855.1 of Ambrosia trifida. Taxonomy (NCBI): domain Eukaryota; kingdom Viridiplantae; phylum Streptophyta; class Magnoliopsida; order Asterales; family Asteraceae; genus Ambrosia; species Ambrosia trifida. The sequence goes on along the minus strand of CM054129.1, from coordinate 27,398,909 downwards.
TGACCACAAACTAGAGGCGGCAAGATGGGCCGGGTCCAGTGCATCAAGGTTGGTTTGACGCACAACTACTTACTTGTCCATTTTAGACTACTACTTATAAATATTTAATGCATTAAATATAATTTTGAGCTAAGACATAGACATTATTAATATTAAGATAGCAAAATAACTTCTATATAAATCAATTGAGGAGGCTGTAAAAGCAAAATATAAACTTTAACAATTGTTTGAACCATTTGGCCCATTTCCATTTAGTTATTTTTTTTATTTTTTTATTATTTTTTTTACTTGTTTAAGATAAAATATAACCCATATTGCCGCCACATCGACCAACAACTATGTGCAATAAGCGTTTAACATACCGGATGTTCAAGTCATTCCGGAAAAACTTTGCATTGAAGTAGCTCAAAATGATTCCGAGATTCATCTGAGCTACTCCTATTAAGATAGACATTTTCATCTTCAGCGAGTTAAGAAATGGTAATTCACTACGTGTTCCATGCCACATAGGATCCACACCAAATGGGTAAGTGTCCCGCACCTTGATCATTCCAACAGTCGTAGCATCCCTATAGCGAAGTCAAATGTTGCGGTACATAAAAGAAAGATGGTATAACAAATGATTTATCCGCAATTCATACGGATTGCTTGCATAAGAAGGTTATTAACTTTGCTGCAATTTCTATTTTACGTAACCAGTGTTGTGTGCCCCATATCAATCGCCCACACATCATTTCCCATATTTTGACCTAGTAATCTGTGCAGATTACCTTAAATTGATTTAATTTTTTAAAATTAGAAGGATTTATAGAAGTTGATAACCCTATTATGCAATTAACAGCAGCCCATACCTGCAGGAAGAATCACGGCAATCATAGGCAGATCGCCCAAAAAGCTCAAATGGAACTGAAAAGAACTCATTATATATGAGTCCTGTGTAGATTGAAAAAATTGACATCATTAAGATAACATAACGACCACCAAATGCCATTTCCATTATGTCTCCTAGCTTCTGTAAGTTAACAAAAAAACAAAAGGAAGATCATCAATACAATATATAGGTTGGGAGACATATAATAGATTTTCTTTGCTTTTCATATATATTGTTCTGAACTAAAGACTTCACATTAAAAGCATATTTTTCTCTATGTAGCACATACAAACCTATAGATAAAATGTCCAGATGCAAAAGACTGGAAGTTTGGGCCCGTTTACTTGTGAATGGGTCAAAATCTAGGCTGTGTTTTATCTCAAATGGGTCAAACCAAATAAAAAATGCTGCTGAAATTACCTGACTAGAGTATTTCTTTTCCCTCAGAATAAGAAACAGTGTGGCGAGAAGCAAGCATATACCATGGCCCCAGTCTCCAAACATGACTGCAAATAGGAAAGGAAAAGTAACAATTGTGTATAGACCAGGATTTGCTTCTTGATACTTTGCGACCCTGTAAAGTGAAAAAAGACTTTATTAATTCTACCTTTTAGATAAAATTTCCTTTAGATAAACCTACAAAATGAAAGGAAGTAACAAGATACGACTCATATACTTGTTTCTACTTTTAAAGTGTAAAAGAGGAAGAAATCACTTAATAGATGGATATTAAAAACCTTATAACACTCCTTAAGATTACACAATGAACATATTGATCTTTGTAAATTTGGAACTAGAATTGTCAATTTCAACCCGTCTACTTATCAGCCGGATCGATTTGGGTAATTGGGTTAAGCTTAATCTCTAGCCAGGTAAAAAGAAACTAACTTCAAAGAAAGTGGATCAAATGGGTCGAAGGTTGCTCAAATTGCATCTCTAATGCATCAAGCCTCCTAAATCACTGAACCAATAAGTTATGTTCTTAAGGAAATAATGTATTTCACACCAGTTATTAATGGAACGATTTATAACTTTTGGACAAAAGGTGTTGTGCTAGACCTGACCCGCTTTTACTATTAGAAAGCTTGCCCATCTTGATCTGTTACCTAACCCGCCCATTTTGTCACTTCTACCATAAACATATTGACCATAGTAATACCTCCACTAGATGACATAAATCAGTGATACTCACCCATAAGCATCTACAATCTCTTGAAAAGCAGTAGTAACTTTGTTTGTGCGGAAATATGTAGGTGGTGAATCCTTAGCATGCAGAACCTCAAATATGGCCCCAACCTGTGAGTTACTGTCAACCGTTGCCCTCTGCAAAGCCTTTTGGATCTGCAACCCAATATCATGTAATAGTTTGTTAAAGATTATCCATCCTTAGTTGAGTGATCCTCATGGAAATAGTGCAACATACCTGAGTTGTAGCAAAAACAGGATGCCAGCCTTCTGCCACCAGGCATTTTTTTGTCACATCAAAACTGAGAGTGTTCAAAGTGTGGTAAATTGATTTTTCCTTCTTGACCTTCATCAGTTAAAATACAAATTGCTAAGAGGTCCCAGAAAAACTTTGCCTCCATTTAAAGAAAAGATTGAGAGACTGCAGGAACAAATAGAACAATGAACTCACCAAATTATTCCACTGTTCAAATTGATTAGCAATAGCCTGTACCACGCTGCTCCAGTGCAATGTTCCAACTTCAATAGTAGTTTTCAGTTCCGAAATTTTTTCAGACACCTAAAAGTTGATGTTTCAAGGTGACTACACGTTTATAAAATTTATTTTGAAGTCTGCTAATTTACCAATTATTTAGGGCAGATGAGGGAGGGTTAATCTGAAATTGTGCACAACAAATTTGGCAATCTCTCCCCTAACTTTCAAGCATGAATCATGGTGTGTGTAACAATTTCTCTGAAATGCATAATGTATTTAAGAATGTGATGCTTCCCATTCAAGAGAATCAAGATTTACTACACCTGAATCAGACTTATTTCAATATATAAGATGGATAAATGCTGCGTGCCAAATCAAAAGAATTCTTGAAGCTAAGATACATGCGAGAGTCACATAGTTGTATAGGAATTCAGAGATCCTTTATGATTATACCATTATTTACAATTCTAATCAAGCCCCTCATACTGAACGGCTAAATGACAGTTCCTTTTTTTTTTATCTCCATATGATAAGTAGACATAATATACAACAAAAATAAACATCATCAGCCTAACATGCTTTAGTGGATGAAGGTGTGTTGGTTTTCATCAATTTTTCTTTTTAACTGTGACCATGTTGAGCCTGCATAGCTAACAACAGGGCAAGGTTATAGAATTATGGTGTACCTACATACGCCAGCTCGTTAGTTATTTGCTCTTTTATTTAGTATACCTAAGCCAGACAAATCATTACACAACTTCATGAGACCATCAACTACGTAGAGGGAATGAATTCGAAAAAAAATGAGCTTTTACATATACTTTCATATTAACAGCAGAAGCTTCTTGATGAGGCACATACCTCTGTAATTAACTGGTATCGTTTTCCTACGTCATCTGTAAAGGGATAACGATTTGCTCCAAATGCATCACATATCTTTAAAGCCTTGTTCTTTGCCCTTTCTCCAGAATAAAAGATGACAAAAACATTTTTCTCCACCTGTAAGTAGTGCATATCGACTTGTCATAAGCTGAAAGAAACATACAATGCTAATGCTGATAATCCAAAGTCATGATGTATAGCCAAAAATGCAAATATTTTTGTAAAAGAAACTTTGCATCAACATCAGAAGAAGGAAATCATAATTCATAATGAAGTACGGGCAAGCTTGCAGGAGATAACAATAATTCAAGAGTTATCATTAGTACTCTTAAGTTAAAGCACTCTAACCAAAGCTAGCCCAGATGATTTACAATGATCTTAAACAAATTTAAAGAAGTTACCTTCTCTCCTTGCACAGGATCAATGACAGCTTCTTCAACAACATTTTGCTTCAAGAAAACATTACCCCTGGTAGTACGAAAAAGGATCCTTTCAAAGGCCATTGCTTTATCTCTTGAGACAAGACCGCTTACATAACCAAGCTTAACTTGCTTTGCAATATCGGTTGTCATTTCCTTCAAACATGTAATTACACAATGCGTTAGAATATACAGAGTAACACATACCAACATAGAACACTAAATTGAGAAATGAGTACTTGTTCTAACAACAGAGGACTGTCCATTGATTCTTTGACAAGGCGATGTTCTTCAAATTCTCTCTGTTGAGCTGTAGCACTGTTTTGAGCATGATGGAAAAAGTCACCAGCCTGAAACAACAAAGCAACATTCTCTAATCATAAAGCAAGTTCCACATCACGAGGATGAACCAAAGAACAAATAGAAGGGGATATCAATTAGTCTAATCACCTTCTGCAAGACAAGCTTATACTCCAAAAGTTCATTATAGGCACGCTGTAACTTTTCAGTGTTCGCATTCATCTCTATTAGCTCAGATTCAAGTTCTCCAAGTTTTACCTAGTAATCACCATAAATATATGATACAATACAGTTATAAAATGTTGGTATTTAATGAATGCTTATTACACATGTTGCCTACCTCCAGTTCATCTAGACCAATATCTGAGCCATATGAAGACCTTGTTGAGGCTAAAAGACCAGCCTTCATCATTTGATCCTTGAAAAAGCGTAGCTTGCGTGCCATCTCCCCGCACCTTTTAATCTATATCAAGAAAGTTAATATAATCAAAAGAATGAGAGAGAGAGAGAGAGAGAGAGAGAGAGAGAGAAGATTTGTTGTATGGAATATATTCATGGCATAATTTGTTAACAAGGTTTTTCGTAGACCTCTTTCCTGAATTTAGAAGTGGCAGACGGAATCAAAGAATTATCCACAGTTTGATGGTCATGTATAATTCTGTTAAAGTTCGTATTGAAATCTAATTATCTAAGGAGAATTCAATCTAGCAGAGGTAAAAACTGAATTTGTTTCCAGCTTGATAGAAGGGTTGATAAATCTTATTAAACCAATTTATGTGGTGTTGACCTCATTTAAACGTTCAGGAGTAACTGCATTACTCTTTGGCCTTTATCATCTTGAGATGCAAGAATTTGTTATGTTTAACTTACTACTAACCTTATTGAGTGGCATGCTACAACAGTTATCCTCTGTTCCTACATCCCTATGTCAAGGTTGTGGAATATATTGCAAAGAAATTTAACTACTATCGCTAAGATGTTAAAGTAAGGATTAGCAGCATTAAAACACCTAATAAAGTAGTAAGTACCCATGTAGGCTAGGCATAATCAACACTAATAACAAGAAGCAAGGATAAAAGAATGCAGCGACGAAGTAAATCTCTGAGTTCAGTGATAAGAACACATTTAAATTACCAATCAGTTAATGATGCTACAGTTAGACCTCTTTTCATGTTCCAGTACATTGTCTTACTTTATAACTTGACAAAAATGTTTTCCCAAAATTGGGATGGCAAAAGATTTAGTTCTCTGGATTTGGTACTCAACTTTCTAATACAGGAGCACTTCAAAAAATATCATTTACGTATGTAACTCTATAATCCCATTCCAATATCTATTTTTGAAAGAAAATTAAAGAGAACACACGGCAGTACTGCAGTAGTCTCATATCTAACAAATCAACATGTATGGTGTCCACATAGAGAAACATTACATAAGGATGTAACCACAAAAATCATACCATAGAGCTATTACAAAAATGACCGGTAGTAGACAACGAACAGAGATGACAAATAATGAACATACCTGAGCAGCAAATGTCCTCTGAAATGGGCTCTTGTCTGAGTTGAGCTATCCAGATGATAAGACGAAACAAAAGAAAATGAAACAGTCAGAAACAATATATTCCTGATTACAAATATATGTTGAAAAACTACTTGTGTTACAAATGATAGTGTACTAAGGACCCAACGCATGCATACAGAAACAAGTTAAGTAGTGTCTTCTTATCAGTTTCATCAGCTAAATTTAATTCAATGATTTCAACCAATGCATTTTAACTCAATGCTGCATAACCTCTAAACAAAGGGACGATTGTTAGCGAATTTAAAATTAGGTCTGCAAATACATCCAATCTAAATCTATTTCAGCAAATACAACCAACATCCACAATCAGGGACGAAGCATACTTGGGACCAGGGGTCCCCCCCCCCCCCCCCCCCCCCCGTTTTTTGGCGCAGTTGTAGAAATTTGCGATTTTCGTAGGTAAATTGAGTCCGGGTTAACTCCGGCCCCCGCCGATTTGATCTTCCGGCCCATACCGATCGAAAAAAATTTGAGTCCGGCCCCCGCCGATGTAATCTTCAAGCTTCGCCACTGTCCACAATAAACTTAACAAGAACACTAACCAGTACTGTCTACATGCAAATTCACAAGACATTTTCTAAGCCTAACAACATATGAAACTCTATGAAACAAAACATGGAGAAAAGATCAACATATTCTTGAAAGTTATGATCTCCAAAACTCAAACTAAAAAAAAGGTTTGATGCAGAAACTAATAGCAAATCATATAATATCTGCAAAATCTAAAATGTTCACAACCTGAAATGGATTCAAGCATAAACAAATTTAGAAATACAGACATACAGTGTCACACCTATGCAGCATAATAGATGATGCATCAAATTTCTTATTAACACTAATCAATTTTACCTAGCACCTATCTGTTCAAAACGATTCAATCAGCATATAAAAAACGACGTTCAATCTTATCTTCCAGCCAATAATTCAAACGGCAAAACAAGTCCCCAAACTCCTACAGATCTTGGAAAACATAAAACGGTCATAACACCTAATAATTTGGCGAACAAACAGGTAAACAAACGTATAATCATAATCATAATCAAATATAACTATTTGTTCAAAACGATTTAATCCGCATGTACAGAAAACTATACACGATCCAGAGAAACTAATTTCTAAACTCCTACAGATCTAGAAAAACTTAAAACAGTCATAATGCCAATTAACTAGACAAATAAACAGATAATTTTAATAGCAACTGTTCAAAATGATTCATGCAGCATATAAGAAATAAAAAAACTATGTTCAAAATGCCTAATCAAGTCTCCAAACTCCTACAGATCTATAACAACTAAAAACAATCACAATGCCAATTAATCACAGAAACAAACAAATAATTAAACGCACAATCATAAATTCATAAATCATAATCATAATAATAATAATATTAATCAAGTACAATAATAACGAAGCGTATAGCTAACATACATCTTTAAACTGAAAAAGGCCTAGGTCACCGAGATACGACACCGTTCGATGAGCAGATTCCATCGGAATAATAATCCGAGCTAACTGCATTGGCTCCGATCGCATCAGATCCATCGTCGGAAGACCTCCTCCGTCTCCCATACCGATTGATCTGTCGTCTGAAGCTGAACAAATTACAAACCCTAACAACACAATGTATGATAAATAATAATATTAATATTGATATAATATTATTAATCCAGTGATTCCACCGACAAGGTGGATTCGTTGAACTTTCTTTATTTTTCAATCAATGGCTGCTTTTATACGCAAGTTAAACGAAGGTTCTTTTTATCTGTTGGTGATAAGTTAAACGACGGCGTTTTAAGATTTTAATCCCGTGTTGAATTTGTTTGCTGTTTCTCTGGTATCCTTTGACGTTGACTAAATAGCTTCTTGTCTGAGGGTGCCAAGCAAAAAGAGTATTAAGATAACGTGGCTTTTAAGTCAATCCACTTTTTTTTCTAAAATAAATTGTCTTAAGAGCAATGGTCCGTTAAAATAATTAAAAAAAAAAAAAAGCCCATATCTAATGGTAAAGGTTTAGGGCGTTTTTGTTCAAATTCACGCCCCCATCAAGATCTCACACCGCCCCCTCTAACTCATTTGGGGCGTTTTTCAAGGGCCTGAAAATATTCTACGGCGTGGAAAAAAAAAAAAGAGGGACCAGTGAGAAGCCATTTTGCCTAACAGACCAATGAGAAGCTTTGGAAGGGGCTTGAAAATTTTCACTTCACCACTACACCGCTTTTCTCATTTCAAGCCCTTAATAACCCCACATGCCACATGTCAATTAATGCCTCATGGGCAGAGAAAATTTTCACTTGCCATTACACATGGTCTTATTGTAAGAAATGTGTAGTGTAGGCATAAAATTTAAGGCTCTCTTTAATAATTGGTTCACATGGTAACCTAGTCATTAAGACCATATGGTGTGCAGACGCCGTCCTCCATTTTTTTGCCCCGTCCCTCATGCCCACACCGCCCCCCTCCCCCGTCCCAACTCCCCCCCGTCCCCCACGTCTTCACCGGGATGAACAAGACGCTCCAATGAGAGTTTTTTCTTTTTTTTTTTTGAAATGCATGTTTGTTTCTCCAATGAGATTTTTTCTTTTTCTTTTTTTCTTTTTTTTTAAAATGCTTAAGACATGGGAGTGTTGGTGTCTCCACACCCCACTCATGTCTCAAAATGCTTAAGACACCAAAATGGTGAGGTGGCATCCAAAGTGGCATGGAGACATGACTTTTTTCATGTCTCCACACCCCATAGCCTTAGGGGCCTTAATTTAAAATGGGGTATAGTGTGGGCCTTAAATAAGACCCCATCCAATGATTAAGTAATTATTATTTTTTTAAATTAATTAAGTAAAATTAAAAAAACAAATAATATTAAAAAAACTTACAAATAATATTAATATAAAAAGTTACAAATAATATTAAAACCACACAAATAATATTTAAAAAAACACAAATAATATTAATTTTCATCTTCGCTTTCGTCGTACTCGTCTTCGCTTTCGCCTTCGTTTGGAATATACCGAATCGACCAAGCATGTTGGACCAAATCCGCCGCTAACACGTCATGTATTTGATGGTCACAAAGTTCATGTGCGTTGAGTATTCTTTCAGGCATTGTCTCTTGCGGTAAATCCTAAACGGCTTTCGGTACATAAATTTGACATATCGCTTTACCTTCGTATTCTAATATAATATTATGCATTGTAACACCCCAACCGATGGCGGAATCATCGAGGCATCACGTAGTGACGATTGTTCAAAAACACATGGTACTAAAATGTAAATATATTATTAAATAAATTAAATTGTCTTACATGGATGAAATGGGAAAAAAAAATATAAAAGTCTGAACAAAACATGAAATTTGAAATAAATTGATAAAAGCAAGCACTAAAATCCAATGCTATGGAACTAAGATCAAACTGCACCTGAAACATGTACAAAATAAGTTTTGTCAACATATGAAATGTTGGTGAGCATTCCTAGTTTTAATATATATAGTAAGTTGGAAAATGTTATACAATTCAAGTGCAAGCTACAGTGCATTTATGTAAACTATGTATCATACAAATGAGCGAAATCAATCCCGTGACTGTATAAATGTACTAAATGAACGGCGGTGTAGTTATCCAATAAATGGATAATAACTTAACAATGACCATGGATTCTCCGATGAAAAAGGGGGAGAATCACCTAGGTGAGTTGTCAATCCAATAGCGCTATCCAATGTTAAGGTCGGCTTGTACATTGTTAATGATTTCACTAAGTACAAAATGTATTCTACATGTAATGTCTAAGCATAAAACACATATATAAGCAAATGCACAATGTACTAGAATTGTATTGTAAAAATGTGAACTTGCATGTGTATTTTGTATAAGTGTACATGTAACACCCAAAAAATGAATAAAGACAAAAAGGGGATAGGAAATACTCACTTTCGCCAAATGACTAGATGACTAAGCGAGCGTGAAAATGCGAGCAATCCAAAGATTCAACAACGAAACTAGTCCAATTTAGAAGAAAAGAAACCGAATAGGAAAAATATCAAGCTTCCAATTCGTCAATTACAAGAGCTTATATTCAAAGCTTCAAATGTAGAAGTAATATACTCTAGAAGAAAGGTATGAGGGAGAGTCTAATCGAATTGAAACAATCGATTTAGAGGTGTAAAGTGTAATGGGTCATAGGTGGGTTTTTATACTAGTTTTGGATTCAATTGGGCTTTAAAATTGGTCAACACAATAAAGTAAGGTTTTAAGATGAATTGACTATTTGACTAGGACTTTGACTAGGATTTTGACTGAGACTTTGACTAGGACTTTTGACTAGGACTTTGACTGGAACTTTGACTGTTTGACTGTCTTAGCGGACCGCGAGGGCTAAAAAAATAATTTTTCTAATTTAATCAATTTTAAGTTATAGACTTGTTTCCTTCTGTTTCTAAGTTGTTTTAGGACCGAAATTAAGGGCTTTGAGTATCAAGGTCTGAAACATACGTGCTCGGGTGTAGATGTGAGTATAAAACGTGCATACTTTTACTTATAAAAATTATAAGTTTAATTAAATTGTGAATTTTGGTCCTATTAAAATACGAGGGTTAAAAATGAAAATTTTAAAATAGTTGAGCAACCAATTATGCACATTTATGAAAAGTGAAGGGTTAAAAATGAAAATTCTCCAAAGACTATATCTCTTTTTTCAACCGTGATATATATCACGAAGAAATTGATCGCGGCCGTGAAAGTTTGGCGGGGGGGGGGGGGTGTTTCGCGGTGACCACGCCATTACGGGGTGGCCATCACGATACACTAACATTAAACATTAAAAAAATAAAACATTAAAACTAATAATTAAATATTAAACATTAAAACATAATATTAAACATTACACATTAAAACACTAAACATTAAACAATAAAAGAACGCATCAATTGCCACGATAGAAGATTGGTGATGTGGAAGTCGCTTACATAGCGTTGCCGATAAGCGTCGTGTGTGAGTTGAATTCCCATCTGTTCCCTAACGCCAGGGTGTGCCTCCAACGTCGCTTCATAGACGGTATACCATCTCGTACAGTTATTTGTATGACAGAACACTTACTGGCGATCTCATCAACGTTACGGTTGTTCGTTTTGCTAATTCGGTTGTACTCCGCGAAGACATTGTGCCAAAAATCCTCCCTATTGTTTGGCGGGTTCTCCTTAGTGTTGATCCACGCCGTCACCAACTGAATTTGATCCTGATTATTCCAACGTGCCATACTTTCTGTTTGTGTTTGTGTTTAGATTCGTGTTTGTATATGTGTTTGTGTTAATATGTATATGTATATATATGTGTGTTTGGGTAAAATGGGCAAAGAACCGTTGCCAACCCCCATGATTAATTCTCCAACGTTTATAATTCAAACGGTCAAAATCATCCCTCCTTAACCAAAACGCCCACCACCTCCATCACCCTCCACTCCATAACGCCTCCATAGCGTCGGCGGAGGCGGTATGCCGGGTGCTATGAGGCCCGGCCCAAAACGCCCATATAGCGCTGCCACTACACACTCGTATTAAAACAAAAATGACAAGTTGTATTTGTTTCCTCGGTTACATAAGTCAACATCAATTCCATGTACTCCCTTTGTCACACCCTCAAATTCCACGTGCGGGGTTTTACCGCGAGGCGCGTGACACACCAGGATCTCAGTCAACGATCACAATAAACATACAACAAACATGCATTTATAATTATATTTGAAACCAAAATATCATGCTTTGAGCCGTAAACCAGCAGCGGAAGTATTCTTGTTTACAACCAAAAGACATATCATTGTTTACAAAACATTGTTTAATATGCTTCAAAATATTAGACGTTGTGCATGACTCCGTGCGCCTAGCCCATTGACTGCTACCTTAGCGACCTGAGAAAACACGCCAAAAATGTCAACATATAATGCTGGTGAGTTCACAGGTTTTCTTTTATAAAGCGTTTGTTATAAGTTGTGAAGATCATATCCGTTACTACTAGGTTATAAGAACGTTAGCTAGACGTTAAGTGTTTGTTTACTACTGCGGTTGGGAATCCATTACTATACGTTTATAAGTTGTTGAAGCTTGCCCAGCAGTTTTGGCTATAACCGATGCCTCGGCGAGCCAGTAATAAGAGACAATATGCACCCGCCCGGCCCAGCCGTCGAGTGGGGTTTGTGAGGCCCAATAGATCTATCCACATTTCCCCCGTTGTGCATCCCCGCACATTCATGGTTTCCCCCCTGGGACTTTCCGTAAAAAGCCGCATAGTATATGTAAAGTAACCATAGTATAACATGACCTTTAATAGGTAAGTAAGTAGCATGTTTTTCCCCCAAAAGTAAAACGGTAAAAGTGGGGCTGTGAAACTCACCTTGGATTGCGTTACTTGAAAATAGTTAAGTAATTATGTTATGATAGCCCCAAATAGCGGCGACCTATCATAAGATGTGTATAAGTATTGGACTAATAACCCGCAGGCTAACTAGTCCCCGAATGTCCAGACCGTGACCATAAACGTTTGAAAACACCTTTAAATGTTAAACCGACCGTGCCAGACAAGACCCGACATCCCATTGGTGACCCGACATCCCACGTGTTAGATAAATACAAGACATCATGCAACATATGCAATTAAACACTTAATACGCGCAATAGTTCACCTAGTATAGCATAATGTCCGATTAACGCATAATCAGGTCTGAATACGTCCTACTAAGTCATTGGGTGTATCCCGGGGTTCCTAGCATGTTCCTAGGTGTCAAATCGTGTTCCGGGATGTCAAAACGCGTTCACGACAGCAGTACATGCGATTTGGAAAGTCACACGCGAGTAGGCTTCAGCCTACAGGCGATTAGGGGCCCAATCGCATGAGGTACCAGGCGATTAGGGTCCTAATCGCCCCATATGTCTGCATAATCGCATAGCATCAGGCGATTAGGATTCCTAATCGCCTGCTGCTGCTGTGTAACGGATTTTCGCGCGTTTAACCCTCCAAATCAGATCCGAAACATGCAACAACACCCAATATCAAACCTAAATCATTTACCAACCAATTCCAAGCAAAAACCCCCGACATATTACTGATCTAACATGTTCTAAGCAATTATTTCCTAAAATGGCAAAGTACTAGGTTTCACCAACCAACCTTATCTTTCCTTAAATGGAAACAATCAGATTTCAATCTCTACAAACTTGTAAATCATCAAACCTCTGATCTAACATCTTCCTAGTATAAACCCTAACAACATTGCATCAATAATCATGCCATAATCATCCTAAATCTTCAAGAACACTCAAATGGGTCAAAATACACATTTTCATCAAAACACAACAATAATGGCTCAAACTCTAAGATAACCTTCCTAATAATCTCTACATAGCAGAAGTACAATCATATCTTGGAAACAATCATGTTATAATCACCAAGAAGGCCAACATATGCATGTAAACTTCACATATAACAAGCATTAAGGTGTAGACTTGGTTTAGAACTCTTTTGAAAGGTTTTTAAAGACACAAACTTAGTAAAACAAGGTCTGGACCTTTGGGGAACCAAAATAACAACTTTACAAAGGTTAGGGATGAAGAACACACCTTGGGTTTTGTTAAAGAAAGGTGTGTAGGCTTGGAGATGGTGATTTTTGTAGCAAAAAGAGTTCCAGAGGTGTTTCAAGGTGTGTGGATGGCTTGGGAGCAGCTAGGGTTGTTCTAGAGGTGTTTGGGGAGTTAAGGGTTCTATTTATAGGTGTTTTGACCCGGACTCTGCTGTATAGGCGATTAGCAGTCAGTATCACGCGATTGGGGGCCTAATCGCATGACACATCCGGCGATTAGGTCCCAATCGCCTGATATATATCCTACTCGCCCCATATATAGGCGATTAGGGGTTCCTAATCGCCCCTGTGGTGCTGGAACGAGTTTTTGGCGCGTTAAACACTATTTTAACATATATAAACACGTATTCACATACCGATAAGTCACATAATGATTTCAAACATATAATGCATGATAACTAACACGTTTACATCCGTTCACCAATTCCCGGGACTCGAGACTCGTGTGTGCATTAAACCCGGCGATTCCACGAATCACCAATCCTTGTACCCATTGTTATGGACTGACTCCCGATGACCCCGCGGATCATCGTAACGACTCCCGATGATTCCCAGAATCATCATACCGACTCGACTGACCCCGTTAAGAACGTAATATGCATGACTCGCTAAGGTAGACTTACTAGTTTAGTCAACGTTACTAACCTGAGTTTGTCGGGTGTCACATCATCCCCCTGTTGAAAGAATTTTCGTCCCGAAAATTGCCCAAGGCCAAAAAGGAAGAGACGAAAGGGAAGAAATATTTTCCGGTTGCCACATCATCCCCCTGTTGAAAGGAATCTCGACCCGAGATTCATTCAGCTTCAGCAGAGACATGCCTTGATTCGAACGCGCGTTTAGGAAATAAATGGGGATACTTAGCCTTCATTTGATCTTCCCGTTCCCACGTGAACTCCGGTCCACGATCTGAGTTCCAACGGACTTTAACAATGCGGAATTTACTCCGGCGAAGGCTACGGATTTTATAGTCAAGAATTTCAACCGGTTCCTCCACGATACGTAGACGATCATCCACCTTGATCTCTTCGAGAGGAACAACCAAAGATTCATCCGCCAAACACTTCTTCAAATTAGAGACATGGAAGACATTATGAACATTACTGAGTTCAACTGACAGATCAAGCCTGTATGCTACCGGTCCAATCCGTTCCAGAATTGCGAACGGTCCTACATACCGAGGATTCAATTTGCCCCGCTTCCCAAAACGTATAACGCCCTTCCACGGAGATACCTTCAACAAAACCCTGTCGCCAACCTCGAACTCCAAAGGCTTGCGACGACGATCGGCATAGCTCTTTTGACGGTCCCGAGCTGCTGCCAAGCGGTTACGGATTTGTACGATCTTCTCGGAAGTCTCGTACACAAGTTCCGGGCCGGTGAGTTGACTCTCACCCACCTCTGCCCAACAAAGAGGAGACCGGCATTTCCGCCCGTAAAGAGCCTCGAACGGAGCTGCCTTGATGCTAGAATGGTAACTGTTGTTGTAGGAGAATTCCACCAACGGTAGATGACTCTCCCACCCCTTGCCAAAGTCGATCACACATGCCCGAAGCATGTCTTCTAGCGTTTGGATTGTCCGCTCACTTTGACCGTCAGTTTGCGGATGATACGCTGTGCTCATGTCTAACTGAGTACCCAGAGCCTTATGCAAGGATTTCCAGAAGTTAGAGGCGAACCGAGGATCACGATCAGAAATAATAGAAACAGGCACCCCGTGCCGAGAGACCACTTCCTTGAGATATAACCGTGCCAGACGCTCGAGGCCATCGGTATCTTTGATAGCGAGGAAGTGCGCAGACTTTGTTAACCTATCAACAATCACCCAGATCATGTTACAACCACTGGGCGATTTCGGGAGTTGGGTCACAAAGTCCATCGTAATCCGCTCCCACTTCCACTCAGGAATTTCAGGCTGTTGCAGAAGGCCGGATGGCTTTTGATATTCGACCTTGACCTTGGCACAGGTCAAGCACTTGCTCACGTACGAAGCCACATCCGCCTTCATGTTCGGCCACCAATAAAGTATCTTTAGGTCTTGATACATCTTATCGGAGCCAGGGTGAATAGAGTACCGGGACTTGTGAGCTTCATCAAGAACAAGCTCTCGCAAGCCCCCAAATAAGGGAACCCAAATACGTTCAGCGAAATAGTGTAACCCATCGGACCTGAGTTCAAGGTGGCTATCAGCACCATGCATGGTTTCAGCTTTAAGGTTTTCCTCCTTCAAAGCTTCTTGTTGCGCTGAACGGATTCGATCGGGTAAGCCGGAATGGATAGTGAGCTGAAGAGCTCGAACACGACGAGGTTTAGCCGTTTCCTTCCTGCTCAAGGCGTCTGCGACCACATTCGCCTTGCCAGGATGGTATTTAATAGCGCACTCGTAATCATTAAGAAGCTCGACCCAGCGACGCTGTCTTATATTCAACACCTTCTGATCAAAGATATGCTGGAGGCTCTTGTGATCGGTGTAAATAGTGCATTTGGTACCGTACAAGTAATGCCTCCAAATCTTTAAAGCAAAGACCACCGCACCCAATTCCAGATCATGGGTGGGGTAGTTTTTCTCATGAACTTTGAGCTGACGAGAAGCATAGGCGATGACCTTCTCGCGCTGCATCAGTACACAACCGAGACCCCGGATAGAAGCGTCACAATAAACCACAAAATCGTCCGTGCCCTCAGGCAAGGACAAGATAGGAGCAGAACAGAGTTTAGCCTTTAACATCTGGAAGGCCGACTCCTGCAAATCACCCCAGTCGAACTTTCTGTCCTTCTGGGTAAGCGAGGTGAGGGGTTGAGCGATCATCGAAAATCCCTCGATAAAACGACGATAATAACCTGCAAGGCCTAGGAATTGCCGCACCTCAGATGGCGTCTTTGGTGCTTCCCAGTCTTTAATGGATTCAATCTTAGCTGGGTCAACGTGAATTCCTTTCTCATTAACAACATGACCAAGGAATTGGACTTCACGCAACCAGAAGCTACACTTAGAAAACTTGGCGTACAACTGTTCCCGCCTCAGGAGTTCCAAAACAAGACGCAAGTGTTCCTGGTGGTCCACCTCGTTCTTGGAATAGACTAGAATATCATCAATGAAGACAATCACGAACTTATCAAGATAAGGCTTACAAACACGGTTCATCAAATCCATAAAGATGGCAGGTGCATTGGTGAGACCAAAAGGCATGACCAGGAATTCAAAATGGCCATAGCGAGTTCGAAAGGCGGTCTTCGGAATGTCAGCTTCTTGAACCCTCAACTGATGGTACCCCGACCTCAAATCAATCTTCGAGTAGAAACTAGAACCCTGAAGCTGGTCAAATAAGTCATCGATGCGAGGAAGAGGATAACGATTCTTGATGGTAACCTTGTTCAATTCCCGGTAGTCGATACACATCCGTAGGCTTCCGTCCTTCTTCTTGACAAACAAAATAGGGGCTCCCCACTGGGACGAACTAGGCCGAATGAAACCCTTCTCTAACAGCTCCTACAACTGGTTCGACAACTCCTGCATCTCGGGAGGTGCAAGGCGATAAGGGGCACGAGCAATAGGGGCCGCACCTGGAGCGAGTTCAATACCAAATTCGACCTGACGATGAGGCGGAAGACCAGGTAAGTCTTCAGGAAATACATCGGGAAAGTCACGGACAACAGGAATATCTTCAATCTTCTTCTCTTCTTCAGACGAAACCGAAACAAGTGCCAGAATGGCAGAATACCCCTTCCGAAGATACTTATAGGCTTTCATACACGAAATGATACTCAACGGGACCCCGCTCTTCTCACCGTGCACCAACAGAATTTCTCCATCAGGGAGAGGAAGTCGAATGACTTTATCAAAACAAACGATCTCAGCATGATACAGAGACAACCAATCCATACCCACGACAACATCGAAACTACCCAAGGACACCGGCATAAGATCAATAGGGAAGGAATAACCCGACAACTCAAGGTGACACTCCCTAAGGACGTGCGTCGCCTCGACTTTCTTACCATCAGCCAATTCTATCAAGTACTTAGCCTCTAAAGGTGTAGGTACTCTATCAAGCAATTGACTAAACCCAAGAGATATAAAACTCTTATCGGCGCCGGAATCGAATAAAACCGTAGCATAGCGATTATCGAGAAGAAACGTACCAGTAACAGTGTCAGGATCTTGTCGAGCCCCGCTCGAACCAATTACGAAGGCGCGAGCATTCCTGCCTCCGCCCCCATTGTTCCCATTACCCGACCCGTTCTTCCCAGCTTCGCCCTGCTTCAACTTGGGGCATTCACGCTTGTAGTGACCAAGTTCACCACAATTGTAGCACCCCTGTTTGCCCTAATTTCCCTGGGGAGCAGCAACAGGAGGAGCCGGAGTAGGTGTAGCAGGAGGGTTCCGGTTACCCTGAAGATTAACCCTGCAGTCATGAGCCACATGCCCGGCCTTGTTGCACCGGCGACAATGGCTCTTGTCGCAACGACCAGTATGATGAAACCAGCATCGTTCACACTTTGGCAACCTCCCCTGATAACCCCCCATTTTCTGTTCAGACGACGATCCCCCAGTATCAGACTTCCTTACCTGTTGAGGCTGAGCCGAACTCGAGCCTTTCCCCACAGCTTCCCACTTCCGCTTGTTACTATCAGGAGCCTTCACAGCAGCGCCTCGAGGAGGCAAGACCCCTTCAGCCACCTTCATGTTGGTCAGCCTGTGAGCCGACCGAACCACCTCAGAATAAACTATGACATCCGGTAAGTTTCTTTTGTTCGGTTCTTTTCGTTTCTTTCTTTTTGGGCTTTGCGCAATTTTCGGGACGAAAATTCTTTCAACGTGGGGATGATGTGACACCCGGCATGTTCGGCTTAAACATATTAGTAACATCTAAGTCTAC
Source organism: Ambrosia trifida (assembly GCA_028751855.1). Taxonomy (NCBI): domain Eukaryota; kingdom Viridiplantae; phylum Streptophyta; class Magnoliopsida; order Asterales; family Asteraceae; genus Ambrosia; species Ambrosia trifida. Next base: position 27,380,696 of record CM054129.1, on the reverse strand, counting down.
CTTAGCGAGAAACGTTTATAAACAAACTTAACCGGGTTAGTTGAGTTGGGTCAAGTTAGGATTGTCCAGGGTACAATGATCTGGAGGATCATTGGGAGTCGTTTTGGTAATACACTAGTACCGGGTTCCGTTGTTGGTGACATTACATGAACTAATTAAGTATATGTGTAGATTATGGGTTGTGTGGTGGTTTATATACATAGACGTGTTTAAATGATGTGTAAATGATTATCTGTGCTTTAATGTGTTAAATATAGACTAAGGATGCATGATTATGTGTTAAGATGTGTTAGAATGCGTTAAACACGACAAACTGGAAAACTAGTTAAGAAGGGGCTCTGGTTCGACCACTTCGAGTGGTCGAAGGAGAGGAAAATTGTCTGGTTCGACCCATGCAAGTGGGCGAACCAGGGAAGTGGAGTTGAAGAATCCCCTTCGACCTGGACAAGTCTCATTCGACCCTGTGAAAGGGGCGAAGGAGACCACCTTCGACCAATCAAATGGTGCGAAGGAGGATCAGTATAAATACCAACCTTAGTCATTTTTCATCATTTCACAAACCCTAACCGTCCCAAAACGCTCTCAAACGATCTTAAACACTAAGGAAGGAGTTTTTGCTCTTCTTTTTCATAATCTAACCTATCTACAACATCTAAACAAGAATCCAAGGTGTGTTCATAATCCTAAATCTTTTAGAAGCATTTTAATTCGTTTTCATCTAACCTTAATTGTCCAGATCTGTTCTAAGGGTGTTTTTATGATTAAAAACCTTTTAAACATCTTTCTAAAACAAAACCCTATCATTTAACATGAGTTTTCATAATAAATAACATGTGTTAGTTGAGTATTATGTGGTGTAATGTGTTATTCAATACTTTGCTGCTTTATCTATGTTAGAGACATGATGTAGGATTGCTTTTAATGCTGGTTGATTGTTGTTTAGGGTTAGAATCGATTGGATAATGATATTATGTGTAAATTGGGGATTTTGACGAATCTAGACGTAACATGTGGTGTTTATAATCAATAGAACCTATAGGGATGATCGGATGATCGACAAACTGAGTATTTTAAGTCAAACATGAGTCGATTTCAAAAGTTTCCAAATTGGGTAAAGATTTCATGCATGAAAGTGACGTTTCCATAATTTTTACCATTTTGGGAAAGGGCTGAAACGGATTTGGTTTGGGGCAAAATCAGTGGGGTTTTGTTAGGATAACATAATCATGATTGACTGCTGTGATTGGTGATGTTTCGAGTCGTTTTGAATGTGTTTTAAGCGTTTTTAGGCAAAATAGAACAACAGGGGCGAACCTGGCCTCCTTCGACCAGTCGAAGGTGCGAAGGAGGAATCCCAGGGTCGAACCAGGCTTTTCAGTGGGCGAACGTGGCAAAATGTGCGAAGGAAGCATCAAACGGTCGAACGAGAGGTAAAACGGGCGAAGGAGAGTAAAAAGGTGCGAAGGAGGCCTTAAACTGACTGGTTCGACCGTTCTGATGCAGAAATGAGATTTTTGATACAAACTAAGTGTTTTATGCTTGAACCTTGCGTGTAATCTATGTGTACTTGATTAGTTAGGGTAATGGGTCACCAACGGGATGTCGGGTCGGTCTAGTGTGTCGGTTAAACATTTAAACACGTTTTAAAACATACTTGGTTATGGTCTGGACAATCGGGGGCTAGATAACCTTATGGTTATTAGTCGGAACACTTATGTGAACATTTTGATAGATCTCCGGTAGAGGGATTATCAAGGGCTAAACATCTTTACTTATATTTGAAGAACGCTATCTAAGGTGAGTTCACGGCCCCACTTTTACTGCTTTAACTTTTGGGGGAGAAAACATGCGCTAAACAGTTTTGGTAACATATGTCATACTATGGTTTTAACTTTATATTGCTATACGATCTTTTGGAAAGTCCCGGGGGAAACCATGAATGTGCGGGTTTGCACAACGGGGGAAATGTGGATAGATCTATTGGGCGTGACCTGCCCCACTCGTCGGCTTGGAGGGCCGGGCGGGTGCATATTGTCTCGAACAGGAACATTATCGTGCTGAACATTACGGGCTGCTAAACATGCTAAACATTGCTAAACGTGTCCAGTAATGGTTTCCAATCGTAGTAGTAATAAAACATACGCCTAGCTAGCGTACTTGGTAACATTGATATAGTATGGACATGGTAACATTTGGATAACATTTTTGAACAAACCTGTGAACTCACCAGCATTATATGTTGACGTCTTTTGGCATGTTTTTCTCAGGTCGCTAAGGTAGCAACAACTGGATCTAGGCGCACGAGTCGGCACGGGCGTCTAGGGTTTAGAGCATGGTCTTCATTAAACATTTGAACTATGTCTTTTGGGTTGTAAACATTTAAAGCTTCCGCTACAGTTTATGCTTTTATAATTACATTTTTGGGTTTTGTGTTATGCATATAGTGTTGTTTATTGTGACCGTTGACTTAAATCCTGGTTTGTCATGCGCCTCGCGGTAAAACCCCGCAAGTGGAATTTGAGGGTGTGACATAAACAGTGAGATTGCCCGCAGCAACTAACCCTGCAATCTCCGGTACCAACCCAGCGACGTAATGCTCAATTCTTCGGTATTCGGGTGCGTGCAGATCGGGGCACAACACCGCCAACTCATTGTGCCTAGCAGTATAGGTTTCAATCTCGGACCCCACCATCTTATGATTCCAGACTTCATGCTCAAGCTTCTGGATTTCATCCCTCGGGCAGTACTCATTTTTCAGCAACTGAATGAACTCCGCCCAGGGCATAGCGTGGGCTTCCCCAATGCCCATAGTCTGGGTGGTGGAGTTCCACCAAGTCAAAGCTTGACCCTCCAGGGTCGCGGAAGCATATTTCACCCGGTCGCCTTCCGGGCAGTTGCACATCGAGAAAACTGACTCAATTTTCTCCAACCATCGGAGTAGTCCCACTGCCCCTTCAGTGCCACTAAAGTTGTGGGGCTTGCAATCCATAAACTTTTTGTAGGAACACTGGGATGGAGGAGGATTGACAGCACCACCTGGAACAGACACGCAGGTGAGAATCAAGAAAAAGTTACAGTACCCTAGAACAAGATAGGATAGGTGAGAATCAACGTACCACCCATAGCATTATGAGCGGCTTGGAATGCAGCCAGAGCAATATTCACGTGCTGCTGCATCAAGTTATCCAACTCAGCTTGGGTCATATTAATATTCCCGCGGCCACCGCCGCCACCACGGCCGCCAGCACGACCGCCAGCACGGCCGCCTCTGCGACCTCCACGAGCTCCCGACATCTTCTGTCACAACATGAAACAAAAGATTTAGGCTTGCCCGTGGTATAACCCATTAGGAATTTCAAGAAACTAGACCGAGCCCAGCTCGGGTCCATCCGTTCAAGCCCAAAGTCCGCCAGGGATCCCATGCATCACAGTTTATGATCTCGTGTGCACCCGACATGATAAACTGCTCTACATGGTCCTCCAGGCGCGCTTTAAGTTTGAAGTTCAAGTCACCGAACACTAGCGCCCAATCATGGTATTATCATAAGTAATAGTACAAGATAGTATGCATAAGAACGAGCGTGTTCATTAGGGCATAGAGGGGAGATGTCCAAATCCCTGGACAGATCTCAAGAGTACGCCGAAGCTACCCCAATGTACACCACCGTCAAGAAAGTTCAATAGTATATCGCTCGCCATCGGATCATAGTAAGGATGAGTCAAGAAATAGGATGATAAAGGGTAAATAGATGATGTAGCGTAGTAGATGATGACACCGACACCCCCGACAAGTCATATTGTTACCCACTTGCTAAGACTCGACTAATTGTGACCGTCTAGTGTGTGCGACCCAGTTATAGACTAGACTCTACATGCAGTCCTAGTTCACTATAACCGTTGGCTCTGATACCAATCTGTCACACCCTCAAATTCCACGTGCGGGGTTTTACCGCAAGGCGCGTGACACACCAGGATCTCAGTCAACGATCACAATAAACATACAACAAACATGCATTTATAATTATATTTGAAACCAAAATATCATGCTTTGAGCCGTAAACCAGCAGCGGAAGCATTCTTGTTTACAACCAAAAGACATATCATTGTTTACAAAACATTGTTTAATATGCTTCAAAATATTAGACGCTGTGCATGACTCCGTGCGCCTAGCCCATTGACTGCTACCTTAGCGACCTGAGAAAACACGCCAAAAATGTCAACATATAATGCTGGTGAGTTCACAGGTTTTCTTTTATAAAGCGTTTGTTATAAGTTGTGAAGATCATATCCGTTACTACTAGGTTATAAGAACGTTAGCTAGACGTTAAGTGTTTGTTTACTACTGCGGTTGGGAATCCATTACTATACGTTTATAAGTTGTTGAAGCTTGCCCAGCAGTTTTGGCTATAACCGATGCCTCGGCGAGCCAGTAATAAGAGACAATATGCACCCACCCGGCCCAGCCGTCGAGTGGGGTTTGTGAGGCCCAATAGATCTATCCACATTTCCCCCGTTGTGCATCCCCGCACATTCATGGTTTCCCCCCTGGGACTTTCCGTAAAAAGCCGCATAGTATATGTAAAGTAACCATAGTATAACATGACCTTTAATAGGTAAGTAAGTAGCATGTTTCTCCCCCGAAACTAAAACGGTAAAAGTGGGGCTGTGAAACTCACCTTGGATTGCGTTACTTGAAAATAGTTAAGTAATTATGTTATGATAGCCCCAAATAGCGGCGACCTATCATAAGATGTGTATAAGTATTGGACTAATAACCCGCAGGATAACTAGTCCCCGAATGTCCAGACCGTGACCATAAACGTTTGAAAACACCTTTAAATGTTAAACCGACCGTGCCAGACAAGACCCGACATCCCATTGGTGACCCGACATCCCACGTGTTAGATAAATACAAGACATCATGCAACATATGCAATTAAACACTTAATACGCGCAATAGTTCACCTAGTATAGCATAATGTCCGATTAACGCATAATCAGGTCTGAATACGTCCTACTAAGTCATTGGGTGTATCCCGGGGTTCCTAGCATGTTCCTAGGTGTCAAATCGTGTTCCGGGATGTCAAAACGCGTTCACGACAGCAGTACATGCGATTTGGAAAGTCACACGCGAGTAGGCTTCAGCCTACAGGCGATTAGGGGCCCAATCGCATGAGGTACCAGGCGATTAGGGTCCTAATCGCCCCATATGTCTGCATAATCGCATAGCATCAGGCGATTAGGATTCCTAATCGCCTGCTGCTGCTGTGTAACGGATTTTCGCGCGTTTAACCCTCCAAATCAGATCCGAAACATGCAACAACACCCAATATCAAACCTAAATCATTTACCAACCAATTCCAAGCAAAAACCCCCGACATATTACTGATCTAACATGTTCTAAGCAATTATTTCCTAAAATGGCAAAGTACTAGGTTTCACCAACCAACCTTATCTTTCCTTAAATGGAAACAATCAGATTTCAATCTCTACAAACTTGTAAATCATCAAACCTCTGATCTAACATCTTCCTAGTATAAACCCTAACAACATTGCATCAATAATCATGCCATAATCATCCTAAATCTTCAAGAACACTCAAATGGGTCAAAATACACATTTTCATCAAAACACAACAATAATGGCTCAAACTCTAAGATAACCTTCCTAATAATCTCTACATAGCAGAAGTACAATCATATCTTGGAAACAATCATGTTATAATCACCAAGAAGGCCAACATATGCATGTAAACTTCACATATAACAAGCATTAAGGTGTAGACTTGGTTTAGAACTCTTTTGAAAGGTTTTTAAAGACACAAACTTAGTAAAACAAGGTCTGGACCTTTGGGGAACCAAAATAACAACTTTACAAAGGTTAGGGATGAAGAACACACCTTGGGTTTTGTTAAAGAAAGGTGTGTAGGCTTGGAGATGGTGATTTTTGTAGCAAAAAGAGTTCCAGAGGTGTTTCAAGGTGTGTGGATGGCTTGGGAGCAGCTAGGGTTGTTCTAGAGGTGTTTGGGGAGTTAAGGGTTCTATTTATAGGTGTTTTGACCCGGACTCTGCTGTATAGGCGATTAGCAGTCAGTATCACGCGATTGGGGGCCTAATCGCATGACACATCCGGCGATTAGGTCCCAATCGCCTGATATATATCCTACTCGCCCCATATATAGGCGATTAGGGGTTCCTAATCGCCCCTGTGGTGCTGGAACGAGTTTTTGGCGCGTTAAACACTATTTTAACATATATAAACACGTATTCACATACCGATAAGTCACATAATGATTTCAAACATATAATGCATGATAACTAACACGTTTACATCCGTTCACCAATTCCCGGGACTCGAGACTCGTGTGTGCATTAAACCCGGCGATTCCACGAATCACCAATCCTTGTACCCATTGTTATGGACTGACTCCCGATGACCCCGCGGATCATCGTAACGACTCCCGATGATTCCCAGAATCATCATACCGACTCGACTGACCCCGTTAAGAACGTAATATGCATGACTCGCTAAGGTAGACTTACTAGTTTAGTCAACGTTACTAACCTGAGTTTGCCGGGTGTCACACCCTTGCTTTTGAATTAAAAAAAAAAGTTAAAAAGAAACAATAAATATAACTTCCTCATAAAATTACGGATATTATATACCTTTTCACACTCAAAATATATTCCCATCCGAATATATAGGAATGTTCTTCAAGGTGTGGGGCACTACTAAGATTATGGGGTGTGTAACGTAACTTCATGTGAAACGACGAGTCAAGTAATTTTTTATGCAGAGCAACTATGCTGGTGGGTGTGAATGAGCCCCATCATTTAGGGATGAACCTCTACATCAACCATCACATCATTGTGAGGCAGGCTTATCACCCAAGTGTTGAAGCAAGGGTGTAGGGGGCGACGGTTTGGGTGGCTTAGAGGATATGGTGGTGTGAGGTGGTGGTTGGAAGGTTGTTGGCGGTGAGGAGGGAATGGAGGTTTTTGATTTGGAAGAGGGTGGTTATGTGATGTTGGAGAGTTGCAGGTGATGAAGGAGTTGCAGGTGGTGTTGGCGGGCCTTGTACGGTTGAGTGGATAGAGAAGATGACCCAAGACCCACAAAGAAGCCCGTCACAATCGTCCACCAAGCGACGAAAGAGACGCGACAGGCTTAGAGGGGGCGGCGTAGACGTGGCTGGCCGGCCCTCGACGTCCTAAGAACGTTCCCCACACCCAACAGCCTTAGGGCTTAACTAAACTTTTATAGGGCTATTAGCTAGTATTATTTTTTAAGGGTTATTGGATTTTATTACTCCCAATTATATGGTATTGGCCACGGCCACTTACAACTATTACTTTGACTTATGTCACTCCTAACTTAACACTTTGTTTGTTGTATCACTCTGGAGGTACTTGCCTTGTCAGTTCCACGTCAGACCCGGAGTGACACAACAAACAATGTGTTAAGTTGGGAGTGGCGGGAGTCAAAGTGATAGTTGGGAGCGGCAACGGCCAATACCATATAATTGGGAGTAATAAAATCCAATAATCCTTTTTTTAAATATCACTATTATTTTTCATGGACGACTGTTACCCCATTGATTTGTAACTGGGTACGCCTATGATCATGTAAAAATTGTCCCTAGGCGTCACCTCATTTCCACTTACTTTTCACACAAAACCACAATAAGGGGACGCAGTTTCTCCTTCCACACCGAACGAAAACTGCCACATCATCTATATGTATATCTATATATATAATAAACCAAAGTTATTTATCCTGCATGACATTCAAAGAGGATAACCCCCCTTGAATGTGCTATGTGGCATGTGTTCAAGATAGTGAAATTGAAATTATTTATATAAATCTTATATTTGAATTGAATTACAGATACATAAGTGAAATAAAATATGAATTTTATTTTTGCATTATATTTAGTTGTTTTAATTTATAGAAATTATTGAAGTAATATTACGATATAGTTAAATAGTATTTTTAAATATAGAAACATATCTTCAAAAGTTTAACCGAATAAAAGGAATAACCTCAGCTAAGATAATATAAAAAAAAGTTGTTAGATATATATCTCTTCATTTAAAACTAAACTATTTTCAACCTTTTTTAAGAGATATCTACTAAATTAAAATAAAGACTTATTGTTTTGTTTACTCTACTAATATTATAAATAGGCTTATCATCGACTTCATAAATCACAAATCAGAAAAAGTGTATTTAGTAACCTCAATATTATTCTGAAAACCTTTTTCTTTACATTAATGTTTATTCATTGCTTTTCTTTATTCCAATGATAATAATTGACAATGTTTATCCAATATGTATGTAGAAGTTAATAAATGTTTAAAGGTGTGAAAATAATTATTAATCGACCAAGAAGGTTTAGTTGTTAGCAAGTTGGTTTGGGGTTAGTATGGATAGTATTAAGAAAGTCAATGAGATTGGTGTTTCGGATAATGTTAGTGTTAGGGAAGTTTATTACATACCTTTAAACTCTGGTAGGTTGCATAAGATTAGTTTAGTTATTGATTAATTGCAGAGTTGCTTCTACTGTTACCTTTATGCATTTTTTAATTTTTATGATAGGTGTTAATATTAGATTTACACATTGTTTTAGCTTAGATAATGAATATTGATATTAGAGTTATGCCTTTTTAGCCTTTTTTGATAGGTGTTAATATTAGAGTTATACATTGTTTTAAGTTATGTATCAATATTAGTATGTTAGAGTTGTACATTTTTTTGCCTTTAGGATGTTACCATTGAGTTGTACATTGTTTTAGGTTAGGTATTAATATTAGAGTTATACATTGATGTGTCATATTAGATTTCTCAACCCTGGAATGCTCCCGAAGTATAATCTAGTGTTTATTATATACCTTAATAATTAATAACATTACATAGTGATAATAATAATTTAATAACATACAAAAATATTAATAGCAATTACTAAAAATAAAATAGAAAACTACATGTCAGGATGTTTAAAAAAAAAAAGACGAACATTTTGAAATCAACTTGGTTTTCAATTAATACTACAACTAGATTATACAATGGGAACGTTTCGGGGTTAGAGAAATCTAATATGACATATTAATTTTACATATGAAATAGAATGATGCACTTTACAGTTACATGCAGAAAAGTTTCGGGTAGCACCTAACCTAAAACAATTAACAATATATATCCAATGTTAACGCCCAACATTAAACAAAGTTTAACTCTAATAGTAATACCTAACCTAAAACAATGTACAACTCCAATGCTAACATATGTTGAATATAGAATTCATATTTACTGATTTGAATGTAATTAGTGACTTGCCTATACATGATTAATGAATTAACCGAACACTTAGTGTTTTTTTCCTGTATTAACAAAACCCTACAAAAAAAATAGTCGTTTTTTCTCCGTTTTTTATATAGCACTATGGTACTCGTTAGAAAGATAATAAAACGATCGTTAATTTGGTGTAATTATTTTCTTTAAAAAATCTCGTATATAAAAGATATTAACATTTAAAATTATGGGAGAAAACATGAGATAGAAAAATACAGTTTTAATTTAATTTTTTTTTACCTAAAATTACTTAATGCTACATGGCATACCACATAGCACACTCAAGGGGGAGGATACCCTCTTTGAGTGTCATGTGGGATTTATTGCTTTCAATTATTATAATAGATTAGGTGAAATCTCGTGTGAAAACACTGGAAGACTATATCATATTTTAATGTCTGTTAATTAAGGACAAAATCAAGAAGGCAATCGTCAGTTGTAAGCAAAATTTGTTTAGTAAGATCAGTTCCTTTCATGATACCAGTTGATGGATACTGATCAGATGTTTTAATACTGAGGCGTGTTACAACCACGGAGAGAAAAATCAACAGACGCAAGAAAAGCTCTGTTGGGATAACAGATATTAAAAAGAAACAGTTAATCTTAATCTTCAACTAAGGCTTCATTACTATGTTTACCAATATCTGTTGACTTGCCAACAAATTTGTCAAACAACCGTTATAAGATTCAACCTTATTATTACAATTACATAATTTCAATGAAATATTTGACTTAACAAAACTACATACAAAATGGAAGACTTATAAAAGAACAAATCCAAATATCTCTAAAAAACTGCTTTAATGCCAAGTAACACATTTACAATATCCGAGTTAACAAACTACATAAAAATACAGGCAAACATAAAAAAAAAATCTTCTAACAAACAAACCCTAGAGAATGATCTTCCTTCCCATTGTCATCGGAACAAAAACAAAAACACAAACACAATCAAAAGTAGTACGACGACAACAATTCGTATCTAAACATCATCAAGTTCGAAAACCCTAAAGTTTCTAAACAGGCTCTACATGTAGTAATGATGGATTGATGTTTTTCTTTGATTGTAAGAATCTTCGAAAAACACCAATTCCTACTTCATTACCAACGGATTGTTGGTAATCGATTTTTCTTTGATTGTAAGAATCTTTGAGAAGATTGGTGGAAGGACATTTGAACCTAATATCATTATGCATGTGGGATGGAGAGTTGCAAAGTGAAAATAGTTGAAGGGATATAAAGTTGGAAAATGACTATTGGGAATTCATCCCCTTTTATAAGGTGAATAAACTATTTGTAAACTTGATTTTCAAGTATAAGTTGCATTTCAAGTAAATATAAAGTTGGAACTTACTTTTGGGGCCTTTTATAAAGTGAAAGACAATTGCAACACAAAAATAAGAAAATAATATTGTTAATAAACTAAGTTCAAAATCATAATCATTAAGTTTGGAATTTGAGCCTCTGTTGAGATAAAATAAGAATCTCTTTGACTCATTCTACAATATTGAAAGATATACTCATTTTGTTGTATCTATAAATCTATAAATAATAAATATACATAAAAAAAGATGTTTGCTGACGTGTTATTCAATGGTGGCCTCAACCCTCTCTTGATTGTGCCATGTGGCATAATGAGGTGCAAGAATTTGTTTTTTTTTTCATTTTTCGTTTTATTATATTAAATCTTTTTTTTGAAACCCTAATCCTTCTTTTCTCCATTCTTTATCTCTTCCATATTTCTCTCTTCCATCTTTTTCTTCTCTCTATTACCTCCCCTCATCACAAACCCTAAAACAAAACTTTCACCTCACCTCTCTTTCCCCCTCCTCTTCCTCTCCAGTCGCCGCCACCTCCACCGCCGCTCATCCTCCTCCTCTTCCTCTATTATGTAGCAGCCAAGATCTTCGGCAAGGTTGATCAGGTCCCTTTCAGATTATTATTATTATTATTATTTACTAGATTCAGGCGTGTGAATTAATAAAAATAATGAACAATCTAGAACTTGAAATTAATAAATATTTCCTGATATGGTATTGGTAGAGAGAGGGTGGTTAAGAAAAGGGCTTGAGGTTGTTGAAGAAAATGGTATAAGTTTTTGTGAATCGAATGTTGTCAACCCAATTTATACAGAATTTGAATGCTATGAGAACTAAAACAATATAAAAATAGATACAAAACAAAACACTCTATACCTCCAAGTGGTTTCATATGATGCATTTAAAAATTTATTGAAAATCAATAAAGATAAAGAAAAAAGACAACCTTTTTCAAAATCATCTCTGAAAAGTGAGGAATATTTACAAAAAATATGGACCCCTTTAATCTACTATGCATTAAATATGTTCAAGTGGGAAGACGGCTGTAACCCGTTGATGAACTGTGAAATATCAACATCTAATACCAATTGCCAAACAAGCTGTACCATATGCATTTGTGTGGTTAGTACTTTTTTAGCGACATAAATAAAACGTGAACAAGCAGATGGTGCTGTTTACAGGTGGTGCCGCGGTGGTACCTGATTGTGTTGCACCAGCATTCTACATTAATCGGTTGAAGTTGCCTTTGTTGGCTGCCGATGACCTAAAATCTACAAGTTCACTCCACTTCCTCTGTTAAAGTTAATACGAAGAACAACTTGCCACCAAGTAAGAGCCGCCTTGCAATAGTTAATGTCATTATCTTAACACGTGTAATGCAATCGCAGACGCTAAGTACCATATTCTTCATACAGTGGCGGTTACAGTAGTTATGGGATCTGGATTTCGTTTATATTTCCAAGTAGGACCTGATTATGGTGGTGAGTCCCATAACTTCTCTTCATTCCGTTTATGGTTACTGTTAAGTAAAACAATATTAGGATTATGATGTTAGCATTGGATTTATAGATTGTTTTAGGTTAGGTATTGAATATTAATATTAGAGTTATGTATTTTTTTAGCCTTTATGACATGTATTAATATTAGAGTTATACATTGTTTTAGGTTATGTATTGAATATTGATATTAGAGTTATGCATTTTTTAGCATTTATGATATATGTTAATGTTAGGGTTATTCATTCTTTTAGGTTAGATATCAATATTAGTATTGTAAGACTTGGTACATAGATGTGATAAGTTTTTTTAATGGTTACAACTTCCAACATAAGTGATTGTTTATTTGATTAGGTTAGGAATTATATGAGTCATTAGAATGCGAGAGATTAGAGAGAAGTGAATTTAATGAGAGACTAGAGAGATGTGATGAGTTTTTGAATAGTTGCAGCTTACATAAGTGATTCTTTAGAAGATTACTGATTAGGTTTTAGGTTAGGGAATATGAGTTATTACTGATTAGAATTCTATGGACATGCAATGATTGAGAGATTTTGTAGTTAGTTAACTTGAGCAATTTGCAATAGGTTATCACGTCAAATTAGATTTTTCAACCCCGGGACTTTCCCGGGGTAATCTGCTAGTATACTCTGTTTTATTACATCTGTTGACTTGTCAACAAATGTTGTCACACAAAAGTCTCTCAGTGTTTAAAATATCATCATTTTATTAGATATCCTATTCTATTTTATCACATCTGTTGAGTTGTCAAATTTGTGAAACAACTGTTATAGCATTCAAAGTTATTATTACACTTACTTAATTTTACTGAAATATTTAAGTTAACAAACTACATACAAAATACAAATATTCTAAAAGAACAAATCCAAATATGACTAAGAAACTGAATTAATGCAAGGTAACAAATTTACAATACCCGAGTTAATCAACTATATAGAAAATACAAGCAAGCATAAACGAAGTCTTCTAACAAACAAACCCTAGAGAATGTTCTTTCCATTCCTTAAATAGGTCGAGATATACGGTTTAAATATATATCAATCTCGTCTCTAAATAGACACTGGATGTAGTAAACACCGGAATTAGTTTTTCTTTGGTTGTAAGAATCTTTGGAGATCACCAACTCCAACTTCATTACCAACAGTTTGTTGGTAGTCCTTTTTTCTATCACTGTAAGAATCTTTGAGAAAACTAGTTGAAGCACATCTTAACGTAATATCATTATGCATATGAATGGAGAGTTAAAAAGTGACAATGGTTCAAGGGATATAAAGTTGGAAAACGACTGTTGGGATTTCCTACCCGTATGAGATGGAGAGTTGGAAAACGACACGTTTAAAATCTTGATATGTGTAACAACATCTTTTATTACACGATTCAATTTGTTCTTAAAATATCACTATATAGTTAAATTATAGAAACCTTTTCAACTTCATAATTAAAATCTTGATATGTGTAACAAATGATTAAGCAAAACCGCCAAAGCATTGGTAATTATTACTCACAGTTTTACATATAATAAACTTTATTTAACTTAATTAGTTACTGTTTTTTTAAACCACATATTGAAACAAAAGATAGATATATAATAAGCATCCAGTTTAACATTAATATTTTTCAGTCACAAACCATAAACATTATAAGCAAAATAACCACATTATAATAATATTCATATTTAAGCATATAAAAACATTTAAATTTCATCATTTTCATCACTTGAACCCCAATAAGAGAATGACTCTTCCATAACTTGTTCCACCTTCTCCTTCAAATACATTATCCTTGCCCTGATCATTTGTTCCAGATTAAGATGAAATGTATTCCGATTAATGTTACTCATTCTTTTCTGGTCCAGTTCTTCAAGAAATTCCAAATCGTCATAATACTCTATGTTTTCTCGTAGGAATAATTTTTCAAAACCATTTTCATAATTAACTATTGCTATTTAAAAGTCATGAGAGTAACACCAACTTACAACATGAAGTGACTTAAGCAAATTTTAACCAACAACAGTTTGCCCCAAAATTTCCATTAAGAGCATTTCATTTGAATACCAAAATTCATTGTTCTTGCAAACTTCATACGTCTGTGTCTGCAAATGTAAATCCATCTGGACTATTGTTTGAATTGATAATTAGTAGTGATAACATACATTATTTAAATACAACATATATAAAAAATAAGCCGTAAATTTAAAAACGGAGTTTCAAGGTCGTAATTATTATTTGACAGTGGCGACAGCTAAAAGTCCATGAGACCCATTGTAGAAATGAAGAATGTAGATTATTTTATTTACAAAATCGACACTTATTTATTGTGTATAATACTTATTTTTACTATTAAATAACTAAAAAAAAATTTATCCTTAATTTACATTTTGAAATTTTTTATTTTAACCAAACATTAATAACTATTTAATTTTACTAATATTACTCAATAAATCAATTGGGCTTTTTTGTTTTTCCTATAGTTATTGCTTTTAGTTATCACACTTATTATTGGTATTCCATTGCTGACTGAAAATGTATTTTATAACAACAAAACTTAAAAAAGAATACTATTTTACATATAAATATTGCTTTTAACTAAGTTCAAAATCGTAATTATTAAGTTTAACATTCGACCCTCTGTTGAGATAAAATAATAATCGCTTTGACCCATCCTACAATATTGAAAGATAGCTTCACCTTGTTGTGTAGTCTGTTTTATAAGGACTGTTGACTTATCAACAGATGTTCTCACACAAAGTCTATCATTGTTTAAAGTATCCTCATTTTATTCTATATATTGTTTACCACATCTGTTGACTTGTCAACAAATTTGTCAAACATGTGTTATAGAATTCAAACTTATTATTGCAATTACATAATTTCAATAAAATATTCGAGTTAACAAAGTGCATAAAAAATAGAAATCTTTTAAAACAACAAATCCAAATATCTTTAAAAAAACTGCATTAATATCAAGTAACAAATTTTCAATATTGAAGTTAACAAACTATATACAAAATACATGGAAACATAAAGAAAGTCTTCTAACAAACAAACCCTAGAGAATGATCTTCCTTGCCATTGTCATCGGAACAAAACACAAAACAAACGAAGTACGAAATTCAACTTCTGACGCACTTACAGTAAATATAATCACAACAAAGGTCGACAACCCTTCGTTGCCATTCCTTATATAGATCAAAACATATGGTTTCGCTATATATCAATCTCGTCTCTAACCAAGATCTAGATGTAGCAAGCACTAGAATTAGTTTTTCGTTGGTTGTAAAAATCTTCCAAAAACACCAATTCCAACGTCTTTACCAACGAATTGATTGTAATCCATTTTTCTTTGACTGTAAGAATCTTTGAGAAGACTGGTGGAAGGGAATTTGAACGAAATATCATTATGCATGTAGGATGGAGAGTTGGAAACTGACAATGGTTTAAGGGATATAAAGTTGAAAAACGACTGTTGGGATTTCCTCATCTTATATAGAGTGAAAAACGACTGTTAGGATTTTGTCATCTTATATAGAGTGAAACAAAATTGGAACACAAAAATAATAAAATAATATTTCTAATAATTGGAAATTATTGTTACTATTATAATTAACATTCATACTACATAAACTTTAATAAACTAAATTTCAAAATCTTAATCATTGAGTTGCATACTCTGTTTTACAACGTCTGTTGACTTGCCAACAGATGTTCTCACACAAAGTCTATTAGTTTTTAAAGTATCCTCATTATATTTTATATTTTGTTTTACAACATCTGTTGACTTGTCAACAAATATTCTCAAACCACTGTCATCCATTAACAATTTCCAATCACACTTGACCATATGGAACAGATCCTTAAAACATCTGTTGACTTATGAACAGACGTTCACGTACAAATTTTGGACATGTCAGCATCACTTTTGTATACGTTATGTCACACCCCGCCTAGGCCGAAACGCGAGGTGCGACTTCGAAAAATTTTCAAGCACAAAGGTCACACGAGCATTGATTAAAATAAAGCGGGAACTTTCATTAAACAACCAGATTTGTTCTACATAGAGTTAATTGTTTAAACATCAAAACCATTGTATGTAAATGTCTAGTATTAGGACAACAACACAACGGTCCAAAAGAAGGTATCCCACAAATGCTCGCATGCGACCCCCGCAAATTCCATTATACATGCTAATTTCCTGAAAAACATGCATTAAAGGAAATATGGGTCATCATAAAGTTGGTGAGTTCACAGGTTTTCTATATGATGGACATGTAATCCAAAACCGACTAAATCATTGCCTAGCTAGGGCAATAATCAATATGTGATCTGACATGAGCCCATAACCAAACGTTGACATGTTGTGCCTCGCCCATTGTACACTAAAGACAATGAAATAATGTGAAATACAAGCACTCTTTTGATATCTGTCATCCGGTCAGAGCGACTGACCAAGAGTGGGGGTGTCAACCCAATAGATCTATCCTGGTGTTTCATAGCTATGTCCATAGCTAATGGTTATGGTATGATGTATGAAACGATGGCTTAATGGATCCTAAATCGTAATGTCTCATGTTCACATAATAGTCATGTATTGTAACTGAAAACTGTACGCATGTTTTTCCCCCGAAAAATGTAAAAACTGTAAAAAGGGGTCGTGAATACTCACTTGGTGTCTGAATGCTAGACTGAACTGGATCTGGCACTGTGTGTCTGGTCTGGGATGCCCTAAGTTCATATAAAGGAATCTTAGGTCTATGTTTTGTTCTAACTACCATGCAACTGTTCACCCGACTGCAACACTTGTGGACTAGGGGCTTCTGTACCAGTATCCACGTGTGTCACACACTGTTTGTGTCAGAAATGTTCGTGTTGTCGTTAATGTGACGATGTTTAGTATATTTTTGGTAAAACAAGTGCTTTGTCTTACTAAGTTTTACCGAGTGTTACTTATGTCTCAGTTATGTAAGTCTAGGGTGGCATATGGACACATCTTTCGGCAGTTTTGCATAAAAACAACACATTTAGGTGTTTTGCCTGTGTATATACTCACATATCATATGTGTCCAAGAAAACTCTTGTGTTAAGCTTGTTAACACATGTTTTTTTATTGTTCTTAACACATGTTTATAAATCTAACCATGATGTATGTTGTAAAATTAAATGAAATTCGCTATTCTTGGGCCGAGTCTTGGCCTCGTACACGCACGCATACATCTATATGTATGTGTGTGTGCTCGTATATGTCCATATACATGTGTTCCAAGGTGTATGTACCAATGTATGTATGTGTGTATACATAAGCTAAACATTGAACTTTTTAACATAAAACTTGAGTGTCTAAGTTAGTTTTACTTGAAAAAACCATTTGTTAAGGGGGTGTACGAGTGTGTGTGTGCTTCGGGTGACCACTACATGTAACCGAAGGGTGTATAAAGAAGGAAAATAGTTCGGATGTTATACCTCACGTGTATATAGCCGATAATATCAAAGAAAATAAGCTATCTTCCTTCCAAATGACTCCTACAGGCTTGCTAGTGGCCTGTGATTCCCAAAGGTTGGTGGTAGGTGATCGAATGAAGCCCTTGGTGTTCGGCCGATTATAAACAAGGGAAAAGGAAGGAGTGTTCAAGTGTTAGAGAGTTTTTTGAAGTTGTGGTGTGATTCTCATGTCCCTCCTATGCTCTATATATAGCCGAAGGTGGGAGGAAGGCCATGGGTTCATTGGTTCACGATTGTGGAAGGTCAATGCCTTGCTTTCTTGGTGTGCATTCCACTAGAGGTCTTGTAAGAGTAAAGAGGTGTTTGGCTTGGCTTGTAGGGGTTATGTAGTAGCCGAAAATTATGGGGAGGAGGGGCAATTCTTGGATGGCAAGGTTGACAAGGTGAAATGGTTCATGTATTTTATGTTTTTGCCATTCTAGTGCAAGTAGTTGACTAGTGTCCTAGGGGATTGTGTGCACACTTCTTTGGGGACTCTTGGTGGCTGAAAACAATGAGACAAAAGAAGTTTTTGTGACAAGTCAACTTGGTCTTGAGGTTCATGTGATTTGTGTTGTTGCCATGTTAGTATAAGGCATGGATGTGTGGTGTACTTTGGATAAGAATGGTGAGTTGGTGGTGAGTGTGTATGTTGGCCGTATGTATGCATGTATGTGTGGGTAAGGAGGGTTGTTCATTCCTAAGGTATATTCATGTGTGTAGATTGATTCCTACATAGTGTTTTTGATGGTTTTAGAAGTCAACTTGTGTAAGAATAAGCTAATGTATGTTCCTTATTCTACTTTAGTGTTTTCATGGGAAATTGACGTGTAAAACATGGAAATCTTGGTGATGTTTGTATGTGTGATCGTGGACATATATACATATACATATATATATATATATATATATATATATAATTTAGATCTTGCTAAACATTAACTTGTCTATGGATGTACATATGTATGTGTATTAAAATTAATACCCTTGTACACAAGTTAATTAGAGTTTAATTTTCCTTGTTGGACAATGCATATGGATAGTTCATGTAGATGAACATTGTTTGTTTTTGTCGGGGTAACAAGTTGGAATTCTTGTTCAATTGCATGGTTTTCCTAGAATATATCATGAATTATTCAACTAACTGGGGCGTTGTGTTAACTAGTGTGTCTACTGTTGGACTGTATACCTTGAGATTGACCCGTTAGAACCCTGTATAGCCCAACTATGATGCAAATGTTAACATGTAATGGTATGCACACAGTAAACATGTAGCTAAGTGTACGGATATGACTTGTGATTTTGGCGGGTGTCACATTCTCCCCATGTTAGAGGAATTTCGTCCGCAAAATTTTCGGTGTTGGTCATCTGAACCGGTGGTCTCCTGAAAGAGATGTGGGTACTTGCGTTTCATCTGATCCTCACACTCCTATGTAATTTTGGGTCCGCATTTGGAATTCCAATGTACTTCGACCAACTTGACTTGACTGCGACGGAGTTTCTGAACCTTCCAATCCGTTATCTCTAATGGCTCCTCTATGAAATGAAGTTGTTTGTCGATGTGGATTTCCTCTGGAGGGATAACCAATGACTCATCAGCAAGACACTTTTTGAGGTTTGAGACGTGAAACGTGTCGTGGACACCACTGAGTTCTTGGGGTAGCTTGAGTTTGTATGCAACCGGTCCAATTCCTGCAAGGATCTC
The DNA here is from genome assembly GCA_028751855.1 of Ambrosia trifida. Lineage (NCBI taxonomy): Eukaryota > Viridiplantae > Streptophyta > Magnoliopsida > Asterales > Asteraceae > Ambrosia > Ambrosia trifida. Next base: position 27,361,330 of record CM054129.1, on the reverse strand, counting down.
GAATGGACCTATATATCTGGGATTGAGCTTCCCACGTTTGCCAAACCTAGGAACCCCTTTCCATGGAGATACTTTGAGCAAAACTCTGTCACCCACTTGAAACTCTAAGGGCTTGTGCCTTTTGTCCGCATAACTCTTCTGTCTGTCTCTGGCGGCTTTCAATCTATCCCTGATCTAGAAGATCTTGTCAGTTTTCTCCTGGATGAGTTCGGGACCTGTCAAATGCTTGTCCCCTACTTTGGCCCAGCACACGGGCGACCGACATTTGCGTCCGTACAATGATTCGAAAGGGCAGCTTTGATGCTGGTGTGGTAACTGTTATTGTAGGAAAATTCGATCAATGGCAAATGTGTAACATTACGCATTAACACTTGTACGTTACCATTATTTTGAATAAAAACGTCAAGTTCCATTATTAATATTCGTATTTAATTATTATTGTGGCGTTTTTGAAACCCTAATACTATATTATTAATATATAATATACATATATATGTGATAAAAATGTCAAAAATTACTTTTCTTGGGCCGGGACTCGAACCCGCATCCCAAGCCGGGCCACATAACACACACGACATAATCATCTGATCCACACCAACTTATTGTTCTATTCCCAGTTATTAATTAATTTAACACGACATTTGATCTTCACAGTTGAATAGAGAAGTCAACTGTGACCACTAACTTCCATAATTAACCAAGATTACACGCGTATTGATCCCTGAATTGGCATGACATCGTTATTTCCGGCCTAATACACGTCGTATACACAATCAATTACCTTTAATTCGCCCCCAATCTTATCAATTATACGCGTATACCTTCAATGGTGAGTCAAACATTCCAATTCTACGATCCAGACATCATCACTATAAATTGAACATCATACAACCATCACAACTCGCCAAATACCCTCCTCCAACCCCCAATTTCTGTATTGAATCTGTTATTCTTGTATTTTGATCGCGTTTTGACTTTGAGCCTTGACTGACCAATTCGTATCATATCGTGTTTGTAAGTCTGATTTTTTTGATGGGTTTTATTGTTCGGCATATACACAACATTAACCCTAAGGTTAATTGGGTTAATGTTGTGTGAATTGTCCAATTGCAAAATCTAGGGCTCGTATATTCAATTTGGGGAAGAACACAGATTTCTCATGTGTGTTATATTTTAAACAAACTGAAACCAAACACAACCACTGGTCTGGACCAAGTGGTTGTGCCTGGTGTCTTTGAAACCGGCCACGCGGGTTCGACCCACAGCAGCCACACCTCTTTTTGTTTTGTTTTAAAAACAATCAAGTTTTTAAATATATATATTACTTGTATTTTAAAAATTCATTTTAAAATACTAAAACACTTTTAAAAATTCTACAAAATTATATTATGTTAATCTAGTGAAAAAGTTTAACATACAATTTTTAGTTTTACAAAAATTTATTTATTTAATATATATAATAAATAAATCAAGTTTATTCTATTTTATTTATAAAATTCTATAAAAATATCAAAACGATCTTATAAATTTCCACAAAAATTATTCTGAGTTTTTATAACAATAAACTTTTCTGAAATGATTTTTATTCCTGAAAAATCATTTATTTAATATTTTTAATCAATATTGTTAGTTTTAATCATAAATAAATCATAATAAATTCATTTTCCAATATTTTTGCACCAAAATTTTATATAAATTATTTCTAATTATTTGGAACAGAAATATAATTTTTAATCTAATAATTCTTTAATTTTAGTATTTTTTAAATATTAAAGTTAAATTTTGACAATTTGAAATAAATAGATTTAATAATCTATTTTTAAGAAAATAATTTTATAAAAATTATTTTTATACTTTAAACTCATTAATGTGATCATCTTTAATTCAAATTTTATAAAAAGACTTTTGTCTATTTATTTATCAAATTTCTCCCAATTATCAAACATTTTAATTATTAATCAAACAAGCACTTATCCCCAATTCGAAGCCCTAGAATATATTTGTAGACTAGATAGACTTAGACATGTTTATTACCTTGATTATAGGGTAATACTTGGCATTGTTTGGGCAACACACTATTCTATTTTTCAAGAGATATAACATTTTGCTAAGGTGAGTTTTACATAGCCCCTTTTCTATTTATCACCATTTTTGGGGTGAAACATGTTACAACATTCTATATGCAATTCAATCATCAAAGTGTCTATGTGTTTTTCTATGTTGCGTTATGTCTTAAACATGACTAGGGTAAGCACAATATTCTAGCATAATCATTAACATTGATCAGCCGACGGTATACAATGATAGATCTATTGGACTGACAATCCCACCCGGATACGTGCCTCCTACAAAGGTTGCGTGGGTGATTGTTATCGCAACAAAAACGAGTGAACCATGAGCGTATGGGATGTACCACAATGTAACAGTCACAAGGGTTGATTATGCACTCGATTTACTTCTAGTATGTTTTCACATATGGACTAGACTTGCCATGACACTTGAATTGTACAACATTTTTATTCAATTATCAAAACCTATGTAATTCTCACCAACTTTTGTTGACCCAAAATATTTTCAAACTTAACATGTTTCAGGTTCTATTTGCTTGAAGATTGAGTTAATGCTTGGAGATGTGTGCATAGTATTATTCATTTTGATGTACGAATTCTTGTAGAACAATTGTATGTAATTTATTTAAATCATTTAATGAAATTTATTATTCACCATGAGCTACTGAACAATCATCAATAGGTGACATCCCGATGTTTCCGCCATCGGTTGGGGTGTTACAGATTGGTATCAGAGCCATGGTTATAGGGAATTAGGTTATTAGAAAAATAATCTAGTCTATAACCATAGGATTTAACCAGTACTTGCTTCTTTTACTTGCTATTCTCTATCTCCCTTCTTATCCCTACAAGAAGATTTCTCTCCATCACAAGATCTACTCTTAGACTAGTAGGACAAATCCTCAGGTTTAACCTGAACCACCTTGAGATCCCGTCGAAGTTCTAGATTTTAATAACGAACACGTGTAATCTGGAAGGGTGAACGCCTGTATTCTGAGTCTTCTGTCTAGGCTGGCATTGCGCATATATCCCAATCAGACGAGGGACCCGGATGCCTACCTGGGAATTCTCGGGATGAGTGTTCACTTATAGGCTAAAGCATGTCTTCATTATGTTATTAGGATCTAGAATCTTTGATAAGTCAACGTTTTCGTTTATTCATTTTAATTAATGAATAAATGATTACATTCCTTATATAACCTCATTCATTTCATTGTGTCTCTTACAGATCATGCCTCCACGTTGCAACACTCGTCTTAACAATGGTGACAATCAAAACGAAGTGAATAGGAACAACCATGACGCTAACCACAACAACAACAATAACAACAATGGTGTCGATGCCCAACTGGCTGCGATCATTTCTCAACAAATGGCACAGCAAATCGCGACTCTGGTTCCCAACTTACTGGCTCAAGTCATCCAGATGAACGGAAACGGCAATGGAAACGGTCATGGAAATGGGAACGGTAATGGAAACCACAACGGGAACGGGAATGGTCTTCCAGCCTGCACTCTCAAGCACTTTAATTCCTGTAATCCCCCTATGTTCAGTGGAGAAGAAGGAGCTACAGGACTCCTACAATGGTTTGAGGGTATTGAGAATACCTTCATCAACAGTGAGTGTCCCGACAACTTTAAGGTCCGTTCTGCTTTGAGTGTTCTTCACAAACGAGCACTCACTTGGTGGAATGAGGAAAAGCGCACCCGCAGAGCTGAAGCTGCACTGGCCTTAACTTGGGATCAAGCTAAAGACATTATGAAGGCAGAGTTCTGCCCTCGTAATGAAATTAAGAAACTGGAAGATGAGTTTCATGATCTTGCTCAAGATAGTGGAGAAAACCTTGCCTACAACACTCGTTTTCACGAACTTAGTCTACTGCTACCACACAAGGTCACCCCTTTGCCTATTGCGATTGAAAAATACATTGGTGGCTTACCAATGTAGATTCAAGACAAGGTGTGGGGAAGGAACCCTGCTACTTTGGAGGAAGCAAAACGTTTGGCGGCCACCCTAACAGATAACCATGTGAAGGCAGGAACCCTGACTCGGAAAGGGGAAAAGAAAACTGTTGCGAAGGATACTCCCCAACCTGCCGTTGAAATTAAAACTGAGGCCTCAACCAATGGGAGGCGTAAGGTCAGGAATTTTGCAATAGACGCCACTGTCCCACCCAACAAGAAACAATACAACGGGAAGCAACCTAAGTGTGATACCTGCCAGTATCACCATCCAACCCAAGTGCCCTGCCGTCAGTGTACCAATTGTCAAAGGTATGGGCATCTTGTGGATGCTTGTCGAATTCCTGCTATAAACGCCCTTGCTGCTCCAAATAATCCCGCCAGGGACCCTCCAGCTACTTAACAACAAGCCCCACCATTTGAATGATGTCTGCTTTTTAATTCTATGTATTGATTCAAGTAATAAATTCTAGTATTATCATAACACCTGGATGCATGCTTGTTTGAATGTGAACTAATTGCTATATCTATATTTAAATCATACTCATTATACATGCTTACTTGTACAACAGTTAGTTGGCTACCTAACAACCTACTCAACGATTGGTAGAGGTCATCATGTCTTTCCAACAGTCGGGAGGGGCTCTACAACCTGCTCAATGACCGGTGGAGGCTATCGAACCTGCTCAACAATCGGTAGAGTCATAGAAGGACACAAAACCCTAATGTAAGGTAAATTGGTGATTGCGGTCCGGAACGTAATCATGAATTTACAGGTACGTTAAGGTAGTGTGGAATTTTATCAAGGTTTTTGATAGTTGACCAATTGTAAACCTGGTAGTTCATTTCTCTTAGGACTCCTAAACTTAATGCTTTGCTAGATTCTTACTCTCCTTGCGATGATAGGCGAACCTAACTCAACACTTAAAGCTCACACCTACCCGACCTCCCGAAACCACTATCCTATTATCAATAAAAGAACTTCCAAATCACAGTTGCTCCAAATTCTATCCAATCACCCCCAATCTTGTGTTTTCTTTTAACTTCGGGACGAAGTTCCTAAAAGTAGGGGAGACTGTAACATTACGCATTAACACTTGTACGTTACCATTATTTTGAATAAAAACGTCAAGTTCCATTATTAATATTCGTATTTAATTATTATTGTGGCGTTTTTGAAACCCTAATACTATATTATTAATATATAATATACATATATATATGTGATAAAAATGTCAAAAATTACTTTGCTTGGGCCGGGACTCGAACCCGCGTCCCAAGCCGGGCCACATAACACACACGACATAACCATCTGATCCACACCAACTTATTGTTTTATTCCCAGTTATTAATTAATTTAACACGACATTTGATCTTCACAGTTGACTAGAGAAGTCAACTGTGACCACTAACTTCCATAATTAACCAAGATTACACGCGTATTGATCCCTGAATTGGCATGACATCGTTATTTCCGGCCTAATACACGTCGTATACACAATCAATTACCTTTAATTCGCCCCCAATCTTATCAATTATACGCGTATACCTTCAATGGTGAGTCAAACATTCCAATTCTACGATCCAGACATCATCACTATAAATTGAACATCATACAACCATCACAACTCGCCGAATACCCTCCTCCAACCCCCAATTTCTGTATTGAATATGTTATTCTTGTATTTTGATCGCGTTTTGACTTTGAGCCTTGACTGACCAATTCGTATCATATCGTGTTTGTAAGTCTGATTTTTTTGATGGGTTTTATTGTTCGGCATATACACAACATTAACCCTAAGGTTAATTGGGTTAATGTTGTGTGAATTGTCCAATTGCAAAAGCTAGGGCTCGTATATTCAATTTGGGGAAGAACACTGATTTCTCATGTGTGTTATATTTTAAACAAACTGAAACCAAACACAACCACTGGTCTGGACCAAGTGGTTGTGCCTGGTGTCTTTGAAACCGGCCACGCGGGTTCGACCCACAGCAGCCACACCTCTTTTTGTTTTGTTTTAAAAACAATCAAGTTTTTAAATATATATATATATTACTTGTATTTTAAAAATTCATTTTAAAATACTAAAACACTTTTAAAAATTCTACGAAAATTATATTATGTTAATCTAGTTAAAAAGTTTAACATACAATTTTTAGTTTTCAAAAATTTATTTATTTAATATATATAATAAATAAATCAAGTTTATTCTATTTTATTTATAAAATTCTATAAAAATATCAAAACGATCTTATAAATTTCCACAAAAATTATTCTGAGTTTTTATAACAATAAACTTTTCTGAAATGATTTTTATTCCTGAAAATCATTTATTTAATATTTTTAATCAATTTTTGTTAGTTTTAATCATAAATAAATCATAATAAATTCATTTTCCAATATTTTTACACCAAAATTTTATATAAATTATTTCTATTTATTTGGATCAGAAATATAATTTTTAATCTAATAATTCTTTAATTTTAGTATTTTTTAAATATTAAAGTTAAATTTTGACAATTTGAAATAAATAGATTTAATAATCTATTTTTAAGAAAATAATTTTATAAAAATTATTTTTATACTTTACACTCATTAATGTGATCATCTTTAATTCTATTTTTATAAAAAGACTTTTGTCTATTTATTTATCAAAGTTCTCCCAATTATAAAACATTTTAATTATTAATCAAACAAGCACTTATCCCCAATTCGAAGCCCTAGAATATATTTGTAGACTAGATAGACTTAGACATATTTATTACCTTGATTATAGGGTAATACTTGGCATTGTTTGGGCAACACACTATTCTATTTTTCAAGAGATATAACATTTTGCTAAGGTGAGTTTTACATAGCCCCTTTTCTATTTATCACCATTTTTGGGGTGAAACATGTTACAACATTCTATATGCAATTCAATCATCAAAGTGTCTATGTGTTTTTCTATGTTGCATTATGTCTTAAACATGACTAGGGTAAGCACAATATTCTAGCATAATCATTAACATTGATAAGCCGACGGTATACAATGATAGATCTATTGGACTGACAATCCCACCCGGATACGTGCCTCCTACAAAGGTTGCGTGGGTGATTGTTATCGCAACAAAAACGAGTGAACCATGAGCGTATGGGATGTACCACAATGCAACAGTCACAAGGGTTGATTATGTACTCGATTTACTTCTAGTATGTTTTCACATATGGACTAGACTTGCCATGACACTTGAATTGTACAACATTTTTATTCAATTATCAAAAGCTATGTAATTCTCACCAACTTTTGTTGACCCAAAATATTTTCAAACTTAACATGTTTCAGGTTCTACTTGCTTGAAGATTGAGTTAATGCTTGGAGATGTGTGCATAGTATTATTCATTTTGATGTACGAATTCTTGTAGAACAATTGTATGTAATTTATTTAAATCATTTAATGAAATTTATTATTCACCATGAGCTACTGAACAATCATCAATACGTGACATCCCGATGTTTCCGCCATCGATTGGGGTGTTACAAAATGCGTATCCCAATTTTCCCCAAAGTCAATTACACATACGCGGAGCATGTTCTCTAGCGTCTGGATGGTCCTTTTGCTCTTCCCATCAGTCTGATGATGGTAAGCGGTGCTCATGTGTAATCGGGAACCAAGAGCTTCTTGCAACGACTGCCAAAACCTCGAAGTGAAACGACTGTCTCGATCAGAGATTATTGAAGTAGGCACACCATGCCTTGAGATAATCTCATTGATGTATAATCGGGATAATTTCTCCGTTTTGTCTGTTTCCTTGATCGGCAAGAAATGTGCAGGCTTTGTTAAATGGTCAACAATCACCCAAATCGCATCATGACCACGAGATGTTCTTGGCAACTTGGTGATGAAATCCATAAAGATTTGTTTCCATTTCCAAACAGGAATCTCGGGCTGGTGAAGCATTCTTGACGGCTTCTGGTACTATGCCTTGACCTTTGAACACGTTAGGCAACGTTTGACATAGGTCGCAATACAACCCTTGATTTTAGGCCACCAATAGAACGACTTGAGGTCCTTATACATCTTATCTGCGCCGGGGTGTATCAAGTACTTGGATTTGTGGGCTTCATCAAGAACCAAATCACGCAAACCTCCATACAAAAGAACCCATATTCTATTCATGAAATACTTTGTCCCGTAAGGCCTCGTCTCCAGCTGACTTGCCTGACTGTATAGGGCTTCATGTCCGATATTACTATCCTTAAGAGCTTCCTGCTGAGCCTGACAAATACGAGCAGTGAGATCGGTTTGAATGGTCATGCCTAATGCACGAACACGTACCGTTTTGGCACGTTCCTTTCGGCTTAATTCGTCTGCTATTGTCAGTAAAGATAGTACACTTAGTCCTATAGAGGTATTGTCTCCATATCTTGAGTGCGAACACTACTGCACCCAACTCCAGATCGTGGGTTGTGTAGTTTCGTTTGTGCACCTTAAGTTGACGAGAGGCATAGGCTATAACCTTGTTTCTCTGCATCAAGACACAACCGAGACCTTGGTGAGATGCATCGCAATGACCACAAAATCTTCTGTTCCCTCTGGCAGTGAGAGAATGGGTGCGCTGCATAACTTGAATTTCAAGAGCTGAAAAGCGGATTCCTGTGGATCTCCCCATTCGAATTTCTTGTCTTTCTGACTGGGCTATCTTTAAACAAAAAACACAGTAGTAAACAGAGACGGTTTTCTCAAAAGATAAGCGTAGTGACGTAAAAGCATAATCGCAATCAGTTTCTTGCCTGACCCCATCTGGAAAAACACTATAGTGTTCTCCTTGATTGCTTGAGCTAACGCCTCTATCTGTTAACTGTAAAATATTCACAAAAATACGACATCAAGCATCACTCAAATTAATCAAACACATAAGTTGCACAGACAAAAACTTCGATGATTATTGCACAGAAACAAATTTTATTTTTATTATTATGATCGATTAAAATTTGGTTACCTGATGCTTGAATCCTTCGACCTGAATGTAACTGTGAGAGATGCATTAAACAAACTCATAAATGCATTTACAAAAACAAAGACATACCTATCTTGAGTTTGATGCTGCCATTGTTGAACCGTTGGTAATGGTACAACTAATGTTTTTCTTGGATTGTAAGAATCTTCCAAAAATCAACACCTCTGGTTGCTAATAGAACAGACAAAAAAATTCCACGATTATTGCACAGAGATAAATTTTATTCTTATTGTTATTGTTATGATTGATTAATTACGATTATTGCACAGAGATAAATTTTATTCTTATTGTTATTGTTATGATCGATTAAAATTTGGTTACCTGATGCTTGAATCTTTTGATCTGAACGTGTGTGTGGGAGAAGCATCTGTTATGATTTAAGAATACTGATAGACACGGAGCGTTCACGAATAATTTGAGAGAGAAAGCAGTATATTATTTGAGAGAGAGAGAGAGATATAGAGAGAGAAAGGTCACATATATATAGTTGTGTAAGGGGCTTTGATTTTGAAATTTGAATTTGAATTTGGAGCTCAAATCTAGAGTAACAGTTGTATGAACATCTGTTATAGCAAGTGGCATTATTTAATTAATTTATGAAGCACGAGTCGCCAACTATTGAACATCTGTTTAGGAAAGTGACATTATTTAATTATAATTTTAAGCTAATTAATGACATCACTTTTTGCATCACCAAGGTATTGTTGGCTTATCTTTATGCTTAACACATCAACTTTTCTTAGCTTTTCTTATGTCACTCACGACTCTCCTATCATAGTAAGTATAGATAGATGTTCGTAAAAAAGATACCCAACACCATGTTATTAATTTTTTTAAAGTTATCGCCGAAGGATTAGTTGAACTGATTACATTAATTAAATATTAAATAAATAAAATATAAAAAAATTTCCTATATATTAGTTCCAAACTTGATGAATAGTTTAATGTCATTCTTGTAATTTTCAGACATTAGTATGGCCAGGCCTGTAATTTCATTGTGGTATAAAAACCGTCCCCCCTCTCTCTCTTTCTCTATGTTCACTCCGTTTCCCCTCTTTCTCTTACCGACCTACTCTGTGTCCTCTCTTTCTATGCTTCGGTCTTCGGTACACCAGCCCAAACCTTTGTATCTCATCCAAATGTAGGGCTGGTAAATCGTGTCTTAGCAGGTTTAACAGGTCTCTGACGACGCGAGCAACACAAGTTCTAAACATGAACACGACTTGTTTAAATACTTTATATCCTATGTTTATAACACAGTTATACATTTTATGTACCAAAAAAGAGAAATGATGGATATTTGCCTCTTAATTCTACTTATTTTAAGAAAAGTAAAAAATGGCATAGTGTAATTTTCACTTAACATGTCTAATTGTGTCTTATACAGGTTACCCATTGCCAGCCCTATCTAACGGTTCACCATGTGTGGCATAGTGTGAGCGATTGTAAGACGCTGGTGCAGATGGTGGTTTGTGGCGTCGGTGGTGGTACAGATGGGTGGGGGTGGTACAGGCCGAGGTTTGTGGCCATTTAAGCCTTCTTTCTTGGTATTTGCCTAACTTTCACCGACACTCCTATTGTCATTCACCGATATCTCCACCCTTTGTCGCCCCACACCGCCTTGCTGCTATTTGCATGTTACCCTCCGCTATCGATGCGTGGTTTACGGGTGAGCGAGTAAAGGTTGCTGGTGGAGATGGTGGTTGGTGGCGGTACAGACGATGATCTGCAGATTTCTTATGCCCAGGTTTCTTACGGATCGTGTTTGTATGTTTGTCTTTATAATAATTTTTAAATTATAAACCTGGAATTAGAATTTGTCGGTGGGTATTTTGGTAAATTGGGTCTGTATATTTGAAAGAAAAAATAATCAACATATCCAAGAAAAAAGGTGACAAATTTAATTATTAAGAGGTGGGGTGCCATTTCCCTTTTTGATTCAGGTTCTTATCTTCATGGCATTTATTCTGTTGAGTTCACTAATGTTTAGAAAGATTAATTAAGGTTAGTTGTTAAACCAATAGATTTAATAAGTGATTATACATCATGAATCTATGGTGGTAGAGATGCCTAATTAAAGGTCGTGCGTGGCAGCGACTGTTGTTGGTTGTCTTTGCGACCACGACGTGCGTCGACGCAATACTTATTGGTTGTTGCACGCTTCATTGCATTGAATTCCTGGTAGAAGGGTATTTCAGTGAGCTATTTTCAGATTGAGATATTAGTGTTATTTGCTTTTGATTGTTATGTTTCTTTTTATCCATGGTATTTTAGTTATCACCTGGATTTGTTAATTTGTGTAGACTTTTGATGATGATGATGGTTGAATATGGGCAGATGGTGTGACCGAAGTGTTTCAGCTTTTATAATATGGTTGCTATGGTGGTAGTTGTCATTGGCTACATCTATTTTGTAATCACTTCTTGCGCCCGTTTCTTTGTTAATTTGGGACTAGCGACTATAGTAGTCGTTGATCTTTTGTTTATCTTCTGCTAAGGCTTTAATTTGGTTTGCCTTCCTGGACTTGGGGTTTGTCAATGATGATGACTTGGGTTCATTTAAGTCGTTATGACATGTTGTTGCCGACGGTTAATCTATTTGGCGACGATGCTGGTCGGTGTTTAATTCATGATTTGAATTATCCCGTATGTTAATTTTTGAATTTGATGAACACTTCCAATAGTAGTCATGAATAGTTTAATGTCATTATCCTGTATATTATTTTTCAAACTTGATGAACAGCTCCAATGGCAGTCTTGTAATTTTCAAGCTTTGTTGGGGCAATCCTGTAATTATGTTTCTTTGCGGGTATATCTTCTCTCTTGAATCTATTGCTTAAAAAAACATTAAAGGGGTTGTGTTCATGACACCTATGCCCTGCAATTCGGCGTGGCAATAAATGAGGATGGCAGGTTGTCTACTTACCTGCAACCTCTGTTCTAGCTAATTGCATTACCGTGGGCAAATCTGAGCGTGATTCAATGCGAAACTAATCCATGCACTGACCGCTTTAGGATGCAAGTGTTGACGTTACGCTAGACATTTTGGTGACATATGGAATAAATTGAGACAATAAGATTGGGTATGAAACTTGCAGACTAGTAATGATGCAGACATGTGGTGTCTCGGGTTCAATTCCGACAACCCTCTTCCGTCATGTGAGACGACATGTAACTTTTTCTAGAGATAATTAAGGATTGGTTGTGCTTCTGAACTTTTTCATTTTTATAGTTTTGGGGCTTTTGTGCATTAAGATGGCCAGTAATCATCAAGGTGCTAAAAATAACATAAATCTAAGCATTCATTTTATTAACTGCGTTTTACAACTATAATTTTGTAATCAAACTTTATATTAAGTAATTTTATCATATTATTTGATATTATATGATTACGTGGTATTATAAGTCTTAATTTTTTCTTTTAATTTTTACATAGGTTAGATGGTGCTGGTTGTGATAAAGGATGAGCCGATTCGACGGGGTTTCAATGATGTTGGTTTGGTAATGAAGGAGAAGTAACAGTGGTGACGGTGGTTGACAGTGAAGTTGTCAGAAATAAAGGTGAATGAAGACGGCTTTTTATCAAAGTTCCAAGGCCGTTACCAAGGCCGTTAGGTGATGGTGTTACGATGGGGCAAGGTAGTGACAGTGATGTTTGTGGTTGTGGTTAATGACGGTACGGTTCCATTTTTGTTGGTGTGTCATCTTCTTGATGGACGATTTGGGTTTAAGACTAATTTTGGATGAACTATGGTAGTGTTTGACCAACGGCCCATGAACATATCTGTGATACCCTGCAATTTTAGGTTCTCACTTTAACTAAACTCTAGTTACATTCCTTGCATTCTAGTTAACTAGGGTTAGCTAGATAGGACACACGCTGCACAGTTATAGGTTAATAACTGCATGAAGTGGTAATTCGGGGAATTACCATACTATATACATGATTAGTGAACCTCGGACGTTGGTGAACAATGAAGTTAAATAATTGTGAATTAATTGATTGAGATCGATTGCAATTACGTGCTTCTATGATACTTTGTGAAACTATGTGCAAACTGTATGTGATTACGTGAACTTAAACCGAATACGTTAATAAACATCGTAATAGGTGGACCGATAGAATGGTTGGGGTCTTAACACATGGGGTTACACGTATTATGGTCCAAAATAGCGAAAACATCGATGAAAACACGTTGTACGACGAAGCAGGTAACCCGGCGCGAGCCGAAGAGCTATGAGCGGCCGCTCACAGCCTTCGAGCGGCCGCGCTCGGGCATTAGACTTCACCAAACCGCCTTAAACTTGTATTTATGCAACCTTAGGCCTCTTGTATCTCCTAAACTCAAACCCTAATCACTCCCACTACCCTATTACAAAATATTAAGCCCTAAACACCTGCTAAGGCGCAAGAACATCGATCAGGAAGCTTCAAGAGCATTCAGTTGATTGTTTTAAAGAGCTTGCGGTATAATATTCAATCTCTTGTGTTTTAATCTTTCTTAATATGTTATAAAAACCTATAACTAAGTTTTTCCAGGTCTGAAACCTTTTCATAAAGATTAAAACTTGAAGTTTATAAAGATTGAATGGGTTAAACATGATCCTATGCAATTAGAAATTGATAGGTTGCATGATTATGCATGTTCTTGATGTTTTAGACTCCTAGGGTTTATGAACGATGATGTTTATGATGTATTATTAGGGTTTTGATCAGATGTGGCTCTTATTGATGTTGTGTGATGATTATTAGGTGCTATTGATTGATAATATGCAACTAGGTTTTGATATAATTGATAATATTGCATGATTAGAATCTGGACATAATCTGAATGTCGATTTGTAGGGTCTGTTACATGACATTAAAGTGTTGATTTTGATCGATTCTTTGCATGAATGGATTGTACATGGTCTGAGCTTTTTAGAATGTGCAAAATCATCTGAATTGGATGTTGTTTGATAGTTTTTTGGAATTTTCTTTGATTAAAGGTCATATTAGATTTTCGGATTAACAAACTGAGTCAACTTTAAACATTCATAACTCGAGTTTTACAAGGAATTAAGTTATGAAATTTTGACAGTAGGTTAACATTAGAATAACTTGACTTTTCCAAGTGGATTCATCCCGTTTGGATGAATACACGATTTTGGGAATTTTTCTACTAACCTGACCTAGGGGTGTTCAGAATTCGATTCGGATTCGAAAAATTCGAAATTCGACTTAGTTCGATTCGATTACTAAGAATTCGATTCGATTATCACGAATTCGGATTCGATTCAATTCGAATTCGAGTCCAGTAAATCGAATACGAATTTATGATTTTAAATTCGATTCGAAATTCGAATAAAAACTGTACATGTATAGTTTTTTAAAATATATACACATATACATTATTATATACACAAATATACATATTGAAACAAAGAACCTCTAAATTTTAGACAAAATCAAAGAACTCATAGTCTCTACAACTTTTACCATAACCATATTTTACATATTTACCTTATACATCACCTTGGTTTAAAAAAAGCGCGCCTCAGGCGCGCTTGAGGTGCCCGAGGCGCTAGGAAAGCGCTTTTTTTGGCCTGAGGCGCTAAACTACATGAAGCGCTGTGAGGCGCGAGGCGCCAAGGCGCTTGAGGCGCCGCCTCAGTCAAAATTAGGGTTTTTTTGGGCCAAAAATCCAAATCAGGGTTTTTTTTAAAAGTTTTTAAAGTGTGTTTCGGCTTAAGTGTTTGTTTAATGAAGTGTTTAAGTGTGTTTATAATTATGTTATTGTTTTTAGGAATGATTAACAAGTAGAATATGTGTATTGACTTGTATAAAATTTTTTTACTCTTTTTTACCTTGAGCGCCTCACATACGTGAAGCTCTCGCCTCGCGCTTTTTGCCCCGCGCCTCGGATTTTGGAACCAAAACGCCTCGGAGCGCCTCACGCTTTTTTAAACCAAGTACATCACAAAAATTTAATAGATTATACGCTCTATTATTTTTACTATTCAGGTAGTATTTTATATGTTAAATATAATGAGTTTATATTAGTTTTAAAACTAAAAGGAAAACAATTTCTTATTTATGGTGAATTTGAACTAAAACGAATTTATTCGAATTCGATTCGGATTCGAATTTCTTATTCGAATCGAATATGAATCGAATAAATTGAATTTTAAGCGAATACGAATCGAATACGAATTCAGGTAAAAATATTAAAAATTCGAGAAATTCGATTCGAATAATTCGAAAATTTGTTATTCGATTCGTTGAACACCCCTAACCTGACCTGCTGTAGAAACTTTCTGGACATATTTGTGATATACGAATTTTAATAATTTTTGTGTTTGGTTTTGAGACAAAACAAAAATATGGGTTATCAAATGAATCCCAAAGAATGTTCAGTAAAACTTTGGGAGTTTAATTCATTGGTTAAGTATTTTAAATAAATTAGTTTTCGTGGCGCACAATCTGTCCTAAAAACGCAGATTGTGTATTATGTGTTTATGTGACTAATTGGAGTCCTATGTGGTATGTATTTGATATGTACTTGAATGGGCACTTGTATGAGATGCATATGAAGTGTAAAACTAATGGTAACCAACACATTCACCAACGGGTCCGTAGGGTTTACTTATGCATGTAGAATCACTAGGTGTCACTTACACGCTTTTGAACATTTAAACGTCTTGGACAAACGGGTTATATGGTGTAATGGTATTACACATATACTTACTTAGTGACACATATATTAGGGAGTCGGTAGCACACCCTACTTTGGAGTTTGGATTTAATTGCTTGCATACTAAAGTGAATTTCACTACTCTTTTCTCAAAAGCATGCGTCTCAGGTTTGAGACAACGTACTTAACTTTTTCTAGTCCGGTTTGGGACTACTTATACATCCCGGGTTGGGATGCTATGACTCCTTGTGTGGGTCGGGTTTTGACTCCTTGTGTGGGTCGGGTTTTGCTAGTTCGCAAACTGTGTCCTTGATGAACTAAACCAACTCTATCACTGTAAGTCCTTCACATACCGAATGAGTTGACGGGTTATGGCAAGCGGGTTATTAGTTGATAGCGCTATTAGGTCTGACAAACCTCACACCAGCTCGGAGGAGTGCGGGAGTGAACTATAACTTAACAGATTTATCATTGTTGATAGGCAATGATGTAAGGCATGAAGCTCACGTTTGTGACTACACGTACATCAGCAGTTCAGTATATCGGTGTTAGTTATCATGAATGGGTTAGCTACCCTTGACATGCGATGAACTAGTGTTTACACGGTTTTTGGAACCAACTCAATTACTTACGCTTTTACTTGGTTACGTGGTTTTGGAAACCAGCGCATTTACTTACTCACATTCTTTACTTAGTGAACTCACCAACATTGTTTGTTGACCCACGATATACATGCTTTTGCAGGTAGTTAGCTTCCGGTGCCACGATTAGAAAGCACTGCACACTTCACTGCATTTGAGTCTTGGGCATACACCTAAATTACATATCATGCTTCTACATTTTCTTTCATATGGTTTTAATATGGGCGCGTTGTTTTGCGCATGGTTTTAAAAGGGTTAAATTTGGTTTACGTTTCTGCAGCTTAACTAAACTTGGTTTTTCAAAACGAACTAAATGGTTTGGACATTTAGAGTTCGTTCATATGACTTATGGCTATGGGATCCTGATATGTCATGCGCCTCGCGGTATAAACCCCGTAGTGAAAATTTGAGGGTGTGACAATATCAACGGTCGTTACTGTTTTCAATTTTGCAACTCATGATCTAGAAGCCTGACCTTTTTCAGTCACACCTGAACCTAGCCTATCGAGAATCCTTTGCATAAATAGGGGGTTTATCATTTTACAAATTACATTTGGGGGGTATTGGGGGAAAAAATCAAATTTGGTGATGTATAGAAATGGATTGGCGGCATCAACCAAATCATTCTTTGATGCCGCCGAATGAGTTTGTGTAGTCAATGCCGCCAAATCAATATAAGGTATCCCTCTTGATGCCGCCAATTGAGAATTGATGCCGCCAAATCAATATAAGGCATCCCTCCTATAAATAATCTCCCACCAGCTTACCATTCTCCATCCACATCACACACTCAAATCACATATACTCAAATGCCGCCAATTGTAGAAAACCAAAGAAAATACCAATTGTGCTGGAGGGTACGGTTTTTTATTGATATTGGGTCGATGTTACATTCACATGGAGTTTTAACTGTTTTCTGCGGGGATGAGCCATGCTTAAAAGCATCCTCTCCTGTTTCATCCCCTGCTGTGGCGTCCCTTTTTCTGGAGTCCAAGAAAGCGCGGTCTTTGGATCGGTGTTACATCCACATGAAACTACTTGGATCGATGTTACATCCACACGTGGTATAACACGTGTAGAATGCAACATTGTCTTTGTAGTTTATAATATTAGAGAGTCGGTTGTCGGTGGTGCTCTCAATCTCCAGTGTACCACCTCTATTCATGACGACAGACTCTTTAGGGGGGACAACCTTCCAGGCAAACCCTGTAGCATAAGGCCATCCGATGTTGAAGAATCACGGTCAGTCATTAGCGACGTTGGCGACAACGGATGATGCGATTCTTCATCGTGCTACTTCGGTATGGCAGCCTGGGTTGATCATTGAGTACCTGTAGATTTGGTACCAATGTTCAACATACTGATATGCTTCCCCTGCCGCATTCAGATGGGTTTGAATCTGAATGCGGTCCTGAGTTCCCGCTGACTGGAAGAACGACTTTCTGTGTCCACATCTACAGGTTGACTTCAATAAAGCAATTGTTGATTTCAATGAAGCAATGGAGATGGAAGGCGCAAAATAGAAACTCAATGAAGCAGCGGTAGAATATTGGGATTGGTGATCTCGGTAGACTGGAATAATGATGGCATAACTGAAATGATCAGAAACATTCCAAATAACTGTTCAATTTCAGCTTTTGTTTAACTATTCTAGCAACTTCCATAGAGAAGTTATCAATCTCACTGTACCTGTGGCCAAAAGAACTAGGCTTCAAACACTACGGGCATGGTTTCTTTTAGATAAGGAGGTATATGTACAATGATGTCTTTACGCAAAATAAAACTTACACACAAGCTATTGGAATTGGTGATCTCGGAAATAGATTGTCTTGTAACTCGGTAGATTGTATAGTTTGTTCGATTGACTAGTTTGGAAAAATAGTTGTTAAATAAATTTGTATTATTTGTTTTAAATAAATCTATCATTACTACATGTATTTATTTACTTTTATATTAGAAAAGTTCTGATAATAATAGTAGTGGTATTAAAATTAACAGTACCATAATAATTCTGCCATTATTAAATAAAGCTAGTACAGAACATGATGAGATGAGTCACCCAACTCATCCATGAAAGCAAAAGGTGATTGACGATACAAATAATGCAAACTAAACAACATAAAAAAGATGACCGTGATGATAGGACTGACACAACCCTGTAGGGTCATTCACTGATTTCGTTGACGCCTTGCATTTCCACAACTCTTCCTGTTATGGCCTGTTTCTCCACATCGAGTGCATGCATGACGCCTCGGGCGATCGTCATAATTCACATCCATCTCATTTTGTATTCTTCTCTGACGTACTCTGCCTCGATGTGTAGTAATCATCGACGGGTCCCCTTGAATTCTCCACTCTGCCGCCGGCCATTCAGACTTATGCCCCAAAGTGTAAAAATGACTGTTGTACTGTTGAATGTACGTGTCTGTGTGGAATTTCCAACTAGTAATACTGTGAGGGCTTTTACCCAACCAATTGCAAACAGCAATTGCATGTGAACATGGAAATCTTTGCATTTGCCATTTTCCACACGAGCATACCTTTTTTTTGTACTCAACGGTGTAGTCATTTCCGCCCCTGTCATTTGTCTCAACCCTTGAAAGAACATTGCACCTTAACGCATTCGCATCGTACATCGTCACTTCATGCTGCATAGCAACTCCCAAAAGGCTCTCATACCTGCTCCATATGCGAGGGGGTAGAGGTGTGTTGCAACCGCTCGAAATTTGAGTGTGCTTAACATATTGTTCGACGTCTCTGCGAAAGGTGTAGTCAATGAGAGCTGTGATAGGCAGTAGTCGCGCTTCACGCAAGACGTTGTTCATGGACTCCGAAATGTTCGTCGTTAGGTTACCCCACCGACGACGCTCTTTATCATACCTAACCGTCCACTTAGTCTTTTCAATGTTGTTAAGGTAGTCCCATGCCTCTTGATTTTTCAGCCTCATTTCGCTAACAGCCCAGCGATACTTTACGTGCTGAGATGTGCTACCAATTGACCAACACAGTTTCCGTAGGGTTTTGTTTCGGAACCTCCCGCTGAAATTGCTTCTGATGTGACGAAGACAGTAACGATGGTAGGCGTTGGGTTCCTTCCACTGTGGAAGGTTTTCCATAGCATTAATTATGCCGTTGTGTCTGTCTGATATCACACACAAAGGCCCCATGCTATTAAGGGTAACGTACTCAGAAAGGTTTTGGAAAAACCAACACCAGCTGTGTACAGTCTCTTCGTCAACGACAGCATACGCCACAGGCAGGATGTAGTTGTTTGCATTTTTTGTTACCGCAAGGATCAGCTTACCCCGGTAGGGTCCTTTCAGATGAGTCGCGTCCACCGATATGACAGGCATGCATCGATGGAATGCACGGATACAAGGACCGAACGCCCAAAAAATATATTTAAACGTGGGGTAATTTGGATCCCCGTTCGGATGATTAAAGAACGTAACAACGGTACCTGGGTTCCTCGACTGCAACCTCATAAGATACGTGGGTAACTCCTTGAAATTGCTATCCCAGTCACCATAGATAGTTTCTATGGCCTTTCTTCTTGCTCGCCACGCCTTGGAATAAGAAACATCAACATTCAGGGCCTGCTTGACATGGGTTTGGATATGTTTTACCTTAAGCTTGATGTTCGTACGAATTTGCGGTAAGATGTGTTTTGCAATATCCTTTGCTTTTAAACTTCTGTTGCTATTACGTATGGCCGAAGAATAACAGCTGTGTTTTGTAGCCCATACAGTAATTCGCCAGTAATGTGAGTCAGACCGAATCGATGCCGTGCAACGCCACTCACACTTGCGGGCACTAGAGAAAGGATTTACAAACTTTGGGTGTCTGGTGTAACATACGACCGTGTATACCTTCGGTTTGCTTGCCTTGACATACATCTCCCGTCCACAACGGATGTTCCACTGTCTAACCGCACGGTCTACCTCTTCTTTTGATTTGAAATACATACCAAGCCGGATATTGTCCCCTGCTTTTGGGTTCCATAACACGAAGTCATCCTCTTCGTATTCTTGAACCATGTAATCTGTTAGCTCCACATCATCTTGAGGATCGTAGTCTTGACGTGGACCTAACTGGAGAGCCAGGTTGTCATTTGGTGGTGTCTGTTGGGTCGTCGCCTGACTAGGCTCGGCCTCGTTTGCAGAGTCTTCAGAGTCTTCTGATGCCGGTTGTTCGTCATCACTATCTTCCGTGTCTTTAGAGTCTCCGCTTCCGGATTCATCAAACCCGTCATTGTTGTCATTACCGGCAACATATTGAGGTTCTTGTAAACATTCTTCGTCCGTCATAGGGGATCCTGCCTCGTCATTTACTTCATTATCGGCATCATGTTCGATTGGGGGGAAACCATGCTGAGACCCAAAGGGTGCTACAACATTTACGTTCGACACGTCACGTAGCAGGTTAGTAAAAGTAAGCTGTTGTAACGGAGGGTCTTGTTGCCATTCAACATAGATATCCGCAACAAAACCACCACGTCTCTCAGCGGCTAAATAATCCATCATATCAACCCCGTCATTGTTGAAAATTTGGCTAGTTTGAGAGTACCCAGCATAAGTGTATCCGAGCAGGAGTTTGACAGTAACAGCTTCTTTGTTAATATTAACATGAGCACATACACATTCAACCAGTTGTTCAAATGACATCTTCTCTCGCATAATAAAGCTCGATGATTCCAACGAGTTATCATCTTGAACAACCCCGTTTACGTATGAAAACTGACCACCCCAGTATAATCTAACCAGGTATGGAACGAAAGAAGTCATTTGATTTGAAGGTTATTTTTTTTGGATGGTGGGGGGGGGGGGGGAGAAAGTAGGTTTGTGAGATATAGAGATAGTTTAGGAAGAAAGTTTGGTGTGTGGATGAATTGGGATGCAGAATCCCTTAAATAGGCATCAAGTTTGTATGATGCTGCCAAACCATTCTAAGGCATCATGATGCCGCCAAACCATTCTGAGGCATCAAGTTTGTATGATGCCGCCAAACCATTCTGAGGCATCATGATGCCGCCAAACCATTCTGAGGCATCAACTTTGTATGATGCCGCCAAACCACTCTGATGCTTTAACTATTATAAATACCATAACAAGTCTCAATCTAAGTCACAATTTCCTCTGTTCATCGGGTTTACAAACTATGGGTGGCGGTTATCACGAATGTGACGGATCTTCAAATGTCCGGCGATCCTACTCCTGCACAACCTTCGTTCTATAATCCTCCTACTGCACAAATAACTCCTCCTGCTCTTACTCAAATAACTCCTCCTCCTGCTCCTACTCAAACAACTCATCCTACTCCCCCAGCAGATGATGAGTTCACGGAAGAGGAGTTGGTCTGGGTTGTGGATTATGCCATGGCTCTAAGGGATTTGGACCGTTTAAGGTTGTCAGCACCCACCCCCCGGATGCAAGAGAGTACACAGATCCCCCAAAACCAAGGTACAGCCACCCCCCCCCCCACCAGCAGGCTACACCAGCAGGCCATCACCACTGGCTACTCCCAAGTAATTTAGGATTTTAGTATGTGTTTATGTAAGCTTTAAATAAGTACTTTGGGATTAGGATTTATGTATTATGTGTTTATGTATTATGTGTTTATGTATTATGGATTTATGTATTGTGGGTTTTTTGAAAAATTACCTCCTAGCCGTTTTCGGGCCGCCTGGATCAGGCCCCGGAGACCCGAAAACGGCCCGAACATCGTGCGACACCCGTGTACTAGCCAAGGACAACGCGTCCGAAGGTCCGGTTACCTGACTGGCAGGCCCTGCCAGACTGTATAGAGAGCCAAAAACGTCAGCCTGGGCCATTTGCCACTTCGTGTAGATGCCGCCAGACCATTACGAGGCTTCATCTACAAGCCGCCTTCATGTAGAAGCCGCTAAACCATTTAGAGGCTTCAACTTTTTATGATGCCGCCAAACCATTACGAGGTGTAGAAGCCGCTAAACCATTTAGAGGCTTCAACTTTTTATGATGCCGCCAAACCATTACGAGGCTTCATGTAGATGCCGCCAAACCATTACAAGGCTTCACCTCTTTAAAAGCAAGCAGCTAGCTGATTCACAAACAAGACTCACTCAACTTCTTTCTCTCTTACCAACTCATATTTGAAATCTATAACAATGGAAAACAATGGAAAAGGCTTTTACTGTTCACAACCAGCTCCTAAAACGGTAAAATCGACCGAGCAGATTTGGAGGCGTTTACGCAAGCCATCAACAACATTCACGGCCGGTTCGACTTCAAGTAACCCACAAGTGAAAGCAGCCGAAAACGAGCAAGACAAGCCCAAAGAAAACCCACAAGAAAACCAACAACGCAGAAACAACTGGTCTGCTGATGTTGTCGACTTTTATACAAACGGGGATGCCCCATTTTGCTACACTCGCTTCATTTCCGCCAAACTAGACAGAAATTTTTGGGGTACACTTCTAGGGTGCCAACCCAACAGGGCGCTATCCGCAACGGTAATTTTCACGTTAATTTATCTTGAAAGTAAATTGATTTGCTTAACTCAATAACCAACCTTATGCATTATTATGATTTCAGCACGTTGAGGCGTGGACAGTAAGACTGATGCGACTTAGACAAGCAAAGATTTTAAGAGATCCTACTTCATAGCTACGCTGGACAGTGTTTCCCCCTGCCTTCTATGATGAAATGAAGGACTCGAATTCTTCAGTTGCCCTCGACATGGCTGGAAGAATGGAACCCTACCCGCCATTCTGGGAGGTTGACCGCGTTTACCTTCCTTTATTGATCGGGGTGGGAGACTGGCTGCTTATCCTAATTGATCTGAGAAACATGGTAATTACCCAGTATTGGACTGATAAGAGATGGAGAAACGAAAGGCGACGCGAAGTTTCTCACTATATGGAGATGATTAGGCTTTTTTTCGAATGGTTTCTAAAACGTATTCGTTACTGGCTGAAGTCTAATCGTGTGGACAAAACACCAATTTCTGTTGGTTTAGTTGAATTAGATGTGCCCCAAGACAAGGGAAAGGTTGATAATGCAGGTGTCTTGGTTTGTATGATGATGGAGAGGCTTGTGAGAAAAAAGTCGTTGTCGCTAGAAATCGACGTCGAAGATGCTTGTGTGAATTATCGACGACACATGGCAGATGAGCTATACAAATGCCGTTGTGAAGCAACTTCTCGTCATGTTACTTGATTATGTATTGTTGTTTCTCCTATCAATGTTTAACGATTCATATATTCATAGACATTCACCATTGCAATTCTTTTGATTATTATTATTATTATTACCACTAACCACCACTGGAATACACCACCAATTGACTACTCTATATCATTTTAAAAAAAAAAATGACTACCAACAATGAGATGGCGGCAATGAATACCCCTTCTAAATTGGCGGCATTGACTACACAAACTCAATCGGCGGCATCAAAGAATGATTTGGTTGATGCCGCCAATTCAATTCCAAACATTACCAAATTTGGTTTTTTTTCCCAATACCCACCAAATGTAATTTCTAAAACAATAAGTCTACTACTTATGTAAAGGATTCAGCCTATCGAACCAACCTTCAAAAATACAACACTTCCAACAAATTTGCCCAACTTTCAACCAATTTCTTCTTTTCTAGCTTTTCTTATCTTACATGTTTCACTCAATACATATATGGCAGACCTAGAAACCACCATAAGTAAATTGCAATCTCCACTTAGATGTCCAAGTGTAAAATTTGGGGCCAGGATGATCACGACCGACACCAAACTTTGATGAATAGTGTCGAACACCGTTATAAAATACCATTAAAGTTGACAGCTTCTGTATAGCTCTGAATTTAATTTAGAAAAATGTATTTAAATGCATATTTTCATTAATCTTTGGTGAGGCGGGTTAGGAATCATTCAAATGTATAAAAGATGATCCTACTACAGAGGTGGACAGGTGGTGCTGGTGGACTTCTGGTATATGATATCACTACGTTTGATTGGTTAGTTGTATTCTTTTTTTGTGTGTGTGTTTTTTAAAAACTGATTTAAATTACCTGAAAATGCAGGAGGGAAACCTTTAATTACCTTGCTAGCTTATTAGAGATGCCATACAGATTGCTTTCAAGGAAACAAGAGGTAGCATGCACAACTTTTGAATTCTGCTAACATAAAACACGCATAGTATTCCATGTAACAACCTATGTGCCCAAACATATTATGACACGGATATCATGTGGTGCAACCAATCTGTAGGCACATTTTAAATATTGTACACCAACTTTTAATACTCAATGGAACCATAGTCAACTTTCTGATTAGCGAGGCGGGATCGTATATTTGGACAATCGTTAACTATACCGTTTATCACGCCGCAACGCGCAGGCTGGAAAGACAATAGTTAAATAACAAAAGCCTTTCACCTTCGTCTCCACGACCATGTAGAGTTCCACACAGTCTAATCACATCGTTGCTCCATGTTCATCGGGCATGGTACCATGCCGGTCAAAAAGAGCTACTTAGACCACGCCTTGTTTCGACGACGGTATACCACACAACCTAAGAAATTAAGTAAATACTATTGACCTTTCAGCACCTTAACATTAAAAATATATATTTTTAACAAAACCTAACTAAATACCATAGACCTTTTAGCTCCTTGGCCATAAAATACATATTATTAACGAGTTCTCACCTGTATCGTTTGATAAATTCGCTCTAGTTACGATTTGTAATTTACTACTTGTGCTACAAACTTCAAAAATCAATTGATATTGTAATAAGACTTATTTTGATTTACCAATTTTTTATCCCCAAGAAAAGCTCTTTTGCATGACTAAATCTCCTGACCCCAATTACGTACGACTATCCGTTGTGAGCCGTTAGCGAGCAGGCACAAGCCATCGCACTTGACTTTCAAGTAACCATGTCACTTGACTCTCATATACACATTTATCCAGAAATATTCCTGAATTTTTTTTACGTATCTCGTACTAATTCATTAACTTAAATATCATATGAAAATGAACATATGTTTGTTAGATGTTTATACCCGAGATGATAGATACCCAACAGGCGTTCGCCTAAGTATGAAACACCATTTTACAATCGGGTATGAAGTTAAGATTACAAAGAATGTTTTACAAAAGCCTTTCACCTTCGACTCCACGACTGTGTAGAGTTCCACACAGCCTAATCACATCGTTAGCTACTTAGACCACGCCTTGTTTCGACGGCGGTATACAACACAACCTAAGTAATTAAGTAAATACTATAGACCTTTTAGCTCTTTAACATTAAAAATATATATTGTTAACGAAAACTAAGTAGATACCATAGACCTTTTAGCTCCTTGGCCATAAAATACATATTATTAACGAGTTGTCACCTGTATCGTTTGATAAACTCGCTCTAGTTACGGTTTGTAATTTACTACTTGTGCTACAAACTTCAAAAATTTAATTGATATTGTAATAAGACAAACTCTGATTTACCAATTTTTTATCCCCAAGAAAAGCTCTTTTGCATGACTAAATCTCCTGACCCTAATTACCTAAGACTATCAGTTGTGAGTTGCTAGCGAGTAGGCACAAGCCATCGCACTTGACTTTCAAGTAATCCGGTCATTTGACTCTCATATACACGTTTATCCAGAAATATTCCTGAATTTTTTTACGTATCTAGTACTAATTCATTAACTTAAATATCATATGAAAATGAACATATGTTTGTTAGATGTTTATACCCGAGATGATAGATACCCAACAGGCGTTCGCCTAGGTATGAAACACCATTTTACAATCGGGTATGAAGTTAAGATTACAAAGAATGTTTTACAAAAGCCTTTCACCTTCGTCTCCACGACTGTGTAGAGTTCCACACAGCCTAATCACATCGTTGTTCCATGTTCATCAGGCATGGTACCATGCCGGTAAAAAGAGCTACTTAGACCACGCCTTGTTTCGACGGCGGTATACAACACAACCTAAGTAATTAAGTAAATACTATAGACCTTTTAGCTCTTAACATTAAAAATATATTGTTAACGAAAACTAAGTAGATACAATAGACCTTTTAGCCCCTTGGCCATAAAATACGTTAATATATTAACGAGTTGTCACGTGCATCGTTTGATAAACTCGCTCTAGTTACGGTTTGTAATTTACTACTTGTGCTACAAACTTCAAAAAAAATAATTGATATTGTAGTAAGACAAATTCTGATCTACCAATTTTTTATCCCCAAGAAAAGCTCTTTTGCATGACTAAATCTCCTGACCCCAATTACCTAAGACTATCCGTTGTGAGCTGCTAGCGAGCAGGCACAAGCCATCGCACTTGACTTTCAAGTAACCCGGTCACTTGATTCTCATATGTGTTATCTAGAAATATTTCCGATTTTTTTTACGTATTTTGTACTAATTCTTTAACTTAAATATCATATGAAAATGAACATATGTTTGTTAGATGTTTATACCCGAGATGATAGATACCCAATAGACGTTAGACTAGGCATACCATTTTACAATCGGGTATGAAGTTAAGATTATTAAGAATTTTTTTTTTTCAAAGATGCAAACCCTACAGACTTTCTGGTTTGGTGTCTATCATGTAACTTTTGTCCAATTTGTATTGGCTCAAACTTGTTATCTCTCAACTTCAAGATTGATTTTCATGCTCCTTAACTATAGCATATTCTAAAACTTTGAATTTATACCACATTAGTGTCAAATCCTTATTTGCCATAACTTGATAAATAATCATCTTTTAAAATTCAAATCCATAATCATTACTCATTAACTCCTAAATTCAAAATAATCCCCCATCAAATCACGTTGTGTAGAAAATAGCATATAGCCATATACTTAAGTCCAAGTTTGAACTATATATGGACAAATCTTCAAACTTGACACCATGTAGAAACTATTGATGTTTAAAAATCACATAAGAGGGTGTTTGGGATTGCATTTGAAAATAACATTGACTTTTCCAAAAAGCTAATAAGTCGTTTGTGTAATCCAAAATCACTTTTGATTTTAACTTTTCAATAAGTGTGGAAAAATTGTTTTTAAAAAGTCATAAATCCTAACTTATAGAGAAAAAAATTACAAATCTACCACCCATACAACCAATCTTCGCAATAAGTTAAGCGAAACATTTAAAAAAGAATATTTTATTGACTTTTTAACGATTCTCATCACAAAAGCTAATTCAAACATTTTTTTCAAAACTCATTTTCAAAAAGTTATAATTCAATAAGAACTTCTAACCAAAAACACTTCTGAATTTCCAAACTCAATCCCAAACACTAGGGCTGTAAACAAAGCAAACATTCGAAGAACAGTTTGTGAACTATTCGGCGGGAATTCGTTTGTGTTCGTTCGTTTACTAAATGAACGAACACAAACAAAAAATTTTGTTCGTTTAGCTAAACAAACGAACATGAACAGAGGCTGCGTTCGTTCGTTTATGTTTGTGAACGTTCGGTAACGTGTTCGTGTATGTTTGTTTTTGTTCGATAGTTCATTAGGGTTTTTAATTTTTTATATTTAATTTAAGTATTTCAAATTTCCCAGTGGTAGATTATCTGTATCTATATCTATATCTATATCTATATCTATATCTATATCTATATCTATATCTATATCTATATCTATATCAATATCTATATATATATAAAAGAAAACGTATATGCTGACGTGGCGTGCAATGGAGGCCTCAACCTTCCATTGAGAGTGCCACGTGACATCATAATGGAGAGTTATTGGTGTTTTTGAATTGTTTCCTTTTTTAATTAATTTGAGTTATTTTAGGAAAAAATAATTTTAAAAATAAATTTAAAATTTTCTCTCTCATATTTCCTCGCATAATTTTTAAACGTTTATATCTTTTATATACGAGATTTTTTAAAGCAAAAAATTACACCAAATTAACGAGCGTTTTATTATCTTTCCAACGAGTACCATAGTGCTATATAAAAACGGAGAAAAAATCGACTATTTTTTGTGGGGTTTCATTCATACAGGAAAAAAACACACAAAGTGTTCATGTTATCCCGTAAAATTAGATTTTGTGGGGAATATGAGTTATTACTGATTAGAATACTATGAACATGTAATGATTGAGAGATTTTGTGGTTAGTTAACTTGAGCCATTTGTAATAGGTTATCACGTAAAATTAGATTTTTCAACCCCGGGACCCTTCCGGGGTAATCAGCTAGTCTATATATATAATAAACCAGAGTATTTTTAATGACATGTCATAATATTATGCAATCTCTCTTCTAAGAGATGCCACATAGGATGTGATGTGACAACTCTAGACCAATTAAAAAAAATGAATAAATATGGTTTAAATATGATTTAACATAATCTATTAAATACCTAATGTACTAAATGTAAATATTAAAACTTTATTATTTTTTCTCTCATGTTTCCTCTCATAACTTTTAAATGTTAATATATTTTATATACGAGATTTTTTAAAGAAAAAAATTACACCAAATTAACAAGCGTTTTATTATCTTTCAAACGAGTACCATAGTGCTATATAAAAAACGGAGAAAAAAACGACTATTTTTTGTAACCCGACAGGTATTGTGTCAGGTTTGGAATTAGTTTAAAAAAATTGTGGGTATATAATAAACCAAAGCATTTTTAATGACATGTCATAATATTATGCAATCTCTCTTTTAAGAGATGCCACATAGGATGTGATGTAATAACTCTAGACCAATTAAAAAAAGGAATAAATATGGTTTAAATATGATTTAACATAATCTATTATACACCTAATCTACTAAATGTAAATATTAAAACTTTATTATTTTTTCTCTCAAGTTTCCTCTCATAACTTTTAAATGTTAATATCTTTTATATACGAGATTTTTTAAAGAAAAAAAATTACACCAAATTAACGATCGTTTTATTATCTTTCCAACGAGTATCATAGTGCCATATAAAAAACGGAGAAAAAAACGACTATTTTTTGTAAACCGACAAGTATTGTGTCAGGTTTGGAATTAGTTTAAAAAAAATTGTGGGTTTGGGTCGGGTCTGGGATTAGGTGATACCCAACCCAATTACCCTTTTTATTTATATTAGAATATGATAACTTATGGCAGAGATTTGTTTAAAATAATAATAATAATAATAATAATAATAATAATAATAATAATAATAATAATAATAATCATCATTAATCATATATTGGCAGATGCCATTTTTATAGTTTAGATACTTCTAATTTTATTCACTTTACTTAGATTTCTCAACCCGTAACGCTCCCGGGGTACAAACTAGTTTAACATATATTAGTATATCACATGTTAATATTACTTTAACTATTTTGATTAACTGTTATTTTTGGTGGATTAAACGAGGATTTGAAGTTTAATATGATACCTCTGTGTTTTTATAAGACATTATGTGATCAAGATTATATTACGTATATTTGACTAATTGGATTAGTATATTCTAGGCGGACAATGTTAGCGATGAAAAATGAGAACTTTCAGAATTTAGTGTGTCAGTTTGTGCTCGATTTTGTTTAGTAATGCCTATTTGTGTTCGCTTACATTCATTTGTGTTCGTTTGTGTCTGACACCTAAATTTAGCAAATAAATACAAGCGAACACGAACAAAAATCGCGTTCGGTAAGTGTTCATAAACACATTATTTTCTTAACAAACGAATATGAATAAAAAATCTCGTTCGGTAAGTGTTCGTAAACAGTTCGAAAACATGTTAATTCCTTAACAAACGAACACGAACAAAGCCTTGTTCGTGTTCGTTTGATTCGTTTACAACCCTACCAAACACCCTCTAAATCATGAACATTTGACATGATTACATTATAAAGAATTTTATGCTAAAATTTTAAAAATACTACATACGTATTTAATAAACTTATCAATACCCTGAATTGGGTTAGGTGTAGTCAACAAGGCAAAAGTTTGATCTCATTGAATGAAACTAGTATCTTGTCGGTCACAATTTTGTATGTAGGTAACGTGTGTATGAGAGAGATTGAAACTTGAAACAATCTTACATAATAATAAATTTTATTTAGATTAATTTGCATTTGCATGAAATTATATTCTAAAATAATACTGTATGAAGAAAGGATAACATTATCTAATTTTCAATTTAAGAGCAAGTTAAATCAACAATAATGGGATAAGATTTATGATTTTTTGAGTCGTTATCAAACTTAATTTCACAAGAAACAAGAATGCCCATTTTGAATATGGGACCGTAAACTTGGACTATGTGAATTTAGTTGGACAAAATAACATGTAAAAAACAAAACCAGATCATTATTATTATTATCATTAGCATTATAATTGTTTTTAACATTATTAGGCTACAGGGTGTCATCCCGAACCCAAGAGGAAATTAATACCTAGGCCCCAACACCTTTACCGCATCCCTCAAAGAGGCTCGAACCCTTAACCTCAAGGAAAACAACATTAACTCCAATGACTTGTAATCTGACCCAAATCATCCCCACCCTCTCTCCTTCCTTATCATCTACCCCTCTCAGTTTTGCTGCTGCCATCTTTTACCGATATTATTATTATTATTATTATTATTATTATTATTATTATTATTATTATTATTATTATTATTATTATTATTATTATTATTATTATTATTATTTACTTTATAAAACTAGAGTACGTTGACATACAAGCAACAGATAAAAGTGGTTGTTTAACTTTGATTCTATTTACTTAAAAGATTACAGAATGTTTTGTTTAAAATAACGAAATTAGTAACAAAAATAAAATATATAAAAAAGATTTTCAACCAAAACAATTACAAAATTTGAATAATTAAACATACCCTTTGACTAAAAGAACAGAAAAATACATAAATAAATAATTCAATTAACTTCCAATGTCCAAACAAAAATTTAGCTAAATCAAATAACCAAAAAAAAAAAAAAAAAACATGAAGCTCTGCAAGCATACAGTTTTGTAGAATAACAGTATATATACCTTCACAAAAAAGAATAGTTTCACCTACCTGTCCTTGTTATTTCTGAACACACACACACACACATATATATATATATATATATATATAGAGAGAGAGAGAGAGAGAGGGAGGGAGGGAGCACGTGTAGAATCTGCAGAGAGAGAGAGAGAGGGGAGGTTGGAGAAGGGGAGCACGTGCAGGAAAAGCCATGAACATAAGGCCACATAAGGCCACATAAGGCCTGCACGTACCCTGCTTCTCCAACATCACCTTCTGTCCCATGGCCAACCAAATACATTTGCAGTCATAGCAATGCAGCTCATGATATATACATAGAGAAGAAGATATGTGAGTGTGTATATATGTACGTATATACATAAAAAGATATATGAGAGTATGAATTGAAATGAAAGATGTAGGAGGGTGTGGGCTGTATATATAGGAGATAGATATATAGATACATAGAGAGAGTGTAGAGAAAATTAAACTGAAGTAAAAAGATTGAGTCTTGGAGTGGACATTCTTTAAAGACACACCATCCTATCCCTTCCCTACCTCCTTCACAGAAGCAATCATGTCATTTGCCTTTTGATATTATATTAATCATTACTTCTCAAATTTCATTTTCATGGTTGTGTGGTTTCAAGTTTAAACTCTAAAGTAAAAGAAATATTGTTCGATTAATTTATATTTAATAAAATGTTGGAGTGGTCAAGATAAATATATAATTTGGAGCTGATTGTACATGTTTATGTTCTTGATACTAAGGAAAATTTGGTGTGCCTACTTGTGGAAAGAAGATTCGTGTCATTAGGTGTAATTGTGTAGAGACAAATAAATTTATACATTTAGATCAATTATAAGTTTTTATATACAAGGTTAATATAGTACACCTTGAGTCTAAGGGGGTGTTTGCTTTTTGCCGGAAGTTCTTCCTGGACTTTTATGGTATGCACCGCGCAAATCACGCACAGACGTTATGATTTCTAGACCGTTTTTTTTTTCAAAAGACTTTTCATTAATAAAGGTCTATGTGTCCTTTTTTTGGTGCAGACCTGGACCAACATCTTCTAACCTCTTGTCCTCTTCTTCTCAACATCAAACCTTCTCCTCCTTCTCAAACCCATTTTCTCCTCCCTCCTCCCCTGCCTCCCTCCTCCTCTCCCCCTCCGTCGGCGCCTCCCTTCTCCTTCTCAAACACATTTGATCAAAGTAAATTGTATGATGTAAATTTATTTCAGCAGCTTGCAGAAGTTTAAAAACAAGCAGTCTTCTTCTTACAGACTATAGAGGTTTGGTCTACCTTTTCTTGTGCAAATGTTTGCAGATATGGTCCGCAGACTGCAGAGCTTTTACCTCTGAAAAACAAACAACACTTAGTGTTATTGTTTCACTCGCTTAGCGACATGGGGGGGGGGGTTGATTGGTTCAGAAAACTAATTACACATACACATCAACTGTTGGCCCAGGACTAACACGTCTCATACTCTTTGTATTATTAAACTCAACTCTATACAACTAAATACGTACTTTTCTATTTATGCTAAAACTATAACTTGTATACCAAGACTCCTAGTTACAATCAAACTAGAAACCAACTAAACAATTTAAAATAACCAAGACTCATTCATAGTATAATACGAGCTTGAATAAACCTTAAACTTATCTTTCAAGCTTCTTTCAATTCAACCCTTTAACCTTCTTATTCTTTCACTAGTGATCCAATTAGGATTAAGCACCTTCATTCTCCCCTTAATCCTAATCCACGTTTTCATTAAAGTAACATCCACATCTCTTTGACTTTTAATCGTCTCTAACTGATCACTTAAATTTTTGACTTGAATCACACATATCAATTATCACAAGTTAATTAGTCTCTTTGCTCGCGGTCTCTTTTCTCTGGCTAACATAAATATTGTTCTTCTTTGCAGTCGCCTCACACAACTTGGCTCTTGCGGTAGGTAGGTTCACACAGAACTGTACTTTTTCTACTTGATCTACTCACTGGATCTATTCAACCTTCTGATTACACCGATCGAAAGAACCACTAAGGTCCTTTTTTTTTTTTTGCAAATCAGTTCGCAACTCACACATGTGATTAAATCGGTCCTAATCTCCAACTACAACAATCAAATTTTTTAATGACTTAACAGTGACTATGTTGAAAAAGTTTTATCATAGTTTTTGTCAATTTCTTAAGACAAAATTGCATTTTACGCCCTTTATGTTTGAACGAAGTTTCAGGCGTTGTCCTTTAACTAAAGAAATTACACTATATGTCCTTTATGTTATTGTTTTCCTACGGGCGTTGTCCTTTACTCATAACTCCGTTAACTTTTGTTGTTAATTCCCCTACGTGCTTTGCATGTGAGGATATTTTCGTCATTCCATCATACACATCCTCTTCATCTTCAACGTCTCTCTCTAGAAATGGAGAACAACACCAACAAACTTCTAATCTAAAAACATTTTCAATCGTCATTCAAATCTTTCTGGATGAAACACATCTCTGACGTGTTGGACCAACCTTTTTTCTTCCCGGAAAACCACCACCAGTGTCAACTCGTCGATCTTTTCATCCCTATACCACAACCCTCTTTTTCCTGGAAACTTCTACAGACAGTGTAAGTAGTATGAGTGTGGAAAAGCCATGTTTGCTAAATCATTAAATGTACTGCCTGGTTATGCCTTTACATAAAACAATCTAGGGCTTGTATTTGTTGCTGAAAGGCGACGTGAAGAAGCTAATTTCTGTTTTTGTAAAGCTTTTCAGGCTGACCCATTGCTTGATGCAGCTAAATCCAATATAATTAAAGCAACAACTATGTGCAGAGTATGTGAACCACTTCTTAATTGGCATTTGTATGCGTATTTGACATAAATGTTTTACCCAGTTCTGGGATATTAGTGTTTGTAATTTGCACATAATGCATATATCTAGTTCTTCATTTTCATTACTTATGTTTCTTTTGTGTGTGTGTGTGTTTTGATCTATGTAAATGTAGAGGTGTACATGCAATAAAAAAACTGCACATGTTTCTCATATTCCTACAAATTTTATGTTTCACCATTCCACCGAAAAATAACCAAAAAATTATAAGATAAGAGAAACCCGATCACCGGAAATAACTCAAAATCCAAGATTTTTCATCCTTTACAGTTAATTACTACTACGATTGTTCCACCAGTGATGAAGATTACAAAAGTGATGATGAAATGGCTCTGATTTCGTTCCGATCGTTCTCTCTGACTCATTAGTATCCTTTTGAAAAAATAGAGCATGCTGGAAGAAGTATAAGAATAATGGCATTGTGAGTGGATGCAAATATTGAAAAGCCACGAAAGTGGTTCTGATTAAAGAATCTTAAAATTAGGGTTCCAATATATAAGAAATGGGAAACAATTTAAACACGTGGAAGCGATTATAGAGGTCTGGTTTGTTTTAGTGGTGGATTGACAAAAATACCCTCACGTGCAAAGCACGTGGGGGAAGTTAACAAAAAAAGTTAAAGGGGTTATGAGTAAGGACAACACCCGTAGGAAAACAGTAACATAAAGCACATACAGTGTAATTTTCGTAGTTAAAGGATAACGTCGGAAACTTTTTACAAACATAAAAGACGTAAAATGCAAATTTGTCATTTCTTAATATGATATCACTATTAATAGGGCGTGGTGGTACACTTGATGGAGCCTCTTAGATATGCGGTAGATCTCTACATGTGCTCAACAACTCTTTTTAAGGATCAATAATTTCTTGTTGAGTACAATTTTCAACTACATGTTTGATGTTTTGTGGTTCTCAAACTTCTTCCATACATGTAGGTAACCCACTTTTTCTTTAAAAAGAAGCTCTTATCCGGGAACACATCATCCAAATAAACAATCGCTTTACAAGGATTCATAGAATAAATATCGTTTGGTTTCATTGACGGGATTAAGTTTTAAGTTATATTACAAAGGGTAAATTAAATGATAAGGGTAAAAAGGATACAATAGACACATTGGATCACAAAATATAATACAATGGCGATAAATAATATCATGTCAAGGAAAAAAGACACAATGAATCGCAAATATATATATATATATATATATATATATATATATATATATATATATATATATATATATATATATATATATAGGGTTAGGATATTTTGGAAACTCATCCTTATTCGGTAAACTCTGGAAACTCTGACTTCCCAATTTTTTTTTTTTTTTTGAAAAAAATAGGGCAAGTAATATACATGATTTTAAGCATTTTGGGCCAAAAAAATTAAAAAAGCGCCGAGTAGTTTTTTTTTAAAAAAAATAAAATAAAATTTTGACTAACACATATTAAGCGATAATAACAGGTGTTAACCATCTGTTAATTATATGTTAACAGTAGACGTTTTTTATTTTAAAAAAAAAACCGTTCGGCGCTTTTTCGATTTTTTTGGCTCAAAATGCTTAAAAAATGTATATTGCATACCCTAAAATTTTCATAAAAAAAAGTCGGGAAGTTAGAGTTTCCAGAGTTTACCATATAACAAGGGTTTTCTCTATATACTTCCACTATATATATAATCATGAAAAAAAAACACAATGCCAAATAAAAAAGACACAATTATCTAACAAAAAAAAATCCAAAATCTACAAGCTAAAAATGCAAAAGCAAAAACCTAAAATCTAAGATCGTAGAGTTCAACGAAACGGTTCCAATGCCACTAAAATGAATTCAATCGGAGCCCGTTTGTTACCATTTTTACATTTTCCTACTTTTAGAAGACTGCGTATTTGAACATTTCCCATATTAAGATAATCATTATTGGAATGAGTTGATTGTTGGATGATCTCTCAATACTTTATATTCAATTACTCTGTTTTTAAAGTTAGATTCTTGTATTTTTTAGAATAAATACACCACACCTTTTAACATTTTGATTACTAGGCACGCACACCTTAACCACAATGACATCTCCTTATAGAAGAATTTTATTTCTATGATTTAATAAACGAATTATGATTTTTTTTTTCTAAGTTGATTTTGCACCATTCTATAATTGTTCATCAAACTTTTTTAAAACTTTCAAGTGTGTCTCACTCATAGAAATAGTCATATCCACATAATTCACCACTAAATGATGTGAGGAAGCAACGGTCCACCTTTAGATGTATCATATGATGTGTAATCAAATGAGTTCAAGCGTCCACCCTTATGGGGCTTTAATATTTGTTATTCATTTACGAGAGAAAACGGTGGTGAGATGTATAAAAATTATTATATAATTTGAGCCAGTTTTTAATATGATTTCAAACTTTAATTTATAAACACGATAAAATACAATCACTTACAACATGTTAGGGAAAGTGCACCAACCGTTAGCATAGTATAGCAAATGTAAGATATCGAGATCGTCCAAGGACATAAGAGCTTTTAATAACGAAATATTGTTAACGTCTAGTCAAACCAAAATATGAGTTTTGTTGAAAAGATTTAAAAGAAAAATCAAATCAAATAAAAGATAAATGAAATCAATAACAAGAAGAATTACTTGGATCCAAATTCCATTTAAGACTAGATTAATTTATTTGGTTCAAGACTTTTCAAGCGACCATCAAACAAAAAATACATCTCTTTGGTGTGTTCTCCCAAGTACTCTGTGAAAGAACCCACCTAAAGACATTTTGTGAACAGAATGGATTTGTATGTTATTAATGCCAAAATGTAGTAGGTTTCCTTTTTAGATAAACATTATACTCGACTATATTAGTTAGAAGCAGCAAGGCGATTATTGCGCAAAGCCGAAAACAGTATTAAATAGGATTTGTTCATAAGGGATTGATCCATTAACCAACCCCTTGATGTTGCTATCTCCTCAATAGTAGTAACAATTTATCAAAATAAGTCCTTCCAAGTAGTTAAAGTGCTTTTATAAAGTCGTAAAGAGACGAATACTTGAATAAAAAAAAAACACAAAGCAATGAGTGGATTAAATATAACATCATGAATTTTCCCATATATTTTACTGTAAATTAATTTCCAATTATTTAACAAACTCCGTTATAATTCATTCCATTATTTTCTTCTCCTTTGATTATTTATTTCAAGTTATACAAAGAAATGCAAATCATATTCAAACATCTCTATTTGTTAAAAAATATATTTAAATGAAAGTTAATTATTCCTAATTAAATAAGAAATTATGCAGTTAAAACATTTTTTTATTAATTTATTTATTTAAATATATTTATTTCATTATTTATTAAAATGAATAAATTATTACGCTTTATTAAAAAAATTAGATTTTATATAATTCATTAAAAATTTTATAAAAAAAATTTGGGTTTTATCTTTAACACAAAATCTAAACCCAGCTAACCCAAACCAGGCCCATTCGTCCAACAACCAACCGCAAGCCATCACCCCATTTCCCCTTTTAATCGTTTTCTACTTAAACGACCCGACTCCAACCCATTTGACACATCCATCACCGATACCTTTAATCAAAACCATAATATGTGTTGTTTTATCAAATTTAATCTATAAATCAAACCACTAAATCATAGTACACTTTCCATATAACTGTTACGTGTTATTATGTAACATCTAAACTGATGGCGTAAACATCAAGGTGCCATGTGTAAGATTATTTAATAGGTCATGGTACTAATAAAGTTTCAATATTATTAGGTGTCAAATTAAATGTCTTACAATAGAAAAATTATAAATTATCGCCAAAGGTAATAAACATGAAAAATAACTGATTAAAATTATTCTAGATCCAAAGTCTTATGTGAAGCATTATTCAATACCTAAAACATGTACAAAATAATTTTGTCAGGACAAAAATATTGGTCAGCATTACTTATGTTTGCACATATAGTATATGTTTAAGGAAAAAAAAATACAAAACATGTGTCAAGTAATACCAAGGCATTATGTAAATATGTAAGTAAACAAACGGGACAAATCAAATGTAAAGTTGACAAAGAGCACCCTAACACGTGTTAAGTCTAAAAGAGCACCTAAACATAAGTTAGGTCTAAATGAATAATTTTGCATAAAGATTGTATGTAAACGTATAAGTTTAAACATAAAGCACACAGATAACAAGAAACGTATATGAATTGTAATTGTAAATGAATGAAAGTTTATGCGTAAGTGTATGTTCATGTTTGTATATGTGTACTTGTTTCACCCTAAAAGTGAAAAATGAAAAATGGGATAAGAAATACTCACAGTTTGCTCAGCAATAAATTCCCAAGCTGTAATGAGATGATAGCAAGGAGATTCGCGAGGAAATCGACCCAAAATTTGTAGGGTTCTTGATTCAATTCAGAATCTTATTCCAAAATTTAAATTCCCAAAATAGTATATTTTTTAAAAGTTATTTATATATTTTTTATAAATAACCTTTATTAATTTCCGAAATCTTTTGTTCAATTAAACACTATCTCCTGAAATAAAAAAAAAATCATTTATTTGTCCACTTCATACTAAATAAATAAAAATATTATTCCATATCTTATTTTTCAAAACTATAATCTAAGTAAATAATTACTTAGAAAGTACTCCGGGTCATAAATAAAGGCTGTAGTATGGGAATGTGTGGGGGACCGTGCTTCGGGTCCGGATGGAGGTAATTTCCATTTTATAAAGAAGTTTTGGTCAAAGTTGCAGGATGATTTCGGGGTTGTTTCGAGCAGTTCTTTGCTGGTTAGCAGTTTCATAGCGCATGCATGTCCTCTTTCCTTGCGCTTATTCCAAAGAGAAATGATCTGGTGGGGTTGAATGATTATAGGCAGATAAGTTTGCTCGGTTGTATAAATAAATTCGTGTCGAAAGTCTT
This sequence comes from Ambrosia trifida, assembly GCA_028751855.1. NCBI lineage: Eukaryota > Viridiplantae > Streptophyta > Magnoliopsida > Asterales > Asteraceae > Ambrosia > Ambrosia trifida. Next base: position 27,322,179 of record CM054129.1, on the reverse strand, counting down.
AGTCAACAGGTTAAAGCATGTCATACACAAGCTTGTTTCGGAGGAGCAAACTGCCTTTCTAGCTAACAGAAATATTCTGGATGGGGTGATTATATTGAACGAGATTATACCATGGCTTAAAAGGAATAAAAATGACGGGATGATTATTAAGGTGGATATTGACAAGTCTTATGATTTGCTTAGTTGGGATTTCATTAATTCTTTGTTAGGACAAATGAACTTTCCACAAAAATGGCGTAGTTGGGTCATGTTCATTGTTTCTTCGGCTAGGGCTCCTGTGTTGGTCAATGGGTCTCCTACTCAAGAATTCTCATTTTCGCATGGCTTAAGACAAGGCAATCCTCTGTCACCTTTTCTGTTTGTGTTGGCGATGGAAGCTCTAACCGGGTTCATGAAAATGGCATGCTCTATTGATGCTTTTCGTGGCATCTCGATTCCTCATAATGGGCCTGCTTTGTCTCATTTTATTTATGCGGACGATATAATCTTCCTCGGTAAGTGGTCTTTCTCTAATATTATCATTTAAAGCGTCTCCTTAGGTGGTTTTATCTTGCTTCGGGCATACATGTGAATCTCAGCAAAAGTTGTTTGTATGGGGTGGGTGTGGAAGATACACAGGTGCAATTAATGGAAAATGTTATGGGATGTGGTAGAGGAACTTTGCTGTTTAAGTATCTCTGTTTTCAAGTAGGGGCGAATATGAACTTAATTAAGAATTGGGATCCAGTGGTGGATTTAAGAAGCGTTTGTCTTTATGGAAGACAAAAACGTTGTCGTTTGGCGGTCGAATATCATTGGTGAAATCGGTTCTCAATGCGCTCCCGACATATTATTTTTCATTATATAAAGCATCTGCGGGTGTCATATCTAAATTAGAGAGGTTGCGGAGGGATTTTTTGTGGGGTTCGTCCATGGATAGGGATAAGATGAATTGGGTTTCGTGGAAGGTTATGTCTTCTCCAAAGGACTTTGGGGGTACGGGTCTTGGGTCTTTACAATTGGATAATTTAGCGTTGTTGGCAAAATGCTGGAGGAGGTGTAAAGTTGATAGAGATAGCTTGTGGAGGAAGGTCGTTTGGGGTTTGCATCATAATTCAAGGTCTTGGAATTTTATTCCTATTCGTTTGTCACAAGTTGGGCTATGGAAACAGACTTATAGTATTGGTGATGATTTTCAAAATATAGGTTTGGAGTCGGATTCCTTATGTCAAGGCTGTCCATGGAGCAATAGTTTGCTTCGGTTTTGTTTAGATAGATGGTTATGCGAGGTACCATTATATGAAAAGTTCCCGAGGTTATTCTCTATTGAATCGGAAAAGAATGTTGTTCTCTCTCATCGGGTTGGGGGTGGGGGTGCAGCTCCGGGTTTTTTTCCTGTCTTGTCTAGACTTCCTGTTGGTTCGGAGAAGATGTCGGAGTTAAGCAGCTTGCTTTCGGCTGTATACAGGTATGGGTTCGAGTTGGGCGAGGATAAGTGGCGTTGTAACATCGATTCTTCAAGCGAATTTTTGGTAAGGGCTCTTTGGCTTAGGGTTCAAGGCCTCTTCTTCTCGGACCTGGGTCTGCAGTTCAAATGGAATGCATGATCGCCGATCAAAGTTAATTTTATGTTTTGGAGGATGATTCAGGATAAGATCCCGACATGTGCAGCCTTGGCGAGAAGGAACGTCCAGATCCCGGTCAGATGCTGCAGATTATGTCAAACAGAGGAGGAGTCTTCTGTGCACTTGTTCGTGTCATGTCTGTTTGCTATTCGGGTTTGGGATTTCGTGATGAATTGGTGCCGGTTTAGTCAGATGTTTATTTTGGAGCTCAAGGATTTCGCATACATTCATAAGAGTTTATCAGGCACCAAGAAATGGAGGAAGCTTATTTATCTAGTGATTCAAGTGGCGGCTTGGATTATTTGGCGTACAAGAAATGATGCAGTTTTTAATGGTAAGCAGCCAAGTATTAGCAAGGAAAAGGAAGACATTCGGATGTTTAGCTATTTGTGGCATAGAAATCAGACTATAGATCGTGAGGTGTCTTGGGGTGAGTAGTGTATTTTCGATATGTCAAATTGGGCGTTGTAAGTTTGTTTAGTTTTTTTTTAGTTTCTGGTGGTGTATTGTTTTGTACTCCGGTGGTTTTGATCCCCGGTTTTAACGCTTCGTTAACGGGGTGTCATATGAAATAAAAGATTTTGTTGGCCGTTAAAAAAAAACTTAGAATGTACTCAATGATTTTAATTGCGATTATTCAAATACACAATTATTTCAAAACTCTAGGATCTAAAAACCGTAAGTGCCTAATCCTAGAAACCCTAGACTTTTAAGTCCAACCATTCTTAGTCTTTACATATCCTATTTAGGACGAATTCCTTGGGATCTCCTTGCTTTTATCCCACTACAACTCGGGAATTTATTGCTTAGTAAACTGCGAGTATACTTATCTTTTTTTTTTTTGCTTTTTTACACTTTTGTGATCATACATATACACATATTAAAATACACATATACATACAAGTACACATTTTCAATTACAATTCATATACATGCCTTGTTACGTTGATGCATTATGCTTAGACATTAAAAAAATTTACAATCATTCTTAGCAAAATCATTGACTTTATGCAAGCTGATTTTAACATTGGATAGAGATATTGGACTAACCATCTGCCTTGTTTGATTTACCTTTCAAGGGGAAGCCCTTTGTCATTATTACTGCATATTCCTGACCTAGTTATGTTAGGTGTGCATATGTTCTTACATTCAGGTTTGATTTTGCTCTTTGTATGATTACATGTTTACATAATTGCTAGTCGTATACTTGGCCATGTGAATTGTATCTTTTCGAACTTATACTACGTATATACAAAACCTAAGTATACTCACCAATATTATTTGTGTTGACAAAATTATTTAACAAATAAAAATATTTGTATTCCTTTCCATTGTATGCCATTTAATTTAACAATTAAAAATATTTCAACTTTATTAGTACCATGAGCTATTGAATAGTCATACACATAGCACCTCGTGTTTCCGCCACCAATTGAGATGTTACATTAAAGCTCACTTTAATATAACCAAAAAAAAAAAAATTAGTCATTAAGACACCAAGTGAAAAGTCCAAAGCTAAAATGTTAAAAAGACGTCAAAGATCCCTTTTTACCGAGAATGGCCATAATGATGAACATTATCTAAGCAAAAGATTGAATTATTATAAATATAAGTTCTTACAATCTTAGATCCTAAGAAAAATCAAAACTTAAATACAAGATGGACACAAGATGGGGAAAATGCTAAGCTTGGTCTTCTATTTATAGGCTAATCAAGTTAGAAGCATAGCCCCGTGTCTTAAGAGACACAATCTGTGTGGTTGACTTTTATGCAACTTTTGTCTTTTGTGTCAGAGTTCTTATAGTCAACGCAGGGCGTGTGAGGTGGGGTATGGCCCAAGTTAACTTTGCAGAGTCTATTCTCTTTGTTTTGTCTTCTTCTTCATGGTGTGGCATAGGGGTGTGTGAGGTGAGACACGATCTAAGTTAACTTTGTGGGTCCAACAACCTTTTGTCTTTTCTTATGGGATGGGCGTGTTAGATCAGGCACGAACCCTGTTTGTGGTAGATTGTTTTGTCTTTTTCTTGAGGGATTTAGCTCGGGGGCATGTTTTAAGACCCAACCCGAGTATACGAGGTTTAAAGGACTTCATTCCATGGTTTAGATTGTAATTTTCGGGGTTAAATTAAAACTTTGAAATTTAGACTTGATTCCCGTAGGTTTGACAAAATAACTCAAGGTTTACAAATGTGTGTCAAATGTTCGATACGTTTACAAGTTAGGTTCTAACCGCCATTACCTTATAATGTTTAAATAAGGAATAAGCGAAAGCATTTTTTGAGAGTTGTGCGTTCGGTTCTTCAAATAGCTTGATCATATCCCGGCGTCCATAACCTCCACACCTAGGGTTTAACAACATGAATTAACCGAATAAACGTTAATGGAATCGATTAAAATTGAAAACAGATAAAAATAAAAAATTTCAGCATTTCATATTCTCTCGGATGAGATTTTCATATACTCTCGGATAAGCATTTCTTACACTCTCTGATGAGCATTTCTTACACTCTCTAATGAGCATTTCTTACACTCTTTGATGAGCATTTCTTCTACTCTTAGATGAGCATTTCTTACACTTGCGGATACTCTTGAATGAGCATTGTTTACACTCTTGGATGAGCATTTCTTATATACTCCATATATATATATTCTAAGTATACACAGAAAACTCTCTAAAATGAGAAAAACTTTAGGAAACCCTACTTTTCAAGATTTTTTTCTTAAAAATTAGGGCATGTAATATACATGTTTTTAAGAGTTTTGAGCCAAAAAACACAAAAAGTGCCGAGCAAATATTTTTTACAAAAATAAACAAGTTTTGTGTTACATATGCAACATGTCTGCACATATGTGTTATATATGCAACACCCAGATAACTTATTTATTTATTTTTTTTTTAAAAAACGCTCGGCGTTTTTTTTTGATTTTTTTTGGCTCAAAACTCTTAAAAACATCTATATTACATGCCCTAAAATTTCCTGGCCCTAAAAAGCTTGGGAAGTAAGGTTTTCTCAAATTTTTAGGGCTTTCATTCTAACCATATATTCGAGTCATAAATGACTTACCTATATTGATTAAACTTCTATGATTCCCTACCTAGACTTGTGATTTACAAATGGCCACCCGTACCCAAGGTTTTGGTAGGATACGTATCCATTTTAGTCATACTACCATTCTGGCGAAGCTTTCGTGTCTATGGCCTCGTGAATCAATTACTTAGTCTTACTCGCTTGACCCATATGACTCAAGATATAGTATGTTTTTTTATTTCAAGCAATCATGGGAATCAAAGAAGTTTTTCAGCTCGTTACTAGGGGTGTTCTTCGGGTTATTTTTTTGGGTTTTGGGTTTTTAGGGTCGGGTTGTTTAGGTTTTTTGTTGAGAAAAAGTGACCTGATAACCGAACTATTTAAAGTTCGGGTTGGTCGGGTTGAGGTTATTCGTGTTCGGGTTAGTTCGGGTTGGGTTGTTCGGTTTTCAGGTTTATGTGTAATGTGAAAAGTGTTTTTTTTCCTTGCAAAAATCATCAAAATTTATCGCGATACAAAGAAAAATATTATCAAAATTTAAACATTATTTGACAAAATGATATAATAGTATTTAAAAATCCTAAAACTTAATGTTTAAGATGCCAAATAATCTAAAGTTAAACACATTTATATAAAAAGACATTATATGTTGGGTTTTTATTCGGGTTTCAGATTTCGGGTTTTTCGGGTCGGGTTGTTCAGGTTTTTGTTGGGAAAAATTGACCCGATAACCAATCCATTTAAGGTTCGGGTTGGTCGGGTTTGAGTTATTCGGGTTTTTCACGGTATTGTCTAATTCGGGTTCGGGTGGCTTCGATTTCGGGTTGGGGTTCGGATTAAAAAGAGCAACCCTACTCGTTACAAACTCAACACAACATCAATAAGATTTAAAAGTCTTGGTTATGACTTACCTTTGCTCGTGCTCTTACTTTTTATTCTAGACTAGCTTGATATTGTTAACATAAAGTCTATGAATATAGTCAAACAAATAACAACAATCAATGTTTTCATAATGTTTGACCCTCCGTTTAGGTCCTTGTCTAACTAGTGTTTTACCCAATTGACCCGTTAGCCTAATCAGGATATTGTCAACCTTCATATAAGGCCATTTTCTATAAATTATGCATTATCGATTAAGCTTCTTTTTGTGAAGCTCCTATGTCTAGTTTCCAAACATGTACAAGGGTATATATAAGCATATAAACATACTAGGAATATATTGAGATTTAATCCATCAAGTGACTTACCTTATGTGTGCTTCCTCTTTACCTAATTCCAAGACTTCTTGTGTGATACCCCGCATTTTCAGGTTCATACTCTAACTAAAATCTAGTTAACTTGTATTTACATTCACAACATTCTAATTAACTAGGGTTAGTTAGACGAGTCACACGTTGCACAGTTATAGGTTAAAAACTGCATGAAACGGTAATTTGGGGAATTACCGGACTACATACATGAGGGTTGAACCCCGAAAGTTGGTGAAATAATAAAATAAATAGTTGTGAAATAGTTGTTTAATATTATTTGCAATTATGTGCTTGTGTGAAACTATTTGTGAATTGTTATGCAATCACGTTTATTTAAGCCAAACATGTCACCGAGCTCGTAACCAATACCCGACGAATCGGCAAGATAGTTCGGGTCTAAAAATATTGGGTTGGATAGTGGTGGTGTTGGGTTAAGTGTATAAGGACCAAAACAAAAAGGAAAACAAAGAAAAAAATAATATGCTTGAGCCCAGTCCAACCAAAGTCGAACCAGGCCCGGCTCGACCAGACACGCGCCGTGGAGCACGGGCGACCCAAGACTACCCTCCGCGGTCCGCGGGGGGAGCTCAAATCGTGGGAACCGACTTTGAAGCCTTATAAATCAATTTTTAATCCCAATTTTCATAATCACACAACCCTAATCTGCCTCTAAACATCCCATTACGAAAATATAAACGCGCAACACCTGCTAAGGCTCAAGAGCATCATTCGGGAGGCTTGGAAGGTGTTTGGTTCGTGATTGTGAAGTGCTTTGGGTATAATGCTTAAACCTTTATGTTTTAATCTTCTTTATTATGTTTTAAAACACCACAAACAAGTTTGTCCAGCCAGGTCTGATGTAAACTTATAAAGATAAAAACATGGTTTTTATAAATGTTTAACATGACTAACTATATGTATTTGTTTTATTATGTGATATATGTTATGTTATTGCATGGTAAGGATTATTGAACATGTAGGGTTTACAGTTGATGATATTTACCATGAATATTTCATGTTTTGATCAGATTTATATGTGAGGAGTCTTGTATTATGTTTATGTGATGTATTTAAGCGATATTATACACCTAGGATTTGTAAAAGTTAAGATAATTGTATGTTTAAAAACGGACAAATTGCATGTGGTAACTTGTAAAACAAGTAACGGGTTCTAAAGTGCTTGTTTGGATTGAATATGTTGTTTATGGTCTTAGCTTTACAGAATGGGTAAGTTTGTGCGTTTTGGATGTCGTTTACTATGTTTTTGGAATTTTATACAAATAAAGGTTAAACCTGATTTTCATATTAGTAAATTGGGTAAACATTAAACTAATATAACTCGAGTTCTACAAGGAGTTAGGTCACGAATTTTGGACAGTAGGTGGATACATGAATAACTCGGCTTTTCCAAGTAAATTCATCCCGTTTGGATGAATACACGATTTTAAGAAGTTTTCTCGTAAACTGACCTAATGTGAATGTTTTCAGAACCTATCTGTAGTAAACGATTTTTCATAATTTTTCAATGTGGTTTCGTCACGAAACAAAAATAGTAGCATGACAACTTGACTCATAGGGATGTTCATAAAATCATTTTGACAGCGCATAATCTGCCCTGAAAACGCAGATTATGACCTTTGTGTATAAGTGCTTGCTTAAAGGCTTGTATGACTTGGTTATGACTTGAACTTGTATGTACACTTATATGAAACGTATATGGTGTGTATAACTGATTATAAACGTAATGTTCACCAACGGGTTCATAGGGTTACTTGTGCATGTAGTTACATTAGGTGTCACTTAAACGTTTTCACATCATTGGATGTCTTGGACAAACGAGTCTTGTTGTGTGTTGCGCATGCACATGCACTCACATAGTGACACATATAATAGGGAGTCGGTAGCACGTTCCTATTACTTTCGGATTTGGAATTAGCTTTTGCAACCTAAGGTGAGTTTCACTACTTTTCTCAAAAGCATGCGTCTCGGGTTGGAAACAACTTCATGAATTTTTCTAGTCTGGTTTGGGACTACTTTTCCATCCCGGGTTTTGGGATGCGTTGACTCCTTGTTTGGGTCGGGTTTCGATTCCTTGTGTGGATCGGGTTTTTATCTGTTTTGCAACCTTTTTGTCCTTTGTGAACTAAACATTTCTATCACTTGAAAAGTCCTTACACATTATTGGGTTAATCGCTTGAGGCAAACGGGGTATTAGTTAGTAGCGTTATTAGGTTGTGCAGCAGCCTCATGCTTGATATGCTTGGGTCACGGGCATCAACTACTGACCACATTTTCTAGTAGTGTTGATAGACACTACTACTAAGGTAAATTAATAATTTCTGTATGTTCCCAATAATATTCCTGTTTAGTTACAATGAGTGGGTTAGCTACCCCTGACACGCACAAAAATTGATGGTATTATACAACTTTGGAAACGTTACTTTTGCTACTTAAATTGTGAACTCACCAACTTTATGTTGACACACGATAGTCTGCTTTTGCAGGTCACTAGGTTGGAGTCACTAGGTCATGCATCATGTTTGTCATGGGACATTAAACACTTATGATCTATTTTATCATTTATTTAACGTTTTCTTTGGTTTGGGCGCGTTTGTTTTGCGCATGACTATTTAACTTAACTGTTTTGATTCCGCCTCCGCATTTCTTAAAATTTTGAATTGGTTATTAAACATGGTTTTTGAAAACGAACTAAATGGTTTGGGAATTTAGAGTCGTTCATATGACTTATGACCATGGGATCCTGGTGTGTCACGCGCCTCGCGGTATTAACTCCGCAGTGGAAATTTGTGGGCGTAACATCTTGTCCAACCGAAGTATCTTGTACTCGCACCTAGATGTTTATTCCACATTGGTGATTATCATGTTCTTAGATGCTATTTATTTAACCACACAAGTTTTCATCAAGCTTATTAATGCCCAAATACGATCGAGTTTATTGTGGCATTTCATCAAACACCTTGTAGGCGTTATTTTCCTAACATTATTTTTAGGACATTAGGACCTCATGGATCCATCATTAACCAAGTTTATTATTACTAGAAAGCTGAAATACTTTCTAGCTTAAAGTTTCCTACTAATACACTTAGTAAAAGCTATAATCTCGAGATTTTAGATGTGATTCCTACCAAGTGGCAAAAACCCACTTTCATATAACATGTATTCATAAGAATCATAACCAACTCTTATGTGTATTGCTATTCTTAACAATTTGACATGTATTGAGGTTCCTTAATGCTAGAGCAACCTATATTAACCTCAAATTTCACATTTTATAACAACCCATGATTTTCACCACAATCAAATATTAACATATCATCAAAATTAGCCTAAATAAAAGGTTTTATGCTTGGATGATTGGTTTTAGAGTTAACGCAAGCAAAACCCCTTTGAATTGACCTTGAATTGAGGTTGTTCTTGAGTTTCTTGGTTAAGTGTGTATTTTAGTGTGTGTATGTGTGTGTTGTGATGGAGATCGATCTCCTGATAATGGAGGTGTTCTCCATATTTTTTATTAGCCAAGCTTAAGTTTAGTGTTTTGGCAAGATTAGCCCCTACCATTTATTAGTCATGCATTTGCTAGTTTAACCCACTAACCAAGTTAGTTTCATGCAATTGTTTAAGTTTTGCTTAGCTAACAAGGTTAACGAGGTTAATCCCATAAATTAGGATTTTCGTATAAGTCGTGTTTCATTCGGTTCAAAGTAAATTGGCAATTCCGTCCATGAGTTTATACCATAATTGCTAAATCCATCCAAAAAAGTTTTTTTCTCAACTGAACCACTGAGGTTTACGCTTTGTTGCCAAATCCATCCATTTAACTAACTTTGTTAAGAACTAACGTTAATTGAAGGGTATTTTTGGCATTTTACATATTTAGTTTGATTTCTATTTTTTTTTCTTATTTCTATAAACTTTATCATTTTACATATAATTTTTTTTTTCCAAATCCATCCACCCCAAACCCCACCTCCCTCAACCTTTGTCTTCACCACCTGTCACCATTACCATCACCAACCCCACCACTGTTAGCATCTCAACTAACACCCATGTTGACCACCTCAACCACCGTCTTCCATGCCATTCATTAATAAACCAAATTGAGAATCCGATTAAGAACCGAATCCACGGATCGAATAAACGAAAACAACTCAGTTTTAGATGGGAGATTCGAGACGAGACAGAAACATACGATAACAATGTCATCACATATCCGTATTAATTCAGAAACGGTTACAGACACTGTCATCAGTAGGATAAACATCTATCTCGGGGCCGGGGGAGGTCGGGCATGACCTCCCCCTTGAGAGCATTCAAAGCACAAACTCCAAATCTTCTTCTTGAAAAACACACATGAGATTGCTATTTATAGTCCAACATCTAAAGCCACCTTCGCCCTTATGATTAGGTCGAATGTGGAACTTTTCCACATTCGACCCTTTTGAAAGGTCGAATCTAGCTTATGATTATGGTCTATATTTACGAATGCATCAGATTTATAAAATGCCCTTATGGATCACCACAATCTCATGTAATACAATACAAGACTCAACCCTAGTCTATTCGACAGTGACGTCCACATAATAGTGCATCAACACAAATCATAATCCCCCAACTTTACTAAATCAAAATCGACATCAACAAATCCTTAACTAACAGACTAAACAAATCCAATCCCTAGATTGCATAAAACATAAATAAAAACCAACCCAAACTTACAAACAAAACAAAACACCCAAATGTGTGTGTAAAACCAAACCCAGACACCCAAGTCCATGAGGTTGTACATACTGCATCAACCACTTCTACGGGAAACATCTTCTCTTCCATTCTACCATTTCATCTTTGTGTCTTCAGTTCTGTACACAATAAAGGCCCAAACAAAAACTTCCATCGCCGCCACCCACCCACCTTGTGAACCATCAAACCATCACCATAACCTTCCATCGTTGTCACCCGCCTCCTTCACTAGATCTAAGACCCATTTAGTTGATTTTTTTTTATGTGTGGACAGGTTTAAACCACAAACAAAAACTACCTATGGTGGGTCGATGGTAATGGTGGGGCTATAGTGGTGGAGGTGGGTTGTGAGATGATGGTTGACGTGTGTTTGTGTGTGTGCGAGAGAGAGAGAGAGAGGTGTGGAAAGAGAAACGAATAGAGGAGGGAGAAAGATGCAGGAAGTTAACGAGAGAGAGAGAGAGAGAGAGGGGGGGGGGGAGAAGAGTGGAGTGGAGTGGGGATGGGTTTTTTTTAATAATTAGTTTTATATTAATGTTTTTTATATAAAGTAAAAAAAGAAAATGTAAAATATTTAAAGAAAATCATATAGGTTAAATGTCTAATATGTCCCTATGTTAACGTTACATTTAAATGGAGTTAGCAAATTGGATGAAAATGAAAACAAATGACAAACCTCAGGTGTCCAGTTGCAAAAAAAAACATTTTTTGATGTAACAAGCAAAACTGACCAAATCTTAGAGACGAAATTGGCAATTTACTCTTCGGTTCAACTAAAAGCCACGTGTACTTATATTATTGTTGAGGGTGAAAATCCTCAGGATGATTTTACCTCACATCCCTGATATAGTATCCTCAAGATGCTGAAGGACTCAACTGACATCAGGATGTAACGGGACTTCAGCATGTGCACATCCTGAGAATGGACTAACATATTATCTTTCTTATATGTGATTGCAGGTACAATTGGGTTATAATATGGATTCCCATATGCTCTCCAACGTCTATATTATAACTCTCAGTCAAAGAAGTCAAGGATCAAAGAGTTTCTCATGCAAGCGATAGTCCAAGATTGAAGATGGAGTCAAAGTTGTAACCAATATACAATTAATATCGGCGAAAGATAAGGAAACAGTTGGAACATCATAAACCTGACTTGAAACTGCCATCCAATGACTATATTCTGTTGAAGACCTCCAACGTTCACCTGAAACAGTTTCTACCAACATTAAAGGAGCTTAACTACTTAGCGGATCTCATGGGATTCATTGTTTACTTCATGTACTATATAAATGAGAGTATTGGATGAGTATAGGACACATTGCTCACACTATAGCTACACACATACACTTAGCTGATCACAAACACTTGCACAATCATTATAATCATAGTACACTCGTCCAAACACTTATCCAAAGTTGTAAATTTTTACCAGATTAATATTAACAAACAAGGCAGGGGCCTAGACTCTTCCCGAGGTTTTATGCCGGCGATCCATCCTGAGGATATATCTGTCCATCCTGAGGATATAACTGTCCATCCCAAAACTAACCTAAGCCATCCTGATCATAGTTGTCACATTTTTGCTTCTTTAACATCCTGATACACCATCTTCATAATATTATTGATTTTCTAACATATTTCTACACATTTAGCACTCTACCTCACATTAATTAATTTGGAATACAAAGTTATTTTTAATAGATAATTTTTTACCAAAACAATTATCATAAAACAAGATTTAGAAATTTTTGGGGTGTTACACGTGTGATTAAACTGTCTTCTTGCAAAACTCTTTCTTTCTTTTTTTTTTTTTTTTTTTTTTGCAAATTTGGTTCTTTTATCGTTTTATACATTTTTTTATCCTAAAAATCAAAATAAACAACTTATTTATAAAATTCATACAAGAAAAGGTATGAAAATACTCTCGATTAATATAAAAAAAACATATTAAGTGTTACACATATCATATGACAATGCCAATTATGTGTTTGTGAGACATCCGACTAAAATCGGCGTGTTTCCGTACATAATTAGTATATGTAATTAACAATAATTAAGTGCAATTCTAAATTAATTATATTAATTTGGCCTTTAGAGAATAGCACATTCCCCATTGGATGCATAGGAATGCATTTTTTTTAATTTGAAGCACGACGTAACCGTGTGCAAATAAACTTGTCCGATACGGACGTTGGTGATTACCCGGTAACAATTAATTAACCGAAAATGATCCCGGACATCTAGGATATAAAATAAAGGGGTATTTTCATGAAATATTATCTATTTTGGAACTCCAAAACCATAAATGGAAACTCCAAATATAAATCTCCCGGTAATGAATAAAGTTCGTGTATCGCACCCGATAAGCGCGTAACTTATAAATTCACCCAATTAAAGCCTAAATAACTTACCAATGCCTAAAGTAGTCAATGTATAAGGGTAATTGGGAGTCGATTATGTGTCTGAAATAGCTTGTAATAAACACACGTTAAAACCCTGAAAACCCTAACCGAACTAATTGGAACTTAACCACATAATTAGGAGATATTTTGAAAAATAAAGTGGGCCCCACATAAGCCACCTTTGGATGGCCTAGGGGGAGGCTCCAAGCCACCCTATGGTTGCTTCATGATGTTGTTGAAATGATTATGTTTGAGCATGCTTAGGTGTTGTCACATCATGGTACATATGTTAATAATATTAATAAGCCAAATTCTTCCATAATATCTCCACATAACCAACAAAGTCTCCTCTTTTCTTCCTTGAAAACCCACGGCCACCATCACCATAATCAGCTTCCCATTGTTTCTTTCAAACAAACACACAAAAACACCTCCATTCCAACCCAAAATCAAGTATGTTTGGAAGATGGGAGGATAACTGATGTATTGTAAAATACATCTATTTCTAGTGTAAAGTTTGTATAGTTTTCGAGTCGTTTAGATGGTACTTTTATTAGTTTTAGGCTTATATCGGTCTATTTTATTTAGTATAGGTTTTTTATAGATTTTTATTAGTTTTGGTTGTTTTTAGTATTTATCTATTTTATTTTTATTTTGTAGGTGTTCATGAACGTTGAAGCGTAAACGAGCAACATTGGTCAAGTCAAAAACACCTGATATGTCAAAAGAAAAGAATACAATGGGCTTTAATGAAGGCTGAAGCATTGTCAAAGGAAAATAATGAAATAATAGTAAGAATGTGAAACGTGTTATAATATAACAAGAATTAACACAAGATTAGTGCTAAAACTTAAGAACTTTAGAAAGATTGTAAGATAAAGAAGTAGAGAAATGTATAACTTATGAAAGTGTATACATGAGGTGCTTTTTCTCATCTACCTTAAGCTAGTATTTATACTACAAAAAGATTAACTATTTAATAGACAAATTTAACTATTTGGATTGACTAGTAGCATGGTACATTATCTTTAAGTTTGACAAAGGGGTCATCCACTTGCTTGGTAAATCAAGGAGGTAAATCTAATCCTTGAATGGTGATTCTTCATAACACTCCCCCTTGGATGACACTTTGCAAACTTCGGGATCTTGAAGTACTGCCTCATTAAAAACCTTGCTAAAGAAAAACCCAATCGAAAAAAAACCTTAGCGAAGGGAAAAAGAGTGCAGTTTGTGGCTCCCCCTGAAGTTGCAATTTGTAAGGCATTACATTCTGCGTATGTGACGCATGCCAATGTCATGAACGTGTTTCCTGAAAGTTGCTGTAGGGAGTGCTTTTGTGAAAAGATCAGCTGAATTGTTGCTGGATTGGACATATCTCATCTCAACCTGATTGTCTTTAATAAGGTCTCGAGTGTATGCAAAGAATCTTGGTGGTATATGTTTTGTTCTGTCACTTTTGATATACCATTTCTTTCATCTGTGAGACACAAGCTGCATTATCTTCGTAGATAGGAGTTGGAGTTCGATCTTTCTCTAGTCCGCAAGAAGTCAATATGTGTTGTGACATAGATCTTAGCCATATGCATTCTCTTGAAGCTTCATGTAGTGCAATAACTTCAGCGTGATTTGAGGATGTTGCAACAAGTGTTTGTTTCTGAGAACGCCATGAAATCGCAGTTCCTCCATTCATAAATACGTATCCAGTTTGAGATTTTGCTTTATGGGGATCGGATAAATAACCTGCATCTGCATAACCAACTAACCCTATTTTTGAATCGTTAGGATAAAACAAGCCTGAATCAACAGTACCTCGAAGGTATCAGAAAATATGTTTAATCCCATTCTAGTGCCTTTTAGTAGGAGCTGAACTAAATCTTGCTAACAAATTAACTGCAAAAGAAATGTCAGGTCTTGTACAATTAGTAAGATACATAAGAGCTCCCATTGCACTGAGGTATGGTGTCTCTTGACCAAGAATCTCTTCATTATCTTCGCATGGGCGAAATGGATCATTATCGCATTGAGTGATCTAACAACCATCGGGGTGCTTAAAGGATTTGCTTTGTCCATGTTAAAGCGTTTTAAGAGTTTTTCTGTATAAGTTGATTGATTCACAAGTATTCCATTATTCATGTGCTCTATCTGTAAACCAAGACAATATTTTGTTTTTCCAAGGTCTTTCTTTAAAAGACCAATTGCTTCATGAATTTCTTCATGTGTCCCAATTATATTTAAATCATCAACATATACAGCTATGATCACATATCCTGATGTAGTCTTTTTAATAAAGACGCATGGACATATAAGATTATTTATGTAACCTTTACTCACAAGATACTCACTCAAACGATTGTACCACATCCGTCCAGATTGTTTCAACCCATATAAAGATCTTTGCAATTTGATTGAACACATTTCTTTGGGTTTTGAACTTAATGCTTCAGGCATTTTAAATCCTTCTGGAATTTTCATATAGATGTCAGTATCAAGTGATGCATATAAGTAAGCTGTAACAACATCCATAAGGCGCATTTCTAAATTTTTAGAAACTGCTAAGCTGATTAAATACCTAAACGTAATAGCATCCATAACAGGAGAATACGTTTCTTCATAATCAATTCCTGGTCTTTGAGAAAAACCTTGAGCTACAAGTCTAGCCTTATATCTTCTAACTTCATTTTTCTCATTTCGTTTCGTACAAAAACCCATTTATACCCTGCAGGCTTTATGACCTTAGGTGTAATGACAATCGGTCCAAACACCTTTCGTTTGTTAAGTGAATCTAATTCAACTTGCATAGCACCTTTCCATTTATCCCAGTCATGCCTATTTTGACAATCAATGACGGATTTTGGTTCGGGATCATCATCTCCACTCATGATGTCACTTGCTACAGAGTAAGAAAATATTTCATCAATATTTTCCATTTCATGTCGGTTCCATAAAATATGTGTATGACCATAGTTGATTGACATCTCTTGATTAGTATCACTCATCTCTTCCTCATGCGAGGTTTTGGGATTCAGTGTTCCATCAAGATCATTATCTTTATGGTCAACTTCCTTTTCATGTCTTTTTCTTTTTCGAGGGTTTTTGTCCTTCGAACCGATTGGCCTTCCACGTTTCAAACGTTTCTGAGATTCATGAGCCATCCCATTATCTATTTGCTTATTTGGAATCTCAACTCGAGCGGGAGCATTAGCAGCTGGTATATGAGATTTAGTGACTCTACTTGTATCAGTAAATGCATTAGGCAATTGATTTGCAATTTGTTGCAGATGTATTATCTTTTGAACCTCTGTCTCACATTGTTTTGTTTTTGGATCAAGATAGGACAATGAAGGCACACACCATGAGACATCATTTTCTTGTTTTTTCTTTTCTCCCCCTAATGTCGGGAATATTGCCTCGTTAAAGCGACAATCAGCAAAACGTGCTGTAAATACATCACCTGTTAAAGGTTCAAGATATCTAATGATGGAGGTTGTTTCATATCCAACATATATTCCCAACCTTCTTTGGGGACCCATTTTTGTGCGTTGTGGTGGTGTAATAGGAACATACACTGCACACCCAAAAACTCTAAGATGAGAAATGTCTGGCTCATGGCCAGAAGCAAGTTGTAGGGGAGAGTATTTATGATTTGCACTTGGTCTTACACGAATTAATGACCCGGCATGTAAAATTGCATGCCCCCAAACAGACACAGGAAGTTTCGTTTTCATTATTAATGGTCTAGCTATTAGTTGTAGACGTTTGATTAATGATTCAGCTAAACCATTTTGTGTGTGTACATGAGCAACAGGGTGTTCGACAATAATTCCCACAGCCATGCAATAATCATTAAAAGCATGTGATGTAAATTCACCTGCATTATCAAGTCTCACCCTTTTAATGGTATAATCTGGAAAATGTGCCCGTAATTTGATTATTTGAGCAAGAAATTTTGCAAATGCAACATTATGAGTTGATAGTAAAGAGACATGAGACCATCTGCTAGATGCGTCTATCAAGACCATGAAGTATCTAAACGGTCCACATGGTGGATGAATTGGTCCACATATATCACCTTGAATTCTTTCAAGAAACATTGGTGATTCCTTTTCAACTTTTAAGGGTGAAGGTCTTGTGATTAATTTTCCAAGTGAGCAAGATGTACATAGGGGCATTTTATCTGATTGTGGGATCTTTTGATATTTCAATGGATGCCCATATGTGTTTTCAATTATCCTTTTCATCATTGTAGATCCTGGATGACCTAATCTGTCATGCCATAAGTTAAGTGCCTCAAGATCACAAGGACTTTCCTTAATTGCCATATGTGCCTCAGGCACATTAATATATGTATAATGCAAACCAGATGGGAGCATGGGCAGTTTTTCTAAAACGTGATCTTTGCTCATGATGTGCAAATATTTTTCGTCATCAACAGTCCTTGACTGAGTATCATATCCATTATGATATATGCTTTTGAAACTTAACAAGTTTCTCATTGATTTGGGAGAAAATAAAGCATTTTCTATTACAAGCTTTGTACCATTTGGTAATACTAAATTAGCTTTTCCCACACCTTCTATCAAATCCGTAGGACCAGATATTGTATTATTGGTTCCTTTTGTTGAGTTCAATTCATAAAAATATTTCTTCCATTTAAGTATAGTATGTGTGGCTCCAATATCCGCTACACATATATCCGCATCATTTGTTTGACCTTGTGCTCCAATTGTATTCATTTTAATCTTGAAAATATGAAGAAAAATAATAAGTTTAAAAAGAAGACTTTACGAAATTTTCAATAAGAAGCTTATTTATTAGTTAAAAACGTTACATGCAAAGGAAAGACAATAGAACACAATAAAGATAGTTATAACAAGGGAAATACATAATTTGTTACATATAGTTATTATGGTCTAGCAACGTTTGTTTTCAGAGTTCCATGTCGTTATTAAAGTCTGCAACGTTCAGCTCAACATTGTCATCAAAGTTATCAACATGGTTAACTTCCTTCTCGTTTCGCTTGATAGAGGATTGGTTTAGTTCATACAAATGTGGTGGTGTACGACAAGCCTTTGACCAGTGGTTTGTGCTTCCACATCTAAAACAGGAAGTACCATTGTTTTCGGACCTACCGGCTTCATTCCTTTTGTTATACTGGTTGGAATTGTTATTTTGTGGTGCGTGGTGATAAGTATTTGTTTGATTTTGGCCACGTCCACGACCACGATCGCGACCACGTCCACGGCCATAAGAATTACCTTGGTAATTATTATTGCCTTTGAAAGAATGGTTGCGACCATTAAAATGACTTTTATTAGAACGGCCTCGGCCACGGCCTTTTCCCCATTGTCTTCCAGAGTCTTTATTTTCATTGATAATAGCATTTGCTTCTGGAATTGCTAGTGATCCTGTGGGACGAGCTTGATGATTTTTCATTAATAGCTCGTTGTTTTTCTCTGCTACGAGGAGAAATGAATTTAGATCAGAATATCTTCTAAAATTTAGCAATCGATATTGTTGTTGCAAGTTTATATTCGATGCATGAAATGTGGAGAAAGTTTTCTCCAACATGTCTTCCTCGGTAACAGTTTGCCCACAGAATCGGAGCGTTGAGCATATTCTAAACGAGGCAGATGTATACTCATTAACTTTTTTAAAATCTTGGAACCGAATATTGTTCCATTCATCTCTAGCAGTGGGAAGTAAAACTTCCCTTTGATGATCAAATCTTCTTTTTAATTCTTTCCATAAAACGTATGGATCATCACAATTTGAATATTCAAATTGTAATATCTCATCAATGTGTTTGTGAAGGAAGACATCAGATTTTGCTTTGTCTTGTTCGGTGCAGTCATTTCCTTCCG
Source organism: Ambrosia trifida (assembly GCA_028751855.1). NCBI lineage: Eukaryota > Viridiplantae > Streptophyta > Magnoliopsida > Asterales > Asteraceae > Ambrosia > Ambrosia trifida. The sequence goes on along the minus strand of CM054129.1, from coordinate 27,303,272 downwards.
TTATCGTTTCCAAAACACCCATTGATTTGAGATGTCGCTTAACATGTGCCGTCCACGGGATATAATTGTCTCCGGTGATATTAAGAGCCGGAAATTCAATTTTTGCGATGTTTGCCATTTTATTTCTAAACACAAATAAGATAAATATTATATTAGGATCTACTTACTTATATAAATTGAGATAAAGTACATTGGTAGAGCTACAAACAAATAAACGAATAAGAAATGATTAAAATTTTCAGGTGGGAGATTAGCAATTAAAAACGGAAGCACTATCAACATTACGGCGGCCAACACCAAAACTGGGTGAATCATCTTTGATAAATTATCTTTCGTAATCTAGAAAAGAAGACCGTTTATTTTTTTTAGTGAAAACAGCATTGATAATTGGTAATTTATAGGGGTAAATTTATACCCGTTTTATAACGGCTATGTTATTGTTTTATAACCGTTATACAACGGTTATATATGTATTTGTAAATAAGATAATTAGTGAAGTATTAAATAAAAGTTACTTTATAAGACATAAGATTAGTATACACAATAATAAGAATAAATATGTTAGTACACATAAATAAACGTAAGCTTTAAATGAAATGTTAGCGTGCATATGTAAATAAAGGTTAGTTGCGATAAAAATAAAAGTTAGATGCATAATTAAAAGTTAGATGCGTAAATAAAAGTTAGAGTGTTAGTAGTCCCGTAGTTATCAAATGTCTATTACATATTGTTTCTATACTTAGTCCCTTTTTTTTCAAAGTATATTAGAAAATTAATGAAATGCTTACAGTGCTTATAATGGATGTCTTTGTGGTTAAAGCCTTTCTTGATTAGGACATAAGCTACTCGTGCTGATAACGTGTTATAATATAACAAGAATTAACACAAGATTAGTGCTAAAACTTAAGAACTTTAGAAAGATTGTAAGATAAAGAAGTAGAGAAATGTATAACTTATGAAAGTGTATACATGAGGTGCTTTTTCTCATCTACCTTAAGCTAGCATTTATACTACAAAAAGATTAACTATTTGGTAGACAAGTTTAACTATTTGGATTGACTAGTAGCTTGGTAAATCAAGGAGGTAAATCTAATCCTTGAATGGTGATTCTTCATAACAAAACGTGACTTTTGTCACACACAAAGTCTTGGGCTCGGCCCAACCTAAAGCCAAATAAAATAACAATGTCGGTCATAGTGATATGTATTAATAAAACGACGGCAGCAATTTTAATGAGAGGGGATTTATAATTTATTGATTCGAAGAAACCATATTTGACTTCGACCAAAAAGAAGCTGCTAAAAAAGCTTTGGAGGGGAAGAAGGTCTCGGGTGCACTAAAGATTAATTATTTGAAGATCCGGGGTTTGTTTTATTTGTTTTTATTTATTTAGAGACATGATGAAATTGTTTTTTATAGACTTTGAATTTATGTTTCTGATTATAACTATGAACTAGACTTTTATGGTTGCTTAGGTTTATGAAGTAGACACGTTTTATGCAGTATTTAATAATTTTTGGTTTTTAATTTGGATGTGTAGAATTACATGATTTTAACTTTATTGTTGGATTTGATATATGTGTATTGGTGTTAATTTTATTTGAAGTTTGTTTATTGGTTTTGTGGAGCTAGGCATGTAGAGATACCCCCTAGGCCTAGAAATCAATCTAGTTCGTCAACTTAGGTTAGCGTGCTAGTATTTGGAGTTGGAGTACGACACAAGTATAACAAATTAATATAATAAATTAACTAAAACGTACAGTCCATTCTTGAGGGTGAGAAATCTAACTCGAGTTTGCTAGGTAACTAACTAGGCATTGTTCGGTAGTTGGCAAGCGCTAGGGCGAGAGTCGCTACTTGTCCGTGTTTAGAGTTTTCCTAGGTTTTCTTCAGTAGAGTTTAAGTCTGCTTCATAGTTAGAAGGTTTCGGTCCAGGAGAAATTGTAACTTGATTTCTATGGGATTTTGGTACGCTAGGGCGATCCGGATCCATTTTAGCATTTCTTCACTTGTCCCTCATTGAGTCTAGTGAGCCATCCTTGACAGGACATTTATTAGATAATAATAGGGTCTCAAGTTAATTACTAGATTCAGGATTTATTGCTAGTATCTAGGGATTTTACCTAAGTAACCAGCCTTCTTCCTACCTGATTTCTCTAGTTCTTTAATTTCATATTAGTTGTCGAGTTAAGTTAAGTTTAATCTATTTAGTTTAATTAAGTTTATAATTAGTAGTTTAAAATACCCCCCATATAAGTATCTATTTATTTAGGCTAGTATTCGGTAGAGGTTGTGATCTAGAGTTGCATTCGCGTCTTTGGGTTCGATACTCGGTCTTATCTGTTTACTGCTTTGCGACCGGTACACTTGCCGTGCGTGTGTAGTTTTTTGGTGAGTCGTTTTAATTAAAGCTTGTGTTATTTTTATATATAAATTTACACACATCAATAAACCTTGGAAGAACACACTAAACCCCATCCAAATGAAGAGTATTCTCTTCCCTAGCCTTATGCTAGTAGTAAGCTTCTTGATCTTGTCTTTTTAATCTTGAAAGTTCATGTTTTCATGTGTTGAAGACAAGTTGTACATGGGGTAGGGTTATGGATTCTAACATGATGAAACACATGTTAATACAAACTAAAATAGGTGTGTAAAGATGATGATTAGGGCCGTAGGTTTTGTTATGCTGTTGTTTTTGTAAATTGAAAAGTTAAACATACACTTACCATTTTCAAGATCTAAACATATTATGTAACATGATTTTTAAACATTGAATATCATATGTTTTTACAAGATTAACATGTGTGTCTAAAAACATAATATGGGCCATAGGTATATGGTAATGTTATTATTAGAGATGCACCCAATTCTCATTGTTATAATTGTATATTTTGAATATGTATTTCCATGTCAAAGTCTTGGTCAAGGTCATAGTCAAAGTTGTTATTAGTATTTAATATTTTGTGGTTGATCATTCTCTCACATGGTATCAGAGCATTATCTCTAACGAGAAGGCTCTTGATCCCATCAACATGGGAACCGTCGCCCATCACCCCTAAATTTCTTTTCAGGCTACTGTGATCCCCATCATGTCTACCTAAAGCTCCCTTTCTTCAACTATTCCGTGATCACCACCACTCTAAAATTCTTTAAAACATTCCCTACCATTTTTATCACCTTTCCAACACCTCTAAAACTCACATGACTACCAATATTTTCAAAACTCCGATATCATCCCCTCAACAGGCTCTTTCTACCTCACACTATTACACTTTGTTACTCTTTCAAAGTTCAAACATAACTCAATCTTCTTCTGCCTGGTTTTGCAAAACCTAAAAATCTAAAGTCCTTTTTGTGCCACAACTTTTATTTTCCGGACAAACTGTACCTCTAATCTTCTATCACTTTTTCCGTGATCATTCTTCTCTATTTCTCCTTTATGGCTTTTAACCATCTCTATTTCATCCATATAAGAGATGCACCAAATTCTCTTTTATTCATATTCTTCACCTGCAATAAAAAACACAAAATGTTTTTTCTCTTGATTCATCTGCTTAATCAACTTCATCTTTCTTTACATCTTCAACTTCATCAACTTCTTCTCTTGCTCAAACAACGACATCATCTACTTCTATACAAGATTGGACTTATTCCAAGGTCGTCCATCTTGCGGGGGCATATTAGAGATGCACCAAATTCTCATTGTTATAAATGTATATTTTGAATATGTATTTCCATGTCAAAGTCTTGTTCAAGGTCATAGTCAAAGTTGTTATTAGTATTTAATATTTTGTGGTTGATCATTCTCTCATAGTTATAATGGTTTTGTAAGTTGTAAAAATACACATACACATTTTAAAAATGAAGATCTAAGACATTGTTTGTAAATACAACTTGGATACACTTAAAAGTGGTTTTAATCTTCTTAAAATAACCATCCCGGACATAATATCATGAAAGACATTTGAGAAGTTACAAGATATAAAAATTACATCTTCAAAGTTAGTAACATACAAGAAGCAAAAATGGACATTTTGGACTAAATCTACCAAATACACCGAGTATTATCCTTAATACCATCATTATGGACTGTTAAAAGTGCTGGAACACTAAAATACACTATGATTAAAAAGTTGACATAAAAAAGTTTACTAATTTGGTAAGAACTTGTCATTTTGAAAGAATACGGATAAAAATGTTACTTGGTGACTTTAAAAAGGCAAAGGGGTGTAAAATGTCAATTTAGAAACTTGAGTCTAAAAATGTGACATTTGAAAAGACTGGTCTTCAAAAATGAAAAGTTGTGTTTATCAAAGGTTGTTTATGGAAATGTTTTCAAGACTTGCAAAAGTTGTATTTCCATACAGGATGTTATTTTATAAAATGGAACTTTATAAAACTATAAATTACCAAAGGTGTTGAGAAATATAAAAACAAAGGTTTTTAAAACAAAATTGCTGATTTAAAGACTTGGTAAAGTTGTATAAAAATGAACATTTTTATATCTATGGGAATATAAAAATGTTGGAACATTTTTGTGTTACAAATAACCAAGTCTTGATGTTTGAAAATACAAAAGTTATTTTATAAATTCCAAGTACAAATATGTAGAAATCAAAGGAAAATTGGATTGTAATAATCCCACCTTTGTGTTGCTGGCCAATAATAATCCCACCTAATTTTATTCTTCCCACCAGTCCCACCTTTTAATTTATTTATTTTTTCATTGCACCCGCCGTTAACTTACACTAACGCCGTTAGCTGAAACTCACAATTATAGGCGATTGATCACCGGATTCGAAAGAGGGAATCGAGACGATGATATTGGTATGTCCAATTGCAAAAACGAGCATGGTTTGATGGGTTTCAGGTTGGTGTTCTTGTGGGGGGGGGGGGGATGACCGGAACCGACAATTAAACCATCAAACCATGCTCATTCGGCAATTGAACATACCAATATCATCGTCTTGATTCCCTCTTTCAAATCCGGTGAACAATCGCCTAAAATTGTGAGTTTCAACTAACGGTGTTAGTGTGACTTAACGGCGGGTGCAATGAGAAAAAATAAATTAAAATGTGTGATTGGTGGGAAGAATAAACTTAGGTGTGATTATTATTGGCCAACAACACAAAGATGGGATTATTACAATCCTGTAGGAAAATTTGCTTTTGTACAATATTTTTTTTGTGACCGAAGACATGTGTGCATGGCCGTATTTATAAAGGGCTCACGGGGTGTTGGGGATATCCTGAATGTACAATATTTTTTTTCTTCGCTCTATGAATATACAGTAAAAAAAATTACACTATATGTTTTTATGTTAATGTTTCTCATCAGGTGGTATCTTTTCGCCCTAACTTAGTTAATTTTTTCATGTTAACTTTTAACACGTGAGAGCATAATGGTCATTGCCCTAATTTTTTCAAGTTAAAACAGGACGAGTGGGAGGCCTTGGATAAAAAGGCTAAGGCAGTTATTAGATTGTCGCTAACGAAGGATGTGGCGTTCAACATTCTGAAGGAAACCACAGCGCGTGGGATTATGAATGCACTTTCTAATATGTACGAAAAGCCTTCGGCAGCTAACAAGGTTTTCCTGATACGTGAACTCGTGAACACAAAGATGAAAGAAGGAAGTTCAGTTACAGTGCACATCAACAACTTGAACTCGATTTTGTCAAGACTTGGGTCAGTTGGCATCAAATTCGAGGATGAGGTTCAGGCTTTACTACTGTTATCATCATTGCCAGATAGTTGGTCAGGGACTGTTACAGCGATTACTAGTTCTACCAGCGAGTTCACTTTTGATGGGATTCGGGATCTTATTCGAGTTCACTTTTGATAAAAAGGGCTCACGGGGTGTTGGGGATATCCTGAATGTACAATATTTTTTTTCTTCGCTCTATGAATATACAGTAAAAAAATTACACTATATGTTTTTATGTTAATGTTTCTCATCAGGTGGTATCTTTTCGCCCTAACTTAGTTAATTTTTTCATGTTAACTTTTAACACGTGCTACTAACATGAGAGCATAATGGTCATTGCCCTAATATGAGTAGCACGTGTTAATAATCAATAAAAAAAATACCTAGGTTAGAGGAAAAGGATATGGCCAGATGAGAAATAGTAAAATAAAGAACATGAAATGAAATAGTAAAATAAAGAACATGCAATGAATTTCGTTAGCTAAAGGACGCTATGTAATTTAGCTAAAATGGTATTTACTCTTTTTATATATATAAAAAAGATATATATTAAAAAGTAAACCACACGGAGTTGACACATAGCTTGCTTTTGGAGATTTCGGATGAAAGGCAAGGAGATGACATAACAATGAGTAAAGAGATGCATGTTAGGTTTACGTGTTGGACGGGAGTCATCATGTTACTCAACTTAAAGTGATAAGGTAAGTTTTGTCTTCGGATGGGTAAAATTTCAAGCAACATATCATTTCCGATGTTTAGCTTTTTTTTATATATATTATTAAATGCAAACAATAATGTAGGTTTACATATTAGAACACATGTAGTGGCATGATGAATTGGCGTTAAATGGGGATTTTAAGCCCTATTCGTGTCCCAAACACCACCCCTGGCATGAAAGGGCTCCAAATCCTTTGAGTGTGAAATATAAAGCGTTGTGCTTGTTGGGTTTTGTGGAGACTTGATTTGGGCTCAGATTAGAAGACAATAAGTGGCAGACCAATTAAGTTGAAGACCTGGCCCGTTTTATTTAATTAGCCCATTATTAGTTTTCTTGGGGATTAAGTAGTAAACCCTAATCTTGTATTATAAATAGATTATCTTGTACTTGTAATTCCTCATCACGAGTGAGGCAGAAAGCAATAATAAAATATCCTGGTTGCAGCCCGTGGACGTAGGTTAGCCGACAGAACCACGTAAATCCTTGTGTTCTCGTGTTCGTTTATTTTTATTTCTTGCAGTTTGTTTGTGTTTGGTGTGTTGATCGAGAGATCGAATCCTAACAACTGGTATCAGAGCCACGACTCGTTACACATGGGAGAAACACAACGCGAGAGATAGACCGGTTAGTTTTTTTTTGGCAGCAGGCTATTAAAATTTATATCAATCGTTTCTTTCGTTCGAGACTTCAGTTCGAAGAACCCCACTTTTACATCACAACAAAAAATGACAAAATCACTTTGAGATTTTTTGGCAGTAGCGTCTTCCGCAAGTTGTTTTCATTCTTTTGTGAGGCATAGAACAAAAGAAATAAAAAGGAAAAAGGCAATTAATACATTTTGCGAGATCTGAGTTTTTTTTTTTATTTCCCTTTGACCAGGTATTAAATATATATTTTTAATTGGGTCATTGACTAGGGTGGTAGCTCAGTTTTGTTTCCTGTGATCAGTTTTGATCGAGTTTGTTTCTTTGACTATTGGGCCTATTGGGTTTGACTTTGGCTTACGGTTGGTTATGGGCAGTTTAGCCGAATAATTTTGGTGTGATTATTGTGGTGTTGTTGGTTTATTGTGTTTGTCCAATATTATCTTTCTGGTTCTTTTTTACCGAGATTCAAAGTCAGGAAATTACTCAGTTTGAGACAATGGCTGAGAGCGGTAAACTTCAGATTGAGAAGTTTGATGGAAAAGACTTTGGTTGGTGGAAAATGCAAATGGAGGATTTGCTAGTTCAGAAGGATTTGGACATGGTATTGGGTGACAAACCGGAGAAGTTAAAACAGGACGAGTGGGAGGCCTTGGATTAAAAGGCTAAGGCAGTTATTAGATTGTCGCTAACGAAGGATGTGGCGTTCAACATTTTGAAGGAAACCACAGCGCGTGGGATTATGAATGCACTTTCTAATATGTACGAAAAGCCTTCGGCAGCTAACAAGGTTTTCCTGATACGTGAACTCGTGAACACAAAGATGAAAGAAGGAAGTTCAGTTACAGTACACATCAACAACTTGAACTCGATTTTGTCAAGACTTGGGTCAGTTGGCATCAAATTCGAGGATGAGGTTCAGGCTTTACTACTGTTATCATCATTGCCAGATAGTTGGTCAGGGACTGTTACAGCGATTACTAGTTCTACCAGCGAGTTCACTTTTGATGGGATTCGGGATCTTATTCGAGTTCACTTTTGATAAAAAGGGCTCACGGGGTGTTGGGGATATCCTGAATGTACAATATTTTTTTTCTTCGCTCTATGAATATACAGTAAAAAAATTACACTATATGTTTTTATGTTAATGTTTCTCATCAGGTGGTATCTTTTCGCCCTAACTTAGTTAATTTTTTCATGTTAACTTTTAACACGTGAGAGCATAATGGTCATTGCCCTAATTTTTTCAAGTTAAAACAGGACGAGTGGGAGGCCTTGGATAAAAAGGCTAAGGCAATTATTAGATTGTCGCTAACGAAGGATGTGGCGTTCAACATTCTGAAGGAAACCACAGCGCGTGGGATTATGAATGCACTTTCTAATATGTACGAAAAGCCTTCGGCAGCTAACAAGGTTTTCCTGATACGTGAACTCGTGAACACAAAGATGAAAGAAGGAAGTTCAATTACAGTACACATCAACAACTTGAACTCAATTTTGTCAAGACTTGGGTCAGTTGGCATCAAATTCGAGGATGAGGTTCAGGCTTTACTACTGTTATCATCATTGCCAGATAGTTGGTCAGGGACTGTTACAGCGATTACTAGTTCTACCAGCGAGTTCACTTTTGATGGGATTCGGGATCTTATTCGAGTTCACTTTTGATAAAAAGGGCTCACGGGGTGTTGGGGATATCCTGAATGTACAATATTTTTTTTCTTCGCTCTATGAATATACAGTAAAAAAATTACACTATATGTTTTTATGTTAATGTTTCTCATCAGGTGGTATCTTTTCGCCCTAACTTAGTTAATTTTTTCATGTTAACTTTTAACACGTGCTACTAACATGAGAGCATAATGGTCATTGCCCTAATATGAGTAGCACGTGTTAATAATCAATAAAAAAAATACCTAGGTTAGAGGAAAAGGATATGGCCAGATGAGAAATAGTAAAATAAAGAACATGAAATGAAATAGTAAAATAAAGAACATGCAATGAATTTCGTTAGCTAAAGGACGCTATGTAATTTAGCTAAAATGGTATTTACTCTTTTTATATATATAAAAAAGATATATATTAAAAAGTAAACCACACGGAGTTGACACATAGCTTGCTTTTGGAGATTTCGGATGAAAGGCAAGGAGATGACATAACAATGAGTAAAGAGATGCATGTTAGGTTTACGTGTTGGACGGGAGTCATCATGTTACTCAACTTAAAGTGATAAGGTAAGTTTTGTCTTCGGATGGGTAAAATTTCAAGCAACATATCATTTCCGATGTTTAGCTTTTTTTTATATATATTATTAAATGCAAACAATAATGTAGGTTTACATATTAGAACACATGTAGTGGCATGATGAATTGGCGTTAAATGGGGATTTTAAGCCCTATTCGTGTCCCAAACACCACCCCTGGCATGAAAGGGCTCCAAATCCTTTGAGTGTGAAATATAAAGCGTTGTGCTTGTTGGGTTTTGTGGAGACTTGATTTGGGCTCAGATTAGAAGACAATAAGTGGCAGACCAATTAAGTTGAAGACCTGGCCCGTTTTATTTAATTAGCCCATTATTAGTTTTCTTGGGGATTAAGTAGTAAACCCTAATCTTGTATTATAAATAGATTATCTTGTACTTGTAATTCCTCATCACGAGTGAGGCAGAAAGCAATAATAAAATATCCTGGTTGCAGCCCGTGGACGTAGGTCAGCCGACAGAACCACGTAAATCCTTGTGTTCTCGTGTTCGTTTATTTTTATCTCTTGCAGTTTGTTTGTGTTTGGTGTGTTGATCGAGAGATCGAATCCTAACAACTGGTATCAGAGCCACGGCTCGTTACACATGGGAGAAACACAACGCGAGAGATAGACCGGTTAGTTTTTTTTGGCAGCAGGCTATTAAAATTTATATCAATCGTTTCTTTCGTTCAAGACTTCAGTTCGAAGAACCCCACTTTTACATCACAACAAAAAATGACAAAATCACTTTGAGATTTTTTGGCAGTAGCGTCTTCCGCAAGTTGTTTTCATTCTTTTGTGAGGCATAGAACAAAAGAAATAAAATGGAAAAAGGAAATTAATACATTTTGCGAGATCTGAGTTTTTTTTTATTTCCCTTTGACCAGGTATTAAATATATATTTTTAATTTGGTCATTGACTAGGGTAGTAGCTCAGTTTTGTTTCCTGTGATTAGTTTTGATCGAGTTTGTTTCTTTGACTATTGGGCCTATTGGGTTTGACTTTGGCTTACGGTTGGTTATCGGGCAGTTTAGCCGAATAATTTTGGTGTGATTATTGTGGTGTTGTTGGTTTATTGTGTTTGTCCAATATTATTTTTCTGGTTCTTTTTTACCGAGATTCAAAGTCAGGAAATTACTCAGTTTGAGACAATGGCTGAGAGTGGTAAACTTCAGATTGAGAAGTTTGATGGAAAAGACTTTGGTTGGTGGAAAATGCAAATGGAGGATTTGCTAGTTCAGAAGAATTTGGACATGGTATTGGGTGACAAACCGGAGAAGTTAAAACAGGACGAGTGGGAGGCCTTGGATAAAAAGGCTAAGGCAGTTATTAGATTGTCGCTAACGAAGGATGTGGCGTTCAACATTCTGAAGGAAACCACAGCGCGTGGGATTATGAATGCACTTTCTAATATGTACGAAAAGCCTTCGGCAGCTAACAAGGTTTTCCTGATACGTGAACTCGTGAACACAAAGATGAAAGAAGGAAGTTCAGTTACAGTACACATCAACAACTTGAACTCGATTTTGTCAAGACTTGGGTCAGTTGGCATCAAATTCGAGGATGAGGTTCAGGCTTTACTACTGTTATCATCATTGCTAGATAGTTGGTCAGGGACTGTTACAGCGATTACTAGTTCTACCAGCGAGTTCACTTTTGATGGGATTCGGGATCTTATTCGAGTTCACTTTTGATAAAAAGGGCTCACGGGGTGTTGGGGATATCCTGAATGTACAATATTTTTTTTCTTCGCTCTATGAATATACAGTAAAAAAATTACACTATATGTTTTTATGTTAATGTTTCTCATCAGGTGGTATCTTTTCGCCCTAACTTAGTTAATTTTTTCATGTTAACTTTTAAAACGTGCTACTAACATGAGAGCATAATGGTCATTGCCCTAATATGAGTAGCACGTGTTAATAATCAATAAAAAAAATACCTAGGTTAGAGGAAAAGGATATGGCCAGATGAGAAATAGTAAAATAAAGAACATGAAATGAAATAGTAAAATAAAGAACATGCAATGAATTTCGTTAGCTAAAGGACGCTATATAATTTAGCTAAAATGGTATTTACTCTTTTTATATATATATAAAAAAGATATATATTAAAAAGTAAACCACACGGAGTTGACACATAGCTTGCTTTTGGAGATTTCGGATGAAAGGCAAGGAGATGACATAACAATGAGTAAAGAGATGCATGTTAGGTTTACGTGTTGGACGGGAGTCATCATGTTACTCAACTTAAAGTGATAAGGTAAGTTTTGTCTTCGGATGGGTAAAATTTCAAGCAACATATCATTTCCGATGTTTAGCTTTTTTTTATATATATTATTAAATGCAAACAATAATGTAGGTTTACATATTAGAACACATGTAGTGGCATGATGAATTGGCGTTAAATGGGGATTTTAAGCCCTATTCGTGTCCCAAACACCACCCCTGGCATGAAAGGGCTCCAAATCCTTTGAGTGTGAAATATAAAGCGTTGTGCTTGTTGGGTTTTGTGGAGACTTGATTTGGGCTCAGATTAGAAGACAATAAGTGGCAGACCAATTAACTTGAAGACCTGGCCCGTTTTATTTAATTAGCCCATTATTAGTTTTCTTGGGGATTAAGTAGTAAACCCTAATCTTGTATTATAAATAGATTATCTTGTACTTGTAATTCCTCATCACGAGTGAGGCAGAAAGCAATAATAAAAAATCCTGGTTGCAGCTCGTGGACGTAGGTCAGCCGACAGAACCACGTAAATCCTTGTGTTCTCGTGTTCGTTTATTTTTATCTCTTGCAGTTTGTTTGTGTTTGGTGTGTTGATCGAGAGATCGAATCCTAACAACTGGTATCAGAGCCACGGCTCGTTACACATGGGAGAAACACAACGCGAGAGATAGACCGGTTAGTTTTTTTTGGCAGCAGGCTATTAAAATTTATTTCAATCGTTTCTTTCGTTCGAGACTTCAGTTCGAAGAACCCCACTTTTACATCACAACAAAAAATGACAAAATCACTTTGAGATTTTTTGGCAGTAGCGTCTTCCGCAAGTTGTTTTCATTCTTTTGTGAGGCATAGAACAAAAGAAATAAAAAGGAAAAAGGCAATTAATACATTTTGCGAGATCTGAGTTTTTTTTTATTTCCCTTTGACCAGGTATTAAATATATATTTTTAATTGGGTCATTGACTAGGGTGGTAGCTCAGTTTTGTTTCCTGTGATCAATTTTGATCGAGTTTGTTTCTTTGACTATTGGGCCTATTGGGTTTGACTTTGGCTTACGGTTGGTTATCGGGCAGTTTAGCCGAATAATTTTGGTGTGATTATTGTGGTGTTGTTGGTTTATTGTGTTTGTCCAATATTATTTTTCTGGTTCTTTTTTACCGAGATTCAAAGTCAGGAAATTACTCAGTTTGAGACAATGGCTGAGAGTGGTAAACTTCAGATTGAGAAGTTTGATGGAAAAGACTTTGGTTGGTGGAAAATGCAAATGGAGGATTTGCTAGTTCAGAAGGATTTGGACATGGCATTGGGTGACAAACCGGAGAAGTTAAAACAGGACGAGTGGGAGGCCTTGGATAAAAAGGCTAAGGCAGTTATTAGATTGTCGCTAACGAAGGATGTGGCGTTCAACATTCTGAAGGAAACCACAGCGCGTGGGATTATGAATGCACTTTCTAATATGTACGAAAAGCCTTCGGCAGCTAACAAGGTTTTCCTGATACGTGAACTCGTGAACACAAAGATGAAAGAAGGAAGTTCAGTTACAGTACACATCAACAACTTGAACTCGATTTTGTCAAGACTTGGGTCAGTTGGCATCAAATTCGAGGATGAGGTTCAGGCTTTACTACTGTTATCATCATTGCCAGATAGTTGGTCAGGGACTGTTACAGCGATTACTAGTTCTACCAGCGAGTTCACTTTTGATGGGATTCGGGATCTTATTCGAGTTCACTTTTGATAAAAAAAGGGCTCACGGGGTGTTGGGGATATCCTGAATGTACAATATTTTTTTTCTTCGCTCTATGAATATACAGTAAAAAAATTACACTATATGTTTTTATGTTAATGTTTCTCATCAGGTGGTATCTTTTCGCCCTAACTTAGTTAATTTTTTCATGTTAACTTTTAACACGTGCTACTAACATTAGATCATAATGGTCATTGCCCTAATATGAGTAGCACGTGTTAATAATCAATAAAAAAAATACCTAGGTTAGAGGAAAAGGATATGGCCAGATGAGAAATAGTAAAATAAAGAACATGAAATGAAATAGTAAAATAAAGAACATGCAATGAATTTCGTTAGCTAAAGGACGCTATGTAATTTAGCTAAAATGGTATTTACTCTTTTTATATATATAAAAAAGATATATATTAAAAAGTAAACCACACGGAGTTGACACATAGCTTGCTTTTGGAGATTTCGGATGAAAGGCAAGGAGATGACATAACAATGAGTAAAGAGATGCATGTTAGGTTTACGTGTTGGACGGGAGTCATCATGTTACTCAACTTAAAGTGATAAGGTAAGTTTTGTCTTCGGATGGGTAAAATTTCAAGCAACATATCATTTCCGATGTTTAGCTTTTTTTTATATATATTATTAAATGCAAACAATAATGTAGGTTTACATATTAGAACACATGTAGTGGCATGATGAATTGGCGTTAAATGGGGATTTTAAGCCCTATTCGTGTCCCAAACACCACCCCTGGCATGAAAGGGCTCCAAATCCTTTGAGTGTGAAATATAAAGCGTTGTGCTTGTTGGGTTTTGTGGAGACTTGATTTGGGCTCAGAATAGAAGACAATAAGTGGCAGACCAATTAAATTGAAGACCTGGCCCGTTTTATTTAATTAGTCCATTATTGGTTTTCTTGGGGATTAAGTAGTAAACCCTAATCTTGTATTATAAATAGATTATCTTGTACTTGTAATTCCTCATCACGAGTGAGGCAGAAAGCAATAATAAAATATCCTGGTTGCAGCCCGTGGACGTAGGTCAGCCGACAGAACCACGTAAATCCTTGTGTTCTCGTGTTCGTTTATTTTTATCTCTTGCAGTTTGTTTGTGTTTGGTGTGTTGATCGAGAGATCGAATCCTAACAACTGGTATCAGAGCCACGGCTCGTTACACATGGGAGAAACACAACGCGAGAGATAGACAGGTTAGTTTTTTTTGGCAACAGGCTATTAAAATTTATATCAATCGTTTCTTTCGTTCGAGACTTCAGTTCGAAGAACCCCACTTTTACATCACAACAAAAAATGACAAAATCACTTTGAGATTTTTTGGCAGTAGCGTCTTCCGCAAGTTGATTTCATTCTTTTGTGAGGCATAGAACAAAAGAAATAAAAAGGAAAAAGGCAATTAATACATTTTGCGAGATCTGAGTTTTTTTTTATTTCCCTTTGACCAGGTATTATATATATATTTTTAATTGGGTCATTGACTAGGGTGGTAGCTCAGTTTTGTTTCCTGTGATCAGTTTTGATCGAGTTTGTTTCTTTGACTATTGGGCCTATTGGGTTTGACTTTGGCTTACGGTTGGTTATTGGGCAGTTTAGCCGAATAATTTTGGTGTGATTATTGTGGTGTTGTTGGTTTATTGTGTTTGTCCAATATTATTTTTCTGGTTCTTTTTTACCGAGATTCAAAGTCAGGAAATTACTCAGTTTGAGACAATGGCTGAGAGTGGTAAATTTCATATTGAGAAGTTTGATGGAAAAGACTTTGGTTGGTGGAAAATGCAAATGGAGGATTTGCTAGTTCAGAAGGATTTGGACATGGTATTGGGTGATAAACCGGAGAAGTTAAAACAGGACGAGTGGGAGGCCTTGGATAAAAAGGCTAAGGCAGTTATTAGATTGTCGCTAACGAAGGATGTGGCGTTCAACATTCTGAAGGAAACCACAGCGCGTGGGATTATGAATGCACTTTCTAATATGTACGAAAAGCCTTCGGCAGCTAACAAGGTTTTCCTGATACGTGAACTCGTGAACACAAAGATGAAAGAAGGAAGTTCAGTTACAGTACACATCAACAACTTGAACTTGATTTTGTCAAGACTTGGGTCAGTTGGCATCAAATTCGAGGATGAGGTTCAGGCTTTACTACTGTTATCATCATTGCCAGATAGTTGGTCAGGGACTGTTACAACGATTACTAGTTCTACCAGCGAGTTCACTTTTGATGGGATTCGGGATCTTATTCGAGTTCACTTTTGATAAAAAAGGGCTCACGGGGTGTTGGGGATATCCTGAATGTACAATATTTTTTTTCCTCGCTCTATGAATATACAGTAAAAAAATTACACTATATGTTTTTATGTAAATGTTTCTCATCAGGTGGTATCTTTTCGCCCTAACTTAGTTAATTTTTTCATGTTAACTTTTAACACGTGCTACTAACATGAGAGCATAATGGTCATTGCCCTAATATGAGTAGCACGTGTTAATAATCAATAAAAAAAATACCTAGGTTAGAGGAAAAGGATATGGCCAGATGAGAAATAGTAAAATAAAGAACATGAAATGAAATAGTAAAATAAAGAACATGCAATGAATTTCGTTAGCTAAAGGACGCTATGTAATTTAGCTAAAATGGTATTTACTCTCTTTATATATATAAAAAAGATATATATTAAAAAGTAAACCACACGGAGTTGACACATAGCTTGCTTTTGGAGATTTTGGATGAAAGGCAAGGAGATGACATAACAATGAGTAAAGAGATGCATGTTAGGTTTACGTGTTGGACGGGAGTCATCATGTTACTCAACTTAAAGTGATAAGGTAAGTTTTGTCTTCGGATGGGTAAAATTTCAAGCAACATATCATTTCCGATGTTTAGCTTTTTTTTATATATATTATTAAATGCAAACAATAATGTAGGTTTACATATTAGAACACATGTAGTGGCATGATGAATTGGCGTTAAATGGGGATTTTAAGCCCTATTCGTGTCCCAAACACCACCCCTGGCATGAAAGGGCTCCAAATCCTTTGAGTGTGAAATATAAAGCGTTGTGCTTGTTGGGTTTTGTGGAGACTTGATTTGGGCTCAGATTAGAAGACAATAAGTGGCAGACCAATTAAGTTGAAGACCTGGCCCGTTTTATTTAATTAGCCCATTATTAGTTTTCTTGGGGATTAAGTAGTAAACCCTAATCTTGTATTATAAATAGATTATCTTGTACTTGTAATTCCTCATCACGAGTGAGGCAGAAAGCAATAATAAAATATCCTGGTTGCAGCCCGTGGACGTAGGTCAGCCGACAGAACCACGTAAATCCTTGTGTTCTCGTGTTCGTTTATTTTTATCTCTTGCAGTTTGTTTGTGTTTGGTGTGTTGATCGAGAGATCGAATCCTAACAACTGGTATTAGAGCCACGGCTCGTTACACATGAGAGAAACACAACGCGAGAGATAGACCGGTTAGTTTTTTTTGGCAGCAGGCTATTAAAATTTATATCAATCGTTTCTTTCGTTCGAGACTTCAGTTCGAAGAACCCCACTTTTACATCACAACAAAAAATGACAAAATCACTTTGAGATTTTTTGGCAGTAGCGTCTTCCGCAAGTTGTTTTCATTCTTTTGTGAGGCATAGAACAAAAGAAATAAAAAGGAAAAAGGCAATTAATACATTTTGCGAGATCTGAGTTTTTTTTTTTATTTCCCTTTGACCAGGTATTAAATATATATTTTTAATTGGGTCATTGACTAGGGTGGTAGCTCAGTTTTGTTTCCTGTGATCAGTTTTGATCGAGTTTGTTTCTTTGACTATTGGGCCTATTGGGTTTGACTTTGGCTTACGGTTGGTTATCGGGCAGTTTAGCCGAATAATTTTGGTGTGATTATTGTGGTGTTGTTGGTTTATTGTGTTTGTCCAATGTTATTTTTCTGGTTCTTTTTTACCGAGATTCAAAGTCAGGAAATTACTCAGTTTGAGACAATGGCTGAGAGTGGTAAACTTCAGATTGAGAAGTTTGATGGAAAACACTTTGGTTAGTGGAAAATGCAAATGGAGGATTTGCTAGTTCAGAAGGATTTGGACATGGTATTGGGTGACAAACCGGAGAAGTTAAAACAGGACGAGTGGGAGGCCTTGGATAAAAAGGCTAAGGCAGTTATTAGATTGTTGCTAACGAAGGATGTGGCGTTCAACATTCTGAAGGAAACCACAGCGCGTGGGATTATGAATGCACTTTCTAATATGTACGAAAAGCCTTCGGCAGCTAACAAGGTTTTCCTGATACGTGAACTCGTGAACACAAAGATGAAAGAAGGAAGTTCAGTTACAGTACACATCAACAACTTGAACTCGATTTTGTCAAGACTTGGGTCAGTTGGCATCAAATTCGAGGATGAGGTTCAGGCTTTACTACTGTTATCATCATTGCCAGATAGTTGGTCAGGGACTGTTACAGCGATTACTAGTTCTACCAG
Source organism: Ambrosia trifida (assembly GCA_028751855.1). Classification (NCBI taxonomy): domain Eukaryota; kingdom Viridiplantae; phylum Streptophyta; class Magnoliopsida; order Asterales; family Asteraceae; genus Ambrosia; species Ambrosia trifida. The sequence continues at coordinate 27,285,512 of CM054129.1, read as the reverse complement.
CTAGTTCACTTTTGATGGGATTCGGGATCTTATTCGAGTTCACTTTTGATAAAAAAGGGCTCACGGGGTGTTGGGGATATCCTGAATGTACAATATTTTTTTTCTTCGCTCTATGAATATACAGTAAAAAAATTACACTATATGTTTTTTATGTTAATGTTTCTCATCAGGTGGTATCTTTTCGCCCTAACTTAGTTAATTTTTTCATGTTAACTTTTAACACGCGCTACTAACATGAGAGCATAATGGTCATTGCCCTAATATGAGTAGCACGTGGTAATAATCAATAAAAAAAATACCTAGGTTAGAGGAAAAGGATATGGCCAGATGAGAAATAGTAAAATAAAGAACATGAAATGAAATAGTAATATAAAGAACATGCAATGAATTTCGTTAGCTAAAGGACGCTATGTAATTTAGCTAAAATGGTATTTACTCTTTTTATATATATAAAAAAGATATATATTAAAAAGTAAACCACACGGAGTTGACACATAGCTTGCTTTTGGAGATTTCGGATGAAAGGCAAGGAGATGACATAACAATGAGTAAAGAGATGCATGTTAGGTTTACGTGTTGGACGGGAGTCATCATGTTACTCAACTTAAAGTGATAAGGTAAGTTTTGTCTTCGGATGGGTAAAATTTCAAGCAACATATCATTTCCGATGTTTAGCTTTTTTTTTATATATATTATTAAATGCAAACAATAATGTAGGTTTACATATTAGAACACATGTAGTGGCATGATGAATTGGCGTTAAATGGGGATTTTAAGCCCTATTCGAGTCCCAAACACCACCCCTGGCATGAAAGGGCTCCAAATCCTTTGAGTGTGAAATATAAAGCGTTGTGCTTGTTGGGTTTTGTGGAGACTTGATTTGGGCTCAGATTAGAAGACAATAAGTGGCAGACCAATTAAGTTGAAGACCTGGCCCGTTTTATTTAATTAGCCCATTATTAGTTTTCTTGGGGATTAAGTAGTAAACCCTAATCTTGTATTATAAATAGATTATCTTGTACTTGTAATTCCTCATCATGAGTGAGGCAGAAAGCAATAATAAAATATCCTGGTTGCAGCCCGTGGACGTAGGTCAGCCGACAGAACCACGTAAATCCTTGTGTTCTCGTGTTCGTTTATTTTTATCTCTTGCAGTTTGTTTGTGTTTGGTGTGTTGATCGAGAGATCGAATCCTAACAACTGGTATCAGAGCCACGGCTCGTTACACATGGGAGAAACACAACGCGAGAGATAGACCGGTTAGTTTTTTTGGGCAGCAGGCTATTAAAATTTATATCAATCGTTTCTTTCGTTCAAGACTTCAGTTCGAAGAACCCCACTTTTACATCACAACAAAAAATGACAAAATCACTTTGAGATTTTTTGGCAGTAGCGTCTTCCGCAAGTTGTTTTCATTCTTTTGTGAGGCATAGAACAAAAGAAATAAAAAGGAAAAAGGAAATTAATACATTTTGCGAGATCTGAGTTTTTTTTTTTTATTTCCCTTTGACCAGGTATTAAATATATATTTTTAATTGGGTCATTGACTAGGGTGGTAGCTCAGTTTTGTTTCATGTGATCAGTTTTGATCGAGTTTGTTTCTTTGACTATTGGGCCTATTGGGTTTGACTTTGGCTTACGGTTGGTCATCGGGCAGTTTAGCCGAATAATTTTGGTGTGATTATTGTGGTGTTGTTGGTTTATTGTGTTTGTCCAATATTATTTTTCTGGTTCTTTTTTACCGAGATTCAAAGTCAGGAAATTACTCAGTTTGAGACAATGGCTGAGAGTGGTAAACTTCAGATTGAGAAGTTTGATGGAAAAGACTTTGGTTAGTGGAAAATGCAAATGGAGGATTTGCTAGTTCAGAAGGATTTGGACATGGTATTGGGTGACAAACCGGAGAAGTTAAAACAGGACGAGTGGGAGGCCTTGGATAAAAAGGCTAAGGCAGTTATTAGATTGTCGCTAACGAAGGATGTGGCGTTCAACATTCTGAAGGAAACCACAGCGCGTGGGATTATGAATGCACTTTCTAATATGTACGAAAAGCCTTCGGCAGCTAACAAGGTTTTCCTGATACGTGAACTCGTGAACACAAAGATGAAAGAAGGAAGTTCAGTTATAGTACACATCAACAACTTGAACTCGATTTTGTCAAGACTTGGGTCAGTTGGCATCAAATTCGAGGATGAGGTTCAGGCTTTACTACTGTTATCATCATTGCCAGATAGTTGGTCAGGGACTGTTACAGCGATTACTAGTTCTACCAGCGAGTTCACTTTTATGGGATTCGGGATCTTATTCGAGTTCACTTTTGATAAAAAGGGCTCACGGGGTGTTGGGGATATCCTGAATGTACAATATTTTTTTTCTTCGCTCTATGAATATACAGTAAAAAATTACACTATATGTTTTTATGTTAATGTTTCTCATCAGGTGGTATCTTTTCGCCCTAACTTAGTTAATTTTTTCATGTTAACTTTTAACACGTGCTACTAACATGAGAGCATAATGGTCATTGCCCTAATATGAGTAGCACGTGTTAATAATCAATAAAAAAAATACCTAGGTTAGAGGAAAAGGATATGGCCAGATGAGAAATAGTAAAATAAAGAACATGAAATGAAATAGTAAAATAAAGAACATGCAATGAATTTCGTTAGCTAAAGGACGCTATGTAATTTAGCTAAAAATGGTATTTACTCTTTTTATATATATAAAAAAGATATATATTAAAAAGTAAACCACACGGAGTTGACACATAGCTTGCTTTTGGAGATTTCGGATGAAAGGCAAGGAGATGACATAACAATGAGTAAAGAGATGCATGTTAGGTTTACGTGTTGGACGGGAGTCATCATGTTACTCAACTTAAAGTGATAAGGTAAGTTTTGTCTTCGGATGGGTAAAATTTCAAGCAACATATCATTTCCGATGTTTAGCTTTTTTTTATATATATTATTAAATGCAAACAATAATGTAGGTTTACATATTAGAACACATGTAGTGGCATGATGAATTGGCGTTAAATGGGGATTTTAAGCCCTATTCGTGTCCCAAACACCACCCCTGGCATGAAAGGGCTCCAAATCCTTTGAGTGTGAAATATAAAGCGTTGTGCTTGTTGGGTTTTGTGGAGACTTGATTTGGGCTCAGATTAGAAGACAATAAGTGGCAGACCAATTAAATTGAAGACCTGGCCCGTTTTATTTAATTAGCCCATTATTAGTTTTCTTGGGGATTAAGTAGTAAACCCTAATCTTGTATTATAAATAGATTATCTTGTACTTGTAATTCCTCATCACGAGTGAGGCAGAAAGCAATAATAAAATATCCTGGTTGCAGCCCGTGGACGTAGGTCAGCCGACAAAACCACGTAAATCCTTGTGTTCTCGTGTTCGTTTATTTTTATCTCTTGCAGTTTGTTTGTGTTTGGTGTGTTGATCGAGAGATCGAATCCTAACAACTGGTATCAGAGCCACGGCTCGTTACACATGGGAGAAACACAACGCGAGAGATAGACCGGTTAGTTTTTTTTGGCAGCAGGCTATTAAAATTTATATCAATCGTTTCTTTCGATCGAGACTTCAGTTCGAAGAACCCCACTTTTACATCACAACAAAAAATGACAAAATCACTTTGAGATTTTTTGGCAGTAGCGTCTTCCGCAAGTTGTTTTCATTCTTTTGTGAGGCATAGAACAAAAGAAATAAAAAGGAAAAAGGAAATTAATACATTTTGCGAGATCTGAGTTTTTTTTTTTTATTTCCCTTTGACCAGGTATTAAATATATATTTTTAATTGGGTCATTGACTAGGGTGGTAGCTCAGTTTTGTTTCCTGTGATCAGTTTTGATCGAGTTTGTTTCTTTGACTATTGGGCCTATTGGGTTTGACTTTGGCTTACAGTTGGTTATCGGGCAGTTTAGCGGAATAATTTTGGTGTGATTATTGTGGTGTTGTTGGTTTATTGTGTTTGTCCAATATTATTTTTCTCGTTCTTTTTTACCGAGATTCAAAGTCAGGAAATTACTCAGTTTGAGACAATGGCTGAGTGTGGTAAACTTCAGATTGAGAAGTTTGATGGAAAAGACTTTGGTTGGTGGAAAATGCAAATGGAGGATTTGCTAGTTCAGAAGGATTTGGACATGGTATTGGGTGACAAACCGGAGAAGTTAAAACAGGACGAGTGGGAGGCCTTGGATAAAAAGGCTTAGGCAGTTATTAGATTGTCGCTAACGTAGGATGTGGCGTTCAACATTCTGAAGGAAACCACAGCGCGTGGGATTATGAGTGCACTTTCTAATATGTACGAAAAGCCTTCGGCAGCTAACAAGGTTTTCCTGATACGTGAACTCGTGAACACAAAGATGAAAGAAGGAAGTTCAGTTACAGTACACATCAACAACTTGAACTCGATTTTGTCAAGACTTGGGTCAGTTGGCATCAAATTCGAGGATGAGGTTCAGGCTTTACTACTGTTATCATCATTGCCAGATAGTTGGTCAGGGACTGTTACAGCGATTACTAGTTCTACCAGCGAGTTCACTTTTGATGGGATTCGGGATCTTATTCGAGTTCACTTTTGATAAAAAGGGCTCACGGGGTGTTGGGGATATCCTGAATGTACAATATTTTTTTTCTTCGCTCTATGAATATACAGTAAAAAAATTACACTATATGTTTTTATGTTAATGTTTCTCATCAGGTGGTATCTTTTCGCCCTAACTTAGTTAATTTTTTCATGTTAACTTTTAACACGTGCTACTAACATGAGAGCATAATGGTCATTGCCCTAATATGAGTAGCACGTGTTAATAATCAATAAAAAAAATACCTAGGTTAGAGGAAAAGGATATGGCCAGATGAGAAATAGTAAAATAAAGAACATGAAATGAAATAGTAAAATAAAGAACATGCAATGAATTTCGTTAGCTAAAGGACGCTATGTAATTTAGCTAAAATGGTATTTACTCTTTTTATATATATAAAAAAGATATATATTAAAAAGTAAACCACACGGAGTTGACACATAGCTTGCTTTTGGAGATTTCGGATGAAAGGCAAGGAGATGACATAACAATGAGTAAAGAGATGCATGTTAGGTTTACGTGTTGGACGGGAGTCATCATGTTACTTAACTTAAAGTGATAAGGTAAGTTTTGTCTTCGGATGGGTAAAATTTCAAGCAACATATCATTTCCGATGTTTAGCTTTTTTTTATATATATTATTAAATGCAAACAATAATGTAGGTTTACATATTAGAACACATGTAGTGGCATGATGAATTGGCGTTAAATGGGGATTTTAAGCCCTATTCGTGTCCCAAACACCACCCCTGGCATGAAAGGGCTCCAAATCCTTTGAGTGTGAAATATAAAGCGTTGTGCTTGTTGGGTTTTGTGGAGACTTGATTTGGGCTCAGATTAGAAGACAATAAGTGGCAGACCAATTAAATTGAAGACCTGGCCCGTTTTATTTAATTAGCCCATTATTAGTTTTCTTGGGGATTAAGTAGTAAACCCTAATCTTGTATTATAAATAGATTATCTTGTACTTGTAATTCCTCATCACGAGTGAGGCAGAAAGCAATAATAAAATATCCTGGTTGCAGCCCGTGGACGTAGGTCAGCCGACAGAACCACGTAAATCCTTGTGTTCTCGTGTTCGTTTATTTTTATCTCTTGCAGTTTGTTTGTGTTTGGTGTGTTGATCGAGAGATCGAATCCTAACAACTGGTATCAGAGCCACGGCTCGTTACACATGGGAGAAACACAACGCGAGAGATAGACCGGTTAGTTTTTTTGGCAGCAGGCTATTAAAATTTATATCAATCGTTTCTTTCGTTCGAGACTTCAGTTCGAAGAACCCCACTTTTACATCACAACAAAAAATGACAAAATCACTTTGAGATTTTTTGGCAGTAGCGTCTTCCGCAAGTTGTTTTCATTCTTTTGTGAGGCATAGAACAAAAGAAATAAAAAGGAAAAAGGCAATTAATACATTTTGCGAGATCTGAGTTTTTTTTTATTTCCCTTTGACCAGGTATTAAATATATATTTTTAATTGGGTCATTGACTAGGGTGGTAGCTCAGTTTTGTTTCCTGTGATCAGTTTTGATCGAGTTTGTTTCTTTGACTATTGGGCCTATTGGGTTTGACTTTGGCTTACGGTTGGTTATCGGGCAGTTTAGCGGAATAATTTTGGGGTGATTATTGTGGTGTTGTTGGTTTATTGTGTTTGTCCAATATTATTTTTCTGGTTCTTTTTTACCGAGATTCAAAGTCAGGAAATTACTCAGTTTGAGACAATGGCTGAGAGTGGTAAACTTCAGATTGAGAAGTTTGATGGAAAAGACTTTGGTTGGTGGAAAATGCAAATGGAGGATTTGCTAGTTCAGAAGGATTTGCACATGGTATTGGGTGACAAACCGGAGAAGTTAAAACAGGACGAGTGGGAGGCCTTGGATAAAAAGGCTAAGGCAGTTATTAGATTGTTGCTAACGAAGGATGTGGCGTTCAACATTCTGAAGGAAACCACAGCGCGTGGGATTATGAATGCACTTTCTAATATGTACGAAAAGCCTTCGGCAGCTAACAAGGTTTTCCTGATACGTGAACTCGTGAACACAAAGATGAAAGAAGGAAGTTCAGTTACAGTACACATCAACAACTTGAACTCGATTTTGTCAAGACTTGGGTCAGTTGGCATCAAATTCGAGGATGAGGTTCAGGCTTTACTACTGTTATCATCATTGCCAGATAGTTGGTCAGGGACTGTTACAGCGATTACTAGTTCTACCAGCGAGTTCACTTTTGATGGGATTCGGGATCTTATTCGAGTTCACTTTTGATAAAAAAGGGCTCACGGGGTGTTGGGGATATCCTGAATGTACAATATTTTTTTTCTTCGCTCTATGAATATACAGTAAAAAAATTACACTATATGTTTTTTATGTTAATGTTTCTCATCAGGTGGTATCTTTTCGCCCTAACTTAGTTAATTTTTTCATGTTAACTTTTAACACGTGCTACTAACATGAGAGCATAATGGTCATTGCCCTAATATGAGTAGCACGTGTTAATAATCAATAAAAAAAATACCTAGGTTAGAGGAAAAGGATATGGCCAGATGAGAAATAGTAAAATAAAGAACATGAAATGAAATAGTAAAATAAAGAACATGCAATGAATTTCGTTAGCTAAAGGACGCTATGTAAATTAGCTAAAATGATATTTACTCTTTTTATATATATAAAAAAGATATATATTAAAAAGTAAGCCACACGGAGTTGACACATAGCTTGCTTTTGGAGATTTCGGATGAAAGGCAAGGAGATGACATAACAATGAGTAAAGAGATGCATGTTAGGTTTACGTGTTGGACGGGAGTCATCATGTTACTCAACTTAAAGTGATAAGGTAAGTTTTGTCTTCGGATGGGTAAAATTTCAAGCAACATATCATTTCCGATGTTTAGCTTTTTTTTATATATATTATTAAATGCAAACAATAATGTAGGTTTACATATTAGAACACATGTAGTGGCATGATGAATTGGCGTTAAATGGGGATTTTAAGCCCTATTCGTGTCCCAAACACCACCCCTGGCATGAAAGGGCTCCAAATCCTTTGAGTGTGAAATATAAAGCGTTGTGCTTGTTGGGTTTTGTGGAGACTTGATTTGGGCTCAGATTAGAAGACAATAAGTGGCAGACCAATTAAATTGAAGACCTGTCCGGTTTTATTTAATTAGCCCATTATTAGTTTTCTTGGGGATTAAGTAGTAAACCCTAATCTTGTATTATAAATAGATTATCTTGTACTTGTAATTCCTCATCACGAGTGAGGCAGAAAGCAATAATAAAATATCCTGGTTGCAGCCCGTGGACGTAGGTCAGCCGACAGAACCACGTAAATCCTTGTGTTCTCGTGTTCGTTTATTTTTATCTCTTGCAGTTTGTTTGTGTTTGGTGTGTTGATCGAGAGATCGAATCCTAACAACTGGTATCAGAGCCACGGCTCGTTACACATGGGAGAAACACAACGCGAGAGATAGACCAGTTAGTTTTTTTTGGCAGCAGGCTATTAAAATTTATATCAATCGTTTCTTTCGATCGAGACTTCAGTTCGAAGAACCCCACTTTTACATCACAACAAAAACTGACAAAATCACTTTGAGATTTTTTGGCAGTAGCGTCTTCCGCAAGTTGTTTTCATTCTTTGGTGAGGCATAGAACAAAAGAAATAAAAAGGAAAAAGGAAATTAATACATTTTGCGAGATCTGAGTTTTTTTTTATTTCCCTTTGACCAGGTATTAAATATATATTTTTAATTGGGTCATTGACTAGGGTGGTAACTCAGTTTTGTTTCCTGTGATCAGTTTTGATCGAGTTTGTTTCTTTGACTATTGGGCCTATTGGGTTTGACTTTGGCTTACGGTTGGTTATCGGGCAGTTTAACGGAATAATTTTGGTGTGATTATTGTGGTGTTGTTGGTTTATTGTGTTTGTCCAATATTATTTTTCTGGTTCTTTTTTACCGAGATTCAAAGTCAGGAAATTACTCAGTTTGAGACAATGGCTGAGAGTGGTAAACTTCAGATTGAGAAGTTTGATGGAAAAGACTTTGGTTGGTGGGAAATGCAAATGGAGGATTTGCTAGTTCAGAAGGATTTGGACATGGTATTGGGTGACAAACCGGAGAAGTTAAAACAGGACGAGTGGGAGGCCTTGGATAAAAAGGCTAAGGCAGTTATTAGATTGTCGCTAACGAAGGATGTGGCGTTCAACATTCTGAAGGAAACCACAGCGCGTGGGATTATGAATGCACTTTCTAATATGTACGAAAAGCCTTCGGCAGCTAACAAGGTTTTCCTGATACGTGAACTCGTGAACACAAAGATGAAAGAAGGAAGTTCAGTTACAGTACACATCAACAACTTGAACTCGATTTTTTCAAGACTTGGGTCAGTTGGCATCAAATTCGAGGATGAGGTTCAGGCTTTACTACTGTTATCATCATTGCCAGATAGTTGGTCAGAGACTGTTACAGCGATTACTAGTTCTACCAGCGAGTTCACTTTTGATGGGATTCGGGATCTTATTCGAGTTCACTTTTGATAAAAAAGGGCTCACGGGGTGTTGGGATATCCTGAATGTACAATATTTTTTTTCTTCGCTCTATGAATATACAGTAAAAAAATTACACTATATGTTTTTTATGTTAATGTTTCTCATCAGGTGGTATCTTTTCGCCCTAACTTAGTTAATTTTTTCATGTTAACTTTTAACACGTGCTACTAACATGAGAGCATAATGGTCATTGCCCTAATATGAGTAGCACGTGTTAATAATCAATAAAAAAAATACCTAGGTTAGAGGAAAAGGATATGGCCAGATGAGAAATAGTAAAATAAAGAACATGAAATGAAATAGTAAAATAAAGAACATGCAATGAATTTCGTTAGCTAAAGGACGCTATGTAATTTAGCTACAATGGTATTTACTCTTTTTATATATATAAAAAAGATATATATTAAAAAGTAAACCACACGGAGTTGACACATAGCTTGCTTTTGGAGATTTCGGATGAAAGGCAAGTAGATGACATAACGATGAGTAAAGAGATGTATGTTAGGTTTACGTGTTGGACGGGAGTCATCATGTTACTCAACTTAAAGTGATAAGGTAAGTTTTGTCTTCGGATGGGTAAAATTTCAAGCAACATATCATTTCCGATGTTTAGCTTTTTTTTATATATATTATTAAATGCAAACAATAATGTAGGTTTACATATTAGAACACATGTAGTGGCATGATGAATTGGCGTTAAATGGGGATTTTAAGCCCTATTCGTGTCCCAAACACCACCCCTGGCATGAAAGGGCTCCAAATCCTTTGAGTGTGAAATATAAAGCGTTGTGCTTGTTGGGTTTTGTGGAGACTTGATTTGGGCTCAGATTAGAAGACAATAAGTGGCAGACCAATTAAGTTGAAGACCTGGCCCGTTTTATTTAATTAGCCCATTATTAGTTTTCTTGGGGATTAAGTAGTAAACCCTAATCTTGTATTATAAATAGATTATCTTGTACTTGTAATTCCTCATCACGAGTGAGGCAGAAAGCAATAATAAAATATCCTGGTTGCAGCCCGTGGACGTAGGTCAGCCGACAGAACCACGTAAATCCTTGTGTTCTCGTGTTTGTTTATTTTTATCTCTTGCAGTTTGTTTGTGTTTGGTGTGTTGATCGAGAGATCGAATCCTAACAACCGGTATCAGAGCCACGGCTCGTTACACATGGGAGAAACACAACGCGAGAGATAGACCGGTTAGTTTTTTTTGGCAGCAGGCTATTAAAATTTATATCAATCGTTTCTTTCGTTCGAGACTTCAGTTCGAAGAACCCCACTTTTACATCACAACAAAAAATGACAAAATCACTTTGAGATTTTTTGGCAGTAGCGTCTTCCGCAAGTTGTTTTCATTCTTTTGTGACGCATAGAACAAAAGAAATAAAAAGGAAAAAGGCAATTAATACATTTTGCGAGATCTGAGTTTTTTTTTATTTCCCTTTGACCAGGTATTAAATATATATTTTTAATTGGGTCATTGACTAGGGTGGTAGCTCAGTTTTGTTTCCTGTGATCAGTTTTGATCGAGTTTGTTTCTTTGACTATTGGGCCTATTGGGTTTGACTTTGGCTTACGGTTGGTTATTGGGCAGTTTAGCCGAATAATTTTGGTGTGATTATTGTGGTGTTGTTGGTTTATTGTGTTTGTCCAATATTATTTTTCTGGTTCTTTTTTACCGAGATTCAAAGTCAGGAAATTACTCAGTTTGAGACAATGGCTGAGAGTGGTAAATTTCAGATTGAGAAGTTTGATGGAAAAGACTTTGGTTGGTGGAAAATGCAAATGGAGTATCTGCTAGTTCAGAAGGATTTGGACATGGTATTGGGTGACAAACCGGAGAAGTTAAAACAGGACGAGTGAGAGGCCTTGGATAAAAAGGCTAAGGCAGTTATTGGATTGTCGCTAACGAAGGATGTGGCGTTCAACATTCTGAAGGAAACCACAGCGCGTGGGATTATGAATGCACTTTCTAATATGTACGAAAAGCCTTCGGCAGCTAACAAGGTTTTCTTGATACGTGAACTCGTGAACACAAAGATGAAAGAAGGAAGTTCAGTTACAGTACACATCAACAACTTGAACTCGATTTTGTCAAGACTTGGGTCAGTTGGCATCAAATTCGAGGATGAGGTTCAGGCTTTACTACTGTTATCATCATTGCCAGATAGTTGGTCAGGGACTGTTACAGCGATTACTATTTCTACCAGCGAGTTCACTTTTGATGGGATTCGGGAACTTATTCGAGTTCACTTTTGATAAAAAAGGGCTCACGGGGTGTTGGGGATATCCTAAATGTACAATATTTTTTTTTCTTCGCTCTATGAATATACAGTAAAAAAATTACACTATATGTTTTTTATGTTAATGTTTCTCATCAGGTGGTATCTTTTCGCCCTAACTCAGTTAATTTTTTCATGTTAACTTTTAACACGTGCTACTAACATGAGAGCATATTGGTCATTGCCCTAATATGAGTAGCACGTGTTAATAATCAATAAAAAAAATACCTAGGTTAGAGGAAAAGGATATGGCCAGATGAGAAATAGTAAAATAAAGAACATGAAATGAAATAGTAAAATAAAGAACATGCAATGAATTTCGTTAGCTAAAGGACGCTATGTAATTTAGCTAAAATGGTATTTACTCTTTTTATATATATAAAAAAGATATATATTAAAAAGTAAACCACACGGAGTTGACACATAGCTTGCTTTTGGAGATTTCGGATGAAAGGCAAGGAGATGACATAACAATGAGTAAAGAGATGCATGTTAGGTTTACGTGTTGGACGGGAGTCATCATGTTACTCAACTTAAAGTGATTAGGTAAGTTTTGTCTTCGGATGGGTAAAATTTCAAGCAACATATCATTTCCGATGTTTAGCTTTTATTTTATATATATTATTAAATGCAAACAATAATGTAGGTTTACATATTAGAACACATGTAGTGGCATGATGAATTGGCGTTAAATGGGGATTTTAAGCCCTATTCGTGTCCCAAACACCACCCCTGGCATGAAAGGGCTCCAAATCCTTTGAGTGTGAAATATAAAGCGTTGTGCTTGTTGGGTTTTGTGGAGACTTGATTTGGGCTCAGATTAGAAGACAATAAGTGGCAGACCAATTAAGTTGAAGACCTGGCCCGTTTTATTTAATTAGCCCATTATTAGTTTTCTTGGGGATTAAGTAGTAAACCCTAATCTTGTATTATAAATAGATTATCTTGTACTTGTAATTCCTCATCACGAGTGAGGCAGAAAGCAATAATAAAATATCCTGGTTGCAGCCCGTGGACGTAGGTCAGCCGACAGAACCACGTAAATCCTTGTGTTCTCGTGTTCGTTTATTTTTATCTCTTGCAGTTTGTTTGTGTTTGGTATGTTGATCGAGAGATCGAATCCTAACAACTGGTATCAGAGCCACGGCTTTTTACACATGGGAGAAACACAACGCGAGAGATAGACCGGTTAGTTTTTTTTGGCAGCAGGCTATTAAAATTTATATCAATCGTTTCTTTCGTTCGAGACTTCAGTTCGAAGAACCCCACTTTTACATCACAACAAAAAATGACAAAATCACTTTGAGATTTTTTGGCAGTAGCGTCTTCCGCAAGTTGTTTTCATTCTTTTGTGAGGCATAGAACAAAAGAAATAAAAAGGAAAAAGGAAATTAATACATTTTGCGAGATCTGAGTTTTTTTTTTATTTCCCTTTGACCAGGTATTAAATATATATTTTTAATTGGGTCATTGACTAGGGTGGTAGCTCAGTTTTGTTTCCTGTGATCAGTTTTGATCGAGTTTGTTTCTTTGACTATTGGGCCTATTGGGTTTGACTTTGGCTTACGGTTGGTTATCGGGCAGTTTAGCCGAATAATTTTGGTGTGATTATTGTGGTGTTGTTGGTTTATTGTGTTTGTCCAATATTATTTTTCTGGTTCTTTTTTACCGAGATTCAAAGTCAGGAAATTACTCAGTTTGAGACAATGGCTGAGAGTGGTAAACTTCAGATTGAGAAGTTTGATGGAAAAGACTTTGGTTGGTGGAAAATGCAAATGGAGGATTTGCTAGTTCAGAAAGATTTGGACATGGTATTGGGTGACAAACCGGAGAAGTTAAAACAGGACGAGTGGGAGGCCTTGGATAAAAAGGCTAAGGCAGTTATTAGATTGTCGCTAACGAAGGATGTGGCGTTCTACATTCTGAAGGAAACCACAGCGCGTGGGATTATGAATGCACTTTCTAATATGTACGAAAAGCCTTCGGCAGCTAACAAGGTTTTCCTGATACGTGAACTCGTGAACACAAAGATGAAAGAAGGAAGTTCAGTTACCGTACACATCAACAACTTGAACTCGATTTTGTCAAGACTTGGGTCAATTGGCATCAAATTCGAGGATGAGGTTCAGGCTTTACTACTGTTATCATCATTGCCAGATAGTTGGTCAGGGACTGTTACAGCGATTACTAGTTCTACCAGCGAGTTCACTTTTGATGGGATTCGGGATCTTATTCGAGTTCACTTTTGATAAAAAGGGCTCACGGGGTGTTGGGGATATCCTGAATGTACAATATATTTTTTCTTCGCTCTATGAATATACAGTAAAAAAATTACACTATATGTTTTTATGTTAATGTTTCTCATCAGGTGGTATCTTTTCGCCCTAACTTAGTAAATTTTTTCATGTTAACTTTTAACACGTGCTACTAACATGAGAGCATAATGGTCATTGCCCTAATATGAGTAGCACATGTTAATAATCAATAAAAAAAATACCTAGGTTAGAGGAAAAGGATATGGCCAGATGAGAAATAGTAAAATTAAGAACATGAAATGAAATAGTAAAATAAAGAACATGCAATGAATTTCGTTAGCTAAAGGACGCTATGTAATTTAGCTAAAATGGTATTTACTCTTTTTAAATATATAAAAAAGATATATATTAAAAAGTAAACCACACGGAGTTGACACATAGCTTGCTTTTGGAGATTTCGGATGAAAGGCAAGGAGATGACATAACAATGAGTAAAGAGATGCATGTTAGGTTTACGTGTTGGACGGGAGTCATCATGTTACTTAACTTAAAGTGATAAGGTAAGTTTTGTCTTCGGATGGGTAAAATTTCAAGCAACATATCATTTCGGATGTTTAGCTTTTTTTTATATATATTATTAAATGCAAACAATAATGTAGGTTTACATATTATAACACATGTAGTGGCATGATGAATTGGCGTTAAATGGGGATTTTAAGCCCTATTCGTGTCCCAAACACCACCCCTGGCATGAAAGGGCTCCAAATCCTTTGAGTGTGAAATATAAAGCGTTGTGCTTGTTGGGTTTTGTGGAGACTTGATTTGGGCTCAGATTAGAAGACAATAAGTGGCAAACCAATTAAGTTGAAGACCTGGCCCGTTTTATTTAATTAGCCCATTATTAGTTTTCTTGGGGATTAAGTAGTAAACCCTAATCTTGTATTATAAATAGATTATCTTGTACTTGTAATTCCTCATCACGAGTGAGGCAGAAAGCAATAATAAAATATCCTGGTTGCAGCCCGTGGACGTAGGTCAGCCGACAGAACCACGTAAATCCTTGTGTTCTCGTGTTCATTTATTTTTATCTCTTGAAGTTTGTTTGTGTTTGGTGTGTTGATCGAGAGATCGAATCCTAACAACTGGTATCAGAGCCACGGCTCGTTACACATGGGAGAAACACAACGCGAGAGATAGACCGGTTAGTTTTTTTTGGCAGCAGGCTATTAAAATTTATATCAATCGTTTCTTTCGTTCGAGACTTCAGTTCGAAGAACCCCACTTTTACATCACAACAAAAAATGACAAAATCACTTTGAGATTTTTTGGCAGTAGCGTCTTCCGCAAGTTGTTTTCATTCTTTTGTGAGGCATAGAACAAAAGAAATAAAAAGGAAAAAAGCAATTAATACATTTTGCGAGATCTGAGTTTTTTTTTTTTTTTTTTATTTCCCTTTGACCAGGTATTAAATATATATTTTTAATTGGGTCATTGACTAGGGTGGTAGCTCAGTTTTGTTTCCTGTGATCTGTTTTGATCGAGTTTGTTTCTTTGACTATTGGGCCTATTGGGTTTGACTTTGGCTTACGGTTGGTTATCGGGCAGTTTAGCCGAATAATTTTGGTGTGATTATTGTGGTGTTGTTGGTTTATTGTGTTTGTCCAATATTATTTTTCTGGTTCTTTTTTACTGAGATTTAAAGTCTGGAAATTACTTAGTTTGAGACAATGGCTGAGAGTGGTAAACTTCAGATTGAGAAGTTTGATGGAAAAGACTTTGGTTGGTGGAAAATGCAAATGGAGGATTTGCTAGTTCAGAAGGATTTGGACATGGTATTGGGTGACAAACCGGAGAAGTTAAAACAGGACGAGTGGGAGGCCTTGGATAAAAAGGCTAAGGCAGTTATTAGATTGTCGCTAACGAAGGATGTGGCGTTCAACATTCTGAAGGAAACCACATCGCGTGGGATTATGAATGCACTTTCTAATATGTACGAAAAGCCTTCGGCAGCTAACAAGGTTTTCCTGATACGTGAACTCGTGAACACAAAGATGAAAGAAGGAAGTTCAGTTACAGTACACATCAACAACTTGAACTCGATTTTGTCAAGACTTGGGTCAGTTGGCATCAAATTCGAAGATGAGGTTCAGGCTTTACTACTGTTATCATCATTGCTAGATAGTTGGTCAGGGACTGTTACAGCGATTACTAGTTCTACCAGCGAGTTCACTTTTGATGGGATTCGGGATCTTATTCGAGTTCACTTTTGATAAAAAGGGCTCACGGGGTGTTGGGGATATCCTGAATGTACAATATTTTTTTTCTTCGCTCTATGAATATACAGTAAAAAAATTACACTATATGTTTTTATGTTAATGTTTCTCATCAGGTGGTATCTTTTCGCCCTAACTTAGTTAATTTTTTCATGTTAACTTTTAACACGTGCTACTAACATGAGAGCATAATGGACATTGCCCTAATATGAGTAGCACGTGTTAATAATCAATATAAAAAATACCTAGGTTAGAGGAAAAGGATATGGTCAGATGAGAAATAGTAAAATAAAGAACATGAAATGAAATAGTAAAATAAAGAACATGCAATGAATTTCGTTAGCTAAAGGACGCTATGTAATTTAGCTAAAATGGTATTTACTCTTTTTATATATATAAAAAAGATATATATTAAAAAGTAAACCACACGGAGTTGACACATAGCTTGCTTTTGGAGATTTCGGATGAAAGGCAAGGAGATGACATAACAATGAGTAAAGAGATGCATGTTAGGTTTACGTGTTGGACGAGAGTCATCATGTTACTCAACTTAAAGTGATAAGGTAAGTTTTGTCTTCGGATGGGTAAAATTTCAAGCAACATATCATTTCCGATGTTTAGCTTTTTTTTATATATATTATTAAATGCAAACAATAATGTAGGTTTACATATTAGAACACATGTAGTGGCATGATGAATTGGCGTTAAATGGGGATTTTAAGCCCTATTCGTGTCCCAAACACCACCCCTGGCATGAAAGGGCTCCAAATCCTTTGAGTGTGAAATATAAAGCGTTGTGCTTGTTGGGTTTTGTGGAGACTTGATTTGGGCTCAGATTAGAAGACAATAAGTGGCAGACCAATTAAATTGAAGACCTGGCCCGTTTTATTTAATTAGCCCATTATTAGTTTTCTTGGGGATTAAGTAGTAAACCCTAATCTTGTATTATAAATAGATTATCTTGTACTTGTAATTCCTCATCACGAGTGAGGCAGAAAGCAATAATAAAATATCCTGGTTGCAGCCCGTGGACGTAGGTCAGCCGACAGAACCACGTAAATCCTTGTGTTCTCGTGTTCGTTTATTTTTATCTCTTGCAGTTTGTTTGTGTTTGGTGTGTTGATCGAGAGATCGAATCCTAACAATTGGTATCAGAGCCACGGCTCGTTACACATGGGAGAAACACAACGCGAGAGATAGACCGGTTAGTTTTTTTTGGCAGCAGGCTATTAAAATTTATATCAATCGTTTTTTTCGTTCGAGACTTCAGTTCGAAGAACCCCACTTTTACATCACAACAAAAAATGACAAAATCACTTTGAGATTTTTTGGCAGTAGCGTCTTCCGCAAGTTGTTTTCATTCTTTTGTGAGGCATAGAACAAAAGAAATAAAAAGGAAAAAGGAAATTAATACATTTTGCGAGATCTGAGTTTTTTTTTTTTATTTCCCTTTGACTAGGTATTAAATATATATTTTTAATTGGGTCATTGACTAGGGTGGTAGCTCAGTTTTGTTTCCTGTGATCTGTTTTGATCGAGTTTGTTTCTTTGACTATTGGGCCTATTGGGTTTGACTTTGGCTTACGGTTGGTTATCGGGCAGTTTAGCCGAATAATTTTGGTGTGATTATTGTGGTGTTGTTGGTTTATTGTGTTTGTCCAATATTATTTTTCTGGTTCTTTTTTACTGAGATTTAAAGTCTGGAAATTACTTAGTTTGAGACAATGGCTGAGAGTGGTAAACTTCAGATTGAGAAGTTTGATGGAAAAGACTTTGGTTGGTGGAAAATGCAAATGGAGGATTTGCTAGTTCAGAAGGATTTGGACATGGTATTGGGTGACAAACCGGAGAAGTTAAAACAGGACGAGTGGGAGGCCTTGGATAAAAAGGCTAAGGCAGTTATTAGATTGTCGCTAACGAAGGATGTGGCGTTCAACATTCTGAAGGAAACCACATCGCGTGGGATTATGAATGCACTTTCTAATATGTACGAAAAGCCTTCGGCAGCTAACAAGGTTTTCCTGATACGTGAACTCGTGAACACAAAGATGAAAGAAGGAAGTTCAGTTACAGTACACATCAACAACTTGAACTCGATTTTGTCAAGACTTGGGTCAGTTGGCATCAAATTCGAAGATGAGGTTCAGGCTTTACTACTGTTATCATCATTGCTAGATAGTTGGTCAGGGACTGTTACAGCGATTACTAGTTCTACCAGCGAGTTCACTTTTGATGGGATTCGGGATCTTATTCGAGTTCACTTTTGATAAAAAGGGCTCACGGGGTGTTGGGGATATCCTGAATGTACAATATTTTTTTTCTTCGCTCTATGAATATACAGTAAAAAAATTACACTATATGTTTTTATGTTAATGTTTCTCATCAGGTGGTATCTTTTCGCCCTAACTTAGTTAATTTTTTCATGTTAACTTTTAACACGTGCTACTAACATGAGAGCATAATGGACATTGCCCTAATATGAGTAGCACGTGTTAATAATCAATATAAAAAATACCTAGGTTAGAGGAAAAGGATATGGTCAGATGAGAAATAGTAAAATAAAGAACATGAAATGAAATAGTAAAATAAAGAACATGCAATGAATTTCGTTAGCTAAAGGACGCTATGTAATTTAGCTAAAATGGTATTTACTCTTTTTATATATATAAAAAAGATATATATTAAAAAGTAAACCACACGGAGTTGACACATAGCTTGCTTTTGGAGATTTCGGATGAAAGGCAAGGAGATGACATAACAATGAGTAAAGAGATGCATGTTAGGTTTACGTGTTGGACGAGAGTCATCATGTTACTCAACTTAAAGTGATAAGGTAAGTTTTGTCTTCGGATGGGTAAAATTTCAAGCAACATATCATTTCCGATGTTTAGCTTTTTTTTATATATATTATTAAATGCAAACAATAATGTAGGTTTACATATTAGAACACATGTAGTGGCATGATGAATTGGCGTTAAATGGGGATTTTAAGCCCTATTCGTGTCCCAAACACCACCCCTGGCATGAAAGGGCTCCAAATCCTTTGAGTGTGAAATATAAAGCGTTGTGCTTGTTGGGTTTTGTGGAGACTTGATTTGGGCTCAGATTAGAAGACAATAAGTGGCAGACCAATTAAATTGAAGACCTGGCCCGTTTTATTTAATTAGCCCATTATTAGTTTTCTTGGGGATTAAGTAGTAAACCCTAATCTTGTATTATAAATAGATTATCTTGTACTTGTAATTCCTCATCACGAGTGAGGCAGAAAGCAATAATAAAATATCCTGGTTGCAGCCCGTGGACGTAGGTCAGCCGACAGAACCACGTAAATCCTTGTGTTCTCGTGTTCGTTTATTTTTATCTCTTGCAGTTTGTTTGTGTTTGGTGTGTTGATCGAGAGATCGAATCCTAACAACTGGTATCAGAGCCACGGCTCGTTACACATGGGAGAAACACAACGCGAGAGATAGACCGGTTAGTTTTTTTTGGCAGCAGGCTATTAAAATTTATATCAATCGTTTCTTTCGTTCGAGACTTCAGTTCGAAGAACCCCACTTTTACATCACAACAAAAAATGACAAAATCACTTTGAGATTTTTTGGCAGTAGCGTCTTCCGCAAGTTGTTTTCATTCTTTTGTGAGGCATAGAACAAAAGAAATAAAAAGGAAAAAGGAAATTAATACATTTTGCGAGATCTGAGTTTTTTTTTTTTATTTCCCTTTGACTAGGTATTAAATATATATTTTTAATTGGGTCATTGACTAGGGTGGTAGCTCAGTTTTGTTTCCTGTGATCAGTTTTGATCGAGTTTGTTTCTTTGACTATTGGGCCTATAGGGTTTGACTTTGGCTTACGGTTGGTTATCGGGCAGTTTAGCCGAATAATTTTGGTGTGATTATTGTGGTGTTGTTGGTTTATTGTGTTTGTCCAATATTATTTTTCTGGTTCTTTTTTACCGAGATTCAAAGTCAGGAAATTACTCAGTTTGAGACAATGGCTGAGAGTGGTAAACTTCAGATTGAGAAGTTTGATGGAAAAGACTTTGGTTGGTGGAAAATGCAAATGGAGGATTTGCTAGTTCAGAAGGATTTGGACATGGTATTGGGTGACAAACCGGAGAAGTTAAAACAGGACGAGTGGGAGGCCTTGGATAAAAAGGCTAAGGCAGTTATTAGATTGTCGCTAACGAAGGATGTGGCGTTCAACATTCTGAAGGAAACCACAGCGCGTGGGATTATGAATGCACTTTCTAATATGCACGAAAAGCCTTCGGCAGCTAACAAGGTTTTCCTGATACGTGAACTCGTGAACACAAAGATGAAAGAAGGAAGTTCAGTTATAGTACACATCAACAACTTGAACTCGATTTTGTCAAGACTTGGGTCAGTTGGCATCAAATTCGAGGATGAGGTTCAGGCTTTACTACTGTTATCATCATTGCCAGATAGTTGGTCAGGGACTGTTACAGCGATTACTAGTTCTACCAGCGAGTTCACTTTTGATGGGATTCGGGATCTTATTCGAGTTCACTTTTGATAAAAAAAGGGCTCACGGGGTGTTGGGGATATCCTGAATGTACAATATTTTTTTTCTTCGCTCTATGAATATACAGTAAAAAAATTACACTATATGTTTTTATGTTAATGTTTCTCATCAGGTGGTATCTTTTCGCCCTAACTTGGTTAATTTTTTCATGTTAACTTTTAACACGTGCTACTAACATGAGAGCATAATGGTCATTGCCCTAATATGAGTAGCACGTGTTAATAATCAATAAAAAAAAATACCTAGGTTAGAGGAAAAGGATATGGCCAGATGAGAAATAGTAAAATAAAGAACATGAAATGAAATAGTAAAATAAAGAACATGCAATGAATTTCGTTATCTAAAGGACGCTATGTAATTTAGCTAAAATGGTATTTACTCTTTTTATATATATAAAAAAGATATATATTAAAAAGTAAACCACACGGAGTTGACACATAGCTTGCTTTTGGAGATTTCGGATGAAAGGCAAGGAGATGACATAACAATGAGTAAAGAGATGCATGTTAGGTTTACGTGTTGGACGGGAGTCATCATGTTACTCAACTTAAAGTGATAAGGTAAGTTTTGTCTTCGGATGGGTAAAATTTCAAGCAACATATCATTTCCGATGTTTAGCTTTTTTTTATATATATTATTAAATGCAAACAATAATGTAGGTTTACATATTAGAACACATGTAGTGGCATGATGAATTGGCGTTAAATGGGGATTTTAAGCCCTATTCGTGTCCCAAACACCACCCCTGGCATGAAAGGGCTCCAAATCCTTTGAGTGTGAAATATAAAGCGTTGTGCTTGTTGGGTTTTGTGGAGACTTGATTTGGGCTCAGATTAGAAGACAATAAGTGGCAGACCAATTAAATTGAAGACCTGGCCCGTTTTATTTAATTAGCCCATTATTAGTTTTCTTGGGGATTAAGTAGTAAACCCTAATCTTGTATTATAAATAGATTATCTTGTACTTGTAATTCCTCATCACGAGTGAGGCAGAAAGCAATAATAAAATATCCTGGTTGCAGCCCGTGGACGTAGGTCAGCCGACAGAACCACGTAAATCCTTGTGTTCTCGTGTTCGTTTATTTTTATCTCTTGCAGTTTGTTTGTGTTTGGTGTGTTGATCGAGAGATCGAATCCTAACAACTGGTATCAGAGCCACGGCTCGTTACACATCGGAGAAACACAACGCGAGAGTTAGACCGGTTAGTTTTTTTTGGCAGCAGGCTATTAAAATTTATATCAATCGTTTCTTTCGTTCGAGACTTCAGTTCGAAGAACCCCACTTTTACATCACAACAAAAAATGACAGAATCACTTTGAGATTTTTTGGCAGTAGCGTCTTCCGCAAGTTGTTTTCATTCTTTTGTGAGGCATAGAACAAAAGAAATAAAAAGGAAAAAGGCAATTAATACATTTTGCGAGATCTGAGTTTTTTTTTTATTTCCCTTTGACCAGGTATTAAATATATATTTTTAATTGGGTCATTGACTAGGGTGGTAGCTCAGTTTTGTTTCCTGTGATCAGTTTTGATCGAGTTTGTTTCTTTGACTATTGGGCCTATTGGGTTTGACTTTGGCTTACGGTTGGTTATTGGGCAGTTTAGCCGAATAATTTTGGTGTGATTATTGTGGTGTTGTTGGTTTATTGTGTTTGTCCAATATTATTTTTCTGGTTCTTTTTTACTGAGATTCAAAGTCAGGAAATTACTCAGTTTGAGACAATGGCTGAGAGTGGTAAACTACAGATTGAGAAGTTTGATGGAAAAGACTTTGGTTGGTGGAAAATGCAAATGGAGGATTTGCTAGTTCAGAAGGATTTGGACATGGTATTGGGTGACAAACCGGAGAAGTTAAAACAGGACGAGTGGGAGGCCTTGGATAAAAAGGCTAAGGCAGTTATTAGATTTTCGCTAACGAAGGATGTGGCGTTCAACATTCTGAAGGAAACCACAGCGCGTGGGATTATGAATGCACTTTCTAATATGTACGAAAAGCCTTCGGCAGCTAACAAGGTTTTCCTGATACGTGAACTCGTGAACACAAAGATGAAAGAAGGAAGTTCAGTTACAGTATACATCAACAACTTGAACTCGATTTTGTCAAGACTTGGGTCAGTTGGCATCAAATTCGAGGATGAGGTTCAGGCTTTACTACTGTTATCATCATTGCCAGATAGTTGGTCAGGGACTGTTACAGCGATTACTAGTTCTACCAGCGAGTTCACTTTTGATGGGATTCGGGATCTTATTCGAGTTCACTTTTGATAAAAAGGGCTCACGGGGTGTTGGGGATATCCTGAATGTACAATATTTTTTTTCTTCACTCTATGAATATACAGTAAAAAAATTACACTATATGTTTTTATGTTAATGTTTCTCATCAGGTGGTATCTTTTCGCCCTAACTAAGTTAATTTTTTCATGTTAACTTTTAACACGTGCTACTAACATGAGAGCATAATGGTCATTGCCCTAATATGAGTAGCACGTGTTAATAATCATTAAAAAAAATACCTATGTTAGAGGAAAAGGATATGGCCAGATGAGAAATAGTAAAATAAAGAACATGAAATGAAATAGTAAAATAAAGAACATGCAATGAATTTCGTTAGCTAAAGGACGCTATGTAATTTAGCTAAAATGGTATTTACTCTTTTTATATATATAAAAAAGAAATATATTAAAAAGTAAACCACACGGAGTTGACACATAGCTTGCTTTTGGAGATTTCGGATGAAAGGCAAGGAGATGACATAACAATGAGTAAAGAGATGCATGTTAGGTTTACGTGTTGGACGGGAGTCATCATGTTACTCAACTTAAAGTGATAAGGTAAGTTTTGTCTTCGGATGGGTAAATTTTCAAGCAACATATCATTTCCGATGTTTAGCTTTTTTTATATATATTATTAAATGCAAACAATAATGTAGGTTTACATATTAGAACACATGTAGTGGCATGATGAATTGGCGTTAAATGGGGATTTTAAGCCCTATTCATGTCCCAAACACCACCCCTGGCATGAAAGGGCTCCAAATTCTTTGAGTGTGAAATATAAAGCGTTGTGCTTGTTGGGTTTTGTGGAGACTTGATTTGGGCTCAGATTAGAAGACAATAAGTGGCAGACCAATTAAATTGAAGACCTGGCCCGTTTTATTTAATTAGCCCATTATTAGTTTTCTTGCGGATTAAGTAGTAAACCCTAATCTTGTATTATAAATAGATTATCTTGTACTTGTAATTCCTCATCACGAGTGAGGCAGAAAGCAATAATAAAATATCCTGGTTGCAGCTCGTGGACGTAGGTCAGCCGACAGAACCACGTAAATCCTTGTGTTCTCGTGTTCGTTTATTTTTATCTCTTGCAGTTTGTTTGTGTTTGGTGTGTTGATCGAGAGATCGAATCCTAACAACTGGTATCAGAGCCACGGCTCGTTACACATGGGAGAAACACAACGCGAGAGATAGACCGGTTAGTTTTTTTTGGCAGCAGGCTATTAAAATTTATTTCAATCGTTTCTTTCGTTCGAGACTTCAGTTCGAAGAACCCCACTTTTACATCACAACAAAAAATGACAAAATCACTTTGAGATTTTTTGGCAGTAGCGTCTTCCGCAAGTTGTTTTCATTCTTTTGTGAGGCATAGAACAAAAGAAATAAAAAGGAAAAAGGCAATTAATACATTTTGCGAGATCTGAGTTTTTTTTTTTTTTTATTTCCCTTTGACCAGGTATTAAATATATATTTTTAATTGGGTCATTGACTAGGGTGGTAGCTCAGTTTTGTTTCCTGTGATCAGTTTTGATCGAGTTTGTTTCTTTGACTATTGGGCCTATTGGGTTTGACTTTGGCTTACGGTTGGTTATCGGGCAGTTTAGCGGAATAATTTTGGTGTGATTATTGTGGTGTTGTTGGTTTATTGTGTTTGTCCAATATTATTTTTCTGGTTCTTTTTTACCGAGATTCAAAGTCAGGAAATTACTCAGTTTGAGACAATGGCTGAGAGTGGTAAACTTCAGATTGAGAAGTTTGATGGAAAAGACTTTGGTTGGTGGAAAATGCAAATGGAGGATTTGCTAGTTCAGAAGGATTTGGACATGGTATTGGGTGACAAACCGGAGAAGTTAAAACAGGACGAGTGGGAGGCCTTGGATAAAAAGGCTAAGGCAGTTATTAGATTGTCGCTAACGAAGGATGTGGCGTTCAACATTCTGAAGGAAACCACAGCGCGTGGGATTATGAATGCACTTTCTAATATGTACGAAAAGCCTTCGGCAGCTAACAAGGTTTTCCTGATACGTGAACTCGTGAACACAAAGATGAAAGAAGGAAGTTCAGTTACAGTACACATCAACAACTTGAACTCGATTTTGTCAAGACTTGGGTCAGTTGGCATCAAATTCGAGGATGAGGTTCAGGCTTTACTACTGTTATCATCATTGCCAGATAGTTGGTCAGGGACTGTTACAGCGATTACTAGTTCTACCAGCGAGTTCACTTTTGATGGGATTCGGGATCTTATTCGAGTTCACTTTTGATAAAAAAAAGGGCTCACGGGGTGTTGGGGATATCCTGAATGTACAATATTTTTTTTCTTCGCTCTATGAATATACAGTAAAAAAATTACACTATATGTTTTTATGTTAATGTTTCTCATCAGGTGGTATCTTTTCGCCCTAACTCAGTTAATTTTTTCATGTTAACTTTTAACACGTGCTACTAACATGAGAGCATATTGGTCAATGCCCTAATATGAGTAGCACGTGTTAATAATCAATAAAAAAAATACCTAGGTTAGAGGAAAAGGATTTGGCCAGATGAGAAATAGTAAAATAAAGAACATGAAATGAAATAGTAAAATAAAGAACATGCAATGAATTTCGTTAGCTAAAGGACGCTATGTAATTTAGCTAAAATGGTATTTACTCTTTTTATATATATAAAAAAGATATATATTAAAAAGTAAACCACACGGAGTTGACACATAGCTTGCTTTTGGAGATTTCGGATGAAAGGCAAGGAGATGACATAACAATGAGTAAAGAGATGCATGTTAGGTTTACGTGTTGGACGGGAGTCATCATGTTACTCAACTTAAAGTGATAAGGTAAGTTTTGTCTTCGGATGGGTAAAATTTCAAGCAACATATCATTTCCGATGTTTAGCTTTTTTTATATATATTATTAAATGCAAACAATAATGTAGGTTTACATATTAGAACACATGTAGTGGCATGATGAATTGGCGTTAAATGGGGATTTTAAGCCCTATTCGTGTCCCAAACACCACCCCTGGCATGAAAGGGCTCCAAATCCTTTGAGTGGGAAATATAAAGCGTTGTGCTTGTTGGGTTTTGTGGAGACTTGATTTGGGCTCAGATTAGAAGACAATAAGTGGCAGACCAATTAAGTTGAAGACCTGGCCCGTTTTATTTAATTAGCCCATTATTAGTTTTCTTGGGGATTAAGTAGTAAACCCTAATCTTGTATTATAAATAGATTATCTTGTACTTGTAATTCCTCATCACGAGTGAGGCAGAAAGCAATAATAAAATATCCTGGTTGCAGCCCGTGGACGTAGGTCAGCCGACAGAACCACGTAAATCCTTGTGTTCTCGTCTTCGTTTATTTTTATCTCTTGCAGTTTGTTTGTGTTTGGTGTGTTGATCGAGAGATCGAATCCTAACAACTGGTATCAGAGCCACGGCTCGTTACACATGGGAGAAACACAACGCGAGAGATAGACAGGTTAGTTTTTTTTGGCAACAGGCTATTAAAATTTATATCAATCGTTTCTTTCGTTCGAGACTTCAGTTCGAAGAACCCCACTTTTACATCACAACAAAAAATGACAAAATCACTTTGAGATTTTTTGGCAGTAGCGTCTTCCGCAAGTTGTTTTCATTCTTTTGTGAGGCCTAGAACAAAAGAAATAAAAAGGAAAAAGGCAATTAATACATTTTGCGAGATCTGAGTTTTTTTTTTTATTTCCCTTTGACCAGGTATTATATATATATTTTTAATTGGGTCATTGACTAGGGTGGTAGCTCAGTTTTGTTTCCTGTGATCAGTTTTGATCGAGTTTGTTTCTTTGACTATTGGGCCTATTGGGTTTGACTTTGGCTTACGGTTGGTTATCGGGCAGCTTAGCCGAATAATTTTGGTGTGATTATGGTGGTGTTGTTGGTTTATTGTGTTTGTCCAACATTATTTTTCTGGTTCTTTTTTACCGAGATTCAAAGTCAGGAAATTACTCAGTTTGAGACAATGGCTGAGAGTGGTAAACTTCAGATTGAGAAGTTTGATGGAAAAGACTTTGGTTGGTGGAAAATGCAAATGGAGGATTTGCTAGTTCAGAAGGATTTGGACATGGTATTGGGTGACAAACCGGAGAAGTTAAAACAGGACGAGTGGGAGGCCTTGGATAAAAAGGCTAAGGCAGTTATTAGATTGTCGCTAACGAAGGATGTGGCGTTCAACATTCTGAAGGAAACCACAGCGCGTGGGATTATGAATGCACTTTCTAATATGTACGAAAAGCCTTCGGCAGCTAACAAGGTTTTCCTGATACGTGAACTCGTGAACACAAAGATGAAAGAAGGAAGTTCAGTTACAGAACACATCAACAACTTGAACTCGATTTTGTCAAGACTTGGGTCAGTTGGCATCAAATTCGAGGATGAGGTTCAGGCTTTACTACTGTTATCATCATTGCCAGATAGTTGGTCAGGGACTGTTACAGCGATTACTAGTTCTACCAGCGAGTTCACTTTTGATGGGATTCGGGATCTTATTCGAGTTCACTTTTGATAAAAAAGGGCTCACGGGGTGTTGGGGATATCCTGAATGTACAATATTTTTTTTCTTCGCTCTATGAATATACAGTAAAAAAATTACACTATATGTTTTTTATGTTAATGTTTCTCATCAGGTGGTATCTTTTCGCCCTAACTTAGTTAATTTTTTCATGTTAACTTTTAACACGTGCTACTAACATGAGAGCATAATGGTCATTGCCCTAATATGAGTAGCACGTGTTAATAATCAATAAAAAAAATACCTAGGTTAGAGGAAAAGGATTTGGCCAGATGAGAAATAGTAAAATAAAGAACATGAAATGAAATAGTAAAATAAAGAACATGCAATGAATTTCGTTAGCTAAAGGACGCTATGTAATTTAGCTAAAATGGTATTTACTCTTTTTATATATATAAAAAAGATATATATTAAAAAGTAAACCACACGGAGTTGACACATAGCTTGCTTTTGGAGATTTCGGATGAAAGGCAAGGAGATGACATAACAATGAGTAAAGAGATGCATGTTAGGTTTACGTGTTGGACGGGAGTCATCATGTTACTCAACTTAAAGTGATAAGGTAAGTTTTGTCTTCGGATGGGTAAAATTTCAAGCAACATATCATTTCCGATGTTTAGCTTTTTTTTATATATATTATTAAATGCAAACAATAATGTAGGTTTACATATTAGAACACATGTAGTGGCATGATGAATTGGCGTTAAATGGGGATTTTAAGCCCTATTCGTGTCCCAAACACCACCCCTGGCATGAAAGGGCTCCAAATCCTTTGAGTGTGAAATATAAAGCGTTGTGCTTGTTGGGTTTTGTGGAGACTTGATTTGGGCTCAGATTAGAAGACAATAAGTGGCAGACCAATTAAGTTGAAGACCTGGCCCGTTTTATTTAATTAGCCCATTATTAGTTTTCTTGGGGACTAAGTAGTAAACCCTAATCTTGTATTATAAATAGATTATCTTGTACTTGTAATTCCTCATCACGAGTGAGGCAGAAAGCAATAATAAAATATCCTGGTTGCAGCCCGTGGACGTAGGTCAGCCGACAGAACCACGTAAATCCTTGTGTTCTCGTGTTCGTTTATTTTTATCTCTTACAGTTTGTTTGTGTTTGGTGTGTTGATCGAGAGATCGAATCCTAACAACTGGTATCAGAGCCATGGCTCGTTACACATGGGAGAAACACAACGCGAGAGATAGACCGGTTAGTTTTTTTTGGCAGCAGGCTATTAAAATTTATATCAATCGTTTCTTTCGTTCGAGACTTCAGTTCGAAGAACCCCACTTTTACATCACAACAAAAAATGACAAAATCACTTTGAGATTTTTTGGCAATAGCGTCTTCCGCAAGTTGTTTTCATTCTTTTGTGAGGCATAGAACAAAAGAAATAAAAAGGAAAAAGGCAATTAATACATTTTGCGAGATCTGAGTTTTTTTTTTTATTTCCCTTTGACCAGGTATTAAATATATATTTTTAATTGGGTCATTGACTAGGGTGGTAGCTCAGTTTTGTTTCCTGTGATCAGTTTTGATCGAGTTTGTTTCTTTGACTATTGGGCCTATTGGGTTTGACTTTGGCTTACGGTTGGTTATCAGGCAGTTTAGCCGAATAATTTTGGTGTGATTATTGTGGTGTTGTTGGTTTATTGTGTTTGTCCAATATTATTTTTCTGGTTCTTTTTTACCGAGATTCAAAGTCAGGAAATTACTCAGTTTGAGACAATGGCTGAGAGTGGTAAACTTCAGATTGAGAAGTTTGATGGAAAAGACTTTGGTTGGTGGAAAATGCAAATGGAGGATTTGCTAGTTCAGAAGGATTTGGACATGGTATTGGGTGACAAACCGGAGAAGTTAAAACAGGACGAGTGGGAGGCCTTGGATAAAAAGGCTAAGGCAGTTATTAGATTGTCGCTAACGAAGGATGTGGCGTTCAACATTCTGAAGGAAACCACAGCGCGTGGGATTATGAATGCACTTTCTAATATGTACGAAAAGCCATCGGCAGTTAACAAGGTTTTCCTGATACGTGAACTCGTGAACACAAAGATGAAAGAAGGAAGTTCAGTTACAGTACACATCAACAACTTGAACTCGATTTTGTCAAGACTTGGGTCAGTTGGCATCAAATTCGAGGATGAGGTTCAGGCTTTACTACTGTTATCATCATTGCCAGATAGTTGGTCAGGGACTGTTACAGCGATTACTAGTTCTACCAGCGAGTTCACTTTTAATGGGATTCGGGATCTTATTCGAGTTCACTTTTGATAAAAAAGGGCTCACGGGGTGTTGGGGATATCCTGAATGTACAATATTTTTTTTCTTCGCTTTATGAATATACAGTAAAAAAATTACACTATATGTTTTTTATGTTAATGTTTCTCATCAGGTGGTATCTTTTCGCCCTAACTTAGTTAATTTTTTCATGTTAACTTTTAACACGTGCTACTAACATGAGAGCATAATGGTCATTGCCCTAATATGAGTAGCACGTGTTAATAATCAATAAAAAAAATACCTAGGTTAGAGGAAAAAAAAAAGGCCAGATGAGAAATAGTAAAATAAAGAACATGAAATGAAATAGTAAAATAATGAACATGCAATGAATTTCGTTAGCTAAAGGACGCTATGTAATTTAGCTAAAATGGTATTTACTCTTTTTATATATATAAAAAAGATATATATTAAAAAGTAAACCACACGGAGTTGACACATAGCTTGCTTTTGGAGATTTCGGATGAAAGGCAAGGAGATGACATAACAATGAGTAAAGAGATGCATGTTAGGTTTACGTGTTGGACGGGAGTCATCATGTTACTCAACTTAAAGTGATAAGGTAAGTTTTGTCTTCGGATGGGTAAAATTTCAAGCAACATATCATTTCCGATGTTTAGCTTTTTTTTATATATATTATTAAATGCAAACAATAATGTAGGTTTACATATTAGAACACATGTAGTGGCATGATGAATTGGCGTTAAATGGGGATTTTAAGCCCTATTCGTGTCCCAAACACCACCCCTGGCATGAAAGGGCTCCAAATCCTTTGAGTGTGAAATATAAAGCGTTGTGCTTGTTGGGTTTTGTGGAGACTTGATTTGGGCTCAGATTAGAAGACAATAAGTGGCAGACCAATTAAGTTGAAGACCTGGCCCGTTTTATTTAATTAGCCCATTATTAGTTTTCTTGGGGATTAAGTAGTAAACCCTAATCTTGTATTATAAATAGATTATCTTGTACTTGTAATTCCTCATCACGAGTGAGGCAGAAAGCAATAATAAAATATCCTGGTTGCAGCCCGTGGACGTAGGTCAGCCGATTGAACCACGTAAATCCTTGTGTTCTCGTGTTCGTTTATTTTTATCTCTTGCAGTTTGTTTGTGTTTGGTGTGTTGATCGAGAGATCGAATCCTAACAACTGGTATCAGAGCCACGGCTCGTTACACATGGGAGAAACACAACGCGAGAGATAGACCGGTTAGTTTTTTTTGGCAGCAGGCTATTAAAATTTATATCAATCGTTTCTTTCGTTCGAGACTTCAGTTCGAAGAACCCCACTTTTACATCACAACAAAAAATGACAAAATCACTTTGAGATTTTTTGGCAGTAGCGTCTTCCGCAAGTTGTTTTCATTCTTTTGTGAGGCATAGAACAAAAGAAATAAAAAGGAAAAAGGCAATTAATACATTTTGCGAGATCTGAGTTTTTTTTTTTTTATTTCCCTTTGACCAGGTATTAAATATATATTTTTAATTGGGTCATTGACTAGGGTGGTAGCTCAGTTTTGTTTCCTGTGATCAGTTTTGATCGAGTTTGTTTCTTTAACTATTGGGCCTATTGGGTTTGACTTTGGCTTACGGTTGGTTATCGGGCAGTTTAGCCGAATAATTTTGGTGTGATTATTGTGGTGTTGTTGGTTTATTGTGTTTGTCCAATATTATTTTTCTGGTTCTTTTTTACCGAGATTCAAAGTCAGGAAATTACTCAGTTTGAGACAATGGCTGAGAGTGGTAAACTTCAGATTGAGAAGTTTGATGGAAAAGACTTTGGTTGGTGGAAAATGCAAATGGAGGATTTGCTAGTTCAGAAGGATTTGGACATGGTATTGGGTGACAAACCGGAGAAGTTAAAACAGGACGAGTGGGAGGCCTTGGATAAAAAGGCTAAGGCAGTTATTAGATTGTCGCTAACGAAGGATGTGGCGTTCAACATTCTGAAGGAAACCACAGCGCGTGGGTTTATGAATGCACTTTCTAATATGTACGAAAAGCCTTCGGCAGCTAACAAGGTTTTCCTGATACGTGAACTCGTGAACACAAAGATGAAAGAAGGAAGTTCAGTTACAGTACACATCAACAACTTGAACTCGATTTTGTCAAGACTTGGGTCAGTTGGCATCAAATTCGAGGATGAGGTTCAGGCTTTACTACTATTATCATCATTGCCAGATAGTTGGTCAGGGACTGTTACAGCGATTACTAGTTCTACCAGCGAGTTCACTTTTGATGGGATTCGGGATCTTATTCGAGTTCACTTTTGATAAAAAAGGGCTCACGGGGTGTTGGGGATATCCTGAATGTACAATATTTTTTTTCTTCGCTCAATGAATATACAGTAAAAAAATTACACTATATGTTTTTTATGTTAATGTTTCTCATCAGGTGGTATCTTTTCGCCCTAACTTAGTTAATTTTTTCATGTTAACTTTTAACACGTGCTACTAACATGAGAGCATAATGGTCATTGCCCTAATATGAGTAGCACGTGTTAATAATCAATAAAAAAAATACCTAGGTTAGAGGAAAAGGATATGGCCAGATGAGAAATAGTAAAATAAAGAACATGAAATGAAATAGTAAACTAAAGAACATGCAATGAATTTCGTTAGCTAAAGGACGCTATGTAATTTAGCTAAAATGGTATTTACTCTTTTTATATATATAAAAAAGATATATATTAAAAAGTAAACCACACGGAGTTGACACATAGCTTGCTTTTGGAGATTTCGGATGAAAGGCAAGGAGATGACATAACAATGAGTAAAGAGATGCATGTTAGGTTTACGTGTTGGACGGGAGTCATCATGTTACTCAACTTAAAGTGATAAGGTAAGTTTTGTCTTCGGATGGGTAAAATTTCAAGCAACATATCATTTCCGATGTTTAGCTTTTTTTTTATATATATTATTAAATGCAAACAATAATGTAGGTTTACATATTAGAACACATGTAGTGGCATGATGAATTGGCGTTAAATGGGGATTTTAAGCCCTATTCGTGTCCCAAACACCACCCCTGGCATGAAAGGGCTCCAAATCCTTTGAGTGTGAAATATAAAGCGTTGTGCTTGTTGGGTTTTGTGGAGACTTGATTTGGGCTCAGATTAGAAGACAATAAGTGGCAAACCAATTAAGTTGAAGACCTGGCCCGTTTTATTTAATTAGCCCATTATTAGTTTTCTTGGGGATTAAGTAGTAAACCCTAATCTTGTATTATAAATAGATTATCTTGTACTTGTAATTCCTCATCACGAGTGAGGCAGAAAGCAATAATAAAATATCCTGGTTGCAGCCCGTGGACGTAGGTCAGCCGACAGAACCACGTAAATCCTTGTGTTCTCGTGTTCGTTTATTTTTATCTCTTGCAGTTTGTTTGTGTTTGGTGTGTTGATCGAGAGATCGAATCCTAACAACTGGTATCAGAGCCACGGCTCGTTACACATGGGAGAAACACAACGCGAGAGATAGACCGGTTAGTTTTTTTTGGCAGCAGGCTATTAAAATTTATATCAATCGTTTCTTTCGTTCGAGACTTCAGTTCGAAGAACCCCACTTTTACATCACAACAAAAAATGACAAAATCTCTTTGAGATTTTTTGGCAGTAGCGTCTTCCGCAAGTTGTTTTCATTCTTTTGTGAGGCATAGAACAAAAGAAATAAAAAGGAAAAAGGAAATTAATACGTTTTGCGAGATCTGAGTTTTTTTTTTATTTCCCTTTGACTAGGTATTAAATATATATTTTTAATTGGGTCATTGACTAGGGTGGTAGCTCAGTTTTGTTTCCTGTGATCAGTTTTGATCGAGTTTGTTTCTTTGACTATTGGGCCTATTGGGTTTGACTTTGGCTTACGGTTGGTTATCGGGCAGTTTAGCGGAATAATTTTGGTGTGATTATTGTGGTGTTGTTGGTTTATTGTGTTTGTCCAATATTATTTTTCTGGTTCTTTTTTACCGAGATTCAAAGTCAGGAAATTACTCAGTTTGAGACAATGGCTGAGAGTGGTAAACTTCAGATTGAGAAGTTTGATGGAAAAGACTTTGGTTGGTGGAAAATGCAAATGGAGGATTTGCTAGTTCAGAAGGATTTGGACATGGTATTGGGTGACAAACCGGAGAAGTTAAAACAGGACGAGTGGGAGGCCTTGGATAAAAAGGCTAAGGCAGTTATTAGATTGTCGCTAACGTAGGATGTGGCGTTCAACATTCTGAAGGAAACCACAGCGCGTGGGATTATGAATGCACTTTCTAATATGTACGAAAAGCCTTCGGCAGCTAACAAGGTTTTCCTGATACGTGAACTCGTGAACACAAAGATGAAAGAAGGAAGTTCAGTTACAGTACACATCAACAACTTGAACTCGATTTTGTCAAGATTTGGGTCAGTTGGCATCAAATTCGAGGATGAGGTTCAGGCTTTACTACTGTTATCATCATTGCCAGATAGTTGGTCAGGGACTGTTACAGCGATTACTAGTTCTACCAGCGAGTTCACTTTTGATGGGATTCGGGATCTTATTCGAGTTCACTTTTGATAAAAAGGGCTCACGGGGTGTTGGGGATATCCTGAATGTACAATATTTTTTTTTCTTCGCTCTATGAATATACAGTAAAAAAATTACACTATATGTTTTTATGTTAATGTTTCTCATCAGGTGGTATCTTTTCGCCCTAACTTAGTTAATTTTTTCATGTTAACTTTTAACACGTGCTACTAACATGAGAGCATAATGGTCATTGCCCTAATATGAGTAGCACGTGTTAATAATCAATAAAAAAATACCTAGGTTAGAGGAAAAGGATATGGCCAGATGAGAAATAGTAAAATAAAGAACATGAAATGAAATAGTAAAATAAAGAACATGCAATGAATTTCGTTAGCTAAAGGACGCTATGTAATTTAGCTAAAATGGTATTTACTCTTTTTATATATATAAAAAAGATATATATTAAAAAGTAAACCACACGGAGTTGACACATAGCTTGCTTTTGGAGATTTCGGATGAAAGGCAAGGAGATGACATAACAATGAGTAAAGAGATGCATGTTAGGTTTACGTGTTGGACGGGAGTCATCATGTTACTCAACTTAAAGTGATAAGGTAAGTTTTGTCTTCGTATGGGTAAAATTTCAAGCAACATATCATTTCCGATGTTTAGCTTTTTTTTATATATATTATTAAATGCAAACAATAATGTAGGTTTACATATTAGAACACATGTAGTGGCATGATGAATTGGCGTTAAATGGGGATTTTAAGCCCTATTCGTGTCCCAAACACCACCCCTGGCATGAAAGGGCTCCAAATCCTTTGAGTGTGAAATATAAAGCGTTGTGTTTGTTGGGTTTTGTGGAGACTTGATTTGGGCTCAGATTAGAAGACAATAAGTGGCAGACCAATTAAATTGAAGACCTGGCCCGTTTTATTTAATTAGCCCATTATTAGTTTTCTTGGGGATTAAGTAGTAAACCCTAATCTTGTATTATAAATAGATTATCTTGTACTTGTAATTCCTCATCACGAGTGAGGCAGAAAGCAATAATAAAATATCCAGGTTGCAGCCCGTGGACGTAGGTCAGCCGACAGAACCACGTAAATCCTTGTGTTCTCGTGTTCGTTTATTTTTATCTCTTGCAGTTTGTTTGTGTTTGGTGTGTTGATCGAGAGATCGAATCCTAACAACTGGTATCAGAGCCACGGCTCGTTACACATGGGAGAAACACAACGCGAGAGATAGACCGGTTAGTTTTTTTTGGCAGCAGGCTATTAAAATTTATATCAATCGTTTCTTTCGTTCGAGACTTCAGTTCGAAGAACCCCACTTTTACATCACAACAAAAAATGACAAAATCACTATGAGATTTTTTGGCAGTAGCGTCTTCCGCAAGTTGTTTTCATTCTTTTGTGAGGCATAGAACAAAAGAAATAAAAAGGAAAAAGGCAATTAATACATTTTGCGAGATCTGAGTTTTTTTTATTTCCCTTTGACCAGGTATTAAATATATATTTTTAATTGGGTCATTGACTAGGGTGGTAGCTCAGTTTGTTTCCTGTGATCAGTTTTGATCGAGTTTGTTTCTTTGACTATTGGGCCTATTGGGTTTGACTTTGGCTTACGGTTGGTTATTGGGCAGTTTAGCCGAATAATTTTGGTGTGATTATTGTGGTGTTGTTTGTTTATTGTGTTTGTCCAATATTATTTTTCTGGTTCTTTTTTACCGAGATTCAAAGTCAGGAAATTACTCAGTTTGAGACAATGGCTGAGAGTGGTAAACTTCAGATTCAGAAGTTTGATGGAAAAGACTTTGGTTGGTGGAAAATGCACATGGAGGATTTGCTAGTTCAGAAGGATTTGGACATGGTATTGGGTGACAAACCGGAGAAGTTAAAACTGGACGAGTGGGAGGCCTTGGATAAAAAGGCTAAGGCAGTTATTAGATTGTCGCTAACGAAGGATGTGGCGTTCAACATTCTGAAGGAAACCACAGCGCGTGGGATTATGAATGCACTTTCTAATATGTACGAAAAGCCTTCGGCAGCTAACAAGGTTTTCCTGATACGTGAACTCGTGAACACAAAGATGAAAGAAGGAAGTTCAGTTACAGTACACATCAACAACTTGAACTCGATTTTGTCAAGACTTGGGTCAGTTGGCATCAAATTCGAGGATGAGGTTCAGGCTTTACTACTGTTATCATCATTGCCAGATAGTTGGTCAGGGACTGTTACAGCGATTACTAGTTCTACCAGCGAGTTCACTTTTGATGGGATTCGGGATCTTATTCGAGTTCACTTTTGATAAAAAAGGGCTCACGGAGTGTTGGGGATATCCTGAATGTACAATATTTTTTTTCTTCGCTCTATTAATATACAGTAAAAAAATTACACTATATGTTTTTTATGTTAATGTTTCTCATCAGGTGGTATCTTTTCGCCCTAACTTAGTTAATTTTTTCATGTTAACTTTTAACACGTGCTACTAACATGAGAGCATAATGGTCATTGCCCTAATATGAGTAGCACGTGTTAATAATCAATAAAAAAAATACCTAGGTTAGAGGAAAAGGATATGGCCAGATGAGAAATAGTAAAATAAAGAACATGAAATGAAATAGTAAAATAAAGAACATGCAATGAATTTCGTTAGCTAAAGGACGCTATGTAATTTAGCTAAAATGGTATTTACTCTTTTTATATATATAAAAAAGATATATATTAAAAAGTAAACCACACGGAGTTGACACATAGCTTGCTTTTGGAGATTTCGGATGAAAGGCAAGGAGATGACATAACAATGAGTAAAGAGATGCATGTTAGGTTTACGTGTTGGACGGGAGTCATCATGTTACTCAACTTAAAGTGATAAGGTAAGTTTTGTCTTCGGATGGGTAAAATTTCAAGCAACATATCATTTCCGATGTTTAGCTTTTTTTTATATATATTATTAAATGCAAACAATAATGTAGGTTTACATATTAGAACACATGTAGTGGCATGATGAATTGGCGTTAAATGGGGATTTTAAGCCCTATTCGTGTCCCAAACACCACCCCTGGCATGAAAGGGCTCCAAATCCTTTGAGTGTGAAATATAAAGCGTTGTGCTTGTTGGGTTTTGTGGAGACTTGATTTGGGCTCAGATTAGAAGACAATAAGTGGCAGACTAATTAAGTTGAAGACCTGGCCCGTTTTATTTAATTAGCCCATTATTAGTTTTCTTGGGGATTAATTAGTAAACCCTAATCTTGTATTATAAATAGATTATCTTGTACTTGTAATTCCTCATCACGAGTGAGGCAGAAAGCAATAATAAAATATCCTGGTTGCAGCCCGTGGACGTAGGTCAGCCGACAGAACCACGTAAATCCTTGTGTTCTCGTGTTCGTTTATTTTTATCTCTTGCAGTTTGTTTGTGTTTGGTGTGTTGATCGAGAGATCGAATCCTAACAACTGGTATCAGAGCCACGGCTCGTTACACATGGGAGAAACACAACGCGAGAGATAGACCGGTTAGTTTTTTTTGGCAGCAGGCTATTAAAATTTATATCAATCGTTTCTTTCGTTCGAGACTTCAGTTCGAAGAACCCCACTTTTACATCACAACAAAAAATGACAAAATCACTTTGAGATTTTTTGGCAGTAGCGTCTTCCGCAAGTTGTTTTCATTCTTTTGTGAGGCATAGAACAAAAGAAATAAAAAGGAAAAAGGCAATTAATACATTTTGCGAGATCTGAGTTTTTTTTTTTATTTCCCTTTGACCAGGTATTAAATATATATTTTTAATTGGGTCATTGACTAGGGTGGTAGCTCAGTTTTGTTTCCTGTGATCAGTTTTGATCGAGTTTGTT
This sequence comes from Ambrosia trifida, assembly GCA_028751855.1. Classification (NCBI taxonomy): domain Eukaryota; kingdom Viridiplantae; phylum Streptophyta; class Magnoliopsida; order Asterales; family Asteraceae; genus Ambrosia; species Ambrosia trifida. The sequence goes on along the minus strand of CM054129.1, from coordinate 27,247,587 downwards.
TCTTTAACTATTGGGCCTATTGGGTTTGACTTTGGCTTACGGTTGGTTATCGGGCAGTTTAGCCGAATAATTTTGGTGTGATTATTGTGGTGTTGTGGGTTTATTGTGTTTGTCCAATATTATTTTTCTGGTTCTTTTTTACCGAGATTCAAAGTCAGGAAATTACTCAGTTTGAGACAATGGCTGAGAGTGGTAACTTCAGATTGAGAAGTTTGATGGAAAAGACTTTGGTTGGTGGAAAATGCAAATGGAGGATTTGCTAGTTCAGAAGGATTTGGACATGGTATTGGGTGACAAACCGGAGAAGTTAAAACAGGACGAGTGGGAGGCCTTGGATAAAAAGGCTAAGGCAGTTATTAGATTGTCGCTAACGAAGGATGTGGCGTTCAACATTCTGAAGGAAACCACAGCGCGTGGGATTATGAATGCACTTTCTAATATGTACGAAAAGCCTTCGGCAGCTAACAAGGTTTTCCTGATACGTGAACTCGTGAACACAAAGATGAAAGAAGGAAGTTCAGTTACAGTACACATGAACAACTTGAACTCGATTTTGTCAAGACTTGGGTCAGTTGGCATCAAATTCGAGGATGAGGTTCAGGCTTTACTACTGTTATCATCATTGCCAGATAGTTGGTCAGGGACTGTTACAGCGATTACTAGTTCTACCAGCGAGTTCACTTTTGATGGGATTCGGGATCTTATTCGAGTTCACTTTTGATAAAAAAGGGCTCACGGGGTGTTGGGGATATCTTGAATGTACAATATTTTTTTTCTTCGCTCTATGAATATACAGTAAAAAAATTACACTATATGTTTTTTATGTTAATGTTTCTCATCAGGTGGTATCTTTTCGCCCTAACTTAGTTAATTTTTTCATGTTAACTTTTAACACGTGCTACTAACATGAGAGCATAATGGTCATTGCCCTAATATGAGTAGCACGTGTTAATAATCAATAAAAAAAATACCTAGGTTAGAGGAAAAGGATATGGCCAGATGAGAAATAGTAAAATAAAGAACATGAAATGAAATAGTAAAATAAAGAACATGCAATGAATTTCGTTAGCTAAAGGACGCTATGTAATTTAGCTAAAATGGTATTTACTCTTTTTATATATATAAAAAAGATATATATTAAAAAGTAAACCACACGGAGTTGACACATAGCTTGCTTTTGGAGATTTCGGATGAAAGGCAAGGAGATGACATAACAATGAGTAAAGAGATGCATGTTAGGTTTACGTGTTGGACGGGAGTCATCATGTTACTCAACTTAAAGTGATAAGGTAAGTTTTGTCTTCGGATGGGTAAAATTTCAAGCAACATATCATTTCCGATGTTTAGCTTTTTTTTATATATATTATTAAATGCAAACAATAATGTAGGTTTACATATTAGAACACATGTAGTGGCATGATGAATTGGCGTTAAATGGGGATTTTAAGCCCTATTCGTGTCCCAAACACCACCCCTGGCATGAAAGGGCTCCAAATCCTTTGAGTGTGAAATATAAAGCGTTGTGCTTGTTGGGTTTTGTGGAGACTTGATTTGGGCTCAGATTAGAAGACAATAAGTGGCAGACCAATTAAGTTGAAGACCTGGCCCGTTTTATTTAATTAGCCCATTATTAGTTTTCTTGGGGATTAATTAGTAAACCCTAATCTTGTATTATAAATAGATTATCTTGTACTTGTAATTCCTCATCACGAGTGAGGCAGAAAGCAATAATAAAATATCCTGGTTGCAGCCCGTGGACGTAGGTCAGCCGACAGAACCACGTAAATCCTTGTGTTCTCGTGTTCGTTTATTTTTATCTCTTGCAGTTTGTTTGTGTTTGGTGTGTTGATCGAGAGATCGAATCCTAACAACTGGTATCAGAGCCACGGCTCGTTACACATGGGAGAAACACAACGCGAGAGATAGACCGGTTAGTTTTTTTTGGCAGCAGGCTATTAAAATTTATATCAATCGTTTCTTTCGTTCGAGACTTCAGTTTGAAGAACCCCACTTTTACATCACAACAAAAAATGACAAAATCACTTTGAGATTTTTTGGCAGTAGCGTCTTCCGCAAGTTTTTTTCATTCTTTTGTGAGGCATATAACAAAAGAAATAAAAAGGAAAAAGGAAATTAATACATTTTGCGAGATCTGAGTTTTTTTTTTTATTTCCCTTTGACCAGGTATTAAATATATATTTTTAATTGGGTCATTGACTAGGGTGGTAGCTCAGTTTTGTTTCCTGTGATCAGTTTTGATCGAGTTTGTTTCTTTGACTATTGGGCCTATTGGGTTTGACTTTGGCTTACGGTGGGTTATCGGGCAGTTTAGCCGAATAATTTTGGTGTGATTATTGTGGTGTTGTTGGTTTATTGTGTTTGTCCAATATTATTTTTCAGGTTCTTTTTTACCGAGATTCAAAGTCAGGAAATTACTCAGTTTGAGACAATGGCTGAGAGTGGTAAACTTCAGATTGAGAAGTTTGATGGAAAAGACTTTGGTTGGTGGAAAATGCAAATGGAGGATTTGCTAGTTCAGAAGGATTTGGACATGGTATTGGGTGACAAACCGGAGAAGTTAAAACAGGACGAGTGGGAGGCCTTGGATAAAAAGGCTAAGGCAGTTATTAGATTGTCGCTAACGAAGGATGTGGCGTTCAACATTCTGAAGGAAACCACAGCGCGTGGGATTATGAATGCACTTTCTAATATGTACGAAAAGCCTTCGGCAGCTAACAAGGTTTTCCTGATACGTGAACTCGTGAACACAAAGATGAAAGAAGGAAGTTCAGTTACAGTACACATCAACAACTTGAACTCGATTTTGTCAAGACTTGGGTCAGTTGGCATCAAATTCGAGGATGAGGTTCAGGCTTTACTACTGTTATCATCATTTCCAGATAGTTGGTCAGGGACTGTTACAACGATTACTAGTTCTACCAGCGAGTTCACTTTTGATGGGATTCGGGATCTTATTCGAGTTCACTTTTGATAAAAAGGGCTCACGGGGTGTTGGGGATATCCTGAATGTACAATATATTTTTTCTTCGCTCTATGAATATACAGTAAAAAAATTACACTATATGTTTTTATGTTAATGTTTCTCATCAGGTGGTATCTTTTCGCCCTAACTTAGTTAATTTTTTCATGTTAACTTTTAACACGTGCTACTAACATGAGAGCATAATGGTCATTGCCCTAATATGAGTAGCACGTGTTAATAATCAATAAAAAAAATACCTAGGTTAGAGGAAAAGGATATGGCCAGATGAGAAATAGTAAAATAAAGAACATGAAATGAAATAGTAAAATAAAGAACATGCAATGAATTTCGTTAGCTAAAGGACGCTATGTAATTTAGCTAAAATGGTATTTACTCTTTTTATATATATAAAAAAGATATATATTAAAAAGTAAACCACACGGAGTTGACACATAGCTTGCCTTTGGAGATTTCGGATGAAAGGCAAGGAGATGACATAACAATGAGTAAAGAGATGCATGTTAGGTTTACGTGTTGGACGGGAGTCATCATGTTACTCAACTTAAAGTGATAAGGTAAGTTTTGTCTTCGGATGGGTAAAATTTCAAGCAACATATCATTTCCGATGTCTAGCTTTTTTTTATATATATTATTAAATGCAAACAATAATGTAGGTTTACATATTAGAACACATGTAGTGGCATGATGAATTGGCGTTAAATGGGGATTTTAAGCCCTATTCGTGTCCCAAACACCACCCCTGGCATGAAAGGGCTCCAAATCCTTTGAGTGTGAAATATAAAGCGTTGTGCTTGTTGGGTTTTGTGGAGACTTGATTTGGGCTCAAATTAGAAGACAATCAGTGGCAGACCAATTAAGTTGAAGACCTGGCCCGTTTTATTTAATTAGCCCATTATTAGTTTTCTTGGGGATTAAGTAGTAAACCCTAATCTTGTATTATAAATAGATTATCTTGTACTTGTAATTCCTCATCACGAGTGAGGCAGAAAGCAATAATAAAATATCCTGGTTGCAGCCCGTGGACGTAGGTCAGCCGACAGAACCACGTAAATCCTTGTGTTCTCGTGTTCGTTTATTTTTATCTCTTGCAGTTTGTTTGTGTTTGGTGTGTTGATCGAGAGATCGAATCCTAACAACTGGTATCAGAGCCACGGCTCGTTACACATGGGAGAAACACAACGCGAGAGATAGACCGGTTAGTTTTTTTTGGCAGCAGGCTATTAAAATTTATATCAATCGTTTCTTTCGTTCAAGACTTCAGTTCGAAGAACCCCACTTTTACATCACAACAAAAAATGACAAAATCACTTTGAGATTTTTTGGCAGTAGCGTCTTCCGCAAGTTGTTTTCATTCTTTTGTGAGGCATAGAACAAAAGAAATAAAAAGGAAAAAGGAAATTAATACATTTTGCGAGATCTGAGTTTTTTTTTTTTATTTCCCTTTGACCAGGTATTAAATATATATTTTTAATTGGGTCATTGACTAGGGTGGTAGCTCAGTTTTGTTTCCTGTGATCAGTTTTGATCGAGTTTGTTTCTTTGACTATTGGGCCTATTGGGTTTGACTTTGGCTTACGGTTGGTTATCGGGCAGTTTAGCCGAATAATTTTGGTGTGATTATTGTGGTGTTGTTGGTTTATTGTGTTTGTCCAATATTATTTTTCTGGTTCTTTTTTACCGAGATTCAAAGTCAGGAAATTACTCAGTTAGAGACAATGGCTGAGAGTGGTAAACTTCAGATTGAGAAGTTTGATGGAAAAGACTTTGGTTAGTGGAAAATGCAAATGGAGGATTTGCTAGTTCAGAAGGATTTGGACATGGTATTGGGTGACAAACCGGAGAAGTTAAAACAGGACGAGTGGGAGGCCTTGGATAAAAAGGCTAAGGCAGTTATTAGATTGTCGCTAACGAAGGATGTGGCGTTCAACATTCTGAAGGAAACCACAGCGCGTGGGATTATGAATGCACTTTCTAATATGTACGAAAAGCCTTCGGCAGCTAACAAGGTTTTCCTGATACGTGAACTCGTGAACACAAAGATGAAAGAAGGAAGTTCAGTTACAGTACACATGAACAACTTGAACTCGATTTTGTCAAGACTTGGGTCAGTTGGCATCAAATTCGAGGATGAGGTTCAGGCTTTACTACTGTTATCATCATTGCCAGATAGTTGGTCAGGGACTGTTACAGCGATTACTAGTTCTACCAGCGAGTTCACTTTTGATGGGATTCGGGATCTTATTCGAGTTCACTTTTGATAAAAAAGGGCTCACGGGGTGTTGGGGATATCCTGAATGTACAATATTTTTTTTCTTCTCTCTATGAATATACAGTAAAAAAATTACACTATATGTTTTTTATGTTAATGTTTCTCATCAGGTGGTATCTTTTCGCCCTAACTTAGTTAATTTTTTCATGTTAACTTTTAACACGTGCTACTAACATGAGAGCATAATGGTCATTGCCCTAATATGAGTAGCACGTGTTAATAATCAATAAAAAAAATACCTAGGTTAGAGGAAAAGGATATGGCCAGATGAGAAATAGTAAAATAAAGAACATGAAATGAAATAGTAAAATAAAGAACATGCAATGAATTTCGTTAGCTAAAGGACGCTATGTAATTTAGCTAAAATGGTATTTACTCTTTTTATATATATATATATATATAAAAGATATATATTAAAAAGTAAACCACACGGAGTTGACACATAGCTTGCTTTTGGAGATTTCGGATGAAAGGCAAGGAGATGACATAACAATGAGTAAAGAGATGCATGTTAGGTTTACGTGTTGGACGGGAGTCATCATGTTACTCAACTTAAAGTGATAAGGTAAGTTTTGTCTTCGGATGGGTAAAATTTCAAGCAACATATCATTTCCGATGTTTAGCTTTTTTTTATATATATTATTAAATGCAAACAATAATGTAGGTTTACATATTAGAACACATGTAGTGGCATGATGAATTGGCGTTAAATGGGATTTTAAGCCCTATTCGTGTCCCAAACACCACCCCTGGCATCAAAGGGCTCCAAATCCTTTGAGTGTGAAATATAAAGCATTGGGCTTGTTGGGTTTTGTGGAGACTTGATTTGGGCTCAGATTAGAAGACAATAAGTGACAGACCAATTAAGTTGAAGACCTGGCCCGTTTTATTTAATTAGCCCATTATTAGTTTTCTTGGGGATTAAGTAGTAAACCCTAATCTTGTATTATAAATAGATTATCTTGTACTTGTAATTCCTCATCACGAGTGAGGCAGAAAGCAATAATAAAATATCCTGGTTGCAGCCCGTGGACGTAGGTCAGCCGACAGAACCACGTAAATCCTTGTGTTCTCGTGTTCGTTTATTTTTATCTCTTGCAGTTTGTTTGTGTTTGGTGTGTTGATCGAGAGATCGAATCCTAACAACTGGTATCAGAGCCTCGGCTCGTTACACATGGGAGAAACACAACGCGAGAGATAGACCGGTTAGTTTTTTTTGGCAGCAGGCTATTAAAATTTATATCAATCGTTTCTTTCGTTCGAGACTTCAGTTCGAAGAACCCCACTTTTACATCACAACAAAAAATGACAAAATCACTTTGAGATTTTTTGGCAGTAGCGTCTTCCGCAAGTTGTTTTCATTCTTTTGTGAGGCATAGAACAAAAGAAATAAAAAGGAAAAAGGCAATTAATACATTTTGCGAGATCTGAGTTTTTTTTTATTTCCCTTTGACTAGGTATTAAATATATATTTTTAATTGGGTCATTGACTAGGGTGGTAGCTCAGTTTTGTTTCCTGTGATCAGTTTTGATCGAGTTTGTTTCTTTGACTATTGGGCCTATTGGGTTTGACTTTGGCTTACGGTTGGTTATCGGGCAGTTTAGCCGAATAATTTTGGTGTGATTATTGTGGTGTTGTTGGTTTATTGTGTTTGTCCAATATTATTTTTCTGGTTCTTTTTTACCGAGATTCAAAGTCAGGAAATTACTCAGTTTGAGACAATGGCTGAGAGTGGTAAACTTCAGATTGAGAAGTTTGATGGAAAAGACTTTGGTTGGTGGAAAATGCAAATGGAGGATTTGCTAGTTCAGAAGGATTTGGACATGGTATTGGGTGACAAACCGGAGAAGTTAAAACAGGACGAGTGGGAGGCCTTGGATAAAAAGGCTAAGGCAGTTATTAGATTGTCGCTAACGAAGGATGTGGCGTTCAACATTCTGAAGGAAACCACAGCGCGTGGGATTATGAATGCACTTTCTAATATGTACGAAAAGCCTTCGGCAGCTAACAAGGTTTTCCTGATACGTGAACTCGTGAACACAAAGATGAAAGAAGGAAGTTCAGTTACAGTACACATCAACAACTTGAACTCGATTTTGTCAAGACTTGGGTCAGTTGGCATCAAATTCGAGGATGAGGTTCAGGCTTTACTACTGTTATCATCATTTCCAGATAGTTGGTCAGGGACTGTTACAGCGATTACTAGTTCTACCAGCGAGTTCACTTTTGATGGGATTCGGGATCTTATTCGAGTTCACTTTTGATAAAAAGGGCTCACGGGGTGTTGGGGATATCCTGAATGTACAATATATTTTTTCTTCGCTCTATGAATATACAGTAAAAAAATTACACTATATGTTTTTATGTTAATGTTTCTCATCAGGTGGTATCTTTTCGCCCTAACTTAGTTAATTTTTTCATGTTAACTTTTAACACGTGCTACTAACATGAGAGCATAATGGTCATTGCCCTAATATGAGTAGCACGTGTTAATAATCAATAAAAAAACTACCTAGGTTAGAGGAAAAGGATATGGCCAGATGAGAAATAGTAAAATAAAGAACATGAAATGAAATAGTAAAATAAAGAACATGCAATGAATTTCGATAGCTAAAGGACGCTATGTAATTTAGCTAAAATGGTATTTACTCTTTTTATATATATAAAAAAGATATATATTAAAAAGTAAACCACACGGAGTTGACACATAGCTTGCTTTTGGAGATTTCGGATGAAAGGCAAGGAGATGACATAACAATGAGTAAAGAGATGCATGTTAGGTTTACGTGTTGGACGGGAGTCATCATGTTACTCAACTTAAAGTGATAAGGTAAGTTTTGTCTTCGGATGGGTAAAATTTCAAGCAACATATCATTTCCGATGTTTAGCTTTTTTTTATATATATTATTAAATGCAAACAATAATGTAGGTTTACATATTAGAACACATGTAGTGGCATGATGAATTGGCGTTAAATGGGGATTTTAAGCCCTATTCGTGTCCCAAACACCACCCCTGGCATGAAAGGGCTCCAAATCCTTTGAGTGTGAAATATAAAGCGTTGTGCTTGTTGGGTTTTGTGGAGACTTGATTTGGGCTCAGATTAGAAGACAATAAGTGGCAGACCAATTAAATTGAAGACCTGGCCCGTTTTATTTAATTAGCCCATTATTAGTTTTCTTGGGGATTAAGTAGTAAACCCTAATCTTGTATTATAAATAGATTATCTTGTACTTGTAATTCCTCATCACGAGTGAGGCAGAAAGCAATAATAAAATATCCTGGTTGCAGCCCGTGGACGTAGGTCAGCCGACAGAACCACGTAAATCCTTGTGTTCTCGTGTTCGTTTATTTTTATCTCTTGCAGTTTGTTTGTGTTTGGTGTGTTGATCGAGAGATCGAATCCTAACAACTGGTATCAGAGCCACGGCTCGTTACACATGGGAGAAACAAAACGCGAGAGATAGACCGGTTAGTTTTTTTTCGCAGCAGGCTATTAAAATTTATATCAATCGTTTCTTTCGTTCGAGACTTCAGTTCGAAGAACCCCACTTTTACATCACAACAAAAAATGACAAAATCACTTTGAGATTTTTTGGCAGTAGCGTCTTCCGCAAGTTGTTTTCATTCTTTTGTGAGGCATAGAACAAAAGAAATAAAAAGGAAAAAGGCAATTAATACATTTTGCGAGATCTGAGTTTTTTTTTATTTCCCTTTGACCAGGTATTAAATATATATTTTTAATTGGGTCATTGACTAGGGTGGTAGCTCAGTTTTGTTTCCTGTGATCAGTTTTGATCGAGTTTGTTTCTTTGACTATTGGGCCTATTGGGTTTGACTTTGGCTTACGGTTGGTTATCGGGCAGTTTAGCCGAACAATTTTGGTGTGATTATTGTGGTGTTGTTGGTTTATTGTGTTTGTCCAATATTATTTTTCTGGTTCTTTTTTACCGAGATTCAAAGTCAGGAAATTACTCAGTTTGAGACAATGGCTGAGAGTGGTAAACTTCAGATTGAGAAGTTTGATGGAAAAGACTTTGGTTGGTGGAAAATGCAAATGGAGGATTTGCTAGTTCAGAAGGATTTGGACATGGTATTGGGTGACAAACCGGAGAAGTTAAAACAGGACGAGTGGGAGGCCTTGGATAAAAAGGCTAAGGCAGTTATTAGATTGTCGCTAACGAAGGATGTGGCGTTCAACATTCTGAAGGAAACCACAGCGCGTGGGATTATGAATGCACTTTCTAATATGTACGAAAAGCCTTCGGCAGCTAACAAGGTTTTCCTGATACGTGAACTCGTGAACACAAAGATGAAAGAAGGAAGTTCAGTTACAGTACACATCAACAACTTGAACTCGATTTTGTCAAGACTTGGGTCAGTTGGCATCAAATTCGAGGATGAGGTTCAGGCTTTACTACTGTTATCATCATTGCCAGATAGTTGGTTAGGGACTGTTACAGCGATTACTAGTTCTACCAGCGAGTTCACTTTTGATGGGATTCGGGATCTTATTCTGGGCGAGGACGTCAGACGAAGAAATTCAGGTGGATCATCAAGTGAATTACTGAATGTTGGCAGAGGAAGGAAGAATAACAGAGGTAGTGGGAGCAAGAACAGGAAGAGGAGTCAGTGTAGGACTCGAAGTGATGTTATCTGTTGGAACTGCAAAGAGGTTGGACATTTTAGGAATCAATGTCGAAACGAGAAGAAAGAAGTTAACACTGCATCAGACTGCTCAGATGATGACGCATTAATTTGTAGTGTAGAGAGTTATGTAGATTCCTAGGTCATGGATTCTGGTGCTTCATTTCACGCTACCCACAGCACTGAAGCATTGCGGAATTTGAAGAAAGGTGACTTTGGTAAGGTAAGACTGGCGAACAATGATATTCTTGATGTTACGGGCATGGGTGACATGGATATAATAACTTCAGCCGGTTCATGGACTTTGAAGGATGTCAGGGTGATTCCAAACTTAAAGAAACAGTTGATTTCAGTGGGGCAGTTGGATGAACAGGGACATGAGGTTAAATTCGGGAACGGGCAGTGGAAAGTTATCAAGGGAAATCTTGTCATAGCTCGAGGAAGAAAGCGGGGTTCTCTTTACATGGTCAGTTTACCGTCTGAGGGAGTGACCTTCCAAGTTCAGAAGAGAAACAAAGTCGGGTTCACAGAGTCTTGTGGGCAGAAGAAGGTTTGTTTTGCAGATGATAAACCCAGAGCCACGGGTAAGATTCAGGTTAAACGTGCTAGGAAAGGTTCAGAACTACCAGTCAGGGGTTTTCGTGGCAGTGGGAGCATGAGGTATGCTTCAGTCAGAGTTACTAGACGACAATGGGTTAAGAGAACCAGTATTCCAGCTGTCAAAGTCTCTCCAGGTGATTATCTGCTTTATTCGGAGAGTGTTTATTCTCAGGGTGTTTCAGGTTCCGGCAGTTCGTGTCAGTGGGAGCCGGTAGAGACAGAGAATGGGTTAGCGGCAGACATAGCCATGACTGATGTGTTGGAGCTCGGGGGAGCTTCAACGGGCCTTCAGGTTAACTGATGAGAAGGCCGCTGCAACCAGGAAAATGAGGAAGATTACAAGAGGTATAAGTTCACAGCGGATGGCAGTTTAAAGATTATCAAGCCTCCAAGTGGGAGATTGTTGGGTTTTGTGGAGACTTGATTTGGGCTCAGATTAGAAGACAATAAGTGGCAGACCAATTAAATTGAAGACCTGGCCCGTTTTATTTAATTAGCTCATTATTAGTTTTCTTGGGGATTAAGTAGTAAACCCTAATCTTGTATTATAAATAGATTATCTTGTACTTGTAACTCCTCATCACGAGTGAGGCAGAAAGCAATAATAAAATATCCTGGTTGCAGCCCGTGGACGTAGGTCAGCCGACCGAACCACGTAAATCCTTGTGTTCTCGTGTTCGTTTATTTTTATCTCTTGCAGTTTGTTTGTGTTTGGTGTGTTGATCGAGAGATCGAATCCTAACAGTGCTCTCCCTCTCTTCCTTAATCAACTGCCGCCACCTCACCCCCTTTCATATTCTTTCCTTCAACAGCCAATTTGAAAGTCCTTTGTTAATTTTACACACTCACACTACACCACTACACCTCTTGTTAATTTCAAGCTCTTTCAAGCCCAATATAGGACTCACATGACATGTGTCAAAAAATTTCCAAATGAGGGGCTCTAAATTTCACCCCCACCACACATAGGCTTAGTAAATATTGTTGAATTGTGCTGGTTTTATATATTGGCTCGTTTTTTATGCAAGTTAGGTGCATTTTTAATACTTTATTTTTACTAGTATTTGACCCGTGGCCCGTGGGCATTGCCCCGTGAACACGTATCGCACTACGCGTCAGGACGTATCCAACAACACCGTTCCCCAACCAATGAAGTCAACCCCGACCAAAAAAACACTCTCTCTGACGCCTTGATAAACCTATAACCACCATCGTTATTGACCAGATTAGGCGTAGCTGTCACTGATTTACTGTAAATCTATAACCGCCATCGCACCTTGACCTTTTGGCCAAATAATTTTTGGGCGGTTTCATATTGACACTTTTTTGATTATTCTGCAAATTGTAAATACAGAAATTTGAATCGAAAGCATATGAACTAACCTTTTTCTTATATACATAACTACATTGTTTCAGTTAAATAAGCAACATAAACCTCTTTCAAGAAACAAAAGATGTTGAATGGAACTATAGAAAGTTAGAAACAATGCTGTATTTTATGAAAAAAGCAAAGATTTTTGGGCGGTTTGGTCTAGATTATTTTAGACGGTTGCCATAGCGGTTTTTTTTTATTTAACAAATTATCCTCGCTGTAGAACTTGAAACGTGGAAAAAGTGAATAATTATGAACAAATAATGGGTTAGGATTAAATAAATAGTGACATAAAAATAGAAAGTGGAACCGTCTTATCAAACCCTTCGATCTTAGTTTTTAGGTTTTCGTTCTTTTGGATATTTAGCTTATAGTTTTTAGAATTTACGTTATGTCATTGTGTTTTTTTTCTTATTTTCATCATTGTGTCAATTTTGTGATTCGTTGTGTCTTTTTTCTTCATTATTGTTTTATATTTTTCAACATTGTGTTATATTTTGTAGCTTATTGTGTCATATTTTGTGATCTATTGTGTTTTGTGTATCCTTCTCACTCTTCTCGTTTTTGTTACACTATGTAAGATAACTTGACCCATAATATATAATCAGGGTCGTCCTTGAGAATTCAGGTGCCCGGACCGAGTCACGAAAAAAATGTGCCCCTTAGCCTTAGGCGTTAGCGAAATAAATAAACATAAACTATTTTTTAAACGGCGGTTAAAGTAATATCAAATAGATAAATCAACTCTTCACACTGTATATTATCCAGCATTTCGCTCTCGATAATTATCATTGCCAATTCGCGAAGTCTTTTTTTACTTAAGTGGGATAAGCTTCATGGTTATTGACTAATGAACTAATGGTTAAGTTACTTTAGTGCAATGGTGGATATAGAATTTCATTTGACGGGGGCACAATACGGATCGACTAATAATAAACGATTAGTTATATGGTTTTTTTTTTAAATCAAATGAAATAAGCTAACAATAATAAAAGTAAAAAAATGTGGTAAAAATAAACTATTAGTTTTAGTGAGTTTTTTATCATTTGTTTTGAACGGCGTTTTTTTTTATCATTTTTAATTTTGAATATAATAGGGTGATTGACAATACAATGACAACGACAGGTTTGACCGACAATGAGACAGGTTTTACCCGCATAAACTTTTTTTCAAGTATTCATAAAGTCACTTTCAAAAAAAAAAAAAAAAACTCATAAATTCGTAACTTTACTAAGATACCCGCATCATCTTTGAGTATTTACGCATTTAGGATATGTTTGGCAAAGAGCTTTTAAGAGCTTCAAGCTTCAACCTTTTAAGAAAAAACTCCTACTCAATAAAAAGATTTGTTTGGTTGAAGGAGTCGGAAGCTTTTAGATTAGAGAAAAAGCTGTATATTGAAAAGCTACTAGTACTAACTTTTAAAAAAAAGCTCTACTAGTTACAAGCTTTTAATTAGTAAATGACACAAATACCCATTCTATTTTAAAAATAAAATAAAAACTTTCTTTACAAGTTTTTAATTATGTCCATTTTGGTCATTTTATTAAAAGTTTCAGCTCCTCTTCCAAACACCAAAATATATTTAAAAAGCTTCCAGCTACCAGCTTACAGCTACCAGCTACCAGCCTCCAGCTAATTTTGCCAAGGCTCCGTCTATTGGCACCCCCCACCTTCTATTTTCACCCCCTCAAAGCGCCTCGCTTAGGCCTAAGCGAGGCGCTTTGAACTCATTCCGAGGAGGTCAGTACGAGGCGGCAGAAAAAGCTGATTTTTAATTCGAAGCGCCTCGCTTAGCGCTTCAGATCAAAAAAAAATTTTTTTGGTCTTTTGAGTTAGTTTTTTGTTTTTTTTAATATAATTATTATAAAAAATGTTCTTTTGACAAACGTCTGGCTAACCTGAAGTTCCTTTGGATCAAAATGTCAACTTTTTCCGGCCACCCTCGTATGGTTTGGCTAACCTGTCCAGTTATCAATCTCACTGTCCAACAACTGAATTTTACTTGCTTGCATGAAAAGTAATGATCAGGAACATTCCAAATAACCGTCCAATTTCAGCTTTTGTTTAACTCATGATAGATCCACCAAATCATTTCTTCAAGTTCATTTCACCAAAAAAGGCATAACTGTAATGATCAGAAACATTCCAAATAACTGTTCAATTTCAGCTTTTGTTTAACTCATGATAGATCCACCAAATCATTTATAACCTTTCTGTACCTGTGGCCAAAAGAATTAGGCTTCAAACACTACGGGCATGGCCAGCTCCCATTTCCACCGATATGTACAATGATGTGGTTTCTTTTTAGATAAGGAGGTATATGTACAATGATGTCTTTACGCAAAATAAAACTTACACACAACTTTTTGCTCTAGTAGTCTACCTTTTTGAAAAAGACATTTTAGTCTTCAAGACTTCTATGGTTTCGGGTTCCCTTCCATCGTTGACAGATATCTCTCTGAGATGATATCTTCTCTTTAGGTTTTGGAATTAATGAGACAACTTTTCAGTTGTTATCCGAGAGATAGCGGTCAACGATGAAGACAACCTGAAAGTGGATACCATGGATCAGAGAGATTCAAGCTGATTAAACTCATATCTCAAGCCGGTGCAAGTTATGTTGTAGCATCTTTGATCATCTTCTTTGTAATTACTTTCTATTGTTTCGGGTTCCCTTCCAGCGTTGACAGATATCTCTCTGAGATGATAGCCTCTCTTCAGATTCTGATTGCACCGGTGGAATTGGAATTGGAATTAATGAGACAACTTTTCAGTTGTTATCCGAGAGATAGCGGTCAACGATGAAGACAACCTGAAAGTGGATACCATGGATCAGAGAGATTCAAGCTAATTAAACTCATATCTCAAGCCGGTGCAAGTTATGTTGTAGCATCTTTGATCATCTTCTTTGTAATTACTTTCTATTGTTTCGGGTTCCCTTCCATCGTTGACAGATATCTCTCTGAGATGATAAAGGTAGATCATGGAAAGTTGAACTCAAGAAAACAAAGATGAAACCGATTAATGTTCTTTATATATGAATAGTGACCCTCTAGCAATATTTGTAATTACTTTCTATTGTTTAGCGCCGATCCGATTGTTAAAAGTATCAAGACTATGAAATTAGTAAAACAACTGAATTTTACTTGCTTGCATGAAAAGTTATTTTTAAATGTTTGGACTTGCAATATTTGAAAATTATCATTTCTTGACATGCTTGGTAACACCTTGATCTGCAATATTTGAAAATTATCATTTCTTGACATGTTTGGTGACACCTTGATCTGTAATATCTGAAAATTATCATTTCTCGAAAAGTAATTAAAAACACTTAAAAATGAATTAAAAACAATTGTTGCGAGTTAGGTTTAGTCGGAGGACCACGTACAATGATTCATCAAAGTTGTACAAAGCTGGATGTTTTTACTGGAAAACCAAAACGAGCAATTAACGAAGCGAAACGGAGAGATATAATTTTATTGGCTTGGAAACAACTTAAAAGAACCAAAAATGAATTAAAATTATTTTTTGGTGATTAACAGATAATTTTAAAGAATTAAAAGAAATTCAAATTTTTTTAAAAAAAGGCCAAAGCGCCTCGCTTTGGTCAAAGCGAGGCGCCTGTGGTCTAATCAAACCACTAAAGCGTCTCGCTTTGACCAAAGCGAGGTGCTTTGGCCTTTTTTTAAAAAAAATTGAATTTCTTTTAATTCTTTAAAATTATCTGTTAATTACCAAAAAATAATTTTAATTCATTTTTGGTTCTTTTAAGTTGTTTCCAAGCCAAGAAAATTATATCTCTCCGTTTCGCTTCGTTAATTGCTCGTTTTGGTTTTCCAGTAAAAACATCCAGCTTTGTACAACTTTGATGAATCATTGTACGTGGTCCTCCGACTAAACCTAACTCGCAACAATTGTTTTTAATTCATTTTTAAGTGTTTTTAATTACTTTTTGAGAAATGATAATTTTCAGATATTACAGATCAAGGTATTACCAAGCATGTCAAGAAATGATAATTTTCAAATATTGCAGATCAAACATTTAAAAATATATTGACAAGCATTTAAAAATAACTTTTCATGCAAAGCAGGTAAAATTCAGTTGTTTTACTAATTTCATAGTCTTGATACTTTTAACAATCAGATTGTTTTTCGAGAGAAAGGAACTAAGTTGCAAATACGATAATAATCAAACTCATATCTCAAGCCGGTGTAATTACTTTCAAGTTTTTTAGAATCATTGAAGACACCACATCATTGTACAAACCGACGATCATTCAAAATTTAAAGTTACCGCTAACCTCTGTGCCATCATCGACTACAGCAAACCGACGATCTTCCTCCACGGCACTCCTAATGGGCCTCTCTTTATTTCACGTATGATTTGTGTTTTTGTTGCTTTATAAATAATAAGTTTTGTGTTTATCAAACCCTAACGTCTGAGCAATGATTTATTAAATCGTTTTACTAATTTCCGATTCTTGATACTTTCATAAATCGTTTTACTAATTTCCGATTCTTGATAATAATAAATTATTATAATAATAAAAACAAAGGAACTAAATTACAAATATAATAAATAATAATAATAATAATAATAATAATAATGTAATATAGTCATTGTTAATGCTCAAAAAAGTCAACCTTTGTTGACTCATAGGAGTCTTGAAGACGAAATGAATTTTACAAGATACTTGAAACAAGGTATGGATATGGAGAATAAATCTTTGACTATACGTGGTTGATGATGTCAAAAAGGATTGTTTATCTTTCCATTGATTTCAAGTATGTTTGCCTTCATCGTTGACAGATATCTGGTCTTCAGAGTTTCCAACCCCTAATACATTCATCAAAGGATATTCATGTGAGAATGATTTCGTACAAGATTCCTATGCAAGCAAGTCATCTCATGTTGAATATTTAGTTCTCTCCGAACTTCAGCTTCCAAAATACGACGTCGTTGTAGCTCATATGTTATTATCTCTTCTCTTATTCTCTGTTTCTCTAGTTCTCGATGGATTATTGCTCTCATATCGACTCTCACAATTATTCACAATTTTATACATACAACACACCTTCATCGTTGACCGTACTGTTCTTCTTGATCTTTTATGTATGGATAGTGACCCTCTGGCAAACCTACCTCTGTTTTGAATTTGTTGCTTCCATAGAGAAGTTATCAATCTCACTGTAATGATCAGGAACATTCCAAATAACTGTATAATTTCGTACAAGATTCCTATGCAAGCAAGTCAAATTCAGTTATTAGACCAACTAGAGATATAAGTTTGATTAGCTTGAATCTCTTTGATCCATGGTATCCAGTCTTCAAGGTGGACTTAAGCACCTGAACGGGAAGTTGAAATTTTGAATGATGTTCGTCGACTGCACCGAACACACTACAATTATTCACAATTTTATACATACAACACACCTTCATCGTTGACCGTACTGTTCTTCTTGATCTTGATCTTCACACTTGCTTTTGACAAAGGTCTGGCTGACCTGAAGTTCCTTTGCAACCAGGTAAAAAGGAACTAGGTTGCAGATATAAAAATCCATCACATCACGATTATACTCTTTATGTATGAAACAACTTTTCAGTTGTTATCCGAGAGATAGCGGTCAACGATGAAGACAGCCTGAAAGTGGATACCATGGATCAGAGAGATTCAAGCTAATTAAACTCATATCTCAAGCCGGTGCAAGTTATGTTGTAGTATCTTTGATCATCTTCTTGTAATTACTTGACAGATATCTCTCTGAGATGATAGCTTCTCTTCAGATTCTGAAAGTGGATACCATGGATCAGAGAGATTCAAGCTAATTAAACTCATAGGTAAGAACATTGTGGATGAGGATTGTTTATCTTCCCATTGATTTCAAGTATGTTGCCACACAAAGACGAATGTTGCAACATGAGTTCGACCAAGATGACACACGAAGCTTTAGACTCGAACCGGATCCAAGTATTACTGTAATGATCAGGAACATTCAAAATAACTGTTCAATTTCAGCTTTTGTTTAACTATTTTAGCAACTTCCATAGAGAAGTTATCAATCTCACTTCTCACTGTCCATGTTTACCTTCAACGTCCAACGGTAATGAGTAACCTAGTAACCTCTACAATGATGTGATTTGTTTTTAGATAAGGAGGTATATGTACAATGAACTTTTTACGCTAAATAAAACCGATTAATGTTCTTTATATATAAATAAAACCATTGTACATACCCTCTGGCAATCATCGTTGGTATTAATGGCAAGATATGTGGCTTTAGTCCTTTACGCAGGTTTGCCAGAGGGTCACTATTCATACACACAACTTTTTGCTCTAGTGGTGTGCTCTACCTTTTTGACAAACACCTGGCTAACCTGTCCAGTTATCAATCTTAACTGCTACAACATAACTTGCACCGGCTTGAGATATGAGTTTAATTAGCTTAAATCTCTCTGATCCATGATATGAGAGCAATAATCCATCGAGAACTTGAGAAAGAGAGAATAAGAGAAGAGATAATAACATATGAGCTACAACATAACTTGCACCGGCTTGAGATATGAGTTTAATTAGCTTAAATCTCTCTGATCCATGATATGAGAGCAATAATCCATCGAGAACTTGAGAAAGAGAGAATAAGAGAAGAGATAATAACATATGAGCTACAACAAAACTTGCACCGGCTTGAGATATGAGTTAAATTAGCTTAAATCTCTCTGATCCATGATATGAGAGCAATAATCCATCGAAAACTTGAGAAAGAGAGAATAAGAGAAGAGATAATAACATATGAGCTACAACATAACTTGCACCGGCTTGAGATATGAGTTTAATTAGCTTAAATCTCTCTGATCCATTGTATCCACTTTCAACTAAATCTTTCTCTGATATACTCTATATCAACCGAAATTGAGTATCATCAATCTGGTATTAGTGGTTGGAAACTCTGATGAAAAAGCTGGTGTGTGTTGAACAAGAAGATGATCAAGGATGCTACAACATAACTTGCACCGGCTTGAGATATGAGTTTAATTAGCTTAAATCTCTCTGATCCATGATATGAGAGCAATAATCCATCGAGAACTTGAGAAAGAGAGAATAAGAGAAGATATAATAACATATGAGATAATAACATATGAGCTACATCCATCGAGAACTTGCACCGGCTACTTTTCAGTTGTTATCAGACGAGGACTTGCCTGTGTTGCCGCATTTAATGAAATTTAACGCGCATACCGCATTCATTGACTTTACGTGGTTGATGATGTCAAGTTTAAGTCATTGACAATGTTGAGGGTTATTACTTTGTTTTTTAAATTTTTTTAACTTTTTATAATTATTAAATTAAAAAAAACAACAACTCAAAACATCAAAACAACTACCAAAATAAATTACCCCCTCGAAGCGCCTCGCTTAGGCCTAAGCGAGGGCTTCAAATTTAAAAAAACAGCTTTTTCTGCCCCTCGTACTGACCTCCTCGAATTCAGCTCTAAAGCGCCTCGCTTAGGCCTAAGCGAGGCGCTTTGAGGGGGTTAAAATAGAAGGTGGGGGGTTTAAATATAACCACCCTCCAAACATACCCTTACTATCGTCTTCCTCACTAAACCCTTAAACTGTAAATTTTTTGGCAGGTCTGTAAATTTGCACAGATCAAATATGAATAATTTCCATTTGGATCAATAAGGTTATTGCTGACCCTCCAATCGTACATGTAAATCCGCCATTGTTGTCCATCAGTAATCGAAATTACATTCGTAGGAATATAAGCCGAAACGTCCGGTCGGATGTGCCCCACTAGAAATTGGGCCCGGGCCGGGAATCCTCCCCGCACCTCACCATGGTCGGCCCTGTATATAATAAACAAAAAGAGGTATGACACATGACATTAGGTACGACCTTCACACCCCTTGATTTCCCTCTAAAAGTCTTTTTCTATCTTTTGTACATTACACATGCAATTATCCCCACAATATTTAAACGTTGATAACTTTTATATTCGACATTTTTTTTAAATTACTTTAATTTCTCTCAAACAGTCTTTTTCTCTCTTATGTACATGATCCATGCACTTTCCCCTACAAATTTTAAATGTTAATAACTTTTATATAAAATATTTTAAAAAAAATACATCAAATTAACGAGCATTTTATTATCTTTCAAACGAGTAGCATGGTGATATAAAAAACGAAAAAAAAGAAACGATTTTTTTTTTAATCTTAGTAATGCTCTAAACTAAGTGTTTATGTTTTTATTTTACTTTTTGGTAACATTTTTTTCTCTGATAAAATAGAAAAAGAACTTCTATACAAACTCTTTATATAATTATTACTGTACGTTTGTACAACAATATATATTTCTAATAAATAAAGAGGTGAAAAACTTATTGTATATATATTTTCCAGAAAACATTGTTTAAAATATATATTCACTGTAAATATACTACACTCTTGAAAATTTCATATTAGTAAACTAAAGGTTCTTCGATTCATTCAATGGTTATGATTTAAATTCATCTTTTTAGAGGGTCGTCCAAAACGAATTTAACTTTTTACCTAAAATTACAAGAACCACATGTACTTATGTATATTATGATATAATGATACACATTTAACCACATAAACTCTTTTTCCGTCTTCTTTGTTGTCAACTCGTTACATATACACAACTGCTTATACGATTACAATATTTACTTAAACTTTTAATTATATAGGTGTGTATAAATTAAAGCATCGAGCTATGGCAATATCGCGATGCTTTGGGTTCAGATGTTTCATTTTATCAGACAACTTAGTATGCAGTGGCGGATCTTGAAGGAAAAACCTGGTAAGGCCCAGCTCAATCTGGTAGGGTCGGATTCGATACATATAATTTTTTTTTGAAAATTTTAAGTAAAATTTACACTATGAAACGAAAAAACTGGGTGAGCCGAGGCCTGGTCTGACCCTAATGAAGAACCGTCCATGTTAGTATGTTGTCAGATAAAGTGTTAATTAACGTGACCAAAGCACCACACTATGATCATATCGCAACACTTTGTTTGAGGTGAAAATAAGTTTGAGAGTTTAAATATCAAGGTGCTTATTATTTGACTAGTTGTTTTGAAGGAGTGAGTGTGAGTTTGCTTGTGAAGAGGAGGTTGCTTTTTCTCCCCCATGTATGATGGTGGGTTTTTCCCTTTTTGATATGCCTGACCATCCTACTGCCATTGTCGTCTAATTCAACAACAACAATCATAACTTTTCAGTTCCTTCTTCACTTGATCTACTTCTCTCTTTCTCCACCATAGATTCAGGTTTTTCATTATTAACCTTTTACCAAATCTGAATTTACTATTTAACTCAGAATTTTATGATACGTGTGGTTTTGGTTATGGATTGATAGGATCAATGTGATGCAGATATCATCAGAGGTGGACTTAATTTATTATCAAAAGCTTATTTAATTGCAAATATATAAACAAATAACCCGTTTTAGTCACCTAATATATAAATCACTAAAAATGTACGATTATTAATAATATTCTTAGTATGCTGGTATATAATACATGAAGTTTGATACATTTCTTTAGTACACTTAAAAATACAATTAGTTATAATTTTTTTTACTCTTAAAAGAAGAAAATTGTTTATTTATGATTTTATAAAATACTTTTAGATCACGACTAATGTTGGTTCATGTTAATAACTTTTTTTTAGGTCTTTACTCATGTTGGTTCACGCGTGATGAAGCGGGTAGCTAGTAGGGATGTGCAAAGTCGGTTTGCTACGGTTATAGAGGCTTAATCATAACCTAACTTCGGTTATGGAGAATTGCTTAACCATAACCATAATCATACCAAATGGTTGTTTGGTCGGTTAAGTATGGTTTCGTTAACTGTCAATTGTGTATAGGTTTCTGTTATGTTCAGTTAATTGTTATTTTTTTTCTTTGTTCAACTTGAAAATGGGTTTATGATGGTGTTCTATGATGCATGATACATGAAAATATGCATAGTTCATGTCAAAAACATGATTAAAAAACATGTTATTGAAAAACTAAGAACAACCTTATAGATTTATAAAATATGAAATGAACTGCATAACCTAAATGATCTCTATTAGTTTCTAGAAACAACAATAACAGCCTTACCACCTATAGCTGTTTAAGTTATTGGTAGGTTCTGGGATGGTGAGATATAGACATACCTTACCTCTATAGTGAACGTTTCCTATGAGAACCCGGCTCCAAAGACATATCAAGATATAAGAGTTACAAAAACATATATATGCACGAAACTACCCAAAAGTAAAAGAAAAACATATTGTGCTAAAAATATTTATAAACTATCAAAGATAAAATTAGGGAGGGCATATAGAACCGAACTAGTCTGAATAAGAGAAATGACTAACCGAAGGTTAGTAACACAGGAGAAATAGGTAACGCAAGCTGAGTAGGTGAATTGTTTTCACACATTGATGATACAATTAACTTTTTACTTCACATACCCATACTAGAGTGTTTCTTATTAGGGCATGTGTAGTAGAGGGGCATTATAGGGCGTTATGGAGATTAAAATATTATAAAGTAATAGAAAGACCGTTATAGGGAGTTATGGGAAAAGAGGGTGTAGTGAGAAGGGGCGTTATGAGGCTTTATAAATGATTGGGTAATCATTGTTTAATTATTGTTTTTTTATTTAAATAATAATATTAAATACCTAATAATAATAAAAAAATTATTAAATTAAAAAACAATAATAAAAAAAAATAACCACCTCCACCTACCCCTTCCCCACCTACGTCTTCTTCTTCCTCTTCACTTCTTCTTCTTCATTTCTTTTTCTTCCTCTTCTTCTTCACTACTTCTTCTTCCTCTTCACACACACACAAACTTCAATAATAATAATAATCATAATAATAATAATAATAAAAGAAGTTTAGAGGGCAACGCCCGTTATACCCATAACTCTCTCCCTCTAAAACGCCCCATAGCGCCCGGGGGTGGTGTTCCCCGGCGCTATGAGGGTTAAAACGCCCCATAACGAAGCCACTACACAAAGACTTAGATACATAAGCTAGATAAATAAATATATGTATTATTATAGTGTATATATTGGTCCGAACGATTATTATCCATCCCGACGGTTGGTTAGTTATTTAGTTATAGTAGTTATCGTTAGTTATGAATTGTTCTTAGAAACGATTAGTTATTTTCGTTCTAGATTATTAAAACAAAGTATACGAAAATATTATTTCATATTCTTTCGATTATAAATTGAAAGTTTTTGATTCTTTATAGAAACTATATACAAATCATTTTAATACCAAGTGTTTTAATCCTTTACGGAAATCAAGTTTCTTTGAATGGGAAGTTTATCCACAGATAAAAAAGAAATGAAGGCGGTTTTTTATTATTATATTGTTTTTTATCACACACAAAAATTACAAAAGTCAACGAATTCAAACTTGTTTGTCATAATTTAATATCATTAAAAGGAAGGAACAATTTTTTTTTTAAATTATTGTACAAAGATAGACCTGAGAAGAAACAAATGAAAGACGGACATGAAAAGAGACAGAAAATGTACACCGATCCAAATTATATGAGTCCTCGATTACGTGTGATTGCAAAATTGAAACAAAAAATTGCAATAATGGAATTGGAATATGAGATTGCACTACTAGAATTAAAAGTCGGATGTATTGAAGATATTGAGGGTTGCGAGAGTGAAGAACATAATAAAGTTGGAGAAAATGTACAGGCGGGCGGTAAAGAAGACAGTGAAGAGATAAATGAATATGATAATAAGCATGAGAAAGATGACGATGACAAGGTTCGTAAACGAATTAGGAAGAAGATGGAAGAAAGTAAAGAAAAGGAGAACGACGGGACACAGTGGAAAGAAAACAACAAGATACGATGGAAGAATAAATTGAGGAATAGACAACAAGAAATTAAGAATGGAACCTCACTAGAAAGAAATGAATTGAGTGTCCCTGTTTTGAAGAAGGAAACACTGAATCAAGAGAAAAGAAAGAGAAGATCAAATTTAGTGACAATATCAAGCGACAAAGGAGGAAAGGTTTTAGCGAGAGGATGAAAATTACTAACGACAGAAGAAAGGAGATTTAATGACCTTGATTACGGAAATTTCAAGAAATCTAGAAGACCTAGAATGGAACAAAGAATAAGGAAACAACAAAAGCTTTATTACTATCGAGAACCCGAACGTACAATTCATCATGGATATATCAAAGTAAATAATGAAGAAGAATGCAAGCGGTATATACGAAACAAATATCATCATACTCAAGATTATCTAAAGAAATCAAAATGAAGAATTTCTACGATTTAAGAGACAGTCTACAAGTTCTCCCAATCTAGCTTAAGGGAGGGTATTAGATATATAAGCTAGATAAATAAATATATGTATTATTATAGTGTATATATAGGTCCCGACAGTTAGTTATTTAGTTATAGCGCTTATCATTCGTTATGGCGGTTACCATCTTAGAAGTTAGTGTGTGTGTGTGTATATATATATATATATATTGATAGTTAACATTATCGGTTATCAAGTCTATAAAAAACCGAAGAATAATCTCCTTGTATTTATACAAGAAAATCTTTGTACAATCTTCGAACATCAATGAAATAATCCATTTGTCTATAGATTCTTGTGTTTGAATTCGTTTGTTAAACTTCCGCTGCCAACATTTTTATTGGATCCTCTAAATCTTATTTTATATATAAATATATAGCAAAACATCACCGCGTTGGAGGGCCTTTATAATCGCTTTTCATTTTTTATAGAAAACTAAATTGACTCTTTATTTAGCAATCTATATATTATTGTGTGTGTATAAAACCAAAAAAAAAAAAAAAAGTTAAAAATAAGTGTTTATGAGTATGATAGAGAATGGAGATAAAGATAGTGGAAATTTTATGTTTTAGTTAAATTACAAACTTGTATGGTTATGTAGTTTAGAGAAAGTTTACTATACAAAGTTTAATAGCGTACAAAACGTAAGAAGCAATAACATCCGTACACGTGGAAGCGGTTACCAAGATTACCTTGTATTTAATTTTCCAGCATGTGAGGGTATTATAGTCTTTTCTCCTTTGTGTTCTATTTTTTTTATTAGTATTTTACTTTCAAAAATTAAATAATTCAAAACCCTAAAACCATGATCATTTTATAGTTTCTGATCGAGTATTTGACTAACACGATCAATCAGTTCTTTCGTACAAATCATAATCGTTTTAATCAGTTTTATCATATTTTTTACCAGTTTATATTAATTCTTTTTTTTTCTCCAAAATTTTTCATATTTTTTTGTGTTTGAAGTTATGATCCAACTACTGTAGATGAAGATTACAACTTATCACAATTTGTAGTGACAATTTGGGGGAAGAAACTGATTTTACAGTCAAGTCAATGATTGTAGATGAAGATTACATCATGAATGATATTTGTTTTATGTTGGATTTGTACTCACGTTAATTCTGTTTTTAAATTGAGTTTGCACACATGGTAGTTGTGTTTTATGTTTTAGTAATTTCCATCATCAATGATAGTTGATTTTTTTCAGATGAGTAGTTGCGTATTTTTTATTTTTATCATACTGATTATATAAAGTTGTTTTTTTTACAATTTGCATTTTATATTTTGAAGACTATTAAACTGTGTTTTTTTTTAAGATTTTTTTTGTACATATGTTACTTGCGTGTAAATTTTATTTCTACTTACGTTTTATTAATCTTATATTATGAATGATAGGTGTTTTATTCAGATTTTGTATCTGCGTATTTGATTTTTATCATATTGATGATATTTGGTTTTTTTTTTCTACAAGTTGCGTTTGAATTTTTATGTATTTGCGTATTGATTTTTATCATATTAATGATATTTTGTTGTTTTTTGTTTTTTTACAACTTGCGTTTGAATATTTATGTATTTGCGTTTTTCATTTTTTGAAAGATATTAAAGTGTTTTTTATGAATATGTTTAGTTTTTTACTTTAATAAATCAAAATAAGAAGTTGATAGATGCTATAAGATAAAGTTGGATTATTATTTGAAAACTAGGATGGTTGGACCGATTCGAGAGGGCTAATCCCCAATACAAAAACACCAGAATACTAGATAAACCAGATTAAACAAGATATAGCAAAATAAAACATAAATGAAATAATAAACCGGAGAAGATGATTATGTTTGTAAATATTTTGTACTTGCGTGTAAGTTGGATATGTAATTGCGTTTAATACTTTCCATATTAAATTATAATTGTGTTTTATTCAGAATAGTAGTTGCGTTTTTTTAATCAAACTGATGACATTTGTTCTTTTTTGTTTAATTTTATAACTTGAGTTTAAATTGTTATGTATTTGCGTTTATTTGTTTTCATGACACTTCATACAATTTAATTGAAAAAGAATCATAAAACATGCCACAAAAACATAATATTACTAAATACTTAGGTCTATTACATCTTATGGTTGAATTTAAAAACTTAACAGCCAAAAAACATAACATTCTTGAATTCATGAACTATCTAGGGAGAAAAACTAGTTATCCCCTAATACACAACCTCCATATGCTATGGGTCCAATTTTGCATCATCACTGTCTCATTCTTCCTCTTTGTAGTCTGATTCTGGGTCCATACCAGACCACAGTTCAACCTGAGCCTTGACCATCAACACAAGTTTTGAACCAAATTTTGATCCAGTTTGGTTTATAAGTGGCTTCCCAGACAGGTTTTTAAGAAAATCCATATCAGTTGGGAAAGAGATCTCCTTAGGACGGAATTCTTCAACTTCCCCATCATCAAAAGTTACATCCTCAATCCTGTCTTCAACAAATTCCCATCTGCTCACACCCCTCACCTCACAATTTTTAAACATTTTCTTCAGCACATCAAACAGTGTTGTCACCTGTGTTGAATGGCTTAGATGTGGAACACCCAGGGCATACATCTTTTTCATGATTGACTTGCTACAATTTCTGAGCACACCCTCTTTACAATTGTAAATGACTTTCTGGTTATCGCTCATTATCAGATTGATTTTTCTCTGCTCATACCACTATGTGTACAGGGTTCTGTTGTCTGCCATTTTCTTACATTTTGATGGGTTTTTAGATTTTGTATTTAAGAGAGAATGAAGGTGTTTAGGTGCCCTAAAATGTTCACTGTGACACCCGGCACATTTAGGTTAACATTTTATAAAACACATAAGTCTACCTTAGCGAAAAACGTTTTCAAACATACTTAACTAGGCCAGTCGAGTCATTATGATGGTTCCGGGAATTATCGGGAGTCGTTACAATGATCCACAGGATCATTGGGATTCGGTCCATAACCATGTGAACACGGATTGACGATTTGTAGAATCGTCGGGTTTAATTCACACACGTAAATCTCGAGTCCCGGGAATTGGTGAACGGATGGGAACGTGTTAGTTATCATGCATTATGTGCTTACAATCATTATATGATTTGTCGGTATGTGAATACGTGTTTATATGTGTTAAAATAGTGATTACGCGTAATTGCATGACATTATAGGTGATTACGCGTAATTGCATGACATTATAGGTGATTACGCGTAATTGCATGACATTATAGGTGATTACGCATAATTGCGTGACATTATAGGTGATTACGCGTAATTGCATGACATTATAGGTGATTACGCGTAATTGCATGTCAATAAGGCGTGATTAGCCTAATCGCCAATAAGATGGGCGATTGGGAAGTTTTAAAGGCGATTAAAGCCCTAATCGCTAGTAGGTATAGGCGATTACACACCCTAATCGCCTATACTGCACTGTAATCGCCTGACGCGTACTAAACGACTAATACGGGTATGTAGCGGGGAAATGTGGATAGCGCTATTGGGCCTGACAAACCCCACTCGACGGTTGTGTCACACCCCGACAGCGCACAGCGGAAAGCAAGTCATGAGGTAACGGAAGTTGTTACCATAAGGTTTAGCGGATCACATAAAGTTACGTGTGGACATCTTGCTAACACCCTCTAGTGAAACGTTGTTTTATTTTCGTAATAAACGAACATTGTTGAAAACAAGAAAACAAGTTTTACCAATATGATGCGAAAATATACGTTAATATTGTATTACAAAACACAAATAAAAACATAGTTTTAGATAGAGTTATCATTATTATTAGGTCCCAACATCATGTCCACCATAGTGCCCTAGCCAAACCACTCTCATTTAACCTATGCATCAGTACCTGAAAAACATGCTTAAAAACATCAACAATATGTTGGCGAGTTCACAGGTGTATGAGTAATAGTAAACTTTCAGTTTAGTAATAACATATGATCGATCAGAACTAAAATAAAATCAAGTAGAGTCATGAGGTCTAGAAGTATGATGTATCCTAAGGCTCTTAATCAATCCATAACTTGGTTCCCTGTGGTGGCCTCTCCGTGAGAGGTACTTGTTGGAGGTTATGTTCATTTTTCAAGCAGATTTCGACCCAGTCAAATCATGAAAACGGGGGCGTCAACCCAATAGTACTACAACATAAACAACGGCCTTTTCCGAAGGCTAATGATTAAGATGTGCTGGGAGAGAGAGTGGCAACCCGTCGGTTGACACTGGTGTCACGTTTTAACAAACGTACCCACCGGTGCACTATTCTTAGGACATCAATATTCTATTTTATAGTCTATCGCATCATATAAGCATGTTAATCCCCCGATCTATAAAACGTTCAAAAACATTTAAAAGAAAAGGGGCCGTGAAACTCACCTTAGTGCAGTACTTCTGGGAACTTTCCAATCCCGATCACAATCATTCACCTAAATCACCTCCCATATCGTAGGTCGATTTAGTAACCATACTAAGTCCAATTAAGTTATTCACCAAATTATCCCGACTTAGTAAACCAATAAATCCCCGGATTTTAGTTGTCCCTTACCCTATTAACCCCATTGGTGACACGTGACGAGAGGCTAAATCTAACCATTGTATAGTTTATCTAACATTTCAAGCTTCATATATTGTTTTTAACAACTATTCCTCATGATTATTATATAGCTTCCATTTAAGTCATAAGACAAATATCCAATCCATGTAACAACCCTATATTTGTTATTCAAGTCTTGCTACATTTTGCTAACCTTAAGTCTTTCATGTTACCCTTATAATACCTTATTTATCACCAAAATAAGTTATAAAAATCTGTTCTAAATCAGTTTTAGAAAATCATCTTTTATAGCTTAGTTGTTGGCATTTTAAGCTGAAAAATGGGTTCCGATCGTACATGCAATGTTTCCCAATCATGTAGATCATATCAAAGCTTGTTTTGCACTAGTTTAAGTTCATAAAATCCATTAAAACTTTATTACAATCAGATCTGAGTTTATATTTAAAATCATCCAAACTTATGTCTTATCAAAGTCCATATCAAGTCCATAAGGGTCCATAAGTCATCTTTCATTTAGTTCATCCAAGAACTCATTTATCTAAGTTAGTAATTTCTCTAATGTTTGGTTATTATTCAGATTTCTTATCACCCTTTTAATCCTCTTGCATGTGTCTAAATATGAAAGATCTTAACATTTCAACCATCAAAACATCAAGATTATTATCCTAAACACACTCACACACACTAACACACGCACGCACACACACACGGTCACACATACACACACACACATACTCATGCATACATACATCACATATATATACATTCTCCTTTCATTTCCCCATTAGTTTTAGATTGAAAAAACCTTTGTTTATTTGGTGAATACTTATGTAAAAACTAAAATAAATAATGAAATAGTTTAGTTTCATACTCACCTTACTAACAACTTGTGGGTTTTCCTTCTAACTTCTAGTTCTTGAATCTTTAACCTCTAAATCACCAAGAATGCCTAACTCTTCATATAATCATGCTTCTCAAGATGCTTACATGATGGAAACTAAGAATATAGGTGGTGGTGATGGTATTTTCGGTTGGGAGAGGGGAAGAAGAGGGGAGTTGGATGGTTTTTGTAGAGAGAGAGAGTGAGAGAGTGTGTAATGAAGAGTGTGGAAGAATGTAAAGTGGGTGGTGCCTTGGGATGGTACATCCTTTAAATAGGCCAATCATTTACAATATTTAATAATAATAATAACATTAATAATATTAATAATAATATTACAAACTCTTTATTATTATATAGAGAGGGAGAGGGGCGAGACATAGGGGGGTTGGGTATATATTTTTTTTTTATAAAAACGTTTACATAATATACACAATCCTACCTTTTATAAAACCTACAAACCTTACTTATCTAAGGTTTTCACCCCTTAATCCAATAATAATAATCACACTCATCCATAAAATAACTTGACACGTCGGACCACGTGTTACGATTTAACTTAGACTTTCTACCATTAGTCGGGTCGTCACCAAGGTCTAATACGGTAATCTATCACTATGTGATACGGAATCACTAAAATCCCCATAATATTTCCAACAATATTAATTCCCAATAACAACTTTCAGTTATTGCCCAAAACAAATCTATCACATCACATGCAATCATATTTACAGCTATTATATTTATACGGACAATACCTGGATTTCTACCGGTTGTCACAGTCTCCCCTTGTTTCAGAAATTTCGTCCTCGGAATTTTCGCTTAGTCACTACTGGTTTCGATTTCGACGGAAACAAGTGAGGGTATTTTAGATTCATTTGGTCTTCTTTTTCCCACGTGAACTCGGGTCCACGCTTAGAGTTCCATCTAACCTTGACTAATTTGATGTTACTCCTTCTCAACTTTTGGATTTTCCAATCCGTAACTTCAACAGGTTCTTCAACAAAACGCAACCTGTTATCAACCTTCACTTCCTTCGAAGGAATAACTAACGTTTCATCTGCTAAACATTTCTTCAAGTTGCAAACGTGAAAAACATCATGAACGCCTGATAGTTTCTGTGGTAGCTTTAATCGGTATGCAACGGGACCTACCCTTGCTACGATCTTAAAGAGTCCAATATAACGAGGACTAAGCTTACCTTGCTTGCCAAACCTTATAACCCCTTTCCAAGGTGAGACTTTCAACATGACCTTGTCTCCCACTTGGAATTCCAACGGCTTCCTTCTGTTATCTGCATAACTCTTCTGTCTATCTCTGGCAGCTTTTAATCTATCTCTTATCTGAAAAATCTTGTCTGTCGTCTCCTGGATTATCTCTAGGCCTGTCATACATTTGTCTCCCACTTCTGCCCAACAAAGAGGTGAGCGACACTTTCTACTGTATAGAGCTTCGAAGGGTGTGGCGTTGATACTGGAGTGATAACTGTTATTGTAGGAAAACTCAACTAAGGGAAGGTGAGTGTCCCAGTTACCTCCAAAATCAATCGCACATGCTCTTAAAAAATCTTCAAGTGTCTGAATCGTTCTCTCGCTTTGGCCATTAGTCTGGGGATAGTAAGCTGTACTCATATCAAGTCGGGTTCCTAGTGCGTCATGCAATGACTGCCAAAACCTTGACACAAATCGACTATCTCGATCGGAAATAATCGATATTGGAACACCATGTCTGGAGACAACCCCCTTGATGTAAATCCGAGTTAACTTCTCAATAGAATAGGTTCCCCTAATCGGTAAGAAATGTGCGGACTTAGTTAATCGATCAACAATTACCCAAATGGCATCATGACCACTTGATGTCCGGGGTAATTTCATGATAAAATCCATTGAAATACATTCCCATTTCCATTGAGGAATCTTCGGCTGTTGAAGCAATCCCGAAGGCTTCTGATACTCATCTTTAACCTTTGCACATGTTAAACATCTGCTCACGTAAGCTGCTATCTCTCCCTTCATGCTCGGCCACTAGTAAAGTTCTTTCAAGTCCTTATACATCTTGTTGGAACCAGGGTGTATTGAGTACTTAGACTTATGGGCTTCATCCATAACTAACTCACGCATACTGCCCTTAACTGGTACCCAAACACGATCCATGAAATACATCACTCCATCGTCCTTCGGATTCACATCCTTAATCATCTTGAAAAGACACTCTTTCTTCAAATTCTCTTCCTTCAACGCTTCCTGTTGTGCTTCCTTAATCTGGGCCATAAGACTCGAATGGATTGTTAAACCCAGCGCGCGAACACGCAATGGTTTAACTCTCTCTTTTCTGCTCAAGGCATCTGCCACAATATTGGCTTTTCTGGGATGATAACGAATCTCACAATCGTAATCATTAAGTAACTCGACCCATTTACGCTGCCTCATATTGAGCTCCTTTTGGTCAAAGATATGTTGAAGACTTTTATGGTCAGTAAAGACTGTGCATTTGGTACCATAAAGATAATGTCTCCATATCTTGAGCGCAAAAATTACTGCTCCTAACTCCAAATCGTGTGTTGTATAGTTCTTCTCATGCACCTTGAGTTGTCTCGATGCATATGCTATGACCTTATCATTCTGCATTAGTACACATCCCAACCCTTGATGCGAAGCATCACAATATGCAATGAATCCATCACTTCCATCCAGAAGAGATAATATTGGCACACTACACAACTTCTGCTTGAGAAGCTGGAAGGCTTCTTCTTGCTTCTCTGTCCATTCAAACTTGCGGTCTTTTTGGGTCAATAGCGTCAAGGGCTGTGCTATTTTGGATAAATTACCAATTAATCGCCGGTAATATCCTGCCAAACCCACGAATTGACGAATCTCTGTAGGAGATTTTGGTGTACTCCAATCCTTAATCGCCTCAATTTTCGCTGGATCCACCTGAACGCCTTTTTCGTTAATAATATGACCTAAGAAATGAACCTCTCTAATTCAAAACTCGCATTTGGAAAAATTCGCAAACAACTTCTCATTCTTCAACAACTCAAAAATGAGTCTCAAATGTTGTTCATGTTCCTCTTTTGTTCGTGAATAGATAAGTATGTCATCAATGAACACTATAACAAATTTATCTAGGTAAGGTTTACAAACTCTATTCATTAGATCCATAAACACTGCTGGAGCGTTAGTTAGACCAAATGGCATAACGAGAAACTCATAATGACCGTATCGTGTTCTGAAAGCGGTCTTTGGAATATCTTCTTCTACAATCCTCAGCTGATGATAACCAGATCTAAGATCGATCTTCGAGTAGAAACTCGATCCTTTCAACTGATCAAACAAATCATCGATTCTGGGTAATGGGTATCGATTCTTTATAGTGAGTTTGTTCAACTCCCTATAACCAATACACATTCTAAAGGTTCTGTCCTTCTTCTTGACGAACAACACCGGTGCTCCTCAAGGAGAATAACTTGGTCTAATAAAACCTTTATCCAGTAACTCTTGCAATTGGTTTAAAAGCTCTTGCATTTCAAAAGGTTCTAATCGATAAGGAGACTTAGCGACTGGCGCTGCACCTGGTACAAGATCTATTTTAAACTCTAATTGCCTCGTAGGTGGTAATCCAGGCAAATCCTCTGGAAAAACTTCAGGGTATTCCCTAACCACCGGAATGTCTTCAAGTTTCCTTTCCTCAACTCTGGTGTTAACCACACTAGCTAAAAATGCCGGGTAACCTTTCCGTAGAAACTTCTGTGCCTTCATCACATTAATCAATCTTAGAGGTTTCTTCTCGGTGTCACCTCGTATGATTAAAATCTCATTATCTGAAACCGGAATGCGAACTAACTTCTCGCGACAAATCACTTCCGCTCGATTCTTGGATAACCAATCCATTCCTATGACGATGTCGAAACTCCCTAATTCTACCGACAAGAGGTCTATGCTAAACGTATGACTTTCGAGCTGTAAGGTACAACCTTTAATTATCTTACGGGCTTCAATTAACTTACCATTTGCCAGCTCTATAGAATAAATCTTATCTAATTCATTTGATTTCGCACCTAGTAAAGGTTCAAATTTCTTTGAAACAAAACTCATATCAGCTCCGGTATCAAATAAAATAGATGCAAATTGATTATTGACAAGGAACGTACCGGTAACCACCGTAGGATCTTAGCGTGCTGCTTCTGGGTTCATTTCAAAGGCTCTGCCCCTTGCATTCGTTCCTCGAAATTTAGGGCAATCCCTCTTGAAATGTCCTACCACGCCACATTCATAACATCCGTGGTCGCTCTTGCCTTTCTCTGAAGGTAAACTTGTTCTACACTTCGCGGCTGTATGCCCGAACCGACCACATCTTTCACATTCAACCACCTTGCATTTACCAGTATGCTTAGTGTTGCATTTCTGACACATAGGTATTGTCTCTTCCACCTTCTTACCTTCACTGGCGGTTGCATAGAGTTTTCCCGACTCATGATTCCTACCTTTCTTATTCCCGAACACCTTCTTAAACTTTTCAGATCCTTTCCTTTTCCTCCCTGACGATGCTGCTTCCGACTCAGGAGTCTTTTCCATCACACCCGATACTTTCTTTCCACCATCACTATTCTTAGTCAACGTTCCCATCCGGATCGCATCGTCGGTCAAAGAATTCGCTAGAGATATAGCGCTCTGTATCGTAGTTGGTCTAGAAGATGATACCATATCTCTGATATGTGGTGCTAAACCCTAAATATATACCTTTCAATACAAACATAATCCGGTGTAACCAATCGCGGAACCAATCTGGCTAACTCATTGAACCTGGTAGTGTAAGCCTTAACCTCCGCTCCCTTCATGTAGAGTGTCCAAAACTCAGTCTCAATCTTCGCATTTCACTACGTGGACAATATTCTCTCAACAACATATCCGTAAGTTCATCCCACGAAAGTCCATATGCAATTCCTTCTCCTAAAGCTTGCACTTGCGTGTTCCACCATGTAAGAGCATCATCAAGAAATGAGCAAACAGAGTACTTAACCTTTTGGGTAGCCGAACAGTTACTGATCATCATGACTGATTCCATTTTCTCAATCCATCTAATGATATCTAGTGGACCTTCAGCTCCGGAGAACGTTCGAGGATGGCAAGACTGAAATGTCTTATAAGTGCAACCTACCTCGGCGTTTCCTGATGGATTCCCAGTATTGATTCGCTCTCTAGGTCCTACTGCAGCTCCTGGTGCGCCGCCGCCTGGTGCGCCACCGCCTCTGCCTCGGGCCTCACGTTGGTCGAATACGAAGTTCACCTGCTGAGTTATCATCCTGGCTAGTTGCTCGTTTGAAGCCGGAAGTGTTGATCCTCCCGCATCTACGCCTGATCTGGTAACGGGTGCCATGATCCTTTTTCTATATATTTAGGAAATAAATATACATAAGAAACATGCTAATGATTTAAGAACCATTCTTGTTCATATCATAGACCACTCCTCATGATCTATCCACAATCAAGGTAATTCATAATAAAATCATAATTCACCATCATCAATCAAAGCATAGTAAAGGAAACAAACGAATGATAATAAAGGAAAGATAATATCCATAATTCACGGTTATAATGTTTACATAATAAACCAAAATAAACCATTAGATTGCTTGTTCACTGTTTACATGGATCATACAACTAAACATCAAAGTGTTTTAGGAGATGTACTAAACAACGTGGTAGATCAACCACCAAAATGACAAGCAAATACGGATACAACCAAAAGATAGGACCTAACATGCCCATGAACAAAGTCAGAATAAGAAATCAAGGAGCTTTGCCCCCACAAAGGGCAGACGCTGTCACCATCATGACCATCAATGCCAAAGCCATCGTAGCACTGTGTCCTTCCTCTACCGCCACTAATCGCTTCTCTAAACCCACAATGCTAGCCTCGGTCTCCTCAACCTTGGCTTCACTCTCCACCAGTTTCTTCTGAGCATCCCCCATTTATTCCTGAACCTCACGAAACTTGGACTCCAACTGCTCGATCCTAGCCAACTGTTCGTCTCGTGCCTAGCTATCAGTGATCATATACTCCTTCGCCGATGATATCCTATCATCCATCCCATCAACCCTAGTGTCCGTGCCTCTAATCCTGTCATCCAGAGACGAAATCTACTCATCCAAAGAGTCCATCCTACTACCCATGCCTTTTCTATACTGCTCGGACCTAACAACTCCATGCTGAAGCACATCAATCTTCCTGTCCAAGGATGAATGTCTATCCTGAAGCTGAGATATCCTGTGCTCTATGCGAGCTCCTCTGGCTGCTAGCGTAGCTACAGTACGTGCTGCGGGCTCACCCGTCAATAATGGATAATCTGCCGCCGATGAAGACTCACCTAACTCATACGTGCGAGGTATGCCTTCGATCTCTGCCCAATCCTTTAGCTTCTTAGGCAACCATTCCCAGCAACCTAACTCAACCTTACTGATCTTGTTTCTGGTCGACGACTGTCCCTCGGTATCCATCGGTCGCTTGCGTATAGGTTGTAACACCCCAACCGATGGCGGAAACATCGGGATGTCACGTATTGATAATTGTTTCAGTAGCACATGGTATATATTGAAATTTTAAATAATTTATTGATAACATAAATATCCAATGAAACGATGTCTAAAAATCCCAAAATACATAACATCACATAAAACAAATAACTTCATAGAATCCATCATGCATACTCTAAGCCTCAGCTTCATTGTTACCTGAAACATGTTAATTTTGAAAATATTTTTGGGTCAACAAAAGTTGGTGAGAATTACATAGGTTTTGATAATTGAATAAAACTTGTACAATTCAAGTGTCATGGCAAGTCTAGTCCATATGTGAAAACATACTATCAGGTAAATCGAGTGCATAATCAAACCTTATGACTAGAATATTGTGGTCCATCCCATACGCTCATGGTTCACTCGATTATGTTATGAATTCGATAACAATCACCCACGCTACCTATGTAGGAGGTACACGTATCCGGGTGGGATTGTCAGTCCAATAGATCTATCATTGTATACCGTCAGCTGATCAATGTTAATGATTATGCTAGAATATTGTGCTTACCCTAGTCATGTTTAAGACATAATGCAACATAGAATAACACATAGACACTTTTTGATTGAATTGTAGATAGAATGTTGTAACATGTTTCACCCCAAAAAAGTGAAATAGAAAAGGGGCTATGTAAACTCACCTTAGTGTTAGAATGATGACCCTTGTTATATAAGTAAACGTGGCTTGTGTGTATCCAAATATCACCCTATTTCAAAGTAATAAATAAGTGTTGGGGAAAACTTAATAAGTCTAAGTTTTCTAGTCTAAGATGTGCTAGGGTTCCTAATTTGGGGATTAATAATTGTTTATGATTAAATTTGAATAAATAAAGAAATAATTAATGAAAATGTTTTCTGGCCAATATTATCTAAAAGTAATTGAATTACATTGTAATAAATGTAAAATTAATTTTTATAAAATTATTTTCTTAATTAATGAATATTTATATATTAATAATTGTTTGGCAAAATATAGACTTAATATTTAAAAATATTAAAAATTATAAATTTCAAATCAAAAATTTATATTTCTGATCTAAATGATTAATAATAATTTATGTGAAATTTTGATGTAAAAATAATGAAAAACGAATTTATTATGATTTATTTATGATTAAAATAACAAAAAATCGATTAAAAATATTAAATAAATGATTTTTCAGAAATAAAAACCATTTCTGGAATGTTTACTGTTTTATAAGTTTAGGATAATTTTTGTGGAATTTTATAAAATCGTTTTGATATTTTTATAGAATTTTATAATTATAATAGAATAAATTTGTAATATTTATTATATATAATAAATAAAAGATTTTCGAAAAACTAAAATTTGTATAATTAATTTTACCCTTTTAATAGCATAAAATAAATTTTATAGGGTTTATAAACCACTTTTAGTATTTAAAAACTATTTTAAAAGTTTAATAGATTAAGTATATAAATAAAAGGGTTTTAAAAAAATTTGTTGTTGCTGAAAGGAATCGAACCCGAGTCTGGGCGTAACACCCCAACCGATGGCGAAAACATCGAGGTGTCACGTATGAATGATTGTTCAGTAGCTCATGGTAATACATAAGTTTAAATAATCCTTTATTTCATTACAGTATTGAATTACATTAAATGTCTTGAATGAAATCTAATACATCTAATAATTAAAACAAAGCT
Organism: Ambrosia trifida; assembly: GCA_028751855.1. Lineage (NCBI taxonomy): Eukaryota > Viridiplantae > Streptophyta > Magnoliopsida > Asterales > Asteraceae > Ambrosia > Ambrosia trifida. The sequence goes on along the minus strand of CM054129.1, from coordinate 27,209,630 downwards.
TAAAACTTCAAATATCTTCTCATGCTAGCTCTAGACTTCATGCATCAGTATTTCCTGTTGAGTTTGGAAAATATGGGGGGGGGGGGGGTCAACTAGAAGTTGGTGAGAATACATAAGCCAAGTCAAGCAATAAGTTTTAGAAGAATAAAAGTTTAGCAATTCATATGTCTAATGTAAGTTTAAGTCTACATGAATAAACAACAAGTATAGTATGCACATAATCAAACCTTCGACAAGTTTAGGTCCATACCGCATCCACGGTTCACCTTAATATCATGTTGGAACGATAACAATCACCCGCGCTCCCCATAAAAGATGGTCAACGAATCTAGGTGGGATTGTCAATCCAATAGATCTATCACTGTATATCGCCGGCTTGGCCACAGCTAATGATTATTTAAGTTTAAGTTTAAGTCTAATAGTCTTTGTCTAAGTCACGAGGCATTAAAATTTACAACTAGACATGTATGTAGAATTGCTTAAGTATAAAGTTTCAAGTATAAAGAATTGTATAAACAAGGTTATGTAAACGCACCTTAGCAAAGTGTTAAGTCTTGTGAAATAGAATAAGTGTAGTCAAACGTTGCCAAGTATTACCCTATGTTTAAGGCAATAAATAAGTCTTTCTAGTCTACAAGTATTTCTAGGGTTCCTAATTTATTTGAAACGTAATAAAAGGAGTGTAACATAAATCATAAAAAAAAAAAAAAACTAATCATAAAAAGTTTTAGTTAATTGTTTGATAAAACAAGTTCTAATGGAAATTGTTCAAAATATATAATCAATTGTATACGTTTATAGAAAAAAATAATAATTAGATTTTAATCCTTTAAGGGCTTAGGATAATTATTTCAATTACAATGATTATCTAAAATGAGTTTCATATTAAGAGATTTACATGCTACGTAAATTACAATAACCCATTTATAACAGTATGTTTTTTTTTTATTTCATAGATTAAAATAATTTAATAATATTAGTTTGAACAAAAACTTATAAGTATTAAACTAGTACTAATAAAAATAGTTAATTGGATGACAAACATTAAATAATTTGATATGGGTTTATCATTTTAAATAATTATTAGAAAAAGAAAATGTTTTAAACTTCAAATAAGATGCAAAAGAAAAGTTGAGATATGAAGTTTATTTAGTATAAAGGATATGATTGTCCATGTGCCCCAATTATTAGTTTCTTAAACAACAACTTCCCAAACTTGACCAAATTAGGAACAAAGGGCACCTCAAACACATCTTCATATGTGTGTTTGGCAGGAAGCTCGAGATCGAGAAAACAAAAATATAAGACTCACAGTGCTGGTGGAAGAGGCGGTGATGGCGAGCGCCAGAGATTAAGACCATTAAGGGACGGTGGTCTGGAGTTGATGGTTGTCGGTTACCGGTGGCTTGTCGGGAGGACGGAGCGGCGTCCGTTTGACACAAGCAGAAGGGAGGAGACCAAGAAGGTATGGAATGTGGTTCACGACGGTGGTGGATGCTGCAAAACCGCTAGTTCAATACGGGTTTGTAGACGGATTTATCCAGCACACGCCAACCCACAAGAGATCGATAGAGAGTTGGGTCAGGAAATGGTTGATATAAACTTTATGGTTCAACTTGTTTGTTTCATTTCTATACAAGACTATATATACACATACAAACACAACAAAGATGGAGATAAAAGCTCCTCTAGACTTTGACTCAATAATTATACTTTGACTCAATAATTACACATAATTCTTTGACTCAAGACTTTGACTCCAAGAATTATGTTGTCAAGACTTTGACTCTTGACTCAAGGCTTTGATATATATATATATATATATATATATATATATATTGAAACGAATTTATATCTTCCTTGTTTGAGATTATAAATGTAATTGGAAAAATGATTAGCTTTAAATAAGAAATAAAAAAAATCATTAGTTTGAATTAGAAAATAAAAACACCGTCTTATAAAATGACGATTTTATAAATAGAATTAGGATAGGACATATGTCATGATTGAAGATTTTTTTTAAGTACAATGATAAAAGGAACTTAGAAAAATAGAGTGCACGGATAAAGATAAGAATACTTAGAAATAAATTAGACTTTATATCATGGATCGGGAAATACTTTAATGCAAAATAAATGGGAAAATTCGTGAGGTTACAGGTTCGTGTGTTTAAAATCACAAGTCCAGACCATCTGGTCTGGACCCTGAGAACGGTTAAGATCAGATCCAAAGTCATATATTGTGTTTTTGTGTTAAATCCTATAATTTAGGAAAAAGAAAAGGACTCGCGTGAGGTAGGGATCGAACCCACAGCCCCTAGATTAATTAACAGAAAACGTGACCATCTGATCTATATCAGATAGACGTTCAGAATTGTATTTGAAATCCTTTTAAACACAGTTAAACAGTTATCATCTTCCCCAATCAATATGAACCCTAAAATACCAATCGCTACAATTGACAACCAATAGCCCCTGTGTCACATCCGGTAATTTCCTTTTCGTTCTGTTCTTTTTCGTTTCTTTCTTTTGGGGCTTTGCGCAATTTTCGGGACGAAAATTCTTTCAACGTGGGGATGATGTGACACCCGGTATGTTTGGCTTAAACATATTAGTAACATCTAAGTCTACCTTAGCGAGAAACGTTTATAAACAGACTTAATTGGGTTAGTTGAGTCGGGTCAAGTTAGGATTGTCCAGGGTGCAATGATCTGGAGGATCATTGGGAGCCGTTTTGGTAATACACTAGTACCGGGTTCCGTTGTTGGTGACATTACATGAACTAATTAAGTATATGTGTAGATTATGGATCGTGTGGTGGATTATATACATAGATGTGTTTAAATGATGTGTAAACGATTATCTGTGCTTAAATATGTTAAATATAGACTAAGGAAGCACTCTTATGTGTTAAGATGTGTTAGAATGCGTTAAACACGACAAACTGGAAAACTAGTTAAAAAGGAGTTCTGGTTCGACCACTTCGAGTGGTCGAAGGAGATCATTTGTCTGGTTCGACCCTTTGTAGATGGGCGAACCTGGGAAGTGGAATTGAAAGAATTCCCTTCGACCAGGACAGGGCTCATTCGACCCTGTGTAAGGGTCGAAGGAGGCCACCTTCGACCATTGAAATGGGGCGAAGGAGAAGTAGTATAAATACCAAACTTTGTCATTTTTCATCATTTCACAAACCCTAACCGTCCCAAAACACTCTCAAACGATCTTAATCATTAAGGAAGGAGTTTTTGCTCTTCTTTTTCATAATCTAACCTATCTACAACATCTAAACAAGAATCCAAGGTGTGTTCTTAATCCTAAACCTTTTAAAAGCATTTTTAATTCGTTTTCATCTAACCCTAATTGTCCGGATCTGTTCTAAGGGTGTTTTTATGATTAAAAACCTTCTAAACATCTTTCTAAATCAAAACATTATCATTTGACATAGGTTTTCATGGTGATAAACATATGTAAATTGTGTATTATATGGTGTTAGGTGTTGTTCAATGATTTGCTGCTGTATCTATGATAGAAACATGATATAGGATTGTTATTGATGCTAGATTATTGTTGTTTAGGGTTAGGATTGGATAAATGATGATATTATGGGTATTTGGGGGGTTTTAACGGATCTAGACTTGATGCATGATATTTATGATCAATAGAACTAATAAGGGAAGATCGAACACTCGACAAACTGAGCATTTTATGTTGAATATGGATCGATTTCAAAAGTTTCCAAATTGGGTAAATTATTCATGCATGAAAGTGATGTTTCCATAATCTTTACCATTTTAGGAAAGGGCTGAAATGGACGTATTATTGGGGGAAATCGGTGGGGTTTTGTAGGGATAAGTTATTCATGCTTGACTGCTGTGTTTGATGATGTTTCGAGTCGTTTTGAATGTGTTTGAAGCGTTTTTAGGAAAATTTACACAACAGGGGCGAACCTGGACTCCTTCGACCGATCGAAGGTGCGAAGGAGAGAATCCAGGGTCGAACCTGGGTTTTGTTTGGGCGAACGTGGTAAAACGGGCGAAGGAGGCATCAAACGGTCGAACGAAATGTAAAACGGGCGAAGGAGACTGAAAACGGGCGAAGGAGACTTAAACTGACTGGTTCGACCGTTCTGATGCAGAAATGAGATTTTTGATACAAACTAAGTGTTTTATGCTTGAACCTTGTGTGTAATCTATGTGTACTTGATTAGTTAGGGTAATGGGTCACCAACGGGATGTCGGGTCGGTCTAGTGTGTCAGTTAAACATTCAAACACGTTTTAAAACATACTTGGTTACGATCTGGACAATCGGGGACTAGATAACCTTATGGTTATTAGTCGGAACACTTATGTGAACATTTTGATGGATCTCCGGTAGAGGGATTATCAAGGGCTTAACATCTTTACTTGTAACCGAAGAACGCTATTTAAGGTGAGTTCACGGCCCCACTTTTACTGCTTTAACATTTGGGGGAGAAAACATGCGCTAAACTATTTTGGTAACATATGTCATACTATGGTTTTTAACTTTATATTGCTATACGATCTTTGGAAGTCCCGGGGGAAACCATGAATGTGCGGGGATGCACAACGGGGGAAATGTGGATAGATCTATTGGGCGTGACCTGCCCCACTCGTCGGCTTGGAGGGCCGGGCGGGTGCATATTGTCTCGAACAGGAACATTGGTATCATGCTGAACATTCGGGCTGCTTAAACATGCTAAACATTGCTAAACGTGTCTAGTAATGGTTTCCAATCGTAGTAGTAATAAAACATACGCCTAGCTAGCGTACTTGGTAACATTGATATAGTATGGACATGGTAACGTTTTGGTAACATATTGAACAAACCTGTGAACTCACCAGCATTATATGTTGACATCTTTTTGGCATGTTTTTCTCAGGTCGCTAAGGTAGCAACAAATGGAACTAGGCGCACGGGTCTGCATTGGCGTCTAGGCGTAGTTGCACGTTTTGTAATAAAAGTGTTTTAAATACTTTGGGATACTAGCATAGCTGATTAAATGCTTACTAAATGCTTCTGCTTATAAAATCGTTGGTTATGTTTCTTTTACGTTTTTCATATAGAGTCGTTTATTGTGATTGTTGACTTAGATCCTGGTTTGTCATGCGCCTCGCGGTAAAACCCCGCAAGTGGAAATTTGAGGGTGTGACAGATTGGTATCAGAGCCAATGGTTATGGTGAACTAGGACTGCATGTAGAGTCTGGTCTATAGCCGAGTCGCACACACTAGACGGTCACATACTTTGAGTCTATTAGTGGGATACGTACTAGCGTTGTCGGGGTGTCCTTACATCATCATCATGCTTTTCCATTACATCATCCGCTTTTATTTGGGTTCTTACCTACTCTTGTCTTCTTCTTCTGGGTTGATTTGTTGGTTCTAGCACACACATGCCTTCTTACACTTGCACCTATCGTCACACGTTACTAGGCGACGATATTCAGTGACTGGGGTCTGGATTAGGGGTACATCTGGAGGACCATGTAGAGCAGTTTATCATTTCGGGTGCACACGAAGTAATAAACTGGAATGCATGAAAATCCCGATGGACTTCAAGTTTGGATGTATAGTCTAGGATTTGTCCCTAGGTTAACTTTTGTAAATTTCTAGTGGTTGACACTGGAAATGAATCTGAATCCCTCGATTTCTTGATTTGATTAGATCATGTCTGGTGCTCACGGTGGTGGACGTCGTGGTGGCGGTGGTGGCCGTGCTGGCGGCGGTGGTCGTGCTGGAGGCGGTGGTCGTGGAAACATCAACATGACCCAAGCTGAACTGAACAACTTGCTACAGCAGCAAGTGAACATGGCTATGGCAAATTTCCAGGCTGGGATTAATGCCATGGGTGGTGAGTTGATTTCTGTCAACCTTGCCTCATTTTCGGGTTTCGTATCCTTTCGTTTGTGTTTTACTCGTGTACCGTGTTTCAGGTGTTGGTGCCAATCCACCCCCACCTCAGTGCTCTTATAAGAAGTTTAGGGACTGTCAGCCCCATAACTTCGCTGGAACTGAGGGAGCGGTGGGACTGCTCCGATGGCTGGAAAAGGTTGAGTCTGTGTTCGTTATGTGTAACTGTCCTGCTGGGGACCGGGTAAAGTATGCTACTGCGACATTTGAGGGGCCTGCACTGTCGTGGTGGAATGCTACTACACAGAACATGGGATTGGGGGAGGCTATTGCTATGCCTTGGGCGGAGTTTGTGCAACTGTTGAGAGGTGAGTACTGTCCGAGGGAGGAGATACAGAAGTTAGAGCATGAGGTCTGGAGCTACAAGATGGTTGGGTCTGAGGTTGAAGAATACACTGTGAGGAGGAATGAGCTGGCGGTGTTGTGCCCTGATTTGCACACACCCGAGTACAGGAGGATCGAGCACTATGTGTCTGGACTAGTGCCGGAGATTGCTGGGTTGGTGGCTGCTGGGAACCTTCCCACTATTGCTGAAGTTTTCCGATCAGCTCATCGGATGACTAACCTGAAGGTGGCAGAAGGTGTTTTGCCTCCTAAGGGTGCTGCTGTGAAGGCTACTGAAGGGAACAAGAGGAAGTGGGATAATGTGGGGAAGAGTGTGGTGCCAGCTCAGCCGACAAAGAAGTTTGATTCATCTGGGTCTTCTTTTGGGCAAAAGACGGGTGGGTATGTTGGGAAGCATCCCAAGTGCAACAAGTGTGGTTTTCACCATTCTGGGAGTTGTGATAGGGCTCGTTGTCATCGGTGCCATCAGTTGGGGCACCATGCTAAGGATTGCAAGGTGGCACTCACCCCAACTCAGACTCCTGCGGCTGCTCCTGCTCCTGCTGCTCAGGCAACTCAGGGGAGGCAAGGGTGTTATAACTGTGGTGATGCGGGACACTTCAAGCGTGAATGTCCTAAACTGAAGCAGGGCGACAATGGGAGGGGCGGGAACGGTAACGGGAACAACGGCGGCGGAGGCAGGACTGCACGTGCTTTCGTCATTGGATCTGCGGAGGCTAGGCAGGATCCAGACACAGTTACCGGTACGTTCCTTCTTAATGATCGCTATGTTTCTGTCTTGTTTGATTCTGGTGCCGATAAGAGTTTCGTATCTTTGAACATTAGTCGATTGCTAGATATAGTACCCACACCTTTAGAGGCTAAGTACTTAATAGAATTGGCTGATGGTAAGAAAATCGAAGCGACACACACCCTTAGGGAATGTCACTTGGAACTGTCGGGTTTGTCCTTCCCCATTGACCTTATGCCGGTACCCCTGGGCAGTTTTGATGTCGTGGTTGGCATGGATTGGTTATCGTTATATCGTGCGGAGATCGTTTGTTTCGATAAGGTTATTCGGATCCCTCTCCCTGATGGAGAGATTCTTTCGGTTCGTGGCGAGAAAAGCGGTGCTCCGCTGAGTATCATTTCTAGCATGAAAGCCCGTAAGTACCTTCGGAAGGGCTATTCGGCCATTCTGGCGCTTGTTAACGTTTCTACTGACGATGAGAAGAAGATCGAGGATATTCCGGTGGTTCATGATTTTCCTGATGTGTTTCCTGATGATTTACCTGGTCTTCCTCCCCATCGTCAGGTTGAGTTTGGTATTGATCTCACTCCGGGCGCAGCTCCTATTGCCCGAGCTCGTATCGTCTTGCACCTCCCGAGATGCAAGAGTTGTCCAGCCAGTTACAGGAACTCTTGGAAAAGGGTTTCATCCGACCGAGTTCTTCCCCGTGGGGAGCTCCTATTTTGTTTGTGAAGAAGAAGGACGGAAGTCTTCGCATGTGTATTGATTATCGTGAGCTGAACAAAGTGACCATCAAGAATCGTTATCCTCTTCCTCGCATTGATGATCTCTTTGACCAGCTTCAGGGCTCCAGCTACTATTCGAAGATTGATTTGCCGTCCGGTTATCACCAGTTGCGCGTCAGGGAAGCTGACATTCAGAAGACTGCTTTTCGCACTCGTTATGGCCATTTTGAGTTCTTGGTCATGCCTTTTGGTCCCACTAACGCACCGGCGGTGTTCATGGATTTAATGAACCGCGTTTGCAAACCTTACCTTGATAAGTTCGTCATCGTGTTCATTGACGACATTCTGATTTACTCCAAGAACAAGGCGGATCATGAGGAACATCTACGGTTGGTCTTGGAACTTTTGAGACAGGAGCAGTTGTATGCTAAGTTCTCAAAGTGTGATTTTTGGTTACGTGAAGTTCAATTCCTAGGACATGTGGTGAATGAACTGGGAATTCATGTCGATCCGGCTAAGATCGAAGCTATTAAGGACTGGGAAGCACCAAAGACGCCATCTGAGGTGCGGCAATTCCTAGGTCTTGCGGGTTATTATCGTCGTTTCATTGAGGGATTTTCGAAGATCGCTCAACCCCTCACTGCTCTTACCCAGAAGGACCGAAAGTTCGACTGGGATGAACCACAAGAATCAGCATTTCAGATGCTGAAGCTAAAACTTTGTTCTGTACCTATCTTATCTTTACCAGAGGGTACGGATGACTTCGTTGTGTACTGTGACGCTTCTATTCGTGGTCTCGGTTGCGTGTTGATGCAACGCGGGAAAGTTATTGCTTATGCTTCTCGTCAACTCAAAGTTCATGAGAAGAACTACACTACTCATGACTTGGAACTGGGTGCAGTAGTCTTTGCGTTGAAAATTTGGAGACATTACTTGTACGGTACCAAGTGTGAAGTATATACCGATCACAAGAGTCTTCAGCATATTTTCGACCAGAAGGTGTTGAACATGCGGCAGCGTCGCTGGGTAGAACTCCTGAATGATTATGACTGTGCCATCAAATACCATCCTGGCAAGGCGAACGTTGTGGCGGACGCCTTGAGCAGGAAGGAGTCTGCGAATCCTCGTCGTGTTCGAGCCTTACAGCACACCATTCATTCGTCATTGCCTGACCGAATCCGTTCTGCACAGTTGGAAGCCTTGAAGGAGGAAAACCTTAAGGCTGAAACTATGCACAGTGCTGACAAGCATCTTGAGCTCAGGACCGATGGCTTACACTATTTTGCGGGACGTGTTTGGGTCCCATTGTTCGGGGGATTGCGCGAGCTTGTTTTGGATGAGGCTCACAAATCCCGGTATTCTATTCACCCTGGCTCCGATAAGATGTATCAGGATTTGAAGATACTTTATTGGTGGCCAAACATGAAAGCTGATATAGCTTCTTATGTCAGTAAATGTTTGACTTGTGCTAAAGTCAAGGTGGAGTATCAGAGGCCGTCCGGTCTCCTGCAACAACCAGAGGTTCCGGAATGGAAGTGGGAGCGAATCACGATGGATTTTGTCACCAAGCTGCCAAGATCACCTAGTGGTTATGATATGATCTGGGTGATTGTTGACCGGCTGACAAAATCAGCACGTTTTATACCTATTAAGGAAACCGATGGACTCGAGCGGTTGGCTCGACTTTACCTTAAGGAGGTGGTTGCTCGGCACGGGGTGCCTGTCTCTATTATCTCTGATCGTGATTCTCGTTTTGCTTCGCGTTTCTGGAAGGCCCTGCACAAGGCTTTGGGTACTTAGTTGGATATGAGTACAGCTTATCATCCGCAAACTGATGGACAGAGTGAGCGGACGATTCAAACCTTGGAAGACATGCTCCGGGCATGTGTTATCGATTTTGGCAAAAGTTGGGAGATCCACCTGCTGTTAGTGTAGTTCTCCTACAACAACAGCTATCACTCTAGTATCAAGGCAGCCCCGTTTGAGGCTCTTTACGGACGGAAATGTCGGTCACCACTTTGTTGGGCCGAGGTGGGCGAGAGCCAGCTCACTGGTCCGGAACTTGTGTACGAAACTTCGGAGAAAATCGTACAGATTCGTCAACGCTTGGCTGCTGCACGGGATCGTCAGAAGAGCTATGCCGATTGCCGTCGAAAACCTTTAGAGTTCCAGGTTGGGGACAAAGTACTTCTGAAAGTTTCACCATGGAAGGGCGTCATACGCTTTGGAAAGCGTGGCAAGCTTAACCCTCGTTATGTCGGACCATTCGCAATCCTGGATCGGATTGGACCGGTGGCATACAGACTTGACTTACCGACGGAGCTCGGTAGTGTGCACAACGTCTTCCATGTGTCTAACTTGAAGAAGTGTTTGGCTGATGAATCTCTCATTGTACCACTGGAGGAGATCAAGGTTGATGATCGCCTTCGCATTGTGGAGGAACCTGTCGAGATTCTCGACTACAAGATTCGTAGCCTTCGTCGGAGTAAAATCCGCATCGTTAAAGTCCGTTGGAACTCGAACCGTGGACCGGAGTTCACATGGGAACGGGAGGATCAGATGAAAGCTAGGTATCCTCATCTTTTTCCGAAACGCGCGTTTGAATCGAGGCATGTTACTGCTGAAGCGGAATGAATCTCGGGTCGAGATTCCTTTCAACGTGGGGATGATGTGACATCCGGTAATTTCCTTTTCGTTCTGTTCTTTTTCGTTTCTTTCTTTTGGGGCTTTGCGCAATTGTCGGGACGAAAATTCTTTCAACGTGGGGATGATGTGACACCCGGCATGTTTGGCTTAAACATATTAGTAACATCTAAGTCTACCTTAGCGAGAAACGTTTATAAACAGACTTAACTGGGTTAGTTGAGTCGGGTCAAGTTAGGATTGTCCAGGGTGCAATGATCTGGAGGATCATTGGGAGCCGTTTTGGTAATACACTAGTACCGGGTTCCGTTGTTGGTGACATTACATGAACTAATTAAGTATATGTGTAGATTATGGATCGTGTGGTGGATTATATACATAGATGTGTATAAATGATGTGTAAATGATTATCTGTGCTTAAATATGTTAAATATAGACTAAGGATGCATGCTTATGTGTTAAGATGTGTTAGAATGCGTTAAACACGACAAACTGGAAAACTAGTTAAAAAGGAGTTCTGGTTTGACCACTTCGAGTGGTCGAAGGAGATCATTTGTCTGGTTCGACCCTTTGTAGATGGGCGAACCTGGGAAGTGGAATTGAAAGAATTCCCTTCGACCAGGACAGGGCTCATTCGACCCTGTGTAAGGGTCGAAGGAGGCCACCTTCGACCATTGAAATGGGGCGAAGGAGAAGTAGTATAAATACCAAACTTTGTCATTTTTCATCATTTCACAAACCCTAACCGTCCCAAAACACTCTCAAACGATCTTAATCATTAAGGAAGGAGTTTTTGCTCTTCTTTTTCATAATCTAACCTATCTACAACATCTAAACAAGAATCCAAGGTGTGTTCTTAATCCTAAACCTTTTAAAAGCATTTTTAATTCGTTTTCATCTAACCCTAATTGTCCGGATCTGTTCTAAGGGTGTTTTTATGATTAAAAACCTTCTAAACATCTTTCTAAATCAAAACATTATCATTTGACATAGTTTTCATGGTGATAAACATATGTAAATTGTGTATTATGTGGTGTTAGGTGTTGTTCAATGATTTGCTGCTGTATCTATGATAGAAACATGATATAGGATTGTTATTGATGCTAGATTATTGTTGTTTAGGGTTAGGATTGGATAAATGATGATATTATGGGTATTTGGGGGTTTTAACGGATCTAGACTTGATGCATGATATTTATGATCAATAGAACTAATAAGGGAAGATCGAACACTCGACAAACTGAATGTGCGGGGATGCACAACGGGGAAAATGTGGATAGATCTATTGGGCGTGACCTGCCCCACTCGTCGGCTTGGAGGGCCGGGCGGGTGCATATTGTCTCGAACAGGAACATTGGTATCATGCTGAACATTCGGGCTGCTTAAACATGCTAAACATTGCTAAACGTGTCTAGTAATGGTTTCCAATCGTAGTAGTAATAAAACATACGCCTAGCTAGCGTACTTGGTAACATTGATATAGTATGGACATGGTAACGTTTTGGTAACATATTGAACAAACCTGTGAACTCACCAGCATTATATGTTGACATCTTTTTGGCATGTTTTTCTCAGGTCGCTAAGGTAGCAACAAATGGAACTAGGCGCACGGGTCTGCATTGGCGTCTAGGCGTAGTTGCACGTTTTGTAATAAAAGTGTTTTAAATACTTTGGGATACTAGCATAGCTGATTAAATGCTTACTAAATGCTTCCGCTTATAAAATCGTTGGTTATGTTTCTTTTACGTTTTTCATATAGAGTCGTTTATTGTGATTGTTGACTTAGATCCTGGTTTGTCATGCGCCTCGCGGTAAAACCCCGCTAGTGGAAATTTGAGGGTGTGACACCCTGTGATGTTGGGGCTATTGCTCGTATGTAACCGGATAACACAACCCACAAAGAAAAATAAACTTACAATGCGATTAAAGGCACGATTCGTGGTGGTCAACGACAAGGTCAACCGTGGCAAAAAAAACGCAGATTGGAGGAGTTTTAGAATAAATTGAGTATGGGGGATGCTTTATCGGTGCCTAGAGCCTGTAATGGCGTGGTCAATTTATACAAATCGTGCGTTCTTGTAAGTTTGGTAATTTTGACCCACAATAACTCGCATACGCGTGAAAGGCTTCGATTAGGAAATTTTTCATGGTGATTGGCGTGATAAACAAGCTGATTAGGGCGGTCATAAACATTCCATAACTAGATTACGCGGTTTGGATGGTTAATTATGGAGGGTTGAATCGCAGTTAACTTTTCATAAGTCAACTGCATGTCTAAATATGTTATAAATGTATATATACCTGAATGTTATAACAAAAACAAGCTATAGATCAGCTGGTAGGGCTGTGTGGTGTGTGTGAACCGGTTTGGGATGCGGGTTCGAGTCCCGGCCCAAACATCTATTTTTTTACAATAATTTCACCACTATATTTATAGTATGGTTTTAAGAGTCCAAACGTGTCACGAAATATTTTTAAATGGTACGATAATGATAAAAAATCGACGTTTTATTAATAAATGTCAAAACGTACATAGAAATAAATGCGAAATGTTACAGTCTCCCCTACTTTTAGGAACTTCGTCCCGAAGTTGGAGTTGGAGAGTCTGGTGGGAAAAAGTGTGGGTACTTAGACTTCATTTGGTCCTTGCGTTCCCAAGTGAACTCTGGACCTCGTTTAGATTCCCAACAAACCTTAACGATCGGAATGCGACTGCGCTTGAGTTTCTTGACTCCAGTATCCACGATCTCAACAGGTTTCTCGACAATGTGCATAGTTTCGTCGATTTGCACATCCTCAAGAGGGACATGGAGGTTCTCATCTGCTAAGCATTTCTTGAGATTCGAAACGTGAAAAGTTGGGTGAACATTGCTTAACTCAGGTGGAAGATCAAGTTTGTAAGCCACTTTTCCAATCCTGACAAGCACTTTAAATGGGCCTACATATCGAGGAGCTAGTTTTCCCTTTCTACCGTAGCGAATTACTCCCTTCCAAGGAGATACCTTAAGAAGTACAAGGTCCCCGACTTGAAATTCCAAGGGCTTTCGACGTTTATTAGCATAGCTCTTCTGTCGACTTCTAGCCTTGAGAAGATTATCCTGAATGAGTTGGATTTTATCTGTGGTTTCCTGGATCAGTTCAGGTCAAGTGATCTGGGCTTCACCAACCTCAGTCCAACAGACAGGTGAACGACACTTACGACCATAGAGTGCCTCGAAAGGAGCCATGTTAATGCTGGCATGATAACTGTTGTTGTATGAAAATTCAACCAAGGGAAGATGAGAATCCCATGCGCCACCAAAATCGATGACACATGCCCTGAGCATATCCTCAAGTGTCTGGATGGTCCATTCGGTCTGACCATCTGTTTGAGGGTGATCAGCAGTACTCAGGTTTAGCTTGGTACCCAAAGCGTCTTGTAATGAATCCCAAAAGTGAGAGGTGAAACGACCATCACGATCAGAGATAATGTCCAAAGGTATACCATGGCGACATACAATTTCACTCACGTACATCTTTGCCAACCGTTCCACAGAATATTTCTCACCAATTGGTAAGAAATGGGCTGACTTGGTTAAACGGTCAATGATTACCCAAATGTTGTCAAAACCTTTGGGTGTACGAGGGAGTTTAGTGATGAAGTCCATTGCTATGCTCTCCCATTTCCATACAGGAATTTCTAGTTGTTCAAGCATGCCAGATGGTCGTTGATGTTCCGCCTTGACCTTTGAACAAGTAAGGCATTTTGCAACGAAAAGAGCGATATCTTTCTTCATACCAGGCCACCAATACGAATAACGAAGATCTTGGTACATCTTGTCAGCTCCAGGATGAATAGAATAACGAGACTTATGAGCCTCATTCATAAGGAAAGTACAAAGATCATCACGGTCAGGAATCCAAAGTCGATTGAGAAAATAAAGTAGACTATCAGGTTTGGTTTCAAGTTGAGTCTCAGCACCACAAGACATTTCCTTGTACATGTTACCTTGGGTGACTGAAGTATGTTGAGCCTGGAGGATACGATCCTGAAGATCAGTACGAACTCTAGCACAATGAAGTTTGATGCGCTCTTTACGACTGAGTGCGTCAGCCACAACATTCGCTTTGCCAGGATAGTAGCGAATCTCGCAATCATAGTCGTGAAGTAACTCAACCCAACGTCGTTGCCTCATGTTAAGATTTTTCTGGTCGAAGACATGTTGGAGACTTTTGTGGTCTGTGAAAACCACACATTTGGTTCCATAAAGATAGTGTCTCCAAATCTTAAGAGCAAAGACGACGACGCCCAATTCAAGATCATGGGTGGTATAATTCTTTTCGTGGGTCTTAAGCTGTCTAGACGCATAAGCAATAACCTTGCCTCGTTGCATGAGAACACAACCAAGACCTTGGTTTGATGCATCACAATAGACCATGAAGTCATCATTACCATCGGGTAGAGACAGAATAGGAGCTTCACAAAGTTTCAGCTTAAGAGTCTCAAATGCTTCCTCTTGTTTTGGTCCCCACTCATAAGGTTTACCCTTGTGAGTTAAGGCAGTGAGAGGGACAACGATCTTGGAGAAGTTGGCAATGAATCGACGATAATAACCGGCTAAACCAAGGAAGGAACGGACTTCAGTTGGAGTTTTAGGAACACTCCAATCTTTGACAGCTTCGATCTTCGCGGGATCAACATGAATTCCGTTCTCATTGATGACGTGTCCTAAAAATTGAACTTCCTTAAGCCAAAATTCACATTTCGAGAACTTGGCATACAGTTGTTCTTTCTTTAGGAGACCCAAGATTGAGTGAAGATGTTGTTCGTGATCGGATTTTGATTTTGAGTAAATCAAGATGTTGTTAATGAAGACGATCACGAATTTGTCAAGGTAGGGTCTACAAACCCGATTCATTAGATCCATAAACACTGCGGGAGCGTTGGTCAATCCAAACGGCATGACCATGAATTCGTAATGACCATAACGTGTACGAAAGGCTGTCTTGGGAATGTCTTCTTCGTGAACTCTAAGCTGATGATAACCAGAACGAAGATCAATCTTCGAGAAGTGGGTTGCTCCTTGAAGTTAATCGAAAAGATCGTCAATCCTAGGCAAGGATAACGATTCTTGATGGTGAGTTTGTTGAGTTCACGATAGTCGATACATATCCTGAGAGATCCATCTTTCTTCTTGACGAACAATACAGGGGCTCCCCATGGAGAAGAACTGGGGCGAATGAAACCTTTATCAGAAAGTTCCTGCAGTTGACTGGCAAGTTCTTGCATCTCAAAGGGTGCAAGACGATAAGGAGCTTTGGCAACATGATTTGCACCAGGAACAATATCGATCCTAAATTCAACTTGTCGAGCAGGAGGCAAACCAGGTAAATCTTTTGGAAAGACTTCAGGATAGTCCCGAATGATTGGGATGTCTTGGATACTTTTGCCCTTGTCTTTCTTTTCTATCACGTTAGCCAAGAAAGCCATATACCCCTTTCGTAAGTATTTTTGAGCAGTAGTACAAGACATGAGTTTAAGCTCACCACAAGGCTTCTCACCATAGATCTTCAAAATATCACCAGATTCGAGAGGAATGCGAATAACTTTCTCAGAGCATAGGATTTCAGCACGATAGGTTGACAACCAATCCATGCCTACTATGACATCAAAGCTTCCAAGATGCATAGGAATGAGATCGATAGAGAAAGTATGTTCATCAAGGTTCAACACACAGTTACGTATAATAGAATCGATCGAGATAGACTTCCCATTAGCTACCTCTACCACTATAGGTTCCTCTAGGTTAGTTTGGGGTAAGTTAAGTAAGGGTTCAAACTTTAGTGATACAAACGACTTATCAGCACCCGAATCAAATAATATAGAAGCATAGTGGTTATTAACGAGAAACGTACCATTAACCACCTCGTTCTTGTCGCGGGCCTGATTAGCATTGAGGCTGTATGCGGGACCTCGAGCACCTTGGTTCTGGTTGCGGTTCTGGTTTTGATTACGATTTTGGTTCTGGTTCTGGTTTTGGTTATGATTGGGGCAGGCATTGATATAGTGGTCTGGGCTGCCACACTCGTAACACTCACCACGAGCAGGCCTATTATTTTGTTGGTTGGGAGCTGGGGCATTTCTAGCAGGAGGAGCTCGATAGATATCCGCAAGGTGCCCATACCTTTGACAATTAGTGCAAAAACGACATGGCACCTGAGCTGGGTGGTGGTATTTGCAAGTGTTGCACAAGGGGTGAGGTCCGGTGTATGGCTTCTTATTGGGTGCGGGGGTGGCAACCACTGTAAAGTTTCGGGCCTTACGTTTCTTGTTAACAGAGTGTTCAGTCTTAATCTCCTTGGACGGCTCTGGTGTAGCTTTGTTCACATCTTTCTTAGCACCTTTGCGAAACAGAGTACCATTCTTCACGTGATTATCAGTCAGTGTAGCTGCTAAACGTTTGGCTTCTCCAAGGTGGCAGGATTCCTTCCCCATACCGTGTCCTGAATTTGCATAGGTAGACCACCGATATACTTCTCGATGGCTACAGACAGGGGAGTGACCTTATGGGGTAACAACAAACTGAGCTCATGGAAGCGGGTATTATAAGCAAGGTTTTCCCCACTATCCTGAGCAAGGGTGTGGAACTCGTCCTCCAATTTCTTGACCTCGTTACGTGGGCAAAACTCAGCTTTCATTATCTCCTTGACTTGATCCCAAGTCATAGCAAGTGCAACTTCAGCTCCGCGGGTGCGCATTTCCTCATTCCACCAAGTGAGTGCTCGTTTGTGAAGAAAACTCATAGCATAACGGACCTTAAAGTTATCGGGACACTCACTGTTAATGAAGGTATTCTCAATACCCTCGAACCATTGTAGGAGACAAGTAGCTCCTTCATCCCCACTAAACTTAAGAGGATTGCAGGTATTAAAGTGTTTGAGGGTGCAGACTGGGAGACCATTCCCGTTTCCATTCCCGTTCCCATTGTAATTTCCATTGCCATTTCCATTTCCATTGCCGTTTCCATTCATTTGGATGACTTGAGCCAGTAAGTTAAGAACCAGAGTTGCGATCTGTTGCGCCATTTGTTGGGAAATGATTGCAGCTAGTTGGGCATCACCTCCATTATTGTGGTTAGTGTCGTGGTTATGGTTGTGGTTGCTGCTCCCTTCCTCATGATTCTCACCACTGTTAATGCGAGTGCTACGATGGGGAGGCATGATCTGTAAGAGACACAGTGAAATGAATGAGGTAATATAAGGAATGTAATCATTTATCCATTAATTAAAACGAATAAACGAAAACGTTGACTTATCAAAGATTCTAGATTCTAATAACATAGTGAAGACATGCTTTAGCCTATAAGTGAACACTCATCCCGAGAATTCCCAGGTAGGCATCCGGGTCCCTCGTCTGATTGGGATATATGCGCAATGCCAGCCTAGACAAAAGACTCAGAATACAGGCGTTCACCCTTCCAGATTGCACGTGTTCGTTATTAAAATCTAGAACTTTGACGAGATCTCAAGGTGGTTCAGGCTACACCTGAGGATTTTGTCCTATTAATCTAAAGGTGGATCAGGATTGCAGCAGACGAATAAGAGTAGTCAACTTGTAAAGGCTTAGGGTTGTATAGGGTGTAGGATAGGGATAAGAATAAGGAAGCAATTAGGGTTACAAGTAAGAGAAGCAAGTACTGTTTTAATTTCCTAAGGTTATATTCTAGATTATTTTTCTAATAACCTAATTCCCTATAACCAAGGCTCTGATACCAATCTGTAACACCCCAACCGATGGCGGAAACATCGGGATGTTACGTATTGATGATGTGACATCCGGGAACCAAGCACACATTTTTATAGCTGGCTTTACTGTTTACTTGCTGAATTTCGGGACGAAATTCTTTTCAACTTGGGGATGATGTGACATCCCGCATTTTCAGGTTAAATACTTTTACTGAACTCTAGTTAACTTACATGTTCATACATGGCTAGATACTTAACTAGGGTTAGTTAAGTAGGTTTAACATATGTTAGAAGATGCTAACATATGTTATATGTAGGAAAATCCTTGTTAAACACACACATGAGTCCTGTATCCCAAACGTTGGTGAATTATATGACATACATAGCAATAATATATACAAGTGAATTTTGGTGAACATGAAGTACGTGCTTATGTGAATTACATGTTTTTGTGAATGATCGCTTAACTGAAAGGTAGTGCGTAGATCATGCAAATTACGTGCACAACATGAATGATATGCTATGTAATAATAAAAATAATGGTTTTTATATAATTTAGCATGGTTAATAATATTGGGTCCGGTATTGGGCTAGAACATGGTTAACGGGTCAAGTTAATGGACTAGAAGGGCCCTAATACCAATTGCTTGGGGAACAAGCAAAGCCCTTTTACAATTAGGAGGCAAGGAAAAAGATAAAAACCCTACTCCCTTGCCCCCTTGGTGCCGTGCGAAACCCCCCCACCCCCCTCTCTCTTTGTTTTCAAGCAATCAAGCAATCTTTCACTAATCAAGCTAGTTCGGGTTTGATTTCAAGGCTCTAGGGAGTTTAATCTTTCACAAGGTATACGTTCTTACGATTTTTGATGGATTATAATGATTGAAAAACTTTAAAAACCCTAAGAATAATATATACAAAATCACATACATGCATGTGTAGGAGTTCTTGAATGTTCTTGATGATTTGATGTTGATGATTGTTATTAGCAGCCATGATTAGGGTTTTCATATGATAATATATGTGTTTTGCTATGATTAATATGGTGTTTAATCAGTACTATAGGTGTTATACATGTATTAGGGATGTTTATGAAGAATTAGGGTTTGTAGATTACTTGGGATGCAAGTTTAAGATTCTGACAGATGTGTTTGAACGTGTTGAAGGGGCTGTAACGGGTTGGTAAATCGATTGTTTTGATGATTTCTTTGCATGATTGTAATTTACAAGGTCTTAGCTTTTCATAATGGGCAAAACCATCGAATTTGGACATCGTTTGAGTCATTTTTGGAATTTTAATTGATTAGGGGTCATATCAGATTTTCGGATTTGTAAATTGGGCTAACTTTAAATGGTCATAACTTGAGATTTACAAGGAGTTAGGTTATGAAATGTTTACAGTAGGTCAATACTGGAAAAATAGAGCTTTTCCAAGTGGATTCATCTCGTTTGGATGAATACACAATTTTTAAGAATTTTCCTACTAAACTGACCTGTTGAGGAAATTTTCTGGAAACTGCTGTGTTGTACGAATTTTTATAATTTTTGTGTTTGGAATTAAGACAAAACAAAAATAGGTATTGTCGATTGAATCCCAAATAAAATTCAGTAAAAATTGGGACTCTAATTCATTCGTTAAGTATTTTAAATAAATTGTTTTTCACAGCGCACAATCTGTCCTAAAAACACAGATTGTTTACGGGGTCTTTAAGTGACTATTTGGAGTTCTATGTGGTATGTAATTGACATGTACTTGTGTGGAAACTTGTATGAGATGTATTTGATGCATTAAACTGATAATAATTGCTATGATCACCAACGGGATACGTAGGACATACTTGAGCATGTAGAGTCATTAGGTGTCACTACACGGTTTTGAACATTTAAAGGTCTCTGATAAACGAGTTATATGGTGTGTTGGTTATGCACATATACTCACCTAGTGACACTTGTAATAGGGAGTCGGTAGCTCGTTACTGTTTGAGGGATTTGGATCATTCACGTGCAACCTAAGGTGAGTTTCACTACTCTTTTTCTCAAAAGCATGCGTCTCAGGTATGAGACACTTTACTTAACATTTTCTAGTCCGGTTTGGGACTACTTACACATCCTGAGTTGGGATGCCATGGATCCTTATGAGGGTCGGTCACTTTGCTAATTCGCAATTGTGTCCTTGATAAACTAAACCATTTCTATCATTTTGTAAGTCCTCACGTACCGAATGAGTTGCCAGGGTTGGCAAGCGGGTTACTAGTTGATAGCGCTATTAGGTTTTACAAACCTCACACCGGCTCGGGGAGCGCGGGCGTGAACTATAACTTAACGAAACATTATCATTGTGGATAGACAATGATGTCAGGCATACGGCACACTTATGTGGCTACACGTACATAGCAGTTCGGTATATTCGGTTAGTTATCATGAATGGGTTAGCTACCCTTGGCATGCGATGAATTAGTGGTTACACGGTGCGGGGCACCAACACAACTTACTTACTTACGTGGTTTTGGAAACCAGCGCAGTTACATACTCATTTACTTTACCTAGTGAACTCACCAACATGGTTTGTTGACCCACGATTTACATGCTTTTGCAGGTAGTTAGCTTCCGGTGCCAGAATTAGAAAGCACTGCACACTTCATTGCATTTGGGGTCTTGGGCATACACCTAAATTACATATTATGCTTTTACATTTTCTTTCATATGGTTTTAATTTGGGCGCGTTGTTTTGCGCATGGTTTTAAAAGGATTAAATTTGGTTTACGCTTCCGCAACTTAACTAAACTTGGTTTTTGAAACGAACTAAATGGTTTGGGCATTTAGAGTTCGTTCATATGACTTATGGCTATGGGATCCTGGTATGTCATGCGCCTCGCGGTATGAACCCCGCAGTGGAAATTTGAGGGTGTGACAGATTGGTATCAGAGCCATTGGTTATAGTGAACTAGGACTGCATGTTGAGTCTAGTCTATAATCATCATAGCATAAGTACACTCACAACTTAAGTGCACAACTAGCTATTAGCTACATATATCTACAACATATGATTTCAGGAGATATGTTATCTTCTAGTTCTAGACTTAATTCTTAACACGTCAATGGTGGGAACCTAGGGTTACACCAGGTGGCGCATTACTGGGAGTAATATCCTAACTAACCTCATGGACGAGGAGACAACAAAAGTACAAGGGAGGGAGCCCTTGCGAGCGTTGTGGCGCACGTACACAGGAAGCTGCACGATGCGCATGACGTGGTACCATTAAATCAACTATGAAGGAATTCGAATGCTGGGACTTATCTTTTGTCACCTAGCAAGGAGACAATTAGTTTTTATTCCTTGTTACTTGATCCTTCTTACTTCCATTCGTAACACAGACGGGACTGGATTACACAAGTAGAACTTATTTCTTACCTTAGTACCTTACGCCTAGTATGAGCGGGCGAACGTATGACTGCATATCCTTGTTTTCTCATAAGTATATGGTAGATTCATGGCAACACATTAGATCGGGACTTGTTACACACACTCTTGGGGAGTTACGTAAAGCCTGCGATGTAATGCAACATCACAAGGGAGGATGAAACCTACTAATGGCTGATAGCCACGATTGGAGGAACGAGTGGTACAGCTTACCACTAAACTGGTTCACATAGGACTAGAGAAGGAGATTGTACGTGATGAGAACCATATAACACTGACATCGCAAAAGAGGAAGGATAAGAGATGGAAGGGGAACCTGAGCAGGACGAGCACATGGAAGTGAGGATGAAGGCTCTACTATCTAGACAGAGCATGGCGACGATTGGCTCTTACCTTTTCTTACCTATCTTTTCTTTCATTTCCCTTTGCTAACTTAGATAAGACTGGGTTCTTATGATCAACGATAGGGGGTTGAGGCCCTCGCATCTTTCCAGGCTAGTAAAGATCTATTTTTCTAAATCATTCTTTTCCCCTGACTTCCACATTTGAACTTTCTTATACCTTGAACGCACATCGTATTTTCAAGCCTTTTATTGGTTGTAAACCTCGATAACTCCAACAGAACTGAAGGAGACCGTCTGATTGCTTCGATAGTATAAGTCTTTACCATGTGCATTTGCCCCAGGCAGGATGGGGTAATGCATGCTACATGCACACTCGATGAGTTACAAATACTTGGATGGAGAACGTAACACCCTGTGGTGAAATCTAGAAATTTTGTTATATAAGGACGGATGGGTCTGAGATCGACGCCTACACTACCAAGCTACAGGAGATAGCCACCATAGGCTCAAATCTATTTAACCTACCTTACAAATACCGAAAGGGTGGGCCCCTCAGATTCGTGGCTTGGCCACTGCAGCTCACCTACAAATCTTTCACTTGACTCGCAAACTCACAGATGAGACTGCCGATCATGGTACTTTTCTGAAGCATGGTGCTTCATTTTCTACTATTGGTGATAGCAAGAGAACGTGGGATAGTGTGAGGTATAAGTCCTGCAAAAACAACAACCGTAACGGTAGCAACAACAACAGGGCTCGGGGAAAAGCATTTGTGATTGGCCTGGGGAAAGCTAGGACTGATAACAATGACGTGATGGGTACGTGCTCCTTGAACGACACTCTTGCTTCTATCTTATATGATACTGGTGCGGACTATAGTTTTGTTTCATCAAAACTTAGTAAACAATTAGGGTTGGTTCCTACTCTTCGAGATACTCCATACTCTATTGAACTGGCTGATGGAAAGCCTGTTGAGGTAACCCATATTCATCGTGACTGTAAGCTCGAGTTGGATGGGCAATCGTTTGCCATCAACATTCTACCTATCACCCTGGGAAGCTTTGATCTCGTGGTTGGCATGGACTGGTTGTCCAAGCAACACGCTGAAATTCTCTGTCAGGAGAAGATTGTTCGTATTCCCCCTCCCAAGTGGAGAACTTCTATCTATACAGGGTGATCATGGTGGTGCCATGGTAGGCATCATCTCCTATCTGAAGGCCTAGAAGTGTATTCGTAAGGGCTGTCCAGCCATTTTGGCTAACATATCAGGTACTCGAGCTGGAACTGAAACCAAGATTGAGGACATCCCAGTGGTCCGAGACTTCCCAGATGTCTTCCCAGAGGAATTACCTGGACTTCCACCCGTTCGTCAAGTGGAGTTCCAGATTGACCTTGCACCTGGAGCAGCGCCAGTTGCACGCGCACCATACCGTTTAGCACCAGGTGAACTTCAAGAACTATCTACCCAACTCCAAGAGCTATTGGATAGGAGTTTTATTAGGCCCAGTTCTTCGCCATGGGGAGCTCCAGTTCTGTTTGTTAAGAAAAAAGATGGGAGCTTTCGCATGTGCATAGATTATCGGGAGTTGAACAAGGTAACGATTAAGAACCGTTATCCTCTGCCTCGTATTGATGACTTGTTTGACCAACTTCAAGGGTCGAGCTTCTACTCTAAGATTGACTTGAGATTAGGGTACCATCAGCTGAGAGTCCGAGAAGAGGATGTGGCGAAAACGGCGTTTCGAACCCGTTATGGACATTATGAGTTTTTGGGTATGCCATTTGGGCTAACTAATGCACCTGCGGTGTTCATGGATCTAATGAACCGTGTGTGCAAGCCTTACTTGGACAAATTCGTCATAGTGTTCATAGATGACATATTGATCTATTCCAAGAGCAGGGAGGAGCACGAGCAGCACTTGCAGTTAATCTTGGAACTACTGAGGGATGAGCAGCTGTATGCAAAGTTTTCTAAATGTGATTTTTGGATTCGGGAGGTCCAATTCCTTGGGCATGTGGTCAACAAGGCAGGAATACATGTGGACCCAGCCAAGATTGACGCTATCAAAAAGTGGGAGGCTCCTAGGACCCCTACTGAAGTGCGCCAATTTCTTGGTCTCGCGGGATATTATCGCAGGTTTATTGAGGGATTTTCTAAGATCGCTCAACCTCTCACCGCCCTAACGCAGAAAGGTATTACGTATAAGTGGGGAGATGCCCAAGAATCTGCCTTTCAACTACTAAAGTCCAAACTTTGCAGTGCACCGATATTATCGTTGCCTGAGGGTACAGAGGACTTTGTAGTATATTGTGATGCGTCTATCCAAGGCTTAGGGTGCGTACTGATGCAACGTGATAAGGTAATTGCATATGCATCACGACAACTGAAGGTCCATGAGAAGAACTACCCCACTCATGATTTGGAACTGGGAGCGGTAGTTTTCGCTCTCAAAATCTGGAGGCACTACCTCTATGGAACCAAGTGCACAATTTTCACTGACCACAAGAGCCTCCAACATATATTTGACCAGAAGGTACTAAACATACGGCAACGTCGTTGGGTTGAACTTTTGAACGATTATGACTGTGCCATCAAGTATCATCCAGAGAAAGCTAACGTAGTAGCTGATGCCCTCAGTCGAAAGGAAACGAAACCCAAAAGAGTGCGAGCCTTACAACTCACCATTCACTCTAACCTTCCTGATAAGATACGTGAAGCCTAGGGTGAGGCATTGAAGGAAGAAAACATCGGGCTTGAGACCCTACATGGTGCAGATAAGCACTTAGAACTGAGAACAGACGGTCTGCAGTACTTCATGAATCGAGTCTGGATACCACGATTTGGGGATCTCAGACAATTGGTGCTCGATGAAGCACATACCTCTCGTTATTCGGTACATCCTGGTTCGGACAAGATGTATCAAGATCTTAAGACTCTGTACTGGTGGCCAAACATGAAAGCCGAGATAGCCACTTATGTTAGTAAGTGCTTGACTTGTGCGAAGGTTAAGATTGAATATCAAAAACCTTCAGGCCTACTCCAACAACCAGAGATTCCGATGTGGAAATGGGATGGAATTTCCATGGACTTCATTACAAAGCTTCCTAGAAAGCCAACGGGCCATAACATGATTTGGGTCATCGTGGACCGTTTAACCAAATCGGCCCACTTCCTGGCGATAAAAGAAACGGATTCGTTAGAAAAGCTGGCGAACCTATACATCAAGGAGATAGTCTCTAGGCATGGGGTGCCTACTTCCATTATATCTGATCGCGATGGGCGATTCACTTCTCGTTTCTGGACTACCCTCCAAGATGCTTTAGGAACTCGTCTTGATATGAGCACAGCCTATCACCCACAGACGGATGGACAAAGTGAACGCACCATCCAAACACTAGAGGATCTGCTACGAGCATGTGTGGTGGACTTTGGTAATAACTGGGATAAGCACTTGCCCTTAATCGAATTCTCTTACAACAACAATTACCACACTTCGATACAGTGTGCGCCTTTCGAGGCACTTTACGGGCGCAAGTGTAGGTCTCCTATTTGTTGGACTGAGGTTGGGGATAGCCAACTAACAGGTCCTGAACTCGTGCACGAAACTTCTGAGAAGATAGTGCAAATTAGAAACCGGATGGCTGCTGCTCGGGACCGACAGAAAAGTTATGCTGACAAACGTCGAAAACCTTTGGAGTTCCAGGTTGGGGACAAGGTTTTGTTAAAGGTGTCACCATGGAAAGGAGTGATACGCTTTGGGAAACGAGGGAAGTTAAATCCCAGATACGTCGGACCTTTCGAGATCGTTAAAAGGATTGGTCCAGTAGCTTACCAGCTAAATTTACCAGATGAACTCAGTGGAGTACACAATGTATTCCACGTCTCAAACTTGAAGAAATGCTTATCTGATACGACACTGGTAGTACCACTGGAGGAGATCCAGGTGGACGATCAGCTGCGGTTCGTGGAAGAACCAGTGGAGATTCTTGAGCAGGGCGTCAAGAAACTCAGACAAAGTACTATACCTATTGTTAAGGTACGGTGGAATTCCCGTCTAGGACCGGAATACACGTGGGAGCGCAAAGATCAGATGCGGCTCAAATACCCACACCTCTTTACTGAACCTGAAATCATACATAGATCCAACGCGGAACATAAAGCAGCTCTTTCAAAGTGAATTTCGGGGCGAAATTCCTTTCAACTTGGGGATGATGTGACATCCGGGAACCAAGCACACATTTTTATAGCTGGCTTTACTGTTTACTTGCTGAATTTCGGGACGAAATTCTTTTCAACTTGGGGATGATGTGACACCCCGCATTTTCAGGTTAAATACTTTTACTGAACTCTAGTTAACTTACATGTTCATACATGGCTAGATACTTAACTAGGGTTAGTTAAGTAGGTTTAACATATGTTAGAAGATGCTAACATATGTTATACGTAGGAAAATCCTTGTTAAACACACACATGAGTCCTGTATCCCAAACGTTGGTGAATTATGTGACATACATAGCAATAATATATACAAGTGAATTTTGGTGAACATGAAGTACGTGCTTATGTGAATTACATGTTTTTGTGAATGATCGCCTAACTGAAAGGTAATGCGTAGATCATGCAAATTACGTGCACAACATGAATGATATGCTATGTAATAATAAAAATAATGGTTTTTATATAATTTAGCATGGTTAATAATATTGGGTCCGGTATTGGGCTAGAACATGGTTAACGGGTCAAGTTAATGGACTAGAAGGGCCCTAATACCAATTGCTTGGGGAACAAGCAAAGCCCTTTTACAATTAGGAGGCAAGGAAAAAGATAAAAACCCTACTCCCTTGCCCCCTTGGTGCCGTGCGAAACCCCCCACCCCCCTCTCTCTTTGTTTTCAAGCAATCAAGCAATCTTTCACTAATCAAGCTAGTTCGGGTTTGATTTCAAGGCTCTAGGGAGTTTAATCTTTCACAAGGTATACGTTCTTACGATTTTTGATGGATTATAATGATTGAAAAAATTTAAAAACCCTAAGAATAATATATACAAAATCGCATACATGCATGTGTAGGAGTTCTTGAATGTTCTTGATGATTTGATGATGATGATTGTTATTAGCAGCCATGATTAGGGTTTTCATATGATAATATATGTGTTTTGCTATGATTAATATGGTGTTTAATCAGTACTATAGGTGTTATACATGTATTAGGGATGTTTATGAAGAATTAGGGTTTGTAGATTACTTGGGATGCAAGTTTAAGATTCTGACAGATGTGTTTGAACGTGTTGAAGGGGCTGTAACGGGTTGGTAAATCGATTGTTTTGATGATTTCTTTGCATGATTGTAATGTACAAGGTCTTAGCTTTTCATAATGGGCAAAACCATCGAATTTGGACATCGTTTGAGTCATTTTTGGAATTTTAATTGATTAGGGGTCATATCAGATTTTCGGATTTGTAAATTGGGCTAACTTTAAATGGTCATAACTTGAGATTTACAAGGAGTTAGGTTATGAAATTTTTATAGTAGGTCAATACTGGAAAAATAGAGCTTTTCCAAGTGGATTCATCTCGTTTGGATGAATACACAATTTTTAAGAATTTTCCTACTAAACTGACCTGTTGAGGAAATTTTCTGGACACTGCTGTGTTGTACGAATTTTTATAATTTTTGTGTTTGGAATTAAGACAAAACAAAAATAGGTATTGTCGAGTGAATCCCAAATAAAATTCAGTAAAACTTTGGGAATCTAATTCATTCGTTATGTATTTTAAATAAATTGTTTTTCACAGCGCACAATCTGTCCTAAAAACACAGATTGTGTACGGGGTCTTTAAGTGACTATTTGGAGTTCTATATGGTATGTAATTGACATGTACTTGTGTGGAAACTTGTATAAGATGTATTTGATGCATTAAACTGATAATAATTGCTATGATCACCAACGGGATACGTAGGACATACTTGAGCATGTAGAGTCATTAGGTGTCACTACACGGTTTTGAACATTTAAAGGTCTCTGATAAACGAGTTATATGGTGTGTTGGTTATGCACATATACTCACCTAGTGACACTTGTAATAGGGAGTCGGTAGCTCGTTACTGTTTGAGGGATTTGGATCATTCACGTGCAACCTAAGGTGAGTTTCACTACTCTTTTTCTCAAAAGCATGCGTCTCAGGTATGAGACACTTTACTTAACATTTTCTAGTCCAGTTTGGGACTACTTACACATCCCGAGTTGGGATGCCATGGATCCTTATGAGGGTCGGTCACTTTGCTAATTCGCAATTGTGTCCTTGATAAACTAAACCATTTCTATCATTTTGTAAGTCCTCACGTACCGAATGAGTTGCCAGGGTTGGCAAGCGGGTTACTAGTTGATAGCGCTATTAGGTTTTACAAACCTCACACCGGCTCGGGGAGCGCGGGCGTGAACTATAACTTAACGAAACATTATCATTGTGGATAGACAATGATGTCAGGCATACGGCACACTTATGTGGCTACACGTACATAGCAGTTCAGTATATTCGGTTAGTTATCATGAATGGGTTAGCTACCCTTGGCATGCGATGAATTAGTGGTTACACGGTGCGGGGCACCAACACAACTTACTTACTTACGTGGTTTTGGAAACCAGCGCAGTTACATACTCATTTACTTTACCTAGTGAACTCACCAACATGGTTTGTTGACCCACGATTTACATGCTTTTGCAGGTAGTTAGCTTCCGGTGCCAGAATTAGAAAGCACTGCACACTTCATTGCATTTGGGGTCTTGGGCATACACCTAAATTACATATTATGCTTTTACATTTTCTTTCATATGGTTTTAATTTGGGCGCGTTGTTTTGCGCATGGTTTTAAAAGGATTAAATTTGGTTTACGCTTCCGCAACTTAACTAAACTTGGTTTTTGAAACGAACTAAATGGTTTGGGCATTTAGAGTTCGTTCATATGACTTATGGCTATGGGATCCTGGTATGTCATGCGCCTCGCGGTATGAACCCCGCAGTGGAAATTTGAGGGTGTGACAGATGATTGTTTCAGTAGCACATGGTATATATTGAAATTTTAAATAATTTATTGATAACATAAATATCCAATGAAACGATGTCTAAAAATCCCAAAATACATAACATCACATAAAACAAATAACTTCAAATAACTTCATAGAATCCATCATGCATACTCTAAGCCTCAGCTTCATTGTTACCTGAAACATGTTAATTTTGAAAATATTTTTGGGTTAACAAAAGTTGGTGAGAATTACATAGGTTTTGATAATTGAATAAAACTTGTACAAATCAAGTGTCATGGCAAGTCTAGTCCATATGTGAAAACATACTATCAGGTAAATCGAGTGCATAATCAAACTTTGTGACTAGAATATTGTGGTCCATCCCATACGCTCATGGTTCACTCGATTATGTTATGAATTCAATAACAATCACCCACGCTACCTATGTAGGAGGTACACGTATCCGGGTGGGATTGTCAGTCCAATAGATCTATCATTGTATACCGTCGGCTGATCAATGTTAATGATTATGCTAGAATATTGTGCTTACCCTAGTCATGTTTAAGACATAATGCAACATAGAATAACACATAGACACTTTATGATTGAATTGTAGATAGAATGTTGTAACATGTTTCACCCCAAAATAGTGAAATAGAAAAGGGGCTATGTAAACTCACCTTAGTGTTAGAATGATGACCCTTGTTATATAAGTAAATGTGGCTCGTGTGTATCCAAATATCACCCTATTTTAAGGTAATAAATAAGTGTTGGGGAAAACTTAATAAGTCTAAGTTTTCTAGTCTAAGATGTGCTAGGGTTCCTAATTTGGGGATTAATAATTGTTTATGATTAAATTTGAATAAATAAAGAAATAATTAATGAAAATGTTTTCTGGCCAATATTATCTAAAAGTAATTGAATTACATTGTAATAAATGTAAAAATAATTTTTATAAATTATTTTCTTAATTAATGAATATTTATATATTAATAATTATTTGACAAAATATAGACTTAATATTTAAAAATATTAAAATTATAAATTTCATATCAAAAATTTATATTTCTGATATAAATGATTAATAACAATTTATGTGAAATTTTGATGTAAAAATAATGAAAAACGAATTTATTATGATTTATTTATGATTAAAATAACAAAAATCGATTAAAAATATTAAATAAATGATTTTTCAGAAATAAAAACCATTTCTGGAATTCTTAATGTTTTATAAGTTTAGGATAATTTTTGTGGAATTTTATAAAATCGTTTTAATATTTTTATAGAATTTTATAATTATAATATAATAAACTTGTAATATTTATTATATATAATAAATAAAAGATTTTTGAAAACCTAAAATTTGTATAATTTGGTTTACCCTTTGAATAGCATAAAATAAATTTTATAGGATTTATAAACCACTTTTAGTATTTAAAAACTATTTTAAAAGTTTAACAGATTAAGTATATAAATAAAAGGGTTTAAAAAAAATTGTTGTTGCTGAAAGGAATCGAACCCGAGTCTGGGCCGGTTCGTGTGTTTAAAATCACAAGTCCAGACCATCTGGTCTGGACCCTGAGAACGGTTAAGATCAGATCCAAAGTCATATATTGTGTTTTTGTGTTAAATCCTATAATTTAGGAAAAAGAAAAGGACTCGCGTGAGGTTGGGATCGAACCCACAGCCCCTAGATTAATTAACAGAAAACGTGACCATCTGATCTATATCAGATAGTCGTTCAGAATTGTATTTGAAATCCTTTTAAACACAGTTAAACAGTTATCATCTTCCCCAATCAATATGAACCCTAAAATACCAATCGCTACAATTGACAACCAATAGCCCCTGTGATGTTGGGGCTATTGCTCGTATGTAACCGGATAACAAAACCCACAAAGAAAAATAAACTTACAATGCGATTAAAGGCACGATTCGTGGTGGTCAACGACAAGGTCAACCGTGGCAAAAAAACGCAGATTGGAGGAGTTTTAGAATAAATTGAGTATGGGGGGATGCTTTATCGGTGCCTAGAGCCTGTAATGGCGTGGTCAATTTATACAAATCGTGCGTTCTTGTAAGTTTAGTAATTTTGACCCACAATAACTCGCATACGCGTGAAAGTCTTCGATTAGGAAAGTTTTTATGGTGATTGGCGTGATAAACAAGCTGATTAGGGCGGTCATAAACATTCCATAACTAGATTACGCGGTTTGGATAGTTAATTATGGAGGGTTGAATCGCAGTTGACTTTTCATAAGTCAATTGCATGTCTAAATATGTTATAAATGTATATATACCTGAATGTTATAACAAAAACAAGCTATAGATCAGCTGGTAGGGCTGTGTGGTGTGTGTGAACCGGTTTGGGACACGGGTTCGAGTCCCGGCCCAAACATCTTTTTTTTACAATAATTTCACCACTATATTTATAGTATGGTTTTAGGAGTCCAAACGTGTCACGAAATATTTTTAAAAGGTACGATAATGATAAAAATTCGACGTCTTATTAATAAATGTCATAACGTACATAGAAATAAATGCGAAATGTTACATAGGTAACGTAGCAATCGCTGGAGTGCTAATCTCAGTATCTTTGGGCTGTGACCTGAACATAGCGAAAAGACCGTCGTTCCTAGGCTCTGAGGGTAACATGAATGCAGGTATAGGCTCCTCCATGATCGACACCTTAACCACATACTCTGTGTCATACTCTGTGTCAGCAGTTGGTGCAAATGTCGGTTCCCACTTTAGCTGGAGCCACGAGTACAGGGTTATACGGATCCTGTTGGGGCTCACTGTCGGTACTGGAGAGACTGATGTGTGAAGTAGCCATGATCTGTGACAAGTATATCCGTACTAGATAAGTATATATAGCTTTACATTATACTAAATTACTTAATCACAATAATAACATAATATCACATATAATTAATTCTAAGCCCTATTTTTCTAAGGTACTTTAAGCGATGCATAGTAAGTCTTGACATAAATTATAATAATATTCGAGAGCTTTTATGGTTATAGAGTAGATTAGATATTTCTACTTGTCAATAACCACCGCTCTGATACCAACTTTTGTCACACCCCGACAGCGCACAGCGGAAAGGAAGTCATGAGGTAACGGAAGTTGTTACCATAAGGTTTAGCGGATCACATAAAGTTACGTGTGGACATCTTGCTAACACCCTCTAGTGAAACGTTGTTTTATTTTCGTAATAAACGAACATTGTTGAAAACAAGAAAACAAGTTTTACCAAGATGAAGTGAAAATATACGTTAATATTGTATTACAAAACACAAATAAAAACATAGTTTTAGATAGAGTTATCATTATTATTAGGTCCCAACATCATGTCCACCGTAGTGCCCTAGCCAAACCACTCTCATTTAACCTATGCATCAGTTACTGAAAAACATGCTTAAAAACATCAACAATATGTTGGCAAGTTCACAGGTTTATGAGTAATAGTAAACTTTCAGTTTAGTAATAACATATGATCGATCAGAACTAAAATAAAATCAAGTAGAGTCATGAAGTCTACGAGTATGATGTATCCTAAGGCTCTTAATCAATCCATAACTTGGTTCCCTGTGGTGGCCTCTCCGTGAGAGGTACTTGTTGGAGGTTATGTTCATTTTTCAAGCAGATTTCGTCCCAGTCAAATCATGAAAACGGGGGCATCAACCCAATAGTACTACAACATAAACAACGGCCTTTTCCGAAGGCTAATGATTAAGATGTGCTGGGAGAGAGTGGCAACCCGTCGGTTGACACTGGTGTCACGTTTTAACAAACGTACTCACCGGTGCACTATCCTAAGGACATCACTATTCTATTTTATAGTCTATCGCATCACATAAGCATGTTAATCCCACGATTTGTAAAAAGTTCAAAAACATTTAAAAGAAAAGGGGCCGTGAAACTCACCTTAGTGCAATACTTCTGGGAACTTTCCAATCCCGATCACAATCATTCACCTTAATCACCTCCCATATCGTAGGTCGATTTAGTAACCATACTAAGTCCAATTAAGTTATTCACCAAATTATCCCAACTTAGTAAACCAATAAATCCCCGGATTTTAGTTATCCCTTACCCTATTAACCCCATTGGTGACACGTGACGAGAGGCTAAGTCTAACCATCGTATAGTTTATCTAACATTTAAAGCTTTATATATTGTTTTTAACAACTATTCCTCATGATTATTATATAGCTTCCATTTAAGTCATAAGACAAATATCCAATCCATGTAACAACCCTATATTTGTTATTCAAGTCTTGCTACATTTTGCTAACATTTTATGCCTCATAACTATGTTTCGGGTCACTTCCAGAGCATAGTTTCGCACTATAAGCTCCCCTTATCAAGGTAAATACCTAATATACCTTGATTAGTACCTAATATACTACATTCTCACCTATATAATCATTTTACATCAGATCTACATGCATGCATTTCTAGTGCACGAATCTATCGATATTGGGCGTTTTTACGCGTCCTTAGCCATTATTCTTAAGTTTTAACCTTAAATCTTTCATGTTAACCTTATAATACCTTATTTATCACCAAAATAAGTTATAAAAATCTGTTCTAAATCAGTTTTAGAAAATCATCTTTTAAAGCTTAGTTTTTGGCATTTTAAGCCGGAAAATGGGTTCCGATCGTACATGCAATGTTTCCCAATCATGTAGATCATATCAAAGCTTGTTTTGCACTAGTTTAAGTTCATAAAATCCATTAAAACGTTATTACAATCAGATCTGAGTTTATATTTAAAATCATCCAAACTTATGTCTTATCAAAGTCCATATCAAGTCCATAAGGGTCCATAAGTCATCTTTCATTTAGTTCATCCAAGAACTCATTTATCTAAGTTAGTAATTTCTCTAATGTTTGGTTATTATTCAGATTTCTTATCACCCTTTTAATCCTCTTGCATGTGTCTAAATATGAAAGATCTTAACATTTCAACCATCAAAACATCAAGATTATTATCCTAAACACACTCACACACACACACACTAACACACGCATGCACACACACACGGTCACATATACACACACACATACTCACGCATACATACATCACATATATATACATTCTCCTTTCATTTCCCCATTAGTTTTAGATTGAAAAACCTTCGTTTATTTGGTGAATACTTATGTAAAAACTAAAATAAATAATGAAATAGTTTTAGTTTCATACTCACCTTACTAACAACTTGTGGGTTTTGCTTCTAACTTCTAGTTCTTGAATCTTTAACCTCTAAATCACCAAGAATGCCTAACTCTTCATATAATCATGCTTCTCAAGATGATTACATGATTGAAACTAAGAATATAGGTGGTGGTGATGGTATTTTCGGTTGGGAGAGGGGAAGAAGAGGGGAGTTGGATGGTTTTTGTAGAGAGAGAATGAGAGAGAGTGTAATGAAGAGTGTGGAAGAATGTAAAGTGGGTGGTGCCTTGGGATGGTACATCCTTTAAATAGGCCAATCATTTACAATATTTAATAATAATAATAATAACATTATTAATATTAATAATAATATTACAAACTCTTTATTATTATATAGAGAGGGAGAGGGGCGAGACATAGGGGGGTTGGGTATATTATTTTTTTTTATAAAAACCATTACATAATATAAACAATCCTACCTTTTATAAAACCTACAAACCTTACTTATCTAAGGTTTTCACCCCTTAATCCAATAATAATAATCACACTCATCCATAAAATAACTTGACATGTCGGACCACGTGTTACGATTTAACTTAGACTTTCTACCATTAGTCGGGTCGTCACCAAGGTCTAATACGGTAATCTATCACTACGTGATACGGAATCACTAAAATCCCCATAATATTTCCAACAATATTAATTCCCAATAACAACTTTCAGTTATTGCCCAAAACAAATATATCACATCACATGCAATCATATTTACAGTTATTATATTTATACGGATAGTAACTGAATTTCTACCGGTTGTCACAAGTTGGAGGCCGGGCAGGTGCATATTGTCTCAAACACACAGGGCCTACCGAGGATGACGGTAGTCTGAGGGGTATCACACAGTAACAAACACAGTCAGCAATGGTTTCAACCGTAGTAGTAATTAACTTAACGCCTAGCTAGCGTTCACACAGCATAGTAGTAACGGTAACGGTTTTCAAAGGATTTATGAAACGCTTATTATAAAACCTGTGAACTCACCAACATTTTATGTTGACATCTTTTTGGCATGTTTCTCAGGTCGTTGAGGTAGCATCATCGAGTCTAGGCGCATGGAGTCTCACGGCGTCTAGGATTCACTTGCATGTCATTTAGCACTTTCAGACTTTTATATTTTACTTCTGGTTTGTAATGAAGTTTTACGCTTCCGCAGCGATGGATAGATTTTGAAAACTTAATGGGCAGTTTATGTTGTTTTAAGTATCATATAGTTGTCGTTTGTTGTGACCGTTGTCTTGGATCCTGGTTTGTCACGCGCCTCGCGGTAAAACCCCGCACGTGGAATTTGATGGTGTGACATTAACAAATTATGTTATTTTATAGTGTTTATTTTGTATAGTAAATAAAAGGACTTTTGCCGTTTTAATTTTATAAGTTCAACAGTCTTCAGTTTCATCATGACTCTCTACATTTCTTTTTTTATCAGGTGTGAAATGACATCTATTTGATGGTCTATGGTAATTTTGTCCTTTTTAAACCGTCACTTTTAAAATTTACTAATTTATATTACCTTGTCTTTTAACAAATTTATCTTTTTACAACTATTTTTTTAAGTGTTATGATTTTTGTTTTATTGCGTTTTAAATAAAGTAAATTAGTTAAATGTAATTCTTAGTGTGTGTTTAAAAAATCATGTGATTTTTTAATTTAATGTTATTCAACTTGCGTTTTATATTAATTTAAAGTTATTCAACTTGTGTTTTAAAAAAATAAGTTTCGTTTTAATTTGAACACTATTGTTGAATAATTATTTATTATTTGCGTATATTATTAATAAAAGTTGTGTTTAAAAAAACACAATGTTTGAACAATTTGTTAACATTTGCGTTTAATAATAATAACACTCGCGTCTTAAAAAAATGACCAATGTTCACAACAAATGTTAAACATTAAACATTCAGTCTATATAACAAAGAACATTCAAAATCTGAAGAAAAACATTAAAAAAAAACATCAACCATCCAAAATGATTTAGTTTTTTTCTGACTAAAACCCAATTTATATTATATAAATGTAATTGTTATTTTTTTTATTTAAAAATCATGTTTTTTTAAGTTATCACCTTTTTTATAAATTGTGGTGTCTAAAATACAACTTGCGTTTTACCTTACCAAAATTTTATTTATTTGCGTTTTAATGTTGTTTTTTGAACAATTTGTTAACATTTGCGTTTAATAATAATAACACTTGCGTCTTAAAAAAATGATCCAATGTCCACAACAAATGTTAAACATTAGAAAGGACAACAGAGAAATATGTGTTTTTTTGTTCAACAAAGAAAAATGTATCTTGTTCTTTGTTTTGGTCAAAAAATACTTGATAAAAATAATCTTGTATTCCAAATTAGTAAGAGTGAGGTAGAGTGCTAAATGTATGAAATATGACAAAAGCTTAGTGTTATTTTCAAAATGGCAGTTTAAGGTAACAAAGAATTAACAATTTTGACAATTGTGCTCAGGATGGCAAAGAAACTTGTCAAGATGAACAGTTATATCCTGAGGATGTAACTGACAGAATGATGAAACAAACAATATAAGTAAAAAGCAACAAAGAACAACATTCGATATACGAGGAAAGCCCTTGATCAGTTGATGATCGCCGGCATAAAACCCCGGGAGGAGTCTAAGCCCTTGCCTTGTTTGTTAATACTAATAAGAAAAAATGTTTTACAACTTTGGAAGAGTGATGAACGAAGTACTAAGATTACAGTGTTGTGTTGTGTTGTGTTATGTGTGTGAGTATCAGGTGTTCTATTACGAGTAAGCTAGTATCAAGTGAGTAAGAAGTAGCTAAGTGTCCTATTTCGTTCATCAATCCCCTATTTATAATTTACAAATGAAATAAATAAGAGATCCCATGATATCCGCCGTCTTTAATGAGCTGGTGGACTGTTTCAAGTCGTATTTGAAGAGAGGTTAACCAATATAGATGTTGGTTAACCGTTTCCTTAATTTTCGCCTTGTATTCAACGTTGGACAGTTACATATTTGACCTATTCTTTAGCGATGATCTTGCTCTACACGTATAGTTCTTCCTTGTTCAGGTTTTTTGCTTTGACTAAGATAATATAGCCGTTAGTGAAGAGTCACAAGCCTTAATATTGATTAAGTGTACCTGCAATAATATTACAATAAGATAATTCGTTAGTCTATCCTTAGGATGCACATAAGGTAAAACACTGTTATATCCTGAACCCTGCTTAGTCCTTCAGTATTCTGAGGATGTCACATAGAATATATGAGTTAGTGCTATCTTGAAGATTTCACCACCAACATTCTTCATTCTTCTTTTTTCTTCTTATCCCCATTGATAAGATTATCTTACCTTTTCTCCAGTTTTTCTTTTATTCTTGCGAGCACTTTTTTCTTCTGAGGAAATTTGTCAAAATTCTCTGCAAGTTCAATAACGTGTTCCCTTTCCATGTTGTATTCATTAAGGATCATCTTTGTGCAGTATTTACGCCTCAATCCTTTAATCTGCCTAGCTTGTTCAGCTCCTTCTTCCTTAAAACCACACGACCAATTTTGTTCTCCTTTGTATGTTTCCATGTGTCGCATTACAAACACACCGCAGTTGACATCATTTTTCGTTGTTCTCCACTCTATTTCCCTACGCTCTATTTTTTATTTTTCCAGTTTCAGAATTCTTTTTTTCTGGGCACGCGTTGGTCAGGAAGGTGCATAATACTTTTTGCTGCAAACAATTTGAAGAATATATGAGTTACTTTTTAATAATAATCACAGTTGTTTTTAAATTTTATACGGTTTGTTTTTACCAGTTTCACCGGGACTCCTTTGTATTTTTTTTTTTTTTTTGTCTTTACCTCCAGCTGCTGAGTTGTCAATTAGCTCAATGGTTAAATCATTCAGATTGAAGCATACCATGTAGAAATGTCGGTCTATCAGCAGTGAGCAGATGATTATATCAAATTCATCTGGTCTTCTTACATCTATTCTATCCATTATGTTTAGGACATTACTTGAAAAGATAGCCAATGTGTCTTCCATTGATTTATCCTGGATATAGTAGTTCTCGGGTTGCATGTGTTCAAGAATCAAAATATTGTGTTTAAATACATAATACTTGCGTTTGGTTGTTAATATTATTTACGTTTAAAGACATCATTTATTTATTTAGTTAATAAGCTGCGTTTAACAATAATAATACCTGGGTCTAAATAAAATAAACATATTAGGGTTTGTGTGTTGCAAAACAACCTATAAACAGAGCCTTTACTTTTATTATTTAATTCCTCATAATTCAAAAGCTCTGCCTATGTGTCAACTACACCTTGGTGTAGCCATAACCCGTCGAACAAACTTTCCATTACTACCTTTGGTGCATCCAACCATACCGACTTGTATACATTATCGCTGCATGTTTTAGAATAAACAGTCAAATAAGATCTTATATGATGTAACAAAATATTTATATCTTATTTTTCAGCTTACTAATATTCTGTTGTTGGCGCCATGATGTATTGAAAGACTATCATCTCCTCGCGTGTTAACTTCTCCACTATGCAAACTTGCTTGTTAACGTATGGTAAAGCAATGGTGTTGCAGGGAATTTCTCTCTTTTCCCCCGACCCTGTTCATCCTCTTCTTTACCCTTACCCTTATCTTGCTGAATTTCTGGGGATGTAGGTTTTGGGATTGGTTGAGCCTTTGGTGTCTCCACATTTTCTTCTGCATCAACCTGACAAATTGGATTTTTTGTTATAACATCATAAACATCCATATGATCATCCCCGAAATCATCAACTATATCATTGAGAACATCTTCATTCATCACCCTTTTATTTTCTTCTTCTGGATCAACCCTTTCAGCTTCAACATTTTGACCTTCTTTTATCCCTTCCATGTCTGTTCCTTTTTCAACCTCAACCCCACCAGCTGGATCATCATCTTTATCAACATCATCACCAATGTTGCAATCTTTATCTCCTTTAATTTTATCTTCCTCAACATCTCTTCCTTCTCCACCCATCAACTGACTAGATATGGTGTCGTCCTTGCCCATATCAGATGTTTTGTTAACCATATCATTAGGGCTGCAAACGAACCGAACGAACACGAACAACGTCTTGTTCGTGTTCGTTTGTTAAGGAAACTATGTGTTCACAAACAGTTCATGAACACCTATCGAACGAGATTTTCTGTTCGTGTTCGTTTGTTAAGAAAACAATCATGTTCGTGTTCGTTTGTTAATTATGTACATGAAGGCACATGAACATAAATGAACACAAAGAAGTGCTCATGAACAGAAAAAACACAAACGAACATATATTAACTTTCTAATAAAATCGAATTCACATACACATATGTTTATTTATTTTGGTTAAATAAATAAAAACAAAATAATATTCAGACAAACTATAAAAATTTAAAACCTTATTAAACTATCAAACATAAACAAACAAACAAATATAAACGAATACGTTACCGAACGTTCATGATCATAAACGAACGAAATATTTTGTTCATGTTCGTTCGTTTATTAAACAAACGAACACGAACGAACTTCCCGCTTAACGGTTTATGAACTGTTCGCTGAAAGTTTAGTTCATTTGCAGCCCTACATATCATCACTGACATGGTCATCAATCCAATAATTTTTGTCCAAGCTGATGTTATCAACTTTCTCACCCTCACCATCATCACCTCTGGTATTATCATCTGCTTGATTATCAGAATCAGCTTATATGTGATCTTCAAAACAGTCCATGTTCTAGGCATGCTCTCTTTTTTCAACCTCTTCATTAGTTTCTGTTTGACTTTTATCTTTCTTATAAACTACATCCCATTTGTTGCACCTCTCCAACAAAGATGGAATCCAATAATATTTCTTCCTTATTACTTCAACCATTACATTAATTTCTTTCTCAATTTGCTGGTATCTGTTAATATTTCTATCTATCAAGGATTCCCATTCCTGAAAATGAATGAAAAGAAAATGTTAAAAACAACAATTGCGTGTAAAGTTTTTAAACTTGCGTTTTTAGCTATATACCAATAAAAAAATTCAAACATAACTTGCGTTTTAATTTTTAATACTTGCATTTTACCTCACTAATTTTTTTGGTTTGATTATCTTCTTCACCTTCCTTCCCCAAATCCATCCCATTCCATGTATTGTTATTCTCATCTTCATCACCAGATAACTCAAATTCATCATCGCACTCATAATAACTTTTTCTATTTGGACTTTTAGCCCACCGTATTGTGTAATCGTCATCGAGGCTTACATGTTCATGATTTTTCTGTTCTGGTATCATCATCAATGCATCAACAACTTCATTTACAGTACCCGGGCTATCTTCGATCACATCATTTTTTTCTGCTGCAGCTGCATTTTCATCAACTGTAAATGGACCATTGTTGTTTACATACTCTTCCATTTCGGCCACTATTGATGATGTTATGTAATTGATGGCCGGTCTTCTTGAGGCAGCCTCTAATATTTTGTGTTTATGGAACTCATGTGTGTACAGAATCTGTGACAAGCAACCTATCATTAATTTTTGTATTAGAATGTATTTGAATATATAACATAGATGCTTTTTTTAATAGTTACTTACCGTTAGTAAAGCTATAGGACCATTATACAGCTCCTTATAGCCACTCCATTCAGATTTGGTCCTTTTTAAACATTCAACCATATATGCGCTCCAATTCATATTCGGAATTTCATCTTCATTGTCAATCGACTCCAAGAACCTTTGGTTTATGGTAGTTGACTTTGTTATTTCTCCGAAAATTGTGTTCTATAGCACCAAAAAAATTTAGTTTAAACAAGCGACCACCATTTGGATTGCCTTTTATCAGATTCAAGACGTTAGTAACTGTTAGTTTGCTCGTTGGGAATTGATTCTTGAATTCATCAAGTGTTTTTGCAGAGCCTTACCTTGGTCTATTCTTTTGTTTTACTGGTATTTTACCCATTGGGATTCCGAACAGCTCATGCACCGTTGCGTCTGTTGTGTTAAGTTTATGATCACCCACATTCACCTGGCATGTTTCATAATCAAAGTTCATGATCAACCAGAATCCTAAGCCTGTTGCAGTTGAATCATACACAAAAGTCAAAATTGATTCGAAGCCCATCTTTTTTAACGTCTTCTTTTGTTCATCCGACAATATCTTCATTGTTGAGATAAATTTTGCAGGTGAGCATTTCATGCTTATTCTTCTATGCATGAACTCAAAAAAAATTGTAGCTCTTATTCTTTTCATGAAGCTTCTTCTTTTTTTCAGTTTTTTTTCATGTTTTCCCCCTTTTTCTTTTTCTTATCAACATCATCGGACGAAGAAGAATCAATAACTACACGCTTCTTTTTCTGTTGTTTTTTTTTTTACTTTTTCTTTATTTCCACAACTTCGTCGGATAATGATTCATCAATAAGCACACGTTTTCTTTTGTGTTATTTTTTTGTTTCTTCTTTGCATCAACAATTTTATCAGATGATGTTGACTCAACAACTTTTTTTTCCTCTTCACTTGTTTGTTCTTTATCAATGTGCTGATAGGTTGCTCATATTTATCAACTGGTACAAATGGAATAATAGCATACCTTAAAATATCTATATTTTTAACGGAACATATCAAAACGCAAGTTATTTAATATTCAAACGCAACTATTAACATTTTTGTTAGACATTCAATGTTTGAATATACCAAGACACATATTATAAATTCAAATAAGATCAAACGGAAGTTCATTTTCATTCAAACGCAAGTAGTATTCAAAATCATAAAAACCAACTATGAACATTATTTGCGTTTTAAGATGCATACACATTACAATATCTAGCTTCATATATATACATTTTTTTGTGCATGCAGCACATCACCATTAACAAAACATTTCTGCTATAAATTCAAACAAGATCAAACGCAAGTTCATTTTCATTCAAATGCAAGTAGTATTCAAAATCATAAAAACCAACTATGA
Source organism: Ambrosia trifida (assembly GCA_028751855.1). Classification (NCBI taxonomy): domain Eukaryota; kingdom Viridiplantae; phylum Streptophyta; class Magnoliopsida; order Asterales; family Asteraceae; genus Ambrosia; species Ambrosia trifida. The sequence goes on along the minus strand of CM054129.1, from coordinate 27,167,546 downwards.
ACATCATTTGCGTTTGAAGATGCTTACACATTACAATGCTTCATATATATACATTTTTTTGTGCATGAAGCACATCACCATTAACAAAACATTTCTGCTTTTAATATACCAAAAAAATATCAAACAGGGCTTTTTCATAATCCCTCGCTAAGCATCGCTAACACTTCTTGTGCAGTGTAAAACACATCGCCATTTATATATGTTGTCGTCCCCATCTTCTTGTTCTGCCATATCCACATCTTGTTGTGCTTGTTCTTGAACATTATTATCGATTTCCACAACAGCTTCATTTTGTACATCCCCTACACCTTCAACATTTCCTGCTGGAGCAGGGACTATCTCACCCTCCCCAGCATCTTCATGTTGTTCGACATTCTCTCCCTCGTTAGGTACTACATGGTTTCTATTCCTACGCTGATACACCAAACCATAACCTCTCTGAGGTTGCTGTACTTCGTTTATGTTATTAAATGCCTCTAATACCCCAATACCTATTGCTTGTGGTACAGGATCATCCACAACAACACTTTTTTTTTTTTAATAAAAGTAGGGCATGAACAACATCAAGTTCATCTAGGTATTCTTTAAGAGAGACATAACGTTTTGCCATTGTAAATTTTAAAATTGGAGTGATAAAAAAATAAAATCAAATAATCTTTATAGAGAAGACGCAAGTAGAATGGACTGATCATTTCACATTCTTATTATAATAATTGTGGTAGATATACTATAGGTTTTTTATTAGTGTATATAGTTTATTTTATTTTTACTGACACAGGCGACTGACAGAAATGTCAGTAAATCATGCCAATTATATAATTATTGCTTTAAAATATCTACATTATGGCGACTTGTTAATTATTTCTTATAACAAATTATAACGCAAGTACATCTAAAATTACACGCAAATACATTTTTGTTTTAACTATTCCTGATAACAAATTCAAACGCAAGTACAAGTAACCTTACACGCGGGTAGTTAGCGAAATACCCCTAAACAAAAAATGAGTAAATTAAGACGCAATAAACATGTATTTGAAAAATAAAAATTATAAAATCATAATACGAGTATACTTATTAACAACTTATAATTGTCGAGCAAACCTGATTTTGAAGTTTTAGTCGACCTATCATTGTTTTCCTTTGATCGTTGTTCATATTCAACTCATGTAAAGTATCATTTGGATTTGTTAATTGCAACTACTAATTACACGCAATAATATTCCAAATATTGTATATACATACCTGATTTTGCCTTCGATGCCATTATATTGTGTTGATCGTTCTGTTTTTTTGCTTTCGCACAATAAAAAAAAACCCTAATTGTGTTTTGATATGTACTGAGTAGACGGTTTTCGTTGTTATTTTAGAAACTGAATGTCAGTTGAATGATATTTGTAATTTGCCCGTTTTTTTTTATTTTTTTGGTCCAATTACTAATTTGCCCTTATTCTTTGTTTTCAACAAATTTAATGACAGGTGGTTTTTTACGATCGTACCCCTCATTAGCCGCCTAATCCTACGATCTATATTACTTCTTACATTTTGTACGCTAACAAACTTTTTACATTAGCCTCGCCCATGTAGTTTATTGCTTAAATAGACAAATCAGAAGTGTTATAATTAATTTTTAAGGTAGTTAAAGATGATTTTTTATAAACTAATATCTTACTTTGTTTTAGAAAAAAAAATATTTATACTGAAAAAGAACTACAAAACACTGTTAGATAAAATTATTAGCGAAAATAATTATATAAAGCTTTACTATTCTGCCATTGGTTTGAAAGAGTGATGTGAGAGTGTGAGTGTGAGTTTGCTTGTTAAGAGAGGTTGCTTTTTCTCTCCCATGTATGATGCTGAGTTTTTCCCATTTTGATATGCCTGACCATCCTACTGCCACTGTCTTCTTAATCAACTACATCATAACTTGTTACTTCTCCATAGTCAACATGCACCATAAATAACCTTGATCTACTTCTGCTCTTCACATAGTCTTAGATTTTATCTCAGGAGAATCTATAATCTATAAATTAATAAATGATGTAATTATAAGTTATAAATAATTATAAACTAGTTGTAGGACTTTTAGAGAAGAATAATTCTTTACATTATGTATTTCTGATAAAATGTAATAGACAATTCTATTAGAAACCGGAAAAAAAAATTGCACGTGATAATGTAATACAAACAATTTAATTACGGTATAAAAAATTTACATGTGAAAATTTAAGAGGTTAAATTACAAGAACACATGATGTTCGATGCTATTGTTGGCCTGGCGTGTCACTAGTTATGTTAATTATTTTACATACTGTAATTGAATAGGATGGTAAAAGCTCATGCCGATCTTGGCATGTCGTTTTTTCCTAGCATCTTGATAGCTTTCTTTAGTGAAATTTTCCGCTTAAAAAAGGGGTAGGTTCACGTACAAACAGTTTTTTCGTACGAACTGTACGAATTGAAAGAAAAAACTCACGGGCCGTTTATAACTAGAGTAATTGAAAAATTATTTGTATTTGATCTTTTGTCTAAAAAAATAATCATGATGATAGGATCGTAATCGTAAATAAAACAAATGCGTACTGAAATTGATAAGCTAAAAATGTGCCAATGACTAGGGTCTATTCGAATATCATATCATTGCTAACCATGTTTTATTTATAGGGGTATTGGATTTAATTAATTTAGACTATTACCTATTGGCTGTCACCAATTCTAACTATCAAAATATGTGATGGTGGTCTCACATTTTAACATATTGGACACCAATAGATATGACTAAAAATAAATATATTCCATTTAGATAATCAGATAGTATTACGTTAGTCATAGTCTATTTGTGGCCAATATATTAAAAGTTGGGACCGCCAGCACACAATTCCTTAGTTGGGGCTGGTGGTAGCCAATTGCTAGTAGTTAGGATTATTTAAATCCAATACTTTTATTTATAAGGCCGTCCGTTGTGGAGCCGCGAGCGACCGGAGTTTTTGCACCGGTGTTCACCTCTAGCCATAACAGCCCCACGCGAACCGCGGCGCGAGCGAGCACAAGCATTGGTGGTCACGTGGGTTAATGGGAGAGAGTGACCTTTGGTCGCGCCGATGCTCACCTCTAGCCACAATGGGGTCAAGTGATCGGGTTAATTGAGATTCAAGTTGGTGGCTCGCGCCTGATCGCTCGCGGCTCCACAACGGACAATCTAATGCCATGTTTTTAGAGTTTAGGGTTGATACAGTAGTTTGTGAGCAATTGGTGTGGGGTTCAACCAATTATCGTCTTCACGGCCATGATCTTCTCTTGACACACAAATATGTTAATTTGGATAGCATGAAGAGTAAAGTGTTTTTTAACGACCAATGAGTATTAGACAAGTCCGGCCACCCAGGTAAACGTATTCGTGAAAGGCCACTCACGCTATGCGAATGCAGACAACCCGATGACCCAAGCTGCCCATCATTTCAAAGAAAACCCACAGCTCAAAGGCTCACTATAGTAAAACTCCTAACCCAGCTTAAGTAAATTGCACTAAATGAGACTTGATCCATGACCTCCCCATTGAAAGTCATGGGTTGCCTCCCCTAAACCAATTGATCCAGAACTCGCTGGGGGTACTGAAATTGATAAGTTTAAAATGTGCCAATGATTGAGGTTTATTTCAATAACATATCATTGCTTCAATCAATATAAACTAACCATGTTTTTATTTATAATGTCATGTTTTTAGACGTCATCAAATATATTATTGAATAACGTTGCTTGATTAAGGGGGTGTTTGGGATTGATTATTAAAAACAGATTATGCGTTTTGGAAAAGCAGGGGTAGAGCTGCTTATAGATTATTGCGTTTTGATAGCCTAAAAAACTGATTATCTGCGTTTTCAAAACGCAATCCCAAACACTAAAAACTGATTATCTGCGTTTTCAAAATACAATAATCTAAAAATCAGATTCAAAACGCAATCCCAAACACCCTCTAAGTAACATGTTGAATAATTAGATTTGTGTGACAAAATAAAGTATTGTACTTACTTATTGACATATTATCACTTCAATGTTTTGATGATTTGAAGTTCATATTTATGATAATATATTTATTCAAATAAAAAGAAAATATAATGGATTTTACCATAATATTGGAAAATATAACATTTTCATTATTTCACATGCCTTTTAGATGGGATATTATTATATACTAGTGGGTTTACCTACATGTTGTAGCGGGATCCACAAATGGGTTGCAATACAACATTATGATACTTAGGTTTTTGTACCACAAGTTACGCGAAAAGAAAAGAAATGTGCACACTATGTTTTAACAAGTATTCGTAGAAAGAAAAGAAAAGAAATGTGCACCGCCACTTACAACGGATTGCAGTTCACTACAAAAATCATGTACTCATTATTGAAAAAATCTTTAATAAACCAAATGTATGTTATTGTAACAGACCAATATGAACATAAACATCCCTCTTGTATAAGTTGTCTGGCATTGCATATCTACATAACCGTGCCATTGAAGACACCATGCTAAATGATAAAGTTCATTTACATGACAAAAGCATGTAGTAATAATACGATATTGTATACACTATCATATGAAGGTCGCTGTCCATTTAGAAATTAAAAGTTGTGATTTATAAGTTTGTAATAGACTTGCCCAACTTGACCTAGCAGCTAAAAAATTGCCCAATGTAGTTAGTGAGCCGAACCATCTCATCCACTTTGCCACTGGGCATACGCATATATATGAAAAGGGTTTATAATATAAGTATTATTATGGCACACGATTGTAACGTTCCGTATTTTTTTTCTATCTTTTAATAAAAGTTATTCAATAAAATCATTGGATTTCGATGGCTTAGTGTGTTTAAAAAATTTTTTTTATCATTTTTAACCTAGTATAACCATATATATATATGTGACACCCGGCATATTCAGGTTAATACTTTTCATACTTTACATACATACGTTTCGTACTCTACATACATGCGTTTCATACTTTGCATACATACGAGTCTACCTCAACGAAAACATTGAAAACAACTACTTAATATCATACTTGACCAGGTCGGTCGGTCGAGTCGTATCGATGATTCGGGAATCATCGGGAGTCGTTACAATGGTCCGAGGGACCATTGGGTGTCGGTCCATAACCATGTGTACAAGGATCGGTGATTCGTGGAATCGCCGGGTTTAACGCACACACGCAAGTCTCGGGTCCCGGGAATTGGTGATCGGGTGGGAACGTGTTAGTTGTAACACCCCAACCGATGGCGGAAACATCGGGATGTCACGTATTGATGATTGTTCAGTAGCTCATGGTGAACAATAAGTTTCATAAATGATTTAAATAACTTACATACAAATGTTCTAGAATTTGTACATCAAATTGATTGAAACTATACACATATCTTCAAGCATCAATACAAATCTTCAAGCAAATAGAACCTGAAACATGTTAAGTTGAAAATGTTTTGGGTCAACAAAAGTTGGTGAGAATTACATAGGTTTTTGATAATTGAGTAAAAATGATGTGCAATTCATGTGTCATGTCAATCTAGTCCATATGTGAGAACATACTAGAAATAAATCGAGTGCATAATCAACCCTGATGACTGTTATAATATGATACATACCATACGCTCATGGTCCAATTGAATATGTTATACGATAACAAACACCCACGCTACCTTTGTAGGAGGCACGTATCCGGGTGGGATTGTCAGTCCAATAGATCTATCAATGTATACCGCCGGCTTGTACGGAGTTAATGATTATGCTAGAATGGTGCTTACTCTAATCATGCTCAAGACATAATGCAACATAGAAAACACATAGACACATTGATGATTGAATTGCATAAATGATGTGGTAACATGTTTCACCCCAAAACGGTGATAAATAGAAAAGGGGCTATGTAAAACTCACCTTGGTAAAATGTTATATCTGTTGAGAAATGTGTTGACCAAATGTATCAAGTATCACCCTAAAATGAGGTAATAAATATGTCTAAGTCTAACAAGTCTACAAATGTTTAAGTTCTAGGGCTTCGAATTGGGGATAAATGCTCGTTTGATTAATATTAAAAAATATTCGCCAATTGAGAGAAATTTAGTAAATAAATAACTAAAAATCTTTTTATGAAATTTAAATTTAGAATGCTCATAATAATGTGTTTAAAGTATGAAAATAATTTTTATAAAATTATTTCCTTTAAAATAGATTATTAAATCTATTTATTACAATTTGTCAAAACTTAACTTTAATATTCAAAAATACTAAAATTAAAGAATTATTAGTTTAAAAATCATATTTCTGTTCTAAATGATTAAAAATAATTTGTATAAAATTTTGGTGCAAAAATGATGAAAATTGGATTTATTATGATTTAATTATGATTAAATCTAACAAAAATTGATTAAAAATATAAAATAAATGATTTTACTGAATTAAAAATTATTTCAGTAAAGTTTAATGTTATAAAAACTTAGGATAATTTTTGTGGAAAATAATAAGATCGTTTTGATATTTTAATGGATTTTTATAAATAAAACAATATAAAATTGATTTAATTATAATAAATATTAAATAAATGAATTTCAGAAAAATAAAAATTGTAAATAAATCTTTTACATCAGATTTGTTAATATTAATTTTTTTAGAATTTATAAAAGAGTTTTAATAAGTAAAAAATGAATTTACAAGATTAAATGTAATTTATATATTATTAATTGGTTTAAAAGGTTTACTGAAAAAAAAGAAAGAAATGGGATGCCATGGGCAGGAATCGAACCCGGGTGGATAGGGGCCAAACAACAGTCACAACCACTTGGTCTAGACCAGTGGTTGTGATTGTTTTTGTTTTTAATTATATAAATACGCTATGCAAACCTAGTTTATCCCCAAATTAACAATAACGAACCCTAGCCTAATCAATCGGACTGATTACACAATGATAACCCAATTAACCTTAGGGTTATCATTGTGTGTATCCCGAAGATCAAAACCCAACAAAAACATTGTACTTACAGTGTTGATTCGTGTTAGATTGTTCGGTCAATGATAAAAGTCAAACGTTTGATCGTGTAGCACAATTAGAGAGTTTCAGAAGTAATTGGAGGTTGAGAGAGAGACGTGAGCGAGTTGTGAAGGCTCGCTGCTCATCAATTTATAGTGTGGATGATCAGATTGCTTAATTGGTAAGTTTGACCACGATTGATGTTCATACGCGTAAGAAATAAATTGGTGGTCAATTGATTTGAAATTGACGTGTTGCTTAGTCACACAGGACCGATAATTATGTGTACAAGTCAGATTGAGATAAATTTCACGTTAATTCAGTTGATTGATTGGTTTATAAAATTGGAAACTAAATTCTGCTGCTGCGCGCTGTTATAAAAGGAAGAAGGGAAAAGAAGCGAGTGAGTATATATATATAAATTAAGTTGATTCTAAACCAACTAAGGTGCATAGCTCAGGTGGTTAGTGGTGTGGGTTGCTTGGTGTTGGTCTCCGGTTCGAGCCCTGCTGAGGGCACATTTTTTTTTTTTTTTTCTTTTTTAAACAGAACGTAGAGAGGGGGGGGTTTGGGCTGGTGATGGGCCGACTCCTTGGGCTCAGCAGGCCCAGTCTGCTTCTAAGGAAAGGGAAAGGGTGGTTTAGGTTTGGGTTTGGGCTTAGATTAATAAAAATTAATCCACACTATTGTTTTTATGTATTATTATTATTATTATTATTATACACATATATATATATATACATATATATATATATATAAGTTGTGAATGAGGAAAAATAAAGACGTTGCCACATTTGTATAAAATGAGGAAAAAATATAAAGGCGTTTATAAAAAAAATATTTGGGGGAAAATTTTGCGATGTTACAGTCTCCCCTACTTTTGAAAACTTCGTCCCGAAGTTTATTGAAAACACAGGGTTGAAGGGGATTGGATAAAATTTAGGACAAGTGTGACTTGAAAAATTTTATGTTAGGGCATGACAATGAATAGAGTAACCTGTCTCGGATAGTGTGGATAAGAGGCGTGTCACGTGTGAGTTGAGCTACTAAATGAACTACTAGATATCTAGAGTTTACATTTGGTTAACTACCGAAAATTTTGATAGAATTCCACACCACCTTAACGTACCTGTAAATTCACGATTACGTTCCGGACCGTAATTACCAATTTACCTTACATTAGGGTTTTGCGCCCTTCTATGACTCTCCGATTGTTGAGCAGGTCTGATAGTCTCCACCAGTCGTTGAGCAGGTGGTAGGGCCTCTCCCGACTGTTGGAAAGACATGATGACCTCTACCAATCGTTAAGTAGGTTGTTTGGTAGTCAACTATTTGTTGTACAAGTAAGCACGTATGATCATAGATATAGCAATTAGTTCATATTAAAGCAAGCATGCATACAGATGTTATAATAATACTTGAATTTATTACTTGAATCCAAAAAGTGTCAATACATAGAATAAAAGCAACCAATAGTCAAATGGTGAGACTTGCGGTTAGGTAGTTGGAGGGTCTTGATCTCGGTTCAGTTTAGGGCATCGGTTACGGAAGTGATTTGGGTTTCCACATTCATAGCATTGACCATAGTTGAAATTACCAGGATGATTAGGATTAGTAACTTGAGCAGGGTTGTGAATAATCGCAGCCAGTTGGGCATCAACACCTTTGTTGTTTTTGTTGTCGTTGTGGTTGGTGTTTTGGTTGTTGTTACTTTCCTCTTGGTTTTCACCATTGTTATTGCGAGTGCTACGACGTGGAGACATGATCCGTAGGGGACACAATGAAGGTTCAATGTGGCATGAAATGAATGAGGTGATATAAGGAATGTAATCATTTATTCATTAATTAAAACGAATAAACGAAAACGTTGACTTATCAAAGACTCCAGATTCTAATAACATATGAAGACATGCTTTAGCCTATAAGTGAACACTCATCCCGAGAATTCCCAGGTAGGCATCCGGGTCCCTCGTCTGATTGGGATATATGCGCAATGCCAGCCTAGACAGAAGACTCAGAATACAGGCGTTCACCCTTCCAGATTGCACGTGTTCGTTATTAAAATCTAGAACTTCGACGAGATCTCAAGGTGGTTCAGGTTAAACCTGAGGAATTTGTCCTATTAGTCTAGGAGTAGATCCAGTGATGGAGAGTAACTTTCTTGTAGGGATGATAGTAGGGATAAGAAGTAGGAGATAGAGAATAGCAAGCAAAAGAAGCAAGTACTTGTTAAATCCTATGGTTATAGACTAGATTATTTTTCTAATAACCTAATTCCCTATAACCATGGCTCTGATACCAATCTGTAACACCCCAACCGATGGCGGAAACATCGGGATGTCACGTATTGATGATTGTTCAGTAGCTCATGGTGAACAATAAGTTTCATAAATGATTTAAATAACTTACATACAAATGTTCTAGAATTTGTACATCAAATTGATTGAAACTATACACATATCTTCAAGCATCAATACAAATCTTCAAGCAAATAGAACCTGAAACATGTTAAGTTGAAAATGTTTTGGGTCAACAAAAGTTGGTGAGAATTACATAGGTTTTTGATAATTGAGTAAAAATGATGTGCAATTCATGTGTCATGTCAATCTAGTCCATATGTGAGAACATACTAGAAATAAATCGAGTGCATAATCAACCCTGATGACTGTTATAATATGATACATACCATACGCTCATGGTCCAATTGAATATGTTATACGATAACAAACACCCACGCTACCTTTGTAGGAGGCACGTATCCGGGTGGGATTGTCAGTCCAATAGATCTATCAATGTATACCGCCGGCTTGTACGGAGTTAATGATTATGCTAGAATGGTGCTTACTCTAATCATGCTCAAGACATAATGCAACATAGAAAACACATAGACACATTGATGATTGAATTGCATAAATGATGTGGTAACATGTTTCACCCCAAAACGGTGATAAATAGAAAAGGGGCTATGTAAAACTCACCTTGGTAAAATGTTATATCTGTTGAGAAATGTGTTGACCAAATGTATCAAGTATCACCCTAAAATGAGGTAATAAATATGTCTAAGTCTAACAAGTCTACAAATGTTTAAGTTCTAGGGCTTCGAATTGGGGATAAATGCTCGTTTGATTAATATTAAAAAATATTCGCCAATTGAGAGAAATTTAGTAAATAAATAACTAAAAATCTTTTTATGAAATTTAAATTTAGAATGCTCATAATAATGTGTTTAAAGTATGAAAATAATTTTTATAAAATTATTTCCTTTAAAATAGATTATTAAATCTATTTATTACAATTTGTCAAAACTTAACTTTAATATTCAAAAATACTAAAATTAAAGAATTATTAGTTTAAAAATCATATTTCTGTTCTAAATGATTAAAAATAATTTGTATAAAATTTTGGTGCAAAAATGATGAAAATTGGATTTATTATGATTTAATTATGATTAAATCTAACAAAAATTGATTAAAAATATAAAATAAATGATTTTACTGAATTAAAAATTATTTCAGTAAAGTTTAATGTTATAAAAACTTAGGATAATTTTTGTGGAAAATAATAAGATCGTTTTGATATTTTAATGGATTTTTATAAATAAAACAATATAAAATTGATTTAATTATAATAAATATTAAATAAATGAATTTCAGAAAAATAAAAATTGTAAATAAATCTTTTACATCAGATTTGTTAATATTAATTTTTTTAGAATTTATAAAAGAGTTTTAATAAGTAAAAAATGAATTTACAAGATTAAATGTAATTTATATATTATTAATTGGTTTAAAAGGTTTACTGAAAAAAAAGAAAGAAATGGGATGCCATGGGCAGGAATCGAACCCGGGTGGATAGGGGCCAAACAACAGTCACAACCACTTGGTCTAGACCAGTGGTTGTGATTGTTTTTGTTTTTAATTATATAAATACGCTATGCAAACCTAGTTTATCCCCAAATTAACAATAACGAACCCTAGCCTAATCAATCGGACTGATTACACAATGATAACCCAATTAACCTTAGGGTTATCATTGTGTGTATCCCGAAGATCAAAACCCAACAAAAACATTGTACTTACAGTGTTGATTCGTGTTAGATTGTTCGGTCAATGATAAAAGTCAAACGTTTGATCGTGTAGCACAATTAGAGAGTTTCAGAAGTAATTGGAGGTTGAGAGAGAGACGTGAGCGAGTTGTGAAGGCTCGCTGCTCATCAATTTATAGTGTGGATGATCAGATTGCTTAATTGGTAAGTTTGACCACGATTGATGTTCATACGCGTAAGAAATAAATTGGTGGTCAATTGATTTGAAATTGACGTGTTGCTTAGTCACACAGGACCGATAATTATGTGTACAAGTCAGATTGAGATAAATTTCACGTTAATTCAGTTGATTGATTGGTTTATAAAATTGGAAACTAAATTCTGCTGCTGCGCGCTGTTATAAAAGGAAGAAGGGAAAAGAAGCGAGTGAGTATATATATATAAATTAAGTTGATTCTAAACCAACTAAGGTGCATAGCTCAGGTGGTTAGTGGTGTGGGTTGCTTGGTGTTGGTCTCCGGTTCGAGCCCTGCTGAGGGCACATTTTTTTTTTTTTTTTCTTTTTTAAACAGAACGTAGAGAGGGGGGGGTTTGGGCTGGTGATGGGCCGACTCCTTGGGCTCAGCAGGCCCAGTCTGCTTCTAAGGAAAGGGAAAGGGTGGTTTAGGTTTGGGTTTGGGCTTAGATTAATAAAAATTAATCCACACTATTGTTTTTATGTATTATTATTATTATTATTATTATACACATATATATATATATACATATATATATATATATAAGTTGTGAATGAGGAAAAATAAAGACGTTGCCACATTTGTATAAAATGAGGAAAAAATATAAAGGCGTTTATAAAAAAAATATTTGGGGGAAAATTTTGCGATGATACATTAGTTATCATACATTATATGTTTGTAATCATTATATGACTTGCCGGTATGTGAATACGTGTTTATATATGTTAAAATAGGGTTTAACGCGCCAAAAACTCGGGTACTTAGGCTATAGGCGAGTAGGAGGCCCCTTGGGGCGAGTAGGGGCTAAATGCTAGTTGTTACTAGCGAGTAGGGGCTAAATGCTAATTGTTACTAGCAAGTAGGAGCTAAATTCTAGTTGTTACTAGCGAGTAGGGGCTAAATGCTAGTTGTTACTAGCGAGTAGGACCCTAATCGCCAGTAACAGTTCCGTACTCGCCTATACTGCAGGTCACGACTAAAAACGCCTATAAATACCACCCTTATGTTTCAAAACATTATTTGTGAAACCCTAACACACCCCAAAGCCACCCCACACCTTATCCAACCTCTGTAACTCGTTTTTGAGCAAGAAATCATATTTTCAAGTCTTACAATCCATAATCTCACCATTTCAAGGTGAGTTCTTCATTCCAAACCTTTATAATAGTATTGTTTTGATCCCTAAAGGTCCAGACCTGATTTATAAACGTCTGTGTCTTTGAAAACTTATTAAAATCGGTTTCAAAACAAACCCACACATCTATACTTATTATATGAGATGTATTCATGCAAGATAGGATTTTTATCGTTTAAACATGATTGTTCTTGTGTTATTGATATGTTTCTGATCTAGATAAGTTAATATGATGATAATCTAGGAATTTGAAGGTTCATAGATGTGTAATATTGATATTAGGCGTTTTGACCCGTTTGGGCGATTATGGTGGATTGATGATGATATGTTATGTTTTGTTGATTATTTGAGGATAGGGTTTACTCTAGGATGATGCTAGAACAGTAGGATAATGTCGGATAACGTTGTTATGTGATGAAATCTGAGTATTTGCTGTTTAGGGTAAGTTTTACATGTTTATGTGATGCTTACATGCAAGTTATGCTATTTTGGGAAACCGCGTGCATTCGAAACGGCTAGGGTGATGATAAATTAGGGGTTTTTGCTTGAAATATTTGGGTTAATGTTTTGGGTTGGGTATTGGGTGTTTACGCGTGTTTCAGATCTGATTTGGAGGGTTAAACGCGCAAAAAGGATGTAACAGCCCTGTACTAGCGAATAGGAGTTCTAATCGCCAGTGTTAGAGGCGATTAGCTCCTAATCGCCTGAAGTTCATGCGAATACAAGTCCTATTCGCCTATACAACTAGCGAGTACAATCCTAATCACCACTTTTACTAGTGATTACAATCCTAAATGCTAGTTTGATTCCTAATCGCGTGTAATGCTGCTGTATGTGCATTTTAACATCCCGAAACACGGATTGACGACTAGGAACATGTTAGGAACCCCAGGACATGTCCAATGACTTGGTAACACATGTTCGGACTTTGTTATGCGATAATTAACTGTTATGTTAGATTAGGTGAACTCTTGCGCGCATTAAGTGTTTAATTGCATATGTTGCATGATATCTTGCTTTCGGCTAACATGCGAGATGTCGGGTCACCAATGGGATGTCGGGTCTTGTCTGGTGTGGTCGGTTAAACGTTTAAACATCATTTCATATGTACACGGTTATGGTCTGGACTGCTAGGGACTAGTCAACCTACGGGTTGTTAGTCTAACACCGTATACGCTCAATATGATAGGTCACCGGTATTTGGTGCCGTCTATTGAGCAGGTTTACTTGGCTTAGTGCGAGGAGCAGCATCAGGTGAGTTTCACGGCCCCACTTTACGTTTTACATTTCGGGGGAGACACATGCTTATACTTATTTCATAAATTATCATGTTATACTAGTGTTAATTCATTTACATACTATACGATACGTAAAGTCTCGGGGGAACCATGAATGTGCGGGGCACAACGGGGGAAATGTGGATAGATCTATTGGGACTGACAGACCCCACCCGTCGGCTGGGAGCCGGGCGGGTGCATATTGTCTCGGTCATAACGCTACCGGGGGTAGTGCATAATCGTTTCGGGCAAAAATCATATATCGTTGTCTGTAATGGTTTCCGGTCGTAGTAGTATTACTCATGCGTCTAGCTAACGCTATCATTTCTAACATAGTGATAACATGATGGCTTTTATTACTTAAACGTTTAACATAAAAACCTGTGAACTCACCGGCATTATTTGCTGACGTTTTTAGCATGTTTGTCTCAGGTCGTTGAGGTAGCAGCTTATCATAGGCGCACGGAGTCACACGGCGTCTAGGATTCATATGCATTTTACTTATCTCTTTCAGACTTACGTACTTTTACGTTTTGGGTTGTAATAAAGTTTACGCTTCCGCAACGATGGATTATTTATGAAAACTTGTTGGTTTGTTTGTGTCATTTTTACGTATCATATAGTGTCGTTTATTGTGACCGTTGACTTAGACCCCCGTTAGTTTTGGGGTGATGGAAGAAAATAAGTTGGAAGTTGGGAGTGCTATTGGCCAAAGTGATAGTTGGGAGTATTATCCGCCAATAGGCGATAGTTTGGAGTAATTAAATCCATTTTTCCTTAGATATTATATTGTAACACCCCGCCGTAACACGGGTCTCGTTAACGGGTCGGGTCATACCCGACCACCCGATTATAAAATAATAATAAAAATAAAGTCTATTATTGCAGCCAAACGCCCCTTTTCTGCTATTAAACTCGCTGCCAAACATCCTCTTATCTGATGTTAAACCCGTTACCAAACACCTTTTATCAACTACTATCCTAATTCCCAAACACCCTTTAATTTGGATCACCTATAAAAGCCCTCATCTTTTTGTGATTCTCTGCACATCAAACGTACACACACACACACACACACACACACACACTTGTGTGTGTTGAGAACTCCTCACCAACCGATGACCTTCACCTGCCGCCGCCTCCATCTCCGGCGCCGCCACCGCCGGCGTCCTCCTTCTCCGGTAAGTCCTTCACCATCCCGATAACTCCTCTGTTGTTTTCTGTTAATGATCAGAACCGACAACCACCATAACCCCTCCTCCTAATCCTCATCGAACCATCATCATCCTTGCACCATCTTGATTATAATCGGTAACCAATCATCGGACCACCCCTTTTTGTTTATGATAATAGTCCGGTAAAACCATCCCTCTGTTTCTAGACTAAATTATCAACCGAAACCCGATAACCACCTTCAGTTTTGTAACCGGACAGTCACCGGAGTTATAGTGACTGTCTTGGGTTCCTTGTCTGATTCAATAATACCGATAATATTTCCTTTGGTTTCTGTTACGAATTGTACCCGGTAACCCTATAGTTGAACTCCAAACCGTGACCCTGTTCTCATGTTTGGGTTATGAAGTTTGACTAATTGATAACTATCGTTCTGATATAATAATCGGACAGTCACCAAATCCGGTGACTATCACCTGAGTTTGTGTCTTATGTGATTATCGTATGTGTGTTGGTCTCCGATTTCATTTAATCTGACGCTGGGTTAACGCTGTCGTTTGGTGGGACCGGCTCTGGGTTCAGTCGGGACGGTGACTGGATCTATGGCGGCGGCGCCGCCGTTAACGTGGAGGTCCGACGGTGGTTGTAGCTCTGCCATCGAGAGAGAAATAATTTTGGTCGAGAGAGGTTGTTTTGATAATGGTGTTTATATGATTGATATCAGTAAAAAAAATTGGTGTGTATGGACAAAAATGCCCCTGACTTAACTGGATTTTTGTTAGCTGAGTGAGTGCTGATAACTAAAATGGCAAAGAAATGAAACCTCAGGGACACAGATGTAACAAAAAAAAGATTTGGATGAAAATGACAATTTTTGACAAACCCCAAGGACTAAATTGGCAATTAACTCTTAAAAAATATAAATTTATTTAAAGTATTAATAATTAATTTTATATTAAATTATTTGGTTAATAATACAATACAATAACTATCTTTAATTATAAAAATAATTATCCATACTGATAGAAAAAAATTAACACCGTTAATTTATAGATAAGTATGCCTAATTAAGTAGGAGAAAGAGGAGAAGAAATAAAAAACAGATGATTCCATTAAATGACATGTGTCCAAATTTATATTGATTTATTATAGGAGAGAGTTTACTTTAAAATGCAGTTTAACGTAAAAAGGATAAGAAAGATTTTGGGCTTTTGATAAAAATAAATCAATGGATGAGATTTAAATGGGAAAAAGATACGTTGAGTTTTTAAAAAAGAAGGAGAATGGCAAAATAGTTATAAACCACAATTGTTGAGTTCCACATCCATTTTTTAAACGTTCATAACATTTTTATACGATATTATTTTTCTAAAAAAAAATATAACATAAAAACAAGCTTTTTATCCTCATTCATTTGCATACCCCATTGCTATACTTTTTTTAAAAAAAATTGCTGTGTTGATAACTTGCGTTTTATCATGATACAACTTGCGTTTTTTATCAGATATAACTTTCATCTTTTTTATCAAGTATAACATGCGTTTTATCATTGTAACTTGCATTTTTTCTATCAGATATGACTTACGTTTTACCATGTATAACTTGCGTTTTAGCATGTATAGCTTGCGTTTTATCATTTATAACTTGCGTTTTATCAGGTATAACTTACATTTCTAAAACGTAAGTATACCCTCAATAAAACGCAAGTTATCAACCCAACAATTTTTTTTTCTTTTTTTAAAGTATAGCAATATGGTATGCAAATGAAAAATGATGATAAAACTTGTTTTTATGGTATAGTTCTTTTTCAAAAAATAATGTCGTACGAAAAAGTTATGGTCATTTTAAAAATGGAGGTGAAACTTTAATGACGCAATGAATTTACCATCATACCCCTAATTATCTAATTTAATATATGGTAATAATCCTTCTTATTCGTTTACTTGAGTAGCTTTAAAGTGAGAGTTGTCTCCTTAAGAAACTAAAATGATGATTGAAGATTTGAATTTTGATGGGTTTTTTCTCATGTGGCCCATATTTTAAATCAGGAAAAAAATACAACATAATATTGGGCTTCTCTATTTTTAGGCTCTGTGTGCTGTTAGCCTATTTAATGATTTGCTCCAGACCTGATTTTCACCCTTTCATGTTTTGAACCCAAATCCATATAAAAGTACATGTCGTATTGCTTCTCTTATTTCTACGATGAGATGTTGCAACAAAAAGAAAAAGTAAAGAAAAACAAAAAAAAGAAAGGAATCGAGCACTCAAAAGATATTATTGATTTGAGTTAAATACAAGTTCGTTATACACAAAATAATTTACATTGATGTTACTTCATAATGTGAACATATAAACACATACTTGGTTAATGTTATTATACAAACTTATAACGCTCATTTTATACATATAAATTTTAGCAATGTCTATATTTTTACGCTTCGAGTTTATGTGATTGTTCACGAATTGATACCGACTAGCAGGGAAGAACAAAAAGAAATAATGGCTTTGGATATTTCGAGGTCTATGTGTTGCATCAACCAATATGTCGCATTGTCATGCCATTCATTTATTCAGTCAGTCAGATCATATGTATTTATGTATTCATGAGAAGTCACTCTATTGTATTACATTTCGTAATCACCATAAACGTGACACATTGATCACCACTTTGATGATACGTGCTAATAAATGACAGTGACCCTAAAAAGGCTAAAACGACAATTTTAGGTTTCGGGTTGCATCACGCTATGTTTAACTTACTAACACGTGAATTCACCTAACTAATTTCAAAAAAAACCTTGAATTTTCAGTAAAGAGAACTTGGTTTGATTTGAAGCAAGCAATAGAGGAGTAGAGATGCGCTAAATGGGTTTTTAGAACATGGTAGGAACCGGTTCCGTGTATGTTCGGGTTTTTTTTAACGGGTTTTAAGTTGTTTTTTTTCAGGTTTTGGCCGGGTAAGGGTGGAATCAGTTTCGGGTTGGTTCTGTTTCCTTATCTCGGGTATGGAACCGATATGTAGCTGCAGGTCGGATATGGTAGGAACCGGTTCCGGGTATTTGTGCATCCCTAGGTATTATTAAAAATGATATTTTATAGTTTATTTCTTGTGTGATGGTTATTTAAATCATGGTCTATCTTTTTTTTTTTTTTAAAGGTTAATCTCTTTTAAATCTTGTGATCCGTGGGACTTGAACCCAAGACCTTCCACCTTATGTGTTTTAAAGGCTTTGCCTTTGCTATTGGACCACCACCCCATTGGTAAATTATGGCCTATCTATCTTCCTCATTTCATTAAGAGGAGATAACATAATTTTCAATATAAACCCGATAAACTTCTAATACATCATAAAGTATGTCATATAGTATTTATATTTGATTTAATGTATTATTTAGATATTCAATTCTTTAGTGGTATATGCTAGACCTGGCAATTTCAACCCATCTAGTTGAGTTTGGGTTGTTTTGGGTTTAAAATTTGACCTTGTGGGTTAAAATGGGTTTAGTATAATTTTCAAGGGGGTTGGGATGGGTAATTTTAATTGTAGGAAATAAGTAAGTGGGTCAGGATGGGTATGTCAAAAAAAATAAATGGGTCAGGATGGGTATTTTTAGATACTCATATACAAATATGAATTAAAACTCACCCAACACCAAAAGTGTTGGTGCCTCATAGAAATCAATGTCATTAAAAACAAAAAATTATATCTTTTACATTTGTTGATAACCCAGTCGGTTTGAAACCGTTCGGGTCGTTAACAGACGACCATGTCGAAACAACACGAATCGTTAACGAGACCAACCTTATCGAAACGGTTCGAGTCGTTAGCAGGCTTAATCGAGTCCAAACGGTCTGGGTTGTTGACCGGCCCATTCGGTTCGAAATGGTCTGGTCGTTGACAGGCCCGGTCGGGTCGAAACAGTCCAGGTTGCAAACGGGATCGGTCAGGTCAAAACGGTCCGGCTCGCTAACGGGCCCGGTCGGGTCGAAACAGTACGAGTCAGGTTGAAACGGTCTGGGTCGTTACCGGGCCCGGTCGGGTCAAAACGGTCTGGTCGCTACCGGGCCCGGCCGGGTCGATACGGGACGGGTCAGGTTGAAACGGTCCGGGCCGCTACCAGTCCGTCGGGTCAAAACGGCCCAGGTCGTTACAGGGCTCGGCCAGGTTGAAACGGTCCGGGTCGCTACCGGGTCTAAACAATTCGGGTTGCTACGGGACGGGTCAAGTGGAAACGGTCAGGGTCGTTACCGGGCCCGGTCGGGTCGAAACGGTCCGGGTCGTTATCGGGCCCGGCCGGGTCGAAACGCTCCGGGTCGCTACCGGTCCCGTCAGGTCGAAACGGTCCGGGTCGCTACCAGTCCGTCGGGTCAAAACGGCCCAGGTCGTTACAGGGCCCGGCCAGGTTGAAACGGTCCGGGTCGCTACCGGGCCCGGTCGGGTCGAAACAATCCGGGTCGCTACGGGACGGGTCAGGTGGAAACGGTCAGGGTCGATACCGGGCCCGGTCGGGTCGAAACGGTCCGGGTCGTTATCGGGCCCGGCCGGGTCGAAACGCTCCGGGTCGCTACCGGTCCCGTCAGGTCGAAACGGTCCGGGTCACTACCGGGCCCGGCCGGGTCGAAACGGTCCGGGTCGCTACCGGGCCCGGGCCAGTTGAAACGGTCCGGGTCGTTACCGGGCCCGGCCCGGTCGATACAATCCGGGTCGCTACGGGACGGGTCATCGAAACAATCCGGGTCGCTACGGACGGGTCAGGTCGAAACGGTCCGGGTCGCTGCCGGGCCCGGGCGGGTCGAAACGGTCCGGGTCGCTGCCGGGCCCGGGCGGGTCGAAACGGTCCGGGTCGCTGCCGGGCCCGGCCCGGTCGAAACGGTCCGGGTCGCTACGGGACGGGTCAGGTCGAAACGGTCTGGGTCGTTACCGGGCCCGGTCGGGTCGAAACGGTCTGGGTCGCTACCGGTCTTGTCGGGTCGAAACGGTCCGGGTCTTTACCTGGCCCGACTGAGTTGAAACGGTCCAGCACGCTACCGGGCCTGGGCGGGTCGAAACGGTCCGGGTCGTTACCGGGCCCGGCCCGGTCGAAACAATCCGGGTCGCTACGGGACAGGTCAGGTCGAAACGGTCTGGGTCGTTACCGGGCCCGGTCGGCGGTCCGGGACGCTACCGGGCCCGGGCGGGTCGAAACGGTCCGGGTCGTTACCGGGCCCGGCCCGGTCGAAACAATCTGGGTCGCTACGGGACGGGTCAGGTCGAAACGGTCTGGGTCGTTACCGGGCCCGGTCGGGTCGAAACGGTCTGGGTCGCTACCAGTCTTGTCGGGTCGAAACGGTCTGGGTCTTTACCGGGCCCGACCGGGTTGAAACGGTCCGGGTCGCTACCGGGCCTGGCCGGGTCGAAACGGGACGGGTCAGGTTGAAACGGCCGGGTCGAATCGGTCCGGGTCGTTACGGGACGGGTCAGGTCGAAACAGTTCTGGTCGCTACCCGGCCTGGCCGGGTCGTAACGGTCCGGGCTGTTATCCAGCCCGATAGGGTCGAACCGGTTCGGTTCAAAATGAAATACTTCAGATCCCCTAAAATTTTATATATTTTAGTTTATTTTTGTTTTTTTTTAATTTTTTTTATTTTTATTTACTTTTTAAAAATTTTATTGTTATTTTAATTTTTTTTTTAAATTTTAGTTTATTTTAATGTGAACCTATCTTAATCCAAACCATTCATACCCAAACCCATTCATACCCAAACCCATCCTGACCCAACCCATCCTAACCCATTTTTTTAATCTACCCATCTTGACCCATACCCATCCTAACCCAAACCCATCCTGACCCAACAACCAAACCCACCCAACCTACCCATTTTGCCACCCATAGTATATGCTGAATACCGGTGTCGATTTGAAGAAAACAGAATCAATCGTACAAAACTATTCTTAGAAAACAAAAGATGAGATTTTAAAAATTGAACTTGGAATCATGATACACTATCAGATCAAACTATTTGTTGGTACACACAAATGTTTAATCGGATTAGACCAAGAAATCAAGTACGCCAGTACGGATTTGTTGTTGCATATTGAGAAATAACCGTACGCTATGTGTCTTTGTCGACCAGTGTGTTTCATGCTTCTCAATCTCAAAAAACACCAGCCCCCATATATCGGTTTATATTTTCAGTTTCAATAAAATATCTATACTTGATACTTCGTTTTACAATATAACGATCACTAGTTAAATTTTCTTATGTTTGATTATACCAACACTTTGTACATGTGGTGACAACTATATATCAAAAGGGTTGTAATTAATTGTAAAATCACGTCACGTCTTCCATTGTACATACAGTTATCAGTATTTAGATTTTTTTTTATCGGCGAGCAACTGTGTGACAACCACCCTTGCGGGGCGTCGTGCCCAAGAATCGACTACTCAACCTCCAGCAGCCCCCGCCTTCTCCCGATGCGCGGAAACCCAAGCCCCACCCGCCCGAAGGCACGACAGTGTTATAGAACTCGGTAAAACTTCGCCGCCTGTCAAATTCGAACCGGCGCCACCCGTATTCGATCTTCACCCGGATACCAAACCATAAATGATGAAAGTGGGATTGAACCTTTGAGCCATTCCATCACTATAGATGGATATTTAGATCATCTTATGAAACTTGTTTTCCATAGAGATATTTGATTTTACCTTCCTTTATCGTATCATGCATTTGCATTTATACAATTGATCCAAAGATGGTGCATATTTGAAGGCCATTTGATCCTTTTGTGGTTAAGAAGGAGAGATGGGTACCACAGAGTTCAGCACGCTAATTGTGAGCCTCGGTTACAAACAAGTGCGAAGCTGCATATCAAGAGTCTAGTTCCTATTATGAGTAGCTTAAGTCTAAGGTAACTTTGGTATGATGTAATGGAAGGGAGAATGAAATGGACCATTACGAGGTAATAAAAAATAATGTGTTTTGTTGGTTAAAGGAATGAAATCACCAATTCCACAAGGCATTCCATTACCTTAAAACCATTTCATCCACCCCCCCCCCCAAATGTTTTTTTTTACATTTCATCCCTCGTTCACCCTTTACTAGCAATACCATAACCTACCACCACCACCATTGTTACCACACACAACCGCCTTTAACACCCACTACTGTCGCCCACCACCCATCATTGCCGCCGCCCAACACCACCCAACGTCACCCGCCACCCACCACCGCCACTACTCACCATTGTCACCCACCCGCCATCACCATCACTGCCATCCACCTCCACCCATCGCCGCCGTCACCACCCACTACCACGCTACCACGACACACCACCACCTATCATCACCACCACCCACCACCGCCACTACTCACCATCGTCGCCCACCCACCATCACGGCTATCCACCTCCACCTTCCACCGTCGCCGCCCACCACCGTCGCTACCGCCACATATCACCACCCACCATCACCGCCACTGATCACCATCCACCACCGCCACTAACTATCGATTTTATTCCTTCGTCTTTTACTGTCTATTCAACAACATAAGGTAATGTTTTGTTTCATTCTCACATGGCAACCAAACAAGATATGAAATGGTAATGATCCATTCCATTACCTCGTCCATTCCATTCCCTCATTTATTTCATTACCCTATAGGATACAACTACAACATTGGATATGACTAAAAGAAGGTTGTCTAGTGTTGTAGCTAGTTGCTAATAAGCAACAAGTTTTGTCATCAACGAAACAAATTGTAAAGAAATGACTTAAAACAAAAATCAATTGTTTAATTAACTAATGAATCAATCATGCTTTAAATGTTTGTTATCACATAAAAACAGGGCCGGCCCTTAAGGGGTGCGGGGAGGACTCCCGGCCCGGGCCCAATTTTTTGGGGGCAGATTGACCCTCCGGCAATCCAAGTTTTCTTAACTAAGATGTCCTTAATTTAAGGGAGTTTTGTATGTTTGAGCCCCATAATTGTTAATCAACTATTAATCAAATTGAAGGGTAGTTTATATAAAACAGAAAGTAAAAAAAATGTTGAGAGATCTAAGAATTAAAGAAGAAAATAAAATGGTTTTAGAAAAAAAATTATAGGTTTTGTCACACCCTCAGATTTTCACTTGCGGAGTTTTACCGCGAGGCGCATGACAAACCAGGATCCAAGTCAACGGTCACAATAAACAACACTTTATGAATACGTAAGACCCAAAACATAGTTCTTAAATTATCAAAAACGTAGCGGAAGCATTTAACCAGTTACAAAACCAAGTATGAAAATGTTCAAACAGTTTTATTCAAAACATGAAGCTAAGCCTAGACGCCATGCAGACTCGTGCGCCTAGTCCAATGTTGCTACCTTAGCGACCTGAGAAAAACATGCCAAAAAGACGTCAACATATAATGCTGGTGAGTTCACAGGTTTGTTCAATGAGTTACCAAAGTTACCAAAACATTACCATGTCCATACTATACCAATGTCACCAAGTACGCTAGCTAGGCGTATGTTTTATTACTACTACGATTGGAAACCATTACTGGACACGTTTAGCAATGTTTAGCACATGTTTAAGCAGCCCGAATAATGTTCAGCATGTTTAGCAAGTTCGAGAAAATATGCACCCGCCCGGCCCTCCAAGCCGTCGAGTGTGGCAGGTCACGCCCAATAGATCTATCCACATTTCCCCCGTTGTGCATCCCCGCACATTCATGGTTTCCCCCGGGACTTCCAAAGATCGTATAGCAATACAAAGTTAAAACCATAGTTTGACATATGTTACCAAAATAGTTTAGCGCATGTTTTCTCCCCCAAAAGTTAAAGCTGTAAAAGTGGGGCCGTGAACTCACCTTAGATAGCGTTCTTCGGTTACTAGTAAAAATGCTAAGCCCTTGATAATCCCTCTACCGGAGATCTATCAAAATGTTCACATAAGTGTTCCGACTAATAACCATAAGGTTATCTAGTCCCCGATTGTCCAGATCGTAACCAATTATGTTTTAAAGCGTGTTTAAATGTTCAACCGACACACTAGGCCGACCCGACATCCCGTTGGTGACTCATTACGCTAACTAATCAAGTACACATAGATTACACACAAGGTTCAAGCATAAAACACTTAGTTTGTATCAAAAATCTCATTTCTGCATCAGAACGGTCAAACCAGTCAGATTAAATCTCCTTCGCCCGTTTTTAAGTTTCCTTCGCCCGTTTTTAAGTTTCCTTCGCCCGTTTTGTGTTTCGTTTGACCGTTTGATGTCTCATTCGACCGTTTAATCAGGTTTGCCCAAACACATCCCAGGTTCGACCCTGGAACCTCTCCTTCGACGATTCGAATGGTCGAATGAGTCCAGGTTCGCCCTGTTTTATAAATTTTCCAAAAAACACTTCAAACACATTCGAAACATCTCGAAACATCATCAAACACAGCAGTCAAGTATGATTAACATATCCCTACAAAACCCCACCAATTTTGCCCCAAAACCAGCTTGTTCTAATACTTTCCCAAAATGGCAAAATTATGTAAATGTCACATCATGCATGAAATCTTTACCCAATTTGGAAACTTTTTAATACCAACCCATAATCATCTACAAATGTTCAGTTTATCTTGTAATCGAAAACCCCCATTCATTTTATTAATAATACTTAACATGCACAAGCTCTAGATTTCATAAAATCCCCAAAATACCCATAATATCACCATCTATCTAATTGTAACCCTAAACAACAATAAACCAACATCAATAGCATCCTTAGATCATGTTTCTAGCATTAGAACAGCAGCAAATCATTAAACAACACATAACATCCCATAACACATAATTAACATATGTTTATTGATACAAAACCTATGTCTAATGATAGTGTTTAGGTTTAGAAAGATGATTAAAAGGTTTTTATTGATAAAATCTTCCTTAGAACAGATCTGGACATTTAGGGTTAGATAAAAACGGATTAAAATGCTTTAAAAAGACTTAGGATTAAGAACACACCTTGGATTCTTGTTTAGATGTTATAGATAGGTTAGATTATGAAAAAGAAGAGCAAAAACTCCTTCCTTAGTGATTAAAATCGTTTGAGAGTGTTTTGAGACGGTTAGGGTTTGTGAAATGGTGAAAAATGACAAAGTTTGGTATTTATACTATTCCACCTTCGACCCCTATCAATGGTCGAATGTGGCCTCCTTCGACCCTTTCACAGGGTCGAATGTACCCTGTTCTGGTCGAAGGGAATTCTTCAAATCCCATATCCCAGGTTCGCCCCTTTTCAAAGGGTCGAACCAATGCACAATTCCACCTTCGACCACTCGAAGTGGTCGAACCAGAACCTATGTTTATCTAGTTTTCCAGTTTGTCGTGTTTAACGCATTTTAACGCACCTTAACATATGAGCATGCAACCTTAGTCTATGTTTAACATATTTAAGCATGGATAATCATCTACACATCATTTAAACACATCTATGTATATAATCCACCATACGACCAATAATCTACACATACACTTAATTAGTTTATGTAATTTCACCAACAACGGGACCCGGTACTAGTGTATTCCCAAAATGACTCCCAATGATCCTCCAGATCATTGAACCCTGGACAATTCTAACTTGACCCGACTCAACTAACCTAGTTAAGTCCGTTTATAAACGTTTCCCGCTAAGGTAGACTTAGATGTTACTAAAATGTTTAAGCCAAATATGCCGGGTGTCACATCATCCCCACGTTGAAAGAATTTTTGTCCCGAAAATTGCACAAAGCCCCAAAATGAAAGAAACGGAAAGAACGAAATGAAAAGAAAATTTACCGGATGTCACATCATCCCCACGTTGAAAGGAATCTCGACCCGAGATTCATTCCGCTTCAGCAGTAACATGCCTCGATTCGAATGCGCGTTTCGGAAAAAGATGAGGATGTTTAGCTTTCATCTGATCCTCCTGTTCCCACGTGAACTCCGGTCCACGATTCGAGTTCCAACGAACTTTGACGATGCGGATTTTACTCCGACGAAGGCTACGAATCTTGTAGTCGAGAATCTCGACAGGTTCCTCCACAATGCGAAGACGATCATCAACCTTGATCTCCTCCAGTGGTACAATGGGAGATTCATCAGCCAAACACTTCTTCAAGTTAGACACATGGAAGACGTTGTGAACACTACCGAGCTCCGCCGGTAAGTCAAGTCTGTATGCCACCGGTCCAATCCGATCCAGGATTGCGAATGGTCCGACATAACGAGGGTTAAGCTTGCCACGCTTTCCAAAGCGTATGACGCCCTTCCATGGTGAAACTTTCAGAAGAACCCTGTCCCCAACCTGGAACTCCAAAGGTTTGCGACGGCGATCGGCATAACTCTTCTGACGATCCCGTGCAACAGCTAAACAGTTACGAATCTGTACGATTTTCTCCGAAGTTTCGTACACAAGTTCCGGACCAGTGAGCTGGCTCGCGCCCACCTCGGCCCAACAAAGTGGTGATCGACATTTCCGTCCGTATAGAGCCTCGAACGGAGTTGCCTTGATACTAGAGTGATAGCTGTTGTTGTAGGAGAATTCCACCAACGGTAGGTGAATCTCCCAACTCTTGCCAAAATCGATAACACATGCTCGAAGCATGTCTTCCAAGGTTTGAATCGTCCGCTCGCTCTGTCCATCAGTTTGCGGATGATAAGCCGTACTCATATCTAACTGAGTACCCAAAGCCTTGTGCAGAGCCTTCTAGAAACGCGAAGCGAAACGAGAATCACGATTAGAAATAATAGAGACAGGCACCCCGTGCCGAGCAACCACCTCTTTAAGGTAAAGTCGAGCCAACCGCACGAGTCCATCGGTTTCCTTAATAGGTATAAAACGTGACGATTTTGTCAACCGGTCAACAATCACCCAGATCATATCATAACCACTAGGCGACCTTGGTAGCTTGGTGACAAAATCCATCGTGATTCGCTCCCACTTCCATTCTGGAACCTCTGGTTGTTGCAGGAGACCAGACGGCCTCTGATACTCCACCTTGACTTTAGCACAAGTCAAGCATTTGCTGACATAAGAAGCTATATCAGCCTTCATGTTTGGCCACCAATAAAGTATCTTCAAATCCTGATACATCTTATCGGAGCCAGGGTGAATAGAATATCGGGATTTGTGAGCTTCATCCAAAACAAGCTCGCGTAATCCCCTGAACAAGGGAACCCAAACACGTCCCGCAAAATAGTGTAAGCCATCGGTCCTGAGTTCAAGATGCTTGTCAGCACTGTGCATAGTCTCAGCCTTAAGGTTCTCCTCCTTCAAAGCTTCCAACTGTGCAGAACGGATTCGGTCAGGCAATGACGAATGAATGGTGAGCTGTAAGGCTCGAACGCGACGAGGATTCGCAGACTCTTTCCTGCTCAAGGC
Source organism: Ambrosia trifida (assembly GCA_028751855.1). Classification (NCBI taxonomy): domain Eukaryota; kingdom Viridiplantae; phylum Streptophyta; class Magnoliopsida; order Asterales; family Asteraceae; genus Ambrosia; species Ambrosia trifida. The sequence goes on along the minus strand of CM054129.1, from coordinate 27,140,277 downwards.
GTCCGCCACAACGTTCGCCTTGCCAGGATGGTATTTGATAGCACAGTCATAATCATTCAGGAGTTCAACCCAGCGACGCTGCCACATGTTTAACACCTTCTGGTCGAAAATATGCTGAAGACTCTTGTGATCGGTATATACTTCACACTTGGTACCGTACAAGCAATGTCTCCAGATTTTCAACGCAAAGACCACCGCACCCAGTTCCAAGTCATGAGTAGTGTAGTTCTTCTCATGAACCTTGAGTTGACGAGAAGTATAAGCAATAACCTTCCCGCGTTGCATCAACACACAACCGAGACCATGAATAGAAGCGTCACAGTACACAACGAAGTCATCCGTACCCTCAGGTAAAGATAAGATAGGTGCAGAACAAAGTTTAAGCTTCAGCATCTGAAATGCTGATTCCTGTGGTTCATCCCAGTCGAACTTTCGGTCCTTCTGGGTAAGAGTAGTGAGGGGTTGAGCGATCTTCGAAAATCCCTCAATGAAACGACGATAGTAACCCGCAAGACCTAGGAATTGCCGCACCTCAGATGGCGTCTTTGGTGCTTCCCAGTCTTTAATAGCTTCGATCTTAGCCGGATCGACATGAATTCCCAGTTCATTCACCACATGCCCTAGGAATTGAACTTCACGCAACCAAAAATCACACTTCGAGAACTTAGCATAAAACTGCTCCTGTCTCAAAAGTTCCAAGACCAACCGTAGGTGTTCTTCATGATCCGCCTTGTTCTTGGAATAAATCAGAATATCGTCAATAAACACGATGACGAACTTATCAAGGTAAGGTTTGCAAACGCGGTTCATTAAATCCATGAACACCGCCGGTGCGTTAGTGAGACCAAAAGGCATGACCAAGAACTCAAAATGGCCATAACGAGTGCGAAAAGCAGTCTTCTGAATGTCAGCTTCCCTGACGCGCAACTGGTGGTAACCGGACCGCAAATCGATCTTCGAATAGTAACTGGAGCCCTGAAGCTGGTCAAAGAGATCATCAATGCGAGGAAGAGGATCACGATTCTTGATGGTCACTTTGTTCAGCTCACGATAATCAATACACATACGAAGACTCCCATCCTTCTTCTTCACAAACAAAATAGGAGCTCCCCACGGGGAAGAACTTGGTCGGATGAAACCCTTTTCCAAGAGTTCCTGTAACTGGCTGGACAACTCTTGCATCTCAAGAGGTGCAAGACGATACGGAGCTCGGGAAATAGGAGCTGCGCCTGGAGTAAGATCAATACCGAACTCAACCTGACGATGGGGAGGAAGACCAGGTAAATCATCAGGAAACACATCAGGAAAGTCACGAACCACCGGAATATCCTCGATCTTCTTCTCATCGTCAGTAGAAACGTTAACAAGCGCCAGAATGGCCGAACAGCCCTTCCGAAGATACTTACGGGCTTTCATGCTAGAAATGATACTCAGCGGAGCACCGCTTTTCTCGCCACGAACCGAAAGGATCTCTCCATCAGGGAGAGGGATCCGAATAACCTTGTCAAAACAAACGATCTCCGCGCGATACAAAGATAACCAATCCATGCCGACAACGACATCGAAACTACCCAGGGGTACCGGCATAAGGTCAATGGGGAAAGACAAACCCGACAGTTCCAAGCGACATTCCCTAAGGGTGTGTGTCGCTTTGATTTTCTTACCATCGGCCAATTCTATTAAGTACTTAACCTCTAAAGGTGTGGGTACTATATCTAGCAATCGACTAATGCCCATAGATACGAAACTCTTATCGGCACCAGAATCAAACAAGACAGAAACATAGCGATCATTAAGAAGGAACGTACCGGTAACTGTGTCTGGATCCTGCCTAGCCTCTGCAGATCCAATGACGAAAGCACGTGCAGTCCTGCCTCCGCCCCCATTGTTCCCATTACCATTTCCGCCCTCCCATTATCGCCCTGCTTCAGTTTAGGACATTCACGCTTGAAGTGTCCCGTATTGTGACACCCGGCAAATTCTGGTTAACAACGTTGTCTAGATGAAAGTCTACCTTAGCGAGTCACGCGTATATTGTACTTAACTGGGTTAGTTAAGTCGGGTTATGGTTCGGGAACTATCGGTTAGCCTAGAAGATCATTGGATGTTGGTCTAGAGGTTCATTAGATGTCGGTCCTTAACCAAGTGTACAAACGGTGACGATTTGTAGGATCGTCAGGGCATACGGAACATACGAGTCTCGAGTCCCGGGAATTGGTGAACGAGTGTGAATATGTGTATTTACATGTGTTATGTGTTTATAATCATTATGTGACTTGTCGGTATGTGAAAATGTGTTAACATATGTTAAAACGGGGTTTAACGCGCAAAACACACGGAACAGGCCCCTATAGGCGATTAGGATAGCCCAATCGCCTATAGGAGGGGCGAGTGGGGGACCTTAGGGGCGAGTAGGGGCTAATTGCATGACTGTTCATGCGATTAGGCCCCAATTGCATGGACTTACATGCGATTAGGCTCCCTAATCGCGTGTAAGGGCTGCATAATCGCGTGTTACGGGCTGGACGACTAAAAACGACTATAAATACCATACTTGACCTCATAAACTTCATTATACAAACCCTAGTCGTCCCATAACCCGCCCCAACACACACACACAACATCTGGAACGCGATTTTTGATCAAAACACAAGGTTTCAAGCTTAATCCATCATCCTTTTACAAAATCTAAGGTTTGGTTTCCATCCATGAATCTTTATAAACGTTTTTAATCAATCCCTAATGGTCCAGACCTGTTCTAAAACGGAAAAGCTTTCTGAAAATCGTTAATAAGTGTTGTTAATCGGATTTTAACTAGTATACATGTGTTATGTGTGTTTATGATTAGAAAGCTAGGGTTTTTATGATTCTAGATGAATGAATGACATGTTATTATGTTAGATCAGAATAATAATGATATTATGATGATAAAATCTGAGAATTGATTATTAGGGTTATAGTTATGCATGTTAGTATGATGTTGCATGCTATGTGAATGGTGTTTGGATTACGTGATTTGCATGCAGGGCTGATAATACGAGGCAAAACGAAGGGTTTTAGTTGAAACATGTTTAGGATAGTGTTTGGGATGATATTGGGTGGTTACACACGTTCTGGATCTGATTTGGAGCGTTAAACGCGCGAAAAACTGGAACAGCAAGGTTACAGGCGATTAGGGCCTAATTGCTAGTACTTACATGCGATCAGCCCTAATTGCTAGTTTTTACATGCAATCAGCCCTAAATGCTAGTTTTTACATGCAATCAGCCCTAAATGCTAGTAGTTACATGCGATTAGCCTTCCTAAATGCTAGTTGACCAACCTAAATGCTAGTTGACTTTTCCTAATCGAGTGTATTGCTGCTGTAAGTATAAATTAGCATTCCGAGACCCGATTTGACATGTAGGAACATGCTAGGAACCCCGTAACATATCTAATAACTTGGTAACATATGTTTGGATGTAATTCGGTGATACGTGAACTATGTGCTATAACTTGTTGTGCGTTAACGTATGTTAAGTGTGATTGCATGATTGCATGATTGAGAGCGTAAACATAACACGGGGAGTCTCGGGTCACCAATGGGATGTCGAGTCTTGTACTTTGGGTCAGTTAAACAGTCACGGTGTTTTCAAACGAACTTGGTTATGGTCTGGACATCTAGGGACTAATTAACCTGCGGGTTATTAGTCTAAGTACTTGTAACTGTCATATGTTAGGTCGCCGCTTTACGGGACTAGCATAGCAGCTGAGTTTACTCGGGTTAAGGAGTAACGCAACTTAAGGTGAGTTTACGGCCCCTCTTTTAAACTGGTTTCATATTTTCGGGGGAGAAAACATGTGTTAAAACTATTATTTGGTAACTACTGTCATACTATGGGTTTCTATTGTGTACTACACGATCTTTGGAAGTCCCGGGGGGAACCATGAATGTGCGGGTTTGCACAACGGGGAAATGTGAATAGCGCTATTGGGAGTGACCAACCCCGCTCGTCGGCTTGGAGGGCCGGGCGAGTGCATATTGTCTCAAACAGGAACAACAGGAACAACTGGTTTACTTTTCGGGCACAACAACTGGTATGCGTGTTAGTAATGGTTTTCCAATCGTGGTAGTAACAAAACATACGCCTAGCTAGCGTACACTGGTTTTCGATTTGTTATAGTATGGACAGGTGGACTTGGTACTTGGATTACAAAACCTGTAAACTCACCAGCATTTTTGTGCTGACGTAAACTTTTACATGTTTTCTCAGGTCGCTAAGGTAGCACAACTGGACTAGGGCGCACGCGTCTGCACGGCGTCTAGTTAGAGTCGCATGGTTTTCATATGTTGAACATTTGGTTTACTTTTGAGATACTATTTTGAATAAGCTTCCGCTGTAAACGGGGATTTTAAACTATGTTTTGAAATTGCATTATATTCATTTAGACTTGTTTATTGTGATCGTTGGTTTGGATCCTGGTTTGTCATGCGCCTCGCGGTAAAACTCCGCAAGTGGATTTTGAGGGTGTGACAGATTGGTATCAGAGCCAATGGTTATAGTGAACTAGGACTGCATGTAGAGTCTAGTGTATAGCCGAGTCGCACACACTAGACGATCACATGGTACTAAACATTAAGGTGGTTTACGTATGGTCTTGTCGGGGTGTCTCTAAATCATTTGGTCTTTCTACGTTACATCATCCGTTCTATCTTAGGTCGGGTTACTTACTTTCTAGGCAGTGTAGTATATTGGAGTGAATCATGTACTCTTGAGATTTGTCCAAGGCTCGGACTTCTCCCTTTCATACTCCAATAGAAACACTTGCCATAAACTACCGTAGTATTACGGTGTATAGCTAAGAGTCTATGTTCGGTGATTCGAACTTTGAACTAGGAGAACACTTGGAGGACCATGTAGAGCGGGTTATCATTTTGGGTGCACACAAAATCATAAACCGAAATGCATGGAAGCCCTAGTAAGCTCTGGGTTTGAAGGGATAGTCCTGGATTGGATCTAGCTTTGATCTTGTGAACATTAGTGGTTATCTTTATCTGCGAAACTAAGTTTTCTCATTCTTTCTGCCAGAATCATGTCTGGAGTACGAGGATGACGTGGAGGTGGTCGCAATGGTGGACGTGGTGGTGGTCGCGGTGGTGCTGGTGGTCGTGGAGGTATTAACCTATCGCAGGATGATCTGAACAACTTGCTCCAAGCTGCCTTCCAGTTAGGGCACAATGGTGGTGGTAAGTTGATTTATCCATTTTCTTTTCCTCATTAGTGAACCTTGTTTACCTTCGTCGTGATTCCTCACGCATTTCATTTCAGGTGGTCCTGTTAACCCACCCCCACCCATGTGTACCTACAAGATGTTTCGGGACTGTAAGCCCCAGGAATTCTCTGGCACTGAGGGCGCGGTGAGTTTACTCGGGTGGTTGGAAAAAGTGGAGTCAGTGTTTCTGATGTGTAACTGTCTCCCAGAAGATTGGGTTAAGTATGCTGCTGCGTTATTCCAGGATGTTGCATTGACTAGGGCGCACGCGTCTGCACGGCGTCTAGTTAGAGTCGCATGGTTTTCATATGTTGAACATTTGGTTTACTTTTGAGATACTGTTTTGAATAAGCTTCCGCTGTAAACGGGGATTTTAAACTATGTTTTGAAATTGCATTATATTCATTTAGACTTGTTTATTGTGATCGTTGGTTTGGATCCTGGTTTGTCATGCGCCTCGCGGTAAAACTCCGCAAGTGGATTTTGAGGGTGTGACACGTATCACCACAGTTATAGCACCCCTGCTTTCCTGGAGTTCCCTGAGCAGCAGGAGTAGGAGCAGTAGCAGGAGTCTGAGTTGGGGTGAGTGCCACCCTGCAATCCTTAGCATGATGCCCCAACTGATGGCACCGATGACAACGAGCCCGATCACAACTCCCCGAATGATGAAAACCACAATTGTTGCACTTGGGGTGCTTTCCAACATACCCACTTGACTTCTGCCCAGAAGAAGACCCAGATGAATCAAACTTCTTCGCCGGCTGAGATGGCACTGGCACAACACTCTTCCCCACACCATCCCACTTCCTCTTGTTCCCCTCAGAAACCTTCACAGCAGCACCCTTAGGAGGCAAAACACCTTCTGCCACCTTCAGGTTAGTCATCCGATGAGCTGATCGGACAACTTCAGCAGTAGTGGGAAGATTCCCAGCAGCCACCAATCCAGCAATCTCCGGCACTAGTCCAGACACATAGTGCTCGATCCTCCTATACTCGGGTGTGTGCAAATCAGGGCACAACACCGCCAGCTCATTCCTCCTCGCAGTGTACTCTTCTATCTCTGACCCGACCATCTTGTAGCTCCAGACTTCATGTTCCAACTTCTGCACCTCCTCCCTCGGACAGTACTCACCTCTCAACAGTTGCACAAGCTCCGCCCAAGGCATAGCAATAGCCTCCCCCAATCCCATGTTCTGAGTAGTAGCATTCCACCACGACAGTGCAGGCCCCTCGAATGTCGCCGTAGCATACTTCACCCGGTCCCCAGCATGACAGTTACACATGATGAACACAGATTCAACCTTCTCTAGCCATCAGAGCAGTCCCACCGCTCCCTCAGTTCCAGCGAAGTTATGGGGCTGACAGTCCCGAAACTTCTTATAAGAGCACTAAGGTGGAGGTGGATTGGCACCAATACCTGAAACACGGTACACGAGTAAAACACAAACGAAAGGACATGAAACCCAAGAATGAGGCAAGGTCGACAGAAATCAACTCACCACCCATGGCATTAATCCCAGCCTGGAAATTAGCCATAGCCATGTTCACTTGCTGCTGTAGCAAGTTGTTCAGCTCAGCTTGGGTCATGTTGATGTTACCATGACCACCGCCACCGGGACGACCACCACCGCCAGCACGGCCACCGCCGCCACCACGACGTCCACCACCGCGAGCACCAGACATGATCTAACAAATCAAGAAATCGAGGGATTCAGATTCACTTCTAGTGTCAACCACTAGAAATTTACAAGAGTTAACTTAGGGACAAATCCAGGACTATACATCCAAACTCGAAGTCCATCGGGATTTTCATGCATTTCAGTTTATTATTTCGTGTGCACCCGCAATGATAAACTGCTCTACATGGTCCTCCAGATGTACCCCTAATCCAGACTCCGGTCACCGAATATTGTCGCCTAGTAACGTGTCACGATAGGTGGAAGTGTAAGAAGGCATGTGTGTGCTAGAACCAACAAATCAGCCCCTTACCCTTCAATCCCGAAGAAGAAGACAAAAGTTGGTAATAACCCAAATAAAAGCGGATGATGTAACAAAGAAGTATGATGATGATGTAAGGACACCCCGACAACGTTAGTACGTATTCCACTAACAGACTCAAAGTATGTGACCGTCTAGTGTGTGCGACTCGGCTATAGACCAGACTCTACATGCAGTCCTAGTTCACTATAACCATTGGCTCTGATACCAATCTGTCACACCCTCAGATTTCCACTTGCGGAGTTTTACCGCGAGGCGCATGACAAACCAGGATCCAAGTCAACGGTCACAATAAACAACACTTTATGAATACGTAAGACCCAAAACATAGTTCTTAAATTATCAAAAACGTGGCGGAAGCATTTAACCAGTTACAAAACCAAGTATTAAAATGTTCAAACAGTTTTATTCAAAACATGAAGCTAAGCCTAGACGCCATGCAGACTCGTGCGCCTAGTCCAATGTTGCTACCTTAGCGACCTGAGAAAAACATGCCAAAAAGACGTCAACATATAATGCTGGTGAGTTCACAGGTTTGTTCAATAAGTACCAAAGTTACCAAAACGTTACCATGTCCATACTATACCAATGTCACCAAGTACGCTAGCTAGGCGTATGTTTTATTACTACTACAATTGGAAACCATTACTGGACACGTTTAGCAATGTTTAGCATATGTTTAAGCAGCCCGAATAATGTTCAGCATGTTTAGCAAGTTCGAGACAATATGCACCCGCCCGGCCCTCCAAGCCGTCGAGTGGGGCAGGTCACGCCCAATAAATCTATCCAACTGAGTACCCAAGGCCTTGTGCAGAGCCTTCCATAAACGCGAAGCGAAACGAGAATCACGATCAGAGATAATAGAAACAGGCACCCCGTGCCGAGCAACCACCTCCTTAAGGTAAAGTCGAGCCAACCGCTCGAGCCCATCAGTTTCCTTAATAGGTATAAAACGTGCCGATTTTGTCAGCCGGTCAACAATCACCCAGATCATATCATAACCACTAGGTTACCTTGGCAGTTTGGTGACAAAATCCATCGTGATTCGCTCCCACTTCCATTCCGGAACCTCTGGTTGTTGTAGGAGACCAGACGGCCTCTGATACTCCACCTTGACTTTATAACAAGTCAAACATTTGCTGACATAAGAAGCTATATCAGCTTTCATGTTTGGCCACCAATAAAGTATCTTTAAATCCTGATAAATCTTATCGGAGCCAGGGTGAATAGAATACCACGATTTGTGAGCTTCATCCAAAACAAGCTCGCGCAATCCCCCGAACAATGGGACCCAAACACGTCCCGCAAAATAGTGTAAGCCATCGGTCCTGAGCTCAAGATGCTTGTCAGCACTGTGCATAGTTTCAGCCTTAAGGTTTTCCTCCTTCAAGGCTTCCAACTGTGCAGAACGGATGACGAATGTATGGTGAGCTGTAAGGCTCGAACACGACGAGGATTCGCAGACTCCTCCCTGCTCAAGGCGTCCGCCACAACGTTCGCCTTGCCAGGATGGTATTTAATAGCACAGTCATAATCGTTCAGGAGTTCAACCCAGCGACGCTGCCGCATGTTCAACACCTTTTGGTCGAAAATATGCTGAAGACTCTTGTGATCGGTATATACTTCACACTTGGTACCGTACAAGTGATGTCTCCAGATTTTCAACGCAAAGACTACCGCACCCAGTTCCAAGTCATGAGTAGTGTAGTTCTTCTCATGAACTTTGAGTTGACGAGAAGCATGAGCAATAACCTTCCCGCGTTGCATCAACACACAACCGAGACCACGAATAGAAGCGCCACAGTACACAACAAAGTCATCCGTACCCTCTGGCAAGGATAAGATAGGTGCAGAACAAAGTTTAAGCTTCAGCATCTGAAATGCTGATTCTTGTGGTTCATCCCAGTCGAACTTTCGGTCCTTCTGGGTAAGAGCAGTGAGGGGTTGAGCGATCTTCGAAAATCCCTCAATGAAGCGACGATAGTAACCCGCAAGACCTAGGAATTGCCGCACCTCAGATGGCGTCTTTGGTGCTTCCCAGTTTTTAATAGCTTCGATCTTAGCCGGATCGACATGAATTCCCAGTTCATTCACCACATGTCCTAGGAATTGAACTTCACGTAACCAAAAATCACACTTCGAGAACTTAGCATACAACTGCTCCTGTCTCAAAAGTTCCAAGACCAACCGCAGATGTTCCTCATGATCCGCCTTGTTCTTGGAATAAATCAGAATATCGTCAATGAACACGATGACGAACTTATCAAGATAAGGTTTGCAAACGCGGTTCATTAAATCCATGAACACCGCCGGTGCGTTAGTGAGACCAAAAGGCATGACCAAGAACTCAAAATGGCCATAACGAGTGCGAAAAGCAGTCTTCTGAATGTCAGCTTCCCTGACGCGCAACTGGTGGTAACCGGACCGCAAATCGATCTTCGAATAGTAACTGGAGCCCTGAAGCTGGTCAAAGAGATCATCAATGCGAGGAAGAGGATCACGATTCTTGATGGTCACTTTGTTCAGCTCACGATAATCAATACACATACGAAGACTCCCATCCTTCTTCTTCACAAACAAAATAGGAGCTCCCCACGGGGAAGAACTTGGTCGGATGAAACCCTTTTCCAAGAGTTCCTGTAACTGGCTGGACAACTCTTGCATCTCAAGAGGTGCAAGACGATACGGAGCTCGGGAAATAGGAGCTGCGCCTGGAGTAAGATCAATACCGAACTCAACCTGACGATGGGGAGGAAGACCAGGTAAATCATCAGGAAACACATCAGGAAAGTCACGAACCACCGGAATATCCTCGATCTTCTTCTCATCGTCAGTAGAAACGTTAACAAGCGCCAGAATGGCCGAACAGCCCTTCCGAAGATACTTACGGGCTTTCATGCTAGAAATGATACTCAGCGGAGCACCGCTTTTCTCGCCACGAACCGAAAGGATCTCTCCATCAGGGAGAGGGATCCGAATAACCTTGTCAAAACAAACGATCTCCGCGCGATACAAAGATAACCAATCCATGCCGACCACGACATAAAAACTACCCAGGGGCACCGGCATAAGGTCAATGGGGAAAGACAAACCCGAAAGTTCCAAGCGACATTCCCTAAGGGTGTGTGTCGCTTCGATTTTCTTACCATCAGCCAATTCTATTAAGTACTTAGCCTCTAAAGGTGTGGGTACTATATCTAGCAATCGACTAACATCCAAAGATACGAAACTCTTATCGGCACCAGAATCAAACAAGACAGAAACATAGCGATCATTAAGAAGGAACGTACCGTAACTGTGTCTGGATCCTGCCTAGCCTCTGCAGATCCAATGACGAAAGCACGTGCAGTCCTGCCTCCGCCGCCGTTATTCCCGTTACTGTTCCCGCCCCTCCCATTATCGCCCTGCTTCAGTTTAGGACATTCACGCTTGAAGTGTCCCGCATCACCACAGTTATAACACCCCTGCCTTCCCTGAGTCCCCTGAGCAGCAGGAGCAGGAGTAGCCGCAGGAGTCTGAGTTAGGGTGAGTGCCACCTTGCAATCCTTAGCATGGTGCCCCAACTGATGGCACCGATGACATCGAGCTCTATCACAACCCCCAGAATGGTGAAAACCACACTTGTTGCACTTGGGATGCTTCCCGACACACCCACTCGTCTTCTGCCTAGAAGAAGACCCAGATGAATCAAACTTCTTCGCCGGCTGAGCTGGCACCACACTCTTCCCCACACTATCCCACTTCCTCTTGTTCCCTTCAGTAGCCTTCACAGCAGCACCCTTAGGAGGCAAAACACCTTCTGCCACGTTCAGGTTAGTCATCCAATGAGCTGATCGGACAACTTCAGCAATAGTGGGAAGGTTCCCAGCAGCCACCAACCCAGCAATCTCCGGCACCAGTCCAGACACGTAGTGCTCGATCCTCCTGTACTCGGGTGTGTGCAAATCAGGGCACAACACCGCTAGCTCATTCCTCCTCACAGTGTATTCTTCGATCTCAGACCCAACCATCTTGTAACTCCAGACCTCATGTTCCAACTTCTGTATCTCCTCTCTCGGACAATACTCACCTCTCAACAGTTGCACAAACTCCGCCCAAGGCATGGCAATAGCCTCCCCCAATCCCATGTTCTGAGTAGTAGCATTCCACCATGACAGTGCAGGCCCCTCAAATGTCGCGGTAGCATACTTCACCCGGTCCCTAGCAGGACAGTTACACATGACGAACACAGACTCAAACTTCTCCAGCCATCGGAGCAGTCCCACCACTCCCTCAGTTCCAGCGAAGTTATGAGGCTGACAGTCCCGAAACTTCTTATAAGAGCACTGAGGTGGGGGTGGATTGGCACCAACACCCGAAACACGGTACACGAGTAAAACACAAACGAAAAGACACGAAACCCGAAAATGAGGCAAGGTCGACAGAAATCAACTCACCACCCATGGCATTAATCCCAGCCTGGAAATTTGCCATAGCCATGTTCACTTGCTGCTGTAGCAAGTTGTTCAGTTCAGCTTGGGTCATGTTGATGTTTCCACGACCACCGCCTCCAGCACGACCACCACCGCCAGCACGGCCACCGCCGCCACCACGACGTCCACCACCGCGAGCACCAGACATGATCTATCAAATCAAGAAATCGAGGGTTTCAGATTCACTTCCAGTGTCAACCACTACTATTTACAAAAGTTAACCTAGGGACAAACCCAGGACTATACATCCAAACTTGAAGTCCATCGGGATTTTCATGCATTCCAGTTTATTATTTCGTGTGCACCCGAAATGATAAACTGCTCTACATGGTCCTCCAGATGTACCCCTAATCTAGACCCCAGTCACCGAATATCGTCGCCTAATAACGTGTGACGATAGGTGCAAGTGTAAGAAGGTATGTGTGTGCTAGTACCAACAAATCAACCCCCCCTTCTTCAATCCAGAAGAAGAAGACAAGAGTGGGTAAGAACCCAAGTAAAAGCGGATGATGTAACAGAGAAGCATGATGATGATGTAAGGACACCCCGACAACGCTAGTATGTATCCCACTAATAGACTCAAAGTATGTGACCGTCTAGTGTGTGCGACTCGGCTATAGACCAGACTCTACATGCAGTCCTAGTTCACTATAACCATTGGCTCTGATACCAATCTGTCACACCCTCAAATTTCCACTTGCAGGGTTTTACCGCGAGGCGCATGACAAACCAGGATCCAAGTCAACAATCACAATAAACAACTCTATATGAAAAACGTAAAGAAACATAACCAACGATTTTATAAGCGGAAGCGTTTAAGTAGCATTTAATCAACTATGCTATCATCCCAAAAGTTATTCAAAACACTATTTATTACAAAACGTGCAACTATGCCTAGACGCCAATGCAGACCCGTGCGCCTAGTTCCATTTGTTGCTACCTTAGCGACCTGAGAAAAACATGCCAAAAAGATGTCAACATATAATGCTGGCGAGTTCACAGGTTTGTTCAATATGTTACCAAAACGTTACCATGTCCATACTATATCAATGTTACCAAGTACGCTAGCTAGGCGTATGTTTTATTACTACTACGATTGGAAACCATTACTAGACACGTTTAGCAATGTTTAGCATGTTTAAGCAGCCCGAATGTTCAGCATGATACCAATGTTCCTGTTCGAGACAATATGCACCCGCCCGGCCCTCCAAGCCGACGAGTGGGGCAGGTCACGCCCAATAGATCTATCCACATTTCCCCCGTTGTGCATCCCCGCACATTCATGGTTTCCCCCGGGACTTCCAAAGATCGTATAGCAATATAAAGTTAAAAAAACATAGTATGACATATGTTACCAAAATAGTTTAGCGCATGTTTTCTCCCCCAAAAGTTAAAGTAGTAAAAGTGGGGCCGTGAACTCACCTTAAATAGCGTTCTTCGGTTACAAGTAAAGATGTTAAGCCCTTGATAATCCCTCTACCGGAGATCTATCAAAATGTTCACATAAGTGTTCCGACTAATAACCATAAGGTTATCTAGTCCCCGATTGTCCAGATCGTAACCAAGTATGTTTTAAAACGTGTTTGAATGTTTAACCGACACACTAGACCGACCCGACATCCCGTTGGTGACCCATTACCCTAACTAATCAAGTACACATAGATTACACACAAGGTCCAAGCATAAAACACTTAGTTTGTATCAAAAATCTCATTTCTGCATCAGAACGGTCGAACCAGTCAATTTTAAGTCTCCTTCGCCCGTTTTCAGTCTCCTTCGCCCGTTTTACATTTCGTTCGACCGTTTGATGCCTCCTTCGCCCGTTTTACCACATTCGCCCAACAAAAACCCAGGTTCGACCCTGGATTCCCTCCTTCGCACCTTCGATCGGTCGAAGGAGGCCAGGTTCGCCCCTGTTGTGCAAATTTTCCTAAAAACGCTTCAAACACATTCAAAACGACTCGAAACATCATCAAACACAGCAGTCAAGCATGGATAACTTATCCCTACAAAACCCCACCGATTTCCCCCGATAATACGTCCGTTTCAGCCCTTTCCCAAAATGGTAAAGATTATGGAAACATCACTTTCATGCATGAATAATTTACCCAATTTGGAAACTTTTGAAATCGATTCATATTCAACTTGAAATGCTCAGTTTGTCGAGTGTTCGATCTTTTCTTATCAACTCTATTGATCATAAATATCATGCATCAAGTCTAGATTCGTTAAAACCCCCAATACCCATAATATCATCATTTATCCAATCCTAGCCCTGAACAACAATAATCTAGCATCATTAACAATCCTATATCATGTTTCTATCATAGATACAGCAGCAAATCATGGAACAACACATAACACCACATAATACACAATTTACATATGTTATTCACCATGAAAACCTATGTTAAATGATAATGTTTTGATTTAGAAAGATGTTTACAAGGTTTTTAATCATAAAAACACCCTTAGAACAGATCCGGACAATTAGGGTTAGATGAAAACGAATTAAAATGCTTTTAAAAAGGTTTAGGATTAAGAACACACCTTGGATTCTTGTTTAGATGTTGTAGATAGGTTAGATTATGAAAAAGAAGAGCAAAAACTCCTTCCTTAGTGATTAAGATCGTTTGAGAGCGTTTTGGGACGGTTAGGGTTTGTGAAATGATGAAAAATGACAAAGGTTGGTATTTATACTAATCCTCCTTCGCCCCATTTCAATGGTCGAAGGTAGCCTCCTTCGACCCTTACACAGGGTCGAATGAGCCCTGTCCTGGTCGAAGGGAATTCTTTCAATTCCACTTCCCAGGTTCGCCCATTCACAAAGGGTCGAACCAGGCAAATGTTCTCCTTCGACCACTCGAAGTGGTCGAACCAAAACTCCTTTTTAACTAGTTTTCCAGTTTGTCGTGTTTAACGCATTCTAACACATCTTAACACATAAGCATGCATCCTTAATCTATATTTGACATATTTAAGCATAGATAATCATTTACACATCATATAGACACATCTATGTATATAATCCACCACACGACCCATAATCTACACATATACTTAATTAGTTCATGTAATGTCACCAACAACGGAACCCGGTACTAGTGTATTACCAAAACGATCCCAATGATCCTCCAGATCATTGTACCCTGGACAATCCTAACTTGACCCGACTCAACTAACCCAGTTAAGTTCGTTTATAAACGTTTCTCGCTAAGGTAGACTTAGATGTTACTAATATGTTTAAGCCAAACATGCCGGGTGTCACATTTTGCCCCAAAACCAGCTTGTTCTAATACTTTCCCAAAATGGCAAAATTATGGAAATGTCACATCATGCAAGAAATCTTTACCCAATTTGGAAACTTTTTAATACCAACCCATAATCATCTACAAATGTTCAGTTTATCTTGTAATCGAAAACCCCCATTCATTTTATTAATAATACTTAACATGCACAAGCCCTAGATTTCATAAAATCCCCAAAATACCCATAATATCACCATCTATCTAATTGTAACCCTAAACAACAATAAACCAACATCAATAGCATCCTTAGATCATGTTTCTAGCATTAGAACAACAGCAAATCATTAAACAACACATAACATCCCATAACACATAATTAACATATGTTTATTGATGCAAAACCTATGTCTAATGATAGGGTTTAGGTTTAGAAAGATGTTTAAAAGGTTTTTATTGATAAAATCTTCCTTAGAACAGATCTGGACATTTAGGGTTAGATAAAAACGGATTAAAATGCTTTAAAAAGACTTAGGATTAAGAACACATCTTGGATTCTTGTTTAGATGTTGTAGATAGGTTAGATTATGAAAAAGAAGAGCAAAAACTCCTTCCTTAGTGATTAAAATCGTTTGAGAGTGTTTTGAGACGGTTAGGGTTTGTGAAATGGTGAAAAATGACAAAGTTTGGTAATTATACTATTCTACCTTCGACCCCTATCAATGGTCGAATGTGGCCTCCTTCGACCCTTTCACAGGGTCGAATGTACCCTGTTCTGGTAGAAGGGAATTCTTCAAATCCCATATCCCAGGTTCGCCCCTTTTCAAAGAGTCGAACCAATGCACAATTCCACCTTCGACCACTCGAAGTGGTCGAACCAGAACCTATGTTTATCTAGTTTTCCAGTTTGTCGTGTTTAACGCATTTTAACGCACCTTAACATATGAGCATGCAACCTTAGTCTATGTTTAACATATTTAAGCATGGATAATCATCTACACATCATTTAAACACATCTATGTATATAATCCACCATACGACCAATAATCTACACATACACTTAATTAGTTTATGTAATTTCATCAACAACGGGACCCGGTACTAGTGTATTCCCAAAATGACTCCCAATGATCCTCCAGATCATTGAACCCTGGATAATCCTAACTTGACCCGACTCAACTTACCTAGTTAAGTCCGTTTATAAATGTTTCCCGCTAAGGTAGACTTAGATGTTACTAAAATGTTTAAGCCAAATATGCCGGGTGTCACAGGTTTATTAATGAGTGTAGGACTAGAGAGGATAAAAAGATGAAATGAATATGACTCATGCTTAGTTGTTTTTGCTTTTTACTGGTTGCTTTATACTTCCTTTTTAACTTTTATTTTTGTTATCAAATATTTTTTTTTTTAATTTCCAAACTTTCACCCATTTATATTTTCATACTTTGTGGGATTCGAACTCCCAACCTCCCCCCGAGAGGGTTTGTTCCCTCTACCGTTAGACTACAACCTAAGTGGGAAATAAAATTTGATTCATCAATTTGATATTACTTTAATCATAGCTTAAAAAAATAGTTACATTATTTATTTCATTAAAGCCTAAAGCTAAGGCTAAGGGGCACAATTTTTATAGTTCGGCCCGAACGCCTGAATTTTCAGGGCCAGCCCTGCCTAAAAACACAATCCAATACTGAAAATAAACATAATAAGTGCAAAACATAATTGAACTGTTTGTTTAGAGAAAGTTACAAACACTTTAGCCTAGCATCTCGATCATCATCGTGGCTTCTTTCTCTATTTTTCTTCGTGGCTCCTGTAGCTGTCGAATGCCTCTTTTTATATTCCCTCTGTCTGACCTCAAACTAATCTCTCTGATTCCCTACAATCTTCATTGACATTATGTTCTCTTTTGGGCCCATCATTCAATTCCTTGCAGTCCATTCCAAAGCCTCGTGTTTAATTCCTACTCCTGTGATGACTTAGCCCAATTAATATACTTAATAGCCCAACATAAACCAAATGCAATAATGCACTTTAATCTTGATCACCCACTAACGTTTTCCTCTTGTTATCAATTTATAAAAGAAAACAATTTAACCCTTTTAACGTTTTCCTTAGAACCTACATTAGCTTTGTTATTATTGGGGTTAACTGAGTATGATGATGATATGTTGCTCAAGATTTACGTAATTTGATTTTAATACTTTTGATCTTGCATTTGTTTTACTTTACTATAAACAATAATATCTATTTAGCTACGTTTATATTATAGCCTACAAAATATTAAAATCAACTATTTGGATATATTTTAACTAATATTGATGCAGGTATAGGTTCGTGTATAAATGATATTTTTCGTACAAAGTGTGAGAACTTTATGTAGTTATTGTGTTTTAAATTTGAGCTATGATGTTTTCGATTCAATTTGAATTGTATTATATAGAAAAATATCAAACATAACAATTTAAAACACAATCAAATGTATTATAGACATTGAATTTAAAACACACCAATGACTTTCTTCGTATGGTGTTTTAGATTTCATATCGATAATACATTAAATAATGTTTTAAATTGTTATGTTTTGTGTTTTTCTATATAATATTATGCTAAAAAATATAAAACATAACACAATGCCTATATAGACTTCTTACACTTTGTACGAAAAATGCCTTTTATACAGGAACCTTACCCTATTGATGCATTTTAATTATAAATAATTTAAAATAAAGTGTATCTAAAACGCACCGATGAAACACAAAAAGTCAAACTTTTAAAATTTTATTATTAAATGGATGTCAATACAAAAAGTCACCGATTTAAACAAATTGGTATCATAGTTAATTATCTCCATTATGTGAAAAAATACATATATAGAGAGATTGCGAGATAGAGGTACAAAAAGAAACTGCATTGACTTGGCCTCAAATTGAGTGGCCTCAAATTGAGTCTAAGAGGGTGTTTGGGATTGCGTTTCAAAACAATTTATTGATTTATTGGCTTTTATAAGAAACCAATAAGTTAATAAGTTGTTTGTGTAACTCAAAATAACTTTATTTTTTGACTTTTGGCTTTTAAGGGTGAAAAACTGCTTTTGAGAAGTTAGAAATCTTGGCTTTTGACTTTTGCCTTTTGGAAAAAAAAAATTTACAAATCTACCACCCATACAACCAATATTCACAATAAGTTAAACGAAACACCTAAAAAACAACAATCTATTGACTTTTTGACATTTCTCATCTCAAAAGCTAATCCACACATTTTTTAAAACTCTTTTTCAAAAAGTCACAAGTCAATAAGCACTTATGACCAAAAGTATTTTTGCATTCCCAAACTCAATCCCAAACACCCTCTAAATATACAATGGAGAGAAGAATATATGCAATTTTTAATTAGATTGTGTAACGATTCCACACATAATCCATAGACACCTAAACCTTATCATTAAGTAAAAACACTTTCAAATGCATGCGCATGTATGCTAGCCCAAAAACAAAACAAAAAATGGCATTAGAACTCACCTTAGTGTTAGCTATAGCGTTTGCTCTGTCCATTCGTACATTTGTAAAGCTTCCCACAACATGCATCCTGCGAATTATCACGATTATTTATTTCGTCTCATGATCATCAACCCGTAAGACCGTATCCCATAACCCGAGAATTTTCATAGATAAAAGTAGGTTTAAACATAGCTTAACATCATCAAAACAAATAATTTGTAAGGACAGAAAGGATTGAGGAAACCACTTTTGCAAACCTTAGTCTAATTCATACTTCTGCCAAATTATTCTAAGTATAGAACTACTGAAGAAAGAAGACACAAGTACTGAAGAAGTATTCAACAAGTACTGAAGAAGATAGATCAGAAGTTCTGAAGTCAAACCAGACAAGTCTACTGAAGAACTACTGAAGACAAACTACTCATCAGTAGTTTGTCATTCATCAGCACTTGTAATAGAATCTTTCCACCGCCTTTATGTTTCAGTAGTTTAATTGTTTATTATTACTTTATCTTTTTGTACAAGTTCTAAGACTGCAACTTGTTGCAGACTTGCTTTTGTAACAAGGTTCATGCATTTGTAAGTCTATAAATAGATGGGTTCATCCCTCTGTTTTAGACATTGATTTTAATTGAAAGCTGAAATCCTTCAAAGCTCATTCTTGTTATTTTCATTTCATTAACTGAGAATCTATCTGCTTATTTATTGTCATCTACATTCAATACTTAGATTCTCATTAAACTTGTCTTTAGTTTGCAAACATCCAGGGGGAGTAATAACTCCTGTTGATAGTGAAACTTTATTAAACTTATTCCGCTGTGCAAATCTGACTAAGCTTGCTAACACATAAAGTGTTCACAAGCAAGTAAACTGACAAAGAGCATACTGATCCAACAATTGGTATCAGAGCACTGATTTATCTGATCGCATATCAATCTAACACATTGAGAATCAGACACAGGCTCTTATTGATATTCAATAAAGGATTAAAAGTTCACTTTTTCAACATCCATCACTTTAAGAGATATTTGACAAATCAATACTCTTTAAAATGGATCCACATAATACTGGTTCTGCCAATAAACCTGCTATGCTTGTTCGTTCTGAGTACAACATATGGCAGAAAAGGATGGCACATACATTGTCTCAGACCAACACCGGTTGTTGGAAATCTGTGATATATGGTCCTCACAAACCAGTAAACATTAATCTTGAAACTAAAGTTGAAATACCAAAGGACCCAAAAGACTACACAGAAGAAGATTTCCTAAAACTTGAGCTTGATGCTAAAGCTTTCTCTATGTTGGCAATGACACTCCCAAATGAAATCTACTCTGGATTTTTACACTGTGAAAGAGAGTTTTGGGACTGCCTAAAAGAACAGTTTGGAGGAACTGAAGAGGTGATTGCCAACACTAGAGAAATCCTGGCTCAACAATATGAAACATTTACTCACATAAATGGGGAAACTTTAACACAACAATTTGAAAGATTCTCCTCATTAATATCTAAGTTGAAATTAAATGGTTAGACCTATACAAATGTATCTATGCTTCATAGATTTTTAAGGTCTTTACCTGAAAAATGGGAAACTTATTTTATAGTCCTCAGATCTTCACCAGACTTTAACTCCCTCACTCTTACAAAATTACATGGGAGATTACTAATGTTTGAAAGAGAAATTGATCAAAAGAAAAAATTGCAAAGTTTTGGTAAAACAGCTTATGACTATTTACCAGGTAGTACAACACTATTGGGACAAGACTCACCTACTTGTTCAAATAGTTTTGGATCTTTTGACCACATTGACATAACTGCTGGGATCTTATCAGAAAGATCATTCCCAGGTTATGACAATGATGAATATAGTCAAAGTGCTGATAACATCTGTTTTATAATGGATGATTAAAATTTTTTTAGCAGTGATGACTTAGAAGAAATGGACATTTTACACCAACTGGCCATGTTAAGTTTAAAAACAAACAAATTTTATAAAAGGTCAGGAAGGAAATTTTCAGGACTAAACAGTTCTACAAAAATTGGTTTTGACAAATCTAAGCTTAGATGTCATAAGTGTCAGAAGTTAGGACACTTTGCTAGAGAATGTAGAAGCTTTAGCTACAACCAATCTAAGTTTGGAAATCAGTTTAACCCTAGTTATAATAGGAATAATGGAACACAGGGAAGTGCACATTTTGTACAGGCAAAAGCTTCACAAATCCAATATGTGCCACAAATACAATATGTACAGATGCCTGCTCAACAAATGCAGAGCCAACAATCAATCCCTTCCATTCCAACTGCTCAACAACCTCCACAAACTCAGCAACCCTCACAACAAAGTCTGTTCACTTCAGGGTATGTTGACTGGAGCAGTCTTCCTTTCGACACTACAGAGTGCAATCCTGATGCAGACAACAAAATGTTTGACATCAATTGGGGAGAACCTGACAATGGCAGAAAGAATTTTGCTTTAATGGCATTTGAGGGCTGCACCTCAAAATCCGCCCTGTCTCAGGTATCAAAAGAATCTTTAACAAAACTTTGTTTAAACTCATGTAAAGAATCTTTTGCTCTTATAAGAGAGACTAATGTGCATTTACAAGGCAAAGCCAATGACTCTGAGAGAAAATTTACTCAAATGAAATGTGATTTAGAAAGAAAGCTTGCTGCTAAAACAAAAGAAAATTCTAAATTAACTAACAATGCTATTGAAACCCAAGCACAACTTAAAATAATGATAGAAGACCTAGGAAATGTCAGAAAAGAGCTTACTGACACCAAGGTTGTTTGTAAAAAATGGGTAGAATCTTGTAAAGGGTACCAATTGCTGCTTAACAAACAAAGTGCTTCAAATGTTAAGTTTGGCATAGGGTACAATCACACTGAAAAACCAACAGATTTTCCCCCCAAAACTACTGAAGATGGGAGAAAAATTGTTTCAGATGAAACTTCTGAAAAGAAAGAATGCACATCTTTTCATGAAAACTTTCTAAAAACTCACAAAGAAAGTTCTTCAGAAGTACTGATGAAATCTGACTTTAAGCCATCAGTAGTTTCATCTACATCAGGAGTTGAGAACCTGAAACCTACTGATGACCTAAAACAAATCAAAACAGTCAGTAATTTGCCTTCAAATGAAAAAGAAAAGGCAAAAGAATGTGAAATCTGTGGTTTGTTTAACCACAAGACAGAACTTTGTAGATATAGAAAAGGAATTCAGTACAACAAGAAAATTTCACAACTGGTTGTGGGAAAACAAATCAAAAATGATTTTGAAGAAACTTTTTCTCCCAAGAAACAACAACCAGCAAACACCTTTTCTCAGAAAACGATGAAATCTCAACAAAAATCTTTTTCTCAAAATTTTCAGGACTAAACAGTTCTACAAAAATTGGTTTTAACAAGTCTAAACTTAGATGTCACAAGTGTTAGAAGTTGGGACACTTTGCTAGAGAGTGTAGAAGCTCTAGCTACAACCAATCTCAGTCTGGAAATCAGTTTAACCCTAGTTATAATAGGAATAATGGAACACAGGGAAGTGCACATTTTGTATAGGCACAAGCTCCACAAATCCAATATGTGCCACAAGTACAATATGTACAGATGCCTGCTCAACAGATGCAGAGCCAACAATCAATCCTTCTCATTCCAGCTGCTCAACAACCTCCACAGACTAAGCAACCCTCACAACAAAGTTTGTTCACCCCAGGGTATGTTGGCTGGAGCAGTCTTCCTTTTGACACTACTGAGTGCAATCCTGATGCAGACAATAAAATGTTTGACATCAACTGGGGAGAACCTGACAATGGCAGAAAGAATTTTGCTTTAATGGCATTTGAGGGCTGCACCTCAAAATCTGCCCTGTCTCAAGTATCAAAAGAATCTTTAACAAAACTTTGTTCAACTTCATGTAAAGAATCTTTTGCTCTCATAAGAGAGACTAATGTGCATTTACAAGGCAAAGCCAATGACTCTGAGAGAAAATTTACTCAAATGAAATGTGATTTAGAAAGAAAGCTTGCTGCTGAAACAAAAGAAAATTCTAAATTAACTAACAATGCTATTGAAACCCAAGCACAACTTAAAATAATGATAGAAGACCTAGGAAATGTCAGAAAAGAGCTTGCTGACACCAAGGTTAACTGTGAGAAATGGGTTGAGTCATGTAAAGGGTACCAACTACTGCTTAACAAACAAAGTGCATCAAATGTTAGGTTTGGCATAGGGTACAATCACACTGAAACACCAACTGATTTTTCTCCCAAAACTACTGAAGATGGGAGAAAATTGTTCAAAATGAAACTTCTAAAGAGAAAGAATGCACATCTTTTCATGAAAACTTTCTAAAAACTTTAAAAGAAAGTTCTTCAGAAGTACTGATAAAATCTGACTTTAAGCCATCAGTAGTTTCATCTACATCAGGAGTTGAGAACCTGAAAACTACTGATGACATAAATCAAATCAAGACAGTCAGAAACTTGCCTTTAAATGAAAAAGAAAAGGCAAAAGAATGTGAAATCTGTGGTTTGTTTAACCACAAAACAAAATTTTGTAGATACAGAAAAGGAATTCAGTATAACAAGAAAAATTTACAATTGGTTGTGGGAAAACAACTCAAAAATGATTTTGAAGAAACTTTTCTTCCCAAGGAACAACAATCAGGCAACACCTTTTCTCAGAAAAAGATGAAATCTCAACAACAGTCTTTTTCTCAAAATTCTCTTTCAGTAGTTAGACCTACATTATCAGCAGTTTCACAAACTGCTGAAATTAAATATCTCATGAATATGGTACAACTACTGATGACCAAGGTTGATGGTGGTCCTCAAAAGGATACCACTATTGCTCTTAATGAAAAATCCATTGCAAAAAACACATGGATTCCTCAACCTGGCCAAGAACAAACTGTTAATGTTCTCAAGAGCAAACCCAAAGCCAAACTGGATTGGGTTCCCAAATATAACTAATTTGCTACTTTGTGCAGAGAGTCTCCAGAGGCTTAAATAGCATTTGGTATGTTGACAGTGGAGGCTCAATGCACATGACAGGATGTAGATACCAGATAAACAATTTTATCAATCAAAGAGAAGGATCTGTATCCTTTGGGAACAATGCTAAGGGATGTGTGCTAGGACATGGCAATGTCTCTTCTGGCAAAATATAGTTTGACAAGGTCAATTTGGTTGAAAACCTTGAGTACAACTTGCTAAGTGTGTCACAAATGTGTGATAAAGGATATTCTTCCTTTTTCACAAAGACAGCATGCAAGATCATATCACCAGAAGGCCAGAAGTTGATAGAGAAGATCATACTTTGTTGATAGCCAAAAGATGTGGCAATGTCTATGCAGTGGACATTGAAAAGGACAAAGTACTGAACAACACTGCCTTTTTCTTCTCAAAGGCATCAACTTCAGAGACTGATCTCTGGCACAGGAGACTTGGACATGTGAACTTTAAACCCATAAATAAAGTCACAAAAATGGGCTTGGTCCGAGGTCTACCCTTCAAAGTATACCAGTGTCAAGAACAATGTGTATCCTGTTTAAAGGGAAAGCAACATAAGTCCTCCTATAAGTCTATTGAAGTATCTAAAACAACTACATGTCTTCAACTACTCCATATGGAGTTATTTGGGCCAGTAAAAATCATGAGCCTTGGTAAGAAGAAGTACTGCTTAGTCATCATTGATGACTATTCAAGATTCACATGGGTATTCTTCTTATTTTCAAATGATGAGGCAGCTGATATCATCAAGTTTTTCATTCTACAAATAGAGAAACAATATTCTCTATCTGTCAAAGCCATTAGAAGTGATAATGGGACAGAGTTCAGGAACAAAACTCTGGATGAATTCTGTTTGTCTAAAGGGATTATTAGACAATTCAGTGTTCCCAGAATTCATGAACAAAATGGTGTGGTAAAAAGGAAGAACAGAACATTAATTGAAGCAGCAATAACCATGTTAGCTGATTCAGGCCTACCATTGTATTTCTGGGCTGAAGCAGTCAATACTGCATGCTATGTTCAGAATAGAGTCCTTGTCAACAAGAGACACCCCAAAACTGCCTATGAAGTTCTTCATGGCATGAAGCCCCTTATCTCCTTTTTCAGGGCTTTTGGATGTCAATGTTTCATTCTAAACACTAAAGACTCTATTTCAAAGTTTGCTGCTAAAGTTGATTCAGGTTATTTTATTGGTTACTCTTCCGCTAGAAAAGCCTACAAGGTTTTTAACTCAAGAACTAAGATAGTAGAAGAAACATTGAATGTCAAGTTCAATGAGTCAAAACACACTCTTATTCCAGCACATCCTGCTGAACTCTTTGACCTTGACAGCTTCCATTTCGGACCTGAAAAGACTGTCTCTTCATCTAAACCTACTTATTATGGTGAGCAGAGGTTTGATGATGAGGATCCAGCACCATGGACTCCTAATACAGTCATTAAGTCAACTTTCAAACCATCAGAAGTTTCACAAACTTCTGATTCAACAACTGCTGATGCCTGATGTATAAACAGCTGAACGAGACATTATAAACCTTAGTGGTTTGTTTGATGAAGTACAAGAGCCACTTACACCTGTCAGTGGTTTACAACAATTGATTGAACACAAAGATCATCCATTGGATCAAATCATGGGTGATATTGCAACAGGGGTTCTCACAAGAAACTAGCTTTCCAACTTTTGCTTCTTCTCAGCATTCATTTCTCAATTGGAACCTAAGAAGTACCAAGAAGCCCTCAAAGACAACAATTGGGTGCAAGCTATGTAAGATGAGTTGCTCCAATTCAAGAAGCAACAGGTCTGGGAAATATGTCCCTTAACACCAAACAAGCTACCAATTGGCACAAGATGGGTTTTCAGGAACAAACAAGATGAGGCTGGTAAGATTATTAAGAACAAGGCAAGACTAGTGGTACAAGGTTATTCTCAAGAAGAAGGAATTGATTATGATGAAACCTTTGCTCCAGTTGCAAGACTTGAAGCCATCAGGTTATTTCTGGCTTATGTTATTTCCAACAAAATTAAAGTTTTTCAAATGGATGTTAAAAGTGCATTTTTGTATGGAAAGATCAAAGAGGAAGTGTATGTCTGTCAGCCACCTGGGTTTGAGGATCCTTCTCATCCTGAGTGGGTGTACAAGCTTGACAAAGTTCTTTATGGGCTAAAGCAGGCTCCAAGAGCCTGGTATGAAACACTTTCTAACTTTTTGCTCAAAAATAACTTAACAAGAGGCTCCATTGATAAAACCCTTTTCATTAAACATGTTGGAAATCATGTCTTACTTGTTCAAATATATGTTGATGATATCATATTTGGTTCAACAAACACAAAACTGTGTGATGAATTTAAGAAACTCATGCAATCAAAATTTGAGATGAGTACAATGGGAGAGCTGCAGTACTTTTTAGGACTGCAGATTAAACAACAAACAAATTGAACTTTTATACATCAATCTAAATATGTTAAAGAATTATTGAACAAATTTTCTTTACAAGACTGTAAATCATGTTCCACTCCCATGACACCATCCACACAAGTTGAACCAGATGATCAAGGAAAACAGGTTGATCAAACCATGTATAGATGTATGATAGGTTCCCTTTTATATCTAACTGCTTCTAGACCAGATATTATGTTTTCAACATGTGTCTGTGCTAGATATCAATCAGCTCCTAGGGAATCACACCTAATTGCAGTCAAAAGAATATTCAGATATCTGAAAGGAACTCCTACACTTGGAATTTGGTATCCTGCTTCTAGCAATACCAAGTTATCAGCTTTTTCAGATAGTGACTATGTTGGGTGCAAAATGTCAAGAAAATCAACATCTGGTGGTTGTCAATTCTTGGGAAACTGTCTAGTGTCTTGGCAATCAAAGAAGCAAACATCTGTTGCAACTTCAACTGCTGAAGCTGAATACATTGCAGCTGCAAGTTGTACATCACAGATACAATGGCTCCAATATCAACTTCTTGATTATGAAATCAAAGAGACCAAGACACCATTACTTGTAGACTGTAAATCTGCCATTAGCATCATTCAAAATCCTGTTTAGTTATCAAAGACTAAACATATTGAAATCAGGTATCATTTCATAAGGGATTGCTACGAAAAAGGCAAGATTGAAGTGAAGCATGTGCCAACAGCTAAATAAATACCTGACATA
Organism: Ambrosia trifida; assembly: GCA_028751855.1. NCBI lineage: Eukaryota > Viridiplantae > Streptophyta > Magnoliopsida > Asterales > Asteraceae > Ambrosia > Ambrosia trifida. The sequence goes on along the minus strand of CM054129.1, from coordinate 27,113,633 downwards.
TTCACTAAACCCCTTGACACATCAACCTTTCAGAAGTTAGTATCCATGCTTAGGATGCTGAATTTGTAAGTGTTTCTTTACTTTTCTGCACATATTTTATTTTTCACTTACATCTGTTTTGTTCTTAAACTTCTGAAAAACAAAAAGAGAGAAACTACTGATGTACAAAACATCAGTATGAGAATATTTTCTGAAAAATGATTAACTTCTGATAAAATAAACTTCAGAAGTTATGAATAAAGTGTTTATAAACATTCTCATCAGTTGTTAACAAACTACTGAAGATAAAATGGGAACTACTGATGAAAGTTGTTCTTTATCAGCAGTTTTGTCATTAAGGGTAAATCAAACCTTTTCCCACTTCAGAAGTTTGACCTAAGGCGGTTATAAACTTCTGATAAACACCTTTTCCAACACTTATCCTTTCAAAAAGCAAAATTCCCTCCTCTCTCAAAAACACTCTCAAACCCTTAACCTGCAAACAAAATCACTGTTCGATCCACCCACACACAAACCACATGGCTCTTACACTGAAACAGGGACACAATCAAAGAGGCTACTTTGAGAAACATGAAGCCTGGTCCCAATACGACGAAATCATTGATTTAGTCGTCAAATACCAATACTTCACTGCCCTCACCGTTGATCCTCTAATCCATACTGAAACTCTTAATGAGTTCTGGGCGAACGCAGAGACAGTAACAGTGAACGATCAAGTGATTTCCCTCAAATCAACTATCCAAGGTAAAGTAATGGCAATCAACTAGACTTTTCTAAAACCACACACTATCGGCAAGTGTACCGATTGCAAGTAGCAAGTAGGCAAGACCAGGTATCGAACCTAAGGACTTTATCTAACACTTTTGAAATTACTCCTAGTGAATTACCTAATAAAATATTATTATTATTAAATTGATTGATTGATTGGGGGTTTAAACTGAAATTAAAATAAATAGTTAAAACTAATTAAAACTAAATTACTAATTAAACTAAGAAACTGAAAATAAACGAAAGCTAAGAAACTGGGTTGAAACTCTAATGAGGAGAATACTCGTAACCTGGGTAGAATCCCTAGACTTTGGTTATAAAAGCTGACCTATGTACGATTGGAGACCCTGTTCTCACCTAATAAACCTCCTGTCAAGGATAGTCGACTAGACTCAAGGCGGGACAAGTATTGAGATGCTAAAATGAAAGTGGATCGCCCCAGCGAAACCAAATCCCAAAGTAATCCTTTAATCAACCACTCTTGAATTGAAAACTCCCAAACTGTGAAGCAGACTTAACTAATACGAATGAAATCCTAGGAAAACTCTAAACATGAATAAGTAACCGGTCTCGCCCCGCGATAACCAAACTACCAAACAATGTCTAGTTAGTCAACCTAGCAATCCCGAATTAGATTCCTAACATTCGGGAAGGGATTGCACACCTTAGCTAATTGACCTTAAAAACCTGTTAAACTTGCGCCATTCCTAACTGGAAGAACTAGCTCGACAACAAAAGTTAATCAAACTAGAATGATTTTTAGATCTAGGGAATATTCCTATATGCCTAGAATATCAAAACCAACAAACAAGTAATCAAATCAAAAAGCGTCAGCACACAAATATTCAAAATCAAACATAAAAATTAAATCATGTAACCCAACACATCCAAAACGAAAAACATAAGCCTTTAATTAAAAACCATAATCTAGTTCATCATCCCAAGTCACCAATAAAAGTTTTAGTTCATTGTTAAAATCAGAAACACAAATTCAAAGTTTATAAAAAACAATTTCATCTTGTCTCTAAATAAATAAAAACGATAAAACAAACCTCCGGGTCTTCAAATAATATTCTTTAACGCGCCTGGTACCTTCTCCTCTCTTTCAATTAATCCTCAAAAGGCTGTTGTGTCAAGCTGCCCTTTAGCTCTGCCGCTGTTATATGTTCTTTGATATAACTAGGTGTTTTAATGATCGCGCGCTGCACGATATATCCTGTGACGCGTTGTGCCACAACCGTGCTAACAGTGGTGTAAGATGGAGGCGCAAAACCGTGTTACGTAACAACGAAACAATGACCAAAACCAGGAAAATCGGCAAGAAAGAACACAACAGATGAACGGAGACAAAAATACTATACGAACGTAGATGAAAACTACGTAAAAAAAACGTAGACGAACGGAGACGAAAAGACCAGGTGTTGCAGACGAACGGAGACGAAAATACTAATACGAACATAGACGAACACTACGTAAAAAAACGTAGACGAACAGAGACGAAAGTACAATACGAATGTAGACGAACACTACGTAAAGAAAACGTAGACGAACGAAGACGAATGTACTATACGAACGTAGACGAAAACACTATACGAACGTAGAGTAAGTTGGGTTAAAGAGCAGGTGTTGCAGAAGAACGGAGACGAAAGTACTATACGAACGTAGACAGACACTACGCAAAAAAAAAAAAAAAAAAAAAACGGAATAAATTGTGGCCAAGATGGGGAAAAAACTTAACCAAAAAGTTGGTGGTCAAAACGGAAAAAATGGGGGAAAATAAAACGTAACAAAAAAGTTGGTGGCCAAAACGGGGAAAAAAGAACATAAAGAAAGGAAAAATAAAAAAATGTGGCAAAAATAGGGAAAAAAAATCTTAACCAAAAAGATGGTGACAAAAACGTAAATAAAAAAACTTAACAAAGAAAAAAAAAGTGGCGCAAACGAAAAGTTTAAAAACTGACTATTTCAAAGAGCTCTCTGTTTAATATATATATATATATATATATATATATATATATATATATATATATATACTAGTGGGGAACCCGCGCGTTGCGGCGGAGTTGACTATTTGAAGCATTATACTCGTTTTCTGTTTTTTATCAACTGTTTCAATTTTTGTAAGGTTCTGAAGGTAACCGCGTGATTTTATCTACTGAGGTGTATGTAAGCCATAACATGAAACATAGTTTTCTAAGAGGACCTACACTCGCGCGCGCAGGTCGGGGTGGGGGGTCGTAACACAAAATAAATACATAATAAAAGAACACCATGTATTTGCAATGTACTCTAGACTTATACTGAAGAAATATGTTATAATCTTGGGTCATTATGTTACTCATTCGATTCGTACATCAAATAAACTTGGTATAGCAATTGAAAATAGGACCTAGAAAATAAGTATGGTTCATAATGTTTTATTGTATTTTTTTATGAAAGAAAAGTCTCTCGTCACCATACTCGATCAACTACAAATGCAATTTCTTGGCACAGTGGCGGATCTAGGCCACAAAATCAGTAGTAACGTTTTTCATTTTTTTCATTTTAGTAGCAACATTTTCTAAATTTCATAAAAAAAACAAATTTTCCACTTCACGTGCGAAGTTGAGCCGCAACGTCCGCAACCGCTGCTTCTCCCCTATGTCCGCCCCTGTCTTGGCACATGGTTAACCAACTGGATTGAGTGCGTTATGTAATGCCCAATTCCCTAGCTGTCGTTGATTGGGTTGGAGGAATATATACTTTTAATTTTCACTCTGCCACTGTATTCCCTGAATCCTTAGTAAACTGTCACACAAACCATTATTATATTATATTAATAGTAAAAACCATTATTATATTAATAATAGTAGACATACATAAAGTAATCAAGATATTATTAAGGTCAAAGTTCAATAAGTAGCAACTAATTTCATATAATTTCCACATTCATCAACTAATTACAAATTTACAACATCAGGTAGGTCCTTGTCATACTTGGATCTCAACTGTTCACAGCCAAACAAAATAAACATTGCATCGGTAAACTGTAAAAGTCGACATGCCATTTCAGGGGTGATGTCCTTAGTGGTTGCGCCGATTTTTCCAATTACACTCTGAAGGGGAAACTTTTCCCTACATTGCATGTCAATAGGGGCTCCTTGAGCTTGCATTGTTACAACCATTTGGTCTTTGGCCACCTGGATGATATCAATGGCCCCTAGTAATACTTGGTTTATGTTTGCGTACCTGGATGATATCAAGGGCCCCTAGTAATAGCAGCTGAGTTATGCATTTGGTCCTTATTGTTACCATATATGTACTTTCTACTGCATCTTGAGATTCGGGCTTCTCATCAGGAGACTGTACATTACAGAGAGAAGATGAGTAAACTTTCAACATGAGAAATTATCAAACTAAAAACTGCATCTTTCCTCAGTCCCAAATACATGTTTCTTTGACTTTTTACAGTTAGGGTCAATATTTACTGCAGAAAAGTGTACAAAGGTTCTAAGAGACTAAATGGGTCAATAGTGGCATTTTAACTGTAGTCATGCAAATTGCGCATGAAATGGGTGTTACGAAGTGTGATTTACATCATGCTTCTATGTACCAAAACTTATTTAACATTCAATAAGAATTAGTGACTTTTTTCAAAATGTACAACTTGAATAAGAGTATGAAACAGATTGCTGATACTTTCTAGCTTTGATTGATACCACATTCGTCAAGTTGCAGAGTTTCATACGAAACGAACTGCGGACACTCACTACATTGCTGAGAAACTATAAATAACAAAATATGACAACTCAACCAAGAAAACAATATATATGAATCACAGAAAGTCAGAAACTACAACTAAATAAAATCAGTTTAAAAAACCTCGGTACAGATATGATAAAACCCTAAGACTAAACGTAACCCCAGAGCTACAGAAACAAAATAATAAATTACATATGGTGGGTATGGTATGAATGAATGAAAAGGTTTGACGGCGGAAAGAGACGGCGGCGTGCGACGGTGAGTGTGTCACGACAGTCAGCTGGAGATGGAATAAACCTGATACACAGAGAGATTGTTGTGTGTCTGATCTCCATTGTCGCCATCTTTTTTATGGTTGTGGAGAGCGTTCAGGGAACTCAACAGGCGAAGGAATAATCAATTACAATGATGATGAAGTAATGTTAATGCCATTGAAGATGAGAATTAAACAATGGAATTGAAGGCCTTTAAACGTGAGCTAGGGAAACAAAAAAATGAAACGGTATTGAGGGGCAAGGAGGTTAAAATACGGATATAGCCTTTTACAAATGCATCAAATGGTTGTACATTAAGCAATTAAATTTATACTTACTTAAATTTCGCGGTCATCCTTCCCTCATGCTTTATAATATAGTATAGATAGTATAGATATAATGATCCTCCAAATATACTCAGCAGCGCATTCTTGATGTCTCCTCCCAATAAATAATATTCCACCCTAAAGTCATGCTTTGTTTTGTGGATTTGGGCCGATGACATTGGCTTGCGACAAAAGTCACATTCTCTTTTTATTTTCTTTATTATTATTATTATTATTATTATTATTATACTATTATTATATATAGTATTATGACTCCAAGTTAGCATCTCGGGTGTTCTTGCCTTGATCAAAATTCCTCGTTTACGCTCCAACGTCCATGAACACATGCTCTCAAGTGTTGGCGTCTTGATTAAAATTCTTTCATTTTGAGCTCATTTTCCACAAACACCTATAAAATAATAAAATAAATAAATAAATAATAAAACTGACACGAAACGAATACAAAGTTGAACAAAAAATATTCATTTTGAGCTCATCACAATCATACCACCAACTTTAGGAATTAGACTGGGTCTAGATGATGTGGATGCACTAGATCAATTTCCAAACTCTGAAATTCATTTGACCATGACAGAGTGTGGTTACCAATGTACTCTCTCACATGCAACTATTTTTAAGAAATATTTTGAACCAAAATACAAACTTTTGTTTCATTACATAATCATGTGCCTGAGTTCAAAAACTGGATCTTATGATCAGATGCCCTCTACTTTTCAACCAATTTTTCATTCCATTGTGAATGAAACTGTTAGGACAAAAGGATTGAGGAAACCACTTTTGCAAACCTTAGTCTAATTCATACTTCTGCAAATATTCTAAGTATAGAATGTGATACCCCGCAATTTCATGTTCTCACTTTAACTGAACTCTAGTTACATTCTATGCATTCTACTTAACTAGGGTTAGCTAGTTAAGTCACAAGTCGCACAGTTATAGGTTAGTAACTGCATGAAGTGGTAATTCGGGGAATTACCATACTGTATACATGATTAGTGAACCTCGGACGTTGGTGAACAATGAAGTTAAATAATTGTGAATTAATTGATTGAGATTGATTTCAATTACGTGCTTCTGTGATACTCGGTGAAACTATGTGCAAACCATATGTGATTATGTGAACTTAAACCGAACGCGTTAATGAAAAATCGTTAAAGGTGGACCATTAGGATGATTGGGGTCTTAACACATGGGGTTACACTTATTACGGTCCGAAATAGCGAAAAAGTTGAAGGAAAACACGTCGGGTGATGGAACGGGCCACCCACGCGGGCCGAAGCCCTGTGAGCGGCTGCTCACAGGGACCGAGCTGGTCGCTCGCGGGTGCCTGTCGCCACCAAACCGACTTAATCACTTATTTAAGCAACCCTAAGCCTCTTGTATCACCTAAACTCAAACCCTAATCGCCCCTACTGCCCTACCTACAAAATATTAACCCCAAACCACCTGCTAAGGCGCAAGAACATCGATCAGGAAACTTCGAGAGCATTCGGTTGGTTGTTTCGAAGAGCTTGTGGTATAATCCTTAATCTACTATGCTTTAATCTTATTATTATGTTATAAAAACCCTATAACTAAGTTTTTCCAGGTATGAGACCTTTTTATAAATATTAAAACTTGAAGCTTTTGAAGAATTAACGGGTTAAACATGATGATAGGCGATTAGTGATATAATAGATTAGTTGTTGCACAAGTTGTTGATGTTTTGATTGTTAGGGTTATGATTTTTGCATGTATTATGATAGATTCTGATCTTAATAGGTCTTAGGAATGTTTTGTAATGAGTGTTGATGATTGTTGATCGATTATACGCACACGTGAGTCGTTTAAATAAAGGTTTATGCATGATTAAAATCTGGACAGAATGTTTAGGTCAACTTGTTGGGTATGTTACGTGACTTAAACATGATGGTTTTGATCGGTTCTTTGCATTAATGGATTGTACATGGTCTTAGATATTTATAATGGGCAAAATCATCTGATTTGGATGTCATTTGATATGTTTCTGGAATTTTCTTTGATTAAAGGTCATATCAGATTTTCGGATTAACAAACTGAGTCAACTTTAAACAACCATAACTCGAGTTTTACAAGGAATTAAGTTATGAAATTTGGATAGTAGGTTAACATTGGAATAACTTGGCTTTTCCAACTAGATTCATCCCGTTTGGATGAATACAGGAGTTTTGGGATTTTTTATACTGAACTGATCTGTTGTGTGTATTTTCTGGACATAGCTGTGTTGCGTGATTTTTCATAATTTTTGTACAAGGTTTTATCACAAACTAAAAATATAGATTTGTCCAGTAGACCCCCTAGAATATTTAGTAAAAGTTTGGAAGTCTAACTCACTGGATAAGTATTTTTAATAAATTAGTTTTCATGGCGCATAATCTGTCCTAAAAACACAGATTGTGTATTTCGTGTTTATGTGGCTATTTGGAGTCTTATGTGGTATGTAATTGACGTGAACTTGAATGGACACTTATATGAGATGCATATGAAGTGTAAAACTGATGATAACCAACATATTCACCAACGGGTCCGTAGGGTTTACTTATGCATGTAGAATCACTAGGTGTCACTTACACGATTTTGAACAATTAAACGTCTTGGACAAACGGGTTATATGGTGTAATGGTATTACACATATACTCACTTAGTAACACATGTAATAGGGAGTCGGCAGCACACCCTACTTTGGAATTTGGATTTACTTGATTGCATACTAAGGTGAGTCTCACTACTCTTTTCTCAAAAGCATGCATCTCGGGGAGACAACTTACTTACTGTACTAGTCCAGGTTTGGGACTACTATTTTTATCTCGGGTTTTTGGATGGGTTGATTCCTGGGAGGAATCGAACCTTGCTAGTTTCACACTTTGTGTCCTTGATGAACTAAACTACACTCTATCACGGAAGTCCTTCACTATTTACCGAATGAGTTGCCGGGTGGCAAGCGGGTTACTAGTTGATAGCGCTATTAGGTTTGACAAACCTCACACCGTGCTGGGAGCCAGGCGTGAACTACGACCTTAGATTTTATCATTGCTGATAGGCAATGATGGGAGGCAAAATCCAGCTCGCGGGGCGAGTGCATCGTTCAAATAGCAATTTGGTATATCCTTGTTTAGTTATCATGAATGGGTTAGCTACCCTTGGCATACGCTGAACTAGTGGTACTTGGTTTTTGTTTTTGGTTGTTGAATACTACATTTGGGTTTGGGAAACCTAACTACTATTTCTTGGTTTGGGAAACCTACACTTTTACTTACCTTACTTTGTGAACTCACCAACTTTATGTTGACACACGCTAGCATGCTTTTGCAGGTCTCTAGGTTCGGAGCATTATAGGACATGCATCATTGTGTAATGGGTTGTGAACGTTACTTAACATATACTTTGCTTTACATTCAACGGTTTTATTTTGGGCGCATAGTTTAGCGCATAAACTTAGATGGTTATGTTTGATTTACGCTTCCGCAACTTAACTAAACTTTTGGTGAACGCTAAACTTGATTTTCAATAACGAACTAAATGGTTTGGGCATTTAGAGTCGTTCTTATGACTTATGGCTATGGGATCCTGGTATGTCATGCGCCTCGCGGTATAAACCCCGCAGTGGAAATTTGAGGGTGTGAAACTACTGAAGAAAGAAGACTAAAGTACTGAAGAAAGATTCAACAAGTACTGAAGAAGATAGATCAGAAGTTCTGAAGTCAAACCAGACAAGTTCACTGAAGTAATACTGAAGACAAACTACTCATCAGTAGTTTGTCATTCATCAGCACTAGTACCAGAATCATTCCACCGCCTTATGTTTCAGTAGTTTATTTGTTTATTATTACTTTATCTTTTTGTACAAGTTCCAAGAATGCAACTTGTTGCAACAAGTTGCAGACTTGCTTTTTGATCAAGGTTCATGCATTTGTAAGTCTATAAATAGATGGATTCATCCGTCTGTTTTAGACATCGATTTTAATTGAAACTGAAATCCTTCAAAACTTATTATTGTTATTTCCATTTTATTTACTGAGAATCTGTTTGAGTATTTATTGTCATTCACATTCAATACTTAGATTCTCATTAAACTTGTCTTTAGTTTTCAAACATCCAGGGCGAGTAATAACTCCTGTTGATAGTGTAACTTTACTTACTTATTCCGCTATGCAAATCTGATTGAACTTGCTAAACACATAAGTGTTCACTAGCAAGCAAAACATCAAGAGCATCACTGATCCAACAATTGGTATCAGAGCATCTGGTTTATCTGATCACATATAAATCTAACACATTGAGAATCAGACACAGGCTCTTATTGATATTCAATAAAGGATTAAAAGTTCACTTTTTCAACATCCATCACTTTAAGAGATATTTGACAAATCAATACTCTTTAAAATGGATCCACATAATACTGGTTCTGCCAATAAACCTGCTATGCTAGTTAGAAATGAATACAATATCTGGCAACGGAGAATGGCACATACATTATCTCAGACCAACACTGGTTGCTGGAAATATGTGATATATGGTCCTCACAAACAAGTAAATATTAATCTTGAAACTAAAGTAGAAATACCAAAAGACCCAAAGGAATATACAGAAGATGATTTCCTAAAACTTGAGCTTGGTGCTAAAGCTTTCTCTATGTTGGCAATGGCACTCCCAAATGAAATCTACTCTGGACTATTACATTGTGATAGTGCCAAAGAGCTTTGGGACTGCCTAAAAGAACAGCTTGGAGGAACTGAAGAGGTGATTGCCAACACCAGAGAAATCCTGGCTCAACAATATGAAACTTTTGCTCACATAAATGGGGAAACTTTAACTCAACAATTTGAAAGATTCTCCTCATTAATATCTGAGCCAAAATTAAATGGTCAGACCTACACAAATGTATCTATGCTACATATATTTTTAAGGTCTTTACCTGAAAAATGGGAAACATATTCTATAGTCCTCGAATCCTCACCAGACTTTAGCTCCCTTACTCTTACAAAATTACATGGGAGATTGCTAACTTTTGAAAGAGAAATCGATCAAAAGAAGAAACTGCAAAGTTCTGGTAAAACTGCTGATGACTATCTACCAGGTAGTACAACACTATTGGGACAAGATTCACCTATTTGTTCAAATAGTTTTGGATCTTTTGATCACATTGACATAACTGTTGGGATCTCATCAGAAAGATCATTCCCAGGTTATGACAATGATGAATATAGTCAAACTGCTGATAACATGTGTTTTATCATGGATGATTTAAAAAATTTCAGCAATGATGACTTAGAAGAAATGGACATCTTACACCAACTGGCCATGTTAAGTATTAAAACAAACAAATTTTATAAAAGGCCAGGAAGGAAATTTTCAGGACTAAACAGTTCTACAAAAATTGGTTTTAACAAGTCTAAACTTAGATGTCACAAGTGTTAGAAGTTGGGACACTTTGCTAGAGAGTGTAGAAGCTCTAGCTACAACCAATCTCAGTCTGGAAATCAGTTTAACCCTAGTTATAATAGGAATAATGGAACACAGGGAAGTGCACATTTTGTATAGGCACAAGCTCCACAAATCCAATATGTGCCACAAGTACAATATGTACAGATGCCTGCTCAACAGATGCAGAGCCAACAATCAATCCTTCTCATTCCAGCTGCTCAACAACCTCCACAGACTAAGCAACCCTCACAACAAAGTTTGTTCACCCCAGGGTATGTTGGCTGGAGCAGTCTTCCTTTTGACACTACTGAGTGCAATCCTGATGCAGACAATAAAATGTTTGACATCAACTGGGGAGAACCTGACAATGGCAGAAAGAATTTTGCTTTAATGGCATTTGAGGGCTGCACCTCAAAATCTGCCCTGTCTCAAGTATCAAAAGAATCTTTAACAAAACTTTGTTCAACTTCATGTAAAGAATCTTTTGCTCTCATAAGAGAGACTAATGTGCATTTACAAGGCAAAGCCAATGACTCTGAGAGAAAATTTACTCAAATGAAATGTGATTTAGAAAGAAAGCTTGCTGCTGAAACAAAAGAAAATTCTAAATTAACTAACAATGCTATTGAAACCCAAGCACAACTTAAAATAATGATAGAAGACCTAGGAAATGTCAGAAAAGAGCTTACTGACACCAAGGTTGTTTGTAAAAAATGGGTAGAATCTTGTAAAGGGTACCAATTGCTGCTTAACAAACAAAGTGCTTCAAATGTTAAGTTTGGCATAGGGTACAATCACACTGAAAAACCAACAGATTTTCCCCCCAAAACTACTGAAGATGGGAGAAAAATTGTTTCAGATGAAACTTCTGAAAAGAAAGAATGCACATCTTTTCATGAAAACTTTCTAAAAACTCACAAAGAAAGTTCTTCAGAAGTACTGATGAAATCTGACTTTAAGCCATCAGTAGTTTCATCTACATCAGGAGTTGAGAACCTGAAACCTACTGATGACCTAAAACAAATCAAAACAGTCAGTAATTTGCCTTCAAATGAAAAAGAAAAGGCAAAAGAATGTGAAATCTGTGGTTTGTTTAACCACAAGACAGAACTTTGTAGATATAGAAAAGGAATTCAGTACAACAAGAAAATTTCACAACTGGTTGTGGGAAAACAAATCAAAAATGATTTTGAAGAAACTTTTTCTCCCAAGAAACAACAACCAGCAAACACCTTTTCTCAGAAAACGATGAAATCTCAACAAAAATCTTTTTCTCAAAATTCTCTTTCAGTAGTTAGACCTATATCATCAGTAGTTTCACAAACTGCTGAGATTAAAGATCTCATGTATATGGTACAACTACTGATGACCAAGGTTGATGGTGGTCCTCAAAAGGATACCACCATTGCTCTTAATGAAAAACCCATTGCCAAAAAGACATGGATTCCTCAACCTGGTCAAGAACAAACTGTTAATGTTCTCAAGAGCAAACCAAAGCCAAACTGGCTTGGGTTCCTAAATCTAACTAATTTGCTACTTTGTGCAGAGGGTCTCCAGAGGCTTAAATAGCATTTGGTATGTTGACAGTGGAGGCTCAATGCACATGACAGGATGCAGATACCTGATAAACAACTTTATCAGTCAAAGAGAAGGATCTATATCCTTTGGGAACAATGCTTAGGGATATGTTCTAGGACATGGCAATGTCTCTTCTGGAAAAATTCAGTTTGACAAGGTCAATCTGGTTGAAAACCTTGAGTACAACTTGCTGAGTGTGTCACAAATGTGTGATAAAGGGTATTCTTAAATTTTCACAAAGACATCATGCAAGATCATATCACCAGAAGGCCAGAAGTTCATAGAGAAGATCATTGAAGATCATACTTTGTTGATAGCCAAAAGTTGTGGCAATGTCTATGCAGTGGACATTGAAAAGGACAAAGTACTGAACAACACTGCCTGTTTCTTCTCAAAGGCATCAACTTCGGAAACTGATCTATGGCACAGGATACTTGGCCATGTGAACTATAAAACCATAAATAAAGTCACAAAAATGGGCTTCGTCAGAGGTCTACCCTTAAAAGTATACCAGTGTCAAGAACACTGTGTATCCTGTTTAAAGGGAAAGCAGCATAAGTCCTCCTATAAGCCTATTGAAGAATCAAAAACAACTGCATGTCTTCAACTACTCCATATGGACTTATTTGGGCCAGTAAAAATCATGAGCCTTGGTAAGAAGAAGTGCTGCTTGGTTATCATTGATGACTATTCAAGATTCACATGGGTATTCTTCTTATTTTCCAAGGATGAGGCAGCTGAAATCATCAAGTTCTTCATTCTACAAGTAGAGAAACAATATTCTCTATCTGTCAAAGCCAATAGAAGTGATAATGGGACAGAGTTCAGGAACAAAACTCTGGATGAATTCTGTTTGTCTAAAGGGATTATTAGACAATTTAGTGTTCCCAGAACTCCTAGACAAAATGGTGTGGTAGAAAGGAAGAACAACACATTAATTGAAGCAGCAAGAACTATGTTAGCTGATTCAGGCCTACCATTATATTTCTGGGCTGAAGCAGTTAACATTGCATGTTATGTTCAAAATAGAGTCCTTGTCAACCAAAGACACTCCAAGACTGCCTATGAAGTTCTTCATGGCATAAAGCCCCTTATCTCCTTTTTCTGGGCTTTTGGATGTCAATGTTTCATTATAAACATTAAAGACTCTATTTCAAAGATTGCTGCTAAAGTTGATCCAGGGTACTTTCTTGGTTATTCATCCACTAGAAAAGCCTACAAGGTTTTTAACTCAAGAACTAAGATAGTATAAGAAACACTGAATGTCAAGTTCAATGAGTCAAAAGACACTCTTATTCCAGCGCATCCTGCTGAACTCTTTGAGCTTGACAGCTTCCACTTTGGACCTGAAAATACTGTCACTTCATCTAAACCTACTTATTATGGTGATCAGAGGTTTGATGATGAGGATCAAGCACCATGGACTCCTAAAACAGTCATTAAGTCAACTTTCAAACCTTTAGAAGTTTCACAAACTTCTGATTCAACAACTACTGATGTACAAACACAAACATCTGCTTCAGCACCTACAACTACTGAAGATGTTCAAACAGCTGAACCAGACATTATAAACCTCAGTGGTTTGTTTAATGAAGTACAAGAGCCACCTACACCTGTCAGTGGTGAACAACAACTGATTGAACACAAAGATCATGCATTGGAACAAATCATGGGTGATATTGCATAAGGTGTTCTCACAAGAAACCAGCTTTCCAACTTTTGCTTCTTCTCAGCATTCATTTCTCAGTTGGAAACCTAAGAAATACCAAGAAGCCCTCAAAGACAACAATTGGGTGGAAGCTATGCAAGATGAGTTGCTTCAATTCAAGAAGCAACAGGTTTGGGAAATCTATCCCTTACCACCAAACAAGCTACCAATTGGCACAAGATGGGTTTTCAGGAACAAACAAGATGAGGCTGGTATGATTATTAAGAACAAGGCAAGACTGGTGGTACAAGGTTACTCTCAAGAAGAAGGAATTGATTATGATGAAACCTTTGCTCCAGTTGCAAGGCTTGAAGCCATTAGGTTATTTCTGGCCTATGCCATTTCCAACAAAATAAAAGTTTTTCAAATGGATGTTAAAAGTGCATTTTTGTATGGAAAAATCAAAGAGGAAGTGTATGTTTGTCAGCCACATGGGTTTGAGGATCCTTCTCATCCCGAGTGGGTGTACAAGCTGGACAAAGCTCTTTGTGGGCAAAAACAGGCTTCAAGAGCCTGGTATGAAACACTTTCCAACTTTTTGATCAAAAATAACTTTACAAGAGGCTCCATTGATAAAAACCCTTTTCATTAAACATGTTGGAAATCATGTCTTACTTGTTCAAATTTATGTTGATGATATCATATTTGGTTCAACAAACACAAAACTATGTGATGAATTTAAGAAACTCATGCAATCAAAATTTGAGATGAGTACAATGGGAGAACTGCAGTACTTTTTAGGACTGCAGATTAAACAACAAACAAATAGACCTTTTATACATCAATCTAAATATGTTAAAGAATTATTGAACAAATTTTCTTTACAAGACTGTAAATCATGTTCCACTCCCATGACACCATCCACACAAGTTGAACCAGATGATCAAGGAAAACAGGTTGATCAAACCATGTATAGATGTATGATAGGTTCCCTTTTATATCTAACTGCTTCTAGACCAGATATTATGTTTTCAACATGTGTCTGTGCTAGATATCAATAAGCTCCTAGGGAATCACACCTAATTGCAGTCAAAAGAATCTTCAGATATCTGAAAGGAACTCCTACACTTGGAATTTGGTATCCTGCTTCTAGCAATACCAAGTTATCAGCTTTTTCAGATAGTGACTATGCAGGGCGCAAAATGTCAAGAAAATCAACATCTGGTGGTTGTCAATTCTTGGGAAACTGTCTAGTGTCCTGGCAATCAAAGAAGCAAACATCTGTTGCAACTTCAACTGCTGAAGCTGAATACATTGCAGCTGCAAGTTGTACATCACAGATACAATGGCTCCAATATCAACTTCTTGATTATGGAATCAAAGAGACCAAGACACCATTGATTGTAGACAGCAAATCTGCCATTAGCATCATTCAAAATCTTGTTAAGTTCTCAAAAACTAAACATATTGAAATCAGGTATCATTTCATAAGGGATTTCTATGAAAAAGGCAAGATTGAAGTGAAACATGTGACAACAGCTAATCAAATAGCTGACATATTCACTAAACCCCTTGACACATCAACATTTCAGAAGTTATTATCCATGCTTGGGATGCTAAATTTGTAAGTGTTCTTTTACTTTTTTGCATATATTTTATTTTTCACTTACATCTGTTTTTTAGTCCAAAACTTCTGAAAAACAAAAGGAGAGAAACTACCAATGAACAAAACATCAGTATGGGAATATTTTCTGAAAAATGATTAACTTCTAATAAAACAATCTTCAGAAGTTATGAATAAAGTGTTTATAAACATTCTCATCAGTTGTTAACAAACTACTGAAGAGAAAATGGGAACTACTGATGATAGTTGTTCTTCATCAGCAGTTTTGTCATTAAGGGCAAATCAAACATTTCCCACTTCAGAAGTTTGACCTAGGGCGGTTATAAACTTCTGATAAACACCTTTTCCAACACTTATCCTTTCAAAAAGCAAAATTCCCTCCTTCTCTCTCAAAAACACTCTAAAACCCTAAACCTGCAAACAAGAACACTGTTCGATCGACCCACACACAAACCACATGGCTCTTATACTAAAACAGGGACACAATCAAAGAGGCTACTTTGAGAAACATGAATCCTGGTCCCAATATGACGAAATCATTGATTTAGTCATTAAATCCCAATACTTCACTGCCCCCACCATTGATCCTCCAATCCGAACTGAAACTCTAAATGAGTTCTGGGCGAATGCGGAGACGGTGACAGTGAATGATCAAGTGATCTCCCTCAATTCAACCATCCAAGGGAGAATAATGGCTATCACACTAGCAACTTTGGGGATTAGACTGGGTCTAGATGATGTGGATGCCCCAGATCAATTTCCAAACTCTGAAATTCATCTGACCATGACAGAGTGTGGTTACCAAAGTACTCTCTCACATGCAACCATTTTCAAGAAATTTTTTGAACCAAAATATAAACTTTTCTTTCATTACATAATAATGTGTTTGAGTCCAAAAACTGGATCTTATGATCAGATGCCCTCTACTTTTCAACCTATTTTTCATTCCATTGTGAATGAAACAAAATTCAGGGCATCAGCACTTTTCTTTAATGAGTTGGTGTTGCATCACCTCAATTCTAAAAAGAATTTTTTTTTTTGTATCCAAGGTTTATTATGCAACGCATAATAAAAGAACTTGGAGAAGGGGTGCTTGTGGGTAAAACAACTGTTTTAAACCCATTAACCTCACAAGCATACTCTAGGCACAATAAACCGGCTCCCTAGCCAGAAGATGACCAAGGGGAACGTACAACAGTCCCCATGGAACCCTCATCTTCCAAACCCTCACCCAAAAAGGCCAAGAAAACTAAACAACAAAAACCAAAACCCACCAGCCTTAAAAGAAAGGCAGTTCAGGAAGTTGAGATGCCTGAACTTGCCAATGTGCAATCTGCACTAAATAAAGGTGTGACTGAAACATCCTCTCAGTCTCATCCATCTCAAACCCCCACAAGAGCACCAATCACAATTCTCTTCAAAAGAAAGAAATTTAAGAAAACCATTCCAATTGACTCTTCTTTTGAAACTGCTGAACCGTTACCCCAAACAATTGAACAAGTACCACAAACTTCTGAACCTGAAACCATAGAAATTGTGAAACTTCTCTCTGGGCTAAAAGAGACCATCCCATCAGAACATGTCAGTCCCCAACAACCACATCAAATAGGGGACATACCTTCAGATTTTGACATGAATGTGGATGTCCATAGCCCTAACCCAAGAGATGAGGATGAACCAGGGTTTCTATGCCCAAACTCAGAGACTTTAGGTACATTTGAGGCTGCTACTACTCATTTACCACCAATTGGTGGATCTAAGGACAGAAGTAACATTGCTAAGACCTCATTTGTGGCAACTACTGATGAAGGCTTAATGCCTGAGGTAGGAAATCCTCTGAACCAAGAAAAAGAGGTACATGAGACAACTGGGTTGGGCCCAGCTCATGATTTAACTGATACTGTCCTCATTGATGATGTAATCAGGGATTCAGATGATTCCATTGATTTGGATGATGATTCACACTCCACCAAACATGAATTGACGGCTGCTAGTGAAGGTCCTGCACCTGGTGTCTCTAAGCTCAAAGAGCTGGTCACACCAGATCTGGTTAAAGTCCACTTGATCCCTGATTCCCCTAAAGTGGCATCTTCTGTACAACATGAAGATCACCCAAAAACACACCCCTCACTAAAAATGCCTACCCAATTCCCTGGGTCATCAAGCATAGACCTGAACCAACTATGCAGCCCAGATGGTCCCCTATACCAGTTGATGAACACCCTCATTGCCAATCACCTCAAATCTTTCACAACTACTTTGGAATTGTCAACCAAAACTTAATTTGAGGTGATTAACAAAAAACTTGGTGAGCTGTCCAACAAAATTGACAACAACTCAAGACAGCTTGCTAAACTCACTGGTAGAACTTCTCAACCTAGCAGGCTTCCAGAAGTGGATGAAGCCAAAAAAGGGGGAGAAGATTAAGGAACCTAAGAAGTCACTGGAAGGCAGGATAAAGGCAAGAGTGGCTCTACAACAACAAGAACTGCTTGAAAAAGCCAAGAAACAAAAAGAAGATCAAGAAAGGCTTGTTTCTACAACTGATATTGAAGCTGAACCTTCCCAAGGCCATAATGAAGAAACTTCTGAAGACTCAAAAAGTATTGAAGACAATCCTTCAGTAGTTGATACTTCTATCAACACTTCAGCAGTTAACACTTCCAGCATACAAACAACTGAAGAGCCTTCCAAACCAACTGAACAACAACAACCAACTCCTATTCCAAGGCCTACAACAACAACAATGACTGTGCTGAACCCTTCTCCAATTTCAGAGTCCAAAGAATTACTAGAGAAGAGTTTACTTGTAGCCCAAAGAAAGGCTAAGGAGGATGAGATTTGGAACAGTTTGGAAGCAAGGGAAGACATGAGCTTCAATGATAAACTTCAAGCTTATGACGCAGAGCTGAATAGGCAAGCCAAGATTGAAAAGGTTGCTGAAGAAGACAAAAGACAACAACTGGTGTCTTTCATCACAAAGAACAACGAAACAAAAGCCTATTCACTCAAAGTGCTCTCAATGGATGAGCTAACCAAAAGAGCTCAAATTATTGCAGACAAACTTGCAACAGATAAGGATAGAAAAGCCAAGAGAGCAGAGATCATTGAAGAACTGGTAGCTAATGGCTATGGTTCAAAAGCCTCAGTGTCAAAATGGAGAGAAGACAAACTACTGGACAGATACAAGAAATACAAGGCTGCCAAGGCTGCTAATCTAGAGAAGTTCAAAACTTCTGAAGTATCAACTTCAGTAGTTAGAACTGCTGGTGTCAAACAAAGACCAGCTACCAAGAGAAAGCCGGAGGACAATACAAAGACTGACTTCAAGATGGTGTTGCTAGAAGGAAACACAGTTGTACATGCAGACTTTGATATTGAAGAAAAGCCTTGGATAACTCAATTTAGGGATCCTTCAACATTTGCTTACCAAATTTAGAAGACTATCACTGACAAACTGCATACAAAGGTAGTTACTGAACATCATTTACCTACTTTCAAATTACCTAATGTGGTGCAAAAAGAAGACAGAAGTGAATCCCACCTGAGAGTCACAGAAGTAGAAAACATTCAACACTCAGGAACATCCCAGGGATCCAACATGGTTCCCTATACTTCAGATTTTGACAAATCTAATGTGTTGATCATCAGATGGTCCTTTACTGATTCCAACTCAGTATTGGTGACTAGAAGAGATCTTACAAGCAAGGCCTACAAATCCATGAATGAACTGAAGAATCTATCAACTCAGGACTTGCTTACAATTCAACATTTGGAACCTCGAAAGGGATCTCTTACTGATGAACAGCTTAATCAACTAAAGAATTCCATGTTCAAGGAAATATGGAAGATTGTGAATGACAGAAGAAAACAACAATAAAGAATTAGATAAGGTTTTGGCTTCATCAATCCAGGGGGAGATTGTTAGGACAAAAAGGATTGAGGAAACCACTTTCGCAAACCATAGTCTAATTCATACATCTGCAAATATTCTAAGTATAGAACTACTGAAGAAACAAGGCTAAATTACTAAAGAAGGATTCAACAAGTACTGAAGAAGATAGATCAGAAGTTCTGAAGTCTAACCAGACAAGTTCACTGAAAAACTACTGAAGACAAACTACTCATCAGTAGTTTGTCATTCATCAGCACTTGTACCAGAATCATTCCACCGCCTTATGTTTCAGTAGTTTATTTGTTTATTATTACTTTATCTTTTTGTACAAGTTCCAAGAATGCAACTTGTTGCAACAAGTTGCAGACTTGCTTTTTGATCAAGGTTTATGCATTTGTAAGTCTATAAATAGATAGATTCATCCGTCTGTTTTAGACATCGATTTTAATTGAAACTGAAATCCTTCAAAGCTTATTATTGTTATTTCCATTTCATTTACTGAGAATCTGTTTGAGTATTTATTGTCATTCACATTCAATACTTAGATTCTCATTAAACTTGTCTTTAGTTTTCAAACATCCAGGGGGAGTAATAACTCCTGTTGATAGTGTAACTTTACTTACTTATTCCGCTGTGCAAATCTAATTGAACTTGCTAAACACATAAGTGTTCATTAGCAAGCAAAACATCAAGAACATCACTGATCCAACAGAAAAAAAATTCAGGGCATCAGCACTATTCTATAATGAGTTGGTGTTACATCACTTAAATTCTAAAAAGAAGTTTTTGTTGTATCCAAGATTCATCATGCATTGCATAATCAAAGAACTTGGAGATGGGGTGCTTGTGGGTAAAACAACTATTTTAAACCCATTAACCTCATAAGCATACTCAAGGCATAACAAACCGGCTTCCTGGCCAGAAGATGACCAAGGGGAACAAGAAACAGTCCCCATGGAACCCTCATCTTCCAAACACTCACCCAAAAAGGCCAAGAAAACCAAACAACAAAAACCAAAACCCTCGAACCTTAAAAGAAAGGCAGTTCAGGAAGTTGAGATGCCTGACACTGCTAATGTGCAATCTGCACTTGCTAAAGATGTGATTGAAACACCCTCTCAGTCTCATCCATCTCACACCCCCCACAAGAGCCCCTATTACCATTCTTTTCAAAAGAAAGAAATTCAAGCAACCCATAACTACTCACCCTTCTTTTGAAACTGCTGAAACACTACCACAAACTACTGAACCAGAATCATCAACCATTGAAATAGCCAAACTTCTCTCTGGGCTAAAAGAGACCATCCCTTTAGAACATGTCAGTCCCCAATAACCACATCAAACAGGGGACATACCATCAGATCTTGACATGAATGTGGATGTCTTTAGCCCTAACCCAAGAGATGAGGATGAACCAGGGTTTCTAAGCCCAAACTTAGAGACCTTAGGTACATTTGAGGCTGCTACTACTCATTTACCACCCAGTGGTGGACCTGAGGACATAAGTAACATAGCTAAGACCTCACTTGTGGCAACTACTGATGAAGGCTTTATGCCTAAGGTAGGAAATCCTCTGAACCAAGAAAAAGAGGTTCATGAGACAACTGGGTTGGGCCCAGCTCAAGATACAACTGATAATGTCCTCATTGAGGATATCATCAGGGATTCAGATGATTCCATTAATTTGGATGATGATTCACACTCCACTAAACATGAATTGACGGCTGCTAGTAAAGGTCCTGCACCTGGTGTCTCTAAGCTCAAAGAGCTGGTCACACCAGATCAGGTTAAAGTCCACTTGATCCATGATTCCCCTAAAGTGGCATCTTCAGTACATCCTGAAGATCACCCAAAAACATACCCCTCACTAAAAATGCCTACCCAATTCCTTGGGTCATCAAGCATAGATCTGAACCACCTATGCAGCCCAGATGGTGCCCTATACCAGATGATGAACACCTTAATAGCCAATCACCTCAAATCTTTCACAACTTCTTGGGAGTTGAAAACCACAACTCAATTTGAGGTGATAAACCAAAAACTTGGTGAGTTGTCCAACAAAATTGACAACAACTCAAGATAGCTTGCTGAACTCTCTGGTAAAACTTCTCAACCTAGCAGGCTTCCAGAAGTGGATGAAGCCAAAAAGGGGGAGAAGATTAAGGAACCAAAGCAGTCACTGGAAGCCAGAATAAAGGCAAGAGTGGCTCTACAACAACAACAACTTCTAGAAAAAGCCAAGAAACAAAAAGAAGATCAAGATAGGCTTGTTTCTACAACTGAAGTTAAAGCTGAACCTTCCCAAGGCCATAATGAAGAAACTGTTGAAGACACAAAAAGTACTGAAGAAAATCCTTCAGTAGTTGATACTTCTATCAACACTTCAGTAGTTAACACTTCCATCTTACAAACAACTGAAGAGCCTTCCAAACCAACTAAACAATAACCGACTTCTATTCCAAGGCCTACAACAACTCAAATGACTGTACTGAGCCCTTTTCCAATTTCAATGTCCAAAGAACTACTAGAGAAGAGCTTACTTGCAGCCCAAAGAAAGGCTAAGGAAGATGAGATCTGGAACAACCTGGAAGCAAGGGAAGACATGAGCTTAAATGAAAAGCTTCAAGCTTATGAAGCAGAGTTGAATAGACAAGGTGAAATAGAAAGAGTTGCTGAAGAAGACAAAAGACAACAACTAGTGTCTTTTATTACAAAGAACAGCAAGACAAAAGCCTATTCACTCAAAGGGCTCTCAATGGATGAGCTAACAAGAAGAGCTCAACTTATTGCTGACAAGATTGCAACTGAGAAGGAAAGAAAAGCAAAGAAAGCAGAGATAATTGAAGAACTGGTAGCCAATGACTATGGTTCAAAAGCCTCAGTGTCAAAGTGGAGAGAAGATAAACTACTGGACACATATAAAAGATTCAAGACTGACAAGGCTGCTAATCCAGAGAAGTACAAAACTTATGAAGTATCAACTTCAGTAGTTAGAACTTCTGGTGTTAAACAAACAAGACCTGCTACCAAGAGAAAGCCAGAGGACAATACAAAGACTGATTTCAAGATGGTGTTGCTAGAAGGCAACACAGTTATACAAGGAGACTTTGATATTGAAGAAAAGCCTCTGATAACACAGTTCAGGGATCCTTCAACATTTGCTTACCAAATCCAAAAGACTGTAACTGATAAACTGCAAACAAACGTAATTACTGAACATCACTTACCTACATTTAAAATACCTGATGTGGTGCAAACAGAAGACAAAAGTGAATCCCACCTGAGAGTCACTGAAGTAGAGAACATCCAACACTTAGGAACATCCCAGGGATCCAGCATGGTTCCATATACTTCAGATTTTGACAGATCTAAAGTTGTAGATACACGAAGGTGCGACTAGTGCTATTGAATTGCGAATTCTAAAATGTATAGTTGTTATCGAGTGGTCGAAGGTGGAAAGTAAACGGTCGAAGGAAGAAACAGACGGTCGAAGGTAGACTCTGGGAGGTCGAAAGTAAATCTGTTTGTATATATGTCCTAGTTCGCCCTATATGAACGGTCGAACCTGCACATTCGACCAAGCTATTTGGGCGAATGTGCAGGTCTATATAAGGCAAACTCATTTTTGAATGTTTAATTTTTGGTCATTTTGTTTTCCGTCCCAGAGTGTGTTTCTCCCTAGGGTTCTTGTCAAGTCTGTAACTGATTAATATCATTATAAACAAGCTTTTGAAGTGTACATGATTATGATCATGAATGAAATGAATGTGTTTATGATGATTTGTGTGTTTTGCTAGTTTTATTATCATTTTGTGATCAATTCAGGGATTCCGCACCTGAATTGAACTTGTTTGATCATATTCTTTGTTGATTAGCTGATCCTATATGCATACAAAGTGGTATCAGAGCCATAAGGATCAAACAACCACAAATTGATAATATTATAGCTGATTTGGACCTAACTTTGATCAAAACTTTCTGTTTTTTATTGAACAACTGAATTTGGTGATAATTGATTGATTTGAACTTGTTTTCATGGATAAAATTCAAAATTCTCTTTGTTAAACTTGTTCCAAATCCAATCCGAAGCAAAACCTGCATTAGATCATCAAATTTCATCAACATTTGAAAATTTTGGATCAAAATAACTGATTTTCAAAGTATAACCGTTTTTCAAAATGAAAGGGTCGAACCTAGGGAGATTTGGTCGAGAGTGGAGTTTTTAGGTCGAACCAAGGATTATTTGGTCGAACGTGGAGTGAAGTCTCGTCGAACCTAGAAAGTTTTAGTGTGTTGTTGTTCATTCGACCATAAGTGTTACATTCGACCGATCGGGTGGTCAAACGTGGGTTAAGTTGGTCGAAAGTGAAACGAGTTTGTTATTTTCTACATTCGAACCTTGTCAAACGGTCGAATCTGGATTAAAGTTTACATTCGACCACACGATAATTCAAAAGGGTCGAACGTAGAAACTGTTATTAAATTTTTCTAATCGTTTCGTGTTTTATCATTTTCAGAGCGATATGTGGAACTTTCCTACAACACCACGACCTAATACAACACAACAACAGCAGATAACTATGGATCCTTGGTCGGTAGCTGCTCAGAAGACTAGTCAACCATCCCAACCGATTAACTATATGGCGATGACTAGTTCTATGCCCCAACAAGTTGCACAACCACAACCACAACCACAACCTATGGCTAATTACTGGGGAGTTACAGCAGCGGCGGTACACTCTCAGACTACCAATGCGATTTCGACACTTATTCATGACTTATCTTCGGGTAGTGGGAGCCGTCCACCAAAGTTGATGGAAATGGTAGACTACAACACATGGAAGACCAAGTTTAAGATTCATCTAGAGGGAATGGGATTAGAAGGAATGGAAGCTTGGCAAATGATTGCTAAGGGGTATGTTGCTCCGGTTTTGGAGAACACAGGTGAGCTGATTCCGTTAGAGAGTCTTGCTGAAGACGAGAAAGAAATTTAGGGTGGAAAAGAAGGCGTTTTCCCAACTGTCCCAGGCCATTAACACTGATCTCTTACATCAGTTTGGGTCGTGTACCACTTCTAAACAATTGTGGGACATATTAAGGAATCATCATGACGGGAATGAGAAGACGAGGAAGATTAGAATGGAGGAGTTGAGAAAAGAGTTTGAGAACTTCGGCTATATGGGAAATGAGACGCTGAAGGAGTTGATTCCGAGGTACTGTCACTTATTGACTGAACTTTCAAGCTATGAGATCAATATACCGATGTCTGAGCTGGTGGACAAGTTTGCTGACGTGTTGCCACCATACTGGAATCAACACATCGAAGTACTCAAGGAGAAGGATGCGTACCAATACTGGACCATCAATGAGTTTATCCAGAAGCTAGAAAACAAAGAGATGGAAGAAAAGAGGAAGGCGAAAAGAGCTCAAGTTCCTTAGAATCCAGAGCTATACCATGGCGGTACATCTTCATATCTAGCTAGTTCAAGTTCTAGTTCTACTGTTGCTCCACACATTGCTTACGTATCAAGTATTGTTGAACCACCCAAAGCCCCCATAAACTATCTTGCTCAAACTTCATCTTATACCCCACCATCATACCCTACTACATACATCCCACCATTTTCACCGATGTAACAAGCTGCTTGTTAGTCTGCAAGTATAAACCAACCTCAACAACAATCCTATATTCCTCAAGTGAATCAAAACCAAATGCACCCAAATCAACCTAATCAGAGCCCAATTGTGTTGGAGACTTCGAACTTGAACAATGTTACTGTTGAAGTTGCACAACAACATGTGGCATTGGTTTCTACTATGGTCGCTTCTTATAACGGATTAGTCGCTAGTCAAATTGGTAAAAACAATCTAACCAGTGAGGACTATGCGCAAATTGACAAAGAAGAGATGGAGCTCATTGACATCCAGTGGGCGTTTGCTAGTGTTATGAGGCGAGCGACTAAGTTCATTGAGAAGACGGGCAGAACTGATCTTTCTACTTCTCCAAACACCACATATGGCTTCAACAAAGCCAAAGTGACATGTTTTAACTGTGGTGGAAAAGGTCACTTCAAGAGAGAATGCACACAGCCAGCACAGCAGGGGAACAGGTATCCTTTCAACACCAACTATCAGAACCGTCAAAATCAGGTATCATACCAAAGTCAAAGCAACTCCAATTTTCAACAACAAAACAACTACCAAAACCGCCAAAACAACTCACCAAATAATACTGTTAGACAAAACACTACACAAAACCAGAACCAAAATCCAACACCACACAATCCAACCAGAACTATATTTCCTATCTCTACACCAAACAGCCAAACCCAACTAGATAACAAGAACCAGGCTTTGGTGATTCAGAAAGATGAGGGTTTTGATTGGACTGGTATGCAACTCGGTGTTGAAGAGATTATTTCTGGTAACGTGGCGTGTGTTGCCCAGAAGATGGATTTGGATGAGCCGGATCTGTTGAAGATGTTTTAGTGACTGAAAAGATGTCTGTGTCTGAAGTGAAAATTGAAGAGTTGAGTGAAGAAAGTGATGGTTGTGTTGAGAATAAGTCGGGATTGATCCTTGACTCTGTTACTGAGATTCCATAACAGTGTGATTCAGCTTATTCTGATACGGAGAGTGATTCTGATTCTGAAACTAGTGTTAAGTCACTAGATGATGATATCAATCAACTTCTTGCCGAAGCTGATTTTCTGATGACACGCAAATCTTGCATTGTGGACGATGCTTTTACCAGAATCGACTATTCTAAATTCTTTGCTGGAAAGGAAGAACACTTTGCATTTATGGCGATGACAGAACCTCCAAAGCAGGTGAGCTTTGAATCTAACTAGATATGAATAGTGAGAGGTATTGTGGTGCATGCGATAGATTGACAAAGGATAATAAGCAACTCAGGATTCAACTTGAGAGTGCTAAAATAAACTGTCAATCGTATCAAAAAGAAGCACGAGAATTCAATAAAGTGCTTGATGGTTACAAGAAAGACATTTCTGATCTTAAAAATACTTTATCTTTGAAACAATTAGCCATTAACAACTATATCAATGAATTGGAAAATACAAAACTTGAAATGGCTACCATCAAGTGTTTTGCTGAGAAGGTCAATAAGAAGCTTGAAAGTTATAAGCACATTGCATATGTTGTTGACCATATTATCGAGGAGCCTTCACAGTCAAGTAATGAAAATTACAAGGCCGTCCCATCTCCTGTGTTATTTGAAAATCATACTTTGCATTCAATAACACCGGGGAGCTCAGTTAAATCTGACTCGACATTGGATGATGAGTCTAACACCTCTAGTGTGGGAGACCCTAATTCTGATGTTCGACCTATTTTGGGACTAAATAATGAAGGTGTGATTGCTGTAACTGATGATTTCGACTCTAAGGATGACAAATCTGAGAAGGTGTGTGATATTCCTGTTGAAAATCACATAATTACAAATGAACCAGTGTCACCATCTCAGATTATTCATCCCATGGCTAACGCTCATCGAGCGAATCAATCAGTTAAGCATGTTGAGAAAAATGACCAATGTGACAAACCCGTCAAAGTTTTCTATCGGATGGTGGGTTCCAATAAGATAATTTCTGACGAGGAATATCCAATCAATGTTGCCAACTACTCCAAGATTGAGAAAATTTGGCAGGAGAGTACCATTTGGTTCCCAAAGCATGAGCGAACAAATGATGTACCTTCAGAGGTTTTACAGAAAATTTATTTGGATATTCCAAAAGAACCAAAGGTTCATGTCACAGAATTTATCAAGCCAAAAGAGAAGGCTAATAGTTTTCTTGAGCCGACTTACTCCAAGGACCCAGCTCCTGAGAGTCTTAGAAGAAAGTGTGTGGATGATCAATATCCTATCACTACATATGCTAAGTCGAATGCCAAGAACAACTTTGAGGAATACCGTGCGTGTTTTAAATGCGGGGAGAGAGGGCATTTACTTGATCACTGCCCGTATGTTATGCACAAAAGGCACGAGGTTGAAGTGAAGCAGATATACCAGAGTCCAGTCGATAATCATTGTTATCCACAAAGACGATTTGTTCCTCAACCTGCACCGTTTTATAATCAAAGCAGATATTTTCAAAAGAGGGAAAATCGTCAGATGACATATGATCGTCGTAACCGGATAGCCATGGAAAAACCACTTAAGAAACCTGTGGTGAACACAACTGTTGACAAGCAAAAGGTACATGTAAAACCCGCAGTCAAACCAACAGTTGGACCTGTCTCTGTTAAATCAGAGAAGGTAACCAAGAAAGTTTCCTTTAAGGGCGAAGTAAAGAAACTGGTTGAGACCCCAAAATCTCAAATCCGGATCTTGAAACGTTCGGAACAGTATTGGTCACCAAAGGGTTCTCAAGGTGCTTCATCTTCACAAGTGACTGAGAAAGCTGAAACTGAAAAAGATTTAATTGATCAGAAAAAGATCAATTCAAATCAAAATGTTTGTGAAAAAGAATCTTTGAAACTCAATGTTCAAAGACCCAAGACCAAGCAGGCTTGGGTCCCCCGAAAAAGCTAATCTTTTACTTGATATGTGCAGGGAGCTTCAGTTGGCCCTGTGAGCAGTCTTTGGATTGTTGACAGTGGAGCTTCTGGTCACATGACAGGGGACTTATCGCTACTGTTTGACATCAGAAATATCAATGGTGGATACGTAGCGTTTTCTAGGAATAAAGGTGGATACATTACTATGGAGGGTAGTGTAAGTAATGGGATAGTGAGTTTTGAGAAGATTTCGTACGTGAAGCAAATTGATGATAATCTGCTCAGTGTCAGTCAGATCTGTGATAAGCAGTTTTCGGTATTCTTTGATGACAAATCTTGCTACATACTCAAGCCAGGATTCGTTCTACCAAAAGAGTGGGTTATGCTAAAAGCACCGAGAGTGATAAATCTGTACATTCTCGACATGTCAAAAGCTATGACTTCACAAGGCCAAGTCACATGATTCCTCTCCAAGGCTACTGAAAAAGAATCAATCATGTGGCATAGGAGGATGGGACACATTCACCTTGGAAAGATGAATTATTTGGTGAAAAATGAACTTGTCGAAGGCGTGAATGTTAAACATTTTCGTTTGAACGACAAGTGTGTGAGTTGTAAGAAAGGAAAGCAGCACAAGCAGTCCCATAAACCAAAGAAAGTTAATTCAGTTGAACTACCACTTGAGCGTTTGCACATGGATCTGTTCAGACCGGTCAAGCGTAAAAGTCATGCTGGTGAATTGTAATGTCTTGTGGTTACAGATGACTATATGTGCTTGCATCATAAAAGCGACACGTTTAATAATCTGAAAGTTCTGTTCACTCGATTGGAAAATATCTATGGTCTAAAGATCAAGAGAATTAGGAGTGATAATGGGACGGAGTTTAAGAATGCACAGATGGATGCTCTTTGTGAAGACAAAGGAATTCATCATGAATACAGTTCTCCGTACACCCCTCAACAGAACGGTGTCGCAGAACGCAAAAACAGGACTCTAATTGAGGCGGCAAGGACAATGCTTGTGGATTCCAATCTTCCAGTAATGTTATGGAACGAAGCAAATTACGCAGCTTGTTATACTCTCAATCGTGTTTTAACGGTGAAGAAGTTTGGAAAAACTTCTTATGAGCTGTTAAATCGACGAAAGCCGAACTTAGAGTATCTAGAACCGTTTGAAGCCCCGTGTACAATGCTTAATCCATCTGAGAAGTTCACACCAAAGGCTGAAGAAGGATTCTTTGTTGGATATTCAACCCCGCTCAAACGGGTATTCAACAAACGAACTCGTCAAGTCGAGGAGTGGGCTAACGTTGAAGTTCAGCGGTATACTCAGAATGTACAGGGTAGCGGTCCAGACTGGATATTTGATTACAAAGATTTCTTTGAATCATTCAATCTAGATAGCTTGGTTGAAGAGGCTGTATTACGATTATATTATGAGTGTGAAAACGCAGTGACATCACCGTTGGTGCGTCCGATCACCGTAAACCCCCAAACAGCTTCTAATGATTCCAATGCTCCTGCAGCAGAAGAAGAGGTATTTCAGGAAGCTTCCACATCTCTTAATTCATCAGAATCTGAAGATGACGATGATGTTACAAGTGAAGCTGTTCAAGATATTGCTACAGAGACACCTCCAGTGAACCCAAATCCAAATGGTGTTTCATCATCAAACTTGGGTAATGATCTGGATTCGACAGAGAATTTGACAACTCAGACGGGAGTACAAGTACCTGATTATCCGGAATCTCGGATACATCGGATTCACCCGCTCGAGCAAGTTATTGGTGATCCTGGTAGCAGTGTCATGACGAGAGGTCAACTGAGGAATGCTAACTCACAAGAAAATCTTGGCGCTCTTGCTTTATATGCCAAAATTCAAAAAACAGGTTTTCAAAATGACTGGTCGTTTGCTTGTTATGTTTCACAGGTCGAGCCGCGGACATACAAGGATGCTCTTTTGGATGACGCTTGGGTAGAGGCTATGCAAGAAGAGTTATTATAATTCCAGAAACTTGGCGTGTGGACACTAACAGATTTACCTCCAGGACGGAAAAAGATCCGAACTAAATGGGTGTTTAAATGTAAAAAGGATGACAGAGGAGTGATTGTTAGGAACAAAGCTCAATTAGTTGTACAAGGCTTTCATCAAGTGGAAGGAATCGATTATAACGAGATTTATGCACCGGTTGTACGCTTAGAAGCTATCCGCATGTTTCTGGCGTTTGCATCTTACAAGAAATTCAAGGTGTATCAAATGGATGTTAAAAGCGCGTTTCTTTATGGTGTGGTAAAGGAAGAAGTTTACGTAGGTCAACCACCAGGCTTTAAGGATCCTATTCACCGGGATAAGGTCTACATTCTAAACAAAGCTCTCTATGGGTTGCACCAGGCTCCAAGACAATGGTATGAGGAGCTGAGCACGTATCTTCTATCCAAAGGATTTAAACGAGGTTTGGTAGATTGCACTGTCCACAAAACGAACAGGGGATGACTTGCTTCTTGTGCAAATTTATGTTGATGACATTATTTTTGGTTTTACTATTGAACTTCTGTGCAGAGAATTTGAACTTGTGATGCAGGAAAAGTTCAAAATGAGTGCGATGGGAGAGAAGCAGTTTTTCCTAGGCTTACAGGTGAATCAAAGACCAACGGGGATCTTTATTCACCAAACCAAATACGTATCTGAAGTCTTGAGCCTATTCCAGATGGATGATTCGAAGCCGATGGATACCCCGATACAACCTAATCACGGGATTGGTGTTGACGCTAAGGGGGAGCTAACTGATCCTTTTACATACAGAGCAATCATCGGATCTCTGATGTACCTCACCACTTCCAGACCAGATATAATGTTTGCCACATGTCTTTGTGCACGTTATCAATCGAAGTCGAAACAGAGTCATCTTGCAGCTATTAAACGTATCCTTAGATATCTGAAGGGTTGTCCGTCGAGAGGACTTTGATACCCTAATGATGATAATTTTGACCTAATTGCTTTTAGTGATGCAGATTGGGGAGGCTGTGAGAAAGACAGCAAATCCACAATGGCTGGATGCCAGCTTATGGGGAGCAGGCTCGTGACCTGGCAATGCAAGAAACAAACTGCAGTCGCCTTATCCACCTGTGAAGCAGAATACGTCTCAGCATCAAGCTGCTGCTCACAATTTCTCTGGATACAACAATAGATGGTGGACTACGGTTTGAAATTTCTTAAAACCCCTATTTACTATGATAATGAGGCCGCCATTACATTAACAAAAGATTTAGTAAATCACTCAAAAGCTAAACATATCCGGATCAAATATCATTTTATCCGTGATTGTTATGCAAAAGAGTTGATCGATATGGTCAAAATCCACACTGACTATCAACGTCAAGATCTTTTTACCAAAGCTTTTGATAAATCAAGATTTGAATATCTTTTAAAAGCTAACGGTATAAAAGAAAAACAAGACTGATCACCACCTCAGTTTATCGCTTTTTAGGTTTAGTTTTTATTGTTTTTCAGAAAATTACAAAAATCCAAAAATATGTTTTGCATTTTTAGGTAGATTTTAGTTTCAGAAAAACCAAAAACATTGAAAAATTCAAAAACCATAAAAATTAGAAAACCCAAAATGATTTCCAGGAGAAAAAGGGGAAATGATAGTACATCAGTGGGGATCTGACACATGCTAAAGAAGTGTAATGCAATATAAGGCGTGTGTTTGAGTCTGTGCGATGTGTTGATAGGCTTCGTAGACCTATTACTGTGTGCCTGATACATACATATCAAACGAATTGTTGTGTGGATGAACTCCTCATGGGCATATGGTCTTAGTATCGTAATTTCGTTTGATAGGGTATTTGTACAAAATTCGGAGGTTTCGGGTTGTTATGTTATTAGTTATCTGGGGATAGCCTCTCTGATCTTCTGCTGTAAGTCATTACGGACCTAGATCAGACAGGGTGTCTTTATAAAAGAGCTGTAAAGCCAAATCCTAAAGTTACCGAGTTGAGGAACTTTCAATGTATGACGATAATCAAAGATTATCTAATGCATCGTATCCAATCATTGTGAAAATCATGATTGATATCCGCCCTCAACCTGGTAGAGTGCACAAGTTACTTTGTAGCATTAATTTGCTGACCTGTATACCTCTGTGCCTCATACCTTGTAAAATTACAGATGACAAAAGCATAATCACGCGTTACAATGAGTCTTTGTGCATTTACTTCTTGATACGGGAGTATGTCGTTTGCGTGGGAACCACAGACATTTGGGTTTATACTATAAATAATAGTATCAGTCTAAAGCACTGCACAACAGTTTGCATGTGATCTTATGTGGATCACAATATCAACAGTTGCCAGATCACACATTGTCTTTAATGATAATAAATCAAAAGATCAACGGTGTGATCAGATTTCTCAATAACTGATATGATCCTCTTACCGGAAATCATAAAACATTTACTGCTTTATCTTTACATTTTTGCATTTTACATTTCTTGTCAAAAATACAAAACTCAAAAAGATTTTAGGTGTGTTTTAACAAAAAGTTTAGAAAATCCAAAATATTTTATATTTCTATCTTATTTTTGATAACTGATGGTGGTTGATGGTGATTTTGAGATTTGGTAAAAAAATATTGGACAGGACTCGATTTTGAGATTTGGTAAAAACTTCAAAAATTCCAATTTTCATTCGCCCCTTCGTTGGGTCGAATGTGGAATTTTTTCTGCTCATTTGAACCTTTCAAACGGTTAAATGTGAGTGTTCTTGTGTTATTTTCACATTCGAACCATTTGTCTACATTCGAACCGTTAAATAGGGTCAAAGGTGGAAAAATTTTCACGTTCGCCCTAGTTGTTTGGTCGAATGTGGAGCCTATATATGCCTGATCTGCATATTCGACTCCTTATTCAAAAAATTTTAAATTTATGAGATTAAGGGATCTTGTTGCTCGTGATTTAAAAATCATATCATTGTGTTCTACGTTTCTTACTGATCATTTTGAATCATCATTTGCAGGTATCCATCCACAAACAAAGTCAGAATCATAGTTTTTCTGATCGAACCCTAACTTGAATCAAACATTGTTTCTGACCATTAATAATCACAATTGATGTAGAGGTTTTAGTGTTTAAGTGCTTTAGGGGGAGAATACACAAAAATCCAGGGTTTAAACAACTTGAATTGATCAATTGATGTTTAAAATACTTCAAACCCTAGATTTTAGGTTAAAACACATAAACACTGATTAATAGTTAAAATTGATAATTGGGATAAGTTCATCGGCCATATTAGATGCTTTTCAAATCAAAATGGCATGTTAAAACAACTTGAATCAAAATCTGCAATTTGAGAAGATGAACAGTCTCTTTCGCCCAATTTTAAACGGTCAAATGTGGCTTTTTGGTCGAATGTAGATGTTCAAACGGTCGAAAGTGGAACTGATTGGTCGAATGTATATTTTTAATTACTGTTTTTCACATTCGAACCTTTAATTCCACATTCGAACCTCATTTTTCACATTCGTACCTTCGAATGGTCGAATGTAGAATTTCAAAATGAAAAATTTCAAGTTTTGGTTATTTTGTCCGTTTTTAACGTGTTTTCTTGATTTGTTTTGCAGTTTAACTATGTCTGAACCACAGAGTACTGATGTTCCTGCAGGATCTTCAGAAAAGGCAGCTGGAAAAGAACAAGTTGAAGAGTTACCATTTGAAGCAGCACACAATTGCTGTGTGTTTATGGGAGATCTGAAGAAACATACCGAATTCACCGGTATCGTTGATTTTTTAAAGAGAAGCCGTGTGAACGTTGCCCTTGCTACTCCTGCCATCATATACAATGATCATCAACAAGAATTCTGGAAGAATGCCAGAATGGATTATTGGAACAACGAATCGGCTATCGTAAGTACGATTTAGGGGGAGCTTGTGATTATTTCTGAAGATGACATCAGAGAAGCACTAAAGCTGATGGATAAGAAGACAGATCCAAGAGTTCTTTCTTGGATTGAACAGAGAAAGTGTTTCCTTAGAATGAAATACAATGGACCGATTACTGATGGTTCATTACACAAAGGAAAGCTATGTCCGCAGTTCAAGTATCTTGCTCACATTATGTTACATGTGTTTGGATCAGTGAGTGGAGGTTATGACGTAATGAGAAAGAGTATTAGCTCTTTGATGGTTGCCCTAATCTTGAACAAGCCTTTCAATGTATCTGGAATGATACTTGAACATATGCTGGAACCACTCAGAGGATTGAAGAATAAGAAGTTTCTGTTATATCCGAGATTCCTGCAGATGATATTTGATGAAAAATACAAGAATTTGAGAAGAGATCCTACTCAGATAGTCGTTCAGGATCACATGAATCTGAATACTTTAGTAAGAATGAAGGGCTACAAAGGCGTACCAATGAATGAGAGACCACCATTGAAAAACCTGTTTGGTCATCTGATCAATCCAGGATATGTAGATCCAGGTACTGATAAAGTCAGGCATGATAACAGTGAATCTGATGAAGACAATCCTTTATGCCCTATTGATCCTGAGGCAAAAAGGAAAAGGCAAGTAGTGAATGTTGGTGCGAAGAGTGATAAAGGGAAAGGGAAAGAAAAGGAGGATGATATTGTTAAACCACCAAAGAAGAAATCTCATAGACAGAAAAGTGTTGCGAAGAAAGGTACTCACTTGGTGGATGAAGAATCAATGGATTTAGAAAAAAATCAAGTTGAAAAGAGATGGGATTCAGATAATGAGACTGTTAAGAGCACCACGCCCAAGGCCACTGTGGCTGGTGAGTCCGAAAGTCTTAACAAATCTGTAGAAGAACAGAGGATGAAAAGTCCGATTGCATTGGATGATATAGATGAAGGTTTGGGATTGGGATCTGAAGATTTTGGAGGATCGCCAAAGATGGGAGAGAAACAGAAAAAGCCTACATATAAGAAGAAAGAAAAGGCTGAGAAAATTGTAAAGCCGATGCAGAAAAGAGCTAAAGACATTGAGAATCTAATTGCTGAGAAGAAAGTTCCTGCAGCATCTAGCTCTAAGTCTCCCATGACATCCCCAGTGGCAAAGAAACAGAAAACATCATCTGCTGCTGAGCAAACTGTACTGCCAACTGATGATTTTAATGCTGCTTTAGACAGAGTCTTGCAAAAGCTAAAGAAACAAAAGACTCCAGTTGCTAAAGCTTCAACACCAAAGGTTGCTTTAGATAGTGATGTAATGAATGCAGTAAACCAGAAGCTTGCAGATATTATGAAGATCATTAATCAGCAACAAGCAGAGATAGAACAATTGAGAAAGAATGACAAGAAGATGCTGGATGTAGTTGTCTCTTCACAGGAAAATCAAGAAGGTTTGCAAGCTAAGATTAAACAACTTCAAGCTGAGAATCAGAAGTTGTTATCACATAAGCAGAGAAATACGAGAAGGTATATTAACTTGAGGCTTGAGAACAAAAAGCTGAAAGAAACGAACAAGAGCATGAACAATTTAATTAAAGATCTATACTCGAAAGCTCCACAACTGAAAGCTGAAGAGGAGGATAAAGATCCTGAAGAAGAAGAGGTAGATTTTGAACCATCTGACGAAGAAGAAGAAGATGATGAATTGGAAGAGGATGCCGGTGATGCTCCTAAGAGGAAAGATGATGGTGATGATGATGGTTCAGGTGATGATAATAGCTCTGCTGCTAGTGATGATGATGACGATGATGATGATGATACTGACAAGTATAAGTATGAAAAGAGAGGATCAGGTAAAAACACAGGAGAGTCTAGTTCGAAAGCTCCTGGTGGCACTACTGACGATGATAATATTTTCTGGAATGAGAAATTAAGAGCTTTATCTGAAGAGGATAAGAAACTATATCGCCAGATGTTGACTGACAGAGTCTGGACGATAGAGATGACTGGTAGGTTTCCAGAAATATTTGAGTCAAACGATATGCATTTTGAGTTGGAATATAATGATCATGATCTGGAAGACGGAGAAGTTTCTGCAGCCGTGTCGAAAGAGATATTAGAAGGACTGGCGAAACAGGTTGGTAAATCTCTTGAGGAGTTGATGAGTGAGAACCAGATACCGAATATACCTGAGAAAGAAGCAGGTAATCACTCTGAGAGATGTTCCAGTGTTTGAAGAGGTAGAGATGGAGGATATTACGAGTGAGGAATATCCAGAATACTTCAAGAATGATAAAGATTCTGGATTTCCTGAGTTCTCTGATGAATTGTTGAGCCATGCTGAGAAACTTGCTCGTGAAAAGAGTAAAAAGTTTGTTGAATAAGTGTTTCCAGATTGTCAAAAGCCAAATACTGAACAATCTGATGCTTTGAAAAAGAAGCTAACCATCCAAAGACTGAAGTTCAAGGTAGTTTCTACAAATTCCATAATTAACTATTCAAAGGCAAAGCTCTTGGCTGGAAGTATTTGAGACAGCTGAAGTGTGTCGCTGTGAAATGGGAGAAAGGAATTTTGCACTTTAACAGATTCCACGACATTAAGACACTACCATACTGGGCTGTTCGCGATATCTGCAGACATGAAATGTCAGGTGCTTCAGTAAACAACCATCTCGTTGGTTACTTTGCAGATCGCATGGCAAGGGAGAGCAGAACGAAGTGAAATGTGTTTACCCCACAGTATCCGAAGAGGATAGTTCATAAGAAGGAGATAGATGAGATAAAGGGGTTGCCCAAGGTGACTTTGAAGTATAAACCACCAAAAGTGTTGAAGCATATTCCTTTGATGTCGATTCCACAACACTTTTCGAAAGATTTTATGTGGTGGTACTATGACTGGAAGACAACAGAGGCTATTATTGTTCTGAAGGATGGTATGAAGGATTTTAAGAAGATTCATATCTTTGACCCGATGTGGTTAATAAATTGCTCACACGAGGATATCATCATGCTATACTATAATCCTATTTACTGTCAAGAGAAAGACAGTGAACAGGCATCCAAATATCAACGTGTGGTATTTCTATGTTTTGCGTGGGATGTCAACGCAGGTTGTGATTTTGATAAGAAGCTGGGGAAGTTTGTTAAGATTCAGAATGTTGAAAAGAAGAAACAGAAACAAACTTATGAACCAGTGATGACGAAAGAACTAAAGACGTTATTGCGTATCAAACTGATGAACAAGACTATGGATGAAGAGCGAAGGCTGAAGCAATTCAAGAAATAGTCGAGGGGGAGTTTGTAGATACACGAAAGTGTGACTAGTGCTATTGAATTGCGAATTCTAAAATGTATAATTGTTATCGAGTGGTCGAAGGTGGAAAGTAAACGGTCGAAGGAAGAAACAGACGGTCGAAGGTAGACTCTGGGAGGTTGAAAGTAAATCTGTTTGTATATATGTCCAAGTTCGCCCTATATGAACGATCGAACCTGCACATTCGACCAAGCTATTTGGACGAATGTGCAGGTCTATATAAGGCAAACTCATTTTTGAATGTTTAATTTTTGGTCATTTTGTTTTCCCTCCAAGAGTGTGTTTCTCCCTAGGGTTCTTGTCAAGTCTGTAACTGATTAATATCATTATAAACAAGCTTTTGAAGTGTAAATGATTATGATTATGAATGAAATGAATGTGTTTATGATGATTTGTGTGTTTTGAACTTGTTTGATCATATTCTTTGTTGATTAGCCGATCCTATACGCATACAAAAGTATTGATCATAAGATGTTCCTTTACTGATTCCAACTCAGTATTGGTGACAAGAAGAGATATTTCAAGCAAGGCCTTCAAATCCATGAATGAACTGAAAAATCTATCAACACAAGACTTGCTTACTGTAAGTCCAGAATCCTCTCTACCGGGTATCAAACACGTACACAATCAAAGGCGGAAACAATGAATGTGTAGAAAAGAACAAAGAAGGAACATCAAATGCTTGCTTATATTAAAAGTGCACACGACTTCTTGAGTCGTCTGGTACATGTACGAGCTTCAACAAAACAAAAGACAAGCAACTAAAAACAAGCTAAAGAACCCCCTATTTATAGATACATAGGGCGGTCAACATACATGGGCCAATAAGGCCGAAACCCATAACAAAACCCAAGACAACGCAAACCTCTAAAATCTAGCCCAACAATATACCCCTAGGTTTGTGTTGACTTGTGGTGTCTCTACCGCTTCTTGCTGCGCTTCTTAGAACTCTTCTTCTTTTTCTTCATTGCCCTCTTCCATTCTTCAGGCGACTTGCCAACATATGGACCAAACAGTTCAGTTTCCACTCTTCCTCTTCTATCAGATGCCAACCCCAGTCTATCAACCTGAGCTACAACACTGGTGAATGATTTCGCACAAACTTCATAAGTGGGATCACACTAAATCTGATGTCTAGCTAGAACTTGAATGTCTTCAGAATGCAAACTCATCAGATCTCTAGCGTCAGATATTCTAAACCCATCACTATCACAGACGATCACTGCAGATGCAGAAGTAGGATCATAAACCCGGAACCTCATATCCTTCAAGCATCCCCTATCCATTGGCTTGGTCAAAGGAATGGTCTTCAATTTTTCAGTAGGTGGCCACTGAACCGTCTTGAAAGGTTTTCCATCAGCACCTCGCACACCTTTATACTTCACCAACATAGAGCTTGCAGTCTTCATATCCTTGAAATTCACATTCGCTTGCTCCTGAATCTTCTTATGAAACGTGAGTCCAATCCCATTTCTTGGATTTCTCGTCTGATTTATGAAAGGAGCTCTTGCAAGTTCTGTCAAATCAATCTTGGTCCAGGAGTTGAATGCAGAAGTAGAAGCATAGTATTCAACCGCTCCATTGCCTCTATGAACAACAAACACTCCCTTATCATCATTATATCTCCAACACTCTATTCCAGTTCGATTACCATAAGTATCATATCGATCACTGGTAATTGTCACATATCTTTCAGGATGCTCCTCCATTGGGTCAATAGATGGCACAGCTAAATTCTTGAGAACATAGGCACTTCCAGGACAACGATCTCTCACTCTGGGAACCTGATCTTCGAAATATTTCTTCATGTGTTCTTCATGTTCTTTTTCTGATCTTTCACGTTCAGCAGGAGTCAATACTTTGTCAACAAAAGATGATGTCTGAAAATTCTTTTCCAAACTTGTTCTCTAGTTTCTGAGTCAAGCTGAGTAATCTAGCTGAAACATCACCCAATCCAGTTTCCAATTCAGTAATCTTTTGATCTTTTTCAGTGATCGTCTCCATCAAACTCTGCACCCAGGCAGTTAGCCATACAATCTCAGTCTCCAGCTTCAGCACTTTAGCTTGCAATCTGTGAACATCCACTTTAGCAAAAACATCTTCATCACTGTCAATCTCTTCTTGATTTGCCTCTCTCTCTCTCTCTCTTCCGTTGTCAGAAATTCAACATCCACACGTTTTCCCTGTTCTTTATCAGCTAGAAAGGCCATTTGAGCTCTCTGAAATGCTTCTTCATCAAACAAAACCTTACTCAGACCAGAAGCACCAGAAGATCCAGCTTCCTCATTTAGTCTCCCAGTGATTGGTGCCTTGCTCATGAATTGAGAAAAAGCTTCGGTTGAATATCAGGTGAAGCACCAGCATCAGTCATGAAAGTGTCAGCAGCAGCAGAAACAGTCTCATTAACAGAAACAGAAACATCAGCAGTAACATTCAACCATGGATCTCTTCTCCTTCTCTTCCTTGGCCTTAAATCAGAATTGGGGTCTTCAGCAACTTCAGTATCAACAAATGTCTCGACTGCAACATCAGATGGAGGAATCCTTTGTTCAGCCTCTCGAACGGTATTTAATATGCATGAAAGCACTTCTGCTTGAGGAATAACAGTCTCAGAAGCAGTAGTGTCAGGAGCTTCAGTCACGATCTCTTCTCCAATCAACTCTGTCTCAGCTTCGGATACTGACTTTATTTCAGCATTTTCAATAATAAAGTCATCTATCTCATCGTCATTTAGATCATCAAAATCAAAATTCTCAAACTGATCGTCGTCATTTCCCACGGTCTTCTCATCATCTTTACTTTCAACCTCATCTTCACTTTCCACCTCAGTCAAATCAACATTTTCAGGAGGAGAACGTTGTTCAGTGGGTTGTGGTTCGACAATCTGAACATCATGTTCTTCAGCAACAAGAGCAGATGGCAAGTCTGATGCTTCTTCTACAATCTCACTAAACTTTCCAAACTTAATCAGCGGAAGTTTCCCGGTAAAAACCTGCCTTGAGTCTTTACGGACCTGCCTAATTAACCCAAAGATTAGAGAAGACATGCATTTATTATCATATGTTTCAACTGTCCTCTCGAGCTTTGGATACTTGGATTCTAGAATCATCTACACAAATCTTGGAAACTTGTAAAAATACTTCTTGTTGAGGGTCTTCACATTTGTCAACATGTCCTCAAAGATGCACTTTGAGTAATTGTAATCCCATTCCTCAATCAACGCCGCTATCCCAGAAGCGTATTTCACTCCCATCTGATCTAGTCCACTTTTGTTACCACCCAAGCTAGCCAAAAACATATGTACTAATAGCCTCCAATAGTTTGGAAACAATTTCTTCAAGTATGGTGGTGTTGATAGTTCACCTTCATACCCCATCCTTTGCAGCACAGGAACAAGTTTATCTTTTGAAAAACTAACAGGATCCTCTGGAGAGTCACCAAAAGGTAAAACGTCTCGATCATCTTGCTACGAAATAGTCACCTCAGTTCCCCGAACCCTTGAACGAATCACAGTATCTCTCTTGTTAGCCGCTGAGTTGTCCCAAAATTCAGTGATCCAGTCGGTGAGAACAACTGGGTTTTCTCTCATAGCGTGTCAAACTCTACACGTGTTGAGCCCCACAATCAAAGACTTGAATTCCTGCATATACTCTTCAGGAGGATCAGATAGATAGCACACAACATTGTGACTGTTCTCGAACTTGGGCACATGAGGAGTTGTCATTTCTGCACAAAACAAATTGGATTAGACATCAAGATTTAAACGTCAAGATTTTTAAGAAATTAAAAACATGGTTTTATGGGGCCCCTTCTTTCAGATTTCCAAGGATATTCGGGTCCATATTGATGTCTGTTTAAGGTCCGTTGGGCTTCACATCAACGAACAGGCCCAAAACATGTGAGTTCGAGTCATTCAGGGGTCTTTGAGGGTAGTTTGGTAAAAATACAGGTGAGTTCAAGGTGGTGGATTAAGTTTAAGGGCACTTTGGTCATTTACAGTCTGAGTTCGATGAGTAAGTATGAGTTCAAAGGCATTTTGGTCATTTGCCGTCTGAGTTCGATGACCAGGTCTGAGTTCAAGGGCATTTTGGTCATTTGCCGTCTGAGTTCGATGAACAAGTCTGAGTTCGAGGGCATTTTAGTCATTTGCCGGCTGAGTTCGATGACCAGGTTTGAGTTCGAGGGCATTTTGGTTATTTGATGTGTGAGTTCGACTGAAAGGATAGAGTTCGAGGGCAGTTTGGTAAATCTCCCTCATCTAAGGTCGAACTCCCAACGCGTGGAGGTCACGTGCCACTTCGAACTCGAGTTCCCAGGTGCGTGAAATTCACGCGCCGCCGTCTGGACCACTCGAACTCCCCCATTTCGTCGCCGCTTGATCATTTCTTCGCCTATGTCGAGCTTTCACACCTGCAAATGAACAAAGCACAACTATTCCCAAGACAAAACAACATTATATTGAGGAATTACCTTCTAATCTTCTTGATAATCTGGATGAACAATAAAACAATGATGAAACTTTGATCGCTGATCATGTGGGTGTGTGAGAGAAGAAAGAGAAATTTTGATTTGTTTTTGTGATTATGAAGTGCCGCCCCACCTTTTTGTTTAAACGAGATTTTGTGTGGCCCACCAAACGTGTGGTGGGCCCATCTCGTATCCCAATGCCCATTTGAAATCATTTGAGGTATGTTTTGCAACCGGGTCCAAGTCAGATCATGAACTGGCCTAACGTAAACTTAGCTAAAATTATTTAAACGAGACACTGAAGAAAATTTATTTTGTCACGAGATCAAATCACTGTGTTTCTGGCCGAGCTACACTTATCAACTCTAATCTACTTCAGTTGGTCTTAGCAATTGCCAGTATATTTGTCCCCTTAAACTTATTTCCTTAGGCCTTCTCGTATGATGATCTGTGATATTACTTATCATGTTTTGGTATATTTGGTACGAACTCTCAAGCAAGTCACAATCAAATCCTAGAATATCAAGTGGTACACTCCATCATGCAAGCAGTTTCCCTACCGCCTATTTTCACAGTATCTGTTCTAGAATTTTGAAACCTTGACTGGGACTGGATTGAGAGAAGAGAAGAATAGATCAATGAGAGATTTAGGATAATATACAAGTCAGATGATTTATCAAATGACAAGGTCTCTGGGTTTTGGACTCTAGAGGGTCTGTTTTATGATATCCTGACTGTGTCCAGGTTAGCATATATCTGGATGCAGCAGAGGACCAGCCAATCTTTGGACACTGAGGTCTCTTTTAGGTGAAGGATGATCTATAGCACGACAACGAAAAACTAGGTCAGCATATATCTGGATGCAGCAGAAGCTTTCGTTGCCTAGCATCTCCAGGTCTTTGCTTACACAAAACAGAGGAGATACACGAGTTTTTCAGAAAAGGTTTCAGACCTAGACCACAGTGTTATGCTTCGGGACATCACACAAGCATTCAAATAGAGATTGTACCTGGTTCCAAGTGATGTTCCTTACTGAGGTCGTGTCTTTATCTTTAAGTGCTTCACAAGATCATTAACATTTCAGCCTTCAGGACTAAGCCTACCAACATATCACACTAGAGCCAAACTATTTCGATACACGTCTTACATGTGTCAGCCTTAATCCAACTTGTGAAAGTTCATTTCATCTCTCGTTTTTGACACTAAAAATGTTTTGATCTTTTCGTAGGACACACCCCCCTAACTTTGTGCTTAAAATAAGAATTTAAAGCACAAATTTACAAACCTAAGACTAAGAAAAAACCAAAAGACCCTTTTTTTTAAGAAGACTAGTTCAGTCCTCAAAATGGACCATTTTGTGCAGTTCAGATAGAGCTTCAAAGCGAGCTCGATTACCAGGTTTAGTAAAAAGATCTGCGACATTGTCGTCAGTGTGAATGTGTGTAGGCACAATTAAACCTTGGTTAAAAGAGTCTTGGATGAAATGTTCTTTTATGGCAATGTGTTTTACTTTTGAAAATTGAACTGGATTTTTCACAATTTGGATAGCAGCATCATTATCACAATAAATAGGAGTAAGAGAGAAATCCAAACCGTAATCTACCAACTGATGTTGTATCCAGATAACCTGAGAACAGCATGCGGAGCCAGCCACATCTTCAGCTTCCGCTGTTGAGACAGATACTGTTTGCTATTTCTTACATTGCCATGCAATAAGCTGATCGCCTAAGAATTGACACCCCGCAGAAGTAGATTTCCTGTCAATGTCACAACCTCCAAAATCGCTGTCAGAAAAAAGCATGTAATTTAAAAGGAGAATCCCTAGGATACCAAAGACCAAATCTGGGTTTCCCTTAAGGTATCTAAAGATTCTCTTGACAGCATGTAAATGAGAAGTTTTAGGATTAGCCTGATAACGTGCGCATTGACACACAGCGAACATGATGTCTGGTCTGCTAGCAGTCAGGGACATTAGCGAACCAATCATTGAATGATAGAATGTTTCTTCTACGGCTTCTCCTTCCAGATCTTGAGTGAGACCTGGTCTCTCAGACATTGGTGTGTCAGCTGGCTTTACATCATTTAAGCTGAATTTTGCAAGAATGTCATCCACATATTTACCTTGATGAATCAAGATACCCTTAGAGTTTTGACGAACTTTCAGACCTAAGAAAAAGGTCATTTCACCAAGAGCACTCATCTCAAACTGCTTTTTCATCACCTCTTCAAATTCCTTGCATAGTGCATCATTGGTGGAACCAAAGATGATATCGTCTACATAAATTTGCACCAGAATACGATCGTCATTCACTGTCTTGACGAATAGAGTCTGATCAATAACACCACGAGTTTATCCATTAGCAAGCAAGTGTTCAGTCAAGGTAGCATACCAAGCACGAGGTGCCTGATGTAACCCATACAACGCTTTGTCTAGTTTGTACACATGCTCTGGATATTTTGGATTTGTGAAACCCGGTGGTTGACCAACATAGATCTCTTCCTTCACAGTTCCATACAGAAACGCTGTTTTGACATCCATCTGATAGACAGTAAATACCTTAAACGATGCATAAGCAAGGAATATTCTGATTACTTCCAACCTCGCAACCGGTGCATATACCTCATCATAATCTAGTCCCTCAATCTGTTTGAACCCTTGCACAACCAACCTAGCTTTTTTTCTTACAATTACCCCACTATCATCTCGTTTGTTTCGGTAGACCCACCTCGTGCCAAGAGGTCGTTTTCCTGGAGGCAGTTCAACTAGCTTCCAAACCTTCAGTTTCTCAAACTGATTTAGTTCATCTTGCATCACATCAACCCAACTTGGTTCTCGCA
The DNA here is from genome assembly GCA_028751855.1 of Ambrosia trifida. Taxonomy (NCBI): domain Eukaryota; kingdom Viridiplantae; phylum Streptophyta; class Magnoliopsida; order Asterales; family Asteraceae; genus Ambrosia; species Ambrosia trifida. The sequence continues at coordinate 27,069,290 of CM054129.1, read as the reverse complement.
TGGCCATAGTAGTAGACTTTGGCTCAATTTGTGAAATGAAGCACGAGTACAAGCATTTGTTGATGTCACTAGTTTGACTCCTTGTTAGAACACCTGCATCTACTGGACCAATGATGTTTTCCAGTGGGTGATCTCGTTAAACGCTTGTAGGAATGGCTATGTCTGGAACTGAAGAATCTCTAGGTAGAACTGTAGCACCACCCGTTGCAGTCTCGTCTACAGTATCAGGATCAACTTCGACTGCGTCATTATGCTCCACCGTGCACTCAATAGGAATGTGATCATGGAACTGAAGTGTCATAAGACAAATTTTCATCATCTGCCTGCTGCACAGGATCCGTAGTGGAAATGAATGGTTCTGCAGGAACTAAGAGTGGTTGTGTTGATGAAGATGTAGGTACAACATCCCCCTCATCCTTTGCATTATCAATCACGGAGGATGGGGTTCCAGCAGTGGAAGTTGAGGAACCTGTGAAACCTGTATTCACACCACTAGAAACATCGACAAAAATACGAAAAGATCGAAAGAGAGTTTCATAGTCAAATAACCAGTCTGGACCCACTCTAGCATCTGTTGCATTTTCTTCAAGCCAACGCACATCAAACGACTCTACGATTAGCCAAGTTTGTTTGTTGTAGACCCTATATGCAGTCTTGCCAGCATAACCGACAAAATAACAGTCGTCAGCTTTCGCATCAAACTTTGGTGTAGCGTCCAGATGCAACAGTGTACACGGACAACCAAAAGCACGAAAATACTTGACGGGGGGTTTAGTACCAAACAACACTTTGTAGGGTGTTTTCATTTGAGCTTTGTTGACTTGAACTCGGTTCTGCACATAGCAGGTTGTGTTAACAGCCTCCGCCCAGAAGAATGTCAGAAGTTGTAAGTCACACAACATTGTGTGGGCAGCTTCAATTAAGGTGCGATTTCTTCTTTCAGCGACTCCATTCTGCTGTGGTGTCCTTGCTGAGCTGAATTGACGAGCAATCCCTTTCTGAGCACAGTAATAGTTTAACTCTGCATTCTTGAATTCAGTTCCGTTGTCACATCAAATGTCCTTTACCTTCAAGTTGGTCTGATTCTCCATCAATATGATAAACTGTTTTACTATTTCTGCAGTCTCACTCTTGTTAGCCAAAAAGAAAACCCAAGTAAAACGTGAGTAATCATCAGTTATTACTAAACAATATGCTTTATGAGAAATGTTGAGTACATTCACTGGGCCAAATAGGTCCATATGAAGTAATTTCAGTAGAGAATCAATAGTGTTTACCAACTTGGAGCAATGTGGTTTTTTATGATGCTTTCCTCTGGCACATGCAACACATTTTTCAATTGTTATAAAATCACGTACTGGCAAATCCCTTACTAATCCCAGTTTGGCCACTCGGTTCAAGTTATTAGCATTTGCATGTCCAAGGCGACGATGCCATAGAATTGCAGTATTTCGAGACACTTTTGAGAAAAGACATGTGACGTTGTCAGAGGGAGGTTTGTTCATGTCAATGACATAAGCATCACCTCGACGTTCCGATTTTAGTAACACCCATTCATATGGAATGACGACTCTAGGTTTCAATATTAAACATCCTTTGTCAGTGAAATGAGTTGAGTAGCCATTATCATAGATTTGTGACACACTTAGTAAACTATGCTTTAATTCAGGAATATAATTTACCTTATTGAACTGGAGAGCACCATTTCTTACCGTTCCTCTTTGTGTTATTTGACCCTTCTCACCTCCTGCAAAGGAGACAAACCCACCATTGAAAAATTCGACATCGGTAAGCTGGGATAAGTCTCCTGTCATGTGCCTTGAACAGCCACTATCAATGTACCAGAGACAAATGATAGTCCTCCACAGTCGTTCCTACACATGATGCGGGATCAGTTAGTTATAGGAACCCAGGCCATAGTTGTTTTGGGTACACCGTTGGTATCCATATATTGGACTTTTATCCATTGCATGTCAGCAGGTGAAACATTAGCACAGAGATTAGATTTATCATTCACAGAACAAGAAGAACCTACAGACGGGGAAGAGATTGGAATAGAGCATTTTGGTTTCCAGTGAAATTTGTTTTTAGACAACATTCTTTTGTTCGAACTAGATTCTGCCATGTCATTCAGAGTCTGAGAATTTAACCTTTTACCAGACTGTTTGAACCTTTTATTTCTATTCCAATCACCATCAGAAGGCTTCACCTTGGATTTGTCATTCCGCATTGCCTTAGGCTTCTCAACCTTCATTGGCTTGGTATGATTATGATTCCCGTTTGGAGCCTTTCGATGTTTCCAGCTTGCAAGATTTTGTTGATTTGTTTTACAATTTCTGGCAATATGTCTTGGGATTACACATATGTAACATGTCTGAAGTTTTACATGTGGATCCCCCTGAGATCTTGCAGACTTTCCAGGCTCAAAGAGCTTGGAGACATCTCTATACCTGTGTGATGCTGTTTTGGAGTACAGTGTCCTTTGTATTGAAAAATTCTGTTTTTCATATTTTGGTAAAACCTGTTTTGGTGGGACATATTTCCCTGTCCGTTCTGTACTGGATTGTTTAACCAAAAGATTTTTCGTTTTATCATAAGCATTTGGCAAAATAACAGAATCTGAATGAACAAACAAAGAGTCAGACGAAAAGTCACAAGGTGTTATGCTCAAAACAAACGAGCCCACACAAATATTTTTGTCCTTATCAGAAATTGAGAAATTGTTTTTCTGATTTTTATTATTAAATGCAAGTGAATCAGAGTCACCGACTTCATCCCCATCATCTACCCAATCCTCAACAATCACATTTTCTGCACAAGAATCAACCAAAGTAGTAATTCACATTATCAGAAACATCAAAGAAATTTTTTGTAGAGAAGTTTTCAGCCATAGAAGAAGTAGGAGATTCAGAAGATATTGAGCACGTTTTTTCTGAATCAAATGAGTTTGAAGTAGATACAGAAACATATTCATTCACTTTGGACATGTCCTCAGATGATTTGGTGGTTTCACATGACTGATAGCTAGATGAGTAAGTCTTTCCTGAGTCTGGATCAGAGTCGGACTCAGGTTCAGTCACTGATGAATCATCTGAGTGAGACTTAGAATCGGTCAGATTAATTTCACTGTTCGCTCTTTGCTTTAGACAAAGCTCCCTAATTTGCTTCATGAAATCAAACTCATAGCTCACATTTGAGTTTACTGGGTGGTCGGAGCAGGAATTGGTTCACTAACTTGTATGTATTCATGTTTAGACTCTTTAGAAACACACAATGATTCATCAGATTCAGATGAAGAAGGAACCTCATCTTTGCTAACCTCAAAAACTCTATCAACCTCTTTATTTTTCTCATAATTTAATGTCTCAGTATGCTTTGAAACATCTTGAGACTTGAAAAATGTTTTTGAAGGAGCATGCTCTTACTTAGATTGTTTTTGTTTAGGTTTAGAGATTCTAATTAGGATTGATGCAGGTTTAGTGACTTCAACTTGATCCCGTGATGGTCGACTGGTTGGCTCTTCTATTGGTGGACCGTATCCTTTCACAGGAAGAGCCAACAGTTCTTCATCCGACATAGGAATTGAGGAATAATTTTCATTGAAAGGTGGAGGAATTTCCACAAATCCAATGCCCTTATTTCTCACTTCCTTTGGTCTGTACTTTAACTGGGTATTGATCATTTTTTCAACTTTAGGACTAGAGCAATCGAATTTTTTGAAATGAAAATCTGCATTTTCAAATTTTGATTTTAAGTCGATCAATTCCGCGGTCAAAGTGTCAGGCAGTCGTTTGAAGTGTAAATATCGACATTTATGATCACTCACCTCCTGATGCAAACGCTTGATATCAAGTTTTTGTTTTTCGACCATTTCTTTATAGGAGTTAAATTTCTTTTTAATGTCCCAAGTGGCCATCTTTTCATACTCAAGCTGTTTGTATGCAGAGAGAGTTTCTTCTCTAAAACCCTTAATTTTAAGTTTACGCCTTTCAGTGCAACATGATTCAGCTAAAGTTTCAGAATGTACCTCAGCCGCTGATGGAACATAATCGTCATCCATTTGTGCCATGAGTGCCTTGTACACAGTATCTTCAACAATCTTCAGATCCTCCATTTGAGAAGACCAATCCCATCCACCTCCTGATTGAGCGACCATGGCTTTGTTGGAGTTAGAGGATTCAGATCCAGTGTGGGTGGTAGATGATTGACTTCTCGGAGTTGCAGTGGGAGAAGCGGCTGCAGGAGTAGAATTGTCTACTTCTTTCTTCGGCTTGGTGCATTCATGAGCAAAATGTCCAAGTTCATCACAGTTATAACAACGCATCTTCATCTTGTCCCAACCCAATTTCTTTGTTGGGTTTTCCCATACATTTCTTCCAGTCTTCTTCACAAACTTATTTGCTCTATGCACCACCATAGCTATCTGCCAAGTCAAGTCCATCTCTTCAATATCATCTTGATTAACGTCATTTAAGTCACATGCTCCAATATCTTTCGCAGTAAGTTGACTTGTCAGAAAAGCATTATAGCAATTCATGAATCCAGCAAATAAACCTAAGTTACTTTCAAGCTCCTTTGGAATTTTGACTACTGACAAAGGTGCAGCTGAAGAAAGTGAAGCAGATGACGAAGGTCCAGCAAAGGTGGCTGCAGAGGAAGCAGGCATAGCTGACCCTTTTGAAGCACTGAGTGCAAACATAGGTGGATACGAAGATCCACTTTTTGGGTAAGAGTACAACGAGGGACGCTGAGGTTCTTGCTGAGACATTAGGGCATTGCTGGGAGTTGCGATGATTGCATTATTATAACTGGCAGTCTAAGTCATGTATCGTTGCCTGTCATCAAGGTCATAGGACTTGATCAAGGATATGGTCTCAGAAAGAGTGAGTCTTGCTAAATCTTTGGTTCTCTTGATAAGGGTTACATTTGAGTCCCAACTCCTTGGAAGAGTATTTAGCAGCTTTTTGTTCATAACGGAGTTATCTACCACCATATCATTTGATTTCATCTCACTCACTAAAGCCACAAAACGCTGGATCTGGCTTTCAAGTGATTCTCCAGGAATGTGATTGAAAGCGTTAAACTTCTGACTCAGCATCTCCCTTCTGCTTTCTTTCATTTCTTCATTTCCCTTGTACAGATTCTCAAGAGCTTCCCAAAGTTCTTTGGCAGTGGCATTGTCACGAACTCCAATTAATACTTCAGATGAAAGTCCTTGATGAAGATAAGCAATTGCTCTTTCATCAATATCAGTCTTTTCATGATCTTCATCAGTATACATACTCTTTGGTTTGATAGCAATGGCTCCATTTATTTCGTTAACCACATAAGTGATCACACAGGGTCCGTTCAAGATAGATCTCAGAGCCTTTGCATCTTTAATTATCATAACTTGAATAAATCTGAACTTCCACTCAGAATAGGACATTCCAAGTTGAAGAACAGGTATCTTCTGATGTGTGCCAACGACAGCTTTCATGGCTTTATCCACTTGAGCAGCTACAAGTAATTGATCAGTATTAAGTCCGTTAAAATTTGTTTGGTTAACCATTTGATCCATTTCTGAAAAAAAATTTAAAGTTATTAGTGCAGATTTATATGGCTTAATTTTAGTCCAACAGTTATTGAAGTCCAGTCCAATATAGTAGGTCGAACACCAATCAGTTCGTCGAACTTAGGCTAAGGTTGAATTCAGGCAAAAGGTCGAATTCAGGCAGTATGTCAAACTCAGGCAGTAGGTAGAACTCAGGCCAATAGGTCGAACTCAGGCAAATAGGTCGAACTCAGGCAAAAGGTCGAACTCAGGCCAATAGGTCGAACTCAGGCCAATAGGTCGAACTCATGCAGTAGGTCGAACTCAGGCCAAACGGGTTGAACTCAGCAGATGGTCGAACTCAGGCCAAGCAGGTCGAACTCAGTAGATGGTCGAACTCAGGCCAAGCAGGTCGAACTCAGCAGATGGTCGAACTCAGACCAAGCAGGTCGAACTCAGGCCAATCAGGTCGAACGCATTTTTAATATGAAAACCTGCAAAAGATTAGCAACAAACTTTCCAAGTTTTGCGAAAGATTTTTAAAACTTTTAATGAGATAATCAAGCAATAAAAACCATTCCTTTTTAAAAAGGGATTATCCCCTTAATTGTAGCAAACACGTTTGACTTTCAATAAACTCGGATCAAAACGAATTTTCTTATGAAAATTTTGAACGAAGAACATTCATACACATAATCAAGAAACACGAGACAAATCTGCACAAAATGACACGATTAGAAATAACATATAATTATGAAATCGATATGAATCAAAAACCATAAAATCAACCTTTTTCGCAACAATATCTTCTTTGATCTTTTCCTTTTTGATACCACAACCGAGCCTTCGAAAGACTTCTTAGGCTCTGATACCAATTGTAAGTCCAGAATCCTCTCTACCGGGTATCAAACACGTACACAATCAAAGGCGGAAACAATGAATGTGTAGAAAAGAACAAAGAAGGAACATCAAATGCTTGCTTATATTAAAAGTGCACATGACTTCTTGAGTCGTCTGGTACACGTACGAGCTTCAACAAAACAAAAGACAAGCAACCAAAAACAAGCTAAACAACCCCCTATTTATAGATACATATGGCGGTCAACATACATGGGCCAATAAGGCCGAAACCCATAACAAAACCCAAGACAACGGAAACCTCTAAAATATAGCCCAACACTTACAATTCAACATCTAGAACGTCAACAAGGATCTCTCACTGATGAACAGCTGAATCAACTAAAGAATTCCATGTTCAAAGAAATATGGAAGATAGTTGAAGACAGAAGAAGAAAGCAATAAGGAATTAGATAAGGTTTTGGCTTCATCAATCCAGGGGGAGACTGTAAGGACAGAAAGGATTGAGGAAACCACTTTTGCAAACCTTATTCTAATTCATACTTCTGTCAAATTATTCTAAGTATAGAACTACTGAAGAAAGAAGACACAAGTACTGAAGAAGGATTCAACAAGTACTGAAGAAGATAGATCAGAAGTTCTAAAGTCAAACCAGACAAGTCTACTGAAGAACTACTGAAGACAAACTACTCATCAGTAGTTTGTCATTCATCAGCACTTGTAATAGAATCTTTCCACCGCCCTTATGTTTCAGTAGTTTAATTGTTTATTATTACTTTATCTTTTTGTACAAGTTCCAAGACCGCAACTTGTTGCAGACTTGATTTTGTAACAAGGTTCATGCATTAGTAAGTCTATAAATAGATGGGTTCATCCCTCTGTTTTAGACATTGATTTTAATTGAAAGCTGAAATCCTTCAAAGCTCATTCTTGTTATTTCCATTTCATTAACTAAGACTCTATCTACTTATTTATTGTCATCTGCATTCAATACTTAGATTCTCATTAAACTTGCCTTTAGTTTGCAAACATCCAGGGGGTGTAATAACTCCTGTTGATAGTGAAACTTTATTAAACTTATTCCGCTGTGCAAATCTGATTAAGCTTGCTAAAAACATAAAGTGTTCACAAGCAAGTAAACTGACAAAGAGCATACTGATCCAACATAATTTTTTTTTACATTGACTAGATCAAAATACGCGTTTTAAGAGTGGCCATGTGTATCACGTTAATTACGATAATTACATCCCATAAAGTTAAAGTTCTAGCCTTTGAAACATGAGATTCACGGAAGCCGACAAGACATATCGTTCGGTTCTTCAAAAACTTGCTTGATCTTCATCTAAGCTCAACATAAACGTAACTGGGGTTAAACATGCATAAAATTGTTAATTGGGTCGCGAAAGTGGAAAACATGGAATAATTTTTTTCGAGGACAAGCCCCGCCGTAGCCTACGGGTGGTAACCATAGGTTACGGCTGAGAGCTTCTGCCCCCATATCGACATGTGAATCGTAGCTTACGGCTAGCCGTAAGCTACGGTACAGATCGAGCTGCTGAATTGCCTTGTTTCGCATATTCAAAGCGACTTGAAATTTATCCTTATAAGACCATGAGTGATCCTAATATGATCCTAAGAGTTCGTTATTATCGCTTGTGCAAAGCTAAATGTTGGCATACCATTTGGGAGGTTTGTTTCATGATTTTCAGTACCCAAACCATTCGACGTACCCTTTGAGTTAAACCTTCTCACTTTTTATTATAGTCAATTCAAGTCTTGTCTTTATTACCTATGCAAGTTCATACCTGCAATTGTAACTTACCAATTCGTTCTTGCATATTCCAAACTTACCCGAGGCGTGTTTGGAATTAATTAAGCACGTCATTATGCAACGAAGATTCGTACTAAACTATCCACAATGTTTTAAGTCGTCATGAATCCCTTAAGTGACTCATGACCCGTTTCAACACTAGAGGTGGCATTCAAGTTTTTTCCCTTGGACAATATGTTGTTGTGGCATTACCTTAGCGTCTATGGCCCCATGGGTCATTTATGCGTGGTTTCATACGCCCGGTCCATATTGCACATTGGTATTATCGATTTCACCGGTCACTTATCACTTAAGAACCACTTGACTAATAAATTTACAAAGTATGCATATAAGTTACAAGATTTGAGTTCTAGATGGACTTATCTTTAGGTGTACTCCTTTCCACATGATTGTTTTGATCCTTGGCCTTCCGGTGCCTCGTTCTTGTTATCTAAGAGATTGATTCGATCATATAGGCTATTAGAATCAAACTTTCAACATGGATATATATGATCATTCAACCTCTTATTAATTCTCATCATGCTAAACTTATTTAACAAGTTTTAGTCCAAACTCCCTCATTTAGACATTTCAACAAACACTTAGTGGGCAGTAATTATCAATACTAAATTCTTTGGATTCCATAGGTTTTATACACCAACACTGCCCATTTAAGCTATTTTGGTGATTTCACTCAACAAGAATGAACTAACATGATTTTAAACGAAAATTGTTGGGATTAAGGTTCCCATGAACTAGAGACACCTCTCTATTTAATAATTTATCAAAATATTGAACATGCAAGATTTCATCATAATCACCCAAACTAAAATTTCACTAAGTACATAACTATTTGATGAATTTACAAGTACCCATGCTTCCCTAACCCAAGAGAAGCCATAAAAGATCATACTATTCAGTTATAACAAAACCCTAAATTTCACCCAAACCCACATATGAATTTCAGTCTCAATTTCAAACAAAATAAAGTTACCTAGAGATGAATTTAATGTAGTAGGACTAATTTCCAGCCTTCCCAAGGAAAAACCCCTTGATTTAAACTTGATTGAGCTTGATTGTGAGTTTTATTGTTTGGTGGTTGAGAGTGTATGTGTGTGCCGCGAGATTGAAGACCAAGGAATGAGTTCCCTCATTAATTTGTGCAATAATAACGCCAAGTTTGGCCACTTGGCAGATCCAGCCCCTCATATGGTTTGGTTAGCTCTACTAAACAAGTTAGCGTTATACATATTATTTAGGCCATTTTTACTAACGGAGTTAACCCGATTTTTATGCTATGTTAGGAAATACTAACATTTCCTTATTGTGTGTTTAGTTAGATAACATCCTTTATTTGCCTGAACAAAAATTAGGATTTAATAAAAGATTTTGAGGCGCTACACAACCCGTCTACTCAAGACCATTAAGCTTCAAGCCCAAGCTTAAAGCGTCCCATTTAGTACAACCGATGTGCCCGTTCGCTTATAAATACCCCAAAATAACGTTATTGAAAAATGTTATCAAACATCTATCAAAAAATGGTTCCCAACAATGAATATTAAGTTCAGCATAGTCATGCCTTCACGCACGTGCCGTTCTGAACATATACGCGCAACATCCCAGAGTGTCGGCACGAGTGGAAACAAGATATAGTCATAACTCGATCACACAGACTCCAGTATGGACATTAATCCACCTATCCAAGTGTTCGTATTGACATGCTGGGATCTAAAATTATCTGCGTTTGTCGCCACCACCGCTACATGGTAACGAAACAGCCTCCTAGTTCGTTGCTTTTAGCGCCAACATACGAGTAGCACAATACTGACTCATACGAACTCCGTTTCAAACCCATAATATATCTATGCAACCATATCGATGAACCATACTTGAAGCAACAACCTCTATCACCAAAATCCACCATCATTGCCAAAGGAAAAACAGTCCACCAGAACTTCCAATTCTTTTTGGCTTGAAACTATATCAATAACTCCAATTTGAGCGAAAAATATATCCATGCAACTAGTGAAACTCGTTGGATTCTTTGTTATTCTTGAATTACTTTACTACTATGACCCCAAATCCTTCATTCCCTTGATTAAAAAATGGAATCACGAACCCTAGCATCAAAATCATTCCCATCAATCTCATATTCATTCTAGAACTCAAAATAAAACATGAAACTAATCGAGAATTACTTCAATCGATATTGGTGGCCACAAGAACGAAGAACCAAGAATCAAGACCTCTCTCTCACTCTTGCTCCCTTAATTGTCTTCGCACTCCCATAGAGCTGGTTATAGCCTTAGGATTTTCACCCTTATGTTTGTTAATAAAAAACGTAAAATCCAGGTCCCTTTAGTTCCATGCTATGCATCTTGGTCCTAAAGTTATGCCACCAAAGTTTAGTTAATCAACAACCGGGTCCGCTAAACTAAACAAAATTGTGATTATCAATAAAAAAAAACCTTTTAAAACCTTTTGTCTATATTAACTTAATGGTAAACTTCGGGATGTTACAAGTCTACCCCCTTAAAAAGGGATTCGTCATAGAATCTTGTTTGTAATTGACCAACACAACTAATGGATCACGCTCGACCCATCCACTCATCCAGGGTGATCATTAGGCACTAACGAAACCGCTGATATCATTAACCTAACTTTCAGCTCTGACATAGAAAGAAGTCTTCTCCACCACTCACTTTCAACCTTGGCGCATGGACCTAACGTTCATTCAACCACGATGACATGCTAGTTCATTGCCTTACCCAAAAGTATTTTCTTGTCGAACCTAACATGTCTACTCAGTCGTCACCATGGTGTGACCTTCCCTACTATCCCACAGGCACCGACCTTTAAGAGGAGGATTCACCAATAACAAACAACCATCTTATCATTCTGCAAGTCATCATTAATGACATCGTCAATTCCATTAAAGCCTGCCACAAACTAAAGATAACTCAAACAGTCCCGTCATCCAGATAGTCATCGTCAAATGGAACTCCGTGCGAAGTGCTAGCAAGAATATAACCCGATGTTCTAGGAAAGTAGATCTACACGTCCTATAGAGAATGGACATCTAAGATCTATGTTCTATGTTTTCCTCAATCACATTGTTCACCCATCTCGTAGTATATTTTATGTTGGCATCATTGGTGACGTTCATAATCATATGTTTATGGTAAATAAACATGTGTTTCTCCTTTAAAAATACTTATAGATTTGTATCAAACTACACACCTTTGTATATGTACAAATATAGCACATGGTACGCACATACATTTATGTATATTCAAGTACTTGATACCCACACACATAACTATTTATGTTTATAGTGTTTTCACAAATACACACCCATATATGCGTATTTTTTAACCCTTTCCGCATAAACAATTATGTTTATGGTGTCAATACTCTTCAAACACATAAACATTTGTTTGTCAACACATTTATATCCATACATAAACTCACACGCATACAAACATATATCCATGTATGTCCATGTACTTGACACATACATACCCGTATATGTATATGTTGTCAACACATACACATCAACATTTATGTTTGTGACATCTATACACTTTTATACATAAATATTTACCTTACAACTATACTCATATATATATACACACACACGTATGTATGTATCTCACGCACACACACACACACATGCATGTATATACACACACACATAAACCATACCTAAACACATCTTAAACATATTCATTTGCATTAGAAGTTTATCGGGTTTAAGACTTTAGTGTGGAACATATTAACTTGGGTGAACATTAAGGATATTTAAAACATAATTAAACAAAATAACAAGTTTAAGTTAAGGTTCATACCACAAGATCTTGAAAAGAGACTTGAACCTTGCGTCAATGGTTGAAGGTGTGTGGTGTTAGAGGTGGGATTGTTAGAGTTCTAGAAAGTTTGATCAAATGAAATGGTGTAAAAATGAACTTGGTTTCCCTTGCTTCCTTTTGTGTATATATATATATATATATATAGAGAGAGAGAGAGAGAGAAAGAGAGAGAGAGATAGGAGGAGGGGGACAAGAGAGAGAAAGAGTGAGACGGCGAGAGAAAGAGAGAGAGAGATATATATATCAAGGGTGGAGGGAGGTTTAATTTAAGTAAGTCAACTTTCATGGATGTTTGGAAGACTAAGGAATCTAACCATATTAGTGTAAAGTCTTTCCATTTGATTCTTTTCAAATCAAGTGATTTAGGAGTCAAATCTAGTCAAGTGAAGATGACTAAACATTGGATTTGTTGGCTCCAAATCTCCATAATGTGACTAATTAGGAGATTATGTCTCACCACCTTTCCATAATGTGACATTTCATGGATCTTACAAGGTGATTATATATGTTAGTTTAATAAAAAAAAAAAGATTATGTATGGTGGTAAGGGGGCGATGGCTACAAGGTCCAAAAGGAGGAGGTTTTGTGCAATTTGGGAAGGTGATCTTCCATAGATCTTTATGTTTTACCTAAATCTTTCCATTATTAATGTTGATGCCATTCAAATCAAGGTGACTAATCACTAGTCTTTGTAAAACTAATGACTTGTTTATGTGTCCAAGAAAGCATGACAAATATTCTCTTGATTAGTCCATAAAAGGTAAGGTTTATATTGATTTGATTATACTAAAGATCCTGATAGTTTTGAGATGTAGGTGATGAGGGTATGGTTGTGGTGGCCGAAAGGTGACACAAAGGGGAAGGAAACGAGTTTTGTTATTAAGGTAAGTCAACATTATGGATCCAAGAGTTTTAAGGAATATTTCTATAAATGTTAAGATCACATAATCCTCCATGATGTTTGACAAATCAAGGTGTGATTTAGACTAATCACTAATCTTTGGTGTTGTGTGATTAGGGAACATATAACAATAGGAATAAAGGTGACTTGTGGGGGTGGTGTGCTTTGGGCCAAAAAAAAAAAGAAGAAGAGAAAGAGGGGAGGATGCGGCGATGTGAGGGTGGTGGTGGTGAGGTTGTTATGGGTAAGTATCTTGCTAAGATCCTTGTGTTGATCACTTGTTTCACCATATTTGGTTAAGTAGGAAATGTGGATTGGATGGTTCATTAAGTAGCGGACAAAACATATGTATAAGACACAAAATAAATGTGATTGTTCTAATTGTTTGCCATTTTGGTGTGTGTTCTAGGTGTTAGTGAGCTTGATTGAAGGTGTTGGTATTTGTTTGTGTAAGCCGGCCATAGCCAAAGATATGGGGAAGGTAATGGTTTGTTTTTGGACAATCCAACATGTGTAGAATGAAGTGCATGAGGGACTTGCTTCCATGTTAGTGTAATGTCTTGGTTATGGATGGAATTAATGTGAGTTTGATGGATGTGTGCCTTGTTCTTGTGAGCCGGTTGATGTGAGTGTGTGGGTGTGTGAACCGTGTGTGTGTATATACATGAGTGTTTAGTGTGTAGTTTATATACATATTCATGTTTGATTCATGTGTGTAGTCGTGTGTGTATATGTAGGCATAGAAATCTAGTTTGGTTTGTCATTAAGTCTTTACCACATACATAGACATATATATATATGTATATGTAATTGTGTGTGTATATGTGGTAACATAACTTTGTATCTTTAAACATATATAATTACACATACATATGGCTTCTTATTTAGAACCTATAGGTAAACATATGTGTGATAGCTTGGCCGATTGAGTGTACATGATCATGTGCATTTAATGTGTTTAAGGTAGAAACTCTAGTGACCTTGTATGTGGACCAATTTTTATGTGTTCTCATGGATGTATATATAATCGATTTGATAATAATATCATTGTATGGATACAAGAAGATATTAACGTGTCACTAGTACCACGTGTTAGTTATCCATAACATATGTTGTTGGAAAGTTTTCAACTCAAGTTTATGTAAGTCGGTATCTTGAATTGGGATATGTGAGATTGTTCCATTGATTTTATATCAAATATCCATAAAATGCCTTAGGAATAGTTTGGTTTTGTTATATAATAGAACAATTTCCCAAATTAGGTATGCTCTTAGGTGATTTTGTTTTACTTATATGTTGCAATTGGACAGTTGGCTGCTCTCTGTTGAGCGTGCGATTGTGTTGACTGTCATTGTCAATTGTTCTGTAATTAGTCGGGTGTTCCATGCGTATATGGAAAATGAAACGAATCCTGAACTATCTTGGGCTTTACTGGACTCGGGGTGACACATTTACTATACAATGTCTAATGCATAGCTGAAAATGACGTGATAGTGAGAGTGTGTACGGATCTTGACATGTGAATTCGGAGGGTGTCACATTCTCCCCTTCTTTTTGGAATTTCATCTGCAAAATAGAGTCGAGTCCTTGGCTCTAGGTGCTTATGGGAAGAGAGCTGAGTACTTGCGCCTCATCTGGTCTTCACGTTCCCAAGTGAATTTGGGTCCGCGTTTTGAATTCCATATGACTTTCACAAGTTTGATTCGGCTTCGTCTCAACTTATGGACTTTCCAATCTGTCACCTCAATTGGCTCCTTCATAAAGTTGAGTTGTTCGTTGACGTGAATTTCCTCAGGAGGAATGATCAATGACTCATCGGATAGACACTTCTTGAGATTGGATACATGAATAGTGTTGTGAACACCGTGGAGCTCTTCTGGAAACTTGAGCTTGTAGGCCATGGGGCCAATCCTGGAGATTATTTCAATTATGGCATCACAGTTACATTGAGTTGTTGCTAATACTTTCTTGGTTTGTTGCAAATCAGTGATGTAATTGTTTATAGCATCTTGTTTGTTTAAAACTGTTTTTAAGCTCACTAACATCCTTCTTTAAGCTCACTAACATCCTTCTTTAGCAACTGAACCATTTCTTTAAATTCCTTTTCATTCTTTTTCAGTGCTGCATTAGCATCAGTGTATGACCTCAAATAACACACCAGACTCATGTTGTGTTCTTTGATCAACTCTAGCTTAGCTTCATATTCTAAGCATTTAGCACAGACAAACATAGAAGAGTGAGAACTTACCAGAGTATGCTGCTCAGTCTGATCTGTAGTTGACTGAATTGGAACTTCCATCATTTCTTCCTCTGAATCATCCTTTCCAGATGTTGAACAGTCTATATCTGTGCTACTGGTTAATTCAGAACTTCGTTCATCACCAGATGATACACTCTCTTCACCTGACTGTTCTTCATAAGTCATTAAGCTTGAACAAGAGCTCTAGCTTTCCTCATTTGAGCTTTCATTTGCTCCACTACTTTGTCCTCCTGAACTCTGAGCAGTGTATGAGGATTCTTCTTCATCCTGAACTCGTGTAATCCCTTCATACCCTTTATCCACATGTAACATGTTCAACCAATGCTTTGACTAAAATTGTGTTTGCCACATCCTTGTTATGGCTTCTTGTTTCATTTTTGCTCACATGGATCCTTTGGACACTTTTCAACCGATTCATGGATGTAAAAAGTACCCCCCAGATTTGTGGTGTTAAATAATTGTTGTTATGAGAGTGAAGAAAATGGACAATAAGGATAAACATACGGATATGTGAGTTGGGGTTTTTGTCGTTGTGTGAGTCCACAGATTGACTCCCAAGTTTCAGATTTATTTGGATACGCCATTTTGGAGGTGTAGTCAAAAGGTCAACTACGATCAACGAAAGTCAATTTTGGTTACGATAGTTAACTTTGGTCAAAGATAGTCAACTATGGTTAAAGAATGTTAACTTGGTCAAAGAAAGTCAACTAGGTGATGTTCGGACAAAGTCATACTCAAAATGGGTCAAAAGTTGACTAATTCAGCCTTTCCCACGCATGACAGGTGTTTCCACACACATGAGCCTAATTCCACACGTATGAGACTAATTACACACGTATAAGGGATAAACCATGCGTATGGGGGACAGGTCAGGCGTATGACACTCACACACCTGAGCTGCCCGGCGTATGACAGCAGCAATTAAAGAACATGACTGATTTTGATGAATTTTGGTGAAAATGAAGGTTTCAATGATCTGATTATTAGGTTATGTGCGGGATATAATTTAGAACAAGATTCCAATGCCCAAAACACTCAAAAAAAACACGAATTATAATCCAAAATCATGAAGAACACAAACTTATGGGTTTTTTTTATCAAAAACTTAGATCTGGATTGATCTAACGTTGTTTATCACAGAAATTTGATCAAACACTTTTCAAAACTGATTTAAAACATGAAACAATGATCATATTTTAAAATTCAATCCATAATAAGAAATTCAAGCCAAAAACCATGAAGAACACACTTATGAATTTTTCACCAAAAATCTCAGATCTGATGTGTTTTATTGTAAATTTGATTTGGATGTAATCAAAATTAGTTTCTAAAAACCATATTTAAAATGGGTCAAAATGGGGTTTTAATGAAAAACTGCTTAAAATTCTCAGATCTAATGCTACTCACTATAACAACATGCGTTATATGAGCCTTGGCTCTGATACCACTTGTAGGATCGACAAGAATTGAATATCGTGTGCGTAACGGATCAAAGGCGAAATCAATGATCCGGTTAGTTGTTATAGGTGTTTGACAAAGGATTAGAATGATATGGAAATGATCAAGAACACACACACAATATCGCACACAAAATGGGTAGTACCTTGTTAAGAAATTGCAAAAGTTACAATGTATTGAACAAGTTGGGGTATTTATAGGGCTGATGTCATACACCTGAGTTGCCAGGTGTATGACACTCATACACCTGGAACTTTACATTAATGACTAAAATACCCCCAACCTCTAGAATACTGCCCTATAACATCTAAAACGTACATAATCATGCATACGACTATTATGGACCTATCACTAGCTGGGGACATACACAAAGTGCACTAACAATTTACTCTATTTAAAAACTTTGTTGATAATTGCTTCGTTATAAGGGAAGGAGGGGAGCCACTAGCAAAGGATCCGTGAAACACCTCCATGGAACCAATCACAGCCCGCCACCTAGGCCACCACTCGTGAACCCTTCCCACCGGTAGCACCAGCCGTTGAGTTTTCTTTTTCCCATATCTCCTTTGCATCTCTCTCTCTCTCCTATGCATCCGTGACCACTTCTGTTAACTAGAACACGAGATTGTTTCATGAGACCCAGTGGCGGAGGTTTGTAGGGGCGGGGAGGGGCGCCCCCCCCCCCCCCCCCCCCGGATTTTCACACAGAAGTTCCGATTATATAGTATCCGTATATAAAATTTTGAAAATATAGGGTTTCGACCCCCCGAAACTGGTTTTCGACCCCCCGAAACCAGTGACTTCCGACCCCCGAACCTTCGGATCAAGCTTCGCCACTGACGAGACCACTATGTGTGCTACCAGCGGCGGTGTTTCCGTGAAGGTAGTGATCTACTTGTGAGCATTTCATGAAGTGCCCCGCTTCCCCTAAAGAGTGTTGGTGAATCAAACAAAAACTCTCGGGTGAAAAAAAATTTAATCTACAAACCCACAAAAGCAAACTCAAAACTCAACTCAAATCGTTAAAAAACTCTCATTGGAATAGTCTAATCTACAAACCCACAAAAGCAAAGTCAAAACTCAACTCAAATTAAAAATTACATAGTATTTCAAACACAAACAAATGTTTACACAAATCGATCTTAAACAGTTATAAACACTCGATTTAATAACTATCACAAGTTTCATTCACGTTTTAAACTTTAAGAAAATGCATATGGGGCAATTGATGGCATTCATTTTGATGGTAGGCTTGGTAACATGAATAGTAAATTCATGCTAAGGCTCTAAGCGAGCGGCCACATCTAACACACTCGTTTCTACAAATATAATGGATTTAATAAACCTTCCGTTAATGGTGAAACACGTAAAACAAAAAAAATACATTGATTAAAAAAATACACGGATGGAGGACGGGCACACTATATGTAATGCTATATCATTTATTTAAATATTATAAAGCACAATAAAATATACAAATTGGGTGTTACTTCACATTCTTTTTAACATAACCATAAATGAATAATATAACTATATCTTACACAGATGATTGATTATAAACATAAATAAATACACTAAATCTAGTATGTCTTCATGAGTCCACTACCATTTCCTAATCAACTTCATGCTGGTCATCTTAATTCTTAACTACCTGAAATAGTACCCATCGATTTTCAATAAGGTGTGTCAGCTATAGAAGTCGAGTAAGATAAATCGTAAGAATGGCACATCTTTTACTTAATTGCAATAATAGCGAACAAATACTACCATGGTGACCCGACCAAACAAACAGATAGAATCATTTATACCTACATGATCATAACTAATTTGCAATAATACAAATAAAATTTCTATATGTACCAAGTTTTCTTTAACACAATATATTACCTTGGTTTGGGTAATTAAATCCTGAAACGTTTTACCATTAATAGTGTTTTAATTATCTAAAAATTCACAATATTGGGATATATTTTTTTTTAAAGGTGAATTTCATTAAAAAGGGGTGCGTCCTCAAAGCGATGACCGACCGAAAACCATTACATCATATACAAAGGGTAACCGACCTAATCCTTCCATCTAATATCCTTAAAACGAGACACATTCTTTAGCCACACAAAAAAACAAAGATTTGATTCTAGCCACGACTTCTATCACCTTCGGCTCTTTACTACCGAAAAGCTTTTCGTTCCTAGCCTTCCAAATCAACCACATTGAAATCATAACAATGCCGCAGACGACCTTTTTAGGCCACTTGTTCCCATCCACGTACCTTGAAATCTGCAGAAGATCCGCAGTGTGAAAAGCAACCACCGGTTCCAACTTGCACCAATTCCCGATGATCGTCCAAACACCTAAAGAAAATCCGCATCCAGTAAAATGATGCTCTACATTCTCGACATCCAAATCACACCAATTAATGTGAAACGATTTAACTAAGTTTATATTATTACAATTTAGAACACTCGTGCAAGTTTACTCAACATATAACGATTAGGCTATGGGGTGTGGAGACATGAGAAAGGTCATGTCTCCATGCCACATAGGATGCCACCTAGGCAAGGTCATGTCTCCATATGCTTGAGACATGGGTGGGGTGTGGAGACATGAGAAACCCATGTCTCAAGCATTAAATACTATTATTTTTTTTATAAAAATTAATTTTAACTACTTTTATAAAACTAACAAATAAACAAAATAAAATTCAAATAAATAGTAGATTTAAAATAAAAATTACAAACCATCCTAAAAATTAAAAAAATTACAAATCATCCTAAAAATTAAAAAAAATAATAACAAACCATCCTAAAATTAAGTAGTAAAATACTAATAATCGATTCCGTTGTTCCATATATATTCGATCAAGTCGGCTTGTAGATGATGATGGATGTGTTCGTTACGTAACGCGAAATCGTTTAACTCTTGTTGCGCTTCGTCATCCGGAATAGTATTCTCCTCCACCGCATTTTCATCGAACTCACAAATAGCTCGGCCTTCGTCTTCGATGATCATGTTATGCAACAAGATGCAAGCGTACATACAATAACGAAGTTTTTTTGGTGTGAAGGCACGTGCCGGGTGTGCGATGATGTGCCATTTCGCTTGAAGAACCCCATAAGTTCGTTCGATATCCTTTCGCGCCGCTTCTTGCCATTTTGCAAATTTCTTTCTTTTTTCGTCGTGAGGGTGCTTAATACTTTTAACAAGTGTAGAATAGGTTGGGTATATTAGATCCGCAAGATAATACCCGTGTTTGTACTCCACCCCCGAAACCGTGAACTTTGTATCCGGACCGGTTCCCCTTCTCACATCATCAAACACCAATGATTGGTTAAGAACATTAAGGTCGTTATTGGAACCGGGAACACCAAAAAAGGCATGCCAAATCCACAAGTCTTGTGGCGCGGCAGCCTCTAAGATAATACTCGGGTGACCCTGATCGCCTCGATAAAACATGCCACGCCACGCATTAGGGCAATTTTTCCACAGCCAATGCATGCAATCGATGCTTCCAAGCATCCCTGGAAAACCATGCCTTTCGTGATGGAACTGATACAATTTCTGGATATCGTTCGAGTTTGGTTTTCTCAAATATTTTTTGCTGTAGATCTTGACAACGCGCTTGGAAAACTTATACAAGCAATCACGTGCCGTTCTTTCGGACATCCGTAAATACTCATCCCACGAGTCGGATGTCGTCCCGTAAGCTAGTTGCCGCAATGCCGCCGTGCATTTTTGATAAGTTGTGAACCCACGCTTTCCTCTAGCATCGTGCCGTAATGTAAAATACGGGTCACAACTCGCCAAATCATCGGCAATACGTACGAACAATCGACGGCTCATCCGGAACCGCCGCCGAAACATCTCGTCCGTATACACCGGTTGGTCGGCAAAGTAATCAGTGATTAATCGCTCGTGTGCACCTACATATATATTTGAAGAAAAATTATTTAAACTTAAAAAATAAACTATCTAAATATATATATATATATTTGAAGAAAATTAACACATTCTAAAAAATAAAGTATGAAATATATATATTTGAAGATAAAATATAAGCTTACCTTCCCGGTCTCTGTTTATGGCCGCTTGCCTCTGTCGCGGTTGCGAGCTCACCTCGGCTTCCTCCGCCACGATTAGTTGTGCCGATTCCCAAACCGCGTTCACAAAAACCCGGTTTTCTTCGCTCGACGAAGACGAGGAATCAAACATTGGTAGGTATGACATTGTTGTGTATTTTTTTAAAGAAAAGTAGAAGAGTTTTAAGTTGGTTTTGGGTGTTTATGTGGGTTTAAAATGAATTGTAGTGTATATATATTTGGTTTTGGGGTAAAAAAATTAAAAAAAACAAAACTAGCCGTTAAACTAGCCGTTGGAAAAAAAAAAAAAAAAGAAAAGGTTGCGATTGGTCAGGCCTTGTCGTCTCCAGAAGGACGTGAGGGACGGGGAGGGGGGGGGGGCTGGGACGGGGCAGGGGGGCGGTGTGCTGGGGGGAGACGGGGCAAAAATCAGGGACGGGGGGGAGGGGGGGGGCGTCTCCATACCCCTTAGCCTTATTTTGCTCTCATAATTTATCCTCACTTTCATGGTCTTGTTTTATTATTGTAAACTAAATTAATAATTCTAAAGTCTAAACTTCATTTACAGAACTTCATGCAATCTCATAATGTATCCTCAGCATATAACCGTAGGCTTCTTGTTTTGTTATGTCATTGGTTTTCCTCAAGTCTAATCTCTCGAGACAAATTATGCAACAATATCTTAATTTATAAATTTCTATTCACTTAAGTAGATATATATAAAATGTCATAAATGTTATGTATTTTTTAAGCTTTTATATGTCAATGAAAATAGTAATTTCACGGGGAATGTTAGAAATAAAATGCCATAAAGTTATTTTCATTTTTTTTTCAAGTATTAAAATACATGTTAAATTAACACTGCAATATAGGTGAAGAAGGGATCAAACGTGTTGAAAATGCTAAATTTTTGACCGTTTTTTCTATTGAATTTCACAAAAGGAATGTTTAAATATATATGTATAAAAAACAACATAAAACCTTAAATTTGCAACCGTAACCATGAAATACACATCGTAATATCACAAAGAAACACATATGCTTTCCAAAAAGAAGGATTGACATGTGCCCATAGGCCATACCTATTTTATAAAATAATAAAAAATTAGAAGAAACTATATATTAAAAGAAAACCTACTACAGTTACTAAAAATGGGTTAGTGGTCAGAAAGTATGTTTAACCTATAGAGTGTAACGTCTTGATCAAAGAGGTACTTGTTTTGGATCAGAACTTTCATCAACTCAAGTAAACCTTATTTAACCATTACTCTTTCTTACACATACCCTCCAAATCTAGGACCCCCTACACTAGCCCATACCAACATGCTCTATTCAATGTTCATTCAATTCTCTATATGTGCATAACATAGTGTACAAGTTCTTATGCATAAGATACACCTTACTATAGTCTATGCATGAAAAAGTTTTAGCTTTTATTGAACATAGTTAACTTGTTTAATTATACATTGAAAATATAAAAAGGGTTACTTAAAAAATATTACCTTAGTATGCATGAAAAAGTTTTAGCTTTTATATAAACATATATTATATATATACTTGTGTAAATATACATTGAAAATATTAACTCGATGAAAAAAAAAATAATAAAGGAAAAAACCTTACTTTTCTAAGTCCTATACAAACTAGGTCATCACGGGAGGTACCCCTTAGCTAGAGAGGGTGTGAGTTGGGCCTACTATCTCAAAGAACAATTATAGATACAGAGATATGTACGTATATGTCAAGGCTTAACTATGCATTAATAAAGTGAAACATATTATGCTTGCATATTAACTCAATATTACAATTACAAGTCATCAGAGGCATTAATTTACTGGCCTGAAGTTGCATTTATAAAACCATAATATTGTTATTAGAGATAAAACCCTTGATCTCTTTTCATTGATAATTCAAGTATTTATAATACATAGACTCCCTATAATTTGGTAAGGGATAATTACAATTAAATACAAATAAATGTCATACTAAAATATATTATCTATTACACCCCCGCAGTCGAAGCGGGAGGAGGCCGGATGCTGAGACTGGACCGAAAATCTTCAAAGAGTATCCGCGGTAATCCTTTCGTAAAGATGTCGGCTATCTGATATCTGGAAGGGACATGAAGAATGCGAACATGACCGCGTTGTACCTGCTCGCGTACAAAATGAATGTCCAGTTCAATGTGTTTTGTACGTTGGTGCTGAACCGGGTTACCGGATAGATAGATGGCACTCACATTGTCACAATAAACCATAGTAGCACGAGAGATCGGGACAGACAACTCAAGTAACAGATTACGTAGCCAACATATTTTGGCTACCACATTAGCCACCCCCCGGTATTCTGCTTCAGCGCTAGATCTGGATACTGTCGGTTGACGTTTAGACGACCACGAAATTAAATTTTCACCAAAATAAATGCAATACCCACTGGTGGAGCGTCTAGTATCTGGACACCCAGCCCAATCGGCGTCTGTGTATGCGGTCAAAGTAGTAGTCGCCGACGGGCCGAGAATAAGGCCGAAGGAGGGCGTCCCTTTTATATAGCGAATGATCCGCTTTAAAGCGTTCCAATGATCTGTGTGAGGAGCGTGCATGTGCATACAAACCTGCTGAACTGCATAAGTAATATCAGGCCGGGTAAATGTGAGGTACTGAAGTGCACCGGCCAAGCTCCTGTATAAAGTCGGATCATGAAAAGGTTCACCAGACGAGGTACCAAGTTTCGCATTGGTGTCAACCGGGGTGGCTACGGGGTTACATGATTGCATACCGGCACGGGAGATAATATCAGTCGCATAGGACTGTTGAGACAGAAACATAGTGTTTTGTTGACGAGAGACAGAAATGCCCAGAAAATAACTTAAGGGGCCGAGGTCTTTCATGGCAAATTCACTTGCAAGTTTGGCAAGAAGCTGGCGCCGAAGGCTGTCAGATGAAGTGATGAGAAGAATATCATCCACATAAAGAAGTAAGTAAGCAGTGTCACCATCCCTGTTAAAAGTAAATAAAGAAGTATCACACCGACTGTTGAGAAACCCCAAGTGAAGCACATAATCTGTAAAACGCTGGTACCAAGCACGGGGAGCTTGTTTGAGACCATAGAGAGATTTTCGAAGCAGGCAAACATGATTAGGAAACCGGCTATCGCGAAATCCCATAGGCTGATGCATGTACACTGTCTCATTAAGGTTCCCGTGCAGAAAAGCATTTGTAACATCCAACTGGTGTACCGCCCAACCTTTAGATAAAGCAAGTGATAGAACAGTCCGTATGGTGGCCGGCTTGACAACCGGACTAAATGTCTCTCCACAATCAATGCCCACCTGTTGTGAACGCCCGTCACAAACTAATCTAGCTTTGTACCGCTCAAGTGTCCCGTCCGACCTGTATTTATGTTTAAACAACCACATGGAACGGATAATATTCATAGATGGCTCACGAGGAACTAACTCCCATGTACCATTTCTAATTAAAGCGTTGTACTCGGTGGTCATGGCAGAGTACCATTCTGGTGTGGCCAAGGCATCGGTGGGTGTTTTTGGTACGGGTATAACGGGTGGAGTGGTGGTGGTGTGAAGGTTAAAGGGTTGTTTAGGTTTAAATATACCACTCATGGAACGCGTATGGATGGTGCGAGTGGAATGAGGAATGGATGGGTTTGTGGGATTGGTTGTGGAGGTAGTTTGCGAAGTGGAGGATGAGGTGTTTGGGAATGGAGGGGCATCAGACGTATTATTGGGCCGTGGGGTAGTTTGTGTGTGGGGAGTTGGGCTAACAGGTAAGGTAGTGGGCTGGGATTGTTGTGGAGATGGCTGGGGAGTTGGGGTAGTTGGGCCGGTGGGAACTGTGTGGGTTGGAGGATGGGTGGGGCGAGTTTGTTTTATGTGGGGGCAAATGAAGTGAGGAAATGGTTCGTCCAGAAAGTTGTATGAAGGGGTGGGACCGATGGCTTGGGCAAACGGAAAGGTGGTTTCGTCGAAAGCGACGTGTCGGGAGATGAGGTATTGTTTAGAGGTCAAGTCGAAACACCGGTATCCTCGGTGAGTGGGAGGGTATCCAAGGAACACACATGGGTGTGACCGGTGTTCAAGTTTGTGAATGGTTGTGGATGGAGTGAGTGGGTAGCATAGGCAACCGAAGACACGAAGGTGATCATAGGTCGGTGTGGACATATATAATAGTTCCGTGGGAGTTTTGTGGTTAATGGTTTTGGAGGGTAAAATGTTAAGTAGGTAGGTAGCGGTTTCTAGGGCAAAATGCCAAAGGTGGGTAGGTAGGGAGGCATGGGCCATCAAGGTGCGTAGCATGTTATTTATTGTTCTAATTTTACGCTCGGCCTTGCCATTTTGGGAGGAGGTATAAGGACAGGATAGGCGATATAAAATGTCGTTTGTGGTGAAAAAGTTTTGAAAGGCGGCGTTGACGTATTCACGTCCGTTATCACATTGAAAGGTTTTTATGGTTTTGTTAAATTGTGTTTTTATGGTAGTGGCAAATTGGGTAAAGGCTTGGAATACTTGGGACTTATGGGTGAGAGGGTAGGTCCATAAAAAATTGGTGTAGTCATCAAGGAACAAAACATAATATTTATGGCCTGAGGAACTAATAATAGGGGATGTCCACACGTCACTATGTATAATGTCAAAAGGTTGCACAGTAAAATTATGAGAATCAACAAATGGCAAACGAATACTTTTCCCAAAAATACAAGACTGGCATACATTATTAGAATTAAAATCAAAGTTCAAAACATTAGAAGTTCGTAATTTATTCAAAGGTTCGCGTCCTGGGTGACCAAGACGGTGATGCCAGACTTGTGAAGAAATTGCAGCAAATGCAGAAGGTTGACCGGTGGAGGATCCTAGCACCAAGGGGTAGAGATCACCGCTGCTGTTGCATCGCAGGAGAGGTGCCTTGGTCTTGTAGTCCTTCACAAGAAAACCAAAAGGGTCAAATTCAACAGAAACCCAATTGTCCGTGGTAAAGCGACGGACGGAAATCAAGTTTTTAACAAGGCGGGGTGAGTATAAGACATTTTTAAGGATAAAGGGTGGGAAAGGTTTGGGTAGGTATTTGGTGCCTTGGCCAAGCACAGGAATAGTATCGCCATTTCCTACAATAATATTACGAGAAACGCTAGAATTAGAAAAGGTATGGAAGTCACCTGACTCGTGAGACATGGTTGAAGATGCTCTAGTGTCCATGTATAATGTGGGGTCCGGTTGTTGAAGACTCATGGTGTAGAGGGCTTGCTCAATATCTGTCGGGCAATAGGCGGTGTGGGCCTGCTGAGGCTTCGGTCCAAGTAACCCGGGCTGAGATGAAGGATTAAATGTGGGCCTGTTTGTTGTGGGGTACGGACAGGGAGGTGAAGCCCACTGCTGTTGCTGGGCCTGAGGAAAAGAGGTCTGTGAGGCCTGCCAGTTTGGTGTAGGCCAATATTGGGCCCAAGGGAATATAGGAGAACCGGCCCAGGGATAATTGTATTGCAATCTGCCACGACCAAAATTAGATCGCCCACCTCGATTCCGACGTGGGAACCTTCCACGGCCACGAGAGGGAGGGTAAAACTGAGAGGGTTGGTTTGGGTCAGTGGGGTGGGTGGGTTGGTTACGGTCAGTTGGTGGGTGGCTGGAGCGGTGGCTGTCATGGGCGGTGGTTCAATTGGTGGTTGCGGCGAGGGCAGAATTGGTGGTTTTAGAAGCGTGCAAAGCTCGCTCGGCTTTGTCGGTTTCAGTTTGAATGAGTTTGGAGCGAGCATTGTAAAAGGAGGGTAGAGGGTCTTGGTTTTTAAGAATGGTGGATATACCTTCGTATTGGTCCGGCAAGCCCGCAATTAATTGTAAAACCAACCGGTCATTATCTACCGGCGCATCCACGTTAGCAAGTTGGTCGGCTAGGACTTTTAGGGCTTGACAATAGGCTGACATGGATGAGAAGGCATCAAAACGGGTATTAGAAAATTTTTGCATGAGGTAGATGGCTCGGGCGGCTTTGTTATCATGGAAGAGGTCTTCGATGGCAACCCAGGCTTCGTGTGCAGTTGAGGTCTTATTGATGATGGTGTGTAATAGGTCATTGGAAATCGTACTGTATAACCATTGCAAGACAATGGCATCAATACGATCCCAATCGGCTTGGGAGATGGAGGATTCGGGCGTGGTAGAGTCGGTGGGTGGAGGGCGCGGTTGAAGGTGGTCATCAACTAGAAAAGCTTTGCAGTGAATTTTAAAGAGTGTAGCCCAGGATGAGTATTGTGAGGATTCTATTTCGAGGGTAATGGGTACAAAATTTTTTATGTTTGAGACAGTGGTGGCGGGATGAATTTTGGATTCAACGGTTATGGCTGGAATAATGGTGGAAGAGGTTTGTTGGTTGGTGGACATGGTGGATAATATAAAAAAAAATAGAAAGAGGGTCGGGACAGAATGTGTAGGAAGGTAGCAGGGGGTATGTGAAGGTAGCAGAAAGTTGGAGAAGGTGGCCTGAAGGTGGTGGTGCGGCAGTAGTAGTAGGGCCGGCAGAGGGATGTTTAGAGAAGATTAAGGAGAATGAGGGTCCTGGTCAATGATACCATATTAGAGATAAAACCCTTGATCTCTTTTCATTGATAATTCAAGTATTTATAATACATAGAGACTCCCTATAATTTGGTAAGGGATAATTACAATTAAATACAAATAAATGTCATACTAAAATATATTATCTATTAATTGTACCATAATCTCCTTAATTTCATTCTGCCTTCTTGGGACTCAGCTTTCACTTATGCATTGTCCCTTTCTAATCTATATTTATTATCAATTAATATTCATCTTTAAATAATGTTCAAAAGTTTTTTTTTAACAAGTTTAAATGATTATGCGACACAACCAATATGTTAAATAATGAAGTGTAAATTACAATTTTCTTGTCTATGGTTTGGAGAAATAATCGAGTTAACATCATATATCACTTGTGTTGTTTTTTAATGGCAGAAACACTATATAAATCTGTGTTGTTATTTTATAAATTGATCATGCCTTTCTATCATTATAACCCGTATAAATTGGGAAAGAAAAAAAGAAGTTGCCTCGAGTTCTAAAACTAAGCAGAAAGTAATTACAGTTTCTTGAATATTAAATAAATTAATAAATCAAATTAACACTCTCCAATGTCTTTTCTTGATGACATTTTATTCTCTGTGCACAAATCCAAATGTAAGACAGCACTATACATATAAGAACCTAAAATGGCAAAGTTAACTTTCTCCCAAAATACCATTTAATTTCATTAAACAATGGAGTATATTATAATGTTTTTATTATGATGTTTGAATCATTTATAAAAACAACAAAAGAAACTTCAAAATTCGATTTAAAAGTTTGAATAAACCATATAAATCAACCCTACGAACCCGATCCAAAAAACGGACAACTTTAACTAAGGAGCCAAAGCCAAAAATGTCAAAAGCAAAAGAAACAAACACATGTTGATTCTCAGAGCAGGCTTTAGCATGTTTGTTCACTTTCTTCATCTCAGCCTTCATAATAGCTTGCCCAACCATAAAACCGTTTATCCCGAAGATCCACAAGAGGGGACACACCACTTATGTCCACTCAAACGTGTTTACTCCCACCTCATCCAAAAACCACACAAGGAGCCTCCCCCCCGTGTCCCAGCGGGATCTATAAAGATATTTACCGAAGTCGTCCGTTTATTGGATTGAGTTTGTAGGGTTGTTTGCAGCAATGTATCGGCTCTGGATGGTCACAATTATGTCCTCAATAGAATGGGTGACAACGTAGCTTGTAAATCCTACCACCTTGATGTAAATCATTTTTCTTTACGACAAATTAAATATAAACAAAGCAAATAGCTTTATATAAATCAATTAACATTGTCTGGGCAATAGTCATAATCTTCAATACAAATTTGTTAAATACTACTAGCGCGCAACTCTACTTAATTAATCAATGTGCTATAACTAACATCAAAGCATGCAAAGTAGAACTTCAAGATCTTGGTGGTGGGAAGAATTGTGTACCAACCATGAAAGCATTTAGTGGAGTTGGAAATACGTTGGAAGGATCAATGTTAGTAGCATTTGGATTCACTGTGGTTGTGGAAGCCGCCATGGTGCCGGAGGTTATGAGGTTAAGTTGTTGATGTTGAATGCGGGCATGGTCGCCTGCTGCGGCGGAGGAACTCTCCCCTCCGCCGCCAGGTTGGTTGTATCGACCCTCAGGACCGTAGTCGTAGAGAATTCCCTTGAAAACATGCCCGCCAATGCTAACTGCAGTCTGGTATGCTAGCTGCTCCTCTGCCTCGCCCATTGCGCTCACTCTAACGCACCGGAAAACCGCAGGAGAGCTCAATTCTGCTGGGAAATGACCAATTTCTAACCCTAAATTAAGAAAATAGTAAGGACATGTGTATGTACAGAATTTACAAATTTATAAAACCTTACTTGGGTTTAGGTATAATGTAGACCATTCACTTACAACATGCCAAATGCTACATTTCAAAAGCAAAGAGTCATTCATGTACAGTGACATACATTAGGTGTATACATACATGAAACACCGGCCCATAGAGATGATACACCCATAGATTTCTATAGATTTAGGATATGATTATATTATGACCCTTTCTTATTTCATAAGTGTATTCAATAGGCCT
Organism: Ambrosia trifida; assembly: GCA_028751855.1. NCBI lineage: Eukaryota > Viridiplantae > Streptophyta > Magnoliopsida > Asterales > Asteraceae > Ambrosia > Ambrosia trifida. The sequence goes on along the minus strand of CM054129.1, from coordinate 27,039,859 downwards.
TTACATGTTTGACAAATAAATAGTTCGTAATCGTCGGTGGTACCACCTGAGCGATGATAAGCGAACTTTGATAAGAACACAAGCCAACTCTAACCCTTGATGCTTTTGTATGGATCGAAAGGCGGAGTTTGCTCCCTTTACTAGCAACTCAAGACAAGTTTGCTTGTCACATCAGCGAAATCGAGTAGTTAACTTACCACCTCACCGGACTTGCATGAGTCCACTACCCAAGATAACAAACTATCTATATGTCAAAACATTTTTCAAGTAACACCTATAAACAGTTGTGCAATCTTTAGACCACCTACTAGTAAAAAAAAGTTATTTTATACGTGCTAAACACACAACATAGACATAACACTATAACAGTTAACACGATGTTGTCAAAGCCTACAAGTCTTGAAATGTGAAGCTAATCTATCATCAATGTATGTATATAACTATATGTATCATCAAATGAGAATAAATCTCGGTAAAGAACAACCCATTGTTTCTTTCTCCAAACCCCAATAATTGGATGTAACAATAATTCAAGGGTTTTGTTTGTTTCTTATAAAATTGTATAAAACAAAGAGACAATCTTTACCTGAAGAAATGTTCTGATGATGTGTAGACGGCAATGTAACAGCCACCGCACCACCACCACCACCGCCACCAGTTGCAATAATATTGTGCTCCTCCCTAAGTCTTTTCAAATTTTGATCACTACCACCAGCACCACTACCACTACCACTACCTCTCATCATCAAACTCAGCTGCTGGTCACCTAAATTATGCTCATGTTGTTGACCTAATGACGCGAGCTGCTGTTGCCGCTCGCGTCGTTTAGCCGCGGGTACCCACGTGCTTTTCACGTGGGTTTGACACTGAAACCCGCGGCTTTTACAACATGTCCTACACCTCATGTATTGACAATCTTTCTTCGCTTGGTTCCCACAATCCTGACAATTCATACCACCACTGCCACCACCAACTCCGCCGTATTCTCCTCCAACGATCCCATACCCACCTTGCCTCATCGTGGAAAAAGCGTATAAACTGTTGGAACTAAAATTACTATTATTATTATTACTATGTCTTTGCGTACCAGTACCGGTACTGCTATTTCCGTCAGTGTCACCCTGTGGTGACAGCTGACGGTGCTGCTGGTACCGGTACTGATCAAGTTGATAGTACTGCTGCCATAAGTCAAATCCTTTGCTGTTAATCTCTTCGTTTTTGAACAAATGTAAACTATTTGGAGTGATTACCCTATTTTCTTGCTCCAAATTTTGATCATGTTGTTGATCTTCAACTTTAGTGATTGATCCAAATGCTAGCCCACCACCTAGTGAGAAAAAACCTGCCATTTTTCCCTACTAAAATTCCCAAAAATTAAACAAGAATCCATTCCAAAATAGACAATATATAGAAGAAATTATTATAAAGGTTTTGCTCTAGGGTTCGTTAGTTGTATGAGAATGAGTTTTTGTGTATGTGTGTGTTTAGAAGAGAGAGGTTTTCAACTTTATTTGTTTGATATTATTATTATTATTATTATTATTATTATTATTATTATTATTATTATTATTATTATTATTATTATTATTATTATTATTATTATTATTATTATTATTATGTATAAGAAATGTTTGTCTTTTAGTTATTTGGATGCATTAAACTCACGCCCCTGCAACGCCGCCATAGCCACTGCAAACCTCCTCACTCTCTCTGCTACATTAATTTAATACAACACCGTACTCTCTCTCTTCTTTCTTTCTCTCTCTAAAAACTTCTTCGTAAAATCTGTGTAATCAATCTCCCAATATTTCCTCTACAGTTGTCTGGCAGTTGAAAATAAAAGTCTGGTTTGATCTCCACCGTTGTATGGTGATCGAACGGTTGGCGTGATGTACACGTGGCACTTCATCAGCTTTTTGTTATTCGTCCTTGCACCGGAAAACACGCCCTGCTTTTCTCCTTTTTTTAATTTTTTATTATTATATTTACATTCTTTAAATAAATTACGGATGATCCATGTGCACGATTTGTTTGTTTGTATGATTATTGATTTGTGTTTTATTATTTTTGTTAAACCTACATGTCTACATCTTTTACTAAATTTTGAAGACAAGTCTTACGTAATGAAAGCACTCGATCATAAGTCACGTTGCAAAGAATTTGAGCTTCATAACAAGTACTAGAAAATTAAAGTTACACATAACTGATGTACTATGTTAGTAGTAGTACACATAACACAATTCAAAAGATTAGACGACAATCTAATGTATGAAAAATAATTGGGTTTTAAGTAAATATGTTTTAAACCCTCATATAAGATGCATAATACATGTATGTACTCGAATAATGTAACTTAAGTAAATATGTTTCTAACCCTAAAATAATTAAAAAAAAAAATTGCGGATTTCATCTTTAATACAACTTACAAAAAATTATACATATCCAAATATCCAATGTACGCACACGGTGGATCCATGGGCTGGTTAGAATGCCTGATTAGGATATTTTGATCTTGTGGTATCGTAAAATGGGTACAACCAGTAAGTTCAACTTGGCCTTATGGTGATCAATCGTTAACTAAGACTTGTCTTTGTAGGATTATAACTATATAAGCTTGTCTCATTCCTAGAACTCGCACCTCAACTTTGGCTTCCACTTGGGAGTTTTATTACCCTAGAACGTTTTCGCTTAAGGATAATGCCCTAAGAGATTTAACATTGAGGTGTTAACATCCCAAAACATCTCTACTTGATTCTTGTCATCTAATTTCGGTTATTCTTAGGGACTAACATCGCAAATCCAATTGTCAGTTGTCACTCGGTTATTAACATTCATATTGATGTATAAATGTTACAACCACTTAGCTATGTTAATCTAGCATGCAATTCAATATCATCTAACATGTTTACTACCATCATGATCTCTACTTTTAAAGCTAAGAATATTATAAAAAGCAAGGTAACGTATAAATCATGTACAATCATGAATTCCACAATGAAAAAAGTAACACACATAATGAGTGCGTATATATATACATCATGTTCTTCTCTATATCTAAATCCAGAGATAAAACAAAGAAATCGATTCGACTCAGTACAACATGTATGTATAATTATAAAGTACCACGGCCCTCTACGGTCAGCGCATGGTCCAACTTTGAGAACAATCGTAGAGGTCATGCATGCTGAACTTTTATTATATGTTTGTCTATTATAATAACCATTTTTCTTGCACTTTTACTTGCCTCCTATGAACCTACATGCTAAAATACAATCATTTTATTCTTGAGTAATTATGCACAGCCAAATCGACATTACTCGAACATATGTGATATGTCCACAAAAGTTGAGGAATATAAAAGGACCAAACACTTTAACCATTTAAAATTCTGATCCTTTTTGACAAACATTTGTCAAACGAGAAAAAGATAGGTGATCCCGACCTTATTAGAGAAAAGTTATTGATGTTACATATTTACTACCGTCATGATTTGGTCAGAGATGTTCTATGGGACGTGATTCGAAGTGCGGGGGCCTCAGCCAAGAAAGAAGCACCGGTCAATTTTCTGACTGATCCGCGGGATAGGAGATCTACCTTACGTCCTATGGATGTTCTTGTGTTTGGATGGGCTGGGGGCAAACATGTTTGTGTTGACCTGGCAGGGGTTTCCCCATTGGTAGGTTTGCGAGACAACGGCTTTGTACCGGGGCATGCAGTTTTGAGGGCATAAGCTAAGAAGGTCGCTAAGTACGAAACAGCCTGTTTAGAAAATCAACATGTGTTCCTGCCGTTTGCTTTTGACACATTTGGATCTCTGGCCCCTGAGGCAGTACAGTTTCTGAAACGAATGCAGAAGGTGGTCCACAGTGACTCACAGAGCCCTAAGAACCAAGGGTTTGTGTTTAGCATGATAGGCTTTGCTATTTAAAAAGGGATAGCGGCGCAGCTTGTTGCCTGCTTACCCACCATCTAAATTTAACTTGTTTTGTCTTGGTATGAAAATGAAAATAGCTAAAAAAAAAAAATTACTACCGTCTTGATCATTACGAAGCATGTAAAAAATATTAACACAAATCAATAGTCAACAGTCAACAGTCAAAGAGCTATCTTTATGCATTTGTAATTATTTAGTCATAGTCAATATTCTTAGTCAATAGTTTAGTCAATAGTCTTCCTAGAAGCAAGTGATTGTATTAATGTTGTAACCACTATATAATCTTCTGTGAATAATGAGAAAAGTACATTCGATCCAATTCACTCTATTACCTATTACTCTATATGGTATCAAGAGCCTAAAGCTCCCTTGAGCCAACCGATCCATCACAGCTTTCGACAGCCTTCTGTCCGCAGCCCACACATCCCTTTCATCTTTTTTTTCTGATTTGCAGCATCGATGGCTCCCTTTTTTGTTCATCAATCAAACCGTAACTACAATCGGAACCCTTGTTCCTCCGCCTCAAACCCCTCATTACAAAACAGACCCTCCTCGTGGTCAAACAAATCCGCAACCCAAACTCAAAACAACCCAACCCACAACAACCAAACTAACGTTTTTTGTTATTTTTGCAGCATATCCGGTCATGTAACGAAAGACTGTCGCAAACTTAGTCGCTTCCTACGCAACCATCAAGTCTCTACTCATGATTCCTACTCATACCCGGTTGTGAACAACACATCTTCTCACACCGCGGTTCCAAACACTCCATGGATGTGGGATACAGACGCTTCCAATCACACTAACAACAATAACCAAATGCATGTTCTTTCTGAATATGGTGGTCCGGATGAGATTGTTTTAGGTGACGGTAAAACCCTTCCTATCACACATATTGGTCAAACAACCCTTCACACCAACTCACGACCGCTTTTCTTAAACGATGTCTTAATCGTTCCATCTCTTCGTAATAATCTTATTTCTGTTGCAAAACTTAGTCGTACAAATCAAGTTTCTGTTAAATTTTTTCCATATCATTTCTTGGTTAAGGATCTACGCACGGGGCGCATCTCATGCGGGGCGTGAACGTCAATGACGTTTACTACGGACCAACCACACTCTCTCCTCAAATCAATGCAACAACAACAAGATCTCTACTTGCGTGGCACCATATCCTTGGACATCCTTCGTTTCAAGTCTTCAAGTCCTTAATTTCTAAATTAGGACTTAATGGTAATAAAGTGTCACCCGAGTCTTTTCATTGCAAATCTTGTTCGTTAAATAAAAGCCACAAAATTCCTTTTGGTAAAAACTCATTTGTTGCAAATAAACCGTTGCAACTCGTTTACTTAGATGTATGGGGTCCAGTCCAAACATCCATTGACGGCTTCAAGTACTATGTCATATTTGCCGATTATTTTTTCTAAATACATTTGGTTATATCCGATACAAAGAAAATCCGACGTCTCCATCCTTTTTCCACAATTCAAATCACTAGTGGAAAAAAAAATTCAAACACCTCTTATCTCTCTATTTACTGACAATGGTGGTGAATATATTGGTCTTAAACCATTTCTCACAACTCATGGAATTTCTCACTACACCACACCCCCTCATACACCAGAACAAAACGGGGTGGCCGAACGTCGTCATCGACACGTTGTTGAAACGGGTCTTGCTGTCACACCACACCAATGGCGGAAACACGTGGCGCGACGGTTCAAGTGCATTAAGTCAAGGTTAACGCAAACTATAAGTAATTAATCAAAAGGGGTTCATTTATTTTCACGTCAAACCAAGTTTTAGAGTTACATATCCAAAATAACTTGTCTTAGTACATCAAGGGGGTTTCCAAAATATATCCCAATATTTGGGAAATAATAACAAAACCCCAAGTTATTCGACGCGATGAGTATGAAATTCCCCCACCCCGCTAGCCACTTCTTGTCCTCCTTCAATTACCTGAAAGATATGTTTAAAAATCGTCAATATATAAATATTGGTGAGTTCACAGGTTTTAGTTTCCAAAACTTTAATTCCTTGGGAAATACCATGTTATGACAATTTATAGGAGTTGCAAATTCCTACAATTTTACTTGAGCCTATAACCAAACAAAGACTAATAATAATGCCCCGCTCCAAGTCGTTACTCGGTATCCTACGACTTGATTTCAGAATACATGCACCCCAGGTATACGCCGATGCATAATCGACGCTATCGATTAGGGGTGGGCCTTGTCAGGCACCAATAGTACTATCCAAATATTCCTTCAGTTTCATTTCCCGAATTAATGGTTATAGAAGAGAGGACTCAACCCCGAGTGGCGATCACAACTCAAGTAATTATCCCGTCAAACATTTTCCCTAACATATCTTTCCCCCGAAAAACGTAAAATAGTTTAAAATGGGGCCGTGAGACTCACCTGATCAAGTGCTCGGCTCAAAGAGGGGATAGCAAGCTTGTGGTCACACACCTACAAACGTCCTAGACGTATAAGCCACTATACCTATAGTGCATGTGTTTCGGCAAGTTGTACACCCAACTCCCAGACCACGATTTATTCCAATTCCCCGTTTAATTAAACGTGTATCCTAGGTTCGTTGGCGATGGATTACCTTTTTCTTACAAGTTATATATATTCGCATTAATATTTCATTAACTTGTATAATATTATTCTCGACTCGACTTCACTTAACGTATAATTATTTTCCCATTAAATAATTATACTTAAGATCGTATAGTTCGATATAATATATTCTTAACACTCGACCCGACTCACTTTACTGCATATTTATTTTCCCATTCAAATAAATATACTAAGGTCTTGTCGTTCGATGGTATATTCTTAACGCCCGACTCGACTCACCACACCGTATATTTACTTTCCCATTAAGTAAATATACTAGGATCTCGTCGGTTCGGTATACACATATATATATATATTATTTACTCATCTCGGTTTTCCTTCTCGTATATCTACTTTCCCATTAAGTAGATGCACTAGAATTCCGTCGAGCCGAACATATATATATATATTTATATATATATATACATATATTTTCCTCGTTAAGTCCATACGTTCATTTAACGTTTTAATCGTTTACGTTATGTTTTCTCCCACGAATATTTTCTCCAACACTTAGGAAAGTGTTGTATAATTTTCACCCAAGTTATATATTTTACTCCTTAAAATATATATTTACTTATTTTGCCGTAACGGCATTTTTCTTGTTTGTCCGTTTGTAACACCCCAACCGATGGCGGAATCATCGAGGTGTCACGTAGTGACGATTGTTCAAAAGCACATGGTACTTAAATGTAAATATTATTAAATGAAACCCAAAAATTGTCTTACAAGGAAATGGAAATACAAGGTCTTAAATGAAACATAAATAATGAAATAACTGCATAATAAAGCGCTAAAAGTATCTTGATCAAACTGCACCTGAAACATGTACAAAAATAGGTTTGGTCAACATAAGAAATGTTGGTGAGCATTCCTAGTTTTGATATATATAGTAGATTAAAAGTTATACAATTCAAGTGCAAGCTACAATGTGGATATGTAAACCATGTATCAAACAAATGAGCGAAATCAACCCTGTGACTGTATAATGTACTGTATGAACTGTAGTGTACTTATCCAACAAGTGGATAATAACTTAACAATGGCCACGGATTCTCCGATGAAAAAGGGGGAGAATCAACCTAGGCGGGTTGTCAATCCAAATAGCGCTATCCAATGTTAAGGTCGGCTTGTACCATGTTAATGATTTCACTAAGTACAAATGTAATCCACATGTAATGTCTAAGCATAAAGCACGTTGTAAGCAATGCACATAGTACTAGAATTGTATTTGTAAAAATGTAAACTTGTATTTGAAATTGTAATAGTGTACATGTAACACCCCAAAAATGTATAAAAGCAAAAAGGGGTAGGAATACTCACTGTTCACGTAGTAACTTGAAATTGGACTGGACAACGAAATATGAACTTGAGATTTCTCCCAAAAGATTAACCTAAAGTAATTAATAATGTGTGAGTGACATAACTCTAGGATGCATGTATATCTAGGGCTTCGAATTGGGGATTACGTTTATTTGTGTAAATAAACAAATTGTTTATTAATTATGAGGAATTTAATAAATAAATGAATAAAAGTCTTTTAATGAAATTTGAATTTAGGATATACAAAATAAAGTGTTTGAAGTGTAGAAATAATTTTTATAAAATTATTTCATTTAAAATAGATTTTTAAATCTATTTATTTATAAATAGTCATTAATTAACTTTAATATTTAAAAATACTAAAATTAAAGAATTCTTATTTTAAAAATCATATTTCTGTTCTAAATGATTAAAAATAATTTGTATAAAATTTTGGTGCAAAAATGATGAAAATTGGATTTGTTATGATTTAATTATGATTAAATCTAACAAAAATTGATTAAAAATATAAAATAAATGATTTTACTGAATTAAAAATTATTTCAGTAAAGTTTAACTTTAAATAAAGTCAGGATAAATTTTGGAGAAATTAATAAAATTGTTTTGATGTATAAATGGATTTTTATAAATCTAATAGATTAAAAATGATTTAATTATTATAAATATTAAATAAATGAATTTCTGAAAAATAAAAATTATAAATGAAACTTTTATAACAGATTAAACATATGTAATTTTTTTAGAATTTATAAAATAGTTTTGGTATTTTAAAAAGAATTTAAAAGATTTAAAAGGATTTAATATTTATATATATTTAATTGTTTGCTTTTAAAAAAGAAAAGACAAGAAAAAGGAGCAAAAACCGGCCAGAGCCGGGACTCGAACCCGGGTGACCCCTGTTGTGAACCATGGTCACAACCACTTGGCCTAGGCCGGTGGTTGTGATCTTTCTGGGTTAGAAATAAATATATATAATATGCAAAAACAAGATTATCCCCAATTGAAGAACACGAGCCCTAGAATTTTCAATCAGGCAATCCAGGCAACATGAGCTCGATTAATTATAGGGCTTTTGTTGCTGGGTAGCCGATGAACAAAACCCATCAAGAATATAGAGCTTACAGTGTGTAATCGTGGGTAATTGACTGGTCAAAGACCAAAGTCAAACGTCGTGCAAAAAGGAGATCAACAGAGATTATTTAGAACAATTGGAGGTTTAAGAAGATGAGTGAGCGAGTTGTGAAGCTGTTCCAAGGCTCAATTTATAGTGGGGATCAATAGGTTAGGTTAATTGGTAAGTTGACTCTGATTTAAATGTATACGCGTTCGAATTTCAAATTGGTCAATGGTCTGTTGTCAATTGACGTGTATAAGAGTTGTAATAGGCCGATAATTGTACTAATTTACCAAATATGAATCAATTATACGTTAATGGGACGGATTGATTATCATGGCAACCCACAGTTGACTTTCCTTGTCAACTGTGAGGTTTTGAAGGTGTATATTAATATAAAATGTGACCGGGTTATAACAGATACAAGGGTCCAGCCCAGATGGTTATGTTTGTGTGCAGCTGTGGCTTTGGCGCGGGTTCGAACCCCGGCCAAAGCAGATAATTGTTTTATTTTTTTTAAACAGCCAAGGAGGATTGGGCCTTGGGTGATGGGCTAGACATTTGGGTTTGGGCTGGGCTTGGAAGCTGTTGGGCTCCATCAGATGGGCCTCAACATAATAATAATAATTATTATTATTATTATTATTATTATTATTATTATTATTATTATTATTATTATCTATGATTAAACGAACCCGAGTTTAACGTTAAAAAAAAATGCCACGTTTATTAATTGTGATAAAACGTACAGATAATTAAACGAATACAATGAAAAGTGACGGATGTCACAGCATCCCCTACTTTTAGAAATTTCGTCCCGAAATTCCTTTAAGTGGTAGTCTCTGGAAAGAGGTGAGGATACTTAGACATCATTTGGTCCTCACGCTCCCAAGTAAACTCTGGGCCTCGTTTGGATTCCCAACGAACTTTGACAATAGGAATTCGGCTTCGCTTAAGCGTTTTGACATCTCGATCCATAATCTCCACAGGTTTCTCTATGAAGCGCATCGATTCGTCAATCTGGATATCCTCTAAAGGAACATGGAGGTTATCTTCAGCCAAACACTTTTTGAGATTAGAAACATGAAACGTTGGATGAACATTATTGAGTTCCGGTGGTAAATCGAGCTTGTAAGCCACCTTCCCAACTCGTTCAAGGATTTTAAAAGGGCCTACGAATCGTGGTGCAAGTTTTCCTTTCTTTCCAAACCGAAATACACCCTTCCAAGGTGAAACCTTGAGAAGTACCATGTCTCCGACTTGGAATTCTAGAGGTTTGCGCCTTTGATCGGCATAGCTCTTTTGTCTGCTTCTAGCAACTTGTAAGTTCTCACGAATGCGGTGAATTTTGTCTGTCGTTTCTTGTATCAGCTCGGGACCGGTGATTTGTGTTTCACCAACCTCGCTCCAACACACAGGGGAACGACATTTGCGACCGTAGAGTGCCTCAAATGGTGCCATGTTAATACTGGAATGGTAGCTGTTATTATACGAGAACTCAACCAAGGGTAGGTGTGTGTCCCAATTACCACCAAAGTCGATGATGCACGCTCGAAGCATATCCTCCAATGTTTGGATGGTTCGTTCAGTTTGGCCATCCGTCTGTGGGTGATAAGCCGTGCTAAGATTTAGTTGTGTACCAAGTGCGGACTGAAATGTCTGCCAAAAGCGAGAAGTAAACCAGCTATCACGATCGGAAATAATGTCTAGAGGAATACCATGACGGCTGACAATCTCACTGATGTAAATCTTAGCCAGTTTCTCAGCTGTGTAGGTCTCACGAATGGGTAGGAAGTGAGCAGATTTGGTCAAACGATCGACAATAACCCAGATACTGTCATGCCCGCGGGTGGTGCGTGGAAGCTTCGTGATGAAGTCCATAGCAATGCTCTCCCACTTCCATACTGGTATTTCTGGTTGCACAAGTAAACCAGATGGACGTTGGTGCTCAGCTTTGACTTTAGAACAAGTAAGGCATTTAGCCACATAAAGGGCTATGTCCTTTTTCATACCGGGCCACCAATACAAAGTACGCAGATCCTGATACATCTTATCTGCACCAGGGTGAATGGAATAACGAGACTTATGGGACTCGTCCATGAGGAAGGTACGCAGGTTGTCACGATCAGGGATCCAAAGACGGTTCATGAAATAAAGTAAGCCATTTTTGGTTTCCAACTGATTTTCGGCTCCACACGACATTTCTTCGTACATGTTGCCCTCAGTAACAGAGATATGTTGGGCTTCAATGATGCGGAGTTTGATATCAGACTGGACCTGAGCACAATAAAGCTGGGCATGACTTTTACGACTAAGGGCATCGGCTACAACATTCGCTTTGCCAGGATGGTAGCGAATCTCGCAGTCGTAGTCATTTAACAACTCGACCCATCGTCTTTGTCGTATGTTCAGATCTTTCTGGTTGAAAATGTGTTGAAGGCTCTTGTGGTCAGTGAAGATCACACATTTTGTACCATATAAATAGTGACGCCAAATCTTAAGTGCGAAGACGACCGCTCCGAGCTCAAGATCATGGGTAGTGTAATTTTTCTCATGGTTTTTCAGTTGTCGTGATGCATATGCTATAACCTTGCCTCGTTGCATGAGAACACAACCAAGGCCTTGATTAGAGGCATCACAGTAAACCACGAAATCCTCACTGCCGTCAGGTAGGGTGAGAATTGGAGCATCACACAGTTTCTGCTTCAAAGTTTGGAATGCTTCTTCCTGACTGGGTCCCCATACATATGGTTTATCCTTATGGGTCAAGGAAGTGAGAGGTAAAGCAATCTTGGAAAAGTTGAGAATAAATCGACGATAATAACCCGCTAAGCCAAGAAAAGAGCGAACTTCCGTGGGAGACTTGGGTGTAATCCAATTCTTAACAGCCTCAATCTTAGCTGGATCCACGTGTATACCCTTTTCACTGATAATGTGTCCCAAAAATTGAACCTCTTTAAGCCAGAATTCACATTTGGAGAATTTGGCATACAGTTGTTCATTCTTCAAAAGACCCAAAATTTGTCGAAGGTGTTGCTCGTGGGCTGATTTGGTCTTAGAGTAAATGAGAATGTCATCGATGAAAACAATTACGAACTTATCCAAGAAGGGTTTGCACACGCGATTCATGAGATCCATGAAGACAGCGGGTGCATTCGTTAGCCCGAAAGGCATAACCATAAACTCGTAATGCCCATAACGTGTACGGAAAGCTGTTTTTGGAATGTCGTCTTCATGGACTCGTAGCTGATGATATCCCGAACGAAGATCGATCTTTGAGAAACAAGTCGATCCTTGAAGTTGATCAAAGAGGTCATCAATGCGAGGTAAAGGGTACCGGTTCTTAATGGTGAGTTTATTCAACTCCCGGTAATCAATACACATACGGAAAGATCCATCCTTCTTCTTTACAAATAGGACTGGAGCTCCCCAAGGTGATGAGCTGGGACGAATGAAACCCTTGTCTGCCAACTCTTGAAGTTGACTCGCAAGTTCTTGCATCTCGGAAGGTGCAAGGCGGTATGGAGATTTAGCAACGGGCGTAGCACCAGGTACAAGATCAATACGAAATTCGACAGGACGCACTGGTGGAAGTCCCGGTAAATCATCAGGAAAAACTTCGGGAAACTCACGAACAACAGGAACATCTTGAATACTCTTGTCTTTACTTTTCTTTTCCACAATATGGGCCAAGAAAGCTACGTATTTCTTGCGTAGATATTTCTGTGCTTGGGTGCAAGACATGAGTTTAAGACCACTGGATGGTTTCTCACCATAAACCCGTAAAAAGTCACCCGATGCGAGAGGAAACCGAATAAATTTCTCAAAGCAGACAACTTCGGCATGATGTTTAGAAAGCCAATCCATACCCACGATAACATCAAAGCTTCCCAATTTCATGGGTATAAGATCAATGGTGAAGTCATGTTCGTTAAGGCTAAGAGTACAACCCAGAATGATAGAATCGATTGAGATGGGTTTACCATCTGCGACCTCGACCGTGAAAGGCGCTCCTAATCTAGAGCGAGTGTGAGATAATAGAGGTTCGAATGCTAATGACACAAAACTTTTATCCGCACCAGTATCAAATAAAATTGAAGCATAACGACCATCAAGTAAAAACGTACCATTCACCACGTCATTAGTTTCCTGAGCTTCTGTTGCATTGATGTTGAAAGCTCGACCACGAGCCACTGGGTTTGCTGCATGGTTTGCTGGGACAAGTGCTGGACATTGGTTTCTGAAGTGGTTCGGATCACCACAATTGAAGCAAGCTCGACCATATGCTATAGGTTGTGGGTTTTGGCGAGCTGGTTGAGGGTTAACAGGTTGAGCATTAATAGGTTGAGGTCGAAACGTAGATCGACATGTGGCAGCTACATGACCATACCTACCACAGGTGGTACAGTGGCGGCAAGGAAAATTTGCGGGGTGATGGTACTGACAGGTGGCACACTTGGGTAAGTTTCCACTGTAAACCTTCTTAACAGGAGGAGCCTGAGCCATTGGAGCCTGTGCTATTGGAGCCTGAGTTACTGGGGCCACAACAGCATAGTTTCTACCCTTGGCCTTCCGCTTCCTAGTGTTGGAACCGGTATTGTCTACAGCAACTCTTGATGATTCAGTAGTAGGGGTGGGGGTCTTCTCAGTTGATTTCTTGGTTCCTTTCCTAACCAAATTTCCCTTTTTGACGTGCTTGTCAGTCAAGGAGGCTGCAAGCTGAATGGCTTCTTCCACCGTAGTGGGTCTGCTTCCAGTGACTACATCTTGAATTAGGTCAGGCAGTCCCTCAATATACTTCTCGATTGCTCGAGAGACCGGGGTAACCATGTGTGGAACCAAAATACTGAGCTCATGATAACGGGTGTTGTATGCAAGATTTTCACCACTGTCCTGTTTTAACCCATGGAACTCTTCCTCTAGCTTCCTCATTTCATTCCTAGGGCAGAACTTGGCGATCATAAGTTCCTTGACCTCAGTCCAAGACAAGGATAGAGCAACATCAGCGCCCCGATTACGCTTCTCACCATTCCACCAGGTCAATGCCCCCTTTTGAAGGACACTGGTAGCATAGCGAACGCGGAGGTTATCAGGACACTCGCTGTTCACGAAGGTACATTCCATACTTTCAAACCATTGGAGGAGGCCAGTAGCACCCTCCTCTCCAGTAAACTTCGTGGGATTGCATGAGTTGAAGTGTTTGAAGGTACACCGAGTTTGAGTTGCACCCTCAGTATTGGTACTGTTGCTGTTCTGGGTTAACTCACTAACAAGATTCGGAATCACTGCAGCAATTTGCTCAGCGACAAGAGAAGCAAGACGACGATCAGAACGTTGTCCAGAGGCACGAACAGTGCGTTGGCTAGCATCACGGAGCATACGGCGAGCAGACATCTACAAGACAGTCAATGTAAAGTTATGAGATTAATAAATGTAAGTGTAATAGTGCATAAGAGTTATGATCACAAGATATCGTATGTGAAATAAAGGTATATCATTTGAAATACATATGTATAACATGTTTGGATTGCCCTTGTCTAGCTATAAAGCCCAACAAGAACGTTGACTTTTCAAAGAAATTGAGCCCAATGGTGATCAAAGAAGACATGCTTTAGCCTATAAGTGGACACTCACTCCAGGAATCCCCAGGTAAGCATAACAGGTCCGTAAATGGATTTATGCGCTATGCTTGCCTATGCCAGAAAACCCAGTGTACAGGCGTCCACCCTTCCAGATTGCACGTGTCCTTTTTCACACTCATTAAAGTTCAACAACTTTGAAGGAGCAAAATAAGAGTAGGCATTATGCCTAAGAGTGTCTTTATGAAAGGTACTGCTCCCGCTCCATGATGATGTAGTCTTTCCACTCCTTGTAGGACACCATCCTTATACGTCATGATGAAAGATGAGGAGAAAGGAGAAGAAAGGGAAAGATTAAGGAAGGAAAGTGAAGGGTAATGAGAGGGATGATAAATTAGGAAGTGTTGTACCTGAAAGTTGAAATTTGGTTATAGTCTAGGCTAAAAGGCATTCTAATAACCTAATTCCCTATAACCATGGCTCTGATACCAATCTGTAACACCCCAACCGATGGCGGAATCATCGAGGTGTCACGTAGTGACGATTGTTCAAAAGCACATGGTACTTAAATGTAAATATTATTAAATGAAACCCAAAAATTGTCTTACAAGGAAATGGAAATACAAGGTCTTAAATGAAACATAAATAATGAAATAACTGCATAATAAAGCGCTAAAAGTATCTTGATCAAACTGCACCTGAAACATGTACAAAAATAGGTTTGGTCAACATAAGAAATGTTGGTGAGCATTCCTAGTTTTGATATATATAGTAGATTAAAAGTTATACAATTCAAGTGCAAGCTACAATGTGGATATGTAAACCATGTATCAAACAAATGAGCGAAATCAACCCTGTGACTGTATAATGTACTGTATGAACTGTAGTGTACTTATCCAACAAGTGGATAATAACTTAACAATGGCCACGGATTCTCCGATGAAAAAGGGGGAGAATCAACCTAGGCGGGTTGTCAATCCAAATAGCGCTATCCAATGTTAAGGTCGGCTTGTACCATGTTAATGATTTCACTAAGTACAAATGTAATCCACATGTAATGTCTAAGCATAAAGCACGTTGTAAGCAATGCACATAGTACTAGAATTGTATTTGTAAAAATGTAAACTTGTATTTGAAATTGTAATAGTGTACATGTAACACCCCAAAAATGTATAAAAGCAAAAAGGGGTAGGAATACTCACTGTTCACGTAGTAACTTGAAATTGGACTGGACAACGAAATATGAACTTGAGATTTCTCCCAAAAGATTAACCTAAAGTAATTAATAATGTGTGAGTGACATAACTCTAGGATGCATGTATATCTAGGGCTTCGAATTGGGGATTACGTTTATTTGTGTAAATAAACAAATTGTTTATTAATTATGAGGAATTTAATAAATAAATGAATAAAAGTCTTTTAATGAAATTTGAATTTAGGATATACAAAATAAAGTGTTTGAAGTGTAGAAATAATTTTTATAAAATTATTTCATTTAAAATAGATTTTTAAATCTATTTATTTATAAATAGTCATTAATTAACTTTAATATTTAAAAATACTAAAATTAAAGAATTCTTATTTTAAAAATCATATTTCTGTTCTAAATGATTAAAAATAATTTGTATAAAATTTTGGTGCAAAAATGATGAAAATTGGATTTGTTATGATTTAATTATGATTAAATCTAACAAAAATTGATTAAAAATATAAAATAAATGATTTTACTGAATTAAAAATTATTTCAGTAAAGTTTAACTTTAAATAAAGTCAGGATAAATTTTGGAGAAATTAATAAAATTGTTTTGATGTATAAATGGATTTTTATAAATCTAATAGATTAAAAATGATTTAATTATTATAAATATTAAATAAATGAATTTCTGAAAAATAAAAATTATAAATGAAACTTTTATAACAGATTAAACATATGTAATTTTTTTAGAATTTATAAAATAGTTTTGGTATTTTAAAAAGAATTTAAAAGATTTAAAAGGATTTAATATTTATATATATTTAATTGTTTGCTTTTAAAAAAGAAAAGACAAGAAAAAGGAGCAAAAACCGGCCAGAGCCGGGACTCGAACCCGGGTGACCCCTGTTGTGAACCATGGTCACAACCACTTGGCCTAGGCCGGTGGTTGTGATCTTTCTGGGTTAGAAATAAATATATATAATATGCAAAAACAAGATTATCCCCAATTGAAGAACACGAGCCCTAGAATTTTCAATCAGGCAATCCAGGCAACATGAGCTCGATTAATTATAGGGCTTTTGTTGCTGGGTAGCCGATGAACAAAACCCATCAAGAATATAGAGCTTACAGTGTGTAATCGTGGGTAATTGACTGGTCAAAGACCAAAGTCAAACGTCGTGCAAAAAGGAGATCAACAGAGATTATTTAGAACAATTGGAGGTTTAAGAAGATGAGTGAGCGAGTTGTGAAGCTGTTCCAAGGCTCAATTTATAGTGGGGATCAATAGGTTAGGTTAATTGGTAAGTTGACTCTGATTTAAATGTATACGCGTTCGAATTTCAAATTGGTCAATGGTCTGTTGTCAATTGACGTGTATAAGAGTTGTAATAGGCCGATAATTGTACTAATTTACCAAATATGAATCAATTATACGTTAATGGGACGGATTGATTATCATGGCAACCCACAGTTGACTTTCCTTGTCAACTGTGAGGTTTTGAAGGTGTATATTAATATAAAATGTGACCGGGTTATAACAGATACAAGGGTCCAGCCCAGATGGTTATGTTTGTGTGCAGCTGTGGCTTTGGCGCGGGTTCGAACCCCGGCCAAAGCAGATAATTGTTTTATTTTTTTTAAACAGCCAAGGAGGATTGGGCCTTGGGTGATGGGCTAGACATTTGGGTTTGGGCTGGGCTTGGAAGCTGTTGGGCTCCATCAGATGGGCCTCAACATAATAATAATTATTATTATTATTATTATTATTATTATTATTATTATTATTATCTATGATTAAACGAACCCGAGTTTAACGTTAAAAAAAAATGCCACGTTTATTAATTGTGATAAAACGTACAGATAATTAAACGAATACAATGAAAAGTGACGGATGTCACACCGTTTTTACGTCATCGTTCATTAACACATCTAAGTCCGATTTCTTAACTTATATAGTTAATTTTTCCATGTTTTTCCAATATGTGTTTTATAGAAATATTATCCACCTTTCTAATTCTCAACACATATAACTTGGATGATTTAAACATACTTTTATATTTTTAACCCAAAACTTCTCAACTTATACACAAAAATGTTTCAACACTTTTATATTCCCATTTATATAAAAGTGTTCATTTTTATATAAGTTTTTCCCAAGTTTTTAGCTTGTTCATCATTTTATAAAAACCTTTGTTTTTATAAAAATCCTTATGTTAGTAAAAGTCCATATTTTTATAAACTTCCATTTTATAAAAATACACTTTTTATAAAATATATAAGTAAGTTTACTAGTGCTTACCAAACCAACCTTGGAAAAATTATTATTTATCCTTTTGACACCAAACTTTTCATTGTTGCATTTTTGGACCTAAGTTTCTAAAATATCCATTTTAGTCCCTCAACTTTCAAAGTTACCACATTAGTCCCTTAACTTATAAAAGTTGTATTTTTCCATACTAACTTTCAAAGTTAGCATTTTTCTCCCAAATTAGTGGACTTTAAAGGATCATCTTTTTAATGATGGATTATTTTTACATTTTAACACTTTTAATAGCCTCATATTCCATTACTAAAGCTACTAATATGTGTAATTAGTGTATTTGTCCAACAAATCCAAATTTCATTCATCCAAGTGAGTAGACTTTAAATATGTAACTTTTGTATTTTTGATTTTCTAACAAAACCCAACTTGTATTAAGCTTTAGATGGTCATTTTATGATGATCAAAACTACTTTTTAGTATATTCAAGTCACCTTCACAATTCATGCTTAGATCATCATCTTACATAAATGTATGTGTAGTTTTTATAACTTTCACAAACACTACATTACCAACATCAAATCTATGGTCCATTTACATGATTTTAACCATCCATTTTAGTCTTGTAAAAACATACTAAAGTTTATGTTCAAAACCACATTTTAACCCTTCATGTACAACTTGCTTTTAAAAACACATAACATGAATATTTAGTGAAACAAAGCAAGGTTAAGAAGCTTACTACTAGTACAAGGCTAGGGAAGACAAAAACCTTTTATTTGGATGAGGTTTAGTGTGTTCTTCCAAATGGTTAAGCTCCAAGCTCTTGAAACACACAATGGGGTTTTGAAGGATGGATGTTTAGAAGTAATTTGGAAGTGTTAAAATTTGTAAGAGATGTGTGTGTGGACACTAGCAAACTCACGGCCCAAAGGAGAAAGAAAGAAGAAGATTTTTCTTGGTTTGTTCAAGTGTTTAACCTTGTGTTATCTTATAGAACCTTCATATCTTTCAAAGATTTAATCAAGATTCATACTAGATTTTTACCTCATATAAAATGGAGTTGTGTGTACTAGGGGATTTGGAATGATCTTGGTGTATCCAAAGGTGTGTAGGCCGTGAGTTTTGGAAGGAAAAAGGAAGGGATTGCATGATCTAGTAAGGACACACAATCACATATAATATCATGATAAAAATCCATACCATACTTCAAATCTCTATCTTGGATTACATGGTACAAAAGAAACATGATTTGGGTATGGGAAAGGGGGTGGCCGGCTCTTGGGTGGGGTCCACAACACAAAATATTTACCAATAATTTGTTAAGTTTAATCCCATAACGTTCGGGTGTCGTTCGGGTATTTTTCGGGTTTTAACCGCGTGTTATTCGGACATTAATAATGCCTCTAATAACCCTTAAAAATAGCCTAGTTTAAGCGTTGATTGGTTATTTAGGCTTTTGCCGGGTGAGATTATAAGTTATACGTGTACCGGGTGCGGTACGCGCGCTTTATTCGTTACCGGGAGGTTTGTATGGAAAGTTTTCACTTATGGTTTTGGAGTTCCAAAACCCATTATATTTTGTGAAAATACCCTTTATTTTATATCCTGGGTGTCCGGGATCCTTTTCGTTTATTTAATTTTTACCGGGTAATCGCCAACGTCCATACCGGATAAGTTTATTCGCACATGATCCTATCATGTTTTACCATTAAACGTATGCATTCCTATGCATTATATGGGAATTTACTACCCTCTAAGGCCTCAGTTAATTAATCAACACATAACTGCACTTAATTACGTTAATCACATATTAATTAATTAGTACGGAATTACCTCATTTTTGCCGGTTGTTACACTTGCCCTCCTCCACTATGCTCAACTCCTATCATAATTTTGGTCACATGCCTTTCAAGCCACCACTTATCTCATCAACCGTCTACCCACCACCATCCTGAACAACAAATCACCTTATGACATGTTATTCAATGTTGCTCCCACCTACTCCAAACTAAAACCGTTTGGATGTCTTTGCTATCCTTGGCTCCGCCCATACAACACCTCCAAGTTACAATCTCGCTCCGCATCATGTATCTTTCTTGGATACTCCTCTTCCAGATCAGCATACAAATGCTTTGATCCAGTCACCAACAAGCTATATCACTCTCGTCATGTTGAATTCATACCACACATCTTCCCATCCCAGACCAATAACCCCACCTCTCCCACTGTCACCTATGAATCATTTCTTCAGAACATACCAAATCCTCCAAAGCCTTCACACCCTACACAAACTCCCATCGATCCCACACCCCAACCCATACCTCCTACACACCCCTCTCCTGACCCTACACAACCTTCCACTACACCTACACAGCAGTTTCCTGATACTACACAGCACTCATCTGACCCTACATAACCTTCTACTACACCTACACAACATTCCCCTCATCCTACACAACTCTTGTCCTTTACACAGTCATCCGCTATCCCTACACAGTCCTCCACTGTCCATACACAATCCTCATCTCCTACACAATCCTCCACTCCTGCACAACCTAATTCACCTGCACAGCCTTCCAATGACTCTACCACCTCCCCATCTCAAACTCCTTCAACTAACCCCTCTCCTACCACCTCTACTCGCCCACAACGGTCTCGCAATCCTAACCCAAAATATTACAATTCCAAATTCATCAACTCCACCACACTTCACCCACTTCATACATCCATTGAGCCCTCTACTCACATCAAAGCGATGAAAGATCCACAATGGCGACAAGCAATGGATCTTGAATACAACGCTCTTCTTCAAAACCATACGTGGGAGTTTGTCCCTCATACTACCCAAAATCCAATCGGATGCAAATGGGTATTCCGAACCAAACGAAAACCCGATGGAACTATTGATAAATTTAAAGCGCGCCTAGTCGCAAAAGGGTTTCATCAACAGTACGGTAAGGACTATTTTGTTACCTTTAGTCCGGCAACGAATCCTGTCACCATTCGTATTGTTCTTTCCATCACACTCTCTCGAGGGTGGTCATTACGCCAACTAGACGTCAATAATGCATTTCTTCATGGCACCTTACATGAGGATGTGTACATGATTCAACCATCCGGATTTGCAAATTCGGCGTTTCCTAAACAAGCCCCGCGGGCTTGGTACAATGAATTAACCACCTTTCTCATTAGCTTCGGTTTTAAAAAAAATGTCTATCTGACGCGTCTCTTTTTGTCTACAACACAAATGGTAACACTTGCTACCTACTCGTCTACGTTGACGACAGTGTTCTCACTGGAAACAATAATCCATTCATGGACATCTTTGTTCAAGCCCTAAGCAAAAAAATTTCGATCAAAGACTTAGGCCCTCTACATCACTTCCTAGGAATCGAAGTCATTCCAACTCCTCATGGACTATTCCTCTCCTAACACAGGCACATTCAAGACATCTTAACCACTTTCAAAATGGATGGTGCCAAAGAGGTCCTCACCCCCCCCCCCCCTAAGCGTCTCTGATCCGCTTATCCCTTCGGATGCCTCTCCACCCGTTGACCCAACTCCTTATCGCATCCGCCCTGATATCTCTTTCGCTGTCAACAAACTCTCCCAGTTTATGCACTACCCAAAACAGTCACACTGGCAAGCTCTCAAACGGGTTCTCCGCTATTTGAAAGGAACATTGCACCATGGGTTATTATTAAATAAACAGTCCTCACTTGATTTACATGCTTTCTCAGATTCTGATTGGGGAGGCATACATGACGGAGGAAGATCTACTACAGGTTATATGTTATATCTTGGATCCAACATAATCTCTTGGCGTTCATCAAGACAAAAAACGGTCTCACGCTCATCCACTGAAGCAGAATACAAAGCACTAGCAAATGCTGCAGCTGAAATCTCATGGGTTAAAAATCTTCTCCAAGAACTCGGTCTTCGCACGACACGTACACCATATCTTTTCTGTGACAACACCGGCGCCACCTACCTTTGTGCCAACCCGGTGTACCATTCCCGCATGAAACATGTTGCCCTCGACTACCACTTTTGTTTGTGAACAAATCAATGTCGGTCACTTAAAGGTCTTTCACATTAGCTCAAAGGATCAACTAGCTGATGTCCTCACCAAACCACTTCCAAAATCACCGTTTCTTTCCTTTCGCTCCAAGATTGGCGTATCCAATGGATCCTCCATCTTACGGGGGCGTATTAACACAAATCAATAGTCAACAGTCAACAGTCAATAGTCAATAGTCATAGTCAACAGTCAAAGAGCTATCTTTATGCATTTGTAATTATTTAGTCATAGTCAATATTCTTAGTCAATAGTCTTCCTAGAAGTAAGTCATTGTATTAATGTTGTAACCACTATATAATCTTCTATGAATAATGAGAAAAGTACATTCGATCCAATTCACTCTATTACCTATTACTCTATAAAAATAGGCAAGCTAAGGTATAAATAAAGCACGATCATGATTTAGACATTAACGTCATAAGTTGCATATAATCTTTATGCACCCTTATATCATGTTATTTATTACAACTTATAGAATTTTATGAGAAAAATTCACTGTAGCCTACGCGGTGACACACGAATCAACCGTAGAGGTCACGCCGAATTTATGCTCTTTCAAGTCCTTTATTTAACTTTTCAGATTACTTCAAAAACTAAGACAAAATAATAAAATAATGAACGCTATAGCAATTCGTACCAATATTTTATCTCTACATAATGAAATAGAACAACTTAGATTTCGAGGTGTAAGAAAGACCGGGTCAAATACTCAAATGTAATATTTCAATTTTTAATTATTCAGTGGCCACTATTTATTATTTCAAAAATGCAAAAGACTTCATCATAATTTCGACACTACACTCCAAATTCCATTAACAAATGATAAGATATAATAGCAATGATGAGTTGATGATAACATTAAACAGTAGAAATCAAACTTCTTGAATCGTTTCTAGACTTCTAGTGCATGCTACAATCATGCACCCGGTAGATTTCTGTATTTTATAGGTTAGGTTTTTCTATATATCCTATAGAATTTTGAACATATGTAGAAAATTCAAATCATACATGCTTTATTTGAGAAACAAATTGAAAAAGAAAAAAAATTGTGCATTGGGTTCGATTACTTAGGGGCTGTTTGGTAGCCTCTTAATGAGGCTCTGAACTATATAGTGTTGAATGATCAGCATTCAGCGTATTTGTTTCAGCCTCTGAATGGAATTGTTAAGGCTAAATCATTAAGACTTGAGAAGTAGCTGAACCATTAAGCACTGAACTACGCTGAACCTTAAT
Organism: Ambrosia trifida; assembly: GCA_028751855.1. Taxonomy (NCBI): domain Eukaryota; kingdom Viridiplantae; phylum Streptophyta; class Magnoliopsida; order Asterales; family Asteraceae; genus Ambrosia; species Ambrosia trifida. The sequence continues at coordinate 27,016,510 of CM054129.1, read as the reverse complement.
GAGACTCTCCTACCAACGTGAGACAAGAAAACTAACTATTAAGAGGTTCAACTTAATGATTCAGCACTTAATAATTCAGACCTCTTAATAATTCAGCACTTAATAAACCAAACAACCCCTTAGTTTAGTTATATTGTTTAAATGGTTATTGAACGATGCATCATATTTTCATGGTTATGATTAGGGCTGTTCACGAGCCGATCCGATCCGAGCGTAGCTTTGCTCGTGCTTGGCTCGTTTACAAACCGAACCGAGCGGAGCGGCTCGTTTACATTCGAGCCGAAAACCGAACGAGCATTCTTCGAGCACAAATTTTCTGAGCGAGCGACGAGTGAGAATCGAGCAGAGAATAATATGGACGATCATAAAATTAGGATGTTTCCTTCGATGCTTTCATTGGCGAGTGACAACTAAGGTCGAAATGTCCGATGATAACACTAATATTGAGATCCCAGTGTCCAAGGATGAGGCTTAGATTGAGGCTGGTGAGATGATGAGCATACGTCAGAGAATAGTTGTTGCATTGTGACGTAGGTGTGATATAAAGCGACAATTAGCGATGGACGACTAATAACATAAAGAAGTCAAGACTGTCACCTTATGACTTATTGTTTTACTATTAAATCTAGTGTTAATTTTTTTATTGAGTTAAGTGGACTGGTTATATTTTGTTTGCATATATTGAGTCAAATCCAATAGAATCTTATATATAAAGCATAAATTTATCTGTAAATTGTGTGTATATTTATTATTAAATAAAGAAAAATTTATTCGAGCCGAACCGAGCCGAGCGTACCTTTGCTCATGCTTGACTCATTTACAAACCGAACCGAGCCGATCAGCTCATATACAACCGAGCGGAAGATCGAGCGAGCATTTTTCGAGCATTTTCCGAACGAGCGACGAGCGATCCACGAGCGGTGAGCGATTTGAACAGCCCTAGTTATGATTAGTGTAAAATCTTCATTATAACTCTTAATTTTACTAGTTGCAATGATAAGTTATCATTATATATGTAACCAGACCTGAAAATTTATACGTAGAGTTAAGAGACATCCGATTATGAAAAATAAATTGACCATGATCGAAAAAAAAAATCATGAATTCATTGCTAAAAAGACTTATTAGTAGTGCATATATGTATTATTGGATTTGCACGTTGCACAATGCACGTGTCTTCTCATTCTTGCGTACCATGGGCGACCTCACATTTGGGAGGGGTGGTACTTGAAACACCTCATTACTGCCATTGCACTTTATCTTCCATTTTACATCATGTTGATGTTGTACAATTTTCTTTCTCCCACGATGGATGATTGGTATTTACGCTCCCAAATTCCTACAACCTCATTGAATCTATTTTATTTTTTTTATTTTTATTTTTACGTCCATCAAACATTTTATTCATTCAAGGTTAACAACTTGTTAACCCCACCAAATTACACCTCAAAAACGTTTATACAGCCAGACGGCTTACATCAAAACTACACCAATGGTTCCAATCAACATCATACATTTTAACCCTATTTTTAATCCACACAAAACTGACGCGCTTAATCTCCTCCTTTGCTCCGCTTAAGTTTGGCACCTTATGATTAAACACCAAATCATTCCAACATTTCCAGATACACCAAAAAGCTACCTGCACAACTGAATATATTAGCTTCCTCCATCTCGCAGAACCCCTCAACAACTTCCATATGTTCACCAAATCCTTTGCGTCGAAGGCGTAGATAGCTTGTATCCTGCACCATTGTGAGACAAAGTCCCACACACTTTGAGCAAACCTACAGTCAACAAACAAGTGGTCATTTGTCTCTAGCGCTTCCCCACACAATTTGCATTCTATCCAGCCAACATTTACGCCTCTTCTAGCCAAAGCCGTGGCTGTCGGCGTCCTGTCCAACGATATTCTCCACACCAGAAAATTCACCTTGATTGGGACCCATTTATTCCAGTCAAACACTGTGCTGGTACCAGAGAAGCGATGCGATAGCAGTAGTTTTCTGCAGCTGCTCACCGTGTATACCCCATAAGGATCCGGTTTCCAAAACCACGAGTCATCACCTTGCCCAACGTTAAATCCCATCAGCAGCTCAGTTAAGTCATCTAAGTCACCTAGCTGCTCCACAGAAGACAGCTCGAGCCTCCAGCAAAACCTTATTTTAGTAATCCCATCTTCCAGCAGAATTCGATCCACTACTGTCGCGTCTTTAGCTGCCTCCAACTCAAACAACGATGGAAATCTCCTTGCCAAAGGCGCCCCCATCAGCCAACAGTCATTCCAAAATGAAACATATTGACCTAGCCCCGGAACCGCTTGAAAGAGTTCATGCAAAGAAATACCATACACACCCATATCCGAAGCCAACTTTACAACCTGTTTCCACGGGCCAGCTGCAGTTAAATTCCCAAGGATTGGGTTCCACGATCTCGACCTTTGATGGATGCTCCAAATTGCTTTCCTCCATAGGTTGTTGCAGTCCGTTTTGAACCTCCACCACCACCACTTCGCCAACATCGCCAAATTAGCTTCTTTTAACGACCCAATACCTGCCCCGCCAAATTCCACCGGTGCCATAACATGCCGCCACCCGACCCACTTTATCTTGCCATGATCTGGTTGACAGCCTCACAGAAAATCCCTCCGTATTCTTTCTAACTGATCAATAACCTGTTGTGGCGCGCGAAATAACGAGAAACAGAACGTTGGCAGGGAATTCATCACCGACTTTATCTAAGTAAGCCTACCCCCAAACAACAATGTATTCTTTTTCCAAGCTGAGAGCCTTTCCTTGAAGACGTCTACCACCGGTTTCCAATTCTTTACCAAATTCATATTTGCTCCTACTTGCAGCCCCAAGTGTTTGAAAGGAAATGTTCCATCCTTACACTTCATTATTCCAGCCATAGTAGAAACTTGACTCGCGATTACCCCCACCCCAAAAACACAACTCTTGGAAAGGTTCACCCGAAGCCCAGATGCTAAGTAAAAACACCAAAGAATCCTATTCAGATTCTTTATATTATCTTTTGCCCATTCCCCCATAAATATGACGTCATCTGCGTATAGAAAATGGGTCAGAATCGTGCCAGTAGACCCACAACGGATACCTCTATACAAGCCTTCATTCGAAGCCTCCTTCAAAACCCCAGTCAGCGCCTCCATTGCAATGATGAACAAAAACGGTGACAAAGGGTCACCTTGCCTTAGCCCCCTGAAGCAATCAAATTCTTGCGTGGGAGACCCGTTCACTATTACCGACGCCCGAGCCGAAGTAACTGTTGCCATAACCCACTTCCTCCATACCAACGGAAAATGCATTTGCGACATAATAGCTTCAAGAAAAACCTAATTTAAAGAGTCGTACGCTTTCTCAATGTCCACTTTAAGGATCATCCCCGGCTTCTTACACCTTTTCAGCCACGGGATAACTTCGTTTAGAATTAGCGGCCCATCCAAGATACTTCTCCCAGCAAGAAACGCCGACTGTTCTTCAGAAATAAGCCCGTGTATAACCCGCTTCAGCCTATTCGCGAGTACTTTCGAAATCACCTTACCGATGCATCCAATAAGACTAATAGGCCTATAATCGCATAGTCCACTAGGATCACTACATTTCGGGATAAGAGCCAAAAAGGACGACGAACAGCCTTGACTGATAGTCGCCGAACATACCCGAATACACTTACAATCCTATCATGTTTTTGATTGATTTGCTTAAAGTCCATTTGCAAATATGATTGATATTTGGTGACTTCATAAGTATTTAAGCAACGAATTATTATCGCTCTAACTTAAATGAACTTTAATACTCCACTAGTATTTTTGACCTGTCGCGTGTTGCGACCGCGTCAAAACGTGGACCAATTGAAAACGCACATAAAAATAAGCATGGAAACGTATGTTGTGTGACTTAACTCATTACCGAGAAAAAGCTGGTGATAAGCTGCAGTGTCTCTATTTTTAACATCGAAACGTAGATAAGAAGCACAAACGCATATTAGAAAACACGTGAAAATCAAGAAAAAGTTACATGGCAAGCTATAACCCTTTGAAATCCTATTCCTCACCGCGCGTTGCAATGGGGAATCTACATACGAACCAAATGCTAAAGATTAGTTTTTTAAGCTACTATTTTACATTACATTAAGACATCAATTTTAGATAACGTAAAAGTAAATTAATGTTTTTGTCTCGGTACCGGCTTGATCCGTTATTCGAAAAAACTATATCGCGAATTTAGTTGTAAATAAAGAACAAATGAACGAAAGTTAGCTATAACATTATAAGAGAAAAATAAAACTTTGGGTTAAAGACGTATATAATTTAAAGTGTAAGTGATTAATTTGAAACTTAAAACCAATATTATAGCACTATACTAATGTAAAGCGATTTGCAAAAGGGTAAAAATATTTCTATTAGAGTTGAGGGGACATTTGATAAATTTATTAAAATTGAAGGGGTAACAATGTAAATTAGTTTAAAAAAAAACCTAACAAAAGTTAACGGGGGAAAGTATAAGAACCAAAACCTTGATGGTCAAAAATTTTTAAAAAAATCTTGTGACATGGTGTTATAAATGACATTCAAATTGAAGGAATTTGCATGAATGCAAGTTAATTGTCAATTTAGTCCCTAAGGTTTGGTCAAAAATGCAAGTTAATTGTATTGGATGGGCCGCTAAACACTCATATTGATAAACTCTGAGGTTTACACCGTTTCCCTCGGATTAAAGAAATACTCTAATTCAAGTCGTACGTGGGCACTGGCTTAGATCTCATACGAGTTATCAAATAGTATGTTCATTGGCCATGATGATGAACAAAATAAGGTAAAGTATAACAAGGTTTTGCTCAAAAAAGGAAAAAAATATGCATACCAAATATGCGTTCATGTAAGTATATAAGTATAACATAAAATTTCGATTGAAAGAATAGTATAATGTAAATCGAGTAAATCGCACAATTTGCACAAAATGAAAGTAAACGAGTTGAACTCTTGCAAATAAGCAGTGTGAAAATAATCACAAATAACGTGTTAGAAATAACTATGAATAAAAATGGTGCAAGAATAAAATAATGAAATTTACAGCAAATGAGGGTGCACGGAACAGGTGTATAGCCTATTGGCATGCGAGTTAGAATTTAGTAATTTTACATATATACGTTATACTATAAAAGACATTTAGCAACCTTCTGATAAGAGGATATGTCCAATATTTTGTTAGACCAAAAGTTTTGCGACTGAAAGAGTGCGAGTGTAAAAAGATAACTTTTTAGTAACCGAAGAATGTTTTAGGTTCAAAACATGTTCACTTGAAAAGATTTCGTAGGTACACATTTTCATGTGTTTACGAGAAGTCGAGTTTGAAAAATGTTATAAGGCTTATTATTAGTTGCAAATTTCTCCCGAAAACATATATTGGATACGTTATATGAAAACAAGCAGATTTATATTTGACTTGTAAAATATGCAATACAAGTTTATAAAATGCAAGAAGAAATCATTTCATGAAGTATGCGTAGATCTAATGTGTTTTAAAAGACCAAGATTTAGAATGGCGTGAAGGTTGTGAATGATCCCAGATGCCTTGACGAATTTTGGAAAATAAAATTTTCTGTATTAAAACTTTTTTTTTAACTTGTGGGTTGAAAAGTCGAAAACTTTTAATTGTTATGAAATGTTGAGAAAATCTACGTATCACCCGTTAAGACTGGGTAAACTTGAAACCCATTAATTGTCAAACTTTTACGAAATTTATACATTAAAAGATCGTTTGTTTGTAAGGATCGTTAAGGCATCCCTTTGGGCTCATAGCGGGCTACTTTTTCAAGGCACAAGGTGTATATAAAGTGTGTGCTAATCTGGCAAATAGGCTTAGGAAACTGGGTGTAGCTATATTGGTAAATTAGTATTGAGTAAATGAGGATATTAGTGAATTTCAAAACTTTAGCGAGATTAAAAACGAGATGCAGAAATAGATCCCTGAGATGTGGAATTCACTCCTAACTCAAAGATGTTATTTCAAAATTGAAAATTATTGTGGAATGAAACCAATCACTAAGTTAAGGATATCACTCCCAGCTTAGTGGTTAAGTTCCTTTTTGAAGGAAATACTCTTTGAGGTGTGGATGTCACTCATATCTCAAAGACATATTCCTAAGATAAATAACATATAAAGGAGTGAAACTAATCACTAAGGTATGGATACCACTCCTAACTTGGTGATATCGTTTCGTTTGTGAAATACGATTGTCTTCTTCTCTAAGCAAAATACCGAAATAATAATGTGAAAGAATCATAGCGAAAATATCTTAAAACAAAATATAAGAATAAAGAGAAATATACACGAGAGGAATCGTGAATGCAAGCTTAGTTATAGACTAGGCTAAAAGGCATTCTAATAACCTAATTCCCTATAACCTGGCTCTGATACCAATCTGTAACACCCTAACCGATGGTGGAAACATTGAGGTGTCACGTAGTGACATTGTTCAATAGCTCATGGACTAGAAATGTAAATTTTGATACATTAAATGGAATAGTTTATTACATTGAAAGAAATACAACAATTAAAACTAGTAGTCTAAACTAAAATACAGTAAATCTCAATCTAAGCCTAAGTTCCAAAAGCTTAGAAGTGATCTCATAAGAACCTGAAACATGTACGAAAATAATTTGGTCAATACAAAAATGTATTGGTGAGCATACCCTGATTGAATACATATAATAGAAAAGTGTTTCGCAATGTATGTGCTATGATATTGTAATATGTAAAAGGGTCAAAATCAAGCCTCACATCGTTCAATAATCGTTCACACATCGTTCAAGAAAAACCATAACAATGACCAAGGAATATAATTCGTAGTACTACTCATTGTTAGGTGCGGCCCAAAGGTTAATGACTTTGACAAATCGTTCATACAACTCACACAAAACATATCAATGAGCACATTGCTTTATAAATAATACACATAAGTTTATTAATAATTGTACATGAGTCACCCCAAAAGAATAAATAGTAAAAAGGGAAAAGATATACTCACCTTGAATATTAGTCTGAATATGCTAAAATGTTGCAAAGTAAATGGCCAAAAATATACAAGATAGGACCGGTAGATGGCTTCTTTGGTCATAGGAGTTTTTATTATATAGCTAGGTTTCAAAAGGTTAAAGGGCATATAAGAGGCGAGTAAGACAGAAAATATACAAGATATGTTTCTTGTTGGTGCTCTGTGGCCGTGCTAGTCAAAACGAGAATGACCATGACAAAATCTCAATTCCCAAGTGAATGAAATTTTGTGTCAATATGCTAAAGTGTCTAAGAATTTATTTATATGCCTATTCATGCCAAACAACAAATCCATTAAAGACGACCGTTTCAAGACACTCAATTGTTATATAATTAATTGTGGTTAACTCCATTTAAAAGACTAAAAAAATTGATTATGAAATAGATTTTTTTTTTTTTTTTGTAAGATAACTTTCATTCAAACAAAACGTCACAGGCGGTCCTCAAAGCAAGGACCCCCGGGCCAACAACGAGGTTACATCAAAGACAAAGGAAACTTACGCCAAACATTCCAATCTACAATGTTTAAACTAGATCTATGAAGGAACCAAAAAAACGAGGTGGATTTAATACACTCCAACACTTCAACCGCTCTTCTAGACTTGTCTTTGAAGATTCGACTATTCCGTTCGTTCCAAATCATCCACATAGAGGTATAGAAGATGCCTCTAAGAATATACTTATTATGCTTCGATAACGGTTGAGAATCCACTACCTTCAAGATATCCGACACATCAAACGCAAGGAAAAGAGCCAAACGACACCAAGCGGAAACTCTACTCCAAATCTCCAAGGAGAAGGCGCAACCAGTGAACACATGCATAGAAGATTCTTGACCCGTTTGACACAGAACACACGAGTCCCCCTGCAACGGAACAACTCGTTTTTCTAACTCAACTCGAGTAGAAAGACGGTCTTTGACGGCTCTCCACACCATAATCTTGCACTTTAATGGGGCCCAACCCTTCCACTTTATAGATGGAGAAGTGGTCGAGTTATATGCAGTAAGCAAAATCTTTTTAGCCGATTGAACTGAGAATCGTCCTTCGTGGTCTGCTTTCCAGCTCCACACATCGCTACCCCCCTCTCCATTGAAACTCATGTATGTCTTCAAGAAGATCAAACAGCTCCGTAACAGCAGCGTTTGTTGACGAAATGCACCTCCAACCCCAACTGAGAACTTTAGACCCATCAACAATCCTCAAACGGTCGCTGACAACAGCCCATTTGTTGGTTTCTAAACTAAATAGATTATGAAATAGATAACTGAAAGTACACACACACACACACACACACATATATATATATATATATTATGCTATTTTATTTTGGTAAAACCATAAACTACTATTAACTATTAAATTTACTTATTTAGTTAATATTGATTAAATAAATTTATGTTTGAACAAAACATATAACATTTAATTTTTATTTATTATTATCAATATTAACACTAATATGAATATTTATGTTACTGTCATTATTATTATTATATTTAATGGTCATAAAAATTTCTATTGTAACTGTCCAACACAAATGAATACAAAATTCAGTTTTGACAAAGTTAGTTAAATAATTTTCATAAATCAAAGTCAATTCTAATGACATGTCTCGTTAATCACATGGATATTTCTACGTTATTAGATATAATGCATCTTGTTATTTTTATTATTTTTACACAAAATGACAAGCATGGTTAAGTGATTAGAACATAACGATAATCATTTGGTTAGTTTTATGAAACACTAAATTCGCTAAAGAGTAGTCATAATATTATCGATTTTGTTTTAATTGATTCACTCAAAATGTAAATAAATAAAAAAAATGAGGACTAGATTTGTATAAATAATAAAATTGAAGGTGACGGTTGTCACACATATGCAGATATAGAAGTAAAAAGAATAATACGAACAAGGTTAAGTAAGCGAAAACATAATGAAATGGTGAATAATGATGGTATGTGTTGTGCACAATGTTTAACATACATAGTTGAATATACACATGTGCATAATTATGGATGAACATGATATATAGTTGAGTATACACATGTGCATGCAGATTCAGGTACCAAAAAGAAAAAAACTGTCAAGCGATGTTAAAACAATGGTAAGAAAGTCAACCCAAAATGAGGTTATAAAAACGTACAAGTTGCGATTGATACGGACACGACCACACCACATTAACTTTAGTTGGGGATCAACAAATTCTCGAATAGACAAAGGAAGGCGCGGTTATAAGAATGGGATTTGGAAGTATGTTGCATATAAAAATAGGTGGTTTATAGACAAAGTTGGCACAATACATTGTGGATATTTTCGAAGGTAGGTGGTCGGTGGTATCATAGTTGGTAGATATTATAGATTTTGGTGTTATCGTTTTGTTTTGGTGTGTTGATGCGTTTGACAAAAAAATGTGTAGTTGAATGATGAAAGCAGTTGGGTACAAAAAGTTTGTTAGTTGGATGATGTTGAATGCAAATATGAATATTTTTTTGTAGGTATCGTATGGTAGTTGTTGAACTGATTATGTTGGTGATTTGTGTATTTATTTTAGCATATGTAAATTGGTATGATAAGAAGATTGTCATATGCACATGTGCATAGCTATAATTAAACCCTCCACCCCCAAAAAACCTAAACCCCCTACTCCATACTCTCAAAAAACCTAACCCCCCTCCCACCACACCTAAAAACTAAACTCTAAAGCTAAACCCGTAAAAAGTCTAACTAAAATAGTGAAATGCACATGTGCATTTAGTACACTTGTCTTATTTATAGTTCTTTATATAGAGTTTTTTTTAATTTTATTCATGTTTGTTGTCATACACGTGTTTTATTTTCAATTTATGTTATAATATGCATGACTAAACACTTGACGAGTTCGAGTGTATTTTATATCTCACTTTGCGTCCATTTAACGATCATTGAATAGAATTTATGACCCCTTATATATCTGTATCGCGTACATTTAATAATCATTTAAGTATGGTAATTGACAATTCATTCAAAAGTGTGATTTAATAGTGAAATGCACATGTGCATACGGTGTATTTCTGTATATATAACAGCAAAATGCACATGTGCATCAGGGATGACGTCATATAAGCCATTTTTTTTATTTTTTTCGAATTATTAATGCAAAATAATCATTTTGGTGTTTTTACTTTTTTATTTTTTTCTTTATTTAGGTTATATAATTTTTTTATTATTTTTTGATGGGGGTTTTTTTAGACACCCTTCATATTTACAAAAATGTCATCTGTTCACACTGGTTCCTTGGTTCTCTCCCTAAGTGGTGGTTCTCAAATGATCCAAATCCTATATATATATATATGGGGAAGATTATCTTGAGAACACTAAATATCGCGAGAATCGTGAGAACAAATGAGAAAACCAATCAAAATCATTTTTTTCAATACAAACCCAATTATAATTAAAATACAGCATTAAAAACGAATTTTCTTTCCAAATAATTCATCTTTTCTTGCAAAAACACTTCCAAATTAACTTTTTACATATGTGTAAATGAAACAGTTTACACATGTATAAACAACAAATTTACACATGTGTAAAAACAATTTATTTTCGAATACATTTAAATTTTTACGCGTAAATTGTGTTTTTGAGACTGTATTTTAATAATAAAGACCAGTGTAAACAGAAATTTTGAATTTGAATGGTTTTAAATAACGTTCTCGGGGTTCGCACGAAATATATGTGTTCTCAAATTAGTCTTCCATATATATATATATATATATATATATATATATATATATAAGTCAGAGTTTTCCAGTTTAGGAGGGTTTTTCGTGGATCCTTACCCTATATATATATAGGGAAGGGTTATTTTGAGAACAAGAAAATTTGTGAGAACACTAAGAACCATTTTCATCCCTTGATCATGATCTATCAATGGCTAAGATTAAATAAGGGATAAAATGATTAGGAAACCTTAAATTTAGATGAAAATGGGTAATATTGTAAAATAACAAATCACAACCCATCTCTATCTCGATGTACTCTCGACCTTCTTCTTCAAAGAAAAAACCCTAATAACTTCTGAGAATACCCTAGTCTATCAATAATCTAATTAACCTTCTTCACCATCTACATCTACTAAACATTCTTCAATTCCTTCATATAATCACAAAATCGTAAGTTTATTTTCAGTTTTTCATTGTCCATCTTATGGAAACCTCCGAATTTTTATCTACCATTATAAGATTTTCTCTCCATTTATATTGAATTTGGATTGTTTTGTTTTTTATATCAGATTGTCATCTTGTTGGAATTTAATAGTTATGTGAGGATGTAAGAGGGATTGTTGGGTTTGAATAGGTGCACATAAGGTGTTTGATGAAATGTCTAAGTGTGCATTGTGATGACAAATCAGTTACTTTTGTTTAACTAATTAAATGAGGTGTTTGATTAAAGGACTAAGTGTATATTGTGTTCATTTTGTTGAATCACTTATGTTTGAGCAATTACATTTGAGGTGTTTGATGAAAAGTTTAAGGTCTAAGTGTTTATTGGGCAGATTTTGTTGAAAGATAGAGACAAATAAGTGACAATAAACAATTTGCACAAGTGTAATAGAACTGAACATATGTAAGATGGAAACAAATAAGTGACAATAAATAGTTTACAAATGTGTAATGCAGACGCGAATGAGTAAGACAGAAACATATAAGTGAAGTATTGAATTTACACATGTGTAATACAACTGAATATATGTTAGTTAGAAACAATTAAGTGACAAGGAACAATTTACACATGTGTAATTCAGATGCAAATGTATATATCAAAAACAAATAAGTGACATTATATAATTTACACATGTGTAATACAACTAAACATATATTAGTTAGAAACAAGTAAGTGAAAGTAAGCAATCTATACATGTGTAATACAACCGAACATGTGTAAAATAGATCATCTTAATTTATATCACATTGAGGGGTAAATAAAATAATCATATATGTAAGTTTACACATGTGTACATTATCCTGCTTAAGCTTACAAAATCTTTACACATGTATACATCATCTTAATGTATATCACATTCATGTAATTAAGCAAATTACACATGTGTAAATAAGATGTTTACCCATGTGTAAGTAAGCTTATGTATAAACTGCTACTTACACATATTGAAGATGTTGTTTAATTATATTCTTTTACTTTTACAGTGGTAAACAATATAAAAAGAAGATGTTGTAAAAGCCTTAAAAATGCTATGAAGATTGTACTTTCGAAAGTGAATATTCACGAAGGAAATGTGATCAAGCACTACTAGAAAAAACACGTTTCTTGACGCGCATTGCGTGTCATGAAAGGGTGTTTATGACACACAAAAGAAAGTCATTATAGGCATCGTCATAAAATTAATATGACATGCACGCGCATGTCATCTTTTAATGACATGCATTAATGACACTCTTTCTTGACACACATTTATGACACGCCTTAATGACACACGTTTATGACACGCTATGCGTGTCATCTTTTTTGACAAAAAAATTAAAAAAAAATATATAAATTACAAATTTACCCTGGATTTATCAATAAATATATTTCAAAATAAAATACATATATTAATAAGATGAAATATATTTCAAAAAATATTGTGTCGATACATTCGTGGAGACTTAAAATTACAATTTTACTTGAAAATAAAAGCGTCTCAACTACGATCTTACTACCAGCAACAGAAATATATTCCCACAGCTCTGAAATTGATTATTTCATGTTGTGTATGCTTTCTAAGGCATAATCTACAAACTTGGGGTTTCAACACCTGTACAAAGAGATGAAAGCAATCAACCAAAGTGTGAAAAAAATACTGTGAAACTATAAAAACTAGTATTTTACCGTCACCACGCGTTGCGGCGGCGCGCGACGGATATACTGAGCGTTTTTTACCCGAGGCTGCACGGTGCGGCGACGGCGCAATGCGTCTAACAGGTAGCACATAATGAAAGAACAAATTGTTTAGCTACTTTTTCTAGTAGTGTGAAACACAGCAAACCAAGAATTACTAAACTTTTGAAGTTTATGTATGCCAGTCTAATAGAACAGAACAGTCGACTAACAATCCAGTCGAACAGAAGGCTTGCAGCTTGCTGTCCACTCGAGCAGAGGCGCAGAGCTGCAGAGCTGCATATTATAAGATTAAGAATAGGGCAAAATTGTATGCTCATGTGTTCTAAAATATACCATGTTTTCATTCATTTCATTCTTTTGACAAATCAGTTCACAATCTGTTATAAAATTTTTTTTCACATCTCAAATGAATGGGGAGAAAATCTGTTCAACATATTATAGTAAACAAACCATAGTGTGCACAAAATTATTGTTCATCCATGAGTGACAAATATAACATATTAGTTCTCGGCTTTCACTGTTAAGAGTAACTAGGTGTATTCACCCACGCGCGTTGCGCGTTCGTACTAACTGAGGCTCAGATGAGGTGTTAATTATCACCGCCAACGGCAACACCTACTCAGTTGGTCTGAGATGGAGACGTTTTAATCATTACCACCACCAACAATGCAACCAATTAGATAGTCATGTAATTTTACTACTAAGATATGATAACATAAATAAATCTGGCAAAAGAACCTCAAGAAAAAGAAAAAAAAACAAAGATCTAGAATCTAATTTATAAATGGAAGGATAACAGAAGATTAGTTTATAGCTTCTATAGCATCATATAAGGAGCATATTATTCAAGGTAGTTCAACAATTACCATAAAGATGAGAGTCCAACGAACCATTGCAAACATATTCATAAACTAACAGCCTCCTTCGGTCTTCCATACAAAATCCAATCAGCATAACGACATTTCTATGCTGTGCACAGCTCAGCACTTCAACTTCTGAGCAAAATTCTTGATCCCCTTGAGAAATTGCCAATTTATGCTGTTTAACAGCAATCGCCTGACCATCTGGCAGTACTCCTCTATGTACAGACCCAAATCCTCCTTCAGCCAAAAAATTATCTTTAGAAAAACCTCTAGTAGCAGCCTCTAGTTCTGCATAAGTGAATCATCTCGGTGGTTTTCCAAATACGAGTACTTTGTGTTGGCATTTTGAGCGCAATGGTGGTGGGACTGAAGGGGTGCTTTGTGACATAGATATTGCATCTCTAACATTACCTCTAAATTGAGTAAATTCTAAGTCAGTTCGCAGACTTGGCGATTGACAATATGAGTTCAAAATGTCAATCGCCCATGGTTGAAACCAGAGGCTAGAGAAAGATGAAGAAAGACGCTCACTTTTTGTAAATTTTGGGATGACTGATTTGCCTCAGGTTGTTTCTTAGGTGATCCGGTTAAATTCAAGCGAATAATTTTTGGCTTTGATTTCTTCATTGTCACATTGTTGCATTGCAACTCTTCCATACATCGTTTTTGTTCATGTTTCAGCTTTCTACAAGAAAAGAAAGATTGACAAGCTAGCATGGTCTATGTCAAAAGTCTAGTTCAACATAGACTATTCATTGCAGTTTAGAGGATTACTTGTCTAATACAACCCAAGTAGCTTGAATTTGTCTGGCTTCTGCAGCCACTGCTCCATATGGTGATCCAGAAACTGTTTTAATCTTCACATTTATCTTTTACAAGATCAGGGCAAACAAAAAAGAGTTAATAATCATGTAGATGATGAAATACCAAACAATAGGAAATCTGTAGGATTGTATGGACTAACCTTATTAGGATCATACATGTTGTGTAGCTGAAGGATCATCTGTGAGCAAGAATCATCGTATGCAAACACATTTAAAATGAAAGACTAAATGTCGCCATGTCTTTAATGACCAAGCAACGTTTCCTGCGTAACAAAAACAACATTATGCAAAATGAATAGTATTAACTATATTATCCCAAGAAGATAGGTGAGAAAAAAAAACATAGATGCTTCACCATGAATGCTCAGCCAAAAAAAAAAACATAACTATACAACCTGCAAATTAAAACTACGCATCAAAAGTTTAAACAAAGCCACATAAGAATTATCAGCCAAAATCTGTCAGAAGACACAACATTTGTACAGGTTTTTTTTTTTTTTTTTTTGCCAGCAAAACGAAGTCAACTATATATTCGCCAAACGAAAAGCGTCGACAATTTAAATCGAATACAATATGCAGGAAAAAGAGTATTTATAAATATTCATATAGTGAATAGACCCATGGTCAATAAAAAACAGGATCTAAAACATTAATCTAAACCCTCGTGAAAGCAATCAAAATGTCTAGAGTTTATTCAAATCCCAGTTATAAAAAAACAACAATTATGAACAATTATTAAGTATTAACTAAAAGATTGTATTCCATAACAGAAACTTACAGATGAGAACACAATCAGTCGGCCGGCTACTCATAACACAATCGCGGTAGGTTGAAACAGAGAGGGATAAAGTTGTATTCCATGATGGTGGAGATGGTGGTGACGACATATGATGTATAGGCTCAAAACCACTGCTCCGCAACCACCGAAGCCGTCCATTGCTGAAACAGAGAGGCATAAAGAATGCATCGAGTAGAGAGACAGAGATCGAGATGTGAGAGAGGAATTAGAGATTTTGGTTTCTTAATGGCTGCACAAATACAAGGGAATGAGATTTTATACCTAGGGTTTATGGGGAGGGAAATTCAACTTTTGGGAAATTAACACGACACACAAAACATGACATACAAAATTGTATATGTCATGTTTTCTATTTCTTGACATTATATTCTTGACACACAAAAAAGAGTGCCATTATTTAACTAGATTTTTTAAAACATGACAAATTTTTTATGACAGACGCTTTTGAGTGTCATAAATGAGCGCGTGCCATAAAATGCATGTCAAGAAAAGCCATTTTTCTAGTAGTGAAGAGAGCATCATAGTTTGAGAGATACCAAAATATAAAGAATGACTAGTTGATATTTTGAGTTATGACTTGTTAATTATGTTATCATGCATACGCGCGTGTCAAGGGTTATGACTTTGGTTTTGTGTAATTGTGGATATCATACCTCAAGGATTATATGACTTGTTAGGAAATTAAACACTATATTTGCAGGTCGTAAAAGCCCGGGAATATTAAGGATCAAAGCAAGAAGATATTCAAACGTGAAATCAAATACAATTGTATGTGATGATGAGGATTCTGAATAAGATGAAGTAACTGGTAACGGGAGTACAAACATGGATTTCTTTAGATCAAATAATCACTTAAATATCATATTGGATATGTACAATAAGTTTTGTCGACATTTGGTCACATATACGGAATTATCGTTCAGCATAGACAAGGCGAGGACACTTTCAATTGAACTTGCTAAGACAGAAATACGCTGTGAAGATTGTGCTTTCAAAGGCAAATATCCATCGAGAAAGTGTGATCGAGAAAGCAATGAAGTTTGAGAAAGAAAAGAATTAATCAACAAAGTGTGATCCAGAGTAGTTCATATGTTGAATTTAGACTTGTTTTGCATATCATGAATTGCTATAACTTCTTTTTATGTAATCATAGGTAGAGTACCTCAAGGATTTATATGACTTGATGGAAAAATGAATACTTTTGATATATGGTTGAATGTTATTTAGTACTTTTGATATATGGTTGAATGCTATTTTGTTTTAAGTCCTTAATATGTAGGCATAAATACTATCCTTGTTTAAATGACAGTTTACACATGTGTAAAACAGCAGCAAACGTATAATACAAAAATAAAAAAAGTGGCAATGAGCAATTACATATGTGTAAGATAGGAAATTGAATAAAACTAGACAGTTACACATGTGTAAAACAACAGCAAAATTAAATATAGAAACAAAAAAAATGGCAGTGAGCAATTTACACATGTGTAAGACAGACAATTGAACAAAACTAGGCACTTACACATGTGTAAAACAACAACAAATGTATAAGACAAAAACAAAACAAGTGACGATGAGAAATTTACTTATGTGTAAGATAGACAACTGAACAAACCTAGACACTTACACATGTGTAAGACATACAACTGAACAAAACTAGACACTTACACATGTGTAAAATTTACAGCAACAATTGTATAATCAATAAACAAAATAAGTGACGGTGAGAAATTTACACACGTGGAAATACAATTGGAAAAAACTAGACACGTACACATATGTAAAACATCAGCAAATGTATAATATGGAAACCAAATACAAGGCCGTGAGAAACTTACACATGTGTAAAACAAACAATTGAAATAAATTAGAAACAAAGCTCAACACATAATATTAGAACACTGAAATTATAAAATTAAAACTGCAAAATCAACCATTTAAATAAAATTCAAAGTCATACATTACATGTATAAAATTCATATTACATCAGACCTTATTCGGAAATAAAAGTAAAGATATAAAAGGTAAACTTCATTCAACATCAACATCTTCACCATCAATATCTTCTCCACCATCAACGTATTCTTCACCATCTTCAACAATATGACTCTCTGATCATTTTGATTGAGTTTTGTAGGACAGTTTCGAGAATCGTAAATTGCGTGCCCTAAAATAAAAAGTGCATTTGAGCGTTAAATTGAACCAAAGTATTGGATGCAATTGAATTAGTCTTGAAAAATGCGTTTAATAGTTCACATATGAATTTGGTTTTCATTAAACGACACATGAGCATTTAGCTAAATTAACCAAGGACCCACTAATCCCTAATAGAAAACATTTCGGATAACCACTTGTGATGCTTCAAGTTGCATTCAGTCATCAATAACTCCCATCGCTCCTCAAATGTGGAAGGTTTGATAAAAACATTCCATACCAACTTATGTATACGTTTTCTCAAGTTGGTATTCTCTAACACATCCCCACCAACCTATAGATGCAAAAAAGTGGCAGTGAGCAAATTACACATGTGTAAAACAAACACTAATACATGTTAAATACAAATGAACATAGGTAACCTTAAACTAAGACACTGAACAATTTACACATATGTATATCGGCTTCAACTAAGCGGCAGTGAGCTATTTACACATATGTAAAATAGACACTTACAAATGTGTAATACAACTAGAGATTGATAACCGAAAACTAAGGCACTATACAATTTACACATGTCTTATCAGCTTCCAATAAGTGGAAGTGAACTATTTACACATTTGTAGAACAAACTCTTACACATGGTAATACAACTGGACATACATAACCGAGAACTAAAACACTGATCAATTTACACATGTGTATATCAGCTTCAAATAAGTGGTAGTGAGCTATTTGCACATGTGTAAAACAGACACTTATAAATGTGTAATACAACTGGACATAGGTCATCTATAACTAATATCTCAATGGTAAATATATGCATAAACTAAAAGAAAAAACTAACATATATACATACCTTGGTAGGGAGTTTATAGATAGCAAATTTTCTAAATTAACTGTGCGTTTATCCATCAAATTACAACGATTTGAGCGTCTTTCGAACCAACAAAACCTCTTAAATCCTTGCTGAAATTTTTATACTCCGTCTTGGTACCACGAACCATGTGTTATCCCCCTTTCAAAACTATTTGCAGCTTATAGGCAACAGATGGACCAACTTTAGCTAACAAGTCTATAAACAACAATATTCCATATATATTGTTTCAACACAAATCATCATGGATATTGTTTCAACACAAATCGCATGAAATTAGATTAACAAGGCTAGACACAATAATATTTTACAATAACATGAAATCAGATTAACAAGTCTATAAACAACAATATTCCACGATCATACAATATTCGTTATTTTACAACTTTAAACCATGATACAAATACTATTAAACCTTAACTAACCATTACTAACAATTTTCGTTACTTTAAAACTTTAAACCCTAGATTAGATCGTGCAATTGTAAATCGAAGAGATGAAGTTACCTGAAACAGATCAGATCTTGCAATTGTGGATCGATGAACAATTGAAGAATTGATGATGGATTGAATTAATTCGATGATGATGAAGGACAGATGAAGAATTGATGATGGATTGAATTTGATCATGGGAACCCTATGAAGAAATGATGAACAGATCGTGATTTCTTTGGGTGTTTTATTGTTAGGATGTTAGGGGAGTCATAATTACCAATTTACCCTTTTCATTAAAACTTATGGGATGATAAATGAGTGGTTGAGATTTGTTCTCATTGTTTTCACAAAAGATGGGTGTTCTCATTTAAACTTTCCCTTATATATATATATATATATATATATATATATATATATATATATATATATATAGGGTAAGGATCCATGGAAAACTCTGGAAACTCTGACTTCCCAAACTTTTTAGGGCCTGAAAATTTTAGGGCATGTAATATACATGATTTTAAGCATTTTGAGCAAAAAAAAAAAAATCAAAAAAGCGCCGAACACTTTTTTTTTTTAAATAAGTTTCCGGGTAACACATGTTAAGCGAAATTAACATGTGTTAACAATGTGTTACCCAAAAACTTATTTCTTTTTTAAAAAAAAGTACTCGGCGCTTTTTTTGATTTTTTTGGCTCAAAATGCTTAAAATCATGTATATTACATACCCTAAAATTTTCATATTAAAAAAAGCTCGGGAAGTTAGAGTTTCCAGAGTTTTCCAGTTTAGGAGGGTTTTCCATTTATCCTTATACTATATATATATATATATATATATATATATATATATATATAGGGTTTGGCTAAAATAAAAACCCTATTGAGTTGTGAAAACCTTAGAAACTCTATATGAACCATTGATCAAATTGAATGGAGGGCCAAGATTAAATCTGAATCCTTTTATTATTATATTGATTTTCCTTTTTGATAAAAGTTACATAAAGGGTAATAATGTAAAATCAAGTTATCCTCCTTCTCTCTCTACTGACATAGGACACACTTTTTCCATTAAATTGTACATTTCTCTCACCCCCTCTCTTTCGTTTCTCTCTCCTCTCTTTCTCTCTTCTTTTTTTTTCTATAGAACTTCTTTATCTCTCTTCCACTTTTTCCTTTAAATTCAAATTTTTTTTACCTTTAAATGCTTAACAGATTTGTATGTAACTTCTGTGTTACAACATATACTCCAAATGTTAGATAACATGTATATACATGTAACAACTTTTGTTACCGTGTTACATCTTTTAGATAACATGTATATACATATAACAACTTTTGTTACCTTGTTACATCTTTTACTTCTAGTATGTTATGATTTTTGTTACTATGTTACAACTTATAATCCCCATGTTAGATTTATGTAACATTATCCGGATACAAAAGAAATAAACAAAAATGCATTTGACTATATTTAAAGAACTAAAAAAACATAATAAGTTAACCCAAAGATTTCATTATAAAACAAATATTATTGTAACAAGCAAAACATTTCATTAAGCACCAGCAAAACATTATATGTTACACCTGAAATCAATAGGATTTTAATAATATTCTAATTAAAGGGACAAGATATAAGTTAACCCAAAGATATCCTATTACCACTGTTATTACAAAATAAAAATAATAACATTATACTCTCGAAAAATAACCATTGTCGATTAAAAGCGAAAGTAATGGGGTTGAGAACCGAATATTATACTTTCAAAAAATAAATGGTTTGTTCAAATAAAGTTTTATTCACAAGTGCATATTTATTATTATATTACATTTTTTATCTTAAATAATATGACAATATACTAAACGTTTATTTGAATCTTATAATTATAATAATGGATGAAACAACTCAAAAGTTAAAGATCAAATACAAGACAACTTGAAAACAGAAGAACAAAGCTAAGCTGATGAATCATACATAAGTGCTACCAAGCTAAGCTAAGCTTATAATTACCATGAAGGTCAGAGAAATACTTTTGAGATACCGAAAATTGAGGTCGCGTTGCAGGTTCCCGGTACACCACCAGCGGAGGCGTCGCCGGAGACGATGGTGACTGCGAGTTGCAGGTTTCCGGTACGTCACCTCCTCCACTACATCCTTAATAAAACAAAATAATTATTAGGACATTTCAAAACACTGGTGGAGGATATCGACGACGACGGTGGAGATGAAGCCAACTTTATTCGTCTACTTTGTGAACGAAGTGGAGGATCTTGACGGCGGTGTAGGAAATCAACGATGGTGGCATAGGTTTCCGGTGGTGGCAGTGGTTACCGGTGGTGGATTTGGCCATAGGAAAAAGGTCCATAGAAGAAGATCGACAACCAGATCTGACGGCAACGGGGTCAAGTGGAGCAAGGCTTCGATGGTGTGGTAGTTTTTTCCAGTTTGAACTTCAACTTGTACCGATGTTCAATACTTGGTGATTGTGGTTCAAAAGAAAGAATGAAAGTGATGGAGGTGAGAGAAGTTCAAGTGAGAGATAAAGTGATGTTAAAAGGTGAAAGCCTATTAACTTGTTGTCAAAGAAGAGAGGGAACCAAAGAAATGTTAAATGACAAATATGTCCTCCATTCAAATTTGTAACTTGCATACGTGGACAAATGTGGACCTTTAGGTGGATTTCTAGAGTTTTCACAACTCATCAAGGTTTTCACTAGATACATACTCTTTATATATATAGTGTTTAGGATCCTGTACAAAGTACATTTTTCATGAGAAGTGTGAGAAGGACTAAGAATTGACATGTAGACATCATGTTTTGGATTTAGGAATGATGTTTTAGGTTGTTTTAACTTGAACACACCAAACACAACAATCTAAAACACAATACAATGTATTATAGTCATGAAATTTAAAAAACAGCTAAAACACACTACTTAACGCTTAAAACACACTGCTAATGTTCTTAGCATGGTGTTTTAAGTTTTAAGCCTAAAATACATTGTTTTCGGTTTTTAATTGTTATGCTTGGTGTTTTTATAGGCAAAACAATCCAAAACATCACGACTAAGTTCAAAAAATGATGCCTAAGTATCAATTTTTAATACTTCTCACACTTCTCACAAAAAAAACACTTTGTACACGATCTTGACCCTATATATATATATATATATATATATATATATGCGTGGGGGGGGGGGTATTTTGATAACGCTAAATATTGAGAGAACCGTGAAAACAAATGAGAAAACCAATCAAAATCATTTTTTTCAATACAAACCAAATTCTAATTAAAATAAAACAATAAATTTACACATATATAAACAGTAAATTTACACATATGTAAAAACAATTTATTTTTGTATACGTTTAAATTTTTATGTGTAAATTGTGGTTTTGAGATTGTATTTTAATAATAAAGAAAAGAGTAAAAAGAAATTTTGAATTTGAAGGGTTTTAAATAGCGTTATCGCAGTTCACACAAAATATATGTGTTCTCAAATTAACTTTCCTTATATATATATATATATATATATATATATATATATATATATATATATATATATATATATATATAGGCTATGTATCCTAATGAAACTTGGTTGAGTTGTAGGTAAGATTGTCATTCCACCTTACCACACCTTCTCTCTTCATCTCATTCTTTTTAAATTCCCTGACACAAACCAAGTCATATTAACCACCCCCTCTCTCTTCCTAAACATCTACAAAAATCCTACTCAAAACCATCTACTCAACCATGGTTTTAGGAAAACCATTAACCAAACCCCTTTATAAAAACCCCAACTCATCCATTTTTTATACCTGCTGAACAAACCCACACACGCGGTAACACACACGCCGGATTATCTAGAGAGGGAGAGAACAGAGAGGCTGGTGGGGTCTCTGGTCGCTCACGGCGGAGCTCCGGCGGAAACCAACGGTGCCCACACCCACTCCATCCTGTTAACATCTAAAGAGAGGGAGTCGAGAGAGAGAGAGAGAGAGAGAGAGAGAGAGAGAGAGAGAGAGAGAGAGAGAAGCAAATGGTTGTTCTTGTTCGTGAGTTTATTTTAACAAACATTTTTGCCCCTGTTTAATTTAACAAACAAAAAATTTTGTTCTTGTTTTTTTGAAAATAACTCAGATCTGACTTGTTTATGGCTTTTTTGTTAAAATATCCTTATCTTGTTTTTTAATGTTTATTTTTTTAGTGGCTTTTTAAGAATCTTGTGTTAAAAAAAGATGGATTTAGATCTTTAATCTTTGACTTTTGAGTTATTTTGTATTTGAAATCAATGGTTGTACGTGATTTTGTTTTCTATTTAAAATGATGATTTGTTTTTTTTTTTTTTTGTTTTTTTTTTTTTTTGTAGGTGGGGTTATCACTGAAAATGGGATGGAGAAGGATTAGACATAGTTTTTGGATTTTTTTTCTTTTTTATTATCTTCATCATCATGCCTCCATTTTGGTATAATGACTTGTACCAATTGTATTAGAGATTGTACATTTTTATTTGACATATTTTGTAACAAGAATTCACATGTAATCGGGTCCCACCATTTTTATGTAACATATTTGTAACTGTGTTTTAGTAATGTTACATGCAATACGTTTTTGTTCGGTTTTTGCTAATAACGTATGTAAATTATTTGTAACATACGAGTTACATATGTAACATTTCACTAGTTATATATCTAACATTTGTTATTTCGTTATACTATTATATGTAACATATTTTTTCTGCAGTTACATTCGTCGATTTTTGCACCCTTTTATACATAACATATTTTTTCTGCAGTACATTCATCGATTTTTGCACCTTTTTATATGTAACATATTTTCTGCAGTTACATATTACAAGTTGTGGTATGAATTAATAAAATTAATAAAATATACAACTTGTGGTATGAATTAATAAAAGTAATTATCTATTAATAATCATGTGTGTGAGAAAGAGAAAGTAGGAAAGAGATATGTGGGTAAGTGTGAAAAGAAGGGGGAAGTATGTGAGATAAAGAAAAAGGACAAGTTGCTTTTACAACTCTCGATGTCTGAACAATGATGGAGACTTCTATGTTATTGTAATTTTCCTAAATTACCCTTTTACTTCAAACAAATAAAAATGACATATGGTTTATTAATATAATATAGTTGTTCTAATCTCAGCCATTGATGAGTGTTGATCAATGGCCACAATTGGGTTTCTTGAGTTTCTCCAACTCAAGGGGGTTTCAAAATTATCCTTATCCTATATATATATATATATATATATATATATATATATATATATATATATGGTTTTACTTAAGCGTATTCCTAAAAATGTATCATATGATATGAAAAAAGATCACAATGTAACATGTTAATAGGAAAGATATCTTAATGCAACATGTTAATTTGCTTTCTTTCTATATATAAAAAAAAAGAAAAGAAATGTATCTATTAATATATATAAAAGAATTGAACATTGATGACGTGGCGTGCAATGGTGTCTTCAACCTCTCCATGAAATTGTCACGTGGCACCATAATTGAAAGATTTTAGTGTTTTTGAATTATTCCTATTTTTAATTAAAAAAAAGATAAACATAAAACCCTAAATTTATCTCGCCGTCTATCTCTCAATTCTGAATTATTGTTCCCTTTTCGTTTAGAATACTCTCACACACTCTCTCTCTCTCTCTCTCTCTCTCTCTCTCTCTCTCTCTCTCTCTCTCTCATGTTCCTTTAACCTAACCCTTCAATCTCTTTCCCCAAGTTTACAAATATCTTGAACCACCACAACGACACCATGGAACCACTGCCGCTCGCCGCATCACCATTGCCATCCGCCATAAGAATATGACAGTTGATACCTCAAACAATATTATTGATTCGGTTAAAATATTAAATGAATTATTCCTAATAATTTAACTTTTAAAAAGTTTTCTATAAGGAATGTAAATTACTTCTCAGGGCAAGAGGCAGCATTGAGATCCATGCCAAATATAGTGGTTGCCACCCCTTGACGTATTATAATAGATCATCTGCGTAATTCTTTGTCTATAAATTTGGACGATCTTGCTGTTCTAATACTTGATGAAGCAGACAGTCTTCTTAAACTTGGGTTTGAAGCTGAGATTCGTGAGCTGGTAACCCTAAGCTTTAGAGTTTTATTTATTTATTATTATTATGGGTAAAATCGATACAACTAATTATTATTATTATTATTATTATTATTATTATTATTATTATTATTATTATGAAGGATTTGTTGAGTGATTGTTAGCGGTTTAGGTCCATTGAACTGTTTGGGAGTGAATTGGTTTGGTTTGGTGGTATGCCGCTTCTTTGTTTTCTAGCTAACGATGATGATTGTTTATTTTACTAATTTGCAGGCATGGACTTTTATCTCCTTTCTTCTCAGGTAAGTTACTTCTCAGTTATTTGTGTTGATGCACTTTCTGTGGACGTCACTGTCGAATAGACTAGGGTTGAGTCTTAGTAGTGTGTTACATGAGATTGTGGTGATCCATAAGGGCATTTTATGGATCTGACGCATTTGTAATATATATAGGACAAAACACTGAGCCAGGTTCGACCTAAACACACTGGGCGAATGTGGAAGTTTTCCACATTCGACCATATCAACTGGGCGAATGTGGAAATGCTCCACATTCGACCATTCAAAAGGGGCGAACGTGGAACTTGGGTTTTGGACTATAAATAGCAATCTCATGTGTTATTGTTCATTTTGGTGATTTGAGTTTGTACTTTGAATGCTCTCAAGGGGGAGGTCATGCCCGACCTCCCCCGGCCTCGAGATAGATGTTTATCCTACTGATGACAGTGTCTGTAACCGTTTCTGTAGTAATACGAATCTGTGATGACGTTGTTATCGTGTATTTCTGTCTCGTCTCGAATCTCCCGTCTGAAACCGAGTTGTTTATGTGTATTCGATCCATGAATTCGGTCCGTAACTGGATTCTCAACTGGTATCAGAGCCGTGGTACCGATTTGAACGATCTAACAGTCGTTTGAATCAATCACAGCTCGTTTTTACTGTTTTCAGACGTTAAATTCAGATTAAAATTGAAAGGTTGAAACCCTAGAAACCCTAGATTCTTAATTGATCCCAAAATCGTGTGATTTCACCATGTTTTTGTGAATTCGAGGGTTAGGTTTTCATTTCCGCACCTTTCTGTACAAGTTTCATCATCAAATTCAAAGAATTAGAGTAATTTTGGACTGATTTGAAGAAAATATTGAACAAGAACACGATCAGTCTGCACATTCGCCCCTTTTATAAAGTCGGGCGGGCGAACGTGGAATTCCACTGGGCGAATGTGGAATTTTACTGGGCGAATGTAGCATGTTTTGGGCGAACCTGGAATTTTGTTATGTGGATTTTCACTTTCGGGTGTCTATTTCACCTTCGGTTCATCGAGCGGGCGAAGGTGGATAGAAAGTGGACGAACGTGAGTGTAAATGGGCGAAAGTGAAAAGTATTATTCATATTCTACATTCGAGTCTCTATTTTGGGCGAAAGTGGAGTTCCCAGGGGCGAATGTAGAATTTAAGGCCTAAAAAAATTTTTCGAAATTTTTGAAGATTTTTGGGAGAATGGTGATGAGGTTTACCCAAATTGTTGAAGAAATGATGATGAAACGTTTTATTGTGGGGTAGTCATAAGAATCAATAGTATGATAATCAGATTCAAATGACTATTATGGGCCAGAAAACAGAACAGATTTTATTCCGCATGAAGAGAACAGTCAACCCAGTTCCTGTATGTTTGAAGGAACTTGTTCTAAACAGTTGTTATGAAGAAGGAAATCAAGTTCGAGATTTTAGTGTTCTGAAAGTAATGAGGTATCCTAGTAGGAGTCATGTGGCACGTAGGTTCAACGAAAGTTTCAAGATCACAGTCCTGAAGAATTTCAAGAGCTATTGGTAGATATTGTTGGCCCCGCCGAAAACTTCAGTTTCTGAAGCATTTCAAGTCCTTCAATTAGTACTGGTAGTTCCTGATGAAAGTTTCTGATTGCTTGTTCCACTCGTCTACGGCTTGTATTCTGTCGAACAGATGAAGTTACTCAAGAACATGATTGATTTATCATACGAGATCTCAAAGAAACTTGGTGAAGCATCAGTCAAGGGGGAGATTGTTGATGTAACAATGTGTCTGATACTTCAACAATTATTGACTGAAGATGCTAGGAATTTTCAAAGAAGAGAATGTGTTGATGTGCAAGAGATTTGTGGATTCGCCAGCAACGTCCAAGGGGGAGATTGTTGATGCACTTTCTGTGGACGTCACTGTCGAATAGACTAGGGTTGAGTCTTAGTAGTGTGTTACATGAGATTGTGGTGATCCATAAGGGCATTTTATGGATCTGACGCATTTGTAATATATATAGGACAAAACACTGAGCCAGGTTCGACCTAAACACACTGGGCGAATGTGGAAGTTTTCCACATTCGACCATATCAACTGGGCGAATGTGGAAATGCTCCACATTCGACCATTCAAAAGGGGCGAACGTGGAACTTGGGTTTTGGACTATAAATAGCAATCTCATGTGTTATTGCTCATTTTGGTGATTTGAGTTTGTACTTTGAATGCTCTCAAGGGGGAGGTCATGCCCGACCTCCCCCGGCCTCGAGATAGATGTTTATCCTACTGATGACAGTGTCTGTAACCGTTTCTGTAGTAATACGAATCTGTGATGACGTTGTTATCGTGTATTTCTGTCTCGTCTCGAATCTCCCGTCTGAAACCGAGTTGTTTATATGTATTCGATCCATGAATTCGGTCCGTAACTGGATTCTCAATTTGACTATAAGGGTTTGTATATAGTGTAAAATTACACACGGTAATATGTTAGAAAGACGGTTTTTTCATAGGTGGTATTGTGTTTAGAGAGTTGATTTAGTTTTTCATTAGCAATTAGCAAGTATTTACACTTTTTACATCAAATTTCTGAGTTTTAAAAGAAGGTTTATTTGTTGCACATAGTTTGTAGTTGAATTTTTTTTAGTCGACCCTGCTTTAAGCGAGTCACACTTTAATTGATTAATTAGTTAGGGTTTGGTAACGAAACCGATAAAAAGTGATTCGGTTTTTATTTATTTATTAAAAGCGGTTTCCACCCAGCCTGTTGGCCCATTCCATATTTCAAACCGATAAAAAGACGGATGTTTATACATTTAAAAATATGCTGTTCAAGCATGTTTACTTTTTGTTAGGTCTGTTGACCTGAAGAAGAACAGATGATTGGAAAGCCAAAATATACTACATATTGATCCTTAATAAAACAACATTTACACATTACTTCTCCCAAAAGACTGTTTACTCTAACATCTGTTGTACCCTAACAACTGCTGGAACAACTACTGTTACAAAGGTCTGATAGAGAAAAACTGCTGATCAAAGGTCTGATGAAGAACAACTGCTCATCAAAGTACTAAAGACTAAAGGTCTGTTGGAGCCAATAGCACTTAGGCTCCAACAGATTATTCAAGACCATCAGAGGTTTACTTATCAGCTGTTTACTTATCAGTAGTTTCCAATGTAACAGTATTTGTGTCATCAGATGTTTTATGCTGTTATTATGTTAGAGGTCATTGTCTTAAGTGACGTCAGCTTAGGTCATCAGTAGTTTAGATTGTCTATAAATAGAACAGTGCATGTACTGTTCTATTCATCACTCAAAACATTCTCTTAGACAAACTTACACGAGTGATCAGGCTGAGGGGGAGTAAATGTAATCGTTTGTAATCATTCAGTTATATGAAAGCTTTTGATTCTAAAACAATTAATCTCTTGTTTTGATTTATAGTTTATCATTCCGCTGCACTTTCCATTTATAGTTTACTTCTTTCATTGTTCATTTACTTAAACAGTCAAACCATTAAAACTCAGATCCTAACAATTGGTATCAGATCTTGGTCAATTAAATTCGATCTAACCAAACAATTTAATATAAACAGATCAGCTCACAAGTATTGATATCGTTTGTTTGTCGGATTGAAAACAGAGTAATAGTTTATTTTCGATTCAACCGTTTTTAAACAGACTTTGTTTTAGAAACAATCAGAGAATGGCTTCAATTAATCACGATCCACATAACACTGGCACGAACACCAAGCCACCGATGCTTGTCAGATCTGAATACAATATCTGGAAACGTCGGATGAGCCATGTTCTGGCTGAAAAGAACACTGGGTGCTGGAAGTCAGTTATCTTCGGACCACATGTTCTGATGGTGCCGAGTACCGAATATCCCAAGGTTCAAGAGCCTAAGAAACTTGAAAACTACTCCGAGCAGGATTTTCAGAAAATTGAGTTAGATGCTAAGGCCTTCAGTATTGTGGCCATGGCTCTTCCCAATGATATCTATGCTGGGCTGTTACACTGTAATAGTGCACAGGAGTTGTGGGATGCATTGAAAGAACAATTTGGTGAGACTGAAGAGGTTATTGAAAACAACCGTGAAATACTTAACCAATAATATGAAACAACCAGTCATGTAAAGTGAGAGTCATTAACTCAACAATTTGAGAGGTTTAACTGTCTCATTAGTGAACTAAAACTGGTTGGTCTAACTTATCCTAATTCAACTTTGAACCATAGGTTTTTAATATCATTACCAGACAAATGGGACACTATTGCTATAGTTATGAAAAATTCAATTGGATTTAAGGACCTATCACTGACCCAGCTTCATTGTAAGCTCTTGATCTATGAGAGAGAGCTTAACCAGAAAAAGAAGCTTCAGGACTCTGGAAAAGTGTCTGATGATTATGTTTTTGGTAATACAACACTTTTGGGTCATGATGCGGTGCCTGGTAATAATAAGGATCAGAGTTATGATCATTTCATTGACATAACTTCAGGTTTTAACTCGGCTTTTAGCTCTAATTCTTATTCACCCAACTTTGCTTTTACAGCAAGTGGTGGTGATATCCAGACATCAGATAACATATCCTTTGAGTATGATGACTTAAAACACTTTGACCCTGATGATTTGGAAGAAATGGACATTATGCACCAATTGGCTCTGCTCAGTGTAAGAACTAACAATTTTTACAAGATAACTGGCAGAAGATTTCCAGGGTTAACTGGCAGGTCAAAGGTGGGGTTGGATAAATCAAAGATTAAGTGTTATAAATGTCATAGACTTGGTCATTTTGCTAGGGAATGTAAGAATCAACATGGTACACCTATGATTACCTATCCAAATCAAAGGCCACAGACCAACACTTATCAGGTTTCCCATAATACCCCTGGACCAAATGTGCAAAACACTGCTCATTTTGCACAGTCCTCAAACACTGTTCATGTCCAGTATGTCCAAACCACTGTTCCTCAGAGTCACTATGTGCAAACCCCTGTTGCTCAGACACATGTGCCAATGACTGCTGCTCCACCCCCTGCTCCTGCAGAGACCAGTCAACAGAGTTTCTTCACACAAGGTTTTGTTGATTGGATCAGTCTACTAGATGAGTTAACAGATGAAAACTTGGCTCTTGTAGCCAAAGCTGAAAATGAACCAGAAAATTTTTGTTTCATGGCTATGGTTGAAGAGGTTGAATCTGAGGATGTGGTAACTGAATCTGATAATGTGACTGATGATATTGTTGATGAAGTAGTTGCAGATGAAAAATCTATAGAAGAGGTTGTGAATCTCTCAGACCCCTGGAGTGCATCTGATGACTGTGAGTGCAAGTGTGATTGTGCTGCTAAGGTATCTCCTCAAATCCTAAAAGATTTGTGTTCAAACAAATGTGTAATAGCACTTGCTAACATTAAAGAGATGAATGAAAACCTTAGGAAGAAAATTTTAGATGATGAAGTTCAATTTGAAAAACTTTCAAAAGAGTTAAAATCAATATTGACTAAAAAAGAATCTGAAATCAGCAGTTTAAAACATGAAGCAACTATAACCAAAGACCAGCTCCAAACTATGGTAACTAAATATCATAGTTGTAAAAAAGAGCTTGAGGCCACCCAAGTTGAATGTGAAAAATGGGTGGAATCATGTAAAGGTTTTGAGATGCTCCTCAACAAACAAACCAAAAGTCATGTGAAGTTTGGTTTTGGTTTTGGAACCACTGCCCCAGCTTTTGAAAACACTGACAAAAGGGAACAAAAGTTAGTTGAGGTAGTACCAACTAATTTGGAGGGTCAAGAGATTAAAATCGCTGAACCTAATGGAAAGAAAATTGTTCTTGAAAAGCTTGAAGGTTTCTCATCATTCACTGAACTTGAAAAATATGAATTTAAACCTACTTGGTCTGATGAGTGTGATACTCTTGAGAAATTCAAACCAGTTGATTTCAAAACCCCTGATGGTAAGAAAGCACCACAGGCAAAGGTCATTCCCTTGAAAGACCTTCCAGCAGATGCTCAAACATCTGTTGAAAAGAAGGCTGAATAAGGGAAAAAGAAAGAAAAGTCTGTCCACTTGTTTTGTGATTTCTGTGAAAATAAGAATCATATTACTAAAAACTGTTTTCTTCTAAAAGCATATGATATCAACAAAGGAACAAGTGTGTGTGATTCTAAGACCACATGCTCAATACGTGGCAAAAAGAATCACAAAACCAAAGAGTGTCTGTATCTCAAAAATTTTGATGTCAAAATACAAGAGTACAAGGCTAAAACTCTTGCAAGTCAAGTGGTGAGTACTCCAAAAGGAAAACCCAAAAAAATTTATGTACCAGCCCAAACATCTGTTACCAAAAGTCTTGAAACATCTGCTCCTAGGGATGTCCAAGTAACAGATGCTCCACCCACAAATAAGTACCCAAGAGGATATGGACAACCACCTTGTCATAGTCTGTCACATGTTTATGAAGAACCCAAGAGGCCTTCAAAACCAAGAGTGAATAGAAATCCCTATGGTTACTATCATCTGACAGGAAATGATCAACCAACTGTTGCACCAAGTGTTGACATCCAAGCACTAGCAAATGGTTAGCAACAGTTGTTGAACTTGGTTCAAAAACTAGTTCAAACCACTGATCATCTTCCTAAACTTGAGGCTGAAAAGTCTGTGGACCCATCCAAAGCCAACCTGGCTTTGGACACTCACCAAAAGTAATCCATTACTGATGTGTAAGGAGCTTCTGCTTGCTTAGATAGTCTTTGGTATGTAGATAGTGGAGGTTCCAGGCACATGATAGGATGTAGAGACCTTCTTCTGGACGTCTTAGCTCATGGAGGGGGTGATATATCCTTTAGTAATGATTCAAAAGGTAAGGTGTTGAGTTCAGGGACTGTTCAGGCTGGGAAACTCAAGTTTGAAAATGTCAATCTTATTGATAATCTTAAATTTAATCTTCTTAGTGTATCACAAATGAGTGACAAAGGGTATGGCTCATTCTTCACTAAGAAAACTTGTAAGATTATTGGGCCAGAAGTGGTGAAAAAGATTGACACCATCATTGCTGAGAGCAAAGCACAACTTGTTGCTCATAGGAGTGGCAATGTGTATGTAGTTGATATGTTAAAGGACAATCATATGGAAAATGTCTGTCTGTTTTCTGCTGCCTCCACTAAAGTGACAGAATCGTGGCATAGGATACTGGGTCACACCAACCTTCAAACTATCAACTCACTCTCCAAACAAAGCCTTGTAAGAGGTCTACCATCAAAAGAATTCAAGTGTGATGAGCATTGTGTTTCCTGCTTAAAAGAGAAACAACATAAAAGCTCTTACAAATCCATTGATGAGTCCAAAACAAGTCAATGTCTTCAATTGTTGCACATGGACTTGTTTGGCCCAGTTAAAATCATGAGTCTAAGAAGAAAAAGATTTTGTCTTGTCATAGTTGATGATTTTTCTAGGTTTACATGGACTTACTTTTTACACTCTAAGGATGAGACTGCATGTATCTTGAAGGACTTTGTCACCAAAGTTGAAAAACAATATGACTTGCCAGTAAAAGTTTTTAGAAGTGACAATGGAACAGAGTTTAAAAATAAGGAGTTGGATGATTTTCGTGTGTCAAAAGGAATTGTGAGGCAGTACAACATTCCAAGAACACTAGAACAAAATGGGGTGGTTGAGAGGAAAAATAGAACTCTCATTGAGGCTGCAAGAACCATGCTAGCAAATTCTAGTTTGCCACTGTCCTTCTGGGCAGAAGCTGTAAACACTGCTTGCTATGTTCAAAACAGAGTTTTAATCAACCCAAGACATCAAAAGACTGCTTATGAAATTTTGTTCAAAATCAAACCATTAATATCATTTTTCAAAATCTTTGGCTGCCCATGTTTCATTTTAAATCATAAAGATTCCATTTCAAAATTTGCAGCCAAAGTAGATTGTGGGTATTTTCTGGGATATTCTTCTACTGCCAAGGCCTACAAAGTGTTTAACACAAGGACTAGGACAATAAAAGAAACGCTAAATGTAAAGTTCATGAACTTTCATCCTTAAAAATCCCAACAAATCCTGCTGAACTATTTGATTTAGACAAATTCAAATTTGAAGATATTACTGCTAAAGCTAACAGTGCAGGTATTCCACAGTCTCCACAACAAGACTACAAAATGGATGTTGAGATTCCAAGTCACTATAAAGTCTACTCTGTATCAGGGGAAGCAGAGGTTCAAAACACCTGTCAAAACCCTGCCACGGCTGAGTCAGTCACTGCTGGCCAGTCTTACCCTCAAACCATTGCCTCACCAACCTCATCCACTGTTCAATCATCTGTTGCCAAAAGTCCAACCTCTGTTGACAAAAGTCAGTCCAATTTCACATCACTTGGACCCATCCCCCCACCTACATTTCAAACATCTGTTGGTACTACAGAAAACAGATGTTACATCAATAGAGTCACCAAACCTCTGTCCTTCACCTCAAAATGCCATCATACCATATCAGGGAGATTTAATCTACCTAAGAGCTCATCCACCAGACCAAATCATTGGCAACATCATAGTGGGTGTGCTCACAAGAAGCCAATCCTCAAACATCTGCCTTTTTGCAGGTTTTCTATCTCTCACACAACCTGTCAAGTACCAAGAGGCACTAAAAGACAACAGTTGGGTAGAAGCCATACAGGATGAGCTCCTTCAGTTTAAAAGACAACAGGTATGGGAACTTGTACCACTGCCAAAGGATGTCTGTCCAATTGGCACAAAGTAGGTCTTCAAAAACAAAACTGATGAAATGGGTATAGTTGTCAAGAATAAAGCCAGGCTTGTGGCTCAAGGCTTCAGACAAGAAGAGGGGATAGACTATGATGAAACCTTTGCTCCTGTGGCTAGGCTAGAAGTTATCAGACTCTTCCTAGCCTTTGCTGTCAACTACAACATCAAGGTGTATCAGATGGACATTAAATGTGCATTCCTCTATGGCAAAATTCAGGAGGAGGTCTATGTATGTCAACCACCTGGTTTTGAAGACACATTCCATCCTGATTATGTATACAAGCTCAACAAAGCTTTGTATGGACTCAAACAAGAACCTAGAGCCTGGTATGAAACTCTTTCCACCTTTCTCTTATCCATTGGATTCACACGAGGTAAAATTGATAAAACTTTATTTCTAAAATGGAGAGGGAAAGATTTAATGATTGTTCAAATATATGTGGATGATATCATTTTTGGATCCACGTGTAACAAGATGTGTGAAGAGTTTAGGGAACTCATGACAGCAGAGTTTGAGATGAGTGCTATGGGTGAACTTCAGTGCTTCCTTGATCTCCAAGTGAAGCAGCTGCAAAATGGCACATTCATTCATTAAAACAAGTATGTGAAAAACTTATTGACCAGATTTGAGATGAATGATTGTAAGCCATGTAGTACACCCATGAGCACAGCCAAGCTACTCACTATTGATGACAAGGATGAACTGGTTGATCAAACACATTACAGATGCATGATTGGGTCTTTATTATACTTAACTGCCTCTAGGTCAGACATTATGTTTGCCACTTGTGTTTGTGCAAGATCCCAGGCTTCACCTAGAAAGTCAAACCTTATTGCTGTGAAAAGGATATTCAGATACCTAAAAGGTACTCCCACACTTGGTATCTGGTATCCTGCTAATGGAAAAATTGAGCTTTCAGGTTATTCAGATAGTGATTTTGCTGGTTGCCACACCACAAGGAAGTCTACATCAGGAGGGTGCCAATTTCTAAGGAATGCCTTAGTCTCATGGCAAAGCAAAAAGCAAGCAGTTGTTTCAACTTCAACAGCAGAGGCTGAATACATTGCTGTTGCAAGCTATACAACCCAACTCATGTGGCTTCAAAATCAACTGCTAGATTTCGGTATAACTGCACTAAACTCTCCACTCATGCTGGACAGTCAAGCTGCTGAAAATATCATCAAAAATCCAGTCTCTCATTCAACCACAAAGCACATAGACATCAGACATCACTTTGTCAGAGATAGCTATGAAAAAGGTTTGATTTCTCTGCACCATGTTCCAACAGAGGATCAGTTGGCAGATGTGTTGACAAAAGCTTTAGACACATCTACCTTTGAAAACCTGATTTCTAGTATTGGTATGCTAAACATGGAATAAACAACAAAAATGTTTTAAATAAAAACATTAAAATGTTTCAGAAAATCAAAATTCATCCTTAAAATTAGCATTTTGGTTGAAAAATCTGCTAAGGATAAAACAACCATTGTTTCATCCATTCTATCCACTGTTAGTTGAAAAATCTGTTTCAAACATCTGATCAGATAAAACAACCACTGTTTAGTTGAAAAATATGTTTTCATACGTTTGATCAGATAAAACAACTGTTTCCATTCTATATATATATATATATATATATATATATATATATATATATATATTCCAAAAAAAAACCCAAGTGATGTTAGCATCAGCACTTTGGTAGAACAACAGCTGTTTGCATCAGTCCTTTGGCAACAGTTGTATGCCACCAGATGTTTGCCACGTCTGCTCTCAAAAGCAGAGTTTTGGCCACACCAGCGGTTTTACCAGAGACTATAAAAACCCTGTTTTACCACAACCGATGTAACACTGTCTCATTGTATTCAAAATACTGAAACCGCCTTCTTCAATCTCTAACCCCCATTCTTATTCCTTTCATCCTCACACTCGAAATCCACTACAATGGGTCTTCAATCCAAATCCACCCACAATTACCCTCCCTATCTGGTTAAAACAGATGAAAACATCCCGTTCCATACCACCATCGACATCATTCTCAAATCCAAATACCTGACAATATTAACCGCTGATGCACCCATCTACATCGATACTCTCCAAGAATTTTGGTTAAATGATGATGTCCTTCTACATGACAAAAAGCCTACTACCATTATCTCAAAAATTGGAGATACAAATATCACCATTACCCCCCCCCCCCCCCCCCCAACTGATATCCACTACCTCCTCATTGAATGACTTGTCAGGTAACGACTCTTTCCCTAAGGCTGAACTTCACACTGAGTTTCAGGAAAGGGGTTATGATTCACAGATGACTGGTTCAACTCTTTTCAAAAAGTTTTTCCCACCAGTCATGAAATTTTTCTTTCATACACTCCTTCTCTCTATCTTTGCTAAATCCAATTCTTTTAATGAAATCCCATTAAAAGTTCAATACTTAGGATATGCTATGTTGTCAGAATCTGACTACAATCTATCCCAGACCCTGTTCTTGGATTTGGTATCAAATGTGAAGGGAGTAAAGTCTGGGTCAAACAATGCTTTTCTGATATACCCAAGACTTTTAAGTGTAATCCTATAAAATGTTTTGCATGAAAAGGATTTTAGAAAGGCTACATCATATCAAATGAAGAGTCTAACTGATGAAACTTTTACAAGAATACTGAGTCCAAACACCCAAGAAAAGGTGTCAAAAGTTAAAGTTTCTAAAACACAAACAAAGAGTGTTAAGACAACAACTGTTGTCCAAACCTCTGTTGTTGAGCCCACTGCTCCTGGTGATCATGGCACTACATCCTGTGCTGTGAAACCCACACCAGCCACCTCCAAAAGAAAACATCCATCCATAAAAACAACCAAGAAAACCAAAAGGCACCTTTGGAAGATGAGATACCAAAGGAACACCCTCTTGTAGCACAAAAGCAACACGAAACCACTGTTGGTACTTCCTCACAATAGTTGGATATATCTCAACCTAAACAAACTCCTCATGCATCCTCACAAAAGGATCATGTTGTAAGCCAAGGGGAAACACATCATGAGGCATATGAGTCACTTGACCATATGCTAATAAGCCCTTCTCCCAGGGCTACTTCTCTTTTCACTCCTCCACCCTCACTATCACATGTCCTTCCAACAATGAAACCATTGTTCGAAGCTATTGATAAAACTCAGGACATTCCCAGTTCCTCTCCATCATCCATCAATGAGAGTACACACCAACAAGTGACTGGGACTGAGGAAAATCAATTAGCTAACCCACGAACAGAGGAGGTTACACCCTTGGAGTTCAATGTAACTCTAGGTGAGTTTTCAAGTGAAGTAGCCACTACTGATGTAGAGACGATTGTCTCACAACAGGACAGTGGTTACATAGCTAAGACTTCTGAAAGGATACGGAGCCTAATCCGAGAGGAGGCGTCCCTATCCCCATAAACAGGATCCTCGCGCCAAGCTATGGCGCAAAGATCCACCTGCGCGCGAGCAAC
The DNA here is from genome assembly GCA_028751855.1 of Ambrosia trifida. Taxonomy (NCBI): domain Eukaryota; kingdom Viridiplantae; phylum Streptophyta; class Magnoliopsida; order Asterales; family Asteraceae; genus Ambrosia; species Ambrosia trifida. The sequence continues at coordinate 26,978,969 of CM054129.1, read as the reverse complement.
ACAACAAGGAGCATAGCGCGCTAGGACAGCTGATAAGCAGCAAGCTACACCTGATAAGCGCGTACTGCCACGCGCGGAATCTTCACTTAACACTTTTAGTACGAGGAACAGAAGATAACAAAAGGAAGATTCACAAGGATCTGTGTCAGAATATGTGCAAACAAGAGAAGGACATGTGGCAGATAGTACAGCTACTGAACGGCTCCACTGTACCCATGCTGCCCACCATGCTGTCGTCCACAGTGACCTACAGACATACCTCGCCAACTGTCAGACGTCACATCAGACGCCAAAGGCAGACCCAGCCACTGCAGCAAGGACAGCATCATTGTTCACCACCCAGAACTTGCCACGTGCCCAGTTATAACAACGACCACACTATAGCATGACGTCATCAACAGTAATTGGCCGTTTCCCGCCAATTTCAGGAAGAACATGGACTTGGGCCTTGACTGGGCCCAAGCTGACGACATGTCCCATGGGCTTCTTCATTCGGCCCACAACTATGCCTATAAATAGGGACATACTTCTTCTTGTAAAGGCATTCAGAAATTAACCATAATAACACATATCATCCTTGTAATACTCCTTTCGTAATAATATTCCGGCAGTTACAATGGACGTAGGTCGTTCCCGACCGAACCACTTACATCTCGTCTTCACACTCACTTCACACACACAATTCACACTCACTAAATCTCCTTACGGGTTAACCAACGAGGTTTGGGTAAAGGATTAATCCTGACGTAACATAAGTATAAACCACTCGGGGATTAGTCATAATCACCGTGTTACTTATTGTTTCTTCATTGGCGCCATCCAACGGTTAGAACAGCTTTCTTTTCCATCTTTTAAACCCACCCATGGCTGAACCCAACCCTAACACTTCTGTCATTAACCAAACCGGGGACGTCGATGTTCAGTCCCCGGAAAACCAAACCACACCACACACTGTCGTCAAGAAACCTACTTCACGACTCGAGCAGCCGGATCTCGAGATCCGTGACTTAGGCTCGGATGACGACAGTGACGGCGGTTCTGAGGAAGACCCAGACCAGTGGCTTCTTTGTCAGAACGCCAAAAGCGCTGCAATATACCAGCGCAAACTCAGGCAACAAGCCAAAAAGAAAGGCAAAGCCCTCACTTATGATACCCCATCAAAAAAGGGGTACAAAAAGAAAGACTCGGCCACTCGCGGTGATGGTCGTAGCGGGGAACTCGGCGGAGACGCCAGGGTTTGGGGCTACGCGAAGTCACGTGACGAACCAAATGGCTATGAGTCGTCTAGCAGCGACTCTGACCACAACGGAAAGAAACATAACCACCGTTCACGTCACAACGACGAGGACGATGACTTGGTCAAGCCTTTCAGGCCAAAAGCTTTTGCCGAAAAAACAAAATTCATCGCTCGAATAGCGACAGCCAAAATCCCAAGGAGAGCTAAGCTTCCTAGCAGCATCGGTAGATACGATGGCCTGCGTGACCCAGATGACCATGTGCACGACTTTGAGTGCGCAGGTATGTCGGTGGACTGGCCCGTTCAGGTCTGGTGCCACTTGTTTGCTCAGACCTTAACCGGCGCAGCTAGGGTCTGGTTCGACAACCTCCCCGCGGGGAGCGTTAAGGACTTTGACGACCTCACCAACAAATTTGGCAATCACTTTTCGCACCTGCGCAAGCACAAAAAAGACAAGGCGCATATTCTGTTATGCCGCCGGTATGACCACGAATCCATCGAGGATTTCATAGTTCGCTTCAACAAGGAGGCCTTGCAAATAGGCTGTGGGGAGGAACTTACACGGGCAGCGTTCATACACAATGTGCGCAGCCCAGAACTCATGAAGTGCCTCACAGGCAAAGACGGTATTCCGGAGTCTTGGGATGAACTCATCCACTCCGCGAAAATATATGCCTCCTCCGAGAAATCTTTCAACCAGATGCACGGCTTCCAACCACAACACCATAATAATAATAGCAATAAGCACAAGAACAAGTCTGTTTGGAGCCGCATCTCGGGCACCGTCGACGAGGGAAAGTACTCCCCTGCGGGCGATGCCCGCCAACTAATCAGTAATAAACCATCGCGGGACCAACGTGGACACTCAAAGAAAAACCACGATTGGACCCCGCTGACAAAGACACCATCTCAGGTCCTGAAAACAGAGCAGGTCACGTTGAAAGAAGCCAACCCTCTGGGAAACGAAGGAATGTGGACCGAAGCAAGTTCTGTGAGTATCACAACGACTTCGGTCACCTCACAGACAACTGTTATAGCTTGAAGATGGAGATTGAGGCCGCGCTGAAGTCAGGTCAGCTCGGTCACTTGGTAAAGAACGTCCACCGCACTGGCAAGGGTAACGCGGGTGACGAAAATCAAGGGGAGGGGTCGCGAAAGAAAATCTGTGACCTCAACACTCATGCCGCCACACTCATCCCTCGTCATCACTGCAACATGACTAGGCGTGGGAAAAACACCCAGCACGGGAAGCGCACCGGCATACAACCACTTGATGACTCATGGAAAGAGATCGATGTCCTCATGCCAAAAGTCAGAGGCGGCGCCTCTTGCACCGCCCCACTCGTCATAACCGCAGTCTTCGGACATTACCGCACGCGGTACATGTTCTTAGACGGCGGCAACAGCACAGACATCGTGTACGAGCAATATTTCCAACAGCTGGATGCGGAATACAAAGCAAAGTTCGTACCGGTCAATGAGCCAATCTCGGGTTTCATTCACGAGACCATCATGCCGCGGGGCATGCTCTCCTTGCCAGTCACGTGGTCCGATGGCACCCATGAACGCACAGAGATATGCGACTTCATGGTTTTGCCAGCCACCTCCAATCATGACATACTCTTGGGTCGGGAAGGCATCGCGCGCTTTAACGCCAACGCTTCAACGGCACACGCGATGGTCGGCTTTCCAACCAAGACAGGCATCGCCTTCATCAGAGCCAACAAAGACTGCCACACCACTGAAACCGCTAAGCCTCCAAAAATGGTCAAGACAAATGCCCGCACTGAGCCGGAAAAATGGGCGCTAAACCCTAAATTTCCGGAGCAAACGGTGGTCATTGGCCATGAAATCTCCGAGACCATACGCAATCACTTAAAACAGCTTTTAATCAGCAACATGGATGTCTTCGCGTGGCAACCGGCGGACATGGTCGGTGTCCCCCGCGAAATAGCGGAACACAGGCTCAATGTCTATCGCTACGTAGAACCAATAGTACAAAAGAAGCGCAGTATGGGCCCGGAGAAAACAAAGGCCATGAACGAACAACTCACCGAGCTGCTCAACGCGGGCATCCTTCGCCCTATCAAATACCAAACCTGGGTGGCTAATCCCGTCATGGTCGCCAAAGCTAATGGAGGCTGGCGCATGTGCGTCGATTACAAGGATATTAACAAGGCGTGTCCCAAAGACTGCTATCCTTTGCCAGAAATCGATCTAAAGGTGGATTCTCTCGCCCCGTATCGGTTCAAGTGTTTCCTGGACGCATACAAAGGTTACCACCAGATCCAGATGGCTAAGGAAGATGAAGATAAAACCGCGTTCCGCACAGACACGGGCATCTTCTGTTACACCAAGATGCCTTTCGGTCTGAAAAATGCAGGCGCCACATACCAACGTCTGATGGATACGACCTTCATCAATGAGATCGGTGTACGGCTTGAAGTGTATGTCGATGACCTGGTAATCAAGAGCAAGGAAGAAAGTGACATGCTTCGAGACATCCAACAAACGTTCAATCAATTACGCAAAGTGCGCATGAAGTTGAACCCGAGCAAATGTTCATTCGGAATGGAAGAAGGCAAATTTCTGGGCGTCATTGTAACGCGGGATGGTTTCCGCGCTAACCCAGAAAAGGTACAAGCTAGCGAGAGAATGCCTTCTCCCGCTTCCGTCAGAGAAGAACAGACACTAATGGGCCGCCTTGTGGCCCTAAACCGATTCTTGTCCAACTACGCTTCGAAGTCGTTCCCATTCGTCGACACTTTGAAGAACTGTTTAAAGAAGAGCAACTTCCGCTGGACCCCAGAGGCGGAATCAGCATTCCAGGCAATGAAGCAGTGCCTAATGAACTTTCTGACACTAACAGCGCCGCTTCCTAAAGAACCGCTCACACTTTACCTCTCCGTCACGGAGCGGGCGATAGGCGCAGTTCTAATGGTTGATCGCAAAGGAGTGCAAACACCAATTTACTACGTCAGCCGCACGCTGTTAGACGCAGAGACAAGGTATAAAATAATGGAAAAGCTAGTTCTCGCACTTGTCCATGCATCCAGAAGGCTGCGCAGGTACTTCCAAGGCCACCCGATAAACGTCCTCACGGACTATCGGATAAATGACATTCTCGCCAAACCCGAACTATCGGGCCGTCTGGCAAAATGGGCCATTGAGCTGGGGGAACATACGATCAATTACAAACTCCGGCCCGCAATCAAAGGCCAGGTCCTCGCGGACTTCACCACGGAGATACCTACGGACCAAGTCCAAGAATGCAAAGCAGAAGAATCACCCGCACCGGTGCACGATCCGTCGAAAAAATGGTCCCTATACACGGACGGGGCCTCTAACGACGACGGCGTTGGCATGGGATTACGCCTCATCAGCCCAGATAAGCAGGAGTTTACACACACCATCCGCCTCGACTTCGAAAGCACAAAAACGAGGCGGAATACGAAGCGTTGCTGGCAGGCCTCCGTATTGTGGAAAAAATGGGGGCCAGGCACGTGGAGGCACACGTGGACTCATTACTTGTCGCGCGACAGATCAATGGATCCTATGACGCAAAAGATGAAATCATGGCTCTATACCTGGAGCAAGCCAAGCAACTCATGCGACGGTTCGACTCATGCACCGTCGAACACATCTGGCGCAGTGAAAACAAGCCAGCCGATGCGCTGAGTAAAATGGCATCCCTGGTCTTTGCACATATGGCCAAAGAAGTACGAGTTGAGGTCCTTGAAAAGCCATCTGTCCCACCGCGACAAGTCAACGTCATCCAAACAGGCAACGCGTCCTGGATGACCCCAATCAAAGCTTTCTTATCCTCCGGCATCCTGCCTGACGACAAGTCGGGGCAGCGCTAATCCCCACAGAAAAAACCGGGGCGCTCCCTCCTTGATCTCCAGCAGAGAAGGCGGCCTTCTGCTTACCGGCGTCCTCAACAACCGTCTCAGGAGCCGCCACTGAGTCGGGGATTTGGGTAACACCCTTACTCCCTTCCACGCCAGTCGGAGCTGGGGACACCTCTTTCACAGCAGCCATGCTGCTAGACACGGCGCTATCCGGATGCGCCTTCTTCCTCCTCTCCAGCTTGGAGGACTCCGCCTCATCTTCATCTTCTGAAGGCGGCCCGTCCTTTCGGCGTCGGCGCCCCTTCACAACCTCTCTTACTGAAACGGAAGAACCCGAGTCAGAAAGAGCAACCTTTACTCGATACTTATGTTTCCGCGGAGCGTGTTTCCAACGTCCACGCCCCGCGGATGAGTTCATGTGCTGGACAATCTCTACTGAAGAGTCAGTAGAGTCGTCTCCAAAAACGCTAGTGACGAAGGGATCCAAGGACTCACCGGTTGTATAGTAGGGTTTCGGCGCGCTGGAGAGGTCAGGGTAATAAAAGCGGCCAACAAACTCCTCCAAGCAGGAGGTTTGACCCTCCACCACCGGCCTCCACTTAATGCCCTTCTCCTCGCGGGCGGCGTAAAACTGGAACTTGCTCACACCTGCAACAATAAACAGTTAGAAAAATTACACTAAAATCCACAGAAAAAAGAAAGTACTTACCCTCCAGAGTAATGTACGGCTCTTTGCCCGCGCGGATACCAAGGCGGCTCATCCCCAGAAGGAAAAAGATACCCTCTGTTAAATTCTTGAACTCCAACTTGGTAGCGTTGGAGGTAAGGGTAATGAACCAGGCCTGCTGCTTGTAATCTTTCGGCACAGCCATGTCAGCCACGCGTTGCCCATCCCCAATAACCTTCCAGGGGAGACTAATGGGGATCACCCCCCTCTTCACAAAGAAAAACTTTTCCTTCGCCCAATGCAAGGACTTAGGATTATGGGTGGCCATTGGCGGCACCCTCGGGCGCGGCTTGAACGAGAACCACATCTCGTCATGCGCCATAAAGTAGAAGACATTGAACCGCTCAACGGTGGTCTCAATGTCCAAGGCACGGCAGGAGGCCTCGAAGTGTACTAACCTCAGAAACCCGAAGGCGGTTAGTTGTGTGGGCCCAACGCTGTAAGCCACCATAGTATCAATCTAAAATCGGGTACACGGCAAGCGAAACCCACACTTAGTGAAGTGGGCTTCATACAAGGCTAGCGGCCACTCCCCGCGGAAAGGACAGTGCTAGTTGGAGATGGAAGGGTAGGCTCCCACTCCGGCAGGATATTGTACATGGTGCAGAACTGGGTAAAAGACTCCTGACTCCAAACACAATACGTGTTGGACATCAGTTTCCTCTCCTTTATCTTGCAATGTTCGATAAGCACTTCCTCCTCCTGGTATCCTCACCGGACGGAGACGGACTTACAGATACGTCAGACATCTTAAAGATTAAAACGAAAAAGAAGAAAACTATCGGAATCTGGAAAACCTGACCGGAAAACTTGAAGATTCGCCGGAATTTTCAAGGGAGTTTGAAGAACACAGGAAACTTCCAATGAAGAGGAAGAAAGACCAGACAAACACAAAGAAACAGAAGAAAGGATGTTGAAGTTTCAACAATGAATCTTCAAGATCAAGAAGATCTATGAAGATTAAACGGGAACTTCAAAGAAGACGATGGCCGGAAAATTTAGAGAGAAAGGAAGGCAAGGAATAAACGAGAGAAGATTATGGGAATGCAACCTTCACATAAGCCTCAACGAGACTTATATACCCACCGCATTAATGACAGTGGGACCCATAAGGGATGAATCAACCGTCACGCCTTTTCAAATTCAAAGAACAAGATGACGCCACGTGTCAATGTTGTTAACAGACGGACCAGATCATAGTGGGAGACAGCTTTTGTACTGCACACGCGCCAGATGACCGACACGTGTCAACAGATCTCACACTTTAAACAAGTTGGGCGCGTGGAAGCCTACGCGCCTGACAGGAAGCACGTGCCTTCCGACACGTGGCATAATCTCGTCCACGAAGACAGAACGTCAGGCGCGTGACGCCACACGTGCCTGACACCAGACGAAAGGTTTGTAACTGCAACAATGATGTGACATGTCTCAGTCTGCACAACATGCAACAACCTGACACGTCAGCAACCATTAAACTTCCATCAGAAGGAACTGATCATTCGACCTCCATGCGCATTAACTTCAATTTATGAGAGACAAATTGAATGCCAATGATTTGAAATTTATTACAACTTCACACCCGCATTAACCACCAGCAAGCATTCAATTCCACGGCGCAAATTTGACATGAAATTACAAAAGACGTTCCCCGCCCAACTCCTGCACAGGTACGGCGGAACACGTCCTTCCCGGCGTCAATTTGACGGAAAATTACAAAAGACGTTCCTCGCCCAACTCCTGCACAGGTACGGCGGAACACGTCCTTCCCGGCGTCAATTTGACGTAAAATTACAAAAGACGTTCCCCGCCCAACTCCTGCACCGGTACGGCGGAACACGTCTCCCTCGGCGTAACTTTGACGTAAAAATGAAAAGGACGTTCCCCGCCCAACTTTTCAACATCCCACGACGAGGTACGTCCAATAAATTCCAAGAACCACGAGCAGATGAGCTCTCATCCGCGACTACATATTTTGAGTCTAGCGCTCCACCTTCTCATCAATGAGCAGGAGAAGCCCTAGACTAGGGGGACTTGAAGGGATAGGGAGCCTAATCCGAGAGGAGGCGTCCCTATCCTCATAAACAGGATCCTCGCGCCAAGCTATGGCGCAAGGATCCACCTGCGCGCGAGCAACACAACAAGGAGCATAGCGCGCTAGGACAGCTGATAAGCAGCAAGCTACACCTGATAAGCGCGTACTGCCACGCGTGGAATCTTCCCTTAGCAATTTTAGTACGAGGTACAGAAGATAACAAAAGGAAGATTCACAAGGATCTGTGTCAGAATATGTGCGAATAGGAGGACATGTGGCAGATAGTACAGCTGCTGAACGGCTCCACTGTACCCATGCTGCCCACCATGCTGTCGTCCACAGTGACCAACAGACATACCTCGCCAACTGTCAGACGTCACATCAGACGCCAGAGGCAGAACCAGCCACTGCAGTAAGGACAGCATCACTTTTCACCACCCAGAACTTGCCACGTGCCCAGTTATAACAACGACCACACTGTAGCATGACGTCATCAACAGTAATTGGCCGTTTCCCGCCAATTTCAGGAAGAACATGGACTTGGGCCTTGACTGGGCCCAAGCTGACAACATGTCCCATGGGCTTCTTCATTCGGCCCACAACTATGCCTATAAATAGGGACATACTTCTTCTTGTAAAGGAATTCAGAAATTAACCATTGTAACACATATCATCCTTGTAATACTCCTTTCGTAATAATATTCCGGCAGTTATAGTGGACGTAGGTCGTTCCGGACTGAACCACTTACATCTCGTGTTCACACTCACTTCACACACACACTTCACACTCACTAAATCTCCTTACGGGTTAACCAACGAGGTTTGGGTAAAGGATTAATCCTGGCGTAACATAAGTATAAACCACTCGGGGATTAGTCATAATCACCGTGTTACTTATTGTTTCTTCAACTTCCTTGAAGGCAATAACTGATGAGGCCACTATAGTGACCCCAAAATCAGTTGGAAGTCCCCAGAACCAAGACAAAGAGGCATCTAGTTCTTTTTCCATGGACTCACCTCCTAGGACTGAACTAGTTACAACTACTACTGGTAGGAATCCAGATGATCATATTAACTTAGGTGATGGGTTAAAATACCAAGAATTGACGGATAGAGTTCATTCCATTGAAACCTTTGTTGCTGATATCAAGACAGATCTCAAGACAATCATGGTATCTTTGGCAGCTCTAACCAAAAGTCAACCATCCAAAGAAGAAATTGCTAGTGAGCTATGGAAATCAGTTTCCCACATCATCATAGCTCATAGAAAACTAGCAGACCAAACACATGAAACTTATATGGCTCGGATCAGAACAATGGTAGATGCTAGGTACACGGATACCAAAGCAGATATTAAAGCCATCAAAGACCATCTGCTGAAGACCATTGGCTCTGCCCCTACAACCATCAGAAGAGATGAAGATGATGATAAGTTCACAGCTGATGATGCCAAAAAGGGGGAGAGTGGTAGAGATAGATTACCTAAGCTAAAGCCATTTGGATGTCCACCATCACAAGCAGGTCAATCACCAAAGTCTGCTGCCACAAAACCAGGGTCTGAACCACCAGCACAACAATCCAATGATCAATCCACTGCTGATACTAAAGCTGTCAATGCAGGCAAAGCAAAAGAAGTTGATCACTCTGCTAATGTCATTGTTGAAAAGGCTGCTGAAGATAAGCAAAAGAGGCTTGACACACTGGAAGTCAAAGCAGAGGCTCTAGTGCAAAGGAAGATAGAGTAGCAACAGGAAGTTGAGGATGTTGGCTCCTCTAAAAGGAAGAAAATGCCTGCAAAACACACAAGGTAACCACCATCCAAAACTGCTGCTAAACCATCTGCTGCTAGAACCACTGCTGCCACCAAAACCACTGCTACCACCAAAACAACTAATCCTACAACCACAACCACCCAACCAACCACTGAACCTACCACCACAACTACCAATACACCACCTACAACCACTTTACCACCTAAATCCCAAACATCTGTTGGTTCTACACAAGTGCCAACAGATGTTAACACAACCACCGCTGCAACACCACCATCACCACTCATCTTGTAAAGGAAGAGAAAATCAACCTTTGAGGTACAAGATGAGAACATACAAACATCACCACCTTCCACTTCAATAACCAAATCTGCACCCATACCAGCCATCCTACTTACATCATTCTCACCACACACCACTCAATTCACATCTCACAGACCACCACCATCCATCACACCATTGGCTGCTCAGTATCCTTTTGAGCTTGATCTACTCAAGGGGGAAATGCAATCCTTCTACAATACTGAGGATCCATAAGAAAGAACTTTCCAATCTCTCCCAAATTTCCCTGTTCCAAGAAACATAGATCAATACCTTAAATTCAAAACTGAACAGGTAGATTTGATCATCAAGGAGAAATGTAAAGGAAAGGATGACAGGACTGCTCAGGGCATCCATTCAGCAGAGCTTAGCAAATTGAGAAGGATTGAAGATTTTGCTAAGACCCTGAGTCCATGTCCACCATGCCTCTCAGCGGTGATTTGGAAAGGGTTGTAAGGGAATCTATACTTGACCAAATCTTGGCAAGCATGCTCTACAAAGCAAACAAGAAACAGTTTGCAGGCTGGACCACTCATGCTCTTCAAGAACAACTCATAAGAATTGAAGAAATGGCCAAGAATCCCCCAGTGAAAATCTCTGCCCCTGATTTTAGGAAAGGCAGAGATCCAGCTAGCGCCTTGAAGTTTAAAAGGATGAGAGAAGAAATTGTGGCTACTAAATATGGGGAGATGAAGTCAGTTGCAAGATGGGCTGAGCTAAGGCTGGTTGAAACATACAAGAAGTTGGAAGAGAATAGAAAGAAAGATCCTACACTGCCTAGAAAACCAATTTACTCAGATGCTCCCATGGATAAGAGACCTCAACAGGCCTTTACACTTGACAACTTACTTGATTCTTCTGACCTATCTGTTGCTACCAAGAGACAGTTCAAAAAGCAGAAGGAAATGTCTGAAGAAGACCAGAAGAAGTTTGCTGAAACATTTGTAAAAGAGGGTATCTTTAACCAAGTCCACTATTTCTCTGATCCCATATCTGAAGAACTCAGACAACTAATTGGGAGACCTCCATCACCAAACTCATATAGAATAAACTTGCAGCTCAACAGATCCTCTGATTCAAAAACTCTAAAATGGAAGGTCAACAAAGACACCCATGAATTGACTTTGCTCAGATCAGATGGAGAAGCTCAGAAGTTGAGTATGGATGTTGCACATGGCCTATGTGCAGATGATCTCCAAACATTGCTGAACTTAGAGCTTGAAAGAGATGCAGAAGACCTCTTCTCATTGAGCTTTGAATTAAAATTCAAAGGGCAAATCAGAGAAACCCTGATGAGGAATAAAGATCAATAATAAAGCTTAGTTTTGGCATCATCTGTTCTAGGGGAGATTGTTGGGTCTGCTGACCTGGAGAAGAACAGATGATTGGAAAGCCAAAATATACTACATATTGATCCTTAATAAAACAGCATTTACACATTACTTCTCCCAAAAGACTATTCACTCTAACATCTGCTGTACCCTAACAACTGCTGGAACAACTGCTGTTACAAAGGTCTGATAGAGAACAACTGCTGATCAAAGGTCTGATGAAGAACAACTGCTGATCAAAGTACTGAAGACTAAAGGTCTATTGGAGCCAACAGCACTTAGGCTCCAACAGATGATTCAAGACCATCAGAGGTTTACTTTTCAGTTGTTTACTTATCAGTAGTTTCCAATGTAACAGTATTTGTGTCATCAGATGTTTTATGTTGTTATTCTATTAGAGGTCACTGTCTTAGGTGACGTCATCTTAGGTCATCAGTAGTTTAGATTCTCTATAAATAGAACAGTGCATGTACTGTTCTATACATCACTCAAAACATTCTCTTAGACAAACTTACACGAGTGATCAGGCTGAGGGAGAGTAATTGTAATCGTTTGTAATCATTCAGTTATATGAAAGCTTTCGATTCTAAAACAATTATTCTCTTGTTTTGATTTATAGTTTATCATTCCGCTGCACTTTTCATTTATAGTTTACTTCTTTCATTGATCATTTACTTAAACAATCAAAACAATCAAACTCAGATCCTAACACTTTTTAAAGGTTTTTTAGGGGGGGGGGTTAAAAACGGTTTTTTAGGTAATTGTTGTTTTATTTTTTGTTATAAAGGTTACCTATTGATTATGGTGTCCATGGTTCAATTAGTGGCACAGTGGTGTTTGGTGGCCTGGCAGAGTAGGTTCGAAACAACCTCCTCTCATGCGGCTCAAATGGTCACAATAGTTGGTTTCCGACAGATCGGCAGCTGCAAGAAAAGTAAGTTGTTAAGCATGTATTCGATTTTAAGACCTTGAAAGTTGCATTCTGTAGAATGTGTTTTTGTCATTGACGGATGGGTTCTTGAAATTGCACTAAAAGATTACTAAAAATTATTTACAGAGTTAGCAATGTTGTCAAGAATAACTATATGTTGTATGGAGCTACCACGGGTACACTTCTTATTAGTCACTTTTAGTTTTCTAACATTTATCTTAAACTTTTATTAGTTTAGTTACAACATGTAAATCATGTAACAAAGTGGAATGGAATGCTTTGATTGTAACCTGGTTGTTAAGATTCAGTTAATTTTGAAGGTTTTTGTATAGTAGAAAATTAGGATTTTGAAATTCTTTGATGATTGATTGGAATTTTGCATGCTTCTAAGTTCATAGTTGGGAGTAGAAGGAACGTTGAGTTATTTGAGTTGATAAAGGAAAAAAAACCAAACAAAGCCCCGTGTCGGGCAGCACCTGACCACCAATGAAAATGGATTAAATTTTATTTTTTTATGGTTGTCGGGTGTTGCTTTCTGATGAACTTTTTGTTACAACTTTAATGATCATGAATACTGTTTTTCCCATAGCTTATAAAAATGTTAACCACTGATATTTTCTGCTTATATCTATCCAGTTGCATAATGTGTGACCTCTTTTTGTTCTTTGCTCTCTTGCAATGCTTGATTATTTTTTTTTTATTTGGTTTGGTGCTACAAGTCTTGCAACTCTCTTAGTTTCTAGCTACACAATACCAAATAAATGTATAGATCTTAATTACTTAATTGTTCTATTTTGTAGGAATGGCGATACGTATGCTTAGCTCACAGACCATAATGCACCCTGTATCCCCTGTTGGTGTTTATCATTCCAAGGTTCTTAATGCAATTCAGGTATATATTGATTTTCTCTTCTATCATATATCATCATATGTGATTTGTAATTTGCTGATGGGACCTTTCTTTGTGTACCTAATTAGGAAGCCATAAGAGCTGCAGAGAAAGCGTATGATATAGCCAAAGTAGATGAAAGGGTCAACCGAGTAGTAGCAGCAGCCAATAGAGCAGCTAATGCCGCTAAAGTGGATTCCATAAAGGTAGTACAGAAACAGATGCACCACAGACCTAACAGTGACGGACTTCCTATCCCAATGGTTCAAAACTTCCATCGTCTATCAACTCAATTGCCGGTATGACTTTATCCCAACTATTATTATTTTTTTAATTCTAATCTAATTAAGAATTAAGAAGTTTCTCCCCCATCTCAATCAGCTTCTAAAACCCACAAAAATGGAGGTGGAAGGATCAAGAGAGCTGAATAACAATGTCATGTGTCAGTTATCAGACCCTAAAGGAACCCCACTTGGTTCTTCCATGTATCTCCCTCAAACAATTGGCCCTAAGGAGCTTCAACGGATGGTCAACAAGCTCCTCAATAATGTAATAACCTCCATTCACCTTCCCTTTATGTTTCTAGGATCGAAGGTAAATCTTGATTAATAACCTTGGTTAAAAAAGATTGGATTTTTATTTTGGAACATAGGGTATAATTGATTTTAGGCAATCAGTTTGTGTAAGTAGTGATTAAAGATTAGTTAAACGATAGTTAATTGTGATTTCCTGTAGATTGTATTATTTTGACTTCAAAGATTATGAATACAGATTGTTAAAGTTTGGTTATTTCAAGAGGAAAAGCTAATAAAGATTATTTTGATTTCCTGTAGATTGTGTTTTGATGATTATAGGAGTTACTACGTGTCGATTCCAAGTTGGTTTATAAGGCCTCAGGGACACAAAGTTCAACATGGAAGATTGTGGTCATACCGTGAGTAGAGTTAAATAGATTCTCTCGTCAGATTTCTGCTTTTTATTTTACAGATGACTGCTTGCGAGGCTGTTAGGAGCTTGATCCTGCAGCACTTACAGGTAACCATGAAACTTTACATGTCATATATACTCAAGATTATGCCCTTTCTTATTTGCTCCACAGATCACTACTACTGCTTATATTCATCTGAAAACCTCTACATGAAGCATTTTTTCTTAATATATATTGTTGCGTGTTCTGTCATTAAAAGATGAATCTGATGGGGTTGTCATTTTGGTTGTGTGAATCACCTTCTTTTGTTTCTATACATCTTCCCCATGTCAAGGGTTGACTTTCTGTGAGAGTCAACTGATCATCTTCTTGGTATAGGATGTTATATGACTGAGAACTGTGAGAACTGCTCAATGCACTTTTACACGTTGGCACGTTGCTTTGAATGTGACACAAGGCGTTTAAGTACCCGCCTCTGTTTTTCTCTTCACCGCTTCTAATTATCTTTTATGCACTATGTATAGGTATAAGTGTGCCCATCATGTAGTTCTCATGGTTCTCAACATATTAGTAGTTTTGAAACAAATGTGATAACATATTAACATGTATATATTTTTGGAATAGAAATGCTATTTTTCATACTTGATTGTATATGTTTCTGCTATTAATAAATATCATATCATCATTATAAATTTACAAAAGAAAATGCTTCTTTTTTCCAAGACTGCAGCTGCTTGAACCTAATCAATGTAATTTGTCACACCCTCAAATTCCCACGTGCGGAGTTCTACCGCGAGGCGTGTGACACACCAGGATCCAAGTCAACGGTCACAATAAAGGACGTCTAAATGTAAAAACATACGTAAACAAAAACCCTGCATAAGATTTAAAACCAACATTCAACAGTGCGGAAGCATTCAGAGTTTACAAAAGTCATGCAGAAATAAAACATAAGTTCAAAAGTTAACAATTCCGAGACATGCAAATGAGACCCTAGACGCGAGACGACTCCAGTACGACTCCGTGCGCCTATCTGACAGCTGCTACCTTAGCGACCTGAGAAAACATGCTAAAAGAGTCAACATATAATGCTGGTGAGTTCACAGGTTTTATTTAAACGTTTAAAGTGATCCTTCGAAAACCGTTACCATCACAGTTACTACTATGCTTGTGAGAACGCTAGCTAGGCGCAGAATAAGATACTCATACGGGTGAAACCATTGCTGACTATGCCGTTTACTAACCCTTAGTTTCCTATGGGCTACCGTCATCACCGGTAGACCTTGTTTTATTGGAGACAATATGCACCCGCCCGGTCCAACCGTCGAGTGGGGCTTGTCAGTTCCCAATAGCGCTATCCATATTTCCCCGCCATACACCCATGTTAGTGGTTTCTAAGGGACTTTTTGATGAACCGTATAGTAATAATAAGTAAGCCATAGTATAACGTGAAAAAGAGTCATAAGTCATAAAAGAGTTTAAGATGAAACCGAGCCATAAGTCATAAAAGAGTTTTAAGCATGTTTCTCCCCCGAAAGCAAAAACCGTAAAATGTGGGGCCGTGAACTCACCTTAGGTTGCGTCTTCCGTTTAATGAGTAAACCGCTTATGTGATATGAGTAAACCGTTTGTATGATATGATAGCCCCAACTAGCGGCGACCTATCATAAGATATGCGTCAAGTTAGACTAATAACCCGTCGGGTTCATTAGTCCCTAAGTCCAGTCCATGACCATTATGTGTCCGAAAAACGTGTTTGACCGACAACCAGACTACATAAGACAAGACTCGACATCCCATTGGTGACCCGACATTCCACGTGTTCATCTCATACTCAAACATACACAAATCATGCAACTTAGTACTTAACATGTGTTAAAGTTCAACGAGTCTAACACATAGGTCAAATAACGCACAAACAAGTCCATACACGTGTTACTATGTTACTAGGCATGTTATGGGGTTCCTAGCATGTTCCTAGGTGTCGAATCGGGTTTCGGAATGTCAAAATACACTTATAACAGCAGTACACGCGATTAGGAACTTAGCATGCAATTAGGAAAAGTCAACATGTGATTGGGGATGGTCAACAGGCGATTGTGATGCGAATCGCCTACCTTAGCATGCGATTGAGAGGCTAATCGCCTGCTAAGAGGCCTAATCGCCTACCCTGTAGGCGATTAGGAAGGCTAATCGCCTACAGCTGCTGCGCGACGCAATTTCGCGCGTTTAACCTTCCAAATCAGATCCGAAACATGTGTAAACACCCAATATCAATCCTAACACATTAACAAACATATTTCAAGAAAAACCCCTAAGTTTTCATCATTCTAACAGTCCCGAATGCGAGCGTTTTCCCAAAATAGTAAACTTAACATGTAACATCACATCAACATGCAAGAACTTGCCCTAAATAGCAAATATCCAGATTTCATCACATAACCACGTTGTTCAATAGTATCCTACTGCTCTAACATCATCCTAAAGCAAACCCTAACATCATACAATCAACAACACACCTCATAGCATCCTTAATCATTCAAAATCATTCAAATGGGTCAAAACATCAAACATCAACAATACACAACCAAAACCATCCAAACTCCTAGAACATCATCATACTAACTTGTAACAGCCATAAACACCTTAATAACACAAAAACAATCATGTTTCAATCCTAAAAATCCTACCTTTAAACACATATAACACATATAACACTCATAAAGGTTTGGGTTTGTTTAAAAACGGTTTTAAATGGATTTTCAAATACAAAAACATTTATAAGTCAGGTCTGGACTTTTAGGGAACAAAATATAATCATTTAAAGGTTTGGGTTTGAAGAACACACCTTGGATTTAAGAGGAAATGATGGAATAAGCTTGGAAATGGTTGTTTTGATGTAAAAACGAGTTCCAGAGGGTGTTTGTGTGTTGGTATGGGTTATGGGACGGCTAGGGTTGCACAAATGGTGTTTTGGAGGTCAAGGGTGGTATTTATAGGCGTTTCTAGTCATTTAAGACACGTCAGGCGATTGTGCAGCAGGTCCATGCGATTAGGGCTGCTAATCGCCTACCCTATTGGCGATTAGGGCTCTAATCGCCTACCCAAACCTCCTAATCGCCTACCCTATAGGCGATTAGGGCTAATCACCCCTTATGAGCATGCAATTAGGGCTAATCACCCCCTATCAGCATGCAATTACGCGTAATCACCTATAACATCATGCAATTAGGGCTAATCACCTATAATATCATGCAATTAGGGCTAATCACCTATAATATCATACAGTCACGTGTAATCGCTGTTTTAACATATGTAAACACGTATACACATACCGACAAGTCACATAAAGATTATAAACACATAATACATGAAAACAAACACGTTCACACTCGTTCACCAATTCCCGGGACTCGAGACCTGCGTGTGTCAAAACCCCAATGATGCACGACTCGACTCGACTGACCCTGTCATGTGTAATGTATGCGCGACTCGCTAAGGTAGACTTACTAAGTTTTCAAAAAGTTAGTTGCCGGAGTTTGCCGGGTGTAACATTATTGAAACTAATTCCAATAGCAAGTTAACATGTTTATCAAGGCTGTGCATAAACAACCGTTTTGACGCCTACGCTTAGCTAAGAGAACGGAAGAAAGCAACATGTATGCAGCAAGTGAATACGAGTAGTTTTTGTTTAAACAAATTAGAGGTACTATCTCCTTTGTGTCCGTTGTTTAGGTGCTCAGACTGACATAGATTTTGCGGTTAGTTAACTTAAGCCATTTGCAATAGGTTATCACGTCATATTAGATTTTCCAACCCCGGGACCTTCCCGGGGTAATCAGCTAGTTTAGATAATATATAAAAAGTTCTAATAAGAGGAGTGTTGTTGATAAAAAAAATTTTATATACTCGATTTACTTGTAGCCGTTCAGAAAATAACTTAATTATAAATATATTAATACCTATGCTTATTGAACATTAATCGCATTTATGAGGCCTGACCCACCTTAGTTACAAGCTTATTTATGTAGAAGATTAGGGATAAATAAACAAATGATGTTGCAGATAAGTTGGTGTGGGTGTAGTTTGTGTTTGTTTGACACTCGGGTTCGAGTCAGGCGGCCTCCGGTTTTTTCCCTTTTATTTTTGTTTCTTTTTTTAAATGTTCCACCTGTCCAGACACGTGTCATTTGCCTGTGCTTCATCATACATATAAGTATATAACCTTACGTATTCATATATCTGATCATATACACTACACACACACGATCGTCTTTCTTTCTCTGTCTCTTCTGATACGCCCGCCGTTTCATCATCATCACCATCGAACCACCACCACCGAACCACCCCGTCTTCAACAACCCTCTGCAAAACCCCATCACCGAACCAAAACCACAGCAATCAAACCCGTCGAACCACCACCTACCATCTCAACCGCCACCGTCCGGCGCCATCTGCTTATATGTTAGGCGGATTCCTATGATGTAACAGTTTCTCTTCTAAATGGTATGTTTTTATTATTATTATTATTATTATTATTATTATTATTGTTATTATTATTATTTGTTGAAACCATCAGCATGAATTGTCATTGTGTGGCCAAATCTGATTGTTTATTGTTTTGTTTACGCAGGTAGATCCGGGTTCAGACGGTTGTGTTACGGACATGATAGTTTTTGAAGGATCTGATATTCGTATCTGTGTAAGGCTACTGTTTTTTAGTCATTGCTTTTCATTGTTTGTTAGGTTTAGATTAATTCGGTTTTTTTGTGTAGTTGATATTGATTTATATTTCTTTGTTTATGTTTGATAGGTTTAGAAAGATTATATAGGGGATGCGGATGTCATTGTTGTTAATCAAGGTCTGTGTGGTGGTGTAGAGTATATATAGTGTAGGCGTTAAATTGATAATAGAGGTTTATGTGGTAATATAGAGTAGTATAGGAGTTAGGTTTGTTTTTATAGAGGTTTATGTGTAGGGTATATATAGCGTAGGTGTTAAATTGATAATAGAGGTTTGTGTGGTGATATAGAGCAGTATAGGGGTTAGTATATAGGGGATGCGGATGTCATTGTTGTTGATCAAGGTCTGTGTGGTAGTGTAGAGTATATATAGTGTAGGCGTTAAATTGATAATATAGGTTTATGTGATGATATAGAGTGGTATAGGAGTTAGGGTTGTTTTTGATAGAGGTTTATGTGTAGGGTATATATAGCGTAGGTCTTAAATTGATAATAGAGGTTTATATGGTGATATAGAGCAGTATAGGGGTTAGGTTGAAGTCGTCCTTGATAGAGGTTTATGTGGTGATAAGGATTGCATATAGCATATGAGGTAGGTTGATAATGGAGGTTTGTGTGATGTTGTAGAGTATTCATAGCATAGGACTTATGAGAATGTTTGATATAGTTTTGCGCTTTCAATCATATGGATGTCTAAGGGTAAAGCCGTTGGAATTGGGACAAGATCATAAGGATCTGATGAATTAATAGCGTGGGGTGTTGTAAACAAATCTAAGTTTATCATCCTTGATAAAGGTTTGTGTGGTGATATCAAGTAGGTACATTATAGGTGTTATTATTGGATAAATATTCCCTGTTAGTTAATATCTGTTGCTGGAATGGCAGCTAATGATGTTTACTCAAAGCGTCTTTAAAGTTGATTAGGTTATTTGGCTGGAAAGTTTGTTTAACAGTGCTTTAGACAGTTATATGTTGATATTAGAAGGTTTATTAGTGTGTTTAATTACTGATGATGATACTCCAAAACAAATAACATGCTCGGTATTTGTTTGCTAAAGGCATCAAAAGTTATGGTGTCGTGTGTAGAGAAAAATGAGGGAAATCAGAAGATAGGTGGTTAGTTCGCATAAGAAAGCGAGTCAAATAGATACGTAATTCCATTCCACTTTCGTACTTAACATTTTGATTCTGTCCAATAATAATACTAATGTTATTACTCACTGTCACTAAAGTATCCGAAACAATTCAATCACTCACTAGCTTCTTTCATTTCTTCTGATCATGGATAATAATCGTAATAATAATAATAATAATCAAGTCAGTTTCCATTGTAATTTAGTATCATGCAGTTGTTGATATCATTGTGCTGTGTTTAGTGCTTGATGTAGTTTATGTTTGAAATGTCTCAGCCCAAACCATTTTCCAGTTCCATGTTAAGTTATCTTGACCACCCCTTCCTTCTACGGCGTTATAACTGTCATCACCCCCACCTTCTACGCCCTACCCAAAACGAGCCTGATGATTGACAACAGATCACAGGGACGATGATATCAGATGCGGATGCTATGTAGTAGTGGTGATGGTGTTGTGATGATGATGTCGCAGCAATTGAAATGGTGCGTGTAGGATGGTAACGTTAATGGGCAGATCGCATTCTCCCTTCCGTATTCCTTTCCGCCAATTTTACCCTCAATGGTGGTGATGGTGATGACATTGGTGTTGGCAATGAGTTCCATTTTAGCCTTAATGGTCGTGATGGTGATGACATTGGTGTTGGCAATGAGGTCCATAAATCAGGGCGATAGTGATGTAGAGACTGTTACGTTGACTTTGTATTATACATAATATTAATAAGCCTTTCTTTGGTTTATGTTATTTAGGAAATTTTGCAATGTGAGATGGGGTTCCCAGCTCCGAAAGGCACGTATCGTAGGCAAAGCTCGCGCGGCGGATGACTCTTTAGTTTTCTTTATATGTTAGATGCAAGGCTGGAGGTATTTACTTGGCTACTAATACAAGTGCCATGTGTAACAAGTCATGGAATAATGCCAAACCCTGCCTGTAAGGCAGTTCTTGATTCCTCTCCAAGCAGTAACAAGTCTTGGAATATGAAGTATACGACAGTTCTTGATTCTTCACCAAGTAGTAACAACTCTTGGAATATGATGAAGGTAAATTTTATTGTTCACAATCCAAATAAATTGTAAAATTCTTCGTATTACTGGTTTGAACTTATTTGGCATACATAATATTAATAGAATTTTATATCATTTCTATTGTTTAGAAAATTCTTCAATGTGGGATAGAAGTCTCGGGGCCCAAAGACATATATTGTATGCTAAACTCGCACAAAGGACATGTGCGTGATGAGGAGCTTCATTCTCTATTTGGAAAGAAATCAATTCCTCGAATTAATATACAGGACAGTTCTGGATTCTTCTCCAAGTCGTAACAACTCATGAAATATGAGAATGGTAATTTTTGATGTTTGTATAATGTAGGTTCTTTTACAATATCTTCGCTGTCATTGAGTGGGAGATGCATTTTAATAGCAAAAATAATAGGCTACAAAAAATGTTAAGATGTGTTCCGATCTTTTCTTGCTATTGGGATTGTGAACTGCAGGCTGCATCGTCATCTAAAGTAGCTTCATTGGATAGCAACATTGATCCACAATGCAGAGACAAGTGAAAACGCGTTATCATCACTAAACCATAATGTAGAGTCCTTGAGGAAGCTAATCAGCGTATGCCACATGAGGTGCGAGAGATTGCGAGGCGTAGCGGCCCTGGTTTTGGGAAGGACAGTAGTGGAATGTGGCACAGTTTGTTACTAAAGTCTATTTAGGATGTCATTGAATAAATATTTCATTGGTTTGTCTTGTTTAGGAAATTCTGCAAATTAGAATGACAACTTCAGCCCCCAAAAGCACGTGTCGTAGACTAAGCTCGCCCTATTCTGTAATGTAAAACGAATTGTGTATTCTATAATATCAATTTGTAATGTAATGTTACTGGCTTTTAATAGTTAGTTTTTGTTTTGTTTGTCATTATTGTAAATCCGGTTGCCACTGCCATTTGAATAGTAACCATATTAATGGTTTTTGTCTTATTTGGAATTTTTTTTTTAGCTCAAACACTTTTTACTAGTGTGTATATATATGGTTTCATAATAAATCACAAATGGGTTAGTGGTGGAATGTATAAATACATATGCTTCGATAACAATTAACTAAATGGCTTGATAGTGGAGTGGTTTGTGATGCATTTGTGTGATTTCATAATAGGCCACAACATGGCTTAGTGGTTTCAGGCGCGCAAAGCGCGCCTTGAAACACCCCTAGTTAATTTTTAAAAGTATATTATATCTATATAATATATAATATCCACTAAACACTTTTAGAAAACATTCAATAAACATTTGGTGATAAATATATAAAAATAATACCATGAACCGGCTGATTCGTTTGTCCACTCAAAACCCATGCAAGCAAATCTATCTATCAACTAAAAAGTTGAAGTTTCAAGACCATACCTAATCACCGTCCAATCAATCATTCATTTGATTCAACCAGACGGTGCTGCCTTGATTTTCACCGTCACTACCTCACCGGCGGTGAGCTTAGCACATTTTAGGCTTTTTTTTATGATGGAAATTTGATCTACGTAAATTTATCCAATTTATATAATACAAATTGGTAATTAAGACAATGCTTAAAGTTAGACATCTCGCGGGAGCCTAACCGGTATGGGAACCGTTCCCAGGGTGTTATGGCCTATCCTAGTAGGGGTGTACAAAAAGCTCGCGGCTTGAGGCTCGCTCGAAACTCGCTTGAAAAAAGCTCGCTCGAAAGGCTCGTTTTGTTTTCGAGCCGAGCCGAGCTGGCTCATTTTGTAATCGAGCCGAGCTCAAGCCAGGGGTGTTCAGCTCATGGCTCGGCTCGTGGCTCGGCTCGTGGCTCGGCTCGATGGCTCGACGTATGGCTCGACTCAGGCTTGTGTATGTGTAATTAATATATGGGAATATTTCATAAAAAGTTACCCCTTAATATATAGATGAAAGTAATATATTTTGTCTCCAAACTCAATTCTAAAATTCAAATTTTGAAAGTCCCACTCATACTACCTATCTACATCACCCATTCATAATCCAATAAACCCTAACTTAGAAAAATAAAAAATATACATGTATATGTGTAATTTTATTTATTTATTTATTTATTTTATAAATCTTTGTAAAAAAAATGAAAAAAAAACATAAATTTTTTTTAAAAAAAATAACGAGCTGGCTCGAGCCGAGCCGAGCTGGCTCGTTTAATTTCGAGCTCGAGTTCAGCCTGGCTCGGCTCATGTACAGCCCAATATCCTAGACGGGCAACACCGCTCCCGTAGAGAGGTCACTGTCTTGATCGTTCTCTGCTGGACGTGGGAGACGGCCCTTGTGTGGATTATTTTATTATTTTTTTAAAATGTTGATATAATATTGTTTATATCCAGTACTTTAATTTATTTTAAGTTTATATAATAAAAAGGGTGGGTTGTTTTCATACCCTTTGATTGTCTTAAACAGAAGGACTACCCACCCTGCTAAGGTGGCATCTTATGTGGTATGAAGGACAACTCATTTGGATTGTCCTCGCACCCAACAGCCAAAACGTGATGTGAAGGTTGAGAAAATTGTTAATAGCACAAATAATGTGCATGTTTTCTTTTATCTTTTTTATGGTTTATTTAACAAGTTAATAAGATTGTTCTAAAAAAACATCATCATTATAAGTTTGGGTGAGGTTAACGTATAAAGCTTCTTAACGTAAGAAGCAATCTCAGTCATTAGATTAACAACATGTCTGGACGCAGATTAAAAACCCTAATCATACTTGGGTTAAACTAACCAAGGGTAAAATAGGAAAAAAACCGTCTAATTTTTTTTTCAAATCGTAAAAACAAAATCAAAATAACGAAAATCAAAACATAATTTTTCATTGATTGAGATCGATTAAACCAATCTAAATGATTACACAATCAAAATACAAAAAACAAACATCAAATAAATTCATTATCACATTATCAGTAATTGAAAAAAAAATAAGAAAAACGGAGTATTATAATTATACAATAAATCAGTCGAAAATTATATGAATCAATATTAAAAGCGAACGTATTATTTGTCAGAAGCACTCGATTTTGATTCTAGAAGAAAAATTAAAGATAAAAATGAGTTATAAAAAAGTTGCAGGCGAAGAAGAAGATGACTATGATAACAGGTAAATTTAAACGCACTCATTGAAAATTTGGACGCACTCATTGAAAATTTGGCCACACTCATTTGAAAATTTGGAAGCACTCACTAAAAATTTGGAAGCACTCATTGAAAATTTGGACGCACTCATTAAAAATTTGGAAGCACTCATTAAAAAAGTTTGGAAGCACTCATTAAAAAGTTTGGAAGCACTCATTGAAAATTTGGAAGCACTCATTGAAAATTTGGACGCACTCATTAAAAAGTTTGGAAGCACTCATTGAACATTTGGAAGCACTCATTAAAAAGTTTGGAAGCACTCATTGAACATTTGGAAGCACTCATTAAAAAGTTTGGAAGCACTCATTGAAAATTTGGACGCACTCATTGAAAATTTGGAAGCACTCATTGAAAATTTGGACGCACACTCATTAAAAAATTTAGACGCACTCATTCAAAATTTGGACGCACCCATTAAATGCGCGTACCTCCAATCCCTAAATTTAGACGCATCCATAAGCATTTGTTCATTTTCAACTTAAACGCACGTATCTCCAACCCCAAAAATTTAGACGTGGGGATTTATCGTTGGTTTCACAATCAAAAGGGAATGTCTTCTTATATTGTTTGGGTTCTAGATTTGAACAGAAAACAAGCAGCGTGTTGCTAACATGTTCTAAAGCAAGTAGTAAAAAAATACCAACACCTAAACTACGCCTTTGCTCAAACAAGGGGACAAGTCTTATTACTACATCTCCCTAGAAGATATTTTTGTAGGCAAAACTAAACTTGCAGTTACAAAATCTGATTTCGCGGTCAGTAGTTTTGGAAATTAAGAGCTGTTTGGTTGTATCTCTAAATGACTGTGCAGAATGACTATTTTACCCATCTGAACTATTATGTGCTGAATGAATGTATCTGTTTGACCAGAGTTCTGAATAGTGTACAGATTGATGAAAAATTGTAAAAGGAAAATAAAAAACGTCATAGAAAATCCAAATTACACATAAATCCTTTAACATCCATGGAAACATACGAAACAAGCAATCACTATGTCTCTTTGTATTGGAAAAGAAAAGGGAGCCATTTGCTTTAGGATTGGGAATCTCGCCTTTAGAACACCATATGCATGTTCAATGACATTTCTGAGTTGTGCGTGAGCATGATTCAACACCTTCTTGCTTCCAATTAATCCTAATCCTTTTCGCCATTTCTTTGGATATTGGTTCCTAAAGATTAGGGATTTAAACCACCTCAATCATACCAAGTATCCAATATTTCTAATATAACAACTAGTGACAATCAACATACAACATAAAGAAAACATGTATCTTTTTTCATAACCAATTATCCAACATAGAACAACTTGTGATATGTATCAATAAACAACATAGATCGATTAATAACATACAACATAGCGAAAACATATATATCTTTTTTCATA
Organism: Ambrosia trifida; assembly: GCA_028751855.1. Taxonomy (NCBI): domain Eukaryota; kingdom Viridiplantae; phylum Streptophyta; class Magnoliopsida; order Asterales; family Asteraceae; genus Ambrosia; species Ambrosia trifida. Next base: position 26,953,525 of record CM054129.1, on the reverse strand, counting down.
CCAATTATCCAACATAGAACAACCCATTTCTAAAAACACAAACCAATTCAAATAATTTATATCATAATCAATAACAAATTCAGAAAAAAAAACAAAAAAAAAACTAATAGAACAAAATAAAAAAAATTTAGAACCTTTTAAAAAAATGGGTTAGAAAAAAAATAAAAAAAACAAAATAACAAGAACTCAAGTTAAGGATTAAAAAAAAACTAACCTCTACCTTTGTGAACCCCACGAGCCGAAGGAGGAAAGAGGAAAGAGGGGTGGCCGGCGGCCGGCGGAGGTGGTGAGGAGAGGGGTGGGGCGGAGGGTTGGGTTGGGTGATGAGAGGTGAAAGAGTGTGTAGGGGTTTTTTTTTTTTTAAGAGGAGAAGGGTAGCTTTGTTTAATTTCTTTTCAGCATGTGTGTGTGTCTGTTGAAAGTTTCAATTAAGAGGTTTATAATTTTGCAACCAAACAACCAAGCTTCTGTCCGAATAAGAGGTCAGCCTCTTAATGAATCATTAAGAGAGTAAATAAACAACCCCTAAATAATTTATTACTTTGTTCTGGGTCAAACAAGATAATGTTAACGTCCAAATAACAAATAATTGTGTGTATAAATAATATGGTTATATATAGATATGAATGAAATAACAATATAGCAAATAAATATGAAACAATTTGAGCTTTAGTTCAAAAAAAAAAATATGAGTCAAGTTTGAGCTTTGGATACACATTTTGAACAACAACCGAGATTGAGCTCTGTTAAATTAAACGAGCTAGTTGAGCTTGGGCACGACACAACTTGACTCATTTAGAGTACCTCTAGTTTTATAAGCAAATTTCCTTAAAACTTCTACGGTTCTACCGAATTAAATCAAGTGGGTTTGTGGCCGGGTAAGTGGTCATGAGAGCTGAATCCAAGAAAGTGGAAAAGCACGCTAAAGCATGTGAGGATAATCAACATGTTTTCGTTCCCCTGGCCTTTGACACGTTCGGTTCCTTGGCACCGGAAGCGGTTTGGTTTTTGGCTCGGGTTCAGCGGGTAGTGCACAACAACTTTTCCACCCCTCAAGGGCGGGGGTTTATTTTTAGCAGATTAGGATTTTCTATCCAGAAAGGGGTTGCGACACAGATTGTTGCCCGCCTACCTACTGTCCTTATGTAATTTATCCTTTATTTTTAATAAAAAGTATTGCATGAATAAAAAAATTCACGAAAAAAAATTCAAGTGATCATCCACCCGATATGAGAATCACAGATTTGGTAAAGCTAGATGTTTTGTTAAGGTGAATGATCCTCAACAAAGTCGTCTCGGTTTTATTTCAAACTGTTATTCAATATGATGATTAGAAACATGTGAAATGCAATAAAAGTATAACACCCACATAAGTTCAGTTTTGGCAAACACTAGGTTTCAGCAGCAGCAACACACCAATTTTATATACGACATTTAAAAAAATTACACTAAATTAATGAGCGTTTTATTATCTTTCAACGAGTATAATAATGTTATATAAAAACCTAAAAAATGATTTTTAGTGGGTTTTGTTCATATACTAAAGAATAACCAAATTAAACCAATATTTGTTAATTTATAATTTTAGAGAAAAATTCTTGTATAAATTGTTTTTATCCTACAAATAGCCCTTAACATGAGAAGTGAAAAGGGTATATTTTTTTAATTTATTTTTCATATTGTTAAACATGTATTTTAGTATTGAAAAAAAATAGTGTAGAGTACGTAATTACGTAATTACACAAAAAAAAATTATTTTTTTATATTATTCATCTAGAAGGCATGTTTAAGCAGATGGGAAATTTTTTTTTAAAAAAAAAAACCCTTCACTTTTCATGCTTAGTTATGATTATCTCAATTCTCCCTAATATAAAATAATATTATTAAATCATAATTTCACGTTTATTTCTTATTTATTTTCATAACTAATTCTTTTTATATTTTCGTTTATTAAAAACCATTTAATATTTTATTGATCATACCTCATGTAATATTAAATTTTCTAACCAAATAATTAATAAAAAAGCAAAAAATTGTTATAACCTATGTGATACACAACTTTTAATGAATTCTTTACACTAAATAAAACGGTAATGAGAGTTTTGTTTTCATCTAGGACAGAATATGTTAAAATCAGTCGGTTCTAAAAACTACACCTTCAAAACCACCGGCTCAATCGTGCTCTACAATGGTTGCTTTTGGCTCTGTTGATCATCCAAAGATACATTATCCCTTTAATATATATTTTTATTCTTATTTACGTGATTAAAATTGTTGTTTTCTAGTATTATAATATATTAATTTCTCTGCTACATCGTAAGACACACATTGTCACTCTATATTACATTTGTCTATCCCGGGATATAATCTAGTTCTAAAGATAAAATAAAATTTTCTTTTTTTTATTTTCATTCATTATTTTTTAATAATTTATATATTGATATGTAAGATAATTGTAGTTATTAAGATGTAAAATGTGTAATTAGATTTTTGTAAACTTTAACCTAAATCCCAACACTAGGAGATGAAAGGAAAGAATTTATAGACTACATAATAATGCTATAAGTGGAAGGACCATGCTAATATATTACCTTTACAGAGGCTTTAATTATATCGTATTAATGGATTTTTACTTTACGCTTTTTATTCCTATAACTAATCGATACATAATTACTTTCGTAGACTGATGACAAAGTGATTGAATCACTAGTGGATTAATAGGATGTGACAACTTTGAGTTAGGGGGAAGGTGTGTGGTTGCAATCGGGTATACATCTCGGCTACCCATACCCAACCGAAAACACCGTAGCCGGTTGGTACTGATCAGGTGATGAAAGCCGAGGTGAAGCGTGTGAGATTGTGTATGTGTGTTGCAAAGGAGAGAAAGGTGTGTGTGAGTAGTGGGAGGCTGGTAGCTAGGGATGTTCTTTGGGTTTTTCCTCGGGTTTCAGTTTGAGAAAAATCGACCTGATAACCGAAGCACTTAAAGTTCGGGTTGGCTCGGGTTTGGCTTATTCGTGTTAGTATGGGTCGGGTTATTCGGTTTTCGGAGTTTAGATATAAGATGGAAAAATCTATGTTACAAAATTCATCATGTTATAAAAAAAAAATATCATCAAAATTCAAACATTAATCGACAATATGATATGATTATGTTCAAAAGTCCTATAACGTAATGTTTTAGATACCAAATACTTTAAACCAAAACACAATAATAAAAAAATGCATTATTTGTTTGGTTTTTTTCGGGTTTCGGATTTCAGGTTTATCGGGTCGGGTTGTTCAGATTATCCGGTGTTTGGATAGTCAATACTAATATTCGTATCCAAACTTTCGGATATCCGAAAGTTCGGATATGGATTAGGATACTCAAACGGATATCCGAAGTTATATAAAAAAAATTGTTTCATGCATAGAATAAAACTAAATTCGTATCAAAATTTCCTAGTTTCCAATATTGAAAACAAAAAAAATTATAAATCCACACACAAATCCGATTATTTACTATATTTAAACTAAACGTAGTGTCCATATAATATATATTTAATATTTTTTTTAGTTTTCGGATACCAGAGAATCCGAATTTTTTAGAAATCCATATCCGAATCCGAAAATTCGGATCCGATTCTTTTTAACACCTCTAAAGGCTCCGATGGGTTTCCCAGGTAGTTAACTAGCGACAAGCTTGGGGTGTGTTCCTCGGTGAGCACACCATCCCATTTTAGAAATTGTGGACTAAGATTAAAATTCTTATTAACGTATAAATCTTTATTTTTATTTTTTGTTAATTTTATTTTGACAAAAAGAGGAAATTTACTATTACAGTTCATATTGCTTTTGCATTAATGTATCTCGAACGTAGGTATCATCGTATGAAAGACAATAAAGTTCATCAAACATGATATGCATATGTTAGTTCAAGCTGACCGACTAGCTTTACTAATGTCATTTCCAACTGGTTTATCATATATATACGTTGATGTTTTTTGGAATTAGTCATACATGTTATCCACAGTCACTTGATTTCGACGTCTTCTTTAACAAGTGTTTGGTTAGTGGTTACACTCTCATGGGTGGTCCCAAAATACTTTGACCTATGCATGCCCTAAAATGGTTTCCACTAATGTGCTCAAAGTGGTAGCATACGAAAACCAATAATACACTGTAATACTTCATTAGCATAAGTTTGTCTTTAGCTATTAAAATGATCCTCTATTGACAATCCCTCAAGTAAAACTAGTAAAAATGGCTAACATGACCTGTAATAAAACACGAATATAATCATCTTTTGAGTTGTCATATTACCTCATCTTATAAATGGTCATGTCTAGGTTGACAAGTTTCACATTAAACAGGACTACTAGACAAACTTTTTAATTAGACATGTTGATTCACGAGCCCGTATAGCCGTATCACCTATATTTTACAACCCATTTAACGTGATTATAACTTGATCACGACATGCAAAACTAATCAACTCGCCTGACATGTTTACAGAAATGGGTGAAAACAGGTAATGTTCGGGTTACACGATTTTTATGTGTCTACGAATGATAGTTGATGCTTTATACATGGATAAACATATGGGTAGCATTCAAGTTGAACAACTCAACCCGAAATCTATCAACTATACATGATTAACATCCCTGGATGAAAACAGATCTAAGAATTTTTATCGTAAAGCGAGTTTTGTACATGGCGAGTTAGTGTACTTATACACCTAACTAACTTGTTATCAACTATCAGCTAACGTGAATTATCACAATTCAGTAACACCTAAACGACTTGTTAACACCTAATTTGATTTAGTGTAATCTTAATCAACTCATTAACACATTACTTGGCTCACTAAGAATAAGTAGATTTATCATCAAAACAAGTCATTAATACCTAAAAAAACTTAATTAGTAATATTTATATCATAAGATAAATTAACTCATTAGCACATGACATAACCTATTAAGACCGTAAGTAATGGCTCATGCCCCTTAGATGTCATTTTCCGTCACATCATTATCATAAGGCCCCTCAAAAAATGTGTAATGATTAAAGTCACTTAATGCTCTTTTTAGTTATTACTTTCCATATTTTTTTTATCCTATTTTGGCATTAGACTACTCGGAGTGGTGGGGGGAAAGAGGGGGATGAAGCACCATGTGGCACTTGTGGGACCACTGTGGGGGGGGGGGGGGGGGGGATTGTGGGAGTGGAAGGGAGGGAAAAGGGGGGGGGGGGAGTGACATGTGGCATTTCTTTTATCTTTTTTTTTAAGTAATTAAAATAACATTTATAATTAATAAAAACCTAGAAAAATACAAAAATTAAAAACCTAGAAAATTAAAAAACATAAAAAAATAAAATAAAAAAAACGAAATAAAAAAAATATTAGAAACTAACAAATCAGTTAATATTATATTTTTCCATAAGGTCACGCTTCATTTGTAGCGTCATCTCGAACTCTAGCTCGTGAAGATGATCGGTGTTCATGGCGATAAATTTCATATCTTCGCGTTTTTCGCGTTGTTCTTTGATACCCGACTTTCTCTCTTTCATACTCAACTTTTTTTTCAAATGCTTCGGGAATGTTTTTTTTTTCTCCTCGAGCATTTTTTCTTGAATCGTATTGAAGTGAATCATGGTGGAATTTAAATCTTGCAAGTCAGCGCTGTAGACGCCGGTTGATCCAGAACCCGAACCCGAAGCAGTAGATTTTTGCGACCTCTTTTTTGACTTATCTCGACCGGGTGGGCGACTCAATTCCTCTTCGAACTCGTCATCATCCAAATTAACGGCTTCCACGTTTTCAGGATCAATTGAACAGTTTCTTGACGAATTTGTTTTTGACCTTTTTGCGGAGTTGGTTGCAGTGGGGACGTACGCCCATTTTGAATGGTGCTTCGCGACTTCCCAACAATGAAGAAACTTGAAGTCGACCCCGGTTTCGTTACGATACGCTAATAGCGACCGGCTGAGGCAGTCGCCGTCTGTTTCACCGCTTTTTGGATTGTTTCTTGCGTAATAATAATGCGGGTGAAACGCATTCATTGCTCTGTTTATCTCGGTCCACTTGGACGAGAGACTATCGTTTGCTCGATAGAACTCTCTTTCCATCAACCCATGGAACGCGGTGTTTATGTCGACCCAAAAGTCGTTTTTGTGGCGACTAGTTCCTACAAAAAAAAAATCTTAGCAATATTAGAAAAAAAAATCATGTTAAAAAATTTATTAGAAATACCTTGCTCTTTTCCCGACTCGCTTATCCACGCTTTCGTTAACGCAAGCTCTTCTTCGGGTGTCCACTTAATCGCTTGGCGCTTAGCGGCGGCTAATGCTTTCTTCTCTGGCGTCTTCCTCCTGTGACTTCTTTTTGCAGGGGGGTTTTACCCTAAGATGATCCCGCAACATTTTGGGGTTGTGTTTCGGGTACGGTTTACGTTAAAGGAAGTTGTGAAGGAACGAGAGAATCATTGAATGGGAAATTAGGATAAATTTGCCCACTAATGAAACCCGCATAACCCACGTAGTCGGGACAAGGTGAAGGAATAGGTGGACGGTTTGGGATCGGGCGAACCGGTGGTGTATTCGGGTTTGGGATGTACGCGTATGGGTTGTTCGGTTCAAAGCCTCGGTTGTATGGGTTCATTTTTTGTTGAAGAAGGATGAGTAGTATGAAAATATATGAAGAATTGTAAAAAAATGGTTGAAGAAGTGTATAAAAATTGTGAAGAAATAAGATAAAGTGGGTGTTTTGAAGTGAAAAGGGGGTAATTTATAAAAAAACAAACAAAAAAAATTGACCGTTTGATCCCAACGGTTAGTTTTTAAAAAAAATTTTTCAACGGTCAACAATAATGCCCTCCAATCACAGCCACCCACGTGGCACTCAAGCCCCCCCCCCCCCCCCCCCCCCCCCCCGCCAAGAATTCTGCCCCCGCCCTCTCCTTCTTGCCCTTCTCCACGTCGGGGTGGCGGTGGTGTTCCCCCCTTCCCGCCCCTTTCCCGCCCCCCCACTCCGGCCAGTCTTATACTAGAAATGTCTCTCCCTCTTAATGCGTATATAATGACTAAGGGAATGATGTTGAAGGCATTATCATGCTTATTCTTGCCCCTATAATACCCATTACATATGGTCAAAACCCATTAGTAGTGAATTAGTGGGTTTATCATTATACCCACCAAATTTCATTAAAGCCCATTATGTTTATCATTAAACATAAGTGAGTAGCATCTAATTAATTTGTCATCACCTAATGTGACTTGATGTAACCAAATATACTTTTAAGTTATTTAACATAGGGGATTAAATGAGAAAAAACTTTTTGTGATAACAAAAAGAAGAAATGAAACATTAAATACTTTAACTCTTATTACATTAATTATTATCTCTTTAATTAATTAGTATTATCACTTTATCCTACATATTATCAAGTTTTGTCCTACACATCAAAATTCATCCTACATATATCATTGTAATCACACGTTTATCATACATATATCGAGATTATCATCCTACACATATAGAAACTCAACCTATATTTGTCCTACACATATCAAAATTACCCTTCACTGTAAATTAGGATTGATATGAAAGAACATATTTTGAAATTGAATTTTAAGTTTCATTAATTTAACTAGTTTATGGGAGTTACAAAAAATTTATCATTTATTTAACATTAAATACAATTATTATATGAAGGATTCTAATTGGTTTAAATTTGTTCTTTTTCTTTTTAGAATATTTTTTCTTCTTATTTGAACTCTCCACATCTAACATATAGATACTATATAACTCTATGAGTAAGTAAATTACAAATTGAGTCTCTATGGTTTGATATGGATTGCACCCCGAGTCCCTCATTCTTAAAGTTGGAACCCTGAGTCCTAACATTCCCAATTTTTGTCAATTTAGTCTCTCACCCAAAATGGTGTAAATGAGTCGAGCCAATGTGGGATAAAATAATTTTTTCACCCAAAGACTTACCCTAAAAGCATTTCCGTCATTCACCTTCAATACCCAAATCATTTACTAAGTTTTGCCACCGTTTCTCAAACTCCGATCATTATCTTCCGGGGCACCTCCGATCACCAATCGTCATATTCCATAGCACAATGGTCAACACTTTTAAATACTTTTGCAGTTGAGGCGGGTATGGAAAACCTAATGTTGAGAGGTACTAATGGTTATTGATCTTGATCTGATTCTCCATATTTAGAGGTAATGCGCGTTAATCTTGTGCTCCATAGATGATCTTGAAAACAATTGTAGCCAGAGCGAGGGTGAATACAACCCTAAACCACAATGTGATCAATTCCATAGCACAGCCTCAACATAGATTTCAAGTACACTAGTAAATGATGTAATCAAAGTGTTTTAGTTTCATGTGTGCTAACTTAACTCTTTAATCATGTTGCAAGCGTACTCTACTTGATTAAGAGTGTATTAGTGTCTACTCTACTTAATTATGATCATGTGAGGTTTCGCTTGTATATTAAGAGTACTCATTCTTGAGCTAATTCACGTGTGTTAGTCCGTATGCATACTGATATGATGTTATTAGTGTGTATGCATACAATAAGTTTAGATCATCTTAACTCTATTAGTATTTCTTAATGATGTAATTTGATCATTTTAATCATTCTTTGATCTTGTTAACGATGTTAAACAACACATTTGTTATGGTGGTATATATTTGTTATTGCTCATGTTAATGACAACATTTGTTGTTGTTTAGTGAACTTAATCATGGTGTTTGAGGTTATGTTGTTAATCATGTTTGAGGTCTGCACATTCATTTCGAATATGGATGTAGATGTGGGTGTTTCTTGGGACTGCTCCGCCGGAGCTCCGCCGTGAGAAGCCGGCCGGAACCCCTTTGTTTTCCCCTGCTCTCCTTCTCCCTGTCTTTCTCTCTCTAGTGGGTGGTTGTTGTGGATGGCGGTTTCAGACCGATGGCTGATGGTGGTGTGGTTTTCGGAGGAAGGGTGGGTGGTGGTGGGAGTGAGTGGTGGTGGAGGTTATTGGAATTGAAGCTCTAAAAGGTCCAACAAACACCCACATCTACATCCATATTCTATGAGAGAGAGAGTCGGTAGAGAGAGAGAGCAGAAGCAGAAGAGAGAGAGAGAGAGGGGGGGAGAGAAAGGAATCAGATCTGAAAAGGGGGGGAAATCAAAGTGGATGAGAGAGAGAGGAGAGGAAACCACAGTGGCGTTTGGAGGAGCACGGTGGTGGTGTCGTTGAAGACGGCGGCGGCGGTCTAGGGTCCGATTAGGGTTTCGTTCTAATTTGGGGATTTTGTGTGACCATTATGATGGAGGAAGAAGGTGGTCACAGTGGTGATGTGGTGTTCCGATGGGTTACAAGATCTCCGGCGGTGAGGCAGCCCCTTTGTTATTTTTATTTGTTGGATCAGTATTAAGCTGCTCTTTTAGTTGAACTTGCTAGTTGACACTTAAGTGTTTAGCAAGTTCTTTGGTGAGTGATAGCACAGCGGAATGTTTATAAGTTTTATAGCTACACTTATCAACAGGAGTTATTACTCCCCCTGGAATCAAGAACTTAATAAATGAGAAGTGTTTATTAAGAATCTAAGTATTGAATGAGAATGAAACACTTTGACAGATTCTCAGTAAACACGAAATGGAAATAACAATAATAAGAGTTGAAGGATTTCTTGTATTAAAATCAATGTCTAAAACAGAAGGATGAATCCTTCTATTTATAGACTTTACAAATACATGAACCTTGCCAAAAAGCAAGTTCAGAAACAAGTTGCAACAAGTTGCAGTCTTGGAACTTGTACATAAAGCAAAAGAAATACTAAAGTATTAAACTACTGATATACAAAGGCGGTGGAAAAGATCTTCTTCAAGTACTGATGAATGACAAACTACTGATGAGTAGTTTGTCTTCAGTAGAAGTGTCTGGTTTGAACTTCAGAACTTCTGATGACTTCTTCTTCAGCACTTCTGAATCTCTTCTTCAGCAGTTTGATTCTTTGTCTTCAGCAGTTTGATTCCTTGTCTTCAGCAGTTCCATACTTAGAGTATTTTGACAGAAAGTGAATTAGACTAAGGTTTGCAAAAGTGGTTTCACCAATCCTTTTTGTCCTAACAATCTCCCCCTGGATTGATGAAGCCAAAACCTTACTAATTCCTTATTGTTCATTTCTGTCCTTCACAATTTTCCATATTCCTTTGAACATGGAATTCTTGAGCTGGTTTAGTTGATCATCAGTAAGAGACCCTTTTCTTGGTTCCAAGTGTTGAATTGTAAGCAGGTCTTTGGTTGACAGTTTCTTCAGTTCATTCATCGACCTATATTCCCTGCTTAATTGATCTCTTCTTGTCACAAGTACTGAGTTGTTATCAGTAAAGGACCATCTGATGACTGGTACTTTAGACTTGTCAAAGTCTGCAGTGTAGGGAACCATGGTGGTACCCTAGGTTTCTCCTGAGTGTTGAATGTTTTCAACTTCAGTGACTCTCAGGTGGGATTCACTTCCCTGCTGTTGTTCCATCACATTAGGTATCTGAAATGTAGGCAAATGATGTTCAGTTACTACCTTGGTGTGCATTTTGTCTGTGATGGTCTTCTGGATTTGATATGCAAAGGTGGAAGGATCCCTGAATTGTGTGAGCAGAGGCTTCTCTTCTATGTCAAAATCAGAATGTACTACTGTACTACCTTCTAGTAGTACCATTCTGAAATCAGTCTTCACTTTTTCCTCTGACTTCTTTCTTTGGGTAGCTGGTCTTCTTTGAACACCAGAAGTTCTAACTACTGAAGTTGAAGCTTCAGCAGTTTGAAACTTCTCTGGATTAGCAGCCCTTGCAGCCTTGTATTTTCTATATGTGTCCACCAATCTTTCTTCTTTCCACTTGGACACTGAGGCTTTTGAACCATAACCATTGGCTACCAGTTCTTCTATCATCTGAGCTCTCTTGGCCTTTGTGTCTTTACTTGTTGCAAGTTTATCTGCAATAAGTTGAGCTCTTCTTGTCAGCTCTTCCACAGAGAGTCTCTTCAGTGTATGGGCTTTGACTTTGCTGTTCTTCATAATGTAAGACATCAGTTGATGTCTTTTGTCTTGTTCAGCAATCTCATCTAGGCTAGTCTGCCTTTGTAGTTCAGCTTCATAAGCCTGAAGTTTTTCTTCATGGCTTAGATCTAAGTCATCCCTTTCTTCCAGATTTTTCCAAATCAGATCTTCTCTGGCCTTCTTTTGGGCTGCAACTAAACTCTTCTCAAGTAAATCAGCTGATTGAGAGATTGGAGAAGGGTTTAGCACAGTCATTGTTGTAACTGTTGTAGTAGGCCTGATAGGAGCAGATGTTGGTTGAATAGGAGCAGTTGATCTGGAAGGGTCAGCAGTTTGAGTCTTGGAAGTGTTAACTTCTGATGGGTTGACAACTTCTGAAGGTTTGTCAACTACTGAAGGATTGTCTTCAGTACTTTCTGATTCTTCATCAGAACTTTGGCCATCAGAGGTTTCTTCATTATGCCCTTGGGATTCATCAGCCTTTTCAGCATCTTCTATTTCTTGAATAGAGACACCAAACTGTTGTGCCAGTTTCTCTTTTCTAGCCTGATCTTGTTGATCTCTAGCTAGGATAGCCACTCTTGCCTTTCTTCTGGCTTCAAGTGTATCCATAGGTACCTTGATTTTCTCCCCCTTTTTGGCTTTATCACCTTTGGAAGTTGAAGCTTGGGAGAAATGACCTTGAAGATGAGCAATCTGTTTGCTGTTGTGATCAATCTTGTTGGACAGATCATTCATCTTCGTCTGTATCACTCCAAATTGGTTCTTTATGGACAGCTCCAAGTCAGCTGTGTATGTTTGGATGTGATTTTTGATGAGGGTGTTCATCATGTGATACAAGGGACCATCTGGGCTGCATAGTTGGTTCAGGTCTATGCTTGATTGCCCAGGGAATTGGGTAGGCATTTGTAGTGAGGGGTGTGTTTTTGGTTGATCTCCTTGTTGTACAGGAGATGCCACTCTAGGGGAATCATGGATTGAGTGGGCTTTAACCTGAGATGGTGTGACTAGCTTCTTGAGCTTAGAGACACCAGGTGCAGGACCTTCACTTATAGCCGTCAATTCAGTAGTTTTGAGTTTTGAAACATCATCCAAATTAATGGAATCATCTGAATCCCTGATTACATCCTCAATGAGGACTGTATCAGTTACATCATGAGCTGAGCCCAACTCAGTTGTCTCATGTACCTCTTGTTCTTGGTTCAGAGGATTTCCTACCTCAGGCATTAAGCCTTCATCAGTAGTTGCCACAGTTGAGGTCTTAGCTATTTTACTTCTGTCCTCAGGTCCACCACTGGGTGGTAAATGAGTAGTAGCAGCCTCAAAAGTACCAAAGGTTTCTAAGTTTGGGCTTAGAGACCCTGGTTCATCCTCATCTCTTTGGTTAGGGCTATGAGTGTCCACATCCATGTCACTGTCTGAGTCTATGTCCCCTGTTTGATGTGGTTGATGGGGACTGACATGTGTTGATGGGACTTTCTCTTTTAGCCCGGAGAGAAGTTTGGCTATTTCGATGTCTGGTTCAGAAATTTGGGGTGCTGGTTCAGTAGTTTGGGCAGTGGGTTCAGCAGTTTCAAAAGAAGAATCTATTGGAATAGTTTTTCTAAGTCTTTTTCTTTTGAAAAGGATAGTTATTGGTGCTCTTGGTGGGGTTTGAGATGGATGAGACTGAGAGGATGTTTCAGTCACATCTTTAAGAAGTGCAGATTGCACAATAGTTTGTTCAGGCATCTCAACCTCCTGAACAGCTTTTCTTTTGGGTTTGGTGGGTTTTTGTTTTGTTATCTTGGGTTTCTTGGCCTTTGGTGGAGTAGGTTTGGAAGATGAGGGTTCCATGGGGACTGGTGCTTGTTCCCCTTGGTCATCTTCTGGCCAGGCAGCCTGTTTGTTGTGCCTTGAGTATGCTTGTGAGGTTAAGGGTTTCAAAATTTCAATTTTACCCACAAGCACCTCATTACCCAGTTCAGATATTATGCACTGCATAATGAACCTTGGATATAACAAAAACTTTTTCTTAGTGTTATTGTGATGTAACACCAACTCATTAAAGAAAAGTTTTGATGCCCTGAAATTTGTTTCATTCACAATAGAATGAAAGATTGGTTGAAAGGTTGAGGGCATCTGGTCATAAGACCCAGTTTTGAGACTCAAGCACATAATAATATAATGAAACAAAAGTTTATATTTTGGTTCAAAATACTTTTTAAAGATTGTAGCTTGTGAGAGAGTACCTTGATAACCACACTCAGTCATGGTTAGGTGGATAGCAGAGTTGTCAAACTTTTCAGGGGCATTCACATCATTCAACCCCTGTCTGTTTGAGAGTATGGCCTGTGTTATGGCCATTTGTCTTCCTCTAATTGTTGAGTTGAGGGAGATAACTTCATCATCCACCATCACTGTCTCATCATTAGCCCAGAACTCATTTAGAGTTTCAGGATGAATTGGTGGGTCTATGGTGAGAGCGGTGAAATATTGGGATTTGACGACGAGATCAATGATCTCATCGTATTGGGGCCAGCCTTCTTGTTTTTCTAAGTAGGCTCTGAGATCGTGTCCCTGTTTGAGAACTAAAGCCATGTGGTTTTGTGTGTGTTGATGAATCGAACAGTGATTTTGTGTTGCAGGTTCAGGGGTTTGAGAGCTTTCTTGAGAGAGAAGGAGGGAATTTTTGTGTTTGAAAGGATAAGTGTTGAAAAAAGATATTTATCAGAAGTTTTTAACCGCTTGGATCTTCTTTATTAGAAGTTTTTAAACCGCCTAGGTTAAAAATCTCTTTATCAGAAGTTTTAAACCGACTAGGTCAAACTTCTGATGATGGGAAAAGTCAGATTTGCCCTTTTTGACTAAACTGCTGATGAAGGATTATCTTCATCAGTAGTTCCCATTTTCTCTTCAGTAGTTTCAACAGCTGATGAGAAATACTTTATAAATACTTTTATTCATAATTTCTGAAGGTTATTTTATCAGAAGTTAATCACTTTTCAGAATTTATCCCCATACTGATGTTTTGTTCATCAGTAGTTTCTCTCTTTTCAGAAGTTTTTCAAGTGTTTGAAAACAGATGTAAGTGAAAAACAAAAAATGTGCAGAAAAATAAATAGAAACACTTACAAATTTAGCATCCCTAGCATGGATACTAACTTCTGAAATGTTGATGTGTCAAGGGGTTTAGTGAAAATGTCAGCTATTTGATTAGCTGTTGCTACATGTTTCACTTCAATCTTGCCTTTTTCTTAGCAATCTCTTATGAAATGATACATGATCTCAATGTGTTTAGTTTTTGAAAACTGAACAGGATTTTGAATGATGCTAATGGTAGATTTGCTGTCTACAAGCAATGGTGTCTTGGTCTCTTTGATTCCATAATCAAGAAGTTGATATTGGAGCCACTGTATCTGTGATGTACAACTTGCAGCTGCAATGTATTCAGCTTCAGCAGTTGAAGTTGCAACAGATGTTTGCTTCTTTGATTGCCAGGACACTAGACAGTTTCCCAAGAATTGACAACCACCAGATGTTAATTTTCTTGACATTTTACACCCTGCATAGTCACTATCTGAAAAAGCTGATAACTTGGTATTGCTTGAAGCAGGATACCAAATTCCAAGTGTGGGAGTTCCTTTCAGATATCTGAAAATTCTTTTGACTGCAATAAGGTGTGATTCCCTAGGAGCTGATTGATATCTAGCACAGACACATGTTGAAAACATAATATCTAGTCTAGAAGCAGTTAGATATAAAAGGGAACCTATCATACATCTATACATGGTTTGATCAACCTGTTTTCCTTGATCATCTGGTTCAACTTGTGTGGTTGGTGTCATGGGAGTGGAACATGATTTACAGTCTTGTAAAGAAAATTTGTTTAATAATTCTTTAACATATTTTGATTGATGTATAAAAGTTCCATTTGTTTGTTGTTTGATCTGCAGTCCCAAAAAGTACTGCAGTTCTCCCATTGTACTCATCTCAAATTTTGATTGCATGAGTTTCTTAAATTCATCACACAATTTTGTGTTTGTTGAACCAAAAATGATATCATCAACATATATTTGAACAAGTAAGATATGATTTCTAACATGTTTTATGAAAAGAGTTTTATCAATGGCACCTCTTGTGAAGTTATTTTTAAGTAAAAAGGTTGAAAGTGTATCATACCAGGCTCTTGGAGCCTGTTTGAGCCCATAAAGAGCTTTGTCTAGTTTGTACACCCACTCAGGATGAGAAGGATCCTCAAACCCAGGTGGCTGACAAACATACACTTCCTCTTTTATCTTTCCATACAAAAATGCACTTTTGACATCCATTTGATAAACTTTTATTTTGTTGGAAATGGCATAGGCCAGAAATAACCTGATGGCTTCAAGCCTTGCAACTGGAGCAAAGGTTTCATCATAGTCAATGCCTTCTTCTTGAGAGTAACCTTGTACTACCAGTCTTGCCTTGTTCTTTATTATAATACCAGCTTCATCTTGTTTGTTCCTGAAAACCCATCTTGTGCCAATTGGTTGCTTGTTTGGTGGTAAGGGACAGATTTCCCAAACCTGTTGCTTGTTGAATTGAAGCAATTCATCTTGCATTGCCTGCACCCAATTGTTGTCTTTGAGAGCTTCCTGGTACTTCTTTGGTTCCAACTGTGAAATAAATGCTGAGAATAGACAAAAGTTGGAAAGTTGGTTTCTTGTAAGAACACCTGATGCAATATCACCCATGATTTGATCAAGTGGATGATCTTTGTGTTCGATCAGTTGTTGTAAACCACTGACAGGTGTTGGTGGCTCATGTTCTTCAAACAAACTACTGAGGTCTATTATATCTGGTTCAGCAGTTTCAGTGTCTTCAGTAGTTGCAGGTGCTGAAGCAGATGTTTGAGTTTGGCCTTCAGTATTTGTTGAATCAGAAGTTTGTGAAACTTCTGATGGTTTTGAAGTTGACTTAATGACTGTTTGAGGAGTCCATGGTGCTGGATCCTCATCATCAAACCTTTGATCACCATAATAAGTAGGTTTGGATGAAGTGACAGTCTTTTCAGGTTCAAAATGAAAGTTGTCAAGGTCAAAGAGTTCAGCAGGATGTGCTGGAATGAGAGTGTGTTTTGACTCATTGAACTTGACATTCAGTGTTTCTTCTACTATCCTGGTTTTTGAGTTAAAAACCTTGTAGGCTTTTCTAGTTGATGAATAACCAAGAAAGTAACCTGAGTCAACTTTGGCAGCAAACTTTGAAATAGATTCCTTGATGTTCAAGATGAAAAATTGACATCCAAAAGCCCTGAAAAAGGAGATAAGGGGCTTCATGCCATGAAGAACTTCATAGGCAGTCTTTGAATGTCTCTTGACAACAAGAACTCTATTTTGAACATAACATGATGTGTTAACTGCTTTTGCCCAGAAGTATAAAGGTAGGCCAGAATCAGCTAACATTGTTCTTGCTCCTTCTATTAAAGTTCTGTTCTTCCTTTCTACCACACCATTTTGTTCAGGAGTTCTGGCAACACTGAATTGTCTAATAATCCCTTTAGACAAACAGAAGTCATTCAGAGTTTTGTTCCTGAACTCTGTCCCATTATCACTTCTAATGGTTTTGACAGGTAGAGAGTATTGCTTCTCTACTTGTAGAATGAAGAACTTGATGATTTCAGCAGCCTCATCCTTGAAAAATAAGAAGAATACCCATGTAAATCTTGAGTAGTCATCAATGATGACTAAGCAGTACTTCTTTTTACCAAGACTCATGATCTTTACAGGCCCAAATAAGTCCATATGGAGTAGTTGAAGACATGCAGTTGTTTTTTATTCTTCAATAGACTTATAGGAGGACTTATGTTGTTTACCCTTTAAACAGGATACACAGTGTTCTTGACACTGGTATACTTTTAAGGGTAGACCTCTGACCAAGCCCATTTTTGTGACTTTATTTATGGTTTTAAAGTTCACATGGCCAAGTCTCCTGTGCCAGAGATCAGTTTCTGAAGTTGATGCCCTTGAGAAGAAACAGGCAGTGTTGTTCAGTACTTTGTCTTTTTCAATGTCCACTGCATAGACATTGCCACATCTTTTGGAAATTAACAAGGTATGATCTTCTCTATCAACTTCTGGCCTTCTGGTGATATGATCTTGCATGCTGTCTTTGTGAAAAAGGAAGAATATCCTTTATCACACATTTGTGACACACTAAGCAAGTTGTACTCAAGGTTTTCAACCAGATTGACCTTGTCAAACTGTATTTTGCCAGAGGAGACATTGCCATGTCCTAGCACATATCCCTTAGCATTGTTCCCAAAGGACACAGATCCATCTCTTTGACTGATAAAATTGTTTATCAGGTATCTGCATCCTGTCATGTGCATTGTGTAACACCCCAACCGATGGCGGAAACATCGGGGTGCCACGTATTGAATGATTGCTCAGTAGCTCATGGTAAATAATAATTCTCATTATATGATTTAGATGAATTACATACAATAGTTCTAGAATTTGTACATCAAATTGAATAAAACTATACACATATCTTCAAGCATCAATTCAAATCTTCAAGCAAATAGAACCTGAAACATGTTAAGTTGAAAATGTTTTGGGTCAACAAAAGTTGGTGAGAATTACATAGGTTTTTGATATTTGAATAAAAATGATGTGCAATTCATGTGTCATGTCAATCTAGTCCATATGTGAGAACATACTAGAAATAAATCGAGTGCATAATCAACCCTGATGACTGTTATAAAATGATACATACCATACGCTCATGGTCCAATATGTTATACGATAACAAACACCCACGCTACCTTTGTAGGAGGCACGTATCCGGGTGGGATTGTCAGTCCAATAGATCTATCAATGTATACCGCCGGCTGATCAATGTTAATGATTATGCTAGAATGGTGCTTACTCTAATCATGCTCAAGACATAATGCAACATAGAAAACACATAGACACATTGATGATTGAATTGCAATGATGATGTTATAAACATGTTTCACCCCAAAAATGGTGATAAATAGAAAAGGGGCTATGTAAAACTCACATTGGTAAAATGTTATATTTGTTGAGAAATGTGTTGACCAAATGTATCAAGTATCACCCTAAAATGAGGTAATAAATATGTCTAAGTCTAACAAGTCTACAAATGTTTAAGTTCTAGGGCTTCGAATTGGGGATAATTGCTCGTTTGATTAATATTAAAAATATTCGCCAATTGAGAGAAATTTAGTAAATAAATAACTAAAAATCTTTTTATGAAATTTAAATTGAAGATGGTCACAATAATATGTTTAGAGTATAAAAATAATTTTTATAAAATTATTTCATTTAAAATAGATTTTTAAATCTATTTATTATAAATAGCCAATATTTAACTTTAATATTCAAAAATACTAAAATTAAAGAATTCCTATTTTAAAAAATCATATTTCTGTTCTAAATGATTAAAAATAATTTGTATAAAATTTTGGTGCAAAAATGATGAAAATTGGATTTATTATGATTTAATTATGATTAAATCTAACAAAAATTGATTAAAAATATAAAATAAATGATTTTACTGAATTAAAAATTATTTCAGTAAAGTTTAACTTTATAAAAAGTCAGGATAAATTTTGGAGAATTTAATAAAATTGTTTTGATATATAAATGGATTTTTATAGATATAATAGCATAAAACTGATTTAATTATTATAAATATTAAATAAATGAATTTCTGAAAAATAAAAATTGTAAATACAACTTTTATCTCAGCTTAAACAAATATAATTTTTTTGGAATTTATAAAATAGTTTTACTATTTAAAAATGAATTTACAAGATTTAAATGTAATAATTATATATATAATTGGCTTGTTGAAAATAATGCAAAAAGGGGTGCCCTTGCTGGGACTCGAACCCGGTTCCTATCTGTTGCAGGCCATGGTCACAACCACTTGGCCTAGGCCAGTGGTTGTGATGAATCCTGATTAAAATTATATAAATACTCTGTGCCAAAACTAGTTTATCCCCAAATTATTAATATGAACCCTAGAATTTCAATCAAACAATTCAGAAAGTTTTAGCCCGATTAATGATGGGGCTTTCGTTGTTTGATTGCCGATTAATGAAACCCACACAAGATAAATGACTCACAGTGTTGAATTGATGTTAGAAGCCGGGTCAAGGCAAAAGTCAAACAATGAACTCGATAACAACGATCAGAGTGAATCAGAGAGAAATAGAGTTTGAGAGAGAGTTGTGAGCGAGTTGTTAAGCTTCGGAATGCATCAATTTATACTGAGGTTCGATGGTGATGATTAATTGGAAAGTTTGACCTTGATAATTATCATACGCGTATAATGACTAATTGCTTATAAATCAATTGATAATTTAACGTATTGGTAAGCCATTAGGCCGGTAATTATGCTTCAAAGGTCAAAGATTACAATTTACGAGTTTAAAGAAAGGAAAGTTCCCTTTTTGGTCTGCTGTCACGCGCGCTACCAGGAAGAAGAAGCAGGGCCAGACGTAAAAGAGGTTAAATATAAGTTGGGTTGAGATTAAACCAACTAAAGGGTTGTGGCCCAGCTGGTTCGTGCACGTGCTTGTGTGTGTGGTGACTCGGGTTCGAGACCCGGGTGGAACAAAATCCTTTTCTTTTTTTAACAGCAAATAAAGGAGGGTGATTGGGCTTCAGTCTTGGGCCGGGTATTGTACTGGGCCGCTGTTTGTGTGGGCTACAATATTCAAGGGAAAGGAAAGGGTTTGGGTTTGATGTTGTGGGCTAAAACAAAGCTGATTTTTTTTTTTTTTGACTAATAATTATTATTATTATTATTATTATTATTATTATTATTATTATTATAAATCTATATATATATATGTATGAGTAATTATCATTGTATTGGAGTCCTAAATATTATCAAAAATAATTAGGCTTGTTTTAAATTCGTAACGTATAATTAATAATTGCGAAATGTTACACATTGAGCCTCCACTGTCTACATACCAAATGCTATTCAAGCCTCTGGAAACTCTCTGCACAATATAGCAGATTAGTTAGATTTAGGAACCCAAGCCAGTTTGGCTTTGGGTTTGCTCTTGAGAACATTTACAGTTTGTTCTTGACCAAGTTTAGAAATCCATGTCTTTTTGGCAATGGATTTTGCATTAAGTACAATGGTGGTATCCTTTTGAGGACCACCATCAACTTTGGTCATCAGTAGTTGTACCATGTTCATAAGATCTTTAATCTCAGCAGTTTGTGAAACTGCTGATGATTTAGGTCTAACTACTGAAGGAGAATTTTGAGAAAAAGACTTTTGTTGAGATTTTGTCTTTTTCTGAGAAAGGGTTTTTGCTGGTTGTTGTTTCTTGGGAGAAAAGGTTTTTACATAATCATTTTTTATTTGTTCCCCCACAACCAGTTGTTGATTTTTCTTATTAAACTGAATACCCTTTCTATATCTGCAAAATTCTGTTTTGTGGTTGAACAGACCACAAATTTCACATTCTTTTGTCTTTTCTTTCAAAGACAAATCTCTGACAGTTTTGATTGGATTTAGGTCATCAGTAGTTTTCAGGTTCTCAACTCCTGATGTAGTTGAAACTGCTGATGACTTAAAGTCAGATTTAATCAATACTTCTGAAGAACTTTCTTTGTGTGATTTTAGAAAGTTTTCATGGAAAGATGTGCATTCTTCCTCTTCAGAAGTTTCACCTGAAACAATTTTTCTCCCATCTTCAGTAGTTTTGGGAGAGAAATATGTTGGTGTTTCAGTGTGATTGTACCCTATGCCAAACCTAACATTTGAAGCACTTTGTTTGTTTAGCAATAGTTGGTACCCCTTACAAGATTCCACCCATTTTTCACATGTGACCTTGGTGTCAGCAAGCTCTTGTCTGACATTTCCTAGGTCATTAATCATGATTTTGATTTGTGCTTGGGTTTCAATAGCAGAGTTAGTCAATTTAGAAACTTCTTTTGTTTTTGCAGAAAGTTTTCTTTCTAAATCACATTTTATCTGAGTGAGTTTTCTCTCAGAGTCATTAGCTTTTCCTTGTAAGTGCACATTTGTCTCTCTTATGAGAGCAAAAGATTCTTTGCATGAATTTGAACATAATTTTGTCAAAGATTCTTTTGATACCTGTGACAAGGCAGATTTTGAGGAGCATCCCTCAAATGCCATTAAGGCAAAGTTCTTTCTGCCATTGTCAGGCTCTCCCCAGTTGATGTCAAACATTTT
Organism: Ambrosia trifida; assembly: GCA_028751855.1. Lineage (NCBI taxonomy): Eukaryota > Viridiplantae > Streptophyta > Magnoliopsida > Asterales > Asteraceae > Ambrosia > Ambrosia trifida. Next base: position 26,932,274 of record CM054129.1, on the reverse strand, counting down.
GTTGTCTGCATCAGGATTGCACTCTGTGGTGTCAAAAGGAAGACTGCTCCAGTCAACATACCCTGAGGTAAATAAACTTTGTTGAGAGGGTTGTTGTTGCTGTGGAGGTTGTTGAGCAGCTGGAAAGGGAGGGATTGATTGTTGGCTCTGCATCTGTTGAGCAGGCATCTGTACATATTGTACTTGTGGCACATATTGGTGTTGTGGAGCTTGTGCCTGTACAAAATGTGCACTCCCTTGTGTTCCATTATTCCTGTTATAATTGGGGTTAAAATTGTTTCCAGACTGAGATTGGTTAAAGCCAGAGCTTCTACATTCTCTAGCAAAGTGTCCCAACTTTTGACACTTATGACATCTAAGTTTAGATTTGTCAAAACCAATTTTTGTAGAACTGTTAAGTCCTGGAAACTTCCTTCCTGACCTTTTGTAAATTTATTTGTTTTTAAACTTAACATGGCCAGTTGGTGCAAAATATCCATTTCTTCAAGGTCATCACTGCTGAAACTATTTAAGTCATCCATGATAAAACACATGTTATCAGCAGTTTGACCAAAGTCATTATTGTCATAACCTGGGAATGATCTTTCAGATGAGATCCCAGCAGTTATGTCAATGTGGTCAAAAGATCCAAAACTATTTGAACAAGTTGGTGAGTCTTGTCCCAATAGTGCTGTACTACCAGGTAGATAGTCATCAGCAGTTTTACCAGAATTTTGTAACTTTTTCTTTTGATCAATTTCTCTCACAAAAGTAAGTAATCTCCCATGAAGTTTTGTAAGAGTGAGGGAGCTAAAATCTGGTGAAGATCTTAAGACTATTGAGTATGTTTCCCATTTATCAGGTAAAGACCTTAAAAATCTATGAAGCATAGATACAGTTGTATAGGCCTGACCATTTAGTTTTAGCTCAGATATTAATGAGGAAAATCTTTCAAATTGCTGAGTTAAAGTTTCCCCATTAATGTGAGCAAAAGTTTCATATTGTTGAGCCAAGATTTCTCTGGTGTTAGCAATCACCTCTTCAGTTCCTCCAAACTGTTCTTTTAGGCAGTCCCAAAGCTCTTTGGCACTATCACAATGTAATAGGCCAGAATAGATTTCATTTGGGAGTGCCATTGCCAACATAGAAAAAGCTTTTGCATCAAGCTCAAGTTTTAGGAAATCATCATCAGTATAGTCTTTTGGTTCTTTTGGAATCTCTTCCTTAGTTTCAAGATTTATGTTTACTGGTTTATGAGGACCATATATCACAGATCTCCAACAACCTGTGTTGGTTTGTGACAAGGTATGTGCCATTCTCTTTTGCCATATGTTATATTCATTTCTTACAAGCATGGCAGGTTTAGTGGCAGAACCAGTATTATGAGGATCCATTTTAAAGAGTATTGATTTGTCAAATATCTCTTAAAGTGATGGATGTTGATAAAAGTGAGCTTATAATCCTTTATTGAATATCAATAAGAGCCTGTGTCTGATTCTCAATTTGTTAGATTGATATGTGATCAGATAAACCAGTGCTCTGATACCAATTGTTGGATCAGTATTAAGCTGCTCTTTTAGTTGAACTTGCTAGTTGACACTTAAGTGTTTAGCAAGTTCTTTGGTGAGTGATAGCACAGCGGAATGTTTATAAGTTTTATAGCTACACTTATCAACAGGAGTTATTACTCCCCCTGGAATCAAGAACTTAATAAATGAGAAGTGTTTATTAAGAATCTAAGTATTGAATGAGAATGAAACACTTTGACAGATTCTCAGTAAACACGAAATGGAAATAACAATAATAAGAGTTGAAGGATTTCTTGTATTAAAATCAATGTCTAAAACAGAAGGATGAATCCTTCTATTTATAGACTTTACAAATACATGAACCTTGCCAAAAAGCAAGTTCAGAAACAAGTTGCAACAAGTTGCAGTCTTGGAACTTGTACATAAAGCAAAAGAAATACTAAAGTATTAAACTACTGATATACAAAGGCGGTGGAAAAGATCTTCTTCAAGTACTGATGAATGACAAACTACTGATGAGTAGTTTGTCTTCAGTAGTTCTTCAGTAGAAGTGTCTGGTTTGAACTTCAGAACTTCTGATGACTTCTTCTTCAGCACTTCTGAATCTCTTCTTCAGCAGTTTGATTCTTTGTCTTCAGCAGTTCCATACTTAGAGTATTTTGACAGAAAGTGAATTAGACTAAGGTTTGCAAAAGTGGTTTCACCAATCCTTTTTGTCCTAACATTATTCATATATTCATATGTTACGAGTTGTCTCAAACTTCCTCACCATCTTCTGTGTCGTCACATTTTTAGGCCTTTTCTATCTTTATTATTTATCACTTCTTAAAACTCTATGCACTAGCTCTGTTTTTATGAATGTGAGGCAGAGGACTAGTGATATGTATATATAGTTGGAAAACAGAGGAGGGGGTAGGGTGGTGGTTTAGAGAGAGAGAAAGGGAAGGGGGAGGGGGTGAGATTTATAAGTTAAAGATTTATTGTAAAAATTGCCTCTTAAGTTTTGTTTTTTATATTTTGGCCGCATATAAGTTTTGATTTTTACATTTTGACCACGAAGACTAACCAGATTAGACCTCCGTTAGTTTGGGAGTGATGGAAGAAAATAAGTTGAAAGTTTGGAGTGCTAATAGCCAAAGTGATAGTTGAGAGTATTATCCGCCAACAGACGATAGTTAGGAGTATTAAAATCCATTTTCCCATTAGAATTTCATTTCATTCCGTAAAATGAACGCTACCTAAAGTTATTGAAAATACTTTACAATATGTCAAAATTATGCTTATTTTAGTTAAGAATACCTATAAAATAGGTTACAACAACTACAGGACTATCTGGTCCCTATTCCTTAAACAAAAAAAATAATATTGTCAAACAATTTAAACAAATATTTTCTGTATATATCGTTGAAGATCTAGACCGGGCGACTACACAAAACAGGCCATGCCCAACAAACGTTAAAATGAAAAATGGCCCAATAAGCAAAAAAAACCATCGGCATAAATTAATAAATTCTAAACTCGGTTCTTTTTTTTAATAAAATCCTATCAGTATAATTACCTTCGTCCACAAATGTTTTTTCATGATTTGTGCGTCCAAGAGAATGCCTAATGAATGAATTCCCTACAAATCGTAGAAAAGTATTAGATCTAGTAAATAATTTGTGTAAAAAGCGATACTCTAACAAAAAAAAAATTCTAACAAAAAAGTTACCGTATTAGATAAATGACGTGTTAAACCCCCCCCCCCCCCCCCCCCCCCCCCCCCCCCTCTTCTAATTTAGGTTATTGGTTTTCAAATCCTATTATGTAGTCTCTAAACTATGTGAAATCTGACTCCAGTCCTTTGTATCATTTGGACCTCGTAAATACATTATGGTCAGGTCAAACATATCATTTCATAACTAATTTTTATTTTTTGTTATCTTGTGTCATGATGTTATGTTAACAAATGTGCAATGTGACAGAAATCATAATCTATAGAAATAGCTACCGAAGTTGAACAGTTAAAAAGAAATAAGATCCCTAGTCTCATTTCTATATCTCGTATTTGTCTTGCATATATTCAGCACTAGTTTTTATCCCGGGAGCGTCTCGGGTTGAAATATTTAATATGACATAATAAAATATATTATTATTATTATTATTATTATTATTTTAAACAAAACTCTGCCATAAGTTATCATATTCAAATATAAAAAAAAAATCGAATCTCTGCGTCGGGGTATAAATCTAGTGTCATTACAAATGAATTCGGAAGTTTGTAATCGATCATTCTAAAAAGAACTAACATGAAATAAGAAAAAAAGTTAATTATTGAAATATCGAACGCATTAGTCTAAGGGTTATGTGATGCATTAAAAAATTCATGGGTATATGATCGGGTATATAGTTCGGGTATTTGGGTATGTTGTTTCTGGTAATTGGGTCGGGTATCACCTAATCCCAGACCCGACCCAAACCCACAATTTTTTTTAAACTAATCCCAAACCCGACACAATACCTGTCGGGTTACAAAAAATAGTCATTTTTTTCTCCGTTTTTATATAGCACTATGGTACTCGTTGGAAAGATAATAAAACGCTCGTTAATTTGGTATAATTTTTTTCTTTAAAAAATCTTGTATATAAAAGATATTAACGTTTAAAAGTTATGGGAGAAAACATGAGAGAAAAAATAGTAAAGATTTAATATTTAGATTTAGTAGATTAGGTATTTAATAGATTAGGTTAAATAATATTTATTTCTTTTTTTTAATTGGTTTACACTTGCCACATCACATCCTATGTGTGATCTCTCAAAGGAGAGATTGCATAAGAGTATGACATGTAGGATTAATCCCTTTGCAATATATATATAGAATATAGATAGATATAGATTGTACTTATAATTATCCGTAAATTACACAAAATTATACTTAATCAAACAGATTGTGAGCAAATGATCCTAAATCTCCATTTGTATACATCCTTGAGGGTGGGCAAACAAAACCCTAGTCGCCTATAACAAATTGTAGTAATGCTACGTCCTTATCAAGTTATTATAAATGGTACCTCTTAACATCTATGACTTAGACTGTTGGTGGTTATGATAATAATTTACTTGAACATCTACTTTCTGCATCAGTGCATCCTTGGTCACATATAACCGTATGTGAGAATGTGAGATGCCTTGATAAATGGCTTCATTTGAAAGAATGAAGCATTGTATATTGTACTAGCTGATTACCCCGGGAGTGTTCCGGGGTTAAAAAATCTATTACTTAATAAAAAAAGGATAAAATAAGTAAACAGTCTCAACCTCTTTTAATGTTAAGAAAGTTGTTCTAATGTTTATACTATCAAAAGGGGTTCTCATGCTGCGTTCCCAGCAGATTAAAAAATTTCAACCTCTTTTAATGCTAATCATATCGTTATAGCACATGAACATGGGCAATTCATATATGTAATAGTAGGTTCAAAAACATATATATTATCATAACATGATTAGTGACTTGCCTATATATGATTAATAAATTACCTAAATACATTGTGTTTTTTTTTTTTTCATGAACAAAAACTCACTAAAAAAACATTTTTTTCGTTTTTGTATAGCACTATATATGATGCTCGTTGGAAAGATAATAAAGCGATCGTTAATTTTGTGTAATTTTTTTTTTCAAAAAAATGTCATACATAAAAGTTACTAACGTTTAAAAATTGTGAGCGGAAAATAAGAAAAAAATCTATTATCTATTAATTAATATATATAAAAGAATTGAACATTGCTGACGTGGCGTGCAATGATGCCTTCAACCTCTCCATGAAACTGCCACGTGGCATCATAATTGAAAGATTTTAGTGTTTTTAAATTATTTCTTTTTTTAATTAAAAAAAAAAAAGATAGACATAAAACCCTAAATTTATCTATCTATCTCTCAATTCTCAATTCTCAATTCTCAATTACTAAAATTAAATTGAGTTATTTTAGGAAAAAAGAATTTAAAAATAAATTTAGATTTTTCTCTCTTATGTTCCTCCCATAATTTTTAAACGTTAATATCTTTTATATTCGAGATTTTTTAAATAAAAAAATTACACCAAATTAACGAGCGTTTTATTATCTTTCCAACGAGTACCATAGTGCTATATAAAAAATGGAGAAAAAAGCGACTATTTTTTGTGGGGTTATGTTCGTACAGAAAAAAAAAACACAAAGTGTTCAGGTTATTCATTAATCATGATTTTTCTTTTAAACCAGGTTCTTATCTACGATGTTGAAATTCAGCCCAATCGCCATGCTATCATTGGAATTTTACTCTTCTAAAGATGGATAGGTATACTTCTTCAAGAGAAGCTAGGAGAAAGAATTGCGCAAGACTGCAACACATGGTGTCACCTTATAACAAGGTTATTTTTTTTATTTATTTAATTACAAGAGTAATAATTATTACTATTAGTATTAGTATTATTAGAATGGTTATATTTTTCAACCCCCTTCATGAATTCTACATCTATATAAGTCAAAGTCAAATTGTAACATATTTTAAATTACGTGAAGATGATTATATGTTGAAGGTTATCCTTTTAATAATGTATTATGTTTAATATGGTTTATGCTTTTTATTTTTTTAACTTTTTAAATAAATGTTTTTTTAACTAAGATTGATTATGTTTAAGTTATTTACTCTTTTCGTGATTTGAGTTTTCTTCTATTATCATTTTTTATTAAATCATATTAAATTTTTCAACCCCGGGACCTTCCCGGGGTAATCAGCTAGTAAAAATAAAAATATTAATTAACATATTTGAAATTTTAAAATAATTAATAGTTCACTAACATTTAAAAAATGTGAGAGGAAAATAAGGAAAAGATATTAATTAACATATTTAAAATTTTAAGATAATATAGATATAGATTTTATTTAAAAATACAAAATAAATAAATTTTAAAAAAAACTTCACATGATGCCACATGGCACATTCCATTGAATGTCACCTCATACAAACTCAATTCTTTTATTATAAGTTATAAATATCTATATCTATACTACGATATAGTGGGTACTGGACGGGTAAAGTTGTCATTTCATTTTTATGCATAAGGGTAAAATTGTAATTTCATTAGAATGACAAGACAAATTTAATACAACTATTAGTTTCTATTAATTAATGACAAAAAAATAAGAAATTAATGATTAATGATTAATAGTTGAAGGTTAAAAAAAAAAGCAAAAACAAGAAACAAAAAATTAGTTTGTATAATATTACACCATTCACAATTTTAACCCCCTATATTTTGTATTTCTTATCTACAATAAATTAACCGCAAACAAACTCACATGTTTGTCATATAATTTTTGGATTAGCCTGTGAAGATTAACAAACAACTACCAAGAATGAACTTTACCCATCATGCTTTCGGTAACATCATAATGTTTCTTTTTTAATCAATAATAGAGGATAAATTTGATCCAGTTATAAGTTGGTTTGATTCTCTATAATATAGCAGGTAAAAGTAATACGTGGAATATGGATGTTTAGCGCGACTGTTTTCGGGTTATTCAGGTTATTTAAATTACAATTTGATTTATGTTTGAATTTGAATCGAGCTAAATAAACAAAATTACATATATGTACTTTTTGTAAAAGAAATTCAAGTTATATATAATTCAATTTGAATTTTCAGGTCGAATCGGATCGAAAATCATAAATTTGACGAAACGCAACATCCAAACATTGTACAGCACCGCCGCAACGCGCGGGCTCCTGCTAGTTGTATATTGTATATGCTCTTAAAAAATATAGGTCTATAAAGTGATTTAACTATTTATACACTTTTGTACATATCAATTATTGGGGTGTTGGTATGGGGAAATGCAGCGGCGAAGCTTGGTTTGCGAAACGGTGGGGACCGGACTTAATTTTTATCGATCGGTAGTGGCAAATCAGTGGGGGCCGGACTCAACCCGGACTTAATTTACCTATGAAAATCGTAAATTTCTACCATTGCGCCAGAAAACGGGGGGGTTCTTAACCTTCGCCCCTGGGGAAATGAAGATAATAGCTTAAGACCATTTAGTCTGAAGTTCGAATCTAATCTAGAGGGGTTTTACTGTAGTGAGCCTTCAAGCGATGAGTTTTTTCCCGAATTGATAGCTTTGTGGATATGATCCAATATTAACCCACTGACAGTTTATACGATATTTAGTTTGTCGGTAAAAAAAAATTTATTGGGGTGCTGGCAATAATGTAAAAGACTCACATGATGCTCTCAAACGCGTGCCTACCACCCACTTTTACAACCCTAGCATAGAAACAAAAGCCTATTCGGAAGCTTCTATAAGGCACCTCGAGTTATGTTTTAAGAAATTAAATTAAATAACTAAAATTCTAAAATAAATGAATTGTTTTTCATATATGTTTTGAGCATTTGTTAAAAACAAATATAATATTTGTTTCGGTCTAATAAACATGCTTGTAATGCATTGTTGCCCGCCTACCTATATAATTTGTTTCGTGAATATGAAAATTAATAATTTAGTTTTTTATATATTTTAAGATACGTTATCACATTAAAATAAAACAATAAGAGTTAAACAAGTGGTGCAAACAAAGCAAATGGTTAGGCTATATGGTGTGGAGAGCAACTCCCCCAACTCCCACTCAAATGTCACGTCAGCGCCACCTCATTTTCCCTCTTTCCTCCCCTAACACTGTGTTCCCAAGTTTCATTAAAGGATGGAAGAGAAAGGATCTCCCTCCTCTTCCTTTATCTCCAAATCCTTTCAAATTGGAAAGATTGAAAATCACACTAAAATCCTCTTTATTATCCCTCTCATTCTCTCTCTTTCCCTCATACAAAAAACAACACATTTTTTCCCCACTTCCTTCCCAATCATTTCTCTTCCATCATTTAATGAAACTCTGGAACAAAGTGTAAAGTTTGGGAATGGTATTCCATCAATTCCCTCTTCCCCCTTCTCCTCTGTCTCTCTCTCTTCCTTGTACCATCACCTTCCCTTAACCAGCAGAAACACTCGGCGATCGTGAAATTGCCCCGAAGTCACCGAAATTTAAAGGTCCCGATCGGGACTCGGTCCACCTCAGCACCCCGAGTTCACTCCCCGAAGCCACACCAAATAGTCTTAGCTCTCGTTTTGTTGTTTTTGTTTAGTTCGTTTCGAACATTGTTTATTGGTAACATATTATCCTAGCAAGTGATTAGAACAGAATGGTTTGAAAACAACGAGTCACACAGGAATTCAACATGAGAGAAACAAGAATGAAATTTGTTTTTTGGTTCTATCATATTCTACGCAACTCTAGGGCAATTGACAGTGCTCATTCGCTAACTGTTGGATCGTCTAACATATACGGATCCAGGGGCGCATCATTTCAAGGGCGGGGAGGGGCGGTCGACCCCCCGAATTTTCGCTCAAAAGTTCCGATTATATAGTATTAGTATAGAAATTTTTGGGTATATACGGTTTCGACCCCCCGAAACTAATGACTTCCAACCCCCGGTGACTTCTGACCCCCCGAAGTTTTGGGTCAAGCTTCGCCACTGTACGGATCTATATTTTAGCTAGCGTGAATCATATTTAAAGATTTACAGACTTGTTGGTTGAGGTTTGTGTCCTCTTTCTAGTTAAGTTGTTTGTATGTTTAACTGGTTTTACAGTTTTACTGCTCTTTTTTTCGCCATGTATTGTTATCAAGACTTATCATACATCAAAGTTTTGTAAGATTTGATAGGAACACGGATCTCAGTATCTCACTGAAGATTAGAAATTTTAACACATAATAGTTTCAACTCTAGAAACAGAACTGAGTTTTGTTTTTCTTGATCAACACCCACATCCTTAGAGGCCCTTGTAAATTACAAGGGAGAAAAATTGCGCAACTAAAGTTAATAAATAAATAAATTTTGACATAAAGAGAAAAATAAATATAATTTTTTTGACATAGTTAAAGAAGAATTGTGCACTAAAGTTGACAAATAAATTAATTTTGCATTCTTGTTCCCTAAAAAAATATGTTAAACGGATCATGTTTAGGTTGACCTGAATTTATGTGTGTACGAGTTAGGATTGATATCTTTGGCACAAATAATGATACGGGTCGAATTCGAGTTGAAAACTCACTAACCCGACACAATGACAACCCTTCAACAAATAGACCAAGCAAGCTTGAACTCATCTAGCTTGTCTTAGGGTTGGTTCAAAAAAGAGTGCAACTAACCGAGCTATTTGAGCCTATTTGTTGAAAGCTAAATCTAAACCGAGCATGAGGTTATAAAACTACCCACAAGCCGAGTTCATACTCCCTTGAGTTAAAACAATTCGAGCTTTACCCGAACTCCCCACTCGGCTAGTTTACACCTAACAGGATTTTACTATGATCTAAACCCAACTTTAAAAGACAAGACCAAATAATACCTAAGAAACAAAATGTCACAGGGATTGAAAAACCTTTGTAAATATATCGAGTCGTGAAATATTATTTCCAAAACGACTACACACAACTACCATTCACAAATCGACCGTTTTGTGAATTCCACGCCACATTTCTGTCTTTAAACGACTCCCGATTATAACAGATTTAAAAAAAAAATTATTCAAATATCTGAATATATAACCTCCAGAAACTAAACCCAAAACCGAAATCTAATCTACAGTATAATGTGATGGACTGCCTGAGTCCCTCCTGATATAGCAGCATAAACATCAGCTAGAGGCAAAAATCTTCCGCTCTACTCATGAATCCAGACGCGTTTAAACTGTAAAAAGTCAACAGAAATCACGATTAACCAAAAACAAGTCTGTTCGACAAATGTTCATCCTGCCAAAAGAGACAACCACGTATAAAACACTATGTGTGGCCCTCGGGGTGCAAAAGTAAAGTTGCACTAATTTTAGCGTTATTTTACTAATTTCGTGAAAAAATGGACGGTTAATCATGCATCGGGTGGTAGGTGGTGGCATTGATAGCCAAAAGACAAGGGGGTACATGCACCAGTCGGGTTTGTCCCGATTGCTAAGTGTTATGTGCCTTATGTCTAAGGCTTGATACAAAACCACTATTGAGCCGGGGGTCTCACTGGAAGCAGCCTCCCTATTCCCACGGGGTAGAGGTAAGGCTGTCTACATCTTACCCTCCTCAGACCCTACCTTAGCTTTTGCTATAGGTGGGATTAACTAAGTATGATGATGATGATGTTCTCTTGATTAACCAACCGCCAATAAGAAGACCAAGAGTGACATCACTGCTTAGTGGTTAGAACTAGACGTAATTGAGGTTTTTATTGAGGAGTTTCTATATCTTATTACTTATAACTAATAAAGTTATATAGAACATATCATACGTAATACAGAGAACATCAAAGATAAGATGTTTTTCCAGCAAATTAATATGCTGATAATAACTTTGAAGAAATTCGCAAAAGAAAAATCTGCAATAGAAAGAATATTACCTAAAGAACCGAGACAGTGAAGGAAACTGTTACAAAATCATCTGATCTGAGCTGGAGAACACAGTAAGCCTGAAGCATCTGATCCAACAACAGCAAGGTCACAAACAGTACAAAGCTGGCCTTCCTGAGAAAGAACAAAGTGTGAATTACAGTATGGGCATAACACATCCTTCTGTCCTCTATATATAGGGACATATGTTGCCCCACAAACAACAAACGGGTTTCTAAAGTCATAATTCAACTGTGTAGAATCTTTCATGTTCCTCTCGGCAGCCTGCATAACAGAACGGGCGGTTTTGGTTTGGTTTTCTGCAGTGGGGTTGGTCTCCAAAAGCCTCCGGGCAAAGTTCGATGCCGTAATCAGATTACCAGCCTTGTAACACACAGTCATAGCATTCATCAAGGCAAGTCTCAAGTGCGGTAGCTGAAGGTTGCAGTGAGTGAAATAAGCCGCCAGTTCTTGCTGACGAACTGGGTTGTCCCTCAATTCCCTCCTTTTAAGTTCCATCTGTAAGCCCAAAACATATTCTTTCACGATAATAACCAGTTCTTTAACTTCATCCACTTCTCTTCGTGACTCGACAACTATCAGTGGGATGGTATGGAGAATACTCAAAAAGAGACGTAAAGCTTCAGTAAACTTCCCTGTGGTTGTGGCTTTGTAACCAGCCTTTAGTTTTTCTTCTAATTGAGAGAAATTGAACACGAGTGCAGGCGGGGCCCGGACATTAGGACTTGCCGACTCACTCCAACCCCTCTCGATGGCCAATGAGATCACTGGAGCCGACGAGAAAGCACGCAAGTAAGAATGACTTCCCATGTGGAGATCAATGAAAAATGATTTCAACGGTGTGAAATTCTTTATTCCAAGCTGGCGGCTCAGTAACCGCATGGCGGTGTCAAAGTTTCCAGCTGCTGCATGCTCAGCAGCAAGAGATGACTTTTGTGCCCAGATCTGGCTCACAGGCACACCAGCAGTCGGGGCCACATACGGTGCAGAGCGACTAGTTGCTTTAGGGGTTTCAACATCTGGAGGAAGTTCAAGATCCTCAAGATCCCAACCTCCCTCTTCATTATCTTCAGCCGCTTCTTCATCATCCAGCACTGCGCTGATATCACCATTTTGAATATTCTCCACATCGACAATATCCAACTCCTCTCCCCAATCAGCATCAGCGGCGTCTTCATACTCTTCGTTTCCACCTTTTCCGGCATTGTCAAGACCGCCCTCAAATATCCCTTTCATTGTCCTCAACAATGGCCAGTCTCCACCACACAAGACCGGTGTTGGGGGTATCAAAAGAGAACTAGACTTACCACTGGGCAAATTAGGAATATTACCGTTAAGTTTATCAGCAAGATCTTCAACAATATCATTCAATCCATGGGTCTTAGCTGTAGCATATGCTAGTGGTAGATGGCCAGCATTAATCAAAATCTTGATTCGTTCTTGAACATCACCCAAATACAAAGCATTATGGAACTGCCCCATAACATCGTTTTTCACCTCAGCAATTTTCATCATTTTAGACAACTTATCCAAATTTCCTGTAATCAGATACAGAAAAGATAGCCGCTCAAAGTTTTTCGTCCTCTGATACGCATATTCAACAATTCCAGAATTCCCCTGACGAAGAGCCTCAACCCCTAATCTATACCAATGATCTTTCTCATCAATCTCTTTAGCAGAGGCAACAGCTATCTGGATATTTCCACTTTCAAGTGCTAAATTGAAACGGGTTCTCTCGTCTCTCACGAAATGGAGGGCAACTTCAGGGAAACCTTTTTGTTGTAAATATGCAATCATGGCTTGCCCACACAGCTCGGAGTTTCTTATCATGCTCATTACATGGTCATATCTCTTTTTCAATAAAGATAACTTAAAGACGTATTCAGTTGAATCGATAACTATTGGGCGGTTTTTACCATCACGGTCCAAACAAAAGAGTGTATTTCCAAATATCTTTGTGATGTAAACCGGATTATCAAGGGTTTTAATGATTCCACTGTCTCCATTAGGCAAACAGTATTTAATATGGGTTAACGTTGTGTATATGAACACGCCATTATCATCCCATGAACCGCTTTTCACTCTGATTGTCTCATGAAGGGTGCACCGGTGAACCAGTTTTTTATCGGCTATAATTATTGAATGCTTACTAAGCAAAGCCACACTCTCCATATCACTTGACCAAACAACGTACCTTACAAAAGCAGTTTGTAGGTCCCCGAGAACCAACCGTTGTTGAAGATCAAAGATGAAAACTCTATCTTCTGCCCTACATAACAAGTTACCTGTACCAGCATAGAATATTGCATCGGCGGGAAAAGGAAGGGCACTCTTCTTCACAATCTCATTTTTTAAGTTTTTGACCAAAACTTGATTGGTGCCCTTCTCAAGGACTGCAAATCTATTTCGAGCCACGAAAACCGCTGACCCACCGACACCACGTTTCGCCTCTTGAACTGTATCACCTCTAGTAATACTGTCTTTAGGAATGATGTAAAGTTCATAAGAACCCCCATCCACATCTGAACATATTAGTATTGCATTTTCGGTTGGGCTGTAAGAGAGGGTTCTTGGGCCCTGGTTCAAGCTAACTGAACCAGGCCTGCGGATAGGTAATATTTGAGTGTCTTTTTGAGAAGTGTACTCGTAATACCGTAGAAAACGGTCTTTTACATAATACAATGATTCACCACTGACAGAGAAAGCGGGGCGTTCTCTTTCTAACTTGAAAACAATCATCCCACTGTCATGGCCAGCTGCCAACAGGTTCATCTCGGGATGACACCCCAGAATCCAGAATCTGTCATGCTCACGGCGGAAAGTTTGAAGGCCGGTTCTTTTTGTAGCATCCCAAACACGTATGCTTTTATCCTCCGAGTTAGATACTATAATGTCTTGTCTTGCATGGAAAAAAACACATGATACATTATTCATGTGACCTCTCAATGTGTCTACTTCCCAAGCTTTTGTATCTGAAAGACAAAAGTAAGTAAATTAGATTCAACAATAATATGTGGCATCTTGTAATGATGTACCAAACAAGAACGGAAGGAATTCATCTATGTTTTTTCACTCTTATATTTGGTCCACGCCAGTTCCAAAAAAGATAAAGGCCATACAAAAATAATATTGGTTTCACATAAATACAAGAAGAAACACCTCTGATTTACCATTGCATCCGAAAATCACACTTACATTGGCAAACTAAGTCTCACGTTATGTTCTATAAAAATTACTTTAGATTTCATATTTTATTTATTGTTTTGTAACTTTTGTGGATTGTCTATCTTAAAAACACTTTTAGCATCCACATGAGCACAAAGGTCATTTCGTTGGCATTTGCTAAAGTTATAATGTGCTAATTGGACAGAAGCATTCTCCTGATCAGCATTTTTGTGTCTACACAATGTTCACTTTTCCTGTTTACATTTATGCATTTAAAGTAGTTGTCCCGGTACAAGTTGAAGCAACTCTGCAACTCAATTAACATCAAACTATTCATGTGGGAAATTGTTAAGAACATAAAACTATGGTTAATTGAAACTGGGAATTAAAAGATTGTCGACCCTATTTCGAGATGGGTGACTTCTCCTATTACAGAGTAAAGATACCTTAATTTAGATAAACAAACATTGACAAAAAAGAGAGTGCAGGAAACAGAAATACTTAAACTAAACATTAGGGGGAACAGTTGTGAATTTGCTTCCCCACTTCCTGGATTTGTGGATCATTTAATTTGGACGGGAACCTAAAGGGGGAATGGGAATTAATTTGGGTTGGGTTCGTATCAGAAATTCGTATAGTAATTCTCAATTTGGTTTAAGAAAATTGCCAACTATGCATAACAGATGGTAACCAGTATGGCAACCTGGTGCACCAAAGCTCCTTTGATTTATAAGAATCGGAGACTATAAAAAAGATGGGAGGTAAAAACACATGAGGTTCCAAATTACCACACCTAGTTTTTATAGAATGTCTAAACTTTCTTCCGTCTGTTAATGGAAACAAAGGGCGGTTGCAGTTCAAACAGGAGGCTTGCCGCTTGCCACCTCTTAAGTAGAAACTATACATATAAACATTTGTGAGAAACAAAATTGTAGTATAAGAAGCACTGTTAATTCAAGCCCTCCAATTTATAAAGATTTGCAACACATCGCTGGTTACTATATAGTATTTGAAGCTACGGCAAAGTAGGTGTTTTAGATTTTGTAAATCATGTAATAGGTAAGTGAAATAGAACTTTCATACACCCATGGAAAAGCATGAGTGCATGACCTCATTGGTCATCACCCTAGTAGACATTTACTGCATGACTGAACACTACAACATTCTGGAGTCTAGACAAAGCATGCTAGTGCCAAGTGAGATAAAGAGAACAAGAAAAACCCTACACTTTGTAAAATAACATCTGCAAAAGGCCCTATTTAAATGTCATCATGATCATTTCTTTGCGTATATTATCACAATGCTACTGATCCAAACCATGTAGTACAGTTTACCAAACATTCATCGCACGAGGAAATTCCTTCTTTTTTCAAACGGACAACAAACTATTACATTGGTGTCTTTAAGGAGATTTATACTCACAGCCTAGATTGTATTAATCAGCTGATAATACTGAGTCAAAGGCTATTTCGTGACACATGAAAGTATACTAACAGTTTGCTATAGCGCGTGTGTTGACAGGCCAGACTGCAGAATGCAGATATTGCCCCCAGTCTTGGTGACAGAACACCAGACCACAGATATTGCTCAAATATGAGAAATGAGGAACAGCCGAACAAGATAGCTAGTTTAACCAAAGCATAAGGAAAAACAAGGGACACTATCAAGTCCTACATTTCTCAATCTTTATGACCCTCTTAGTCATTTCGTTTTACTTTTGGTAATTCGTCTAGATGATATGCTTTGCAGTTCCGTAAAAATTTCGAACTTTAACAAGTCCACATAAGATCACCACCATGGTTGTTAAATAAAAGCACACATTCCAAACTACCTTATCCTTCTTTTAATTACAGTCCAGGATGGCGAGATTTATTATAAAAAACATAATGCATGACCAACAAAAGACTAGATAAAGAACACATACCATTCATCCGCCAGATCTTCACTTGGCGATCGTCAGCTCCTGAAACAATAAGAGGTAGAGTGGGATGGAATGATGCCCAATTAACTCCTCGATCATGGCCCTCCAATACATACTTCACAACAGCATCAACCCCTCCAAAGAAATCTGTATTCATCTGACTCAGCCGAAGGATATCATCAGCAGGGGAAGCTGATTTCTTCTTTAGGGCACTAATATCCCAAACTCGAACAGTCTGATCTAACGATGCTGATACCACAAGGTCCTCCTTTGGATGGAACAAAGCACACATCACATAATGGTTGTGTCCAGTCAATACCGATATACAAGTACGAGATTGCCAATTCCATATCCGGATAGTTTGGTCATCACTAGCACTAACAATCCAGGGGTTCTCATGGTGAAATTGAACCGTCCGAATATAATCAAGGTGGCCAAGTAGCGTAAACAAGCACCGATGCAGCTTGTAATTCCATACTTTAATCTTGTAATCATCTCCTGCATGTACAATTACACATTGAAAATGAAAGATATCCCTAAATATTCTTAGACAGTCAGACAAATATGTAATAATGTAAGGGCTTTGAACTAATCAATATCAAGATGAGACAAGGATAACTCCTTATACTCATTGATCAAACAAAACAAACTGACTCCAACTTTCCAAGATAACTTAATCTCGGCTATAAACAACGCTTGCTCATACGCATCTTGGTTTAAAAAGCAAGAAGCCAAGAAGTGCACCCAGGCGACATGGTCTAAAAACCGAGCAGCAATTTATTATATAAACCTATAATATATTTCTCATAGGTTTTTAGCATCATTTATCCAAAATTTAGACATAAATAAGCATAATATATGGTATACTATCTAAATAACCTATGTTTACAACCTAGCAAGCCGGTTGTAGTGTTGTACAACATCCTGAATCACAAATCCAGCCCCTACAAAAAGAACGCTACGCTTGCGCCTTTTGTACGTCACTCGTCTTTCCTAAATTCCTAACATAAAAGTAACACCTATCGCGCTTTTTAAAACCTATATATGCATTGCAATAAATTCTTCCAGATCCAATCAACAAGGCGACAGGGCCTAAAACCGAGCACCACTTCTGCACTTCATTATATAAATCATTCTTATATTTCTCAAAAGTTTCTAGCCAAAAATAAAGTCTATATATCGTTAACTATCTAAGTAGCCAATTGTACAACATCCTGCACCTTGTCTACATCGCTCGACTTTCCTACATAAAAAGGCGACAGCACCTGCACCTATAACCTATCGCGCTCTATAAAACCAAGAGATGCATTGCAACAAATCCTTCCAGATCACAAACTTAAAACACTAATTTATACAAATCAAATAAGTCCGACTTCAAATCAACTAAATCTACATAATTCACAACATAAACCACATAATATCCACAACAGATCATCAAACAATAACAAATCTAACAAACGAAACCTCCGGAAACGAAAAGAGGCTGTGACTGATGAAAATGCACGCCACGAACAGGACCGTCATGTTCTTCAAACCGATCAATGAGAGTGCCCATTCGATAGTCCCAAAGCTGAATAACACCACTGTGAAGACTGGCTAATATCCATGGCCTCTTACTGTGGAAGCTTAGGCCTTTTACTCTATTACTCTTTGTTTCAAACTTTGTTAACATCTTCGATTGTTCCTGTCCCCAACCTAATATCGATTAATATTATTATGAATAAATCAATCGATCAATTAAGGAAATAGATGATGTAAGTGGTGATTTAATTGTGTAGTGAATTTGTAATGAAGAAAAACCTTGGATCTGAGGACAGAAGAGTCGGTGGTTGATCGGTGTGTTTAAAACAGAGTTTAGATCTGAGAGAAGAAGGTGAGTTGTTTTGTTTATGTAAAATGTAAAATATTTTGATTGTAACGAACTAGAAATGTAAATTATTATTATTATTATTTAGTGTTAAAGAGTCAACTTCATTAAAGATGAAAACGTGACATTTACGTACTTGGTTTGATTGTAATTTGTTAGGTAGGGGTTGCCGGGTAACGCCCGAGGCAGATCAATCTGGGTGGCGTCTCTGATACTGTCTCGGGTCCAGCAGGGCGCCATAGAGCCACCACCCAGTCATTTGCGGGCGTGAAGGGCTCTGAATGGTGGGGGCTTACTTATTTAACCAATTAGGTTTTCTATTTTTTTTTATGTTTTCTGCTTTTTTTTCTTTAAAGATAGTACTAAACTATACTATTGATGTTAAAGGGGGCACCATTGTTGCCCCAAAACCTACGTGGCGCAATAAAAACCCTAAGGGCTTTATTACGCGTCATATAGTCTTATGGTAATCGGTAAACTCCTCCATCGGGAATTTGGGTACTTCGCCACAAACACCTCAGGGGTGGTGGAATAGGGTAAGAAAATTAGGTTCGTGAATGAAGAAACACATGTCTAAAACTGGTTAGGATATTAGGCTTAAATGGTTCCACAAGTGATCTTTAGCAACTTCCCGACAGGAGTTGTTAACCTGCAAAACAGAACATCATGACTAGAATACCTAAGGTTGCACGGCCTATGGCATCTGTTGGCGCACGAAGCCTTGCATGGGCGAATTCTTGCTTGTTGGTTGTTTTTGGGCCTTCTGGGTTGTGGGCCTGGCCCAGATGATTTCGGGGTCTGGCCGTCTGGGGCCAAAACACTTCGGTGAACCTGAAGAAAAATGCTGGAAAAAGGGTTGGAAATTTGGTTCGGATTCATCAGGTAAATTATGAACACTACCACAATTGAATTGGGTTCATTCAGGTACTTTTGGGTTGTAATGAAATGTGATGGTTGGTTGATATAGGTTCATCTTGTACTTTTAAGGGTGTCCTCTTCACCCTTACAAACAAAAGAAAATAATAAATATTATACATGTAATAGTAAGGGTATACATGATTACAACTCGTGTATCATCTTTTCATTGGCTTAGTATGTTGGTAATTTAAATGTTATTAGGATATTAATGATTTTATTGTCATTAGGACAATATGGCTAATGGGGACTTGCTTAAGACCAAATGAGAAAATTCAATATACATTATTCTAAGTTAGGATGTGTGAAATGCACACTTGTTCAAGACTCTTCTATTTTCTAACGCTAATGGACCCTAAGAGTCTAGCAGGAAACCAGTGAACAACGGGAGTGGGGGTAGCAACCCTGGTAGCATGGTCTAATTAGCGGTAGCCCTTAATGGAGACCGAAGTTACTAAAAATGATTGAATTAGCAACTTGTATTGACTTTGATCATCAGTGTCAACTTTGACTTCAATATCAAATTGAACATTGGTATCAAATTTGCCTTTGACATCGAATTTGTATGTCAAATTGAATCTAAATTAGCAAATTTGTTCATCATTACCAAGGTTATTCTTCAGTATCAAAGATGTTCTTCAATTTCAATTCAAGCAACAGTAGCGAAAATTGAATTAAACTGCCAATAATTGATAGTTATGGCAGTTATCATCGCCAATTGTCATGCCATTTCATGAAAAGTTGCGATGGTTTGTTACACCTTTGAAGATCCCTTATATATAAAGGAACCATTTGGCATGTTTTGATACATTAAATTGATATGAATTCCGGTGAAGTGTTTTCATGTTGTTTTTCATACACGTATCTAAATCCCTTGCCTTTTCGATTAAAGAATTTTACAGGTTCAGCAAAATAACTTTAATCTGAAAGTGATTCCGTACTTTAAAGGTTTTCCCGACAGACCTTAAATTATAGAACACAACATAGTATCATAAAATCTTTCTTTTAATGAGGAATCATTGCGACACTTGAGGCAAACTCCTATTGTATCTACAATTTCATGTTTCTAGTTGGTATACAAATTCTAGGTTTTGTTGTTTTTCATACATCTTTAAATTTTCCATAACATAATGCTTAGACCGTAAGAAATAGGGTATGGTTCTTTTTCCAATACCTGTGCCCGGAACCAAGCGGTAATAGCAATACCCGGTTCCATCCCATAAAAAAACAGGTTCCATACCCTAAACTGGTTATTAAAAATACAACCAATGGACAAAGCAAGCTTGAACAGACCTAGCTTGTCAACAAGTGGTGTAACTGAGCCGAGCTATTTGAGCCAGTTTGTTGACAGCTCAATCTGAACCGAGCACAAGGTTATAATATTACCCACAAGCCAAGCTCGCGCTCCCTTGAATTAAATGACTCAACCTTAGCCAGACTCCGCTTACACCTAAGACTACTAGGTGTGGAGGAGGCCCATCATCCATGATGCTCCTCCACCTCAGCTGCCATGTCAGCGTGGGGTAGGAGCATCAACAGGATGATGGTCCTAGGGGTGTGGAGAGGACCATCATCATTTAATGTTATTTCTTTTTTTTTTTTTTTTATTAAATAATATTATCATATTAATATAAAAAGTAAAGATAATATAAAAAGTAAAGATGTATTTAAATAAAAAACAAACACTTAAATAAATAAAAAAAACGTACAATAAAAATAAAAACAAACATTTAAATAAAAAAAATGTACAATTTTTAATTAAAAAAACACAAACTACGGATTATATTTTTTTGCGATGCTCTCCTTCATCTTAAGCAACACGGGACGATCTTCTTTGGGGTAGTCGTTGATGTTTGCTGTCATTATTCGCCATTCTTCTATTTGCCCATCTTCATTCTTTTGGCGAATGTTTTCCTCCACCCTCTTTTGCTTTAAGCGAAGCTTTTCTTCGACTTCGCGTTCCTTCAATTTCTTCTTCTCTGCTTGACTTTCACTAAAGGTATTTTTGAACGATGCCAATTCAGCGACCAAACCGTCCAGCATTGACCCGCCCCCACTCCCTGAAGCGGCTTGTTTTTTTGCAGCCGCTTGTTTTTTTGCTCTGTCCCTCCCTATGGGTCGTGGCTCCTCTTGAACGGGAGTATCCTCGAACTCTGGGTCTGGGTCATCGTTTATATTTATTTGACAATGACCGGTCGACCCGCCTCCCACGCTATAATCGCCCGACTCCGAAGTTTTGGTTCGTTTGGCGCTTGCAACCTCACTAGCCAAATACGCCTTCGCTAACGCTTCTTCTTCCAATTTCGTCCATGGGGTTTTTTTGGACAACCCTTCTTCTTTATCTTGACCTTGCTTTTTTTCCCCTTCTCTTTCCCCTTCGAACGTTCGACTTGTGTTTCGGGCACAACCTCCACCTCATCTTCTTCTTCATCTTCGAGTTCAAAATTGGGTTGTCGTTGTGGTTGTAGAGATGGACGGAATGGCGGAGTTTGCAAAAGTTGGGTAAAGGATTGAGGGTTATGATGCATTTGCATATGATGGAATTGGTTAAAAGTAGTGGGGCTTTGGTGCATTTGGGGATATTGGGTGAAAGGGTTGGGAGTTTGTTAGAAACCCGAAAATGTAGCCCAAGATGGATCCATTGGCATCGTGAACGGGTTTGGATTCGGGTTGTTTTGATTATGTTGTGGTGTTTGATTCGGGTTTGGTTGTTTTGGTAGGGATCCATTGCAAAATATATAAAGTATTTTTATAAAAAGTGGTGTTTGATATGTGGTGAAAAATGGTAGAGTTGTTTGGTTTAAATAGGATTTTAAAAAAGTTTTTTTTTTTTTTTATTAAACGGTAATATTTGGGCAACGGTACAATATTCAACGGTACAATTCTCGCTTTCCAAGACAAAACAAGGCCCGGCATCAACGGCAAGGGGAAGCCGGCATTGCCGCTGCCGCCCCTAGGGGCCGGTGTAGCGAGGCCCGGCAAGCGGCTACCGCCCCCTTGCCGCCCCCCATACCCATTAGTCTAACAGGATTCTATTCTAACATGATCCATATTCAACTTTAAAAGCCATGACCAAATAATACCTTTGTAAAACCTTTGTAGAAACATCAAGTCCTGAAATATTACTATGCAAAAGTGACTACATACAACCAGCATTCCCAAATCGACACGTTTTCCGAATGTGTCTTTAAACCACACCCAACTTCAACAGATTCCAGGAAAACAAAAATAACTCATATATGTGAATATTGAACCTCCAGAAACTAAATCCATAACCGAAATCTAATCTAGCGTTTAATGTGATGGGCTCCCTGATATAGCAGCATAATAACCAGCTATGAGGCAAAAAGCCAAAAATCCTCCACTCTATTCGGGAATCCAGGCACGTTTAAACTGTAAAGAGTCAAAACAGAAATCACGGTCAGCCAAAAATAAGCCTGTTAGACGAATGTTCATCCTGCCGAAAGATACAAAACAGTACCAAGAAATTCCAGGTTGTGAATCTCTAACGGGCCAAACGGGTATAATTAGAAAAGGAAAAAAAAACTGAATGGAAGCCCGTTTTGCCACCTCTATCATCAGGTAACTTTAATATTAGCAATATGCTATAGATCAATCTCGTGTTTATACCTCTCAAAACTCGGATCAAGTACCGTTTCCTGTTTTATCTCTAGAGGTCATTCAGGTTTTTGTTGAGGATTTTCAATATCTTTTATTTAAGAGTAAATTACTAAAACCGTCCCTGAGGTTTGGGCCAATATGCCTGTCCAGTCCAATCTTTTAAAAATTGCTTGAACACTCCCTGATCTTTCAGAAAATAAGTCAAAACAGTCCAACCACTTAATCCAATTAAATTTTCTCGGTTAAGTCAGGGGCATTTTCGTCCAATCAGGCATAAATTCATCTTCTTCCCCATTTCTTCTTCTCTGATCAGACCCACCATCTTCACCACCACCACCACTACCCGCCATCTCCTCCACCTTTCACCACCACCACCCTAACCCCCATATCATATTGGCAGCCTTCTCTTCCAACTCACTTTCCGATCGTTACAAATTCTTTCACCAACTCCCATTCCAAACAATTCATCTCTCTCACAAACCCAATCACCAGAGAATAATATTAATAATAGTAAATAAAATGTTAATGTTAGTCGACTGTTCCAACTGCCGGACACCACTACAGCTACCACCAGGAACCACCTCCATCCGTTGCGCCATCTGTCAAGCCATTACACGTGTCGCTGATCCACGCTCCCTCCCTCCTCCCCCTCCCTACGCCATGTCATCCATTTCAATATGATATGTACAAAAAATGCCTTAATCCAACCAAACACAATATGATATGTACAAAAAATGCCTGTTTTGACCTGTTAGCCGGTTTCTATTTTATCATAGAAATTTGCTCAGTAGGTGTAGTGTATGCCGTGTGATGTTTATATCTTTAATTTGGCATCATGACCTTGATATCTGTGTCTTTCTGCTGCAGCCCTTACAACTCTGGTGCGGCTCCTGATTACAGCCCAAGCTCATCACAATACAGGTGAGACTACCTTTTGGTTACTTTGTGGATCCTAAGAACCGCATCTCTTTTTAAAGCCAGTACAAAAAAATCATCTTGGAATTTACCCATTTCACAAATTAAGCTATATCATCACATAATATTGGTAGGCGTCAATCGCGGTTACTTTAAAAAATGTTGATATTTTAAAGGATATTTGAATCAATAAATAAGTCGATGCGGCATTTTTAGGGTGTTAATTAATAATTTGTATGTGGGTTTATTTCAGTCCTAATGCTGGGTACTCGCCAAGTGCACCTGGGTATTCTCCATCATCTACAAGCACTGATGAGGGCGACGGGTCAAAGCCGTAGAAGCGTATATCCATCCATCATTCATGACTTTAGATGAACTTTGGTGTATAAAGTGACATGATGAGACCACCACCAGACGATTGTTTTGTTTTGTTTTGGTTTGGTTTGGTTTTTTTAACAAATTGATTGATAGGGCTGGCTTGTTTTTTTAACAAATTGATTGAGGTGGTGGTGAAAGGTGGAGGAGATGGTGGGTAGTGGTGGTGGTGGTGGTGGTGGTGGTGGTGAAGATGGTGGGTAGGGAAGAAGAAATGGGGAAGAAGATAAATTTACACCTGATTGGACGAAAATGCCCCTGACTTAACCGAGAAAATTTAACTGGGTTAAGTGGTTGGACTGTTTTGACCTATTTCCTGAAAGATCAGGGAGTGTTCAAGCAATTTTTAAAAGATTGGACCGGACAGGCATATTGGCCCAAACCTCAGGGACGGTTTTGGTAATTTACTCTTTATTTAATGAAGTTAAATTATATATCAAGGATCAAATCTTTTCCAAGCAAAATTAATATGCTGATGATAACTCTAAAAATTTCCCAAATAAAAATCTAGCAAGAGAAAGAAGAATACCTAAAGAACTGGGACTGTGAAGGAAATTTTAATAGAATCATCTGATTTGTGCCGGAGAACACAGTAAGCCTGAAGCATCTGATCCGACAACAGCAAGGTCACAAACAGTACAAAGCTGGCCTTCCTGAGAAAGAACAAAGTGTGAATTGCAGTAGGGGCATAACACATCCTTCTGTCCTCTATATATAGGGACATATGTTGCCCCACAAACAACAAACGGGTTTCTAAAGTCATAATTCAACTGTGTAGAATCTTTCATGTTCCTCTCAGCAGCCTGCATAACAGAACGGGCGGTTTTGGTTTGGCTTTCTGCAGTGGGGTTGGTCTCCAAAAGCCTCCGGGCAAAGTTCGATGCCGTAATCAGATTACCAGCCTTGTAACACACAGTCATAGCATTCATCAAGGCAAGTCTCAAGTGTGGTAGCTGAAGGTTGCAGTGAGTGAAATAAGCCGCTAGTTCTTGTTGACGAACCGGGTTGTCCCTCAATTCCCTCCTTTTAAGTTCCATCTGTAAGCCCAAAACATATTCTTTCACGATAATAATCATTTCTTTAACTTCATCCACTTCTCTTCTTGACTCAACAACTATCAGTGGAATGGTATGGAGAATACTTAAAAAGAGGCGTAAAGCTTCCGTAAACTTCCCTGTGGTTGTGGCTCTGTAACCAGCCTTGAGTTTTTCTTCTAACTGGGAGAAACTGAACACGAGTGCAGGTGGAGCCCGGACATTAGGACTTGCTGACTCACTCCAACCCCTCTCGATGGCCAATGAGATCACTGGAGCTGACGAGAAAGCACGCAAATAAGAATTACTTCCCATGTGGTGATCAATGAACAATGATTTCAACGGTGTGAAATTCTTTATTCCAAGCTGGCGGCTCAGTAATCGCATGGCGGTGTCAAAGTTTCCAGCTGCTGCATGCTCAGCAGCAAGAGATGACTTCTGCACCCAAATCTGGCTCACAGGCATACCAACAGTCGGGGCCACATACGGTGCAGAGCGACTAGTGGCGGCTTTAGGGGTTTCAACATCTGGAGGAAGCTCGAGATCCTCAAGATCCCAACCTCCCTCTTCATTCTCCTCAGGCGCATCTTCATCATCCAGCACCACGCCGATATCACCATTTTGAATATTCTCCACATCCACAATATCCAACTCCTCACCCCAATCAGCATCAGCAGCATCTTCATACTCTTCGTTTCCACCTTTTCCGGCATTATCAAGACCGCCCTCAAATATCCCCTTCATGGTCCTCAACAATGGCCAGTCTCCACCACACAAGACCGGCGTTGGAGGTATCAAAAGAGAACTAGACTTACCACTGGGCAAATTAGGAATATTACCGTTAAGTTTATCAGCAAGATCTTCAACAACATCATTCAACCCATGGGTCTTAGCTGTAGCATATGCTAGTGGTAGATGGCCAGCATTAATCAAAATCTTAATTCGTTCTTGAACATCACCCAAATACAAAGCATTATGGAACTGCCCCATAACGTCGTTCTTCACCTCAGCAATTTTCATCATTTTAGACAACTTATCCAAAGTTCCTGTAATTAGATATAGAAAAGATAACCGCTCAAAGTTTTTCGTCCTCTGATACGCATATTCAACAATGCCAGAATTACCCTGACGAAGAGCCTCAACCCCTAATCTATACCAATGATCTTTCTCATCAATCTCTTTGGCAGAAGCAACAGCTATCTGGATATTTCCACTTTCAAGTGCTAAATTGAAACGGGTTCTCTCGTCTCTCACGAAATGGAGGGCAACTTCAGGGAAACCTTTTTGTTGTAAATATGCAATCATGGCTTGCCCACACAGCTCGGAGTTTCTTATCATGCTCATTACATGGTCATATCTCTTTTTCAATAAACATAACTTAAAGATGTATTCAGTTGAATCAATAACTATTGGGCGGTTTTTCCCATCACGGTCCAAACAAAAGAGTGTATTTCCAAATATCTTTGTGATGTAAACTGGATTATCAAGGGTTTTAATGATTCCACTGTCTCCGTTAGGCAAACAGTATTTAATATGGGTTAATGTTGTGTATATGAACACGCCATTATCATCCCATGAACCGCTTTTCACTCTAATTGTCTCATGAAGGGTGCACCGGTGGGCTAGTTTTTTATCAGCTATAATTATTGAATGTTTACTAAGCAAGGCAACACTCTCCATATCGCTTGACCAAACAACATACCTTACAAAAGAAGTTTGCAGGTCCCCGAGAACCAACCGTTGTTGAAGATCAAAGATGAAAACTCTATCTTCTGCCCTGCATAACAAGTTACCTGTACCAGCATAGAATATAGCATCGGCGGGAGCAGGAAGGGCACTCTTCTTCACAATCTCATTTTTTAAGTTTTTGACCAACACTTGATTGGTGCTCTTCTCAAGGACTGCAAATCTATTTCGGGCCACAAAAACCGCTGACCCACCAACACCACGTTTCGCCTCTTGAACTGTATCACCTCTAGTAATACTGTCTTTAGGGATGATGTACAGTTCATAAGATCCACCATCCACATCAGAACATATTAGTATTGCATTTTCGGTTGGGCTGTAAGAGAGGGTTCTTGGGCCCTGGTTCAAGCTGACCGAACCAGGCCTGCGGATAGGTAATATTTGAGTGTCGTTTTGAGAAGTGTACTCGTAATACCGTAGAAAGCGGTCTTTTACATAATACAATGATTCACCACTAACAGAGAAAGCAGGCCGTTCTCTTTCTAACTTGAAAACAATCATACCGTTGTCATGGCCAGCTGCCAACAGGTTCATCTCCGGATGACAACCGAGAATCCAGAATCTGTCATGCTCACGGCGGAAAGTTTGAAGGCCGGTTCTTTTTGTAGCATCCCAAACCCGTATGCTTTTATCCTCTGAATTGGATACTATAATGTCTTGTCTTGCATGGAAAAGAACACATGATACATTATTCATATGGCCTCTTAATGTCTCTACTTCCCACGCTTTTGTATCTGAAAGACAAAGTAAATTAGCTTCAGAAATAAATCCTGTGACATCTTGGTAATAATGTAAGGCACAAGAATGGATTGGAACTTCATAAAGATTTATGCAGAAAAAGTGTTGAACTTGCATGTTTGCCATGCCAGTTCCAAGAAAGAGAAGCGCCATACAAAAATAATGTTGGTTTATTTTAACATGAATACAAAAGAAGTCTAAACATGTATCTAATTTACCATTGCACCTGAAAATCCCATTTACGTAGGCAAACTGAAACTCATTATGTTCTACAAAAGTTTCTTTCGATTCTTACCTAAATCATGTTTTTTTTTTTTTTTTTTTTTTTTTTTTTTTTTTTTTTTTTTTGAGTTATGTATCTTGAACAGGATTTATTAGCATCCACATCAGCACAAAAACCATATTTGTCGATTCTTACCTAAATCATGTTGTTTCGATTTTTTTGTATTTACCAGAGTTTACAAGGAACAACTATTTACACAGAAACATTCTCTTATCAGCATTTATGTCTCTATACATCACTTCATTGTTTACTCTCCCTATTTTACATTTATACATTTAAAGCAGTCGTTCCAGAATCCAGAACAAGTTGAAGGAAGTCCTCAACGTAAAGAACATCAAATTATTGATATGGAAAACTAGTATGGTAATTCTCAATTTGGTTCAACTGTTCAAGAAAATTGACAACTATGCATAACAGATGGTAACCAGTATGGTGACTGCCGACTGGCACACCAAAGCTCCTTTAACTTATAAGGGCACCAGTGTGAAAAGATGAAGATACAAAGACGAGAGGCACCGAAGTTACCATACCTAGTTTCAAAAGAATGTGTAAACTTTCTTCTGTCGGCTAATGGACTCAAAGGGTGGATGCAGTTTAGAGAAGAGGCTTGCTGTTAGGTTAACAGTGAAGGCTTCGGGCTCATATATGAATATATGATATATGTCAACTTAGAAGAAGCACATGGAGCTGGCTACTAAGTAAAATTAGGGTCCATTTATGTTATTTTTTAACCAAGTAATTAGCCCTAGTATTTTATCTATACTAGGTCACCCACTATGACCGAACCACATTACATTGTCATGCTCGTTTATCTTTTTTTGTTTCTGCGTGATAATCGTTGGGGTGTGTGTGTTTTGCTTCCATTGTGTGTCACTTGATTCCTATCACTTGCCACCTCATAGAAATCATACATACAAACATCTGTGAGAAACAAAATTACTAGTGGGTATGACAGCCGCAGTCAATTCAAGTGATGCTAAAATGTTTTACCCATATTTTCAATAGTAACACCCTTATTGTTGATAATTTGCGATACAAACCTCTCTAATTACAATGGCTTGTAAAACATCCCTTTTTACTATTAGATTCAGCTATGGACATGCGTAAGCATTTTGGTATTTTGTAAATCCGTTAAGGTGAGCGAGAGAAGAGCAGCCTCACTAATCACTACCCTAGTAAGATACATGAGAGACAGAACATTACAACATTCTAGACAGGGCATGCTAGCGTTGAGTGAAAAAAGGAGAACATGAAAAAATCTACCAACCCTATTTAGATGATATGTAGTATAAGACGAGCGCCTGGTGCACCTTCGGATGAAGCGAGACCTAGGCACTCAAGTGAAGTGAGGCGGACTTTTTTAAAGTATGCCAACAGTTACCTATGAAGCATGTGCAGTCTTTTTGACAGGCCAAACTGCAGACTGCAGATATTACCCCTAGTCTTGTTGACAGAACATCAGGCCGCATATATTGCCCAAATTTGAGAAATAAGGAACAAGTTAACTAGTTTAACTAAAGAATACCAAGGTACAATATTGAGTAAGATCAGCCATAACCATAAATCCATAATTGTTAAAATTAAAGCACACATTGCAAATTACCATGGACTTCTTCTTTTTAACAGCAAACATAGCAAGGTTTATCATAAGGGACATATTGCATGACCAACAAAAGATTAGATAATGAAACGCATACCATTCATTCGCCAGATCTTCACTTGGCGATCGTCAGCTCCTGAAACAATAAGAGGAAGAGTGGGATGAAATGATGCCCAATTGACTCCTCGATCATGGCCCTCTAGTACATACTTCACAACAGCATCTACCCCTCCAAAGAAATCTGCATTCATCTGACTCAACCTAAGGATATCATCAGCAGGGGAAGCTGTTTTCTTCTTCAGGGCACCAATATCCCAAACTCGAACAGTCTGATCTAATGATGCTGATACCACTAGGTCCTCCTTTGGATGGAACAATGCACACATCACATAATGGTTGTGTCCAGTCAAAACAGATATACACGTACGAGACTGCCAATTCCATATCCGGATAGTTTGGTCATCACTAGCACTAACAATCCAGGGATTCTCATGGTGAAACTGAACTGTCCGTATATAATCAAGGTGGCCAAGCAGCGTAAACAGACACCTATGGAGCTTGTAATTCCATACTTTGATCTTGTAATCATCTCCTGCATGTACAGTTACACATTGAAAATGAAAACAACAACAATCGTACATTCGTACCCAGTAAATCCCACAAATAGCAAAGCTATTAGTAGGGTCTAGGGAGGGGAGGGTGGGATGTATCAGATATAATATGATAAAATAACATAAACAGAGGGAGACAATCACATACAAAGTTCACCTAAAGTGTAGGAGATACTAAGCCCCTAATACAAGTCTCAGACACATATGCACCATCCCCTAAAAGTCATTGACCATAATCCTACATCTCCATAAACTCCTGCAATCCTACCATAGACATTAAAAATGGGAAGCATTCCTAAATATTCTTTACACGGTTGGGCACTCTATATGCATACAAAATACATAACAAAACAACTCCAACTTTCCAAAACTAGCTTAATTCCAGCTATAAACAACACTTTCTCATATCATATGCATTGCATCAAACCCTTCCAGATCCAAATCATCCCAATAACACAAACTTAAAAGCACTAACGTAGCGTTCTTCTCGTGGAATGTAATGGAATTGAAAATGGAATTTTCGCAGGAACTAGAATTTGGTTTGGAATGTACTAATGTAGGTGTGTTCGTTTAGAACGGAATGTAATCTGTATGGAATTGGAATGTAGATTACCTTCCATATGTTGTTCAATTCCAATTCCATCCGGATTCCATTCCATTTCATGAAACGAACGCTGCCTAATTCGTACGAATCAGATACCTAAATCTAATAAATCATCTAAAATTAACCAGTGTTCTAAAAATGGGGACTAGTCGG
This sequence comes from Ambrosia trifida, assembly GCA_028751855.1. Classification (NCBI taxonomy): domain Eukaryota; kingdom Viridiplantae; phylum Streptophyta; class Magnoliopsida; order Asterales; family Asteraceae; genus Ambrosia; species Ambrosia trifida. The sequence goes on along the minus strand of CM054129.1, from coordinate 26,901,758 downwards.
TGATTAATTGCTAGCAGGTCTATCACTAAGTAATCTTTTTCCATTAATCCATCCATAGTCATCCCTAATCAACTCTAATCAGCCCTAGTCCCACTATTCCGGCCAAAACCTGTAAATTCAGGCCAATTTCCAAGCAAACTACGTAGATTCTAGTGATTAATCATGTATACTTAAAAACGTGTGTGTGTATGAGTGTGTGTGTGTGTGTGTATAATCCGAATCCGATTAATGACAGCGAATTAAAAAGCAACAAACGAACCTCCGGAAACGAAAAGAGGTTGGGAGTGATGAAAATGGACGCCACGAACGGGGCCATCATGTTCATCAAACCGATCAATGAGAGTGCCCATACGATAGTCCCAAAGCTGGATAACACCACTGTGAAGACTGGCTAATATCCATGGCCTCTTACTGTGGAAACTTAGGCCTTTCACTCTGTTACTCTTTGTCTCAAACTTCGTCAACATCTTCGATTATTATTATTATTATTATTATTTTTAATTATTAATATATGAATGAATAAATGTTAGGTTAGATCTGAAGATGAGATGATTTAAAATGGAGAAATGGATTGATGGAGAGTTTAGATCTATCTGAGAAGAAGATGAGTTGTTTGTGTAAAAACTTTATTTTGGTGTACTACAAATGTAAATTACTGTTATGAGTCAAGTCAACTTCATACGATGAAAACGTGACGATTACTTATTTTGTATGAGGGTGCGTGGCACCACCGTTAGCAAACGATGTTGGTGCCCTCTATCACTATCCCGAGTGATACGGGTAGTGGTTTGCTGCTAGGTTTCACAAGTGTTTTATCACGTTGCTGGTACCTCTCTACTGGAGAGGGGGTTTTTGCTTTTTTATGAGGTGGGTGGCTTAGAATAGTGTTGCCTAAGGTCAACTCACACATCAGGTACATCCATAGGCAAATAGTTACTAATGCTTGTGAATTGTAATTGCATACAGTGCTAAACCGGTTTGTCACCAATTTTAGAGTAAACCCGTTGCACGCAACCAGTAAAATCCCTAGTTGGCGCATGATATTTTGTCAAAAATGACAACAATCGACGATCTTCCCTAGAGAAAGTCATCAGGATATCGCTAGAACACTGTTCTTCGATTGTAATTTATTGCAAAAAGAAAATAAATTGTTGGATAAATATACGTGTGATAGTAGTGTATTGATTATGAGAAATATTTAAGGTGGGTGTATGCGTTTTCCGCGTCCTAGAACTCTCTCCTCCGTATTAACGCCACATTAGACTTTCCTATCCCTTTCATCTTTCAAAATTATATTGTACAATATAATGCAAGCGGCTATATTTTGATGTCTTTTGACCGTTGGTGTCGAGGAACGCTAGAACATGTCACAGTGCGAGGGAAACTTTCCAGCTCGGAACAAAAAAGGGGCGGTTTTCTCACCTCTGCCACATCATCCCGATACCCTTTCTGCATGCATACAGTATACACTTAACCCTATTGTGTGAATTCAACAAGGATAGCAATGAAAGTACTACTCGAGAATCAAACAAACTAGAGCAAGATTAACATGATCGTTATGAGGCTAGCCCACTTTGTTGAAAGATAAATATCATTTATCTCTTACAATTCAATATCATTTCACTATATTTGTTCTTAGCATCTTTGTTGTTCTTATAATCTTTTTATTTTTGTTTTTCACATATTAGGCTGAGCTATTGTTGTTTTTGGTTTGCTGATTAGGCTTAGGAGTTTGATGTGCTGATTAGGCTTAAGAAAACCTTTATTGATGGGTTAGCTTGCACGCCGTAGACTTGGTGATTGGCTTGCATCTTTGCAGACGTCTGCATTGGTCTCATGTGTATATAAGTTCTCATCTGATATGTTTTGTGTGTGATCAGTCATTCTATAATTAGGGATTCTCTCTCTTTCACAGATCACATATCTAGTGTTCTGGTTTTGTCTCATCATTGAAATATTGTGGAATAGATCGTTGTGAGTAGTAGGTGAACGGTTCATTGCATTAATGATTTGTGTAGGTTGAGAGAGTTTTGTATATTTATGGTTTGTTGATTGTCACTTCTTTCAGTCAGATTAATAAATTAGTTGTTATGTTCTTGATTCTCATGTTTTGAATAATTTGTGTAAAATAAAGTAAAAGTAACATTTGGCATTAGAATAATAATAATAATAATTTATTAAAAATACAAGTAATCAATTTTAAATTTCTTATTTAAGTTGTCGTTGAAGATGGCGGTCTTTTTTCAAACTAAATTCTTTCATTATTGGTTCTCCTTTGCTTTCGTTCCTTCATCTTCAACAACCACAAATATCTTCTTCCATTCTTGCATCTCTCTCTAGCAATTCATGTCAATTGACTCTATTTTTCTTTTATTTTAATAATATTACATCGTATTTTAGCATAATTTGCTCCAACCTCGTTGTTCTATCAAGGTAATTTATTTCCTTTCAGTTTCATCATATTATTCCATTACCTAAACGAAACTTGATTTTAATTCCTGTTTGAATTCATGATTCCGAAATTAACGTTTTTTAATGAAATTATGGTATGGATTTCAAACATTTTCAATGTATTATGGTTTTTAAATTGTTATCATGTGAATGGATCTTGAGGTTTATCATATTCATGATTGTGAGTTTAATTTCATTTGATCATATAAAAAGAATGGATTCCGATATTGACACGCGTAAGGTAAGGTTGCTTAACGCGCAAACCAAGCTAACTTCAGCTTAGGCTCAAGCTCAACATTAAATGAGCTAGCTTGGTTCGGCAAGTTTATTTTTAACGAGTTGTAAATTAGCTCAATGCAGCTCGTTTAAATGAAAACTAACATTTAAAATTTACTTTAATATTTAAGTAATCAAGAATATTAAAACTAATATTATGGCCTTATTGTGGTCTCTAGTGAGGTCATGAACCATTTTATGTGGGCCCCAACTCGGCTCTTCTCTAACTTATAAACATTAAAATTTTAGCTTTACTAATAAAACCTAGTGAACTTAGCTTGGCTCGTCGTTTGGCTCGAGCTCAGCTTGTTTACAAACCAAGCCACCTAAGCTTGTTTATAAAGGAAGCTATTTCGAGCGAGATATGATCTACAAGCCTTTTAAACAACCTGCCAACTCAACTTATGGGTTATACGAGAAAATAAAGGTCTTTGTAGATCAAATGTGTTAAAATCGGTGCTTTCAGGTCAAACACTAGGAACCAAACAATATATGTTAGTGATTTAGTCCATTCCAACATAGGTGGTAATCGTTTTGACAGGTTTCAAGTTGTGGGTTTGAACTCAAACACGACTCATACATTTATTCATCTAAAATAAATCAGTACTAACTCGGGCTTACTTAAATTTATGGCATTCAAACACAAAACATGTAACCCGTTTTTCTAAATGAGTCAAACGGGTTGACTGGTTGTCAACGAGGTTTAATCAAGTTGTAAACAGACTAGGAGGTTGTAATATATTGGTTAAACGGGTTAGCGTGTTAAAATATTATTCTTTGTTCTGCCACAAACTAGTGTTAATCAAGAGATTATTTGCAGGTATAGATAAAAATCAAGGCTTTTGAGTTTTCTTCCCTCTCTATCCTAGTGAAGAGAGGGACACTATAGCATATGACTTTCAAAACCTTCTAGGACTCCATAACAAAATACAACAATGTCGATAAGTGGAGACGATATGAAGCCTGGTGATGGGCAAGAAGAGAAGATATTCGTGACGGTGAGGGTGAGGCCTTTGAACGCGAAGGAAATCGCGAAGAATGATTCCTCTTATTGGGAATGTGTTAGCAACCACACCATGATATACAAGAATGTTAAGGCCTTAACAGAGCGATCAATGTACCCAAATGCCTACACATTTGGTAAGAACTAAGAAGTATATACGTCTCGTTGTGGAACTGGCTGAACTGTCCAAACCGAAACAAGTCAACTGCTTCAGTTGGATTAAAATTATACAATTCAGTTTTACCAACTCAACAGTTGGGTCAATAGTTTGGAACTTGAACCGACCGTATAAACCAAACCAGCCGTTTAACCTTATTTATATCGTTTTTGGGATATGCAGTTATGTATATGAATTATATCTACGAGTCATCGTTGTCATTTTGGAAATTTTAATACAAACTAACAATTTTGAAAAAAGATCAGTTTAAAGCACCAAACTGTTAACCGGCTGGTTTAGTTTGTCGTTTCCTGACACTATAGTTAGCGGACCGGTCTATAGTTTTTGGCAAAGCCAACTAAACCAGACTGTGAACACTACTACCCCATGACTGTGCGCGAGAGCTGGTATCTATGCAATAACACATTGAACATCAGACTAATTAAGCGTATACATGTTTTTTGGTATCTATGTTTTACTTATAACGTCCTTCGCTATGGTGGTTGTTTTGGAACCAGATCGAGTATACGGGCAAGACAGTACAACAAGAGAAGTGTACGAGGATGGAGTCAAAAGAATCGCTCTTTCAGTCCTCAATGGTTTTAACTGTGAGTATTATAAATATTAGAATGTTGGGTTGTGATATAAAACCATATCATCTGTCATGTTGCAAATAAAATTATTTCTTCAGCTAGTGTGTTCGCATATGGGCAGACAAGCAGTGGGAAGACATACACCATGACTGGCATCACTCAGTATGCAATTTCAGACATATTTGACTACATAAGCAAGGTAATCACGTCTGCAGACACGAACCTAGCATGAAACTTGCAGTTTATGTTTAATCTAAACAGGTTTGGACGAGTTTCTAGTCGAATCTGTGAACGGGTTTAGTGGAACGGGTTGTGTTTAGGTCTACATAGTGGGCCCGCGGGCGGACCTCGTTATATTTATAACATTGAAAAAATGTGTTATTAGACATAACTTGAACTGCGTATGCATTTTATGTCAAAGTCATGTTAATGTCAAGCTGTCAGCCCGCTGACACTTGAGTCATGTAATATCCTGGTTCATGTGTCTAACATGATTTTTAGGTTCGTGCCAGGTTTAACCTGTCAACCCATTAACACGGCCTATTTAACCTTTTGTGTGTGTGTGTGTGTTTCAGCAAGATGATAGGGAATTCATGTTGAAATTTTCCGCCATTGAAATATACAATGAATGCGTTAGAGACCTTCTTAGCGCAGATGCTACTCCGCTTAGACTCCTTGATGATCCAGAGGCGAGTATTATCTTATTAATCATGAATGACCCCCATTAATTAAACTCACAATTTTAAAGTTAATCCAGTGGTTCTTTTATGTCATCAGAAAGGAACAGTTGTAGATAAACTCACAGAAATCAATTTGGAGGACTGGACCCATCTAATGGAGCTCCTTGCCGTCTGCGAAGGTGAAATTTTTTAACGAGTCGGTCGGGTCGGGCCGGGCTGACTCGCTAAATTGTTCTGTTGATTTTTACCGTTTAAAATACATTTTGGGCGACTTTTAACATTTGCCTGCCACAAGAAGTTTTTTAAATATTTGACCCATTTGAGTTTATATATAAGCCAAACCCACCGACCCGTTCACTCATAACGGCTCGACAAATTTACCTATAAACGGGTCGACCCATTTACCCATAATGGGCCGACCTGTTTACCCATAACGGGTCGTAATTGTATACTGATAATTTATTTGGAATTACCTATATAGCTCAAAGAAAAATTGGGGAAACATCAATGAATGAAATGAGCTCGAGGTCTCATCAGATTATTCGACTGGTATACTTTTCGCTACCTAAACACTTATCAGCATGAACAAACTTAAAGGTTCTTAGATCATCATATGATTCATTGATATACTTTTCAGACAGTTGAAAGTTCTCCCAGTGAATTCTCAGGGATTGACAGTGCAAGCATTCTTGCAGCCACAGTGGTAATACAGATGCTTGCTATAAATATTTAGTTTTAATTTTAAGGTTCTTTTTTAAATAGATTTTTGAAGTTAAAATGAAAAATACAAAAGAATGTTTTTTTTTCCGTAGAACTTTATCGATCTAGCAGGAAGTGAACGTGCTTCACAAAGCTTGGGTAAACGGCAGAAAGAAGGCGGTCACATAAACCGCAGTTTGCTAACACTAGGAACAGTTATCCGCAAGTTAAGGTTTGTACTTCTATCGGTTCCTTGTAGGTTCGCAATTTAGAACACTCCATGCACTAGAACCAAGATATAAACAAGTAAATGAGATATAGGTAGAAGACAGAGGCCTGTGCGTTTTTCAAAAGCACTCGCACTGCTCCTGGCTTGGTTTTGACTAAAAGAATGATGATGTTCTATCGCTACAACAATGTGGAAAAAAATGAAGTGCGAGAGTCTGATGTGCACCTCGGGGTCTTAAGGCAGCGCCTCATGTACAAAATTAGGGCTGTAGAAGACTAATATCTAAAAACAACCAAAGGGATGAAAAAAGGTTTGGTTGATATGTATAACAGATGATAAATAAGTAGCGTCTTCTTGTAAATAAAGATTATTAGGTTGTAGATAGAGTCAAATTTGGTCAAAATTAGGGTTTGTATAAGACTTAACATGTTAAAACAGATGAGAAAAAGCTTAATATATTGTACATAGAGCAACAAACGTATGTGATGTGCGCACCTCGCCTTTTGGGAACTAAAACCAGCGCTTTTTAAACCAAGATTAAAACAAATATGGTTTGGCAAGTGTAGTGAACATATAACATTGTGTGGATGCAGCAAAGAGCCAAATGGTCATATACCATACAGAGACTCAAAGCTAACAAGAATATTACAGAACTCTCTGGGAGGAAATGCAAAAACAGCCATAGTATGCACATTGAGCCCTGCACATGCTCATCTTGAGCAGTCAAGAAACACACTTTTGTTTGCTGTTTGTGCCAAGGAGGTCAGGACAAGCGCCCAGATTAATGTAGTCATGTCCGAAAAAGCACTAGTGAAGCAGTTGCAACAAGAAATGGTTCGACTGGAGAACGAGTTGAAAAACATATCTGGCCCAACAAATGATTCTGAGGCTATTATCAAACAAAAGGAACTTCAAATACTAAAGGTCAGTAATCTTGTTGGGTTGACCCGAAACACTATTCCGTGTCCTAGTCTCCTAGACGGTTAAACAGTTAGATTGCTTAACTGTTGTTCTAACTGTCAAATAAATCGACACATTTCTTTTACTGTCTGCCAGATGGAACAAGAAATAAAAGAGTTGACCAGGGAACGTGATCTTGCTCGATCTCGGCTTGATGAAATATTACGAGCAGCTGGAGTCGACCAAAATTCGCTGCCATGGGTATGTGTATTTTTTTCCTTGTTAAGCGAATAACCGTAAATTTTTTAAGGTGGTAAAATGGTCGGGTCGATAAATAATAAAACGGGTAAGGTTTTGGTAAGATACAAAATAATGTGCAAATAAACATATTTGTCTAAAAAAATGGTTTTTTATTAAATAATTAGTATGTACAACAAGAAATGAAAAATCATATTATTTTAAAAATCTGCTTATTAAATTTAAATGATTTAGAATATCCATATACACACACACACCGCATATTGACACGCTCTCTAGTAAGATGGTTCTAATCAATGTTTTCATGACCAGACCAGACCGGTCATCGAATATGACGTCTTGCATAGGGCGTGTCAGACCATTTTCAAACCTAGGAGACATCATAAGTATTCTAGAAACTAAAAATATGTAATAATTCAAAAACAAAACATGAAACTACTTTAGTTTTTGTGTAGATTCACAGTTTTAATAAATTATGAAGCCTGAGTAAATAAAACATAGAGCCTCAAGTAACAAATGAGATTTTGGGATTTTTGAAATCCAAGAGCCAATCTGGTTTGTTGGTTCAACCTAGGGATGAGCTCGGGACGGTATCGGTACCAACCGATACCGATCCCGAAAATACCGATCCCGAAAACTCCCAAAACCCAATACCGAAAACATATGGTACGGTACGGTGTCGGTACGGTACCGGTATGGTATCGGTATTTTAGCTTAAAATACCAATCCCGTACCGATACCGAAAACCTCTAAATGTAGGTACCGATACCGAACACCCTCGGTTCGGTACGGGATCGGTATTCGGCGCTATGTGCTCATCCCTAGTTCAACCTGCCCGACCCATAACCGACCTGTTCAAATGGAAAAGGTTCAAAAGTACTCAACTGAATCGGTTACATAGCCGGTTCCCGCTCCAACAAACGGGTCCAGTTCTCAGAAAAATGGCTCTAAGAAGCAACACAACTGTATGTAATCATATCTTTGATTTTCTTATTGTCATGTAGACCGATTCTTGTTCATGGGACGGAGGTTCTGCATCTGGGCACTTAAGTGGCAGTTCATTTGACGGGCGTTCCACATCAGACGCATCTGATTTGCCAGTCAACGTCAAAGTCAATGCTCCTCTTCCCCCAACTGCTTTAGTCAACACTTATAGTTTTCCAAAGAACCATAAACTACATAATCCAAACGAAGACCATTATGTTTTTGATAATATCACCCCACGTGAGTTTATGAACCAATATTTCGGACCAGACCCGACCCAGGAATGGGACAAGACTTCCGAAAAAGCTAGGGAAAGGACAGATTCGATAGATAGTTGCAACGAAGTAGAAGCATGTATTGAGAAAGATGAAGCAGAAGATATTGTTGATGATACCCATGATGAAAACCAAATCGAGGGCGATTTTGGAAATTCACATGCAGACCAATCTACTCGTTCAGCTCATGAAGATTTTTTGGAAACAAAAGCTCCAAGTTTAACAAGAAGCACGAGTTGCTCGGCTGTTATTGAAGGCGATGTATTATCGTCTCCTGTATCTGAAAAGAATGTGTTGGTTGAATCCAAATCAGAGTCGGATATTAACAGCTTATGTCGGCAAGATTCTCAGAGGTCGACCACAGGTGTTGAAGAGAAAGAAATGCAGCATACTGATGGGGATATTTTCGTCTCTTCTCCATCATCGAACACACAGGAAAAGGTCATGGTAAGAATGTTGAATATTGATTTTCATCAAAATGCTTATACAGGGTCTGGTTTGGTAGATCTGAACCACTTTGTGTACAATTTTTGTTATGTATACATGTACAGTAAGAAACTATTTTAGGCAACTTTCGACCCATTCGACTCTCTATACAACTTATTGTTTTCATGTCAGGTGAAAACTACACCTGAAACCATTGAATCAAGAGATGAATTGGAGGGTTTCAATTCTAAGAAAGATTGGTGTTTATTGTTTGAGGAGCAAAGAAAGAAGATAACTAAACTCTGGAACGAATGCAGCATACCATTGCTTCACAGGACCTACTTTTTCTTGCTTATCAAAGGCGATCCATCAGACTCCGTGTACATTGAAGTCGAGCTTAGACGTCTATCATTCCTCAAAAAAACTCTAGATCGAGTTGCAAGGTCGTACTTCATTTCTCTAATTATAACAACCATAAATAGGGATGTTAACGAGCCACGCCGCTCGGGCTTTCTTAAATTAAACAAGCCCCTAACCATGAACAAACTTTGCAAAAAAAAAAAATTACAACTTTTGTATCCACTTCTCTTCAAATGGCTAACCATCTCGTTCCCTGATGATATTAACAGTGCACGGGCACTGAATCTCGAGAGGGCGATGTTAAGCCGGAAGCTTTTGAAGAAATTCACTTCAACTGAAAGACAAGCGATGTTCGCAAAGTGGGGCATTGATTTGGAATCCCGAAACAGGAGGTTCCAATTGTCTCAATTATTATGGACAAAAACAGATGACATTGAGCATGTTAGGGACAGTGCCGAGATTGTTGCAAAGCTCGTTGGGCTCATCGAACCAGACAAAACTCCGAAGGAGTTGTTTGGATTGACCGTTTCTACGAAACAAGAATCACAGAGCCTTCTCTCTACCTGGAAAAACAACCTCTCCTTGCTAAGATATTAAACTGGTGTTTAGGTTTTGATAGCAAGGTGAATGAGCATGGGTATGGTAACCTAAACCCAAACGTTTAGATGGGTATAGAGGAATCCCAATTCTGCGGGTATCAACCTCGTTTCATCAAACTCATACCCTTGAACCAAAAGTACCCAAACACAGTCTAAAGTCAAGTAACCTTAATTCTTTAGAACAAAAACAAAATCATCTAGCTATATTTCACATGTATCCATTTTATTACATTTAAAACCGTTATGTAATCATATGAGTGTACAAGCATTACCTAGCCAGTTAATATATTTTAGAAAAAAAAAATATCCATTACCAAACGGATCAAAACTACATCATATTTGTACTTTCTAATTGAACTCAACGGAATAAAAATAGTAATTCAACATGTTAATTCTCCACGCTCCAGATTTACAAGTACGTTTGGATTTGCGTTTTGAAATTGATTATCTGATATTGAATATGTTCTTGCTGTTTGAAGTTTATCTAAAACTAAAATACTAAACATTTGACTCCTAAATCATAACAATCTATTATAAAATATATTTATCCAAATATCAAAAAGTTGGTTATTGCTCTTATAATCTGAATAATAGTTTTCCAAAATGCAAATCCAAACGCCCATTATCTACTTAAAAAAACTCGTATTTTGTATGAGCAGCACCAAACACGCTCGTGATCGATATGGTGGAGAAACATATCATTCAACTGCTGAGTAATCTAATAACAGTTAAATACAGAAAAGGAGAGAGAATTACATCTGTTATGATTTGAGGACAGCCCCCTTTGTGATTTTCCATGATGACTTGGCACATGACAACTCATAACGTGTAGTGTAAGTTAAATTGTAAGAGTCATTGTTTTCTGGGTGGGTTAAATCAATCAACTTAGCAGACTCTTCAAGAGTTGCTTCCACAACAGCTAGGCGGCCATCGAGTGAGACGGTAACACTGTCAATGGTGATGTTCAAAAGAGTATACTCCCAAAACCAGCCACGTTGAGCAATTTCGGTTGCCCGTTGAAGCCAGATCTTATGCATTTCACCATCTAATACCTGGCATATTTCTAAGTGTCAATTAGAGTTGTGAATTTTGACCCATACACTAATGGTCTAACTTAGGTGTTTTTCATCTCAAAAGAATAATAAAAAAAACAGAGGAAGAGAGGGAGTCAAAGTTTAGAGTGCACGGCCTTCTAAATCGTTTTAATTTAAAGATTAATATGAGAACTGTAGTAATATTGATTTTGTTATCATAATTAACACACACATTATTTACAGAAATACAAAATGTAAGTATTGGTAGACCAACCCAACCCGGTTACAAAAAATAGGGAATTGCCATAAAGGTGTTGGTGGATAAACCCAACTACACAAGACCTGTTTCGATCGACCCTCACTAAAATTGACCATGTTTCAACCCAAACTGGTAAATAGCCCATACTGCTACCTCTAGAGTTGAGCATGAGATAAGCGATAACACCGTAACAACCAAGAAAGTAAAAACTTAAATAACCTATTTGTCCATGAACATGATTACAAATGAATTGATGATAATGATTAAAGTCAACAAGGTCTCTAATTTTTCTTTATTAGATGGTAGTTACGCCGTTACGGTAATAAGATGGATGATATACAATCAAAACAATTCCCTTAAACTGTGTACCAAGTCAAATGATGCAACATCATAGGCCAAATGGGGTATGACTTATGAGTTTCCTGAACTTCCTATTTTTATTTAACTATTTAAGTCTTCTATTCTGATCAACTACTTGGATAAAAGACTTTACCTCTGATAGTTTTGAGTGGCAATGATCAGGTCCAAGGGCTTGAGACTTAATGCTCTGCCACTTACGAACTAGACCTTCGGCTAATCTCGCATCCATTTTAGGAATTTCTTCTACATCTTCAACCATAGAATCCCCTACAAGGAAGAATGAGGTATTGTTAACAAATTGATTAATATAAAGTTCAATGTTCCAATTCTTTTTATCAGTACTGGCAATTGCAACCTATTGACAGAGCAATGGGTCGATTTGGGTTGTGTTTTACATAAGACTGGTCACTACAAAATAAAATTATAAAAAAAAACCTAGCTAAATGGGAAATTGAGTCAAAAGTTACCCAAAGCATATTTTTAATGCACACAATTAACTACCTATATTATTTTATTATAAGACTTTGATTATTAAATAATAAACGCATTAATTATTTACAAACTTTTTGATAATGGCCAAAGAGTTGTTGGGCCAAGATGACCCCCCTGGTTTTGGCCGTGTTAAGAATGAATCGTTTTAGCTTGAACCTGTTTTGACCCATTACCCAGTCCAACCACAGCCCGCCTATCTTGCCAACTCTACCTTTTGTGGATAAATTTAGATACACAATGGCTTATCCAGATACAATATCAACCAAAAAGGTAACACTAATTTATTAGAACCACTATATGTGTTTGAATTACACTATGTAATGTCATTTTAGATCATACCCACATTAATGGCGTCTGAAGCCAGAGCTGAACCAACTTCGTTATGAGCGGTAGTACTGGTAGAGCCTCTTTTGAATGGTAAAAATTTCAAGCCAGCCAAAGTCATTAATCCAACCACCACACCAGCACACATGATCTTCACAGCCGCATCTTTTATCTGATAAGTAATTATTTCTTGTTCTTGATTCATGTTCAAGTTATTTTCCTCAGAAAGTATATCATCAGTCTCAGCCACAAAAGAATCATCAAACTCACTGTTATTCTGGCGTTTAACACTCTCTGCTTTCTGACCAAGAGGAAAAACCTTCTGTAATGCCTGAAGTGCCCCTACCTTAACACTATCGAGAACTGCGGTAGCTTCAGCACCAATTTTAGCAATAGCAGCGGCTGCAGCCAAAGGTGAACCACTAACTCCTTCTAGCCTTTCTAAATATCCCAATACAATAGGATCATCATAATAGTCACCAAGCTTAAACTGGACATCTGTTGTATCTCGAAACCTGGGAAACACAACCTCAATGAGCCATGTTTCCAACAACTTACAAAGACCCGGAAGGAGATCGTTGTCGGGATCATTTCTAGAATTTTCCATAACAAAAGCAGCAATAGATGGTTCCCTGTATGGTGAGTTTTCGTTGTTTAAACCCAACCATGAACGACATTCGTCAACCTCACCTACAAGAAGTGAACAGAGACCCCTTTCTAATGCAAAGTCAGCCTCATGGTTTTCTCTCACATTGTACATTGAGGCTGAATTGCCTAAGGCTGTTACTTTAATTTGTTGAAGTTGTTGAAACAAATTGTCGGCTTCTTTAATAAGACGAGGCTTTTTACCCATGAAAGCTTGAGCAACAAATGCCAAAGCAACTCCATAAACTTCAAAACTTTCAGCTGGTATGTTATGTGGTGTGGCAGTAAAGAGTTCAACCTTAAAAATATAATGGTAGAAACAAAATCAGGAACAGAATTAGAAGAATGAGAGACAATCATGTGTAGAGGTGGTATAATGGGTGGGTAAGCAAGCAGGTTGGGTGACATGTCAAAAGTCAAAAAAAAAAAAAAAAAAGAGAGAGAGAATTTGTTTGATACGAGTACACACTCTGTCAAACATTTTTACACCATTTACAAAAATAACTGGTGGGTCAAACATGGTAACAAAATTTAACTTTTTGATCAATGATTTCAGAGGTTTTCAGCATTAAAAATACATTACAGTTGACGTTTAACCTGACGGTTTGACATAAACATAACCCTGGAATTTGCTACCTCTAACAATGTGGAAAATATAGTCAAAACTGCACGGATGTCATTAAAAAATCAAATTGCTTACCTGCTCCGCTGCTGTCATCCGTAAGAAGGCCTCGTTCATGAAATCTTCACGTGTAAACCCGCCAGCAATAGCAGCCGCACCACCGCCTCCAACGGCCCACAAAATATTGCGCACACCTTGAAGACCCTCAGTCCTTCTTGATTGGTACTCATCATCAAGAGGTAAAGCCAAAAGCTCCAGCACATAACGTGGGTTTATCTCTTCTAAAGTTTCATCAATTTGTGCTTGCAAATCTGGTGCTAGGCTGCTTGCACCTTCTTCCTGAATGGGAACATTGACAATATAAAAACAGGTCATTATTGCGCACAGCATTAATCATGTGACTTCAAGAATCCAAACAACTTTAATCTTTGCCTTTTAATTTGGATACTAAAAAGTAAAAACAACATTCAAGATTTCACCACAAGTCTTACCTGCAATAACTTAAGCGCCCTCTCTAGAAATTCACAGCCCTTAATATAATCAGGAGGAGACGTCGCCATAGTGTCCCGTGAAATCTCAATATAGGCCAATGCCATAGCCAAAACAACATCTTGCTTGAATGATTTGGGTAGTCTGTCTTTCAGCAAATTCTCACCAATTTGAAGCACCAGTTCATCCTCTCCAGCTTCTTGCAACACACACAAGGCTCCAGGAACCTTATAAATTGTAGTAACAATAATCAGTGGTTTGTTGGTAAGTTAAATCATAGTCTTCCTCTTCAGTTGCTTTCCACTAAATGTTTCTAGGATTGTAAACAGGCCGAGCCCAACCAGATTAGACTCGGGCTAAGCTAGTTTATCTTAACAAGCTGAAATGTTAAGCTCGAGCTTGTAACAGATTATTTATTTTTAAAATAAATTTAATTTTATAATTTTACACATGTTGATATATACAAAAACAAATATATATATTAACATCCACATAATGCAAATTTTATAAACTACACAATTTACGATTTATATATATAAAACTTGGGCTATAATTTATATATTATAATTTTGGCTTTAATTTAAACAAGCCAATGAGCAAGCTAAAGGAGCCTAAAGAGCAAGCCAGCTAGGGAGCTAAAGGAGCCTAAAGAGCAAGCCAGCTAGGGAGCTAAAGGAGCCTAAAGAGCAAGCCAGCTAGGGAGCTAAAAGGATCCTAACGAGCCAGCTAAACAAACCTAAAAATCCGAGCTAACCTGGACTCGAGCTCGGCCAGTTTACAACAAGCCAGCTCATCTCATTTGCCACAAGATTTTGGAACATCCATAATTGATTCTAGCAGTGTTGTAAAAGGCGGGCTAGGCGGTCGCCTAGGTGCCGCCTAGTCCCTACTCCCTAGTCGGCCTTCTATATCGGAATAAGGGGCTAGTCAAAGTTCTGGGCGTTTTGGCCATTAGGCAGGGCAAGGCGATCCTAGGCGGCGGTTTTTTTTTTTAATTTCTAAGTATTTCTTAGCATTATGTGTATATATCTAAGTATTTCTAAGTATTATGTGTATATATCTTTAACATATTTCCAAAAAACACCTAAATTTGTGTGTGTGTGTGTGTGTTTGTATAATACGTATAAAAATACCAAAACGCCTAATTCCGCCTAGTCCCGACTAGTCCCTAGGATGGACCTCACTACGCCTTTTGCAACATTGGATTCTAGTGTAATTGTAACTGTAATTCATATATAATTGTGAACAAAAATATCTAGCATTACAATTCCAGATACATTAAATTTCATTTCACAAGTAGCACCGAGGTAACCTGAGCTCGGACTCAACCCGTTCACAAACCAATCCAGCTCGACTCATTTGCCACGAGCTTTTGGAACAAACAGCCCTAATTGTTTCCACTTTCTAGTGTAATAGTAATTCATAATATAATTCCATACAAAATTTAAATTCCATTCCACATTCAGCACCAAACCAATAACAATAACAATAATAATAATAATAATAATAATAATAATAATAATAATAATAATAATAATAATAATAATAATAATAATAATAATAAAAGATGAGAAGATTACATTATCCCAAGGAACATCAGTAACAAGCGTACTAAGCTCATCATCAGCAAGTCCAATATTATACTCACGTCTGGTACTCAAATCCGCTAGGGTTTCACAAGCAGCCTGAAGAATAAACCTCCTACTAACCAACGCATCGTCACTATACCCATACTGAGGCGGTTTCAAAACCCTAGCATCATAACATCGCCTAATCCCGTCGCCTAAAAAATGCGGCTCTGCTCCCAACACTCTGTAGAAGTCAATAGGCATGGAAACGTAACGGTTGGGTGTGGATAATGGTGGCGGATAGGGTGGAGTTGTGGTGGCGGTGGTGGTGGTGGTTAGGTCTGTGGTAGGGAGGAATTGGAAGTCGGAGAAGAGACGGTTGGCCCATTTGCTGGCGGAGAAGGTGGTGGAGATAGGGGTGTTATTGACGGCGTTGGGTTTTGAAGGTTTTTTAACGGTGGTGGTTGATGGTGGGAATGTGGTGGTGGTTCGAAGGTGGGTTAGAGAGTTCATCGGAGAGTACATTTTCTTCTCAGTGATGATAGTAGTGAAAGATTTTTATGTTAAAAAGTTTCATTTTACACCCTTCATTTTTTTAACGACAAATAACTTTTAACTAATGGAAAAATTAATTTATTCGTTGCAACAAAATTAAAAATTGATAGCTAGCAAGACGATATATACATTATACCTTATACCATTTGCTCACCTAAAACATTAACGTACAGAACGCTTCGCTTTAATAAAATGTATAACTAGCAAAACTAGCTGGAGACTGGAAGCTCGAAGCTGGTAGCTGAAGGCTTTTTAAATATATTTTAGTGTTTGGTAGAGTATCTGGAGCTTTTAATAAAATGAATAAAATTACTAAAATGAACATAATTAAAAGCTTGTAAGGATAAGGAATGTTTTTATTTTGTTTTTAAAATAGAATGGGCATTTGCGTCATTTACTTATTAAAAGCTTGTAGCTAGTAGAGCTTTTTCTTAAAAGCTAATACTAGTAGCTTGCTTTTCACTATAGATTTTTTCTCATAACTTAAAAGCTTCCAGCTCTTCAACCAAACAAGGTTTTTTATTGAGTAAGAGTTTTTTCTTAAAAGCTTAAAGCTTGAAGCTCTTAAAACCTCATTGCCAAACATACCCTAAAAGCTTGTAGCTATTGAGCTTTTTCTTAAAAGCTAGTAGTAGTAGCTTTTCACTATAGAGTTTTTTCTTCTAACCTAAAAGCTTTCAGCTCTTCAACCAAACAAGGTTTTTTTATTAAGTAGGAGCTTTTTCTTAAAAGCTTGTAGCTTGAAGCTCATAAAAGCTCTTTGCCAAACATACCCTGAGTCTTTTGACTTCTTTCACCCCCTTTATTGATCACAAGGCAAAGAAAACATGACAATAACCTACTTAAAGAATTTATTTTCTTTCGGCCGTTTGCATTTGTGCATGAAATTGTTTCAAAACTTCCAAACGTATCTCTGATTAATTGTTTATACCAAAACATTTGAGCCATTGAGACCTAGTTCTTTAATCATAGCAGTTAACTACCTCTTGCCAAGTTTTAAACATGCGAGGCATGAGCCTTTAGTGACTGGACTGGACTAGCTTCGTATCAACTAACATTCGGTTCTGGTTGTATCCGGACAAATGGAGTAATAGATAGTCCTACTTTTGATAAAAGTTTCCAAACACATTCAATCAGGAAAACATATTTGCTAATTTTTATTGGCCATTCATCTTTCAGACTGCTTCGATTCTCGCCTCTCATAACCCATCTCGTGTCCACGATATATGAGCAACTTTGCATCTTCTCATGGGTATGTATAGTCTCTCATAGCTTAAATTCATTTGAGTTTTTGGTTTTATTTGATAGTCAACTTTTTGCCTAGCTCCGCTTGAGATTTTGGTTTTAATTGATAGTCAGCTTTTTGCCTAGATCCGTTTGACTTTTTGGTTTTAATTGATAGTCAAGTTTTTGTATTTTACTTCGTGAACGTCTCATGATCCATCTTGTTTCCACAAAACATACTTATAATTTGAAACACGTATCCAATGGTTAAAAGCCAACCACCTCACAATCTCATCTCTTGAAGGCTGACAACCAAGAGGTAGAAACTCGAATCACCAAACCACTTAAAACCACATATGAGCATTGCCAAAAAGAATTCGCGACTTAATCTTTTAAGCTTTAACTGTATGAGATAAAGTTGAAGTCTTCAACCCAAGTTGACCAATTTACCCATTAACGGGTGCTTATTGCCACCTCTAAGCTATTCAAAATAAAACTTGCTACACAAAGATATTCATAATATGAGACGAATCAAATCACACAAAACTCGTCTCATTGCCATTCTGGATCCCTAAAAATGTTGAATCAACATAATTTTGGATATCCTAGTAAGCAGTCAAATTTAGATGGGCTAAATGGGTTACGTTCGTGGGTTGATGAGTCGAACCCAAATACAAACCAAACCAAAGATCATGTCAGACACATGAACCCAAACATGATATGCGTATTCATGGGTTGAAAATATAACCCGCTTAATCCGATATTTTCTTTAGTTGTTTATTAACACCCAAAAATTGCAAATTTAGAAAGAAAAAAAACATATATATATATATATATATAAATGTATATATATAAATGTATATAGAAGAATTGCGATTAATTTTAAAAATTATGACATAAAACGCATTTAAAGATATATATATATATATATATATATATATATATATATGTGTGTGTGTGTGTGTGTGTGTGTGTGTAAAAATTAATGGGTTGAAAGGGACAACCCATGAACATGATATGAAAGGTGTTGGTCAACTTGAACCCAGCCACTTTAATTAAACGTGTTAACTTATTCAGCCTGATAATAATCCGAATACGTCCAGACTAAACCCAAACCTATGAATTTCAAGCTAGATTCAGCTCATGTCATAAATTCACACCCATTATTAGAATCGCCCAAAAGAAATTACTCGCAAACAGAGACTTTAACAATAAGAAACATTGAATCAAAACAACTCCTTGGAAAAAAAATGTTATTATAAGTTGTACAATACAAATAAATGACATCCATGATTTACAAATCTTAACATGTACCGGTACCGTATTTTGTAAAAAGATAACATTAAAATGACCTTACTGGAGGGAGTACAAAAATCTAGACTACAAGCTACACCAAAGAAAGGTAAAACAAACCATACCTCTAACCAGAGGAGTATAATATTGATCAATTTACCGCACTTGTGGGACCCACAAGCGATGATCCTAGTTCGCTCTGGATTGACCAGCTCGAGAAGAAAGGATATGATTTTCAATTCGGTTATGTTTTCAATTCCTGCTTTTCTTCTTGGTCCGGAGACGCATGATACAACTATATTGATTTGATTATATATGTCAATTGTAGAGGCATAATGCATGATGCATTAATACATGTTAGTTATAAATGCAAAGAAATACATGGTGGTTAAATCTTGAATAACAACCCATTTTTTCATAAATAGGTTAAATAGGTATTTATTTAACAACTAAAAACCACTTAATTTGTTTTTTTCACTAAAAGATACTCATAAAGTTTTATAAAACATATAAAAACAATATTATCAGTAATGACAATATGATATTTACCGGTCATGACAACATGACATAATTTTTTGTCTTCTCAACCAAGCTTAATAGTTTGTTACCTAAACTAATTGTTTGTTTATATTTATTTTCTACAAGTCCAAGAACCATGTTAAAAATAAAATCCATTAACAATATCTTTACTAAATCTAGCACACCTTTAAAATCAAATACTACATAATATATCATGGGATGATCGATAAACTAAGAGTAACGAGTATCGCGCTACGAATTGTCTCCCCGCAGCAACGCACGGGTTCCCCACTAGCGTTTATATCATTTTCCTTTACTTTTAACAATTGTGGTTACTGTCTTCAATAGATAATATAACGAATAAAAGAGTTTATAGAATAGTTCAAAGAATAATTAAGATTTTAATGTCTCATTAGCGTGTACATGTTTGAAGATGTTACTGATGTAGATAGACAGATTAACTTGTTTTTATTTTTATTTTTAGAGTTTACGGACCACAATATAGAATTGAATAAACATAATTATTTTTATCCTAAAAAGGCCTCAATTTTATCATCTGCTTTGGGCCACCAAAACGATTGAGCCGGCCCTGCTCGTTATCTACTTTGTGTAATCGCGAACCTTTGTCATCAGCTTTTGTTGGTTCTTATTTATCGGATTCACTACTGATGCAATTGAATCAATGGAATCTACATGTCAATGTTTGGAAACAAAATCTAGCAAACAATTTGCAAGTGCATCATCTAAGATAGTTCTAGACCACACCAAAAAATTTAAATACATCAAAAATTTCCTAACCAAGACTATGCATGAGAATTGTTTAGGCGGTACCAAATGGTTCAAAGGAATAACTCAAACATCAAAACTCAATGGTTATATTACAATCGAGTCAAATAAAATTAAGATTCTTAAGGTGGGAGAATGAGCAACTGGCGCCTTTGGAAATTTGGCATGCGCCTCACTTCATCAGCCAAGCAGCTGTTATAGTCGCAAACTTTTTTTTTTGAACGGCCAACGAATCAATTTCCGAGCACTCCCGGGCACCCTTTTGGCGAATCAGGTACTCGAGAGTACCCGGGCCACCAATTGCCATCAATTCCCGGGAAAACCCAACCACTCACCCGCCTGAAGGCACGACAGTGAAATAATCGGTAAAACCAGTCGGGATCAGGACTCGAACCCAAGCCAATGGCTGGGACATCCTTCATTTCCTCTCCACCAATGTCCTCTAAATGTAGCTAGTGAGAATTGAACCCAAAGTCTCCCATATGAAACTTTAGGCCCTCAACCAACTGGGCTACATGTGTTGAACAAAAGTTTAAACCAAAGAAATGACATGTATAGCTACGTTTCTCACCATAGTCACAAACTAGATGACTTTTTTTCTCACCATAAACCAAAGAAATGACCTGTAGAGCTACGTTTATATCCAGTTATGACATTGTGTATTGTACGAGTTAAACAGATATGGTACAAGCGGTAGTCAACGAATCTAAATATAGAAACAAGAATGGTATACGCAATCAGCAATGAGAATTCATGTATCAACACTCTGATTGTGTATCGAACACATCAAACAATTGTGAATTTGCCACCAAGGGTTCCTCTCGGCTTAACGGGTTAACTTGTTTGTTTATGGAAAAAGTTGGCTTTAATAAACCTTAGTATTTCAATCTCAAAACATTCACAAACACTCTATTCTAAGTCATAAACTGATCAATCAATTTTGCAAACACAGCCTACCAAATCAAAAGCTTAAGCACTACATACCACATACCAATTGTAGATCATTTACATCACAAAATAAATGGGTTCGCTTTCAAGTTTCCTCCCAAAACATGACACCAAAAACTAGTAAAAAAATAAACCATCGACACGAAACACTCATCCTAAGCACGCTCCCCACGAATGCGCCTAGCTAACTGGATATCCTTCGGCATGATGGTAACCCTCTTGGCGTGAATTGCACACAGGTTGGTATCTTCAAACAGACCGACAAGGTAAGCCTCAGCCGCCTCCTGAAGAGCAAGCACAGCGTGACTCTGGAACCTCAGATCAGTCTGCATAACAACATAATCAAAATTAGTCTTGAAGAAACAGCATATGTCTCTATCTCTACAAGTTGAATAAAGTATTCGGTTCAGAAGTTGAAATAAACCTTGAAATCCTGGGCGATTTCACGAACAAGACGCTGGAATGGCAACTTGCGGATCAGCAACTCGGTACTCTTCTGGTACTTACGGATCTCCCTGCATTTTCAAACACACACAGTTAAAAAAAAAAAAAAAAAAAAAAAAAAAAAAAAAAAAAAAAAAAACAGTAGAACAAAAATACAGGCTTCACTGGTCATCACATAAGTTTGATCAATGATTGTAAAATCGTAACCAATACAGAATTATCAATCACATATCGGACACAGAACTTTAAAAGATCCAACGGTTTTATAACTGAACGATTACCGAATCCTACGGTTTTAGCAAAATCAAGCATACACAATCGGCAGACCTTTAAAAGATCTAGCACAGGCTAAACTTATGCGGTTCTATAGCTGGACTGTTACCAATTACAAACAATTCTATAATTTCACTGAATGTCCAACATAATTGAAGGATTATCGAATATCGGCACATAACAATTACATGATCAGCATATAACTTTGAACAATACTTTTAAAACCGATAACTAATATGAATAATAAAATATCGATATAATCAATTCAAAATAAAAACACACGTTGAATAAGAAACGTATACAGTTTTATAATTAAACGATTAAGATTAACAATTAGATTTTACTAATATTAATATAATCAAGCTAATATCCAACAAAATCGAAGGATTATCTAATATCGATTTGGATTGCATTAGTCATTGATATAAATAATAATAAATCGTTAATTAAAACACAAACCGAATCATAAAATTCTACAGTTTTATAATTAAACGGTTACCGAATTGTAATTAAAATAATAATAATAATATTACTAACCGAAGAGCGACAGTTCCAGGACGGTAACGATGGGGCTTCTTAACACCACCTGTGGTCGGAGCTGATTTCCTAGCGGCCTTAGTAGCAAGCTGCTTCCTAGGGGCCTTTCCACCGGTTGACTTCCTAGCCGTCTGCTTCGTACGAGCCATTGTTTGTTTTGATTGATTTGGTGGTTAGGGTTTGGGTGTTTGTGAAAAGAAAGAAAGAAAAGCGTTGATGGATGGTGGTGGTTGGGTATATATATAGATGGGGAAACGTGGGTTTTGTGTGTGGTGTGTGTGATGGGTTTGTTAGATGAGAGAGAGGATTTGGGGATCCGTGTGGTTGTTTGTGATTGGTTGGATGGGAAATAGACGGTTAGGATTGGTTGGATTGAGTATATACGGATTGATGGTTTTGTGTTTGTTTTGAGGAACGGGTTTGTGTTTCTTTTGTCTCTTGTAATTGGAGTATGAAAACATTCGAATACAGAGATAATCTCACCTCTTTTTTGCCATTAGTATTTTAGGTGTTGTTTGTTTTTTCTGTAGAAAAAAGTCTGTAGTCTGCGGACCACATCTGCAGATATCTGCATAAAAAGAGGTGGACCAAAGGTTTGCAGTCTGCAAGAAGAAGACTGTTTGTTTGTTAGGTGCTGTTTGTTTTTTGCTCAGAACCAATATTTGTGGAGGAGGAACGCCCCATAGGTTTATACATTTATAGTTTTTTTATATATAATTCGTTACGTTTTCTTTATAGTATAAAAATGGTTGCGTTTTTTTATGTAGGTCGGGACAAAGCTCGAAAGGAAGCGGCGGCAGGAAAGAAAGCGGCGACGGGTAGCTCGAGCCGGAGCGCTTCAAGGCTTGAAACTTTAAGCGCACAAATGGAAGCTTTCAACCAAACTAATGAAAAAAACTCAAGGAAAACAAGCTTAGGTTGATTGACGAATCGAAGGCGGTGGAAGAGTGGAAGATTATGTCGGCCGATATCTCGAGTTATCCCGAAGAACAACACGCCGCGTTGAAGAATTTGCAAGACAAGTTGATTCAAAAGTGGAAGTAGTTTTATAAAATTTTAGGAAATCGTATGTTTTTTTTTCGGTGTGTTTGTTTTTTTTTTTAATTTTATCATGGTTTGTAATTTTTATTTATAATATTTAGTGTTTATTTTAACATTATTTTATTTATTTATTACTTTTAAAACAAACTAAAATTAATATTAAAAATAAATTAAAAAGTAATAAATGTTTGAGACATGAGTTTTTCATGTCTCCACACCCCACCCATGTCTAGCGATGAGCATACAAGGCCGAATACCGATCCCGTCCCGTCCCGATCCCGATACCGTACCGAACCGATACCTAACCGATGGGTTTCGGGATCGGTACGATATCGGTACGGGATGACGGGATCGGTATTTTAAGGTAAAATACCGATACCATACCGGTACCGTACCGATACCGAACCGTTACCGTACCATACGTATGTGTTGGTATCGGTATTGGTTTTTTGGACTTTTCAGTATCGGTATTGTCGGGATCGGTATCGGTTCGGTACCGATACCGTCCCGAGCTCATCCCTACCCATGTCTCAAGAATGTTGAGACACCACCTTGATGATGTAGCATTCTACATGGCATGGAGACATGACATTTTTCATGTCTCCACACTCCATAGTCTAAGGTGCTGTTTGTTTTTTGCTCAGAAGCACTTCTGACCTCTTTTGTCTGCACCACGCAGACGTGTGCAGACGTTTGGGGTCTGCAGATTGTTTGTTTTTTGGAAGACCTTTCACTCAAAAAGGTCTTCCTGGCCTCTTCTTGGTGCAGACTTGTTCCAAAGTCTTCTAAGGTCTTCAAAGGTCTTCTCCACTTCTCTTCTCCTCACCCACCACCACCACCACCGTCCACCACCACCACGGTCCAAAGCCACCACAATACACCACCACCACGGTCCACCACCACGGTCCACCACCACCATCCACAACCACCGTCCACCACCACCACCGTCCACCACCACCGTCCACCACCACCCACTACCACCACCGTCCAAGACCACCACCCACCACCACCACGGTCCACCACCACCCACCACCACGGTCCACCACCACCACCACTGATACAGATCCCCCATGATCTACCCAACTGTTGCTCCATGTTCTCCCATGTTTATTTGCATTAGTTGTTTAGTACTTTGTTTTTACTATATTTTATTAGTAGAAGTAGTCGTGGGTAGTTGAACCGCTAACCTATGTTCCTTGTTTCTTGCATTTCCCACGTTCATGTAAGCCTTTAAAAGGCATGTTTGGTTTTAATTGGAGGACATGAAAAATTTGAACAAAACTTATATTTGCATTTACTATTTGTTCGTAGTTTAACTTTGGAGACCACCGATCTCGAATTCGATTCTATCATTTGGTGCTTTCATTCCTCGTTCTCACCTTCCATCATGCCGCCACGCCGTGAAAACCCAACCGATACCTCTTCCACCGATGAGTTGATTGCTTCCCTAGCTGAATCAGTCAACAAAATGGTCGCCTCCACCACCGCAACCGCTAACCAAATTGTTTCCGGTCAAGAACAACACAAAGCTCACTTGGATATCATCATCAAACAATTAGTGGCACAATATGAACAAACAAACAACCTCATTGTTACTCTTCTTCATCCTGATCCGAACCGCCTTGCTCCATCCGGGTCAAGCCCTCCACCACCTCCACCACCACATTCCCAGAATTACCCACGCCCTCCAAAGATTTCCCTTCCTCTTTTTGATGGGTCTAATCCTCTCGATTGGATTTTCCAAGCCGAAAATTACTTTTCCTATTATCAAACACCGGTTGCTCAACGTTTGTCCCTTGCGGTTTTTTACTTTACCGGTGATGCTTTATCTTGGTATAAGCATCTAGCCAACAATGAAATGCTTGTCGATTGGACAACCTTCAAACGCGAGCTTGAATTACGGTTCGGACCATCTTCGTATGTGAACCACGAAGCCACCCTTTTTAAGCTCATTCAAACCTCCACTGTCAAGGCATACAAGACCGAGTTTGAGTTGATTAGCAATCGTGTTAATGGTTTGTCCCCAGAGACCTTAAAAAATTGCTTCATCTCGGGTCTTCAAGATGACATTAAATCTGAAATGGCGATTCATAAACCTACGACCCTTCATCAAGCCTATGGTCTCGCTTCTTTAATCGAAGACAAACTCCATGCCGGGGTCATTGCACCTGCTGTTGTCTCAAGTCCAGCTCACACTACTTCCTCATCCGCTCCTCTTCCTGTGAAGCGTCTAACTCAAGCCGAAATGCAAGCCAAGAAATCCGCTGGTATATGCTTCCATTGCGATGAAAAATTTCACCCGGGGCACCGTTGTAAAACACCTCAATTCCTGCTGTTTGAATCGCCAACAGCACCGCCATGGACCACTTTGACTACAACTGTTGTTGGTCGTGAGGACACGACCAGTTTCGACCGGGCGGGTGTTGATACAGATCCCCCATGATCTACCCAACTGTTGCTCCATGTTCTCCCATGTTTATTTGCATTAGTTGTTTAGTACTTTGTTTTTACTATACTAGGTTTGAGACCCGTGGGGACCCACGGTGCAAACCATAGTAAATAAAAAAAATATATTAAACTAAGAGTTGTATTATTCAAGTTTAGTGGCTACAACGTAAAGTCTTAAGAATAACGGTTAGCCTGATATTTTTTTTCTTATATAAACGTCATGTTTCAATGTTGCGTTGATATGAAATGGGTATTAAAATTAAAACTAATATATAACTATGGTTTTCATGTCAAAGTGGATATTTTTTGTAAGTTATAAGTAACGTTAATAATGAAAACCGATTACCTATTATGATCAATACTCAACCAAAGTATAAACTTTAACAAAAAATAACAAAAGGTATGAATACATTGTGTTTTTGTAAATTACTTTTTATCATATTTTTATTTTTAATGTAATTGTAATTAGGACATAACTTGTTTTATTGACCAATGGCAACGCACTGTTCAAAGCACAAAAAAAATATTTAAATAATACTTTATTATTGAAGTTGTATATACATAACGTCAATAAAGATAAGTAAAAAAATTGCATTAAAATTACTCACATTATTCATAAATCCTGAAAGACTTCTTTGTACACAACGTTTGATGTTTTGTTCGTCAATTCACCATTTTCATCTACTATAACTATCTTCAGTCCATCTCGACTTCTGACTCTTGATAGCGCAACATACAACTGCCCGTGTGAAAAAACTGGATCATTCAAATACAACCCAACTCTGGATAAGGATTGTCCTTGACTTTTGTTTATTGTCATTGCGAAAGAAACAGCAAGTGGAAATTGCCTTCTGTTAAATTTAAAAGGAATTTTTTATCCGAGGGGGATAAAGTAATTCTTGGAATAAAAGTTCGCATTCCAATGTTACTTCCTGATATGATTTTCGCTTCAATGACACGTTTTCTCATTTTAACAACTTGTAACCTTGTCCCATTGAACAAACCGCTTTTCTGATCAATGTTTCTAAGTAACATTACGGGAACGCCAA
The DNA here is from genome assembly GCA_028751855.1 of Ambrosia trifida. Taxonomy (NCBI): domain Eukaryota; kingdom Viridiplantae; phylum Streptophyta; class Magnoliopsida; order Asterales; family Asteraceae; genus Ambrosia; species Ambrosia trifida. The sequence goes on along the minus strand of CM054129.1, from coordinate 26,874,958 downwards.
CTTTCAAAACCAAACGATGGTTTGGTATTCCAGAAAACTTAAGACCATTCAGGACATCAGGAGAAACTAATCTTTCATCAACCTGTTTGTTAATATCTTCGGACTGGCAAACACTATCCGAACTTAGATACTCAACTTCGTCACCGGGAAACATTGAAAGTAATATATCATTAATTTCATGAACAACTTCATTCTTCGGTGCCAATATAGCTCGATCTTGAAAATAAGTCGGAATGTGGATGTTATCCAAAAGTGACGGATAAACAAAGGCTATCAAATCAGAAACAGGATCCGAAGATTGAGAAATAAGTAAGTCATCAGGTATCAAAACAACATCCTGATCATCGCTTATTGTATCAACCTTTCCTTCTCCTATATCCAGAAGCCAAGATGCAAACTTTTTAGTTTCCTCAATATCAGAACTGCAGCTTCCTGAAAGCAACCTCATATTTTTTGTTAATTCTAAAACAATGCATTTGTGCCAAATGTATGGTGAACTTAAAGAGGCATTAACAATGTCATGCCTAGTTCCATTTGGTACAACTGGTAGAATTTGCCTAAAGTCACCCCCAAACACAACAACCTTTCCACCAAATAATAAATCAGACGACTCATCAGCATGTACACCAAATACATCTTTTAAACTTCGATCTAGTGCTTCAAAAGCATGTTTATGAGTCATGGGTGCTTCATCCCATATAATCAAGTCAGTTTGTTTAACCAGCTGTGCAACATCACTATTAGGTGGTATGTAGCACATAGAATCTTCAGTTCGGTTTATAGGAATACGAAACCTGGAATGTGCTGTCCTACCACCGGCCAATAGCAAAGATGCGATACCACTCGAAGCAACATTCAAAACAATCTTTCTTTTACATCTTATGGATGAAGATAGAGTCTTCCATAGGAACGTTTTACCCGTACCACCGTAACCATAAACAAAAAAAACCCCTCCTTTCTTCTCCTCAACAGATTTAATTACACAGTTATAAATATTTTTTTGTTCATCTGTTAAAGAAGAGAACTGAGAATCAAATTCTTCAACCAAACTGTTTGAGTCATAGCCCAACTCCTCACAAATAAGACGATTGTCTAATAATGATAGAAACTCATTCTCAGGATATGGCATGCCTACGAAATGTCGTAGACTGCAACTATTACGCAATAAAAACAAAAGTAGAAATTGTTCAATTTTTTTTTAAAAAAACAAAAGATAAAGCAATAAAACTGGTAGACCATAAGCATAACAAACAAATCCTCTTCATTTTGGGTTTAGGAAGACGGGAGGCTCAACGGAATTTTAAGTTACTCCATACTACCACCACTTCCAATCTTAGTTGAAGGAATTGGTGTGCTTTCATCATCAGAAATCGCGTCAATCAGTTTACGCTTAACCATTTGATACTTGGAACTGATAGAACATTGTTCTCCTTCAGCATAAACTTTCTTATCAACAAAGTTATCAGCAATGGAAATTGGCGTATCATTATCGCCTGTGTCTGATTCCTAAAGAAAAAATAGTTACAAACATATGTTGCAAATTCATCAGTGATTGTGTATGAAAGAAAAAATGAGTAAAATGTATTAATATGAATTTAAGTGTTTGTGAAAATGGTACCTTGGAAACAGAAATAACATTAGACGGCATTGCCAGAAGAGACGTGTGAAGTGATTATGATTCAGCAGGCTATTTTTTTAAAAAAAAAACATGAAAAAAATTTGTAATGTAATAAAGTCTTACGTAAATAAAATTTGCTAAGTTATAGCAAATGGAATTCGATTATGTACTTGTCCTACGTACAACTTTTTCTTAAGATGCGAGATAACTGTTGGATCATCACTTATCTTAGTTACACCATAAACATCATATTTGTTGTTTAAATTGAAGCCAGACACAAAGATCTTAAAAGCAAACTCTCTGTCTAACAAAGTCTTAATCTCTTCAGGATATTCAACTGTATCACCAACCTATTTAAAAGGAATAACCAAATACATAAATATTACAAAACTATAATTAAAGAATTATTAAAAATAAATTTGTATTTAAAATTTAGTTAAAAATATGGAATACCGTATTCAAATCAAGCAATTCAGAAGCACTTTTACTAATAAGTTGTTCAACGTCACGATTATAACTAAATCTTTGAAATCAAACTATATTTGTGTATATTAAAATTGATGTTACAAATATATCCGACCTTGGTGTAGGCTCAACTTGTTTGGCACTACAACTAACATTCAAACACTCGTAAACCTTTTCTTCCTCAAAATCTGAACTTCCTTCACCAACCTGTTTGATTATATAATCAATACTACATTTTCTGGTGCATTTGGGGCATCCCATGTAGTACCAGCCAATTTCGGTAAACAGGTCTTTAATAGTACCCAATAATACCAGAGCCTGCTCCTGTATGAATATTATAATTAGTTACCGAAATAAGATAGTATATGGTATACAATGGGTATTAATATTAAATAAAACTAATTTTTTAATAACATTACACTTTTTATATTTAATTATAAACATCGTATTTAAGTATCAACATTATACTTACCTCTTGAATCTCACAAATGTCGCCAATGTTACTAAAAGGAGTGTTATGGACAAATTCATCTTCATCAGAACAGAACATAAAAGTTCCATATGGTCGATGAGAAGAGGAAGGATTATCAGCGATTTTCTTATCCAACCTGATAAAAATAATTTGCTTTACACATTACATATTTATTAATACTTTTTATAAAGATTTTGTAATTCGTATTGAAAAACGTAATAGTACATACCCTTTTTTGTATAGGTTTATATTTTCAATATCTCCATTGATGAACAGTCGACTAACTCGATCTCCAAAAGAGTTAGAAACATACGGTTTTCCTATATAAAACAAATATTAGGGAAAAAAATTGAAATATTTAATAATAAGAAACTTTAGAAGTTAGAACATAATTTATAATGCAAAATATAATGTAGCTATAAATATAAATATAAATATTTATTAACATTATACAACCATTATAAAACTTCAAACGGCCAAACTGCATTATTATTATAAATTCTTTCTCTGTTTGATGAGTTGCATCATATTTAGACATCTCCATGGCATAACTATCCCACAACGTTAAATAGATGCTCAAGCCCCTTCAAAAAAGTACAAATTATTTTAGTAAAAAATAAATAAACAATTTATAAAGCTACGTAATTTTTGTTTGTATATAAAATGCAAACAAAAAAATAAATAAATAAAGAATACATACTCGATATCTTGGATTTCCATTGTTAACCTCTTTTTATCACCGACAACCTTTTTATCTTTATCATCATTGCTGAAGAACTTGTTAACATGTTGTAACACCCCAACCGATGGCGGAAACATCGAGGTGTCACGTAGTGACGATTGTTCAATAGCACATGGACTAAATTGTAAATATTAATAGTAAATAACTTCCATTGTTCAAACGAAATACAAAGAGTCTTAATAGAAATTTCAATAAATGTTCAACTTTTATTTAAACTCTAGATCCAGCCTAAGCGTGAAAGCATGTAAGATCAAACGTCACCTGAAACATGTACAAAACAATTTTGTCAACACATATAATGTATTGGTGAGTACACCCGTTTGATATATATAGTATAGAGATAAAATGTTTCGCAATTCATGTGTTGTATACCGTTTGCAAATATGTAATTAAGTAGTATCAGTCAAAACCAAACCTGAGAATAATGACTAACACATGACTAACAAACTGAATAATGAATTAACATGACAATGACCAAGATCCTCTCAAGAGAGTCTCAAGGGGGTATACCATAGTACTATTCACTGAAATGCTAGGCCGCCCAGCGGTTAATGATTAAGCATAATACACACCAAATCACATAAGGCAAACACACATGAGAATTGCATTAAGTATAAGAAATAAAACTTGTTTAATAAGTACATGAATCATCCCGAAATAGTAAAACAATAAAGAAAAGGGAAAGATATACTCACAGTTCGCTAAATATAAATTCTGAGAAAGTTCGTCGTAAAGGCTTAAGAATTCCAAAGAATTCAACCTATATATAAAAATACTAAATGAGGAAAATAACTAAAAACATCTAAGACGACGAATCATCCAAGGCATTAGGGCTTACGAGACTCGTATTAGGGAAGATGAAATTATTAGTAATGACTTGAACGACAGTTTTTTGAAATAAATATATTTACGATGAACTCAGTAAATGACTAAAACTCTCATGTATTACACATATAGATATAAATTCCATTTTATAGGAAAATAGCCTTGAAATAGAGTTAATGATTTATATTTAATTTAAACAATTTATTATTAAATCTAATTTAATTACATAAATAAGACAAGGTATGATCCCGAAATGCTATTATTATGAGAAATAATTATTTTATGATGTGGAATACTAAAATAATATTTCCATAATTTCTTTGCATTTAAAACATTTTTAATGAATTTAAATGATGTTTTAATGATTAAAATTAGTAAAAATGACAAAAATAATCATTTTATAAGAAATTATATTTTATTACAGTTTATTATTCATAGAAATAATTCTCCAGAAAATTTGAGGTTAAAATCCCTAAAAATGAATTTTTAATCATTTAATTATGATTAAAATGATTAAATTCAATAAAAAATATAAAATTAATGCATTTTCCGAAAAATAAAAGTGTGGAAGTCTTATTTTAAATGTCAAGATGTTATGTTTAAATTTTCATGATTTTTGGATAAATAATGAATTTATTACAATTATTCTAAGTTTATATGTAATATATATATATATATATATAATTAAAGGAAAGAATTATAAACCAAAAACCAACAAAAAAAAAGAAATGGGTCCAAGGGGAGTCGAACCCGGATCCCCTTGGTATAACCCAACCCTCTTAACCATTAGTCCACCTATGCCATTTGTTAACATATTAGATTCTGAATTGTATTTATGTTAAAAATAAAATGTATCTTCTTCCCCAAATCATCTAGCTAAGAACCCTAATTCTTACCAAATCAAATTCGTTCATATTAGTGATCTGTAATAAGGGGGTTTTAACCCATAATGCTCGACTAAGACAAAGCAAGCAAAATTAGACACTTACAACTCGTTTTCGGCTCACACTTGAAGCTTCTTTGATTCGCAAAAAAAACGCAAATTGATGGCTTTCTGGACGTTTTCTTGTATGAATTTGTTGTGGGTTTTGTTATGAAATGGTGCAGAGGTAAAGTGGTGAGATCAATTGTATATATAGGCGAGTAAAAATAAGCGTTTCACTTGGCTTAAAAACTTCCGACCGGTTTCAGCTTTGAGGTCATTAAAATCGCCTTAAAACCTTGTTAAAACGTATAATTATTAGCCAAATGAGTCGAATAATGTTGGAGAAAACGTTTGGAACGCTAAAAGGTTGAAACGGACGCATAAATAGTGATTTAAGGCCTCGCCGGAATTAAAATCCGGCGGCCGGAAATACGTGAAACAGTAGCAGATATGAATTTTTTTTTTTTTTTTTTTAAACTTTCAGCAATTGGCAATAAAGGCCCCTCATACTTTTCTTAGTTAGTTTTAATGATTTCCTAGCTAGTTTACCCTTTATATTCACTAACTAAGTTAATTTACTAACACAAAACTTATATAACTTGAAATTTTATGATATACGTATATTTTTCCGAACCACGTTGCAACATACGCGTTAAACTTAAATCGAGATTGAGATCCAAAAGAACACGCAATTAATATAATATAAATTTTGCATATTTATTAAATTTGAAAGCGACCACAAATACAGGAAATATTAGAAGGACTAAAATTGTAAATTAGATAAAAGCCAAGGGTGACGGATGTCACAGTCTCCCCTACTTTAGAAAATTTCGTCTCGAAATTTATTTCAAGTGGAGGTTCCTGTAAAGAGATGAGGGTACTTCGTCTTCATTTGGTCTTCACGTTCCCAAGTAAATTCTGGGCCCCGTTTAGACTCCCAACGAACCTTGACAATAGGAATACGGCTACGCTTAAGAGTCTTGACTTCACGATCCATAATTTCCACGGGTTTCTCCGTGAAACGCATCGTTTCGTCAACCTGAATATCCTCCAGTGGAACATGTAAATTCTCATCCGCCAAACACTTTTTCAAGTTCGATACATGGAAGGTAGGGTGAACGTTGCTGAGTTCATCGGGAAGATCTAGCTTATAAGCCACTTTTCCAACTCTTTCCAAGATCTTAAATGGGCCTACATATCTCGGAGCAAGCTTTCCCTTTTTCCCGAACCGAAAAACACCCTTCCAAGGTGAGACTTTAAGAAGAACCATGTCACCAACTTGAAATTCCAAGGGTTTACGCCTTTGATCGGCGTAACTCTTCTGTCTACTCTGAGCTGCCAGTAAGGATCCACGAATAACCGCAATTTTGTCTGTTGTTTCCTGGACAAGTTCAGGACCAGTAATGAGAGTATCACCGACCTCACTCCAACACACAGGAGAACGACATTTGCGACCATAAAGAGCTTCAAAAGGTGCCATACGGATACTGGCATGATAGCTGTTATTATACGAAAACTCAACCAAAGGCAAGTGTGAATCCCAATTACCACCAAAATCTATGACACAAGCCCGAAGCATATCTTCTAATGTTTGAATAGTACGCTCCGTTTGACCATCTGTCTGAGGATGGTATGCTGTGCTAAGATTTAGTTTAGTTCCCAACGCGTCGTGAAGAGTTTGCCAAAAACGGGAAGTGAACTTGCTGTCACGATCAGAAATGATGCTCAAAGGAGTTCCGTGACGACTAATGATCTCGGCGATATAAAGATTAGCCAGTTTCTCAGCCGAATAAGTCTCACGAATGGGTAAAAAGTGTGCAGATTTGGTTAAACGATCCACAATGACCCATATACTATCATGACCTCGTGCAGTGCGGGGTAATTTAGTAATGAAGTCCATAGCAATGTTCTCCCATTTCCACACAGGAATCTCTGGTTGTACAAGCAAACCAGATGGGCGTTGATGCTCGGCTTTGACCTTGGCACAAGTAAGGCATTTAGCCACGTAGTGAGCTATATCCTTCTTCATACCGGGCCACCAATACATGGGACGCAGATCCTGATACATCTTATCTGCACCAGGGTGAATGGAGTAACGAGTCTTATGAGCCTCGTCCATGATAAAGGTTCTAAGATTATCACGATCAGGAATCCATAAACGATTGGAGAGATAAAGCAATCCATGTTTCGTCTCCAAAAGATTTTCAGCTCCACATGACATTTCGTTGTACATATTGCCTTCAGTAACCGAAACATGTTGGGCTTCATAGATTCGAAGTTTGAGATCATGAGTCTGAATGCAGTTAAGTTGAGTATATGCCTTGCGACTAAGAGCATCAGCCACAACATTCGCTTTTCCAGGATGATAGCGAATCTCACAATCATAATCATTTAGAAATTCAACCCATCGACGTTGACGCATATTTAGATCTTTTTGGTTAAAAATATGTTGAAGACTTTTGTGATCAGTAAAGACCACACATTTAGTACCATACAGATAGTGTCTCCAAATTTTCAACGCGAACACAACGGCTCCAAGTTCAAGATCATGAGTAGTGTAATTTTTCTCAGATGTTTTCAACTGTCGTGACGCATAAGCGATGACCTTGCCTCGTTGCATGAGAACACAACCAAGGCCTAGGTGAGATGCATCACAGTACACCACAAAATCGTCAACACCATCAGGAAGAGAGAGTACAGGAGCGTCGCAAAGCTTTTGTTTCAAAGTTTGAAATGCTTCTTCCTGACTGGATCCCCATACGAAAGGTTTATCTTTGTGAGTCAAAGAAGTGAGTGGAACCGCGATCTTTGAAAAGTTGGCAATGAATCGACGGTAGTAACCAGCAAGACCAAGAAACGAACGAACTTCAGTGGGAGTTGTGGGTACAACCCAGCTTTTTATGGCTTCAATCTTAGCAGGGTTTACGTGTATTCCTTTGTCGTTTATTACGTGACCAAGGAATTGAACTTCCTTAAGCCAAAATTCACATTTGGAGAATTTGGCATACAGTTGCTCATCACGAAGAAGGCTTAAAACTTGACGAAGATGTTGTTCGTGAGTAGTCCTGGATTTGGAATAAATGAGGATATCATCAATGAAAACTATTACGAATTTGTCCAAGAAAGGTTTGCAAACTCGATTCATTAGATCCATGAAAACCGCAGGTGCATTTGTTAAACCAAAAGGCATAACCATGAACTCATAGTGACCGTAACGAGTTCGAAAGGCGGTTTTGGGAATGTCATCCTCATGAACCCGAAGTTGATGGTATCCAGAACGAAGGTCGATTTTCGAAAAACAGACTGCGCCCTGAAGTTGATCAAAAAGGTCATCGATGCGAGGTAGAGGGTAACGATTCTTTATCGTAAGCTTATTAAGTTCACGATAATCGATGCACATACGAAAAGTCCCATCTTTCTTCTTAACAAACAATACTGGAGCTCCCCAAGGCGAGGAACTCGGACGAATGAAACCTTTGTCAGTTAATTCTTGAAGTTGGCTAGCAAGTTCTTGCATTTCCGAAGGTGCAAGACGATATGGAGCTTTAGCGACGGGAGTAGCACCAGGAACAAGATCAATACGAAAATCAACAGAACGAACAGGAGGTAAACCAGATAAATCCTCAGGAAAAACCTCTGGAAAATCACACACAACTGGAACATCTTGTATACTCTTACCCTTATCCTTCTTTTCCACCACATGAGCCAAGAAAGATATATACTTCTTACGAAGATATTTTTGAGCTTGAGTGCAAGACATAAGTTTCAAACCCTTCGATGTCGTTTCCCCATAAACAGATAAAGATTCACCAGATGGAAGCGGAATTCGAATAAATTTCTCGAAGCAAACAACCTCGGCATGGTGTTTAGCAAGCCAGTCCATGCCTACTATGACATCGAAACTACCCAATTTCATGGGTACCAGGTCAATAGAAAAATCATAGTCATTTAGATTCAACGTGCAATTTCGGATCACAGATTTTATAACAATAGGATTTCCATCAGCAACTTCCACGGTAAAAGGATGTGTAAGGTGAGAACGGTCACGAGCAAGTAAGGGTTCAAATTCTAACGAGACAAAACTCTTATCCGCCCCGGTATCAAACAAAATTGAAGCATATAAATTGTTAATAAGAAATGTACCGTTGACCACATCATTGGCAGCCTGAGCTTGACTTGCATTAATGTTGAAAGCACGGCCGCGAGCTGGAGCTGCCTGGATTGCTGGAACTGCTGGGGCTGCTGGAGTTTGTTGGCGAGACTGGATAAAAGCAGTCAGATGAGGACACCTATCTTGCCTGTGGTTAGGATCACCACAAGCATAACAAGTTCTGGGTTGACCAGTCCTCTGGTTTTGAGCATTCCCAGGTTTGGTTTCTCGGCAGTGAGAGGTAGTATGACCTATTTTGCCGCAATTATCACACTTCCAGCAAAGTCGGTCAGTAGGGTGGTGCCAGTTGCATTTACTACACTTGGGGAAAATGCCAGTATAAGGTTTTGGGCCAGATTGGACTTGGGGTGCGGCAGGTGGGTTAGTAGCGGGAATTTGATTAATAGGTGCAACAACAGCATAATTTTGACTTCTACCTTTACGTTTCTTGTTGGATCCAGAAGTAGAGGTAGAGGCAGAGGTACTCTTGAGAGGTTCAGTGGTAGCAGGGGTTGAAGAGGTTTCAGTGGGTCGCTTAGTACCTTTACGAGTCAGGGTACCATCCTTGACATGCTTGTCGGTAAGAGATGCTGCCAGACGAATGGCATCCTCTACAGTAGCAGGTTTACTCCCCATAACTGTATCATGAATCTGGGGTGGTAATCCCTCAATATACTTCTCAATGGCTAAGGGCAGTGGTGTCACCATACGAGGAATCAGTAAACTCAGCTCATGATAACGGTTGTTGTAGGGAACGTTGTTTCCACTATCCTGTTTGAGGTGATAGAATTCATCCTCCAACTTCTTCATCTCACTACGAGGACAGAACTCAGTAGTCATGGCAATTTTGAAATCATCCCAAGACATAGCTAAAGCAGCTTCCGTCCCGCGAGCATGTTTTTCACCATTCCACCAAGTGAGCGCTCTCTTTTGAAGAACACCCGTGGCATGACGAACCCGTAGGTTGGCTGGACAGTCGCTATTAATGAACGTATTCTCCATACTTTCGAACCATTCAAGTAACCCAGTGGCTCCCTCAGTGCCATTAAACTTGTTGGGATGACAAGAGTTGAAATGTTTGAATGTGCACTTATTTTCACTAGTGCCACCATTTCCACCCGCATTCCCGTTAGAGTTCCCATTCGAGCTACCGTTCGGGTGAAGGTTTGGAATAATAGCATTAATAATGTTAGGAACAAGAGTTTCCAGCTTGTCATTGAGCATAGTCGCGATGCGCTGATCAGACTTCAACTTAGCTTGACGCTTAGAAGCTCTTTTGCGGGATTCGCGATCAGACATCTACAAAAATAAAGCAACACCTATGAGATTCAACACATAGCATACGAGAAATTGCATAATTAAAGAGTAACCTAGAAATCAACATAGAAAAATTTCCAATGGATTAATAATGAAAATCAAATCATGATAAAAGCAAATGAAATATCAAGAATAAAATGAGATATTTGGGATTGTTTCTCATGAAACTGGTGACTAACCAAAGAAATTGAAACATTATTAGTGACTTGTGGGGGCGTACTTTAGCCTATAAGTGAATGCTCATCCCGAGAATTCCCAGGTAGGTAAACGGGTCCCTCGTCTGATTGGGATTTATGCGAATTACCAACCTAGCCAGAAAACCCAGAATACAGGCGCTCACCCTTCCAGATTGCACGTGCCCCGTCACAAATAATTTTCCAAAACTTTAGCGGATCTCGAGATGTGGAAATATATATCTTTGAGGTGTGGATTTCACTCCTAACTCAAGGATATACTTCCAAAAATTTTAAAATACGTTGGAGTGAAACAGGTCACTAAGTTAAGGATATCACTCCTAGCTTAGTGATTTAAGTTTCTTTTGGAGGGATAGATTCCTTGAGATTTGGACGTCTCCTATCTCGAAAGGAAAATATTCCAAGATAAATAAATAAAATATGTAAGGAGTGAAACTATTCACCAAGATATGGATATCACTCCTAACTTGGTGTTTTCGTTTCGTTTGTGGAATATGATCTTCTTGAATATAATGAAAAGTAAAAGGAGAAAAATCTGTCTAAAGAAATATGAGAATAAAAGAAAGCATATAATGGGTAGCTTAGTTATAGTCTAGGTCAAAAGCATTTACTAATAACCTAATTCCCTATAACCATGGCTCTGATACCAATCTGTAACACCCCAACCGATGGCGGAAACATCGAGGTGTCACGTAGTGACGATTGTTCAATAGCACATGGACTAAATTGTAAATATTAATAGTAAATAACTTCCATTGTTCAAACGAAATACAAAGAGTCTTAATAGAAATTTCAATAAATGTTCAACTTTTATTTAAACTCTAGATCCAGCCTAAGCGTGAAAGCATGTAAGATCAAACGTCACCTGAAACATGTACAAAACAATTTTGTCAACACATATAATGTATTGGTGAGTACACCCGTTTGATATATATAGTATAGAGATAAAATGTTTCGCAATTCATGTGTTGTATACCGTTTGCAAATATGTAATTAAGTAGTATCAGTCAAAACCAAACCTGAGAATAATGACTAACACATGACTAACAAACTGAATAATGAATTAACATGACAATGACCAAGATCCTCTCAAGAGAGTCTCAAGGGGGTATACCATAGTACTATTCACTGAAATGCTAGGCCGCCCAGCGGTTAATGATTAAGCATAATACACACCAAATCACATAAGGCAAACACACATGAGAATTGCATTAAGTATAAGAAATAAAACTTGTTTAATAAGTACATGAATCATCCCGAAATAGTAAAACAATAAAGAAAAGGGAAAGATATACTCACAGTTCGCTAAATATAAATTCTGAGAAAGTTCGTCGTAAAGGCTTAAGAATTCCAAAGAATTCAACCTATATATAAAAATACTAAATGAGGAAAATAACTAAAAACATCTAAGACGACGAATCATCCAAGGCATTAGGGCTTACGAGACTCGTATTAGGGAAGATGAAATTATTAGTAATGACTTGAACGACAGTTTTTTGAAATAAATATATTTACGATGAACTCAGTAAATGACTAAAACTCTCATGTATTACACATATAGATATAAATTCCATTTTATAGGAAAATAGCCTTGAAATAGAGTTAATGATTTATATTTAATTTAAACAATTTATTATTAAATCTAATTTAATTACATAAATAAGACAAGGTATGATCCCGAAATGCTATTATTATGAGAAATAATTATTTTATGATGTGGAATACTAAAATAATATTTCCATAATTTCTTTGCATTTAAAACATTTTTAATGAATTTAAATGATGTTTTAATGATTAAAATTAGTAAAAATGACAAAAATAATCATTTTATAAGAAATTATATTTTATTACAGTTTATTATTCATAGAAATAATTCTCCAGAAAATTTGAGGTTAAAATCCCTAAAAATGAATTTTTAATCATTTAATTATGATTAAAATGATTAAATTCAATAAAAAATATAAAATTAATGCATTTTCCGAAAAATAAAAGTGTGGAAGTCTTATTTTAAATGTCAAGATGTTATGTTTAAATTTTCATGATTTTTGGATAAATAATGAATTTATTACAATTATTCTAAGTTTATATGTAATATATATATATATATATATAATTAAAGGAAAGAATTATAAACCAAAAACCAACAAAAAAAAAGAAATGGGTCCAAGGGGAGTCGAACCCGGATCCCCTTGGTATAACCCAACCCTCTTAACCATTAGTCCACCTATGCCATTTGTTAACATATTAGATTCTGAATTGTATTTATGTTAAAAATAAAATGTATCTTCTTCCCCAAATCATCTAGCTAAGAACCCTAATTCTTACCAAATCAAATTCGTTCATATTAGTGATCTGTAATAAGGGGGTTTTAACCCATAATGCTCGACTAAGACAAAGCAAGCAAAATTAGACACTTACAACTCGTTTTCGGCTCACACTTGAAGCTTCTTTGATTCGCAAAAAAAACGCAAATTGATGGCTTTCTGGACGTTTTCTTGTATGAATTTGTTGTGGGTTTTGTTATGAAATGGTGCAGAGGTAAAGTGGTGAGATCAATTGTATATATAGGCGAGTAAAAATAAGCGTTTCACTTGGCTTAAAAACTTCCGACCGGTTTCAGCTTTGAGGTCATTAAAATCGCCTTAAAACCTTGTTAAAACGTATAATTATTAGCCAAATGAGTCGAATAATGTTGGAGAAAACGTTTGGAACGCTAAAAGGTTGAAACGGACGCATAAATAGTGATTTAAGGCCTCGCCGGAATTAAAATCCGGCGGCCGGAATCCTGCCTTGGCCGGAAATACGTGAAACAGTAGCAGATATGAATTTTTTTTTTTTTTTTTTTAAACTTTCAGCAATTGGCAATAAAGGCCCCTCATACTTTTCTTAGTTAGTTTTAATGATTTCCTAGCTAGTTTACCCTTTATATTCACTAACTAAGTTAATTTACTAACACAAAACTTATATAACTTGAAATTTTATGATATACGTATATTTTTCCGAACCACGTTGCAACATACGCGTTAAACTTAAATCGAGATTGAGATCCAAAAGAACACGCAATTAATATAATATAAATTTTGCATATTTATTAAATTTGAAAGCGACCACAAATACAGGAAATATTAGAAGGACTAAAATTGTAAATTAGATAAAAGCCAAGGGTGACGGATGTCACACATGTCCTATAACATCTAAGATCAAGTATAAAATAAACATTAATGAAACATAACACCAAACACTATTATTATGGTTTGGTTGTGATGAAAAAAAAAGACTATACTAATGAAATATACCTATTGTAACATATTCATCAACCTCCCTATCCAGAATTCTTTGATAGGGCACAAAAGAGAAACCAAAATCTGGACCTTGGAAACCATCATATTCGGAAACTTGAGTATTCATATTCAAGCAGAGTTTGTTTGGGTTTGGAGCATACTTGTATTTAGAAGAATTGACCCCAACTCCTGGATTTCTTATAATAAGAGAAGCATTTTCAGTAAAAAAAACCTCTCAAATCTAAAAAACAACCGCTTAAATACATTCGCTTGAATCCTGTCACCCTGTTAATTATAAAAAAAATAAAAAAACACTATAAATATGTATCTACGTAATTTTATTTTTTAGTGTACGAATATAAGAAAATTCGTATACATTAAAATTAAAAACATCAATATCTAAAAAAAAGTTATGAAATTTAAAAATAAGAGGCTATAAAAAAAATGTGTTGTTGAGTTTTACATTTTCATCACATATGATCATTTCAATTGAGTACACATCATTAGGATTGCGACGATCGGGTAGACGCCAAACCCGAATAATAATTAGCTTTAACGCCACACCGTTTCGGTTGACATGAATTTTATTAACCATGGTAAACTCATTTGCATCTACAGCAGCCATTGATCTTTGTAACTGGAAAAAAATAATGTAAAAACCAATAGATTACTTCAATAACACAAATTGTAGACAACATAATAATATTGAAACTTATATTATAGTTAGGTAATAAGTTTCAAATGTATTGTAGCATAAATGTCTGGATTGATCACTCCAGAATGTATGCAAAACATCAGCATAATCGATTGATTAATAACAAATCAAAAGAAATAATGTTTATGTATTTACAGATGAGAAACAGAAATTAACCTAAGAATATATCTTTGCGATTACTCAAAGTGCATTCAACGTGTCTTATTACAATCGTATGTGAATTGCTTTGACTTGTTGTTTATATAGGTATTCAATCAATTCAATCAATAAGAAATGGATGAAATAGTGGAGTCTAATTAGCATTCGAATTAGCATATTGTTATTATTGAGATTTAAAGATATGAAATATATTTGCAATACATTCAACAATGGAGTAGAAGGAACCATCAATTTCGCCTTAACATGTATGAAATTGGACCCGTAAATTCATATTGAAAGTCAATATGTTATTGAAGAAGGATACCATAAATTTCGCCTTAACATGTATCAATTCCTTATGAATAATGTGAGTAAATTCGTATACATTATGTATTCAAAGTCAACGTTAGATAATCAAGGAATATAACTATTCATCTTAATGTATATTTATTGACAGTAAATTCGTATTCAAAGTCAAGGTCAATAAACATATTGACTTTCCTTATACATTCAACAATGGAGTAGAAGGAGACCATCAATTTCGCCTTAACATGTATGAAATTGGACCCGTAAATTCGTATTCAAAGTCAATATGTTATTGATGAAGGAGACCATAAATTTCGCCTTAACATGTATCAATTCCTTATGAATAATGTGAGTAAATTCGTATACATTATGTATTCAAAGTCAATGTTAGATAATCAAGGAATATAACTATTTATCTTAATGTATATTTATTGACAGTAAATTCATATTCAAAGTCAAGGTCAATAAACATATTGACTTTCCTTATACATTCATCAATGGAGTAGAAGGAGACCATCAATTTCGCCTTAACATGCTTGAAAATTGGACCCGTAATGAGTTGCATCATAAATTCTTTCTCCGTTTGATGAGTTGCATCATATTTAGACATCTCCATGGCATAACTATCCCACAACGTTAAATAGATGCTCAAGCCCCTTCAAAAAAGTACAAATTATTTTAGTAAAAAATAAATAAACAATTTATAAAGCTACGTAATTTTTGTTTGTATATAAAATGCAAACAAAAAAATAAATAAATAAAGAATACATACTCGATATCTTGTATTTCCATTGTTAACCTCTTTTTATCAGCGACAACCTTTTTATCTTTATCATCATTGTTGAAGAACTTGTTAACATGTCCTATAACATCTAAGATCAAGTATAATATAAACATTAATGAAACATAACACCAAACACTATTATTATGGTTTGGTTGTGATGAAAAAAAGACTATACTAATGAAATATACCTATTGTAACATATTCATCAACCTCCCTATCCATAATTCTTTGATAGGGCACAAAAGAGAAACCAAAATCTGGACCTTGGAAACCATCATATTCGGAAACTTGAGTATTCATATTCAAGCAGAGTTTGTTTGGGTTTGGAGCATACTTGTATTTAGAAGAATTGACCCCAACTCCTGGATTTCTTATAATAAGAGAAGCATTTTCAGTAAAAAACCTCTCAAATCTAAAAAAACAACCGCTTAAATACATTCGCTTGAATCCTGTCACCCTGTTAATTATAAAAAAATAAAAAAAACACTATAAATATGTATCTACGTAATTTTATTTTTTAGTGTACGAATATAAGAAAATTCGTATACATTAAAATTAAAAACATCAATATCTAAAAAAAAAGTTATGAAATTTAAAAATAAGAGGCTATAAAAAACGTGTTGTTGAGTTTTACATTTTCATCACATAGGATCATTTCAATTGAGTACACATCATTAGGATTGCGACGACCGGGTAGACGCCAAACCCGAATAATCTTTAGCTTTAACGCCACACCGTTTCGGTTGACATGAATTTTATTAACCATGGTAAACTCATTTGCATCTACAGCAGCCATTGATCTTTGTAACTGGAAAAAAATAATGTAAAAACCAATAGATTACTTCAATAACACAAATTGTAGACAACATAATAATATTGAAACTTATATTATAGTTAGGTAATAAGTTTCAAATGTATTGTAGCATAAATGTCTGGATTGATCACTCCGGAATGTATGCAAAACATCAGCATAATCGATTGGTTAATAACAAATCAAAAGAAATAATGTTTATGTATTTACAGATGAGAAACAGAAATTAACCTAAGAATATATCTTTGCGATTACTCAAAGTGCATTCAACGTGTCTTATTACAATCGTATGTGAATTGCTTTGACTTGTTGTTTATATAGGTATTCAATCAATTCAATCAATAAGAAATGGATGAAATAGTGGAGTCTAATTAGCATTTGAATTAGCATATTGTTATTATTGAGATTTAAAGATATGAAATATATTTGCAATACATTCAACAATGGAGTAGAAGGAGACCATCAATTTCGCCTTAACATGTATGAAATTGGACCCGTAAATTCGTATTGAAAGTCAATATGTTATTGAAGAAGGATACCATAAATTTCGCCTTAACATGTATCAATTCCTTATGAATAATGTGAGTAAATTTGTATACATTATGTATTCAAAGTCAACGTTAGATAATCAAGGAATATAACTATTAATCTTAATGTATATTTATTGACAGTAAATTCGTATTCAAAGTCAAGGTCAATAAACATATTGACTTTCCTTATACATTCAACAATGGAGTAGAAGGAGACCATCAATTTCGCCTTAACATGTATGAAATTGGACCCGTAAATTCGTATTCAAAGTCAATATGTTATTGATGAAGGAGACCATAAATTTCGCCTTAACATGTATCAATTCCTTATGAATAATGTGAGTAAATTCGTATACATTATGTATTCAAAGTCAACGTTAGATAATCAAGGAATATAACTATTTATCTTAATGTATATTTATTGACAGTAAATTCGTATTCAAAGTCAAGGTCAATAAACATATTGACTTTCCTTATACATTCAACAATGGAGTAGAAGGAGACCATCAATTTCGCCTTAACATGCTTGAAATTTGGACCCGTAAATTTGTATTCAAAGTCAATATGTTATTGTAGAAGGAGACCATAAATTTCGCCTTAACATGTATCAATTCCTTAGGAATAATGTGAGTAAATTCGTATACATTATGTATTCAAAGTCAACTTTAGATAATCAAGGAATATAACTATTTATCTTAATGTATATTTATTGACAGTAAATTCGTATTCAAAGTCAAGGTCAATAAACATATTGACTTTCCTTATACATTCAACAATGGAGTAGAAGGAGACCATCAATTTCGCCTTAACATGCTTGAAAATTGGACCCGTAAATTCGTATTCAAAGTCAATATGTTATTGTAGAAGGAGACCATAAATTTCGCCTTAACATGTATCAATTCCTTATGAATAATGTGAGTGAATTCGTATACATTATGTATTCAAAGTCAACTTTAGATAATCAAGGAATATAACTATTTATCTTAATGTATATTTATTGACAGTAAATTCGTATTCAAAGTCAAGGTCAATAAACATATTGACTTTCCTTATACATTATGTGTTTACATATTTATAAGATAAATGTTATATAAGGAAGTCAAAGTCAATAAACATAATGGTTTTTCTAATACATTATGGATTTTGAGTCAATACATAATTAATGGTCTAATTACATTTGCTGCATATAAATGTGTTTACATTTTTATAATGAAGAATAAACATATATAAGGCAGTCAAAGTCAATACACATATTTAACATCATTAAATTTTAGTCAAATTATGTAATTACATGTTTTCAAAATTTCCGAATAACAAATGTTTATATTAGGAAGTCAATTTCAATTTTTAAGTTAATATCAAATGGCGAAATTTCAATTCCTAAATAATCGCGTCTTGCCACCACTGATTAACGTATACACATTCTAACAATTACAACATACCAAATATTATGTAAAAATCTAAATGTTATTGTATATAATAATAGAATATAGTTATGATTTTAATGATTATTGACTCACATTCAATTCGTATTCATTTACACATATTTACCATAATTAAATTTTAGTCAACTGTATAATTACACGTTTAAATTCCAATTAATACCAAAGTCGAAAATTTATAGCACAGTCAAAGGTCAGCTTGTATGTAATAAGCAGTAAAATTGATTTAAAAGAACAAACCAAGGTCTTCCTGGCCTCTTCTTGGTGCAGACTTGTTCCAAAGTCTTCTAAGGTCTTCAAAGGTCTTCTCCACTTCTCTTCTCCGCAACAACAACATTAAAGTTTCCACATACCATGGTCAATCTTGGTTTGTTCTTTTAAATCAATTTTACTGCTTATTACATACAAGCTGACCTTTGACTGTGCTATAAATTTTCGACTTTGGTATTAATTGGAATTTAAACGTGTAATTATACAGTTGACTAAAATTTAATTATGGTAAATATGTGTAAATGAATACGAATTGAATGTGAGTCAATAATCATTAAAATCATAACTATATTCTATTATTATATACAATAACATTTAGATTTTTACATAATATTTGGTATGTTGTAATTGTTAGAATGTGTATACGTTAATCAGTGGTGGCAAGACGCGATTATTTAGGAATTGAAATTTCGCCATTTGATATTAACTTAAAAATTGAAATTGACTTCCTAATATAAACATTTGTTATTCGGAAATTTTGAAAACATGTAATTACATAATTTGACTAAAATTTAATGATGTTAAATATGTGTATTGACTTTGACTGCCTTATATATGTTTATTCTTCATTATAAAAATGTAAACACATTTATATGCAGCAAATGTAATTAGACCATTAATTATGTATTGACTCAAAATCCATAATGTATTAGAAAAACCATTATGTTTATTGACTTTGACTTCCTTATATAACATTTATCTTATAAATATGTAAACACATAATGTATAAGGAAAGTCAATATGTTTATTGACCTTGACTTTGAATACGAATTTACTGTCAATAAATATACATTAAGATAAATAGTTATATTCCTTGATTATCTAAAGTTGACTTTGAATACATAATGTATACGAATTCACTCACATTATTCATAAGGAATTGATACATGTTAAGGCGAAATTTATGGTCTCCTTCTACAATAACATATTGACTTTGAATACGAATTTACGGGTCCAATTTTCAAGCATGTTAAGGCGAAATTGATGGTCTCCTTCTACTCCATTGTTGAATGTATAAGGAAAGTCAATATGTTTATTGACCTTGACTTTGAATACGAATTTACTGTCAATAAATATACATTAAGATAAATAGTTATATTCCTTGATTATCTAAAGTTGACTTTGAATACATAATGTATACGAATTTACTCACATTATTCCTAAGGAATTGATACATGTTAAGGCGAAATTTATGGTCTCCTTCTACAATAACATATTGACTTTGAATACAAATTTACGGGTCCAAATTTCAAGCATGTTAAGGCGAAATTGATGGTCTCCTTCTACTCCATTGTTGAATGTATAAGGAAAGTCAATATGTTTATTGACCTTGACTTTGAATACGAATTTACTGTCAATAAATATACATTAAGATAAATAGTTATATTCCTTGATTATCTAACGTTGACTTTGAATACATAATGTATACGAATTTACTCACATTATTCATAAGGAATTGATACATGTTAAGGCGAAATTTATGGTCTCCTTCATCAATAACATATTGACTTTGAATACGAATTTACGGGTCCAATTTCATACATGTTAAGGCGAAATTGATGGTCTCCTTCTACTCCATTGTTGAATGTATAAGGAAAGTCAATATGTTTATTGACCTTGACTTTGAATACGAATTTACTGTCAATAAATATACATTAAGATTAATAGTTATATTCCTTGATTATCTAACGTTGACTTTGAATACATAATGTATACAAATTTACTCACATTATTCATAAGGAATTGATACATGTTAAGGCGAAATTTATGGTATCCTTCTTCAATAACATATTGACTTTCAATACGAATTTACGGGTCCAATTTCATACATGTTAAGGCGAAATTGATGGTCTCCTTCTACTCCATTGTTGAATGTATTGCAAATATATTTCATATCTTTAAATCTCAATAATAACAATATGCTAATTCAAATGCTAATTAGACTCCACTATTTCATCCATTTCTTATTGATTGAATTGATTGAATACCTATATAAACAACAAGTCAAAGCAATTCACATACGATTGTAATAAGACACGTTGAATGCACTTTGAGTAATCGCAAAGATATATTCTTAGGTTAATTTCTGTTTCTCATCTGTAAATACATAAACATTATTTCTTTTGATTTGTTATTAACCAATCGATTATGCTGATGTTTTGCATACATTCCGGAGTGATCAATCCAGACATTTATGCTACAATACATTTGAAACTTATTACCTAACTATAATATAAGTTTCAATATTATTATGTTGTCTACAATTTGTGTTATTGAAGTAATCTATTGGTTTTTACATTATTTTTTTCCAGTTACAAAGATCAATGGCTGCTGTAGATGCAAATGAGTTTACCATGGTTAATAAAATTCATGTCAACCGAAACGGTGTGGCGTTAAAGCTAAAGATTATTCGGGTTTGGCGTCTACCCGGTCGTCGCAATCCTAATGATGTGTACTCAATTGAAATGATCCTATGTGATGAAAATGTAAAACTCAACAACACGTTTTTTATAGCCTCTTATTTTTAAATTTCATAACTTTTTTTTTTAGATATTGATGTTTTTAATTTTAATGTATACGAATTTTCTTATATTCGTACACTAAAAAATAAAATTACGTAGATACATATTTATAGTGTTTTTTTTATTTTTTTATAATTAACAGGGTGACAGGATTCAAGCGAATGTATTTAAGCGGTTGTTTTTTTAGATTTGAGAGGTTTTTTACTGAAAATGCTTCTCTTATTATAAGAAATCCAGGAGTTGGGGTCAATTCTTCTAAATACAAGTATGCTCCAAACCCAAACAAACTCTGCTTGAATATGAATACTCAAGTTTCCGAATATGATGGTTTCCAAGGTCCAGATTTTGGTTTCTCTTTTGTGCCCTATCAAAGAATTATGGATAGGGAGGTTGATGAATATGTTACAATAGGTATATTTCATTAGTATAGTCTTTTTTTCATCACAACCAAACCATAATAATAGTGTTTGGTGTTATGTTTCATTAATGTTTATATTATACTTGATCTTAGATGTTATAGGACATGTTAACAAGTTCTTCAACAATGATGATAAAGATAAAAAGGTTGTCGCTGATAAAAAGAGGTTAACAATGGAAATACAAGATATCGAGTATGTATTCTTTATTTATTTATTTTTTTGTTTGCATTTTATATACAAACAAAAATTACGTAGCTTTATAAATTGTTTATTTATTTTTTACTAAAATAATTTGTACTTGGAGATGTCTAAATATGATGCAACTCATCAAACGGAGAAAGAATTTATGATGCAACTCATTACGGGTCCAATTTTCAAGCATGTTAAGGCGAAATTGATGGTCTCCTTCTACTCCATTGATGAATGTATAAGGAAAGTCAATATGTTTATTGACCTTGACTTTGAATATGAATTTACTGTCAATAAATATACATTAAGATAAATAGTTATATTCCTTGATTATCTAACATTGACTTTGAATACATAATGTATACGAATTTACTCACATTATTCATAAGGAATTGATACATGTTAAGGCGAAATTTATGGTCTCCTTCATCAATAACATATTGACTTTGAATACGAATTTACGGGTCCAATTTCATACATTTTAAGGCGAAATTGATGGTCTCCTTCTACTCCATTGTTGAATGTATAAGGAAAGTCAATATGTTTATTGACCTTGACTTTGAATACGAATTTACTGTCAATAAATATACATTAAGATGAATAGTTATATTCCTTGATTATCTAACGTTGACTTTGAATACATAATGTATACGAATTTACTCACATTATTCATAAGGAATTGATACATGTTAAGGCGAAATTTATGGTATCCTTCTTCAATAACATATTGACTTTCAATATGAATTTACGGGTCCAATTTCATACATGTTAAGGCGAAATTGATGGTTCCTTCTACTCCATTGTTGAATGTATTGCAAATATATTTCATATCTTTAAATCTCAATAATAACAATATGCTAATTCGAATGCTAATTAGACTCCACTATTTCATCCATTTCTTATTGATTGAATTGATTGAATACCTATATAAACAACAAGTCAAAGCAATTCACATACGATTGTAATAAGACACGTTGAATGCACTTTGAGTAATCGCAAAGATATATTCTTAGGTTAATTTCTGTTTCTCATCTGTAAATACATAAACATTATTTCTTTTGATTTGTTATTAACCAATCGATTATGCTGATGTTTTGCATACATTCTGGAGTGATCAATCCAGACATTTATGCTACAATACATTTGAAACTTATTACCTAACTATAATATAAGTTTCAATATTATTATGTTGTCTACAATTTGTGTTATTGAAGTAATCTATTGGTTTTTACATTATTTTTTTCCAGTTACAAAGATCAATGGCTGCTGTAGATGCAAATGAGTTTACCATGGTTAATAAAATTCATGTCAACCGAAACGGTGTGGCGTTAAAGCTAATTATTATTCGGGTTTTGCGTCTACCCGATCGTCGCAATCCTAATGATGTGTACTCAATTGAAATGATCCTATGTGATGAAAATGTAAAACTCAACAACACGTTTTTTTTATAGCCTCTTATTTTTAAATTTCATAACTTTTTTTTAGATATTGATGTTTTTAATTTTAATGTATACGAATTTTCTTATATTCGTACACTAAAAAATAAAATTACGTAGATACATATTTATAGTGTTTTTTTATTTTTTTTATAATTAACAGGGTGACAGGATTCAAGCGAATGTATTTAAGCGGTTGTTTTTTAGATTTGAGAGGTTTTTTTTACTGAAAATGCTTCTCTTATTATAAGAAATCCAGGAGTTGGGGTCAATTCTTCTAAATACAAGTATGCTCCAAACCCAAACAAACTCTGCTTGAATATGAATACTCAAGTTTCCGAATATGATGGTTTCCAAGGTCCAGATTTTGGTTTCTCTTTTGTGCCCTATCAAAGAATTCTGGATAGGGAGGTTGATGAATATGTTACAATAGGTATATTTCATTAGTATAGTCTTTTTTTTTCATCACAACCAAACCATAATAATAGTGTTTGGTGTTATGTTTCATTAATGTTTATTTTATACTTGATCTTAGATGTTATAGGACATGTTAACAAGTTCTTCAGCAATGATGATAAAGATAAAAAGGTTGTCGGTGATAAAAAGAGGTTAACAATGGAAATCCAAGATATCGAGTATGTATTCTTTATTTATTTATTTTTTTGTTTGCATTTTATATACAAACAAAAATTACGTAGCTTTATAAATTGTTTATTTATTTTTTACTAAAATAATTTGTACTTTTTTGAAGGGGCTTGAGCATCTATTTAACGTTGTGGGATAGTTATGCCATGGAGATGTCTAAATATGATGCAACTCATCAAACAGAGAAAGAATTTATAATAATAATGCAGTTTGGCCGTTTGAAGTTTTATAATGGTTGTATAATGTTAATAAATATTTATATTTATATTTATAGCTACATTATATTTTGCATTATAAATTATGTTCTAACTTCTAAAGTTTCTTATTATTAAATATTTCAATTTTTTTCCCTAATATTTGTTTTATATAGGAAAACCGTATGTTTCTAACTCTTTTGGAGATCGAGTTAGTCGACTGTTCATCAATGGAGATATTGAAAATATAAACCTATACAAAAAAGGGTATGTACTATTACGTTTTTCAATACGAATTACAAAATCTTTATAAAAAGTATTAATAAATATGTAATGTGTAAAGCAAATTATTTTTATCAGGTTGGATAAGAAAATCGCTGATAATCCTTCCTCTTCTCATCGACCATATGGAACTTTTATGTTCTGTTCTGATGAAGATGAATTTGTCCATAACACTCCTTTTAGTAACATTGGCGACATTTGTGAGATTCAAGAGGTAAGTATAATGTTGATACTTAAATACGATGTTTATAATTAAATATAAAAAGTGTAATGTTATTAAAAAATTAGTTTTATTTAATATTAATACCCATTGTATACCATATACTATCTTATTTCGGTAACTAATTATAATATTCATACAGGAGCAGGCTCTGGTATTATTGGGTACTATTAAAGACCTGTTTACCGAAATTGGCTGGTACTACATGGGATGCCCCAAATGCACCAGAAAATGTAGTATTGATTATATAATCAAACAAGTTGGTGAAGGAAGTTCAGATTTTGAGGAAGAAAAGGTTTACGAGTGTTTGAATGTTAGTTGTAGTGCCAAACAAGTTGAGCCTACACCAAGGTCGGATATATTTGTAACATCAATTTTAATATACACAAATATAGTTTGATTTCAAAGATTTAGTTATAATCGTGACGTTGAACAACTTATTAGTAAAAGTGCTTCTGAATTGCTTGATTTGAATACGGTATTCCATATTTTTAACTAAATTTTAAATACAAATTTATTTTTAATAATTCTTTAATTATAGTTTTGTAATATTTATGTATTTGGTTATTCCTTTTAAATAGGTTGGTGATACAGTTGAATATCCTGAAGAGATTAAGACTTT
This sequence comes from Ambrosia trifida, assembly GCA_028751855.1. Lineage (NCBI taxonomy): Eukaryota > Viridiplantae > Streptophyta > Magnoliopsida > Asterales > Asteraceae > Ambrosia > Ambrosia trifida. The sequence continues at coordinate 26,849,444 of CM054129.1, read as the reverse complement.
GTTAGACAGAGAGTTTGCTTTTAAGATCTTTGTGTCTGGCTTCAATTTAAACAACAAATATGATGTTTATGGTGTAACTAAGATAAGTGATGATCCAACAATTATCTCGCATCTTAAGAAAAAGTTGTACGTAGGACAAGTACATAATCGAATTCCATTTGCTATAACTTAGCAAATTTTATTTACGTAAGACTTTATTACATTACAAATTTTTTTCATGTTTTTTTTTTTAAAAATAGCCTGCTGAATCATAATCACTTCACACGTCTCTTCTGGCAATGCCGTCTAATGTTATTTCTGTTTCCAAGGTACCATTTTCACAAACACTTAAATTCATATTAATACATTTTACTCATTTTTTCTTTCATACACAATCACTGATGAATTTGCAACATATGTTTGTAACTATTTTTTCTTTAGGAATCAGACACAGGCGATAATGATACGCCAATTTCCATTGCTGATAACTTTGTTGATAAGAAAGTTTATGCTGAAGGAGAACAATGTTCTATCAGTTCCAAGTATCAAATGGTTAAGCGTAAACTGATTGACGCGATTTCTGATGATGAAAGCACACCAATTCCTTCAACTAAGATTGGAAGTGGTGGTAGTATGGAGTAACTTAAAATTCTGTTGAGCCTCCCGTCTTCCTAAACCCAAAATGAAGAGGATTTGTTTGCTATGCTTATGGTTTACCAGTTTTATTGCTTTATCTTTTGTTTTTTTAAAAAAAATTGAACAATTTCTACTTTTGTTTTTATTGCGTAATAGTTGCAGTCTACGACATTTCGTAGGCATGCCATATCCTGAGAATGAGTTTCTATCATTATTAGACAATCGTCTTATTTGTGAGGAGTTGGGCTATGACTCAAACAGTTTGGTTGAAGAATTTGATTCTCAGTTCTCTTCTTTAACAGATGAACAAAAAAATATTTATAACTGTGTAATTAAATCTGTTGAGGAGAAGAAAGGAGGGGTTTTTTTTGTTTATGGTTACGGTGGTACGGGTAAAACGTTCCTATGGAACACTCTATCTTCATCCATAAGATGTAAAAGAAAGATTGTTTTGAATGTTGCTTCGAGTGGTATCGCATCTTTGCTATTGGCCGGTGGTAGGACAGCACATTCCAGGTTTCGTATTCCTATAAACCTAACTGAAGATTCTATGTGCTACATACCACCTAATAGTGATGTTGCACAGCTGGTTAAACAAACTGACTTGATTATATGGGATGAAGCACCCATGACTCATAAACATGCTTTTGAAGCACTAGATCGAAGTTTAAAAGATGTATTTGGTGTACATGCTGATGAGTCGTCTGATTTATTATTTGGTGGAAAGGTTGTTGTGTTTGGGGGTGACTTTAGGCAAATTCTACCAGTTGTACCAAATGGAACTAGGCATGACATTGTTAATGCCTCTTTAAGTTCATCATACATTTGGCACAAATGCATTGTTTTAGAATTAACAAAAAATATGAGGTTGCTTTCAGGAAGCTGCAGTTCTGATATTGAGGAAACTAAAAAGTTTGCATCTTGGCTTCTGGATATAGGAGAAGGAAAGGTTGATACAATAAGCGATGATCAGGATGTTGTTTTGATACCTGATGACTTACTTATTTCTCAATCTTCGGATCCTGTTTCTGATTTGATAGCCTTTGTTTATCCGTCACTTTTGGATAACATCCACATTCCGACTTATTTTCAAGATCGAGCTATATTGGCACCGAAGAATGAAGTTGTTCATGAAATTAATGATATATTACTTTCAATGTTTCCCGGTGACGAAGTTGAGTATCTAAGTTCGGATAGTGTTTGCCAGTCCGAAGATATTAACAAACAGGTTGATGAAAGATTAGTTTCTCCTGATGTCCTGAATGGTCTTAAGTTTTCTGGAATACCAAACCATCGTTTGGTTTTGAAAGTTGGCGTTCCCGTAATGTTACTTAGAAACATTGATCAGAAAAGCGGTTTGTTCAATGGGACAAGGTTACAAGTTGTTAAAATGAGAAAACGTGTCATTGAAGCGAAAATCATATCAGGAAGTAACATTGGAATGCGAACTTTTATTCCAAGAATTACTTTATCCCCCTCGGATAAAAATTCCTTTTAAATTTAACAGAAGGCAATTTCCACTTGCTGTTTCTTTCGCAATGACAATAAACAAAAGTCAAGGACAATCCTTATCCAGAGTTGGGTTGTATTTGAATGATCCAGTTTTTTCACATGGGCAGTTGTATGTTGCGCTATCAAGAGTCAGAAGTCGAGATGGACTGAAGATAGTTATAGTAGATGAAAATGGTGAATTGACGAACAAAACATCAAACGTTGTGTACAAAAAAGTCTTTCAGGATTTATGAATAATGTGAGTAATTTTAATGCAATTTTTTTACTTATCTTTATTGACGTTATGTATATACAACTTCAATAATAAAGTATTATTTAAATATATTTTTGTGCTTTGAACAGTGCGTTGCCATTGGTCAATAAAACAAGTTATGTCCTAATTACAATTACATTAAAAATAAAAATATGATAAAAAGTAATTTACAAAAACACAATGTATTCATACCTTTTGTTATTTTTTGTTAAAGTTTATACTTTGGTTGAGTATTGATCATAATAGGTAATCGGTTTTCATTATTAACGTTACTTATAACTTACAAAAAATATCCACTTTGACATGAAAACCATAGTTATATATTAGTTTTAATTTTAATACCCATTTCATATCAACGCAACATTGAAACATGACGTTTATATAAGAAAAAAAATATCAGGCTAACCGTTATTCTTAAGACTTTACGTTGTAGCCACTAAACTTGAATAATACAACTCTTAGTTTAATATATTTTTTTTATTTACTATGGTTTGCACCGTGGGTCCCCACGGGTCTCAAACCTAGTATAGTAAAAACAAAGTACTAAACAACTAATGCAAATAAACATGGGAGAACATGGAGCAACAGTTGGGTAGATCATGGGGGATCTGTATCAACACCCGCCCGGTCGAAACTGGTCGTGTCCTCACGACCAACAACAGTTGTAGTCAAAGTGGTCCATGGCGGTGCGGTTGGCGATTCAAACAGCAGGAATTGAGGTGTTTTACAACGGTGCCCCGGGTGAAATTTTTCATCGCAATGGAAGCATATACCAGCGGATTTCTTGGCTTGCATTTCGGCTTGAGTTAGACGCTTCACAGGAAGAGGAGCGGATGAGGAAGTAGTGTGAGCTGGACTTGAGACAACAGCAGGTGCAATGACCCCGGCATGGAGTTTGTCTTCGATTAAAGAAGCGAGACCATAGGCTTGATGAAGGGTCGTAGGTTTATGAATCGCCATTTCAGATTTAATGTCATCTTGAAGACCCGAGATGAAGCAATTTTTTAAGGTCTCTGGGGACAAACCATTAACACGATTGCTAATCAACTCAAACTCGGTCTTGTATGCCTTGACAGTGGAGGTTTGAATGAGCTTAAAAAGGGTGGCTTCGTGGTTCACATACGAAGATGGTCCGAACCGTAATTCAAGCTCGCGTTTGAAGGTTGTCCAATCGACAAGCATTTCATTGTTGGCTAGATGCTTATACCAAGATAAAGCATCACCGGTAAAGTAAAAAACCGCAAGGGACAAACGTTGAGCAACCGGTGTTTGATAATAGGAAAAGTAATTTTCGGCTTGGAAAATCCAATCGAGAGGATTAGACCCATCAAAAAGAGGAAGGGAAATCTTTGGAGGGCGTGGGTAATTCTGGGAATGTGGTGGTGGAGGTGGTGGAGGGCTTGACCCGGATGGAGCAAGGCGGTTCGGATCAGGATGAAGAAGAGTAACAATGAGGTTGTTTGTTTGTTCATATTGTGCCACTAATTGTTTGATGATGATATCCAAGTGAGCTTTGTGTTGTTCTTGACCGGAAACAATTTGGTTAGCGGTTGCGGTGGTGGAGGCGACCATTTTGTTGACTGATTCAGCTAGGGAAGCAATCAACTCATCGGTGGAAGAGGTATCGGTTGGGTTTTCACGGCGTGGCGGCATGATGGAAGGTGAGAACGAGGAATGAAAGCACCAAATGATAGAATCGAATTCGAGATCGGTGGTCTCCAAAGTTAAACTACGAACAAATAGTAAATGCAAATATAAGTTTTGTTCAAAATTTTCATGTCCTCCAATTAAAACCAAACATGCCTTTTAAAGGCTTACATGAACGTGGGAAATGCAAGAAACAAGGAACATAGGTTAGCGGTTCAACTACCCACGACTACTTCTACTAATAAAATATAGTAAAAACAAAGTACTAAACAACTAATGCAAATAAACATGGGAGAACATGGAGCAACAGTTGGGTAGATCATGGGGGATCTGTATCAGTGGTGGTGGTGGTGGACCGTGGTGGTGGGTGGTGGTGGACCGTGGTGGTGGTGGGTGGTGGTCTTGGACGGTGGTGGTAGTGGGTGGTGGTGGTGGACGGTGGTGGTGGTGGACGGTGGTTGTGGATGGTGGTGGTGGACCGTGGTGGTGGACCGTGGTGGTGGTGTATTGTGGTGGTGGTGGACCGTGGTGGTGGTGGACTGTGGTGGTGGTGGTGGTGGTGGACGGTGGTGGTGGTGGTGGGTGAGGAGAAGAGAAGTGGAGAAGACCTTTGAAGACCTTAGAAGACTTTGGAACAAGTCTGCACCAAGAAGAGGCCAGGAAGACCTTTTTGAGTGAAAGGTCTTCCAAAAAACAAACAATCTGCAGACCCCAAACGTCTGCGCACGTCTGCGTGGTGCAGACAAAAGAGGTCAGAAGTGCTTCTGAGCAAAAAACAAACAGCACCTTAGACTATGGAGTGTGGAGACATGAAAAATGTCATGTCTCCATGCCATGTAGAATGCTACATCATCAAGGTGGTGTCTCAACATTCTTGAGACATGGGTAGGGATGAGCTGTAACATCGCAAAATTTTCCCCAAAATTTTAATACATAAAAAGCCCTTATATATATATATATTTTTTTTATTACACCTTTATCATTAATATTATACAAATGTGCCTAAGTCTTTATTTATCCTAACTCACAACTTATATACATACATAAATGTATATAAATAATAATAATAATAATATGATTCTAAATTTTTTTTTTTTCACATACAAGATTTTTTTTTTTTTTTTAAATAAAGCCTTGAGTCAAATAGTCAAAGTCCTAGTCAAAGTCTTAGTCAAACAGTCAAAGTCTTAGTCAAATAGTCAATTTATCATAAAACCTTACTTTATGGTGTTGACCAATTTTAATGGCTAATTGACTCCAAAACTAGTATAAAAACCCACCTATGACCCATTATACTTTGCACCTCTAAATCGATTGTTTCAATCCGATTAAACTTTCCCTCATACCTTTCTTCTATAGTCTATTACTTCTACAATTGAAGCTTTGATTATAAGCTCTTGTAATTGGCGAATTGGAAGCTTGATATTCTTTCTTTTTCGTTTTCTTCAATTTGGACTAGCTACGTTGTTGAGTCTTTGGGATTCGCCTCGCATACATTCACAACACATTATTCTATTTTTTACGAGACATAACATTTTGCTAAGGTGAGTTTTACATAGCCCCTTTTTCTAATTATCACCATTTTTGGGGTGAAACATGTTACAACATTATTTATGCAATTCAATCATCAATGTGTCTATGTGTATTTCTATGTTGCATTATGTCTTGAACATGACTAGGGTAAGCACAATTCTAGCATAAACATTCATCAGCCAAACGGTATACATTAATAGATCTATTGGACTGACAATCCCACCCGGATACGTGCCTCCTACAAAGGTAGCGTGGGTGTTTGTTATCGTATAACATATTCAAGTGGACCATGAGCGTATGGTATGTATCATATTTTAACAGTCATCAGGGTTGGTTATGCACTCGATTTATTTCTAGTATGTTCTCACATATGGACTAGATTGACATGACACATGAATTGCACAACATTTTTATTCAATTATCAAAAACCTATGTAATTCTCACCAACTTTTGTTGACCCAAAATATTTTCAAACTTAACATGTTTCAGGTTCTATTTGCTTGAAGATTTGAATTGATGCTTGAAGATATGTGTATAGTTTTATTCAATTCGTTGTACAAATTCTAGAACAATTGTATGTAATTCATTTAAATTATTTAATGGAATTTATTATTCACCATGAGCTATTGAACAATCATCTTTACGTAACATCCCGATGTTTCCGCCATCGGTTGGGGTGTTACAGATTGGTATCAGAGCCATGGTTATAGGGAATTAGGTTATTAGAAAAATAATCTAGACTATAACCATAGGATTTAACCAGTACTTGCTTCTTTTACTTGCTATTCTCTATCTCCCTCCTACTTCATATCTCTACTTTCACCCCTACAAGAAGGTTGCTCTCCATCACTGGATTCACTCTTAGACTAATAAGGCAAAATCCTCAGGTTTAACCTGAACCACCTTGAGATCTCGTCGAAGTTCTAGATTTTAATAACGAACACGTGCAATCTGGAAGGGTGAACGCCTGTATTCTGAGTCTTCTGTCTAGGCTGGCATTGCGCATATATCCCAATCAGACGAGGGACCCGGATGCCTACCTGGGAATTCCCGGGATGAGTGTTCACTTATAGGCTAAAGCATGTCTTCACTATGTTATTAAAATCTGGAATCTTTGATAAGTCAACGTTTCCGTTTATTCGTTTTAATTAAATGAATAAATGATTACATTCCTTATATTACCTCATTGTCCTTCATTCAACCCATATCTTATTGAACATTCTTTACCCAAATCACTTCCGTAACCGATGCCCTAAACTAAACAGAGATCAAGACCCTCCAGCTACTTAACAACATGTTCCACCATTCGAACGTTGGTTACTTTTATTCTATGTATTGACACTTTTGATTCAAATAATAAATTCAAGTATTATCATAACATCTGTGTGCATGCTTGTTTGAATGTGAACTAATTGCTATATCTATAATCATACTTGCATACTTGTACAACAGTTAGTTGACTATCAAACAACCTACTCAACGATTGGTAGAGGTCATCATGTCTTTCCAACAGTCGGGAGAGGCCCTACCACCTGCTCAACGACTGGTGGAGACTATCGAACCTGCTCAACAATCGGTAGAGTCATAAAAGGACGCAAAACCTTAATGTAAGGTAAATTGGTAATTACGGTCCGGAACGCAATCATAAATTTACAAGTACATTAAGGTAGTGAGGAATTTTATCAAGGTTTTCGGTAGTCGACCAATTGTAAACCTGGTGTCTTTCTTTAACTTCGGGACGAAGTTCCTAAAAGTAGGGGAGACTGTAACATCGCAAAATTTTCCCCAAAATTTTAATACATAAAAAGCCCTTATATATATATATTTTTATTACACCTTTATCATTAATATTATACAAATGTGCCTAAGTCTTTATTTATCCTAACTCACAACTTATATACATACATAAATGTATATAAATAATAATAATAATATGATTCTAAATTCTTTTTTTTTTTCACATACAAGATTTTTTTTTTTTTTAAATAAAGCCTTGAGTCAAATAGTCAAAGTCCTAGTCAAAGTCTTAGTCAAACAGTCAAAGTCTTAGTCAAATAGTCAATTCATCATAAAACCTTACTTTATGGTGTTGACCAATTTTAATGGCTAATTGACTCCAAAACTAGTATAAAAACCCACCTATGACCCATTATACTTTGCACCTCTAAATCGATTGTTTCAATCCGATTAAACTTTCCCTCATACCTTTCTTCTATAGTCTATTACTTCTACAATTGAAGCTTTGATTATAAGCTCTTGTAATTGGCGAATTGGAAGCTTGATATTCTTTCTTTTTCGTTTTCTTCAATTTGGACTAGCTACGTTGTTGAGTCTTTGGGATTCGCCTCGCATACATTCACAACACATTATTCTATTTTTTACGAGACATAACATTTTGCTAAGGTGAGTTTTACATAGCCCCTTTTTCTAATTATCACCATTTTTGGGGTGAAACATGTTACAACATTATTTATGCAATTCAATCATCAATGTGTCTATGTGTATTTCTATGTTGCATTATGTCTTGAACATGACTAGGGTAAGCACAATTCTAGCATAAACATTCATCAGCCAAACGGTATACATTAATAGATCTATTGGACTGATAATCCCACCCGGATACGTGCCTCCTACAAAGGTAGCGTGGGTGTTTGTTATCGTATAACATATTCAAGTGGACCATGAGCGTATGGTATGTATCATATTTTAACAGTCATCAGGGTTGGTTATGCACTCGATTTATTTCTAGTATGTTCTCACATATGGACTAGATTGACATGACACATGAATTGCACAACATTTTTATTCAATTATCAAAAACCTATGTAATTCTCACCAACTTTTGTTGACCCAAAATATTTTCAAACTTAACATGTTTCAGGTTCTATTTGCTTGAAGATTTGAATTGATGCTTGAAGATATGTGTATAGTTTTATTCAATTCGTTGTACAAATTCTAGAACAATTGTATGTAATTCATTTAAATTATTTAATGGAATTTATTATTCACCATGAGCTATTGAACAATCATCTTTACGTAACATCCCGATGTTTCTGCCATCGGTTGGGGTGTTACATGAGCTCGGGACGGTATCGGTACCGAACCGATACCGATCCCGACAATACCGATACTGAAAAGTCCAAAAAAACCAATACCGATACCAACACATACGTATGGTACGGTAACGGTTCGGTATCGGTACGGTACCGGTATGGTATCGGTATTTTACCTTAAAATACCGATCCCGTCATCCCGTACCGATATCGTACCGATCCCGAAACCCATCGGTTAGGTATCGGTTCGGTACGGTATCGGGATCGGGACGGGACGGGATCGGTATTCGGCCTTGTATGCTCATCGCTAGACATGGGTGGGGTGTGGAGACATGAAAAACTCATGTCTCAAACATTTATTACTTTTTAATTTATTTTTAATATTAATTTTAGTTCGTTTTAAAAGTAATAAATAAATAAAATAATGTTAAAATAAACACTAAATATTATAAATAAAAATTACAAACCATGATAAAATTAAAAAAAAAAAACAAACACACCGAAAAAAAAAACATACGATTTCCTAAAATTTTATAAAACTACTTCCACTTTTGAATCAACTTGTCTTGCAAATTCTTCAACGCGGCGTGTTGTTCTTCGGGATAACTCGAGATATCGGCTGACATAATCTTCCACTCTTCCACCGCCTTCGATTCGTCAATCAACCTAAGCTTGTTTTCCTTGAGTTTTTTTCATTAGTTTGGTTGAAAGCTTCCATTTGTGCGCTTAAAGTTTCAAGCCTTGAAGCGCTCCGGCTCGAGCTACCCGTCGCCGCTTTCTTTCCTGCCGCCGCTTCCTTTCGAGCTTTGTCCCGACCTACATAAAAAAACGCAACCATTTTTATACTATAAAGAAAACGTAACGAATTATATATAAAAAAAACTATAAATGTATAAACCTATGGGGCGTTCCTCCTCCACAAATATTGGTTCATCGAACTCGGGGTCGTCGTTCATATCAATGTCGATTGGAACATGCAGACCTCCCTTTTTAGCTTTAGTTTTTCGTTTGGCCCGTTCAACCTCGTTCCGGACCCCGCCCATTTTGGTTCATCTTTCAAGACCTGCCAAGCCCGTATCATCGAGAATGATCTATTCACCTTAGATTTATACTTCGACAACGCATCCTCGAAAATATTTTGCTTGTTCCAACCACTAGGCGGGTTCGCTTTAACGGTTGTAAATTCCATTGAATTTACCACAATCCGTATTCATCTTTCTCCACTTCGATCTTAGAGCGTTGTTTTGTCGATACGGCTTGCTTTGCATAAACCTATGAAAGTATTCATTCGTCGTCTCCCATAAGTTTTCAAACGATTGGGCGGTACCTTTGATTAAAAAAAATTATTAACATACTTAAACAATATATAAAAAAACAAAAATATATATATTTCGGAATAAAACATAAATATATATAAATTTAAATAATTTACCGATTGTGGCGCGTGTTGAAGCCGCGACCCACGCCTTAGCTAACGCTTCCTCTTCAACATCGGACCATGGCCTAGGGGCTCCCTCTAGTGGTTTACCACGTCCCGGTCCTTTCTCTCTTTGTTTTCCTTTGCGTTTCCCTTTGGTGGGTGGCGTAGGTTGGGTTTCGGGAATTATCTCATCATCGGTTTTATTCTCCGACTCTACGGGTTGAGATGTTCCAATAGGTGTGGTGGGTTGAGATGTTGCAATAGGTGTAGTGGGTTGATATGTTCCTATAGGTATAGTGGGTTGTGGTTGTAGAGAAAATTGTTGGGTATTTTGAAACGCTTGCATTGGTTGCATTTGTTGCATATAGTTTTGCATTTGCATATATTGTATCGGGTTTAATTGTGCAAAATCTATCAGGTTTTGAAGCATTTGGGCTACCGCCGGGATTGGTGGAACGGATTGCGATATGGGTGGATCGACTACCGGCGTGTAACCCGGTGTGGTGAAAGGATGAGTGGGGTTAGGATTATTCGGGTTTTGGTTGAATTGGTTGAATGGATCCATAGTGGGGTTATAAAATTATGGAAGTTTTTATAAAAAGTAGTAGGAAGAATGTAGTTATAATGGTATAAAATTTATGTTAGAAAAGGTTTAATATATTTAGGTAAAGTAAATTGGTTAATTTTTTTTTTACTAAAATAGTCGTTAGACTAGCCGTTGCATATTTAAAAAATAGAAAATCTTTGATTGGCCCGTTCAAAATGTCCCGCTGGGACGGGGGGACGTGGCAAGAAGAGGACGGGGGAGGGGGCGGTGTGGGGGTTTGGGACGGGGCAAAAAAGGAGGGGATGGGGGGGCGTCTCCATACCAGTTAGTCTTAAGGCTTTGAGGTGTGGGAGTTGGGGAGGGGAACGGTAGGTGTCACATGGCACTTTCCCGTCGGGGAATACCACCTCTCTCGAAGTGAGCTTGGTGTAAAGGGGGATGTTTCCCTGTCCATGCCGTCCCAATTATCAACGCAAAAAAGTGACCATTAGCCAAATTTTTTAACGTTTGAGGTCTTTTGACCGTTGGAAAAAAAATTACTTTTCTATTTAAACTTTTTCACCATTTTAAAACTTATACTTTTTTACAAACTTTAACAATCCAATCTCACATACACATTCTAATCTATACTACATTATAAACTTTCAAGTTATTCCCCATGGATCTTATGTATCCATTCTTCCCAAACACAACCGCCCCACACACAAAAAAAAACGCAAAGAAAGGAAAAAACGGGTTATAGAGGAAGGCCCTAGTACGAAGGCGAAAAGCATTCCTTATGCGCCTATTGAGTTTGAGGCTCTAGCACGAGCGTAAGCTTCTTAATCTTGCTTCTTGTTTATGTATGTTTTTATTTAATATGTGTTAGAAGTAAGTTGTACATGGGTTAGGATAATGAACTTTCACATAATAAAACATATGTTTTACAAGACTAAAATGGAGGTGTCTAAACTATCATTATGGCCGTGAGTTTATCTAGACTTGTTAATGTTTTTGTATGTTTAAAAAGTTAACATAATCTTACATGTGTTAAAGATTCTAACATCATATGTAACTGGAGTTTTGATCATGATATAATGAAGGTTTTTACAAGTTTAACAAAGGTTTATAAAAATAATAATATGGCCGAAAATTTGGTATCAAAATGTTAGTGTTTTTATAGTTTTTATAAGTTCACATACACATGTGTTAGAAGATGTTTTGAGTAGTTTTTATAAAAATAACTTGAACATACTTAAAAATGTTACAAGATATAAAAACTACATCTTTAAAGACACTAACTTTTTAACAATAAAAATGGACATTATGGACTTAACACACCAAACACACATATTATTAACCCTAATAAGAATATTATGGACTAATTATAGTGTTAGGACATAATAATAATTCATATTGGCAAAGTTGATAAAAACAAGTTTACTAGTTTTGTGTAAAATTGTCACTTTTGAAAGATTTAGGTAGAAAAGGTAACTTTTTGAAAGTTAAAGGAATATTTTGCAACTTTATAAGTTAAGGGGCATAAAATGACATTTTAGAAACTTAAATCTAAAAATGTTACTTTGGAAAGTTAGGTGTTAAAATAGAAGATGTTCACTTTCCATGATTGTTTTGTAGAAAGTAAACTTAAAAAAATGTAACTTTTGTATAAAACGTGTTTTTATAAAATAAGATTTTATAAAAATATAGATTACCAAACATGTTGGAAAAATATAAAAATAAAGGTTTTTATAAAAATTTGGTAACTTAAAGACTTGGTAAAAACTTGTGTAAAAATGGACACTTTTGTATATATGGGAATACAAAAGTGTTGGAATGTTTTGTTATAGATAATCAAGTCTTGATTTTGAAAATAAAAATGTTATTTATAAAGCTCCAAGTAAAATATGTAGAAATTAAATGTTGATTAATTTCAAGGAAACATATTGTTGGAAACTTTAGGAAAAATAACAAAATATATATTTTAGATGTAGGAAAATAATATTACGACGACAAGTATTTATTCATACAAAAATGTATATATACAACTTGTATTATTCGGGACGTGAAAATATATAAATACAAGTAATAATTGTGACGTATTTATATCACGGCGTGTTAACGGACAAAATGTAAAAACAGACGAATAAGTATATATTGTATAACTTCCTATAAGATACGTATATATGTTATTGCGTCTAATGTGGAGATGAAAACATATATTTTACGAACTAAAATATATAACTTGGGTGAAAATACATATGTCACACCCCCCAAATTTTCACGTGCGGGGTTTTACCGCGAGGCGCGTGACACACCAGGATCCAAGTCAACTCTCACAACGAACGACAACTGTATGCGATAAGATATGTAAACCAAACCATGCACTTGTTTGAAAATGATGATTCAAAACACAGCGGAAGCAAAATAAGTTTTACAAAATGTATAATGATGACACATAAGTTTTAAGTTTAAACAATCCAAGACGTGAAACATGATCCTAGACGCAAGTGCGACTCCGTGCGCCTAAACTCATGCTGCTACCTTAGCGACCTGAGAAAACATGCCAAAAAAACGTCAACATATATAATGCTAGTGAGTTCACAGGTTTAAGTTCGTAAAACGTTTTCATGCGTAAAGCGATTCATCACAAAGTGTTAAGTGTGCAAGAGTTCCAAGTAAATAACAAATGTTCCCTTACTACTACGATCATGTGGTTAAAATCATTACTGACAAACGTGCTCAAAGTTGTCCCCCATGTTTAAGTGCCAAGAAGAGACAATATGCACCCGCCCGTCTCCTAGCCGTCGGGTGGGGTTTGTCACGCCCGATAGATCTATCCACATTTCCCCCGTTGTGCCCCACACATTCATGGTTTTAATAGGGACTTCAGATTACATCGTATAGTAAATAAGTGCCAAATGCCAAGTGCCAAGTGCCAAATGCCAAGTGTCAATGTTTAAAAATGCCATGTGCCGATGTTTAAAAATGCCAAGTGCCAAAAGTGTCACATTTCTTAAAGAGTTACATTCCAAAAAAAACGTCGTGTTTATAAAAGTGTTATGTTCCATATGAGGTACATTTTCAAAACATAATCGTTGCATTGTTAAAACGTGTGGCATGTTTCTCCCCCGAGAGAAAAGAGTATAAAAGAGGGGCCGTGAACTCACCTGAGAGTGCGTCTCCTGATAACTAGAAATACAGTACGTGTATGATAACCCCGACTAATGACAACCTATCAATGAATTCGAATAAGTGTTTTGACTATCAACCCGAAGGTTAACTAGTCCCCGATTGTCCAGATCTTGACTACGTGTGTTAAAAAGTGTGTTTAGACGTTAACCGGACATACCAGACAGACCCGACATCCTGTTGGTGACCCATTACATCAATTAGTTATGCACATAAGGTTAACACATAAGTTTCAAGCATAAAACACTTAGTTTGCATCAAAAATCGCATATACGAAGTCGTAAGGTCGAACCGGAAGATTTATGGGTTTGGTTCGGCCCCAAGGGCTTCTGGTTCGACCCATGGAACCTTGGTTCGACCCCCCATGATGTTCATTTGTCCCTAACATATGTTTATTCGACCTTAACGTATGTTAATTCGACCCTAACACGTGTTAATTCGACCCCAGGCACCCACATTCGACCCTATGGTGCTACATTCGATCCCTAGGAGCCAGGTTCGACCCCCAGAAGCCACGTTCGACCCATTAGAGCCACATTTGACCCATTTGAGCCACATACGACCCTTTGCTGCAAAACTTCATAAAACCCACCAAAACGCATCTAAACAGTCCGAAAACATCACGAAACGTCACCAATCACAGCATTCAACTATCATTAACATATTCCCACAAAACCCTACCAATTTTATCCCGAAATCCGTCTGTTTTACAAGTTACCCGAAATGGCAAATTATGGAGATGTCAAATCAAACGCATGCAATCTTTACCCAATTAGGAAACTTTCTGAAATCAATCAATAATCAACTTAATATACTCAGATTATCATGAACAAGAAACCCCCAATCATATCCTTATCACTATCATCATGAACAAGCCCTAGATCTAACCCAAAATCCCCAAAATGAGCAAAACATCATCAATAATCATTTGTAACCTATCTCAATCATAAATCATCATCAATAACAGTCCTAGATCATTGTTATAACATCTATACAACAATCAATCATCAAAAAATACATAACACCACATAAAACACCATTAACACATGTTAATTTGTATGAAAACTCATTGTTTATGAATAGGTTTTGTTTATAAAGATGTTAGGAAGGTTTTTATCCATGAAAACATGTTTGAATCAGATATGGACTCTTGAGGTTTAATGAAAACGAATCAAAATGCTTTAAAAAGGATTTAGGATGAAGAACACACCTTAGATCTTTGTATAGAAGATGTTTGTACGTTGGATTATGGAAAACAAAAGCAAAAACTCCTTCCTCAATGATTAAAGTTGCTAGAGAGTATTTAGAGACGTTTAGGGTTTGTGAAATGGTGAAAAATGACAAAGTGTGGTATATATACCCAGTCCACATTCGCCCACTGAACAGGGTCGAAGGTACTCACATTCGACCTCATACAGGTCGAATGAACCTTATATTGTTTTTCCTATCCCAGGTTCGCCCCCACGCTATGGGTCGACCCATGTTTTCTAGGTTTTACAGTTTTGTCGTTTTAACGCATTTTAACACATCCTAACACATGAACATGCAATCCTAACCTATGTTTAACATATATAAGCATGGATAATCATCTACACATCGTTTAAACACATATTTGCATATAATCCACCACATATGACTCCATCTACGCATAACACTTATTCTAGTTAATGTAATTCACCAACAACGGGACTCATAATGTGTGTGTGTGTGTGATTAACCCAATGATCCTCCAAATCATTGAACCCTGGACCATACGGACTGTGTTCCGACTCTACTGACCCCGTCAAGTATGTTTAATAAACGTTTCTCGTTAAGGTAGACTTTATGTGTTTATAAAATGTTGACCTAAACATGCCGGGTGTCACAACATAACACTTTCCTAAGTGTTGGAAATATATTAATGGGAGAATTAACGTAAACAATCTATAAAGATTTCATGTTTAAAACAAGTATACGAACTTGGCAATGTTCGACCTGACAAGATCCAAGTATGACTATTCAATGGGAAAGTAAATATACGGTTAAGTGAGTCGAGTCGAGTGTTGAAAATGTAATATCGATCGACAAGATCCTAGTATAACTATTTAATGGGAAAATAATTATACGCTAAAGTGAGCCGAGTCGATGATAATGTAAACCGAGTTAATTAATACGAAAATATAAATGTAACTTATAAAGAGGTAGTCCATCACCAACGAACCTAGGATACACGTTTAATTAAACGGTGAATTGAACTAAATAGTGGTGTTGGCAGTTGGGCGTACAACTTGCCGAAACACACGCACTATAGAATCAGTGATCCATACGTCTAGGACATTTGTAGGTTTTTGACATTGGACTTGCTATTCTCGACATTTAGCTTGCACGCTTGCTTGAGGTGAGTTTCACGGGCCCATTTTACTATTTTTATTTTTTGGGAAAAGATATGTTATGTTAGGGAAATATGTGATATGTTGAATACTTGAGTTTGTTGTTCGCCAATCGGGGTGAGTCCTCGCCACTGTAACCATTTATTCGTGTGTATGTGTGAAATCGAAAACCAAAGGAATATTTGGATAGTTCTATTGGTGCCCGACAATGTGACACCCGTCGAAATCACATGTCATATCCGTACACTTAGCTACATGTATACAGTGTGCATAGCATTACATGTCATCATTTGCATCATAGTTGGACTATACAGGGTTCCAACGAGTCAATTCCGAGGCATACAGTCTAACAGTAGACACACTGGTCCTATTTAGTTGAATAACTCATGATAGATTCTAGGAAAACCATGCAATTGAACAAGAATTCCAACTTGTTACCTCGACAAGAACAAAAACAAACAATGTTCACCTACATGAACTATTCACATGCATTGTCCAACAAGGGTGATTAAACTCCAATTAACTTGTGTACAAGGGCATTAGTTGCAATGCATATACATATGTACATCCAAAGACAAGTTAATACTTAGCAAGATCCAAATTATACACATATGTATACATGTACACGATCACATATACATGTATACACACACACACGACTACCTATATACACACACGAATACATATATACATGCACACTCACTTACTAGTCACAATTCTTATCCTCACATGAGATCTTATACAAGAATGACATCTACAAGAATTCCACAACCTCCAAACCATGTTGACTTGCCACAAAAACTATGTTTTCTTTCCCCATGAATCGGCTAGGAGCCACCCTACACAACCAAACACACCACCACAACCCAACAACCTCAAAAACCTATGTGTTTCACCAACTAGAGACTTTGTTATCCCACACCATGGATATAGACAACTTTGACTTCCTAATTTGTTCACCAATGATCATATAAATCAGCCCATGTGTTCCCAAGCCAAGAACAAGTGTGATTAAGAACCTACAACTAGCTTACACCATCCACCATACACATGCATATATATACATTCACACACAACTCCACATTCCAAGTTCCTAGGCATGTATACTAACCTAGTAACAACATAATCCCCATAATCATCCACACCTTGTCACCTTACCAAGATGAAAATACCCATTCCCCATGAAATGTTTTGGCCGCCCCTTCTACATATCCAAACAAGAGCCTAAGTCAACTCATTATACTAACAAGGAAGTTACCTTTATGCACCACATGAAATGAGAGGTTTGACTTACCCTGTTTATGGACCAATCATCCAAGACCATCCTCCCTTCCTCACGCCTATATATAGTGGCCATAGGAGCAAGGAACTCACACCACAACACTCACCAAACTCATTAACACTTGAACACACTCTCCTCCCTCTTAATACCACTCGGTTGAAGGAAAACCCCACCCGAGGGACTTGTTTCGATCGACCACCATCAAAGTTTAGGAGTTCCAAGTCTCTAGCAAGTATCTAAGAGTTGCATTGTGAGGAGTTAACTTATTTTCTTTTATATTATCTGCCATATACACGCAAGGTATAACATCCGAACCCTTTTCTTCTATATACATCACTTCGGCTACATGTAGTGTCCACCCGAACCCACACACACTCGAACACGACCATATGAACATAATGTGTAGAATAAAAACAACTTAAACACCCAAGTTTTGTGTTAAGAGTTTAATGTTTTAGTTATGGATACACACATACGTACATTGATACATACACCTTGGAGCATATGTATATAGGCATATACGAGCACACACATACATGTATATGTATGCGTGCATGTATGAGGCTAAGACTCGGCTCAAGTATAGTGAATTTCACTTAATTTTACAACATACATCATAGTTAGATTTATAAACATGTGTTAAGAACAATAAAAACATGTGTTAACAAGCTTAACACAAGAGTTTTCTTGGAAAACCTATGATAAACACCAATATGCGAGTATGTACAAAGGCAAAACACCTAAATATGTTGTTTTTATGCAAAACTGCCGAAAGATGTGTCCATATGCCACCCTAGACTTACATAACTGAGATATAAGTAACACTCGGTAACATTTAGTAAGACAAGGCACTTGTTTTACCAAAAATAGACTAAACATAGTCACTTTAACGACAAAACGAACATTTTCTGACACACACAACGTGTGACACACGTGGATAGTGGTACAGAAGCCTCTAGTCCATAGGTGTCCCAGTCGGGTGAACAGTTGCATGGTAGTTAGAACAAAACATAGACTTAATGTCGCCTTTAAATGAACTTAGGGCATCCTAGACCAGACACACCACATCAGATTCAGTTCAGTCTAGCATCCAGATACCAAGTGAGATTTTCACGGCCCCTTTTTACAGTTTTTACATTTTTTCCGGGGGGAAAACATGCGTACAGTTTTCAGTTACAATTCATGACTATTATGTGAACATGAGACATTACGGTCCAGGATCCATTAAGCCCTCGTGTCATACATCATACCATAACCATTAGCTATGGACTTAGCCATGAAACACTGGGATAGATTTATTTGGTTGACACCCCCACTCTTGGTCAGTCGCTCTGACCGGATGACAGATATCAAAAGAGTGCTTGTATTTCACATTATTTCATTGTCTTTAGTGTACAATGGGCGAGACACAACATGTCAAGGTTTGGTTATGGGCTCATGTCAGATCACATATTGATTATTTCCATAGCTAGGCAATGATTTATATATTGACGATTTTTAACATATCTTTCAGGTAACTAATTGTTGGGAGTTCGCATGGCTAGAATGGGCGGGGATCTCATATGACGTCGGGTATTTTGATGAGGTTTTACCTTTATTTTCTATGAGTTGGGATATAATTGTGAAACCTCTACTTTTGTTTTTTTAACTATGTTGTTTTAAGGATGTATGAACATGAAACTCAATCCGACGTTTTAAATAAATGATCTCTTTTTTTTAATTACTTATAGTTTGTGTTAATCTTGGTTTTATACTCTTCGAACGTCGCGCCACGTGTTTCCGTCATTGGCGTGGTGTGACATACATGGAAAGAAAGAAGGAGAAGGAAGAAGCTGCGGCGAGGGATATGGAAAGGCTACAGTTGGAAAGGAAACGCCTCGAATTGGATCTTTCGAAACAGGAGGACGAAGAATTCCTAATTATGAAACAAAGTCTCGAGGGCCTTTCGGAGACAGAACGTAAGGTATCTTAGAAGATGAAAGACAAGATTGCAAAAAAATGGCTTGGAGGATCGTTCCCTTAGTTTTATATTGTATTTTCAGTTTTTTTTATTTTCTATGTATTTGTTTTTTAAATTTAATGAAAAAAAAATTAATGATATATAAAATCTATAAATAAATAAAAATGAAAAATAAAATAAAAATTGAATGGGGAAGGGGAAACCATTTCCCTTAAAAGGGGGAGGGGAACCTCAAGAAGTATCTATCTGACGAATTATTGATCATTCCGCCATAAGAGATTTAGATCGATGATCAACTCCAATTTGTTGAGGAACCGGTTGAAGTGACGGACGGGAAAGTCCATAAATTGAGACGTAGTCGAGTTAAATTGTGACAACCGTCACCTTCATTTATTTTAAAGTTGTCAAATCTAGTCCTTGTACTTCCTAGGTTTTCGAATATAATAAAAGTTGAGTTATTTTGATCATTATATATATATATATATATATATATATATATATATATATATAGGATTTGGTTCAAATGAGAATCTTTTCTCAAATTGAGAACTGTGAGAACCATTCTGGACCACAAATTTCTCTAAGGCAAATTTTTTTTTTTGGTTTAATCGCTGCTTTATATGCAAGAAATATTTTTTTTATTTTTTGTATTTTTTTTCAATATACACATATGTATAACTGAAATATACACATATGTATAGTTGAAAAAATGCTATATACACATATGTATAAATGAAAAAAAATAAAAAAAAATTTCTTGCATAAAAATGTGCGATTAATGCAATTTTTTTTGTCCTTTATATGAAATGTGTGGCCCAGAATGGTTCTCTCAGTTCTCAAATAGGGGTTACTTCTCTTAGGATCCCTACTATATATATATATATATATATATATATATATATATATATATATATATATATATATGGAAATGTCTACATTTGAACCGAACGCATATATGGAAACATTATTTAGACATTATATATTTTGGCATTTTTAGTAACTTAATAAAAAGTTATAAAAGGTTAAGATTTATAAAATTTAAAAACATTTTAGTTAACTTAGTTTAACTAAGTTAAAGTTTTATGAAGGAATTCTAAACTAGTTATCTATTATACTTACTTTGCAAGTGAAGGGCCAAAAGTGTCAATGTGTGAAAGATGTTCTTTTGAGGTTTTTTCCTTCCTGGTTCGCTTTTCCGACCAATAACCCGGCCACCAGATTAAATTCCGCCCGGTAGTATAAATCCCATTTCAAGGCTAGTTAACCGCTTTTATTTACGCCTAGTCGTTTCTCCACCTGAAGAAACAAATAGTCTTACCACCGATTAGGGATGATAAGATTATGAGTTACTACAGGGTTGATCCTTCACTAGTAGCTATGGATGGAGGAACCTGCAAACAAGAGTGAATATGTGGGTGTGGAGACGACTACACAAGGTAGTTGTTTATAACAAAAACAGGGTGAATGGGGATACTATCAAGTGTGATAGCTCTCCAGGTCAGTAGAAAGTGTCCCCTCCTATTGGGGATGTGGTCCCTTTTATAGGAGAGTCCGTATGCCACCATTACCCAAGTCCTAACCGTGGTTAGGTTGTCTCCATCACCCTTAATTATGTTAGTGAGGTGATATATGGAAAGCATAATTAATGGGAATAGTGGAACATAATACCGCCTTTAATGCCTAGTCAACGTGCTTGAGGGCTGAATTCATGCATGGCGTTTCACCATGCATGACTTCCGTCTTGACCGAGGTATGACCATTGACTGGTCATTAATGTGTTTTGACTGCTCACTGCGCATTAGCTCTTTCCGTGTGGCGATGTTACTCCGAGTTTGGGTATGCGGATTAGTGTATTCGGTACCCAATCCCATCAAGTCCCCCCAGTCCAGTGTGTCTCTTATCTGAGAAGTTATGATGAGATGGGAGGGATGCTGGACTTATAAAATGTGTGTTTTCAATGAGAGCTTGTCTTCCATGGTAACTTGCGCATATGTGGTTGCTGAATGATTTTTGGTTACGGAGACTTTTGTGCGGAGAACGGGTGATAGGAATTTACGTCAAAGTTCCGCAGGTGTAGGACACGTCAGTGATTTGCTATGGACAGTTGTCAATTCTCCATAATTTATAAAACTTGTGGTCCATATGGCGAGTGGGCCTGACGTGACTAGTTGTAGCTGAGACGTGTGCAGGCACGTTAAGCGGCGATTGTCAGGCGAGTGGGCGCGTGAGGTGCGTGTGACGTCTGTTTGTCTTCAGGTGTACACGTGGCACTTCCCTATTAGACTCTTGCACGAAAAAGTCTGGCTAGTCTACTGAGCATGACGTCAGCTGTATTAATTGCAAAGCCTATATATTTATTTTTAATTATGGCTTTTCCCATTTCCGGTTGTTTCAAAATTTGAATTCTTCGTTAACGTCTCTTCTCCCAAATCTCGTTATTTCTTTAACCATGTCTCAAGATTCACAAAATGTTCCAGAATCTAGTAAGACATCAGATTCTGTCAAAGATCTTGGGAAAGAATCATCAAAAAGTATGGAAGCCACTACTATTAAGTGGGACAAACCCTCATATTTAAGCTTCCTTGATCAGTATGGCATTCTATCTGAATGGGAGCCAGAGCTTCCGGCCGAGGGGAAAAATGCTTTACAAGCACCCCCTGGGAAGATAACATTGTATGCAGCAGCCTTTACCAAGTGTTGTTTCCGTCTACCGGCTACCAGGTTTGTGGTGGATGCCTTGTTGAAATATGGCATTCACCCTACACAATTGACCCCTTATGGGTGGTGCCGTTTGCTTCACTTTGAAGCTACCTGTAGGGCTTTGGAGATTGAAGCTATATTCGAGAGGTTGAATGTGTTTTATATTCTTGAAGCTGCCCGTGGCGGCAGCGGTTGGTATAACTTAGGCATTCACCAAAAGGTGAAGCAACTTGTATCGGAGAAGGTGAAGTCCATGTATGAGTGGAAAGATAAGTTTTTTTTTATATCAACTGTGGTGTTATCCCTGCTGCTTTTCAATGGATGATGGCGGGTTTAAAGGAGAAAATTGCTGAATTTCCCCCAATGGCAGGATTCAAAGAACAGGCTTGGTATAAGTCGCTTTGTGAGCATTCTACTCCGTTGATGATGGACGAATGTCCAGAAAGTGTTTTGAATCTGCTGGGACTCAGTCTTATCTACCCTGAAGGTCACGATCCGAATCCTCCAGAAGGTAATGAGGTCGTCCGTGCTTTTTTGTTTATATCTTTTCTTTGTGTTGGTGTTTATGTTGCGCGATTGTATCCAGGTGTTTCTCTGTTTGAATTGTTTGCCAAGCGTGGTGAGGCAAAGGTGTTGTACACTCCACCTGTTGCAGGCGTGCAACGGTTATCGGAAAGGATTAGTGCGAACTTTCTGTTCCCTAATCTTGTTAATCCTCCGAAGCAATATGTCAGAACAGGTTATGAATCCCATCCATTTATGTTATTATTTATAAGTTTCTTTTGTGCGCTAAGGAAGCGCAGTAGGTACGCATCCTGCGTACTGATTTAGCGCATTCTTCGTGGTAGGTGCGGGTATACAACTCTGCAGAAAGGTCGTGATTGATGTCGAAGAAGTTACTTCTGAGCGCAAGAAACCTGTTGGTTAGTTTTTGTAACTCCTTTAGTAATTCCTCACACATAGTTTAATGTATACAGATGTGATTTCCGCACCAGGCACGGGTACATCTAGGAAGCGTGCCATAGCAAGTAAGAAAACCAAACCGCCGGCTGCTCCTATTATCATTGAGGAGATAGATGAAGAATTAACAGAGTCGGACTCTGAGTTAGAGCATAAACGCGCTAGGCGCTCATCTCCTGTCCGCCAGTCAGAGAGTGTTACCGAAGAGTTATACCAGCAAAGGGTTACAGAGTTGAATCAGAAGCAGGTTCAAATCCCTCAATCGTCGGGAGAATGGGTCAGTATGCTGCGTCCGGAGCCTATTGCGGCGGTTCCGGTTGATGTTTTTAAACCATTATCTTGGCCAACAAGTGATAAGCTTGAAGTTCCTGTGAAGCCTCCACCAGTGCGTGAGAATCTTCCTGTGAAGATGTTAAGGCACTTGTCTGGTATGTATATTTTGTTTCCTTTTTGCGTATTTTTAAACGATATGTCTTGTAATATTGTGAATAGCTTTTTATGTAGGACAAATCCTTTTGCAGAATCTCGCATGAAGCAATCCACTACGGTGTTGGAGAAGGTATCTTCGTCTGACCAGCCTATTGAGAATGTTGGCGTGGCTGTGGATTCGACAAAGGATACAACTGCCGTCAAGGTTGCTGAGGTGGTTGTGAAGGATAATGTGGCACCACAGGTTGAGCTCACCCCAGATGACTTGGTGATTGATGCTGATAAGGATGCGGGAAAGAAGGTGGATGAGTTCGCAACTCCAAATTTGAATGTTGATTGCCCTGACCCATCACTGAAGCAAGTACAGGAGCCGAGTTCTTCGCAGGGATTCGAAGTTGCTCTTGAGAAAGGGAAGGGAAATGAAGTTGTTGGTGAGAACCCTTCCAGCTTTATGCGCACAGTAGTGGACTCTACTGTGGTTTATAGGGAGCCCTCTGTAGGTGGTGGTGATAGTTCCGGTCAGACTGGTCACCGGCAAAGAATGTATTCCTCGCGTGAAGCGGACTCGCCAAGGCCATATCAGCCGCGTTGGGACATTCTTGATACTACTCGATTTACAAATGCGCTTGATGCGCAGGAGTTTGTCATGTTATCTGTTCCTCCTGCCGAGCGCGATTATCAAGATAGTGTTGATCGGCGATCTTTGTTCATTGATATGGCGATGAATATCTCATTGGGTATGAGCGGCCTTGGTTCTCTTATCAGGCGTGAAAACGAATTCCAGCGAGATTATCAAAATCTGAAAGATTCAGAAGCCAGTTTGCTGAGGCGCGAAGAAGAATTTCAACGCGCTCGTTATGAGATTCGGTCGGAGATTGAGCATCACAAGAAAGTGGCTCATGATGCTGTTGAAGAGATGAACAAGGTAAAGAAGGATAAGGCTGAAGCCTCCAAGGCCTGGTCCGCTGCTTGTAAGAGGACGAATCAAGAAACTGAGCTTTTGCCCTCCACTATTGAGAATTTGAAGCTTGAGAATGCTTGTCTGAAGAAGGAAATGGAGCAAAGCCAGAAATCTTATGAAGAAAAACAGGCGGAACTTGCCGATACTATCCAGAAGTACAATGCTCAACATGATGATCTTCTCAAGGCGACCGCCTCATTATCTGAAGCGGAGACCAAGATAAAGGATCTGGTGTTAGAGAATTCCAAGCATCAGGAAGAAAAGACTTTGGCGGAGTCTTCTTGCTCACAGGCATAGTTGGAGTTGGACAAGGTGCAAGCTTTGTTTGGACAAGCCACTTACATGGCCGTTTCTGCCAATGAGAGGATTGCTTGGTTGATGAACGATGGTGTCACTGGAGTAAGCTAGAAATCCTTTTTGCATAACTGATTATTGATTGTTTCAATTTTTGATGTAATACTTTGGTCATGCAGATATTTAAGCGTGTCTGGAATGATCCTACGCTAACAGAGGTGATTGCCCGCATTTCCAGTACCTCCGTGAAGCAGGGATTGAAACTGCGTTTTTGCGAAGGCTTTTGCCATCATGCGGATGGTAAGGAGAAGGAAGTCGGTCCGTACGAGAACGAGTCGTATGACGATGATTTGATGAAGGCCTATGACGATTATGAGCATTTGAAATTTGAAGTATTCGAGCTGCTGGAGGCTTGTATGAAGACTGATGACCCCGCAGGTGAATTGCGCAATTATTTTATCAAATCAGATCATCTTGGTGCGGAACTTGCGAAAAAGGCGCAAAGAGAGGAGAAGGCCAAAACAGTTGCTACTGATGGTGGGGCCGGGACATCATCCGCGGCCAGCGACAAGCGTGTAGAAGGTTGTAATGCTGATGATATATCTCAGTATTTGAATCTTGGTTGAATGATTTATTCCTTTCCTTGTATTTGCTTGTAACTTTTCTGATGAACAATTTATTTCACTTTTCTTATTGTAGAACTAATGTAACGTATCCTTTGTTTTACACGTGTGTGTGCTAATCATTTGGTGATGTCATCTTCGTTTCCTGACACAAGTGTCTGTCATATTACTTCATGATTGATGTGACAGTTGTGCCGGCGATTGTCAGGGCGACTGTCACACTTCCCTAGGGTAATCGAGTGGTTACCATTAATAGTAATTAATGGCCATAACCTCTCTCCTCTATATATAGTAAGTGTATCTTTCATCTTCTCCATTATTTACCTTTTAAAAAATTACACCATTCTTTCTAGAAAAATGGCGACTAACTCCTCCAACAACAATCTTGGTGTCATGGAGAGATTAGCATTACAAGGGATGATGAGACTATCTCAGTATTCTAGTCGTGATCAGCCTTCAACTGATGCTCTTGATCGTTTAGCCGAATATTGTGAACATTTGTTGTCCCAAGAAGACATGCGGCCTGATAATCTGGATGATCAAGGTACCTCTGATGGGCAGCCGTTGAAGATGAAGAAGTTGTCAGAGTTAGGAGATGTAACCCAGGCTAAAACCAGGAAGGTTAGAGGTTAATGTGTGTTTCCGGTATGTTGGAGTCCTTATGTGTAAATTATAAGTAAAGTCTTTTGAAATTGTTGTTGAACATCATGTCTGTGGGGAGTAGTTTTTGTATTGACCCCCTTTTTGTGTGTGTAACAACAATCTACGTATTGGGTTTGTAGGTTGTACTGTCAAACAATAGCTTGTATGATAAATGCTTTTTGTAATATAAATGACGTTGGACATAAAGTCCTTATTAAAAAATCATGAAATAGCAGGTTACATGTAGCATATGCGCAGTTGCGTTGCATTCCAAGTACGTGGTATTGGCGAACCATCTAGGCGTTCTAGAGCGTATGGTCCTTTTCCCAGTACTCTTGGATTTTGTAAGGTCCTTCCCAAGTTGGAGCAAGCTTTCCTGGTTTTTCCGCATTTGAAGCTTCATTATGGCGGAAAACGAAATCGCCAACGCGGAAAGATTGTTCTTTGACTCGCGCATTGTAGTATTTTTCTAACTGTCTCTTGTATGAGGCTTCTCGAACACAGGCCGAATCTCGGCGTTCATCTAGTAAGTCTAGGTTCATCCTCAGCTCTTTATCATTGTTAGCTTTTTGCGCGAACAAAACTCTTGGGGAAGGATGCGTGACCTCTGTTGGGATTACCGCTTCAGTTCCATATGTTAGGCTGAACGGTGTTTCCCCAGTACTTGTTTTGGAAAGTGTGCGGTGAGCCCAAAAGACATGGGGTAATTCATCTACCCAACCGCTACATCTTGTTCCCAGGCGTGTTTTAATGCCTTCGACGATACTTCTGTTTGCGCGCTCTACCTGGCCATTGCCTTAAGGATGCGCCACTGAAGTAAATATCTGTTTGATTTTCATTGAAGAGAGCCATTCTTGTAAGTGTTGGTCCGCAAACTGCGTTCCATTGTCGCTTACAATTTCCAGTGGTAGACCAAATCTGCAGATGATAAATTCCCATATAAATTTCTTAATGTTGCTCCCATCAATTGTGGCTAACGTCTTCGCATCCACCCATTTAGTAAAGTAATCAATGGCGACCACTAAGTATTTGACGTTGCCTGGCGCCGTAGGGAAATGTCCCACTAGATCAATGGCCCATTTTTGGAATGGCCATGCTATGGTGACTGGTATCAAGTTATTCTTTGGTCTAAGTGTGCCAGGCGCATGCCGTTGGCAGGCGTCACATTTGCGCAGCTCTCTTAATGCATCGAGGTGCATTCCCGGCCAATAGTATCCAGCGTTCATGAGTTTGGCGACGACCATTCGAGGTCCTGCGTGCAATCCGCACGTGCCTTCGTGAATGTCTTTTATTAAGTATGTGGCCTCTGCGGAATCTACGCATCTGAGCAATGGTCCAAGATAAGACCGTCGGTATAAGATACCATCGGCGACCTCATAATGTAAGGCCTTGTGTTGTAGCTTCCTTGCTTCCGCTTTGTTTGATGGGAGGATGCCTTTGGTCAGGAAGGCCATTATGGGGGTGATCCAAGATTCCTTTCCTGTCTGAACCACGTTCACTTGCTTTTGCGGCACAGACGGCTTGGTCAGCACCTCGACTCGTACGTCTTTTGCCATATGATCAAATGCAGTTGACGCCATTTTGCTTAAAGCATCTGCTGGCTTGTTCTGGCTTCTGCGCACGTGGGTTACTTTGCAGTGGAGGAAATTATTCATCAACTCTTTGGTGTTCTGCAAGTATAAAATCATGGATGGCTCTCTGGCTTCATATGAGCTATCGATGTGATTGGCGACTAACATTGAATCAACATGGGCTTCGATGTATTGAGCGCCCATCTTTTTGGCAATGCGTAAGCCTGCGATCAGTGCTTCATATTCTGCCTCGTTGTTAGTTGTCTGGAAGTCGAGCCGTATTGCATAGGTGTACTCTTTTCCTTCCAGAGTTATCAGACGTAAACCTGTGCCGGCCCCTTCGTCATTGCAAGCGCCGTCAGTGAATAGTTTCCATATTTGAGTCTCATCAGGCGGAGTTGATTTTGATGATGTCTCTTTTGTACATTCTTCAACTTTGTCTGCTGGGACTTCCGCTATGAAATCTGCAAGGATTTGTCCCTTGAAGGAAGGCCTTGCTTTGTATGAGATTGAGTGTTCACCCAATTCTATTGCCCATTTGGCCAAACGTCCAGAAAGTTCTGGTTTGCGCAAGATGTCGTTGATGCGGAAGTCTGTGAGGACATTGATCGGATGCCCTTGAAAGTATCTGTGCAGCCTTCTCGAAGCGTGGACTAGCGCGAGAACCAACTTTTCCATTGTTGAATAACGGGTTTCTGCGTCGAGCAGTATACGGCTGACATAGTATATCGGGGTTTGTACTCCCTTTCTATCGACCATAAGCACCGCACCTACTGCCTTATCAGTGACAGACAGGTATAGGGTAAGTGGTTCTTTTGGCAGTGGAGCAGTGAGTGTTGGCAGATTGCTCAAACACTTTTTCATGTCTTGAAACGCTGCTTCTGCCTCTTTAGTCCAGTTGAAGTTTGATTTCTTCAAACAATTCTTGAGTGTGTCCACAAAGGGGAAGGATTTAGACGCGTAGTTTGACAGAAACCTGTTCAAAGCTACAAGTCGCCCCATCAAAGTTTGGACTTCTTTGACTGAATATGTGGATGGCATTCGCTCGATTGCTTGTACCTTATCCTGGTTGGGGCGGAAACCATCTTTTGTTACAACGACTCGGAGGAATTTTCCCTCTTCCATCCCGAAGGAACATTTTCCCAGGTTAAGTTTCATCCGCACACTGCGCAATTGATCAAAGGTTTTTTGAATGTCAATTAACATCTGGTCTTCTTCTCTGCTTTTTATCACGAGGTCATCAACGTACATGATGAGTTGGTTGTCACGGGTCATACAAAACCTAAATAACCTAGGTAGCTAGGGTAAATAGGGTATCGAGTCCAAGGAGCGTGTGGTTAGCGTCACACTAATTGTTTGTTTTAAAGAAGAAATTGGAATTAACTAATAACTAAGGTAACAATAATTTCTAACTAACATTCACTCCCGGGCTAGGATATGCAAGTAACTAGGATTCAAGAGTTATTATGATAGATTTGCAATTTCACTTGTAAGAATCTCTAGGACAGAGAATCAAGACTTAGGCATCAACAAATAGCTACTAGGCCCTAAGTATGCTTCATTATCTAGTTCACCAAATCCTATATGTCGAGTTAAGGCATAATTGGCAGAATTCATCTTATGAGCTTAAAAAAACACAATGGTCTCTAAATATGCAATAAGTCCAACCCAATACCAAGACAATTAAGCACAACAATTAATTCATACAAATGATGTCACGATTACAAATAGATTTGCAAGGATACAAAAACCTTTAGTCATATAATGAGTCTAACCCAATATCCCAACTTAAGTGATAGGATTTATCTCACAAGTCTAAAGATAATGTTGAGGCAAAACTTAATTGACAAGATTCATCTTTATGGTTTAAGCATACAAGAAACATACACAAAGTCCAACCCAACATCAAAAGCTAATTGATGGAATTCATCCCCATGGCTCAAGCACAACATAAACATACACAAAGTTCAACCCAATATCAATGCTTCATTGAGTACAACACTTGTTCCTTACAAATACACAATCAAAACAACATTACAAATCTAGAAACTTACAATCCTTCACCCGGAAGTGAAGGGGAACTTAACCAAACATGGTTGTAGGAGCTTGAATCTCTTCTCAAAATGATGATTTTGATGGATTGATTTTTGGTGAATGGCCAATGTTAATAATAATATGGCGTGTGATTATTTTTTTTCTTTTTAAGTCATGACAATCAATCCCCCTCTTAATTCCCTCCTTAATTTCTTGTGCATGACTTTTCTCCCTTGATTGACCACCGTCCAATTAAAATAACTCTTCCAATTGTGTCCACCAACTTTCCTTCTTTCTTTTGCTTTGACTTTTTTCTATAAATTCACGTTTATTAATTTTTTTGGTCAAAGTTTCTTTTATTATTATTATTATTATTATTATTATTATAAATGATATTATGACCCCGTGCTCTCGACTCGGGTGTTCGGGTCTCGAATATAATTTGCACTGTTTTAGCCCCGCTCCATGCGATCACCTACCAAAAATATAAAATAAATAAATTAATAGTAAAAACAACCAAAAAGTAATAAAAAATATACAATACTAAAATAAAAAAGTAAATGCCTAAAACTAATAAAAATACTATCTAATCGACTAAAAAATATACAAAACTGACAAATAAATGTGATGCATTTAGCAACACATCAGTACACCTCCAAATTTACACCGATTTGTTTTACAAACGCGGTGTCCATTAAACGTTGATATGTTGCCCCTGCGTTTTTTAGCCCGAACGGCATCTTGGTGTAGCAGAAGGTGCCTATGTCTGTGCGGAATGTTGTCTTGTCTTTGTCCTCTTTGGCCATCTGAATTTGATGATAACCCTTGTAAGCGTCCAGGAAGCATTTAAACCTGTAGGGTGCCAGAGAGTCGACTTTCAGGTCAATTTCGGGTAGCGGGTAACAATCTTTTGGGCAAGCCTAGTTCAGGTCCTTGTAATCGACACACATGCGCCAGGTGCCATTGGATTTTCCTACCATGACTGGGTTTGCCACCCAAGTTTGGTATTTGCTCTTGCGGAGGATACCGACCTTCAAGAGTTCCATCACTTGTTCATTCATCGCCTTTGTTTTCTCTGGCCCCATGCTGCGCTTCTTCTGGGCAACTGGCTCGGCGTTTTTGTAGACGTTGAGCTTGTGCTCCGCGATGTGACGCGGGACGCCAACCATGTCTGATGGCATAAAAGCAAAGATATCCATGTTCTTTGTTAGCAGTTGTTTCAAATGAGTGCGAAAGGAGTCAGAGATTTCATGGCCGATGACAACTGTCTGTTCCGGGAATGCAGAGTTACTAACCCATTTTTCCGGTTCGGTTCTGACAGTTGGTTTTGTTTGTTTTGCGGGCCTCGGCGCTTCTGTTGTGTGACATGTTTTGTTTCCGCGAATAAA
The DNA here is from genome assembly GCA_028751855.1 of Ambrosia trifida. Classification (NCBI taxonomy): domain Eukaryota; kingdom Viridiplantae; phylum Streptophyta; class Magnoliopsida; order Asterales; family Asteraceae; genus Ambrosia; species Ambrosia trifida. Next base: position 26,818,480 of record CM054129.1, on the reverse strand, counting down.
TGCGACTCCTGTTCGCGTAGGGAAACCTGCCATTTGATGTGGCGTGGATGCGTTGCAGTTGAACTTTGCCAATCCTTCTCGCCCCAGTAGGATGTCATGCGAGGAATTAACGGGAAGAACTATAAAGTCGCACGTTTCAGTGCGCGAGTGCTTTCCGTCTGAGAGTGTTACTGGGAAAGTGAGCATACCCAGTGGGTAAATTGTTTCATGAATAAAGCCCGAAATTGGCTCTGTTGCTGGTATTATTCTTCTTTTGTCATCATCGTCCAGCTGGTCGAAACATTGCTGGTACATAATGTTGGTGCTGCTGCCGTTGTCCAAGAACATATATCTTGTTCGATAATGGCCAACAATGCCTGTGATGATCAGTGGAGCTGTGGACGAAGCCCCGCCCTTTACTCTTGGCATAATTACTTGTTCTTCTTTCCATGAATCATCTCTTGTCTCCGTAAAGGTGCGTTTGTGACTTGCATTTCTATGGATCATGTTGCATGTATTGCGCAATGTGCTATACACGTGATGCGCATTGAGATTGCGTATCTTTTTCTGAGAGGGTTCGCCTCCCTCCGTGTTGTCCCTCTGCTTTCTCCGCATGTTCTTCACAAGGTGCGTTAACTGCCCTGATTTTATGGCGTTTTCTATTTCCATCTGCAGACTATAACAGTTGTCTGTCATATGTCCGTGGTCTTCATGATACTCACAGTACTTGGACCTATCCACGTTCCGTCTGTCACCTCGGAGCTCTTGCGGTTTCGAGAATTGAATTTGTTCAGTTTTTAACACCTCAGATGGCGTTTTGGACAGTGGTGTCCACTCGTAATTCTTCTTTGAGTGTCCTTTGTGATCACGGGGCCTTCTTGAGCTAAGCATGTTTCGTGCATCTTGCGCGGAGGAATATTTTCCTTCCTCCGATGTGCCTGAAATTCTAAACCAGACAGACTGTTTGCCCTTCCCTCTGTTGTTTGAGGATGGATGGTGGCTGCTACTTTGGTGCGTGTTTTTGTTTCGGTGAAAGGATCATTCGGAAGACGCGTACACTTTGGCAGCTTCAATCACTTCATCCTAAGCTTGCGGCACGCCGTCTTTTCCCGTTAGGCATTTCATCAAATCGTCATTTCTTACCCCGTGTATGAATGCTGCACGGGTAAGTTCTTCTCCGCATCCTAGCTGGAGAGCTTCCTTGTTATATCTGACGATGTAATCTTCCAGAGATTCATTCTCGTGGCGCGTACCAGGAGAATGTGAGCTTTGTCCTTCTTGTGTTTGCGCAGATGAGAGAAGTGGTTCTTGAATTTTCTTATTAAATCATCGAAGTCCACCAGACTTCCTACAGGCAAACTTTCATACCAGACTCTGGCTGCCCCTGTTAACGTTTGCACGAACAGATGGCACCAGGCTTGCACCGGCCACAGCTTGGAGCTGCCTGCGCAATCAAAAGCATGTAAGTGATCATCTGGATCACGCAAACCGTCGTATTTCCCAATGGTGCTTGGTAGCTTGCACTCTTGGGGCATTGGTTCTAGCGCGATACGCGCACAAAACTTTGATCTTTCGGCAAAAGTCTTCGGCCTGTATGGCTTATAGAGGTCATCATCTTTGGGTGCTAGATTGCTGACAACAGATTTAGACTGCTGCTTTTTATTAGAATCATGATGCACCTCATTTTCTGATTCATAGCCGTTTGGTTCCTCATGCAGGTTGGCGGGGTCCTGACCGTGAGTATTTCTACCACGGTCTCCACCACGCACCGCCTGACGAGGTCCCTTAGTGCGATGACCATTGTTGTTTTCACGAGGAGATTCTGAATCTTCCTCCCTTGTGTCAAAACTTAACGTCTTTTGGACGTTAAGTTTAGCTTGATTCATTACCATCTTCTGATATTCAGCGATTGTCTTTGAATTTTGTCGAGCCAACCATTCGTCCGGGTCAACCAGAGATAGGTTGTCTTGTTTCTTCTTTCCTCCCGTATATCCTCCCTTGATTGGGTGGAACTGGAATGTCGAAGCCGGTTGCTTCTGAGCCACATTCTTCGTGATAATGTTTGGTGTAACATCCTGGATTTCGTCGTTGATTGTGGCATCTACTTCGGCAGTGTTATTGTTGTTTGCATCCTTTGAGAAAGCCATGTTGCTAGTTTGAAAGATTGCTAAAATCCATAAGGGATGGCGCCAATGAAGAAACAAATAGTCTTACCACCGATTAGGGATGATAAGATTATGAGTTACTACATGGTTGATCCTTCACTAGCAGCTATGGATGGAGGAACCTGCAAACAAGAGTGAATATGTGGGTGTGGAGACGACTACACAAGGTAGTTGTTTATAACAAAGACGGGGTGAATGGGGATACTATCAAGTGTGATAGCTCTCCAGGTCAGTAGAAAGTGTCTTCTCCTATTGGGGATGTGGTCCCTTTTATAGGAGAGTCCGTATGCCACCATTACCCAAGTCCTAACCGTGGTTAGGTTGTCTCCATCACCCTTAATTATGTTAGTGAGGTGATATATGGAAAGCATAATTAATGGGAATAGTGGAACATAATACCGCCTTTAATGCCTAGTCAACGTGCTTGAGGGCTGAATTCATGCATGGCGTTTGATCATGCATGACTTCCGTCTTGACCGAGGTATGACCATTGACTGGTCATTAATGTGCTTTGACTGCTCACTGCGCATTAGCTCTTTCCGCGTGGCGATGTTACTCCGGGTTTGGGTATACGGATTAGTGTATTCGGTACCCAATCCCATCACCACCCTTTGTAACGTATTTCCCATCATAAAAACGATCATAAACACATTATTATTCAAGCTTTAATTCGTTTATTAAATGTAACAGTTGGAGCTTTTTAAATCCGATTATTAGTCCGTTTCTTGGCATCAATCATATAAGTGAAGCGTGTGTATCATTTTTCACTTTCAATTATAATCTAAACCCGCATAAATATTGTCCTAAACATCAACAGAAGGCTCGTATTCTTGGCTCAAAGTTTCGGAGTTCATTATCTTCATTCGATCCAAATACGAGTTGTAAGTCGTTTTTTGTTATGCCGTTTTGTTTGTCGAGTCATTCTAATCAAAAGCCCCATATTTTTTATGCTTAATCGTGTCTGTTCATGATTATTGAAAGATTGGGTTAGCGTTAGGGTTCTTAGGTTGATATTGGAGAAAAGATGAATTGAAACTTAATACTTTTAATACTTTGTTTTTCTAAATGTAAACATAAATCAGATTCTGGTGCAATGGTTGTGGTGTGTTATGTTGGAGTAGTGACTCGGGTTCGAACCCAAGCTCCCCCTCCTCATTTTCGTATTTTTTAGTTGTTTTGTTTATTCATTTTAGATTATTATTATAATTATAAAACTTATAATATTCATATAAAATTATTATATTTTTAGTTTGTGAAAAATATCTTATTTTCGTAATTTTATTAATTTAAATTATTTTAATCATATTTAATTGATTAAAAATTCGTTTTTAACGATTTTAATCTCAAAACTTCTGGGAATTTATTTCTAAATATGATAAACTGAAATAAAATTTATTTTTTTAGAAATTAGTTATTTTTGCTGTTTTTACTATTTTTAATCATTAAGTTACTATTTAAATTCATTAAATCTGTTTTAAATGAAAAATAAATTGAGAAAAAATATGGAAAAATTATTTTCACTATTTTACATTAGAAAATAATCATCTTTTATAAAAAAAAATATTATTTCTGGACCATATCTTGTATTTCTAGCTTATTTATATTTAATTAGTCATAATAAATTATTTAATTAAATATAAATTGCAAAATCTGTTTAATGAATATTTTTTATATAAAACATAAATATTTCTAAGTGTGGAAAACATAAGTGTTTATATTTTCTTAGTCACATATTTGATCTTAAATCATGATATATTTTATTCAAAAGAGTAAACTGCCATTTTCGTCCCTAAGGTTTGGCACTTTTTGCCAGTTTCATCCAAAAGTTTATTTTTTCTCAACTGGATCCAAAGGTTTTCAAACTCTTGCTGGTTTCGTCCAATTCGTTAACTCCATCCATTTTTTCTGTTAACTTTTTGTAAAAAGACTAAAATACCCTTATATTTTATATGTTTAATAAATAAAATCTTTATTTAACTCTCTTTCTCTCTTAACTTCTACCTCTCTCTCTTTACTCTCTCTCCTCTACCTCTCTCTGTCTCTTCTTCAACCCACCACATTCATCATCTTCTTCAAGTCTTCAACCCACCACCATCATCACACCACCATCACCTTCATCATCTTTTTCAACACACCATCACCATCAGCTTCAATAACAAACCTGACCCGGACCCTCTCTCTCTCTTTAAACCCTAACAGAAAACTCTACAATTCTCCACCGCCGCCGCATCACCACCACCTCCTTCCCACCACTACCACCACCTGACCTTAACCTCGTCGAAAAAACCCTCTCCGTCCTAAAACGCCACCACATATCCCACCTAACCCATCTCTCCACCCACTTCACACCCCAATCAGCCTCCTATCTCCTCCACGTCAGATACAGCTTCCTCTCACATGCAGTCATCATCTTCTTCCTTCTCATGGCGATTACAGAGCACCGTCGTCTTCGTCTTCCTCCTCCGTCTGTCTCTCTCTCTTCTGCTTCTTATCTCCTCTGCGTCTCTTCTCTCTCTCTCTCTCTACGATTCTCTTTTCTTTCCTTCCCTTCAGCTCTCTCTCTCTTTATCTCTCTAGATCTGGTCCTTTTTCTCTATAATAAGGTTGGGTAAAGGGTATAAGATGGGTGGTGTTGGTGTTGTTTGGCCGGAGACCACCGGTCTAATTCACTTGCTTGTAGTGGTTTAGGAGTGGGGGTTTTTGGGGCTGTAGATTCTGTGGAGATGGAGACAGGGGCGGTGTGGAGGTTGGGTCGGGTGACGGGTTGGAGGGTGGTTCTTGGTTGTGGATTATGGGGAGATGGGGACAGGGACGGTGGTGATTATGATGATGAAGGAGGAAGACGAAGGAGGTGGATGGTGTAGGGGACTGGTTATGTATGGTGTTGGTGAAGGAAGAATGGAAGATGGGGATGATGGTTATTATTATTATTATTATTATTATTATTATTATTATTATTATTATTATAATACAGATAATATTTGAATTGACAACTTTACCCCTCAGTTAACTGAGATTGACTAACGGAGTTAGGCACTTGGACGAAACCAGCAAGAATTTGAAAACTAGTGGAGCCAGTTGAGAAAAAAAATCTTTTGGATGAAACTGGCAAAAAGTGCCAAACCTCAAGGACGAAAATGGCAGTTTACTCTATTCAAAATTATTATTAAATTCGAGTTAACATAAAACTTCATCTTCTCTACATAAGCCTAGCAAACCCTAATGCCTTAGATTTTGGATGCCTTATACTTTTTAAGTTACTTTCCTCATTAGTATTCTTATACATAAAGGTTGAGTTTTTTGGAATTCCCAAGCCTTTTGTGACGAACTTTGTTGGATTTACCACTGAGCAAAAGTGTGAGTATATTTTTCCCCTTATTCATGTTTTATCCTTTGGGGCTATGCATGTACCTTATGACTAAATGTTTTCTTCACTTAATGCAATTTTCATGTGTGTTTGCTTTATGTTAGTCTGTGTGTATCTATGTATTGTCAAAATCATTAACCGTTTGGGCTTGTCATATCAATAAATAGTACTATGGTATATACCCCATGTTGACTCTGTTGAGATACCTTGGTCATTGGCTCAACAATTAGTTTCAAAAGTTAGTCGGTTAAGTTCGAAATTAAAAACCTAATAAAACCGAGTACTTTTAATTTTATTCTTATAGTCTGACGCGTGTATTTGAAGCACACGTGTAAATCGTGTTAATTAAATCGATCGCGGTTTCCTTCCTTTAGACTAGCTGTAAGCTTCCAAAACTTAACGAATAACATTATTTATAAAAAATAATTATTCCGAAAGTATAATTACGGTTAAAACAATGCGTTTTGACGTCCGACTCCCGCGTCAGTACTTTTTCGCGTTTCAAAACACTACGTTTTTTTTACCGTTTTCATGCCGATTTCACATCCAATCGCATCAATAGTAAATGTGCACCATATTTACATATAATAGCCTTATGTTAGTCCATTTGACAAACTTTGACTAATGCCGGTTCGTTAACATTAATACGCACAAATCTTTCTTTAAAAGCATCAAGGCATTCATGAACTTCGAGGGAGACATTGTAGGAATCGTAATGACTCATTTAATTAAAATTAACTTAAAACCATGTTAAGTACTTCGAAAACACGTTTAAAATCACATCGAGTGTTGTACGGAATTTGTAGTTGTCACACACGTGATACGGAATTTAGGATCCGTTTATGTTGTTGTTCGCCTTATTCATACCTTTCCAAGCTTAGGAGTTATAACCTCCATTAGTCACTGGTGCGTTTCGTGACAACACCCTTTTTACTTATAAACCCATATGGGGTAAATACATGTTATAAACCATTATGGTGTTTCATTATATGTTACGTTAAGCAATCATTAACTCTTTTATGTCACCTACATATGTGGGTAGTACTACTTGACTAGGGTTATTAGCCTTTCTATGCACAATGCTTTCCTCGATAGACTGGGCAATCTTGACTTAGGGTATAAGGGGTGCTACTAGAGTTCTCTTTTTCCTTCACTGATTTCAACCAATCCTGCACTGCCACATCACTTCACTGATTTACTTCACTGATTCAGTTTTTTGTAGGCAACACTCCACTGATTCACTTCAATGAAATCTTTATTTTTTATTATTTTTTTTAAAAGAAACATTAATTAAACATATTATTAAACTAAATAAAATAAAATTACAATATTAAAAGGAAATAAAAATAGAAATACAAAAACACATAAATTAAAAATAAACTAAATAAAAGAAAAACTATTCGGAGTCCTCCTCGTCGAGATGCGGTAGATCAAGTCCGTCTAGATATTCCACGAGATCATTTCGAAGTCGGAAATGCGTATCAGAGTTTGTCAACTCCGCAAGTGCTTCCTCGTCGAAGAACGGTTGGATTGGGGGATCGTGTATGTGGACCGGTGATATCGCACGCCCCTCGTCTTTAATTATCATGTTGTGCAAATATCATGCACGTATAGACGATGATGCTACACCTAGCAATGGTTTTGGGCCTCAAGGGTCGTGCGGTAATTCCCCATTTCCCCTTTAATACTCCGAACGCTCTCTCAACATCCTTCCCTGTCGACTCTTGCGCCTTAACGAATTTCTTTTCCTTAGGGTCGGTGGGATATCGAAACGCTTTGACAAACGTTGACCAGGTTGGGTAGATGCCATCGGTAAGATAATATCCACGTTTATATAAGTGGCCATTTAAAGTAAATGGACACTGTGGCGCCGTTCCGTTTCGTTGGGTAAGATACACCGGGGATTGTTGGAGGACATTTATGTCGTTCAGTGAACCAGGGGGGCAAAGAATCCATGCCAAAACCAAAGATCTTGCGAAGCAACGGCTTCTAGCATGATCGTAGGGTATTGGTGATCGCCTCGCATATACTGTCATCGTAATTCCCTAGGACATGCTTGCCACACTAAATGAGTGCAGTCAATGCTACCGATCATGCCGGGAAGGTGATGTCTTTCGTCGTGTGCCTCATACAAACATGCAATGTCGTGGCTTGTTGGTCTTCGTAAATACTCTGCCCCGTATAACTTAATGACAGCATTGCAAAAGAATTGTAAACATTCGCGTGACGTCCTCTCAGACATAAATAAATACTCATCGTATTAGTCTGGAGGATTACCGGTTGCGAGTTGTTTCACAGCTGAAGATACTTTTTGCATGGGCGTACAACTCTTTCTAAACCGACCGTCCATGCTCTCTCTGAACCATGCGAAGTTTGCTTCAAAATCTGCTACAATTTTCATAAATAGACGCCTCGACATGCGATACCGTTGTTTAAACTGTGCGTCGGTGTATTTTGGTACTTCGGCAAAGTAGTCATTTATTAACCGCGCAATGCCCCCCTCGCGATCACGTGGCACGTATTGTTTCTTAGATGTTGCTTTGTCTTCCTCTGCCCGCCGTGCAAGGTCCGTCAGAAACTCAAGGTTATCGCTTGATTGTAAGATCGAGTGGACCTCGAGCGGGGGGAACGATTAGTTGAATATCTTCTACGTCAATATCAGACATTTTTTAGAAGTATTGATTAAGATTTCTATGTTTTTGATTCAAAACCGTGGGAATGAATTGTATTTATAAACCTAAATATAAAAACGGTCACAAAAATATGACCGTTTGAAAGTCAAACACATTTAACAAACATAAAACGGTCAAAAAAGGAATAAATATTACCTAAAAGTTTGCACCGTCCCACACTATCAGCCCGTTAGATGGAACCAGAAAAAGGTCCACGGGAGACCTACCAGCACGGGTGACGGCGGTGTTACTGTGCTGGTAGTGAGGTACCTGTGCCCAATTCTGGTAGCGCCCCGTCCCCCCTTATACCCAACTATTTTGGCTCTGGTTGTCTTTAGCCAAAAGCCCAAAACACTGGTGTCTAGCATCATATATGTGATCGAATATTGTGATGCTAAATGCAACTAATATGACGGAAAATGAATTCATACATTATTCACTTTTATGGTTGCGGCCTAAATTGTGGATTGATTGGTAGATAGCTTGTTATATGCATATGTTGCCACATTCTTGGGATAACTATTATTGTGTCGTATTGCATACTCACTAGCTTTAACCTATATATTGAGCATGTATTTCAAGTCATTAATTTTAAGCCAAGACATGGGAATAATAGTGGGGCTTGATGCATTGGTGAAGCTTTATTTTGGAAACTCAAACACCTGACTATGGACAACATATTTTGAGAATGTAATAGACAATTTATGTTTTATGACGGTTGACGCCTTTGGAATGTTAGACAATGTAAACACTTTTATGATTTTAAGGCATATCGTACTAAATAGATAATTTTTCATTCCAAGACAAAGAAAATTACATTAAGATAGCGGGCAGGCGGGCAACAAGCTGCGCCGCCACCCCTTTCTGGATAGCAAATCCTAATCTACTAAAAACATAACCATGTCCACCCGGAGCCGAGGCACTACTGTGAATAACCCGCTGGACCCTGGTCAGGAAACGGGTAGCCTCCGGTGCCAATGAGCCAAAGGTATCAAAAGCCAAAGGTATAAAAACGTGTTGGTTCTCCTCGCAGGCTTTAGCATGTTTTTCTACCTTCTTTGCCTCTGCTTTCCGGACCGCTTGCCCTGCAACAAAGCCACTGTCCCTCAACCCAACTAGGGGAGATACACCCGTCAGGTCAACACAAGCATGCTTCCCCCCGGCCCACCCAAAGACAAGGAGATCTGCTGGTCGTAGGGTGGATCTCCCTTCTGCTGGATCCGAGAGGAAGTTTACAGGGGCCTCCTTCTTGGCTGAGATCCCAGCCCGTCTTAAAATGTCCCACAGAATGTCTCGAACCCAATCATGCCGATATTTAAAACCGGGCAACTCCTTACAATGAACCGCGTGTTCCCCGTATTCATCCAGGCAGGCCTTACGGCACATCGGACAGATGTCATCCTCCTGGTACATTGGGATCATCAGACGATATTTAAGAATGGCCCTGTATTCAATAGCGGACATGCTTTGGCCTAAACCTTCGATCGGGATAACAGTTAGGAAGTCTTGGGCGTGGGGGGTTTGCAGGCATTCAATAACTGCCCTCTGACGGGGGGACAGACCAAAAACTTCACCCAGGTTCTGAGCGATTTTGCCATAAAGGGCATTCGCCAAAGTTTTCTGAGGCTTTGGGGGGGCGGTGTCCTTGTTAGAAAAACCGCCAATATCAAAACCTGGGAGATAGTCATTTAGCTTTTCAAGGGCCTGCACGTAGTCCAAGTCTGCGCCGAAAACCCCACTATTTCGTAGGATGTGGTCTTGAAGGTTCCAGGACTGAGCTCGTGACGCCACAAACGCATACATGCCGACATCCTTCGCAGAGAGGAGCCCTAATCCTCCCACACGCATCGGCAAAGACGCCATCCGCCATTGTAGGTCACCAAAGAAAGGCCCCCCACATACCACTATGTCTTCAATGGCTTCCCGTAAACCCCTGTCAAAACATGATACTGCTTCATCCATCATGGAGGGTTGGCAGGTCCGTAACCCAAAAAGCAACTTAGCAACCCCCATACATGACCTGAGTAGGAGGAGTTCACTCTGGGGATCCCTAAGGCAGGGCAAGAGTTGCATGAGTTCAACAGCGCGCGATGCCCTCCGCCTTGCCAATCCGCGGATAAAATAAGGGTCACGGCTAACAGCCCCTCCGAGGAGCTTCACCCCTTTTTCTGGCCTACCAATCCCGCTGGGAAAAAGCCCCTCCTGAAGTTTCACCCCATTACAAGACGGCCAAAAAACCTCTGTTTTCTTAATATTAAGCTGAAGCCCCAAGGATGGCCCCTCTAGCCGGATAATGTCTAAGGCCTTAGCAACTTCGGTGGCCTCACCAATAATCGTCCCATCGTCCAGGTACCACGCATGAAATGGGAGTTTACAAATTTCTTGTACCCGGAGAACCATAGGGTGTAAAGCAAGGGCGAAAAGGAGGGGACCTAAAGGGTCCCCCTGCTGAACCCCCGTGGTGGCCCCTATACAGTCATTACCAACATACAACCTAGCTGGCTGGGCATATAGGAACTGGACCCATGAATAGATAGACGGGCAACGTTGATGGACCTCTCGAAGAAGGGCAGTGCGGTCGATCATATTAAAGGCGTTCGAAAAATCTACCGTGAGCATAGCCAAGGACCCGTCCGCATGGAAGGAGCTTAAGAACCTGTTCGCGCTGTGAAGCACCGCCTCCGCCCCATTGGGTGTTCCCACCCCAAATTGAAAGTCCCCAAGGTACTTAGCCATTTCCTTCCCAACCTTCCTCATAGCCACTTTAGAAACTAATCTGCGCCAAATGGCCCCTACAGCAATGGGCCGAATCCCGTTATCAGGCTTCAATAAAGGGGTGAGGGGGGCCGAAGAAATAAATTCAGCTAGAACCCTTGGGCACAAACCCCCTAGCCAAAGGTTGACGACGTCAGTAATAGCTGAGAGCAACCCCGTGGAAGTCACTGACCCTTCTCCAGTAAGAGCGTCTAGCAAATGTTGGGCCCTCAAACCGTCCCTCCCACAAGAAGTCCCTTTAGGGAAAGACCGGAGACATCCAAGCACACAATCCATATCCACAATAAGGGCGGGCATGACGTCAGAGTTGGCGGGCAGGGACGGAGGAGGCATCACCGGATGTTTGTCAATAAGGGCGTTCATGGTAGATTCCCCAAAAGGAGCAACCCCACTGGAACACAACACCTTGACAGCAGCTGTGAAGTGACCATCCCTAACTTTTCTTAGGCATTGTTTGACATTGGGGCTCTCTTCAGAAGACTTAGTCCCCCTTACACCCTGGGTAAAGAAAACACCCTCCCCCGCACTATCAAAAAGGGAAGAAACCAAATCTGAAAACCCAGAACCGTCTTTCCACAAGGAAAGCGCTTGCAGGATGCTACTACATTGCAATGATTTCCTATTCCCAGACCTCCGCTCCTGCCTATTGGACGGTTTGACCACCCGCAGAGTACACCTCGGCAATAAAAGCAATTTGACCCAACTTTCTACAGACCCTGGAGAGGCCACCACCTTTCGTAAGGCACCTGTCAAAACTTGGGCGAACGCCAATCGACAGCTTGGCGGAATGCTTTTGACAGTTTGAATGGGCAGAGAGAAAACCTTTTCAAGGAGGGATAAGTCCCCGACAACCCCTCCTGAAGGACCTGGTTCCATATCAGTAGCCGCACGCCGAGGTTTCTGAATCCCCACAATGAAATCTTCCACATCCCCTGTATTCACAGAAAAGGAGAAGACATCATCAACGCCGTGGTTACACCTTTTGCTAAGAGCATGCATCACCATGCACCTCCCACATAGCCATTTGGCCCCATCTTGAAGGGCGCCCCCAACATCCATAAACAGGTCCAGATCTTGAGACATGGCATCTCGCAATGACGCCTTCCGATTTTCTGTCTTGAAATGCAGACTCTGCATGTGCTCGAGAAGGCGGAAAAACCCCGAAAACCCCGGTTTACCATCTTTACACTCATGGAAATGCTTGAAGGGGCATGATCTAAGCCCACTACTTGAGCCAGGGCCCGAACCTCCTGGCTTACCAATCCGATCCCTTTTTTTAGGAGCCATAAACACATCCAAAGCAACCCAGATAAAAAGCAAGAAAAACCTAAATGACCCCTACTCGAGGCGAGGTGGGGCAATAAACCGATGAAAACAAGGACTTAAAAACTTCAGGTAGACAACGAGAGAGTAGAGGGGGAGCAACCAACAATTGCTCACCTCCTACCCGTTAACCGCAACACCCTTTTTAAACCATCATACTATATTATTATTATTATTATTATTATTATTATTATTATTATTATTATTATATCGTTATTAATAGAAATGGTAGCTAATAATTATTATTATCATTATTATTAAATTTTTTTTTTTTTTTTGGCTATTAGTTGATGGATAAGACAAAATGAAGTCAAACTAACTTAATAAATTGTCAAACTTACTGAATATTAATATTAGAATTATTATTATTACTACTAATTAATACAAATCAAAAGCTCTAAACGGTCTCCACAAGGTAAGGGTCTTTCGAATGAGGGAGTAATATTGGCTCGGTAGGTCGAATGGGAGACAAACGGTCGAACGGATGGTTTGGTAGGTCGAATGTGAGCCAAAGGATCGAATGGAAGAGGGGTAAATGGATGGAGAAAGGGGCGAATGAGGGTAAGCAGGAACAAGTCGTGATACTAATAGACAATTGTTTAAAATGTATGTTTTTCACTGCTTAAGTTTGGTGCCAATTAACCATGTTATTTACCGGTGAAACAAGTCGTGATACTTATACTTCAATATTTCAATGCCACGCCTTTTTTTATCATGTCATTATTGCAATGAACAAAATGCATCACTCTAATACCTACTGTTGCTACAACAAATATGTGTCCGGAGAGGGTCTGAACGTTCCAAGGTCGTCAAGCCTCTGACCTCGTCTGCTGCTTAAAGGGTTGGACCAACAGCATGGAAGAACTCGTCAGAAGGGGTAAAAGGGTTAAAGGGTTTCGGTTCACCAAACGCAGGTCGTGGTGTCCCTCTACGTTGTAAACGTAGATGGGAGGTTCAAGAGTTTTGATATTTTAGTTGTTATGATTCTGATTTGGGATTAACCCAAAGTCAGAATGTTATTATTATGAGTTAACTTAAGAAAAGATAAAACATAAGAGTATGATCTTGAAGAGAGGAACTCTTGATCCCAAGTTACAACTAAGGACCATCCACGTAAGCCTGATGAGGGCTGAGACCTGCGAGTAACAGAGCGTGATTCGACATGGGGTGGCTGTTGGAGCCAGCATGGTTGTGGAATCAGCATGGTTGTAGATTGTTAAGAATGCATATCAGCAGCTCGAAGGCTTCAAGGCTTCAGCCTGCTGCTGAAAGTCTTATTAGAGAGAATAACTCTAGAGAGAGTTTTAGAGAGAGAGAGAGTGAGAGAGGTCTTGTACTCAGACCAATCTGCCCTAGATGTGTGGTTTGCCCCTCTATTTATAGAGGGGGGATGGGTTAAACCCTAATGGGCTTCCTTGTTGGGCTTGGGCTTGACCCAATATTATATTTAGTGATTTTGGCTTCTTGGGCTATTGGGCTTGGCCCAATTGAGTACCCTACATCATCAGCCCCCAGTCTAGTTTAATGTATATATGCATGTACATTATACTAGACTCAAACTATTCATTATCTTTGCGCTTTCTTTCAACCTTTGTTATTTGTAGATACCTTCGTGTAAGTAGGATAAATATCAACAAACAAACCTTAGCATAATGAGTTTTGGAATGTGTTAGGGTTTAAACCGATAAAATTTGAAACTTGTTTAAGTTGATGATCTTGAAAGCTTATTAGGGGGTTTAAGCTGATGAGCTTGAAAGCTTATTGGCATTGAAGCTGATAAGCCCTTAGTTTGGTGGAAGCAGCTGATGAGCTTGAAAGCTTATAAGGGTTTAAGCTGATAAGCTTTGCAGCTTGCTAAGCCCTTATTTGGATGGAAGCTATGGAGCTGGATATTTCTCCATTACTTGCTTCTTTCCTTGTTAGCTTGTATTAGCTTCAGCATATCGGCTATTGACCTTTTAAGTTTTCGCCTTTTGAGCTTAATTTTCTAAGCTTCTTTGTTGTATTGGCGAAGTTATCTCGAGTTGTGCGATTAAAACCATCTATATCCCACATGTATGCTCCTTTGGACGATATTCCCATAATTTTGTAAAATATTTTTTGGAAATATCTTTGTTTTGGGCACAAGCCTTTAGAAGATGGTTCATTTATCAAATGACTATGGCAGTTTAAATGCTTGTAAGTATCAACAAAGTAGCTAAGTATCACTAAATGATTGTAGCTAGGTGCGCTTACAGAGGTTTTTAGCAAGTCACGTTTTTGAACAAATGTCGGGAAGTTAATCCGATGTATAGTGGATTATTATATTGACCGAATGGTCGATTTCTAAGCAAGATAGCAAATGAGCTTCATATGACAGAAGGAAAGTTGCATGTGTACGAAGGAAGGCCTCTTGCACATGAAGGTTAAGCGCGTTGCCTTGAAGGTTGACTTTATATGACCTGGCTTGATAAAAAGCTTGTACGTCTCCTAAGCTTTGAAGGCTTTAAGCAAAGTTATTGTTTTTGTTGACTAAAGCATATAGATTTCATCCTTTAAGCAAAGTGGCTTGGTTTGACAGCTGAAAAGCTCGTGGATTTCCTCCTTTAAGCTTATGGATGAAATCCATCACTAGCCTAATTTTTGTGCTATCAAGGTTTTGTGATAAATTCTTTCTTATGGTACAAGCGATGGAATCAAGTAGACGGAAGCAAACAAGGTTAAACAGCGAATTTCTTTTGTTTACGAACGTTCGCTTTTTATTCTCATTCAGGGGCCTTGTTTATAAGACGTTGAGTGTATGACCTTGCTAGCGAGCTTATTTGATGCGAAACTTGACGTATGACTTATGCTTGTAAGCTTCTTTTGTTCGAAGATTGATATGAGCTTCCTTCGCTCAAAGCTTGATATATAGAGCATGTCTATAAGCTTCGTTCGTATGAAGTTGAGCTTCTTTTGTTGACATGACTGAGTGCCCAAATCTATTGATTTGTTTCTTTTTGCATTAGTTGCAACAATATTTCTTTGTGATAATGGACGATGTTCGACACGAGAACGTTTAGCACCATTTTGGTAAAGTATCAATCATTGTGTTGTTTGGGAAACCTTGTAGGGTTCCATTTGGTGTTAGCCTTTTATGGCTAGAATATTAACATGTGGTTGTGGTATTATGAACCTTTCAAGCCGTTGGGCTTGACATGTTATGGTTGTCGATCATGGCCTTTTATGTTAGCTTTCATATATTTTGTTGTATGTATGGCCTTATGAGATTGTTTCACTTTTGAATTGTACCTTGGTGTATTTTTGTGATCGTGTTTGGATGCTTGCATGTTTGGATGCTTGCATGTTTGGATGTTTTGTCTTTGTATTTGTTGGGAAATGTTTTACCGGTAGCACCTTCAAAGGTTGAATGTTGCAGTCATTCATCCTTAAGGTAGTCTAGGCAAACATGTCACCATCTATCCTATATACACTTACATAAGTGTTTTAATATTTTTTCGTAAGTTTGTTTTCTAAACTTAAGGAACGTTTGGTGTAGGTTGTTCAAGGCTGTCAATGAGATTTATAAAAGTGTTTTTTGTTTATCTCATGGAGTTGGATTGATTTAGGAACTCACCCCTTATATAGGTCCGTTTATCCCTCGAACCTATTGAGCGAAATGGCCTGGGAGCTCATCCCCTTACATGGCCCTTGCCATGGAGTTTCTTGCTAGGTTCTCAACCTGATTATATGATCAAAAGACAAATCTTGATGGAAAATGCTATGATTCATTCATTTCATGATAACTAAATGTTTACACAAAGAAGTGGTAGAAATCTCTTGGTCGTTTGTGGTTACGTTGAACCTTTTAAGGTGATTGTCATCCCAATGTCTTGGGACTTTCTTTCCTTCTTGGTTGATTGAGCTTGTAGGAATCACCGTTGTGAGTTTCGAGCACAATGTGTCATCCTTCCTATTTTGACCAAGCTTTCCAAGGTTTTGTTTTTGTAACATGTAAGCTGTCTTTTAGGAAGACACTCATGTGTTGTAGTAAAGTGCTCTGGCAAGGTGTTGGTGTTTTAACAAATCTACTTTGGTTGCTAAGTAGCTTGCTTTGTTATTTTTCTAACAGCTTCAACGCCCTAGCATTGCGGTTTGATTCGTCCTTAATCTTCTTTTATGTATAGCAGGATGTTTCAATGCTTCTACGTTTCTAGTTTTATGCTTCTATGGGGCTTGATCCTTTTTACTACGGCTATTTTGTAGCCTTGCTTCTCAGGTTGGTTTGGGTTAGCTTGTCTTGACTTTGTAGTTGCTAAATCTCCAGAGATGGTTGAAGGCTTAGAAGCTTCAAAATTTGTATTCATGTTTAGCTTAGGTAACATTCTTTTGATGGAGATTTTTTGGGCAAGCGTTTGCGCTTAGTGTGAGTGAGAAGCATTGATGTTTTAGCAAGAGCTTCGACGATTGAGCAAGTTGCTTTGGATAATCTTTGTTGGTATATTTTTTGTTCATGCTAGAGCCTTAGTAGAAGACAAACATTATCATAGGTGGTTCACCTAGTTGGGAGTTCTTAGAATAGGACTTGTTTGCTACAAGGACACTTTCAATTATAGCTAGTTTGATAGCTTCTTCCTATAGTTAAGTTCTTCTTTTGCTTTTTAAATTGCAAGAAGTAGTGTTCGTACTGGAGGTGAACGTATGCCTTGTTCTAATCATGGTCTTTGTCCAAGGATTGATAAGTTGTTGCATATTAGCAAGATGCTTGTATCTGTTTCAGCTTTAGAGCAGAAGTCATGACATGTATAACTTATTTGTCCTCCTATGCTTATTGTATAGCCTTCAAGCTTGTAAGCCTCAGTTTTCGTATATGAAACTTCTAAATTTCGGAGCTTCAGTTGTCATATTTGAAGCTTGTAAGCTTTTAAGCATGTGGTAGTTGAAGCGTTTAAGCTTTTGAGCTTCTTCTAATGTCTTTTTGAAGCTTTTAAGCTTTTAAGCTTGTTTTGTTTATCTTGAAGCTTCCGAACTATTTTGAAACTTCCAAGTATTTGAAGCTTTTAATGACATGTTCGGAGGAGTTTATGTAAAAATCATGTCAAGTCTACCAATGTTATCATGAGCATGTGATGTATTTTGACTTTTGTCATCCTTGAGGTATAAAACTTGTGTTGGTAACGAGTTTGACTTGTTGTCGAGCTTTTGTAGTCAAAAGAGGCGATACGTTGTGAAGCTTATAATCTTCCTGGCTTCCGGGGTGATAACCTTTGAAGTCCATAACCTTCTAAGCATTGGAGGTTATGGCTTATGAAGACCTGTGAGGCTTAAACCTTCTAAGAATTGGAGGTCGTCGTTTATGGAGACGAGTGACGTTTAAACCTTCTAAGCTTCTGAGGTTACAGTTTGTGAGGACCTACAAAGCTTAAAACTTTGTTGACTCATTGTAGCTAAAGCGGTGTTAAAGGAGGATGTATGGGAGGTATTGATTTGTGTACACAATGATCTCTTCTTTCATTCCTTTGAAGTGGCCTTGTTGGCATGGGGAGGCTTTTTCTTCCTTGAGTTGTTTATCTTTTCAAGGGGAGAAAAGCATATGCTTTAGGTGGCATGCGTGTCCCATTGAGACGTTAAGTTGTTTGAACACAAGGTTAGTCTTGATAAGAGGTTCGCCTTTCCTTGAATAATGTTGACCCAATATAGTAAGCCTTTAAGCTTCTTAACTTCTGCGAAAGAAAAGTAGCTAGGTTGTTGTTTTGAGTTATCGTGTTTCTTTGCTATGGTAAGATGCTTGAAGGCATCTCAGCATTTGAGTGTGTAACTGTGTTTGCTTCTTTGATTCTTGACTTCTTTTAAATGTGGGTTTGTCCACACGAGCCACCACCAGCCCCCAGTCAGAAGTAGTCATGGTGATGGGTGATGCTGACTGATATCAAAGTGTTGTTGTACATCTTACCTCTTTGTTCCTGTTTCGAAGATATGTTGCTATATAGGTTGTTGTTAGGGGAAGCCTTTTGCCTTGTTACCATTTAACCACTGGAGTCATTAAGAGATGACTTTGGTTATGTTGTTTTTCAACCATTTGGGTTTTTTACCCAGATGCGTTGTGCCCTTTTATCCTTTAACCCTATGAGCTGATATGCTTATTTGCTTCGGGGGTTGCTTTATTTAAGCATGTCAGCTTACTCGTATCAGCCCTTGGTAAAAGGTGTTTGTGACTAGAGGCGCGTTTTACTGGTTTATTTGATTCTTTTGCTTGCGAGATATAACTTCTTGATTGAAGTTGTTGTCATTTCGGATCTATAGAAGCTTGTTTGAAAGCTTGCGACGTTGGCGATTTAAAGATCCATAGGTTGATGTGTTGAACCATATGTTTATTTTGACATTTCCTTATGTTAGTCTTAAAATAATGTTGCAATGTTTGCATCATAAATGTATTTGTGGCTATTGGTTAGGAAATGTGTTTGCTTTGTTGACTTGGTCGTTAGTTTAAATGGTTCATGTGTAGCTTTTGAAGCTGTTTAGGAGTTGAAGCTGGTAATAGCAAAGCTTCGCGAATGATTGATTTGAACGTTGTGAAGCTAAATTGTTGTGAAGCTTCAACGCACGGTGGTCTAAAAAGCTATAAGGCTTTAATGAATCCCGTAGCCTAAAAGGTTGTAAACCTTTTATGAGTAGCGACTTTTTAAGGCTGTAAAGTTTCAAGAGTTAGTGGTCAGAACTGATATAAAACTTCCATGAAAATAGCCTAAAAAGGTTAAACACTTCATTGGATACTTGGCCAAAAGGCTGTGAAGCTTTGATGAATGATAACTTAGCGTCTTTGGAGCTTCCGCTGGAGTAGCCTTAAAGGCTGTAAGGTATTAGAAACCTTTAATGGACAATTTTTAAATGGCTTTAAAGCCTGAATAGCCTAAAAGGTTATAAGGCTTTAGGGAATAGTAGCTTGGAAGGTTTTAAAGCTTCCATGGTTAGTAGCCGAAATGACTTTAAAGCTTGAGTGAGTAATAGCCTGGAAGGCTTTAGAGAACAGTAGCCTGAAAGGCTTGAAGGCTTCGATGAGCAATAACCTGAAAGGATTTAAGGCTTCGATGGTCAATAGCCTGAAAGGATTCAAGGCTTCGATGAGTAGTAATCTAAAAGGCTTGAAGGCTTTGATGAGTAGTAGCCTACAAGGCTTGAAGGCTTTGATGGTCAGTAGCCTAAAAGGCTTAAAGGCTTTGATGATCAGTAGCCTAAAAGGCTTGAAAGCTTTGATGAGTAGTAGCCTAAAAGGCTTGAAGGCTTTGATGGTCAGTAGCCTAAAAGGCTTAAAGGCTTGGATGGTCAGTAGCCTAAAAATTCTGTGAAATTTTGACGAATAATAGCCCAAAAGGCTTTAAAGCTTCGTAGAACAGTAGCTTAAAAGGTTGTGGAGATTTTGTCACACCCTCAAAATCCACTTGCGGAGTTTTACCACGAGGCGCATGACAAACCAGGATCCAAACCAACGATCACAATAAACAAGTCTAAATGAATATAAATGCAATTTCAAAACATAGTTTAAAATCCCGTTTACAGCGGAAGCTTATTCAAAACAGTATCTCAACAGTGAAACAATAGTTCAACGTTTATAAGACCATGCAACCCTAGTTAGACGCCGTGCAGACGCGTGCGCCCTAGTCCAGTCGTGCTACCTTAGCGACCTGAGAAAACATGTAAAAGTTTACGTCAGCACAAAAATGCTGGTGAGTTTACAGGTTTTGTATCCAAGTACCAAGTCAACCTGTCCATACTATAACAAATCGAAAACCAGTGTACGCTAGCTAGGCGTATGTTTTGTTACTACCACGATTGGAAAACCATTACTAACTCGAATACCAAATGTGTGCCCGATGTAGTAACCCTGTTGTTCCTGTTGTTCCTGTTTGAGACAATATGCACCCGCCGACCCTCCAAGTCGACGAGCGGGGTTGGTCACTCCCAATAGCGCTATTCACATTTCCCCGTTGTGCAAACCCGCACATTCATGGTTCCCCCCGGGACTTCCAAAGATCGTGTAGTACACAATAGAAACCCATAGTATGACAGTAGTTACCAAATAATCGTTTTAACACATGTTTTCTCCCCCGAAAGTATGAAACCAGTTTAAAAGAGGGGCCGTAAACTCACCTTAAGTTGCGTTACTCCTTAACCCGAGTAAACTCAGCTGCTATGCTAGTCCCGTAAAGCGGCGACCTAACATATGACAGTTACAAGTACTTAGACTAATAACCCGCAGGTTAATTAGTCCCTAGATGTCCAGACCATAACCAAGTTCGTTTGAAAACACCGTGACTGTTTAACTGACCCAAAGTACAAGACTCGACATCCCATTGGTGACCCGAGACTCCCCGTGTTATGTTTACGCTCCAAAACATACAATAACGCAATCACACTTAACATACGTTAACGCACAACAAGTTATAGCACATAGTTCACGTATCACCGAATTACATCCAAACATATGTTACCAAGTTATTAGATATGTTACGGGGTTCCTAGCATGTTCCTACCTGTCAAATCGGGTCTCGGGATGCTAATTTACACTTACAGCAGCAGTACACGCGATTAGGAAAAGTCAACTAGCATTTAGGTTGGTCAACTAGCATTTAGGAACCCCAATCGCCTCTATTATAGGCGATTAGGTGCTATACCATATGTTATTACTAGCATTTAGGCTATACCACATGTAACTACTAGCATTTAGGCTATACCACATGCAAGTTACTAGCATTTAGGGCTAATCGCCCCTAAGGTCACACGAGTAGGCCCTAATCGCATGAGTTATTGGCGATTAGCACCCTACTCGCCTATAACATAGGCGATTAGGAATGCTACTCGCCTGTAACCTTGCTGTTCCGGTTTTTCGCGCGTTTAACGCTCCAAATCAGATCCAGAACGTGTGTAACCACCCAATATCATCCCAAACACTATCCTAAACATGTTTCAACCAAAACCCTTCGTTTTGCCTCGTATTATCAGCCCTGCATGCAATCATGTAATCCAAACACCATTCACATAGCATGCAACATCTCATTAACATGCATAACAATAACCCTAATAAGCAATTACTCAGATATTATCATCATAACATTAATATTATTCTGATTTAACCTAATAACATGTTAATCCATCATCATGAATCATAAAAACCCTAGCTTTCTAATCATAAACACCCATAACACATGTATACTAGTTAGAATCCGATTAACAACCCTTATTAACGATTTTCAGAAAGCTTTTTCGTTTTAGAACAGGTCTGGACCATTAGGGATTGATTAAAAACGTTTATAAAGATTCATGGATGGAAACCAAACCTTAGGATTATGAAAGAATGATGGATTATGCTTGAATCCTTGTGTTTTGATCAAAAATCGCGTTCCAGAGGTTGTGTGTGTGTTGGGGCAGGTTATGGGACGACTAGGGTTTGTATAATGAAGTTTATGAGGTCAAGTATGGTATTTATAGTCGTTTTTAGTCGTCCAGCACGTAACACGCGATTGTGCAGCCAGTACACGCGATTAGGGAGGCTAATCGCATGAATGTTCACACGATTAGGCCTAATCGCCCCTCCAATCACACGAGTAGCCATCTACTCGCCCCAAAGGTTGCCTACTCGCCTCCCCTATGGGCGATTAGGCTTCCTAATCGCCTATAGGGGTTAGTTTCGTGTGTTTTGCGCGTTAAACCCCGTTTTAACATATGTTAACACATATTAACGTACCGACAAGTCACATAATGATTGTAAACACATAACACAAGTAAATACACATATTCACACTCGTTCACCAATTCCCGGGACTCGAGACTCGTATGTTCCGTATGCCCTGACGATCCTACAAATCGTCACCGTTTGTACACTTGGCTAAGGACTGACATCTAATGAACCTCTAGACCAACATCCAATGATCTTCTAGACTAAACCGATAGTTCCCGAACTATAACCCGACTTAACTAACCCAGTTAAGTACAATATACGCGTGACTCGCTAAGGTAGACTTTCATCTAGACAACGTTGTTAACCAGAATTTACCGGGTGTCACAGATTTGGTGACCAGTAGCCTTGAAGGTTAGAAAACTTCGTTAGACATTGTGTTAAACGTATATGAAGCTTCAAGGAGCAATGTATGGTATGCATAATCTGGAAACGTTAAAAAGTTTTGATGTATAGTAGATCTATGCACCTGCAAAGCTGATCAGTAGCTTGAAAGCTTAAAAGGTTGTAGTAGGTTAGTAAGCTATAAAGTTGTTGCGAACAGTGAAGTATAGAGTTGTAGTGAATAATAGCTTAAAAGCTGAAAAGCTTCTGTGTACAGTAGACCTATAAACCTACTCTGAAAAGCTGAAAGATGCTATGTGCACAGTAAGGTTGAAAGGTTCAGACGTTTATCCATTGGGTAAAAGCAAGATGCTCTGTGCACAGTAAGGTTAAAGGGTTCAGACGTTTATCCATTGGGTAAAAGCAAGATGCTCTGTGCACAGTAATGTTAGGGTTCAGACGTTTATCCGCTGGGTAAAAGCAAGATGCTCTGTGCACAGTAAGGTAACAGGGTTCCATGCTTTTGTCCATTGGATAAAAGCATGTATTTTTGTCTTTTTGTGAAATTTATTTTCCCGAGATGAATGACTTGGTAAAAAGTCTTTATGAATATAATAAGTAGAGTATATTCATGTTCATTAAATAGGACAATGTGCAGAAACTTTAAATTTTTTTTAGATGTTTGTACTTTATGCATACATATAAGTACCTTCTAGAATACTTGCTAAAAGTGATGCTTTCATGTGTGGACACTTCTTTTACACGTTGTCTCATGTAAAACCACTTTTTCTATTTAGAATAATGAATTCTTTTATATATAAGTATTATAATAATACTATAATAAAAGAATCTTTGACTTTTTCTAAAGTTTCTTGCAAAAGTAAGTTTGGAGTAAACTTACGTCAGTGGCTTTTCAAAAAGTAATTTTGTTATGTACTAGTGAAAATAATAAAAAAAAATATTGGTAATATGTATCTAGAGCAATGGTACAAGTGTTGAAAGCTAATGTACAATTGTTTAAGCAAGAAATATGTCTGACACATAAAACCTTACTTTTGTATGCTCACACATGCATTATGAACTTGTACAGTACTCCATTTTGCTTTTATGTAAATTTCAATTTATTTATAGTACATATTTTCATACGTAAAGTTTGTGAAACTATGAATTGATGATTTCATAAGATTTTGAAAACATGTTCTTGTTTCATAAGAGAATTCACCAAATATTATGTGTAAGCACTTGCAAGCTTCAAAAAGACAATTTTTTTTGTAAGAATGTTTTTTTTTTTTAAGGTCTTCTTATTCGAGCTATTTTTTCAAAGACTTATAGATCATGTTTCAAACAAACTACGGTGCGGAGGGTGTAAGAGTTTGAACTTGTTAACCGAAGTTGTGAAAACAGATCCATCTAGAGCATTTGAAGAAATGCGAATGTCTAGGAGGTGTAGAAGTGACATCCAAGGGAACGTTTTCTCCAAACGTGGAAAGAACATAGAAAATAGATCGACGGAGCCGAACTACAAAGAATTTATGTTCTAAGTAGCACGGCCCCACGGTGGGCGCCAACTTGTTGCTACAACAAATATGTGTCCGGAGAGGGTCTGAACGTTCCAAGGTCGTCAAGCCTCTGACCTCGTCTGCTGCTTAAAGGGTTGGACCAGCAGCATGGAAGAACTCGTCAGAAGGGGTAAAAGGGTTAAAGGGTTTCGGTTCACCAAACGCAGGTCGTGGTGTCCCTCTACGTTGTAAACGTAGATGGGAGGTTCAAGAGTTTTGATATTTTAGTTGTTATGATTCTGATTTGGGATTAACCCAAAGTCAGAATGTTATTATTATGAGTTAACTTAAGAAAAGATAAAACATAAGAGTATGATCTTGAAGAGAGGAACTCTTGATCCCAAGTTACAACTAAGGACCATCCACGTAAGCCTGATGAGGGTTGAGACCTGCGAGTAACAGAGCGTGATTCGACATGGGGTGGCTGTTGGAGCCAGCATGGTTGTGGAATCAGCATGGTTGTAGATTGTTAAGAATGCATATCAGCAGCTCGAAGGCTTCAAGGCTTCAGCCTGCTGCTGAAAGTCTTATTAGAGAGAATAACTCTAGAGAGAGTTTTAGAGAGAGAGAGAGAGAGTGAGAGAGGTCTTGTACTCAGAGCAATCTGCCCTAGATGTGTGGTTTGCCCCTCTATTTATAGAGGGGGGATGGGTTAAACCCTAATGGGCTTCCTTGTTGGGCTTGGGCTTGACCCAATATTATATTTAGTGATTTTGGCTTCTTGGGCTATTGGGCTTGGCCCAATTGAGTACCCTACATCATCAGCCCCCAGTCTAGTTTAATGTATATATGCATGTACATTATACTAGACTCAAACTATTCATTATCTTTGCGCTTTCTTTCAACCTTTGTTATTTGTAGATACCTTCGTGTAAGTAGGATAAATATCAACAAACAAACCTTAGCATAATGAGTTTTGGAATGTGTTAGGGTTTAAACCGATAAAATTTGAAACTTGTTTAAGTTGATGATCTTGAAAGCTTATTAGGGGGTTTAAGCTGATGAGCTTGAAAGCTTATTGGCATTGAAGCTGATAAGCCCTTAGTTTGGTGGAAGCAGCTGATGAGCTTGAAAGCTTATAAGGGTTTAAGCTGATAAGCTTTGCAGCTTGCTAAGCCCTTATTTGGATGGAAGCTATGGAGCTGGATATTTCTCCATTACTTGCTTCTTTCCTTGTTAGCTTGTATTAGCTTCAGCATATCGGCTATTGACCTTTTAAGTTTTCGCCTTTTGAGCTTAATTTTCTAAGCTTCTTTGTTGTATTGGCGAAGTTATCTCGAGTTGTGCGATTAAAACCATCTATATCCCACATGTATGCTCCTTTGGACGATATTCCCATAATTTTGTAAAATATTTTTTGGAAATATCTTTGTTTTGGGCACAAGCCTTTAGAAGATGGTTCATTTATCAAATGACTATGGCAGTTTAAATGCTTGTAAGTATCAACAAAGTAGCTAAGTATCACTAAATGATTGTAGCTAGGTGCGCTTACAGAGGTTTTAGCAAGTCACGTTTTTGAACAAATGTCGGGAAGTTAATCCGATGTATAGTGGATTATTATATTGACCGAATGGTCGATTTCTAAGCAAGATAGCAAATGAGCTTCATATGACAGAAGGAAAGTTGCATGTGTACGAAGGAAGGCCTCTTGCACATGAAGGTTAAGCGCGTTGCCTTGAAGGTTGACTTTATATGACCTGGCTTGATAAAAAGCTTGTACGTCTCCTAAGCTTTGAAGGCTTTAAGCAAAGTTATTGTTTTTGTTGACTAAAGCATATAGATTTCATCCTTTAAGCAAAGTGGCTTGGTTTGACAGCTGAAAAGCTCGTGGATTTCCTCCTTTAAGCTTATGGATGAAATCCATCACTAGCCTAATTTTTGTGCTATCAAGGTTTTGTGATAAATTCTTTCTTATGGTACAAGCGATGGAATCAAGTAGACGGAAGCAAACAAGGTTAAACAGCGAATTTCTTTTGTTTACGAACGTTCGCTTTTTATTCTCATTCAGGGGCCTTGTTTATAAGACGTTGAGTGTATGACCTTGCTAGCGAGCTTATTTGATGCGAAACTTGACGTATGACTTATGCTTGTAAGCTTCTTTTGTTCGAAGATTGATATGAGCTTCCTTCGCTCAAAGCTTGATATATAGAGCATGTCTATAAGCTTCGTTCGTATGAAGTTGAGCTTCTTTTGTTGACATGACTGAGTGCCCAAATCTATTGATTTGTTTCTTTTTGCATTAGTTGCAACAATATTTCTTTGTGATAATGGACGATGTTCGACACGAGAACGTTTAGCACCATTTTGGTAAAGTATCAATCGTTGTGTTGTTTGGGAAACCTTGTAGGGTTCCATTTGGTGTTAGCCTTGTATGGCTAGAATATTAACATGTGGTTGTGGTATTATGAACCTTTCAAGCCGTTGGGCTTGACATGTTATGGTTGTCGATCATGGCCTTTTATGTTAGCTTTCATATATTTTGTTGTATGTATGGCCTTATGAGATTGTTTCACTTTTGAATTGTACCTTGATGTATTTTGTGATCGTGTTTATATTTCATTTCTTTACTAAGACTTTCACCATAATAATTACCTACCCCTTCATAAAGAATACAAAGCATATCATGAAAAGCTACGAAAAAATATATATAAAGATATGGTGAATTTGATTTTGACACAAAACAAATTTTGCTAACTTATTGAAAAAAAAATAAAAAAAATAAGAAGAAACATATATTTTGTTTCTGGTATATATATTTTGAATCATTACAAAATTAATTACATTATTTTAAATCAATTATTTCAAAATAATACAGATCTTGCATTCTTAGGCACACTAAAAAAAATAATAAAAGTTGAGAAAAACAACCCGAACAAAGAAGTTACCTTTAAGATATGTGCACCGCAAATTTTAGACCAAAGAAATTAACTCTAAAACTTGTGTCGATGGTATTTGTAAATACAAAAACTTCCATTTGTATAAGATCCAACTTCAAAAGGTGTAAGAATATGGAGAAGTTTATCTCGTTATTTAACATAGAAAAACTTGAGAGTAGAAATAATTTTGAGAAGAACTAAAATATATGAAAAAAATATATTGATGTTTGTGTCTTAAATAAAAAAAATGGCTACATGCATCAAGAAACTCTTCCTAATTAAAAGACTTAATTTGCATTAAAACCCATTTAAAACCTTTTACAAATTTATTATTCTTTAAGTGACTTAATAATACTTACATTGATTGGACACAAAATTATAATATAATAACCTTTATTTATGAAAACTTCTTAATTCCACCATTAACTATATAATTATATGTCTAAATATATTGATAAAAAAATTCTTAAAGAAAACGTAGCATTTCAAATTATTTAGTTTAACCAAATTAATATTTGTTTATTTAGTCTAGTCACTTTTAAAATTTAGAGTGTTACAACATTACCCCAAACGTTATGGAAAAAAAATATGGTTTATGCGATTTTCAATTATGGATTATTGTCACTTTAGATCCCCAAAGTTATAATTAACTTATTAGAAAATTTGCGAATGTTACAGTCTCCCCTACTTTAGAAAATTTCGTCCCGAAATTCCTTTCAAGTGGAGGTTTATATGAAATAAAATGTGTTGTAAAAAGGCAAGTAGGTTTTAAGAAATGAATTAATCATGATTTAACAAAGTATAAAGTAGTGGTTTAATATCCCAAGTAAAAGTTTCAAAATCCTTAACATTTGACCTAAGGTTAGAAAGTTGAGAGTTTACAATGAAAAAAAAAAGATTGGGAAAGTATGTAACTTGTGAGGGTAGAGATACTGATGAAACAATCTCCCCTACTTTAGAAAGGTTTCTGACAGAACTTTCTTAAGGACATGCAACAAGATTTCGACTAACAGAGAGTGTAAGATTATACAAAGTTTAAGGTTTTTTTGTAGAGGTGGTCAACAAGGAAGGCCCCAACAAAACTAATTGAAGCTTATGTAAAATGTTCTTATTGAAATGCTAGTTATTAGTCAACAATCTAATGCAAAGGTAGTAATGGGAAGGTTCTTGGTTAGACTCCTAGTCCGCTCCCGCAGTATCGTTTATGCTTATATATAGGGTGTACCGCAGCTAACCCACCACACTCCCGATACTTTGGACTCGTACTGATTGTCTACCAACAACTTAAATAGAATTACACACCACCCTCATGTACCTGTAAGCCCATGATTGCGTTCCGGACCGTAATCATCGATTTACCTTACACTAGGGTGTTATGCTTTTCCATAACCCTATCCTAAGTAATACAAGAAACAAATGCGTGCAACCAATATGTAATAGCCACTGTAATAAAATAATGTTCAATCATGACATGGTTAGAGGTCCTTCCCTTTCGGGTTTACCCTTTAACCGTAATGAGAGTAACGTGTAAGTAATAGACATGGTTAGAGGTTCTTCCCTTTCGGGTTCACCTTTAACCGGTAACTTCTGTTCACATCGTTGGCTTTAAACACTCATATTGATAGACACTGAGGTTTACACCGTTCCCCTCGGATTAAAGAAATACTCTAATCCGAGTCGTACGTGGGCACTGGCTTAGATCTCATACGAGTTATCAACTGGTATGTTCGTTGGCCATGATGATGAACAAAATATTGTAAAGTATAACAGGGTTTTGCTCACAAAAAGAAATATGCATACCAAATATGCGTTCATGTAAGTATATAAGTATAGCATAAAATTCGATTGAAAGAACAGTATAACGTAAATCGAGTAAATCGCACAATTTGCACAAAATGAAAGTAAACGAGTTAAATTAATGCTCAAATCTAGTGTTGTAAGAGTAACTACTAATAATTAATGCGAGTGTAATAAGATAGATTTTCGTTTATCAAAACGTAGTTTGTGCAATCTTTGTGATATAGTTGAAAGAATGGTAGTAATATATGAGGATAACTTTTTTAGTAACCGAAGTGTGTTTTAGATTCAAAACTGGTTCAGTTGAACAATCTTCGTAGATATGTGTTTACGAGGAGTCGAGTTTGAAAAATGTTATAAGGCTTATTATTAGTTGCAAGTTTCTTCCAAAAACATATATTAGATACGTTATATGCAAACAAAGGGTTTTCATTTGACTTTTAAAATATGCAATACAAGTTTATAAAATGCAAAATGAAACCATTTCATGAAGTATGTGTAAATCTAATGTGTTTTAAAAGACCAAGATTTAAAATGACGTGAAGGTTGTGAATGATCCCAGATGCCTTGACGAATTTTTTAAAAAAAATAGGATTTTCTGTAATTAAACATTTCTTTAATTTGTGGGTTGAAAAGTCGATTTTTTTTTAATTGTTATGAAATGTTGAGAAAATCTAAGTGTTACCCGTTTGGACTGGGTAAACTTGAAACCTTTTAATTGTCAACCTTTTATGAGATTTATACATTGAAAGATCGTTTGTTTATAAAGATCGTTAAGGCATCTCTTTGGGCTCATAGCGTGCTATTTGTTTCAAGCCACGTGGTGTATGCAGGGTGTGTATTAATCTAGTGAATAGGCTTCCCTAAACTGGGTGTAAATTAGTATTGTGTAAATGAGAATATTAGTGAGTTTCAAAACTTTAGCGAGATTAAAAATGAGATGTAGAAATAGATCCCTGAGATGTGGAATTCACTCCTAACTCAAAGATGTTATTTCAAAATTGAAAATTATTGTGGAATGAAACCAATCACTAAGTTAAGGATATCACCCCTAGCTTAGTGGTTAAGTTCCTTTTTGAAGGAAATATTCTCTGAGGTGTGGATGTCACTCCTATCTCAAAGACATACTTCTAAGATAAATAACATATAGAGGAGTGAAACTAATCACCAAGGTATGGATGTCACTCCTAACTTGGTGCTATCGCTTCGTTTGTGAAATATGAGCGTATTCTTTTCTAAGAAAAATACCGAAAGAATAACGAGAAAGTATCATAGCAAAAATACCTAGAAAGAAAATATAAGAATAAAGAGGAATATACACGAGAGGACTCATGAAAGTAAGCTTAGTTATAGACTAGGCTAAAAGGCATTCTAATAACCTAATTCCCTATAACCATGGCTCTGATACCAATCTGTAACACCCCAACCGATGGCGGAAACATCGAGATGTCACGTAGTGACGATTGTTCAATAGCTCATGGACTAAAAGTGTAAATATTGATACATTGATTAAATAGTTTATTACATTGAAATGAAATACAACGATTCTAAATGTCACCTAAACTGAAATACAATGAATCAAAATCTAAATATGAATCCGAAAGCTTAACGAATGCATCTCAAATAACCTGAAACATGTACGAAAATAATTTTGTCAATACAAAAATGTATTGGTGAGCATACCCTGTTTTGAATACATATAGTAGATAAAGAGTTTCGCAATGTATGTGCTATGATATTGTAATATGTAAAAGGGTCAAAATCAAGCCTCACATCGTTCAATAATCGTTCACACATCGTTCAAGAACAACCATAACAATGACCAAGGACCTAACTCGTTCACGTAAGTAACCAAGGGATATAATTCGTAGTACTACTCATTGTTAGGTGCGGCCCAAAGGTTAATGACTTTGACAAATCGTTCATACAATTCACACAAAACATATCAATGAGCACATTGCTTTGTAAATAATACACATAAGTTTAGTAATAATTGTACATGAATCACCCCAAAAGAGTAAATAGTAAAAAGGGGAAAGATATACTCACCTTGACTTAGATGAACTTGCAAAAACAATCAACGAGAGTCAAAGAACTATGCTCGAACCTAAGTACGATGATTTGAGATTAGTGTCGACCTTTTATTTTCAAGATTGATTAAGAGTCAAAGCCATGACTATTATGAATGTTAAAGAATTTCCTTATAGAAATGAATTTCGATCGCTTAAAATAAAATGTAGTATTTATCTCATTAGAACAAAACGTTTGACTCAATTGTTTTGGTTTATAACTACATTCAATGTTTTATATACTCCATAAGTTATATGATTAACAAGACAGGTAAATATTTGTTTAGTTTTAAATAGTGGGTCATCTTAATTTTGCAAATTACTAGTATAGCTATATTACTAAAAGAATTTGTAATTCCCAAGTGTTTATCATAACCATATATTGTATTTAAAAAAAACGAGTAAAAATCATTTTCATCTAAATATACGAATATGTCCATTTACGTATGATTTAGAAAAAAAAAAACTCAGAAATGGATTCATTGAGTTTGCATTAACCCGTAATAAAATAAAGAGAATATTTGAATTTTATAAGGAGTTTAGATATAAAAGTATTATATTTCATTTCTTTACTAAGACTTTCACCATAATAATTACCTACCCCTTCATAAAGAATACAAAGCATATCATGAAAAGCTACGAAAAAATATATATAAAGATATGGTGAATTTGATTTTGACACAAAACAAATTTTGCTAACTTATTGAAAAAAAATAAAAAAAATAAGAAGAAACATATATTTTGTTTCTGGTATATATATTTTGAATCATTACAAAATTAATTACATTATTTTAAATCAATTATTTCAAAATAATACAGATCTTGCATTCTTAGGCACACTAAAAAAAATAATAAAAGTTGAGAAAAACAACCCGAACAAAGAAGTTACCTTTAAGATATGTGCACCGCAAATTTTAGACCAAAGAAATTAACTCTAAAACTTGTGTCGATGGTATTTGTAAATACAAAAACTTCCATTTGTATAAGATCCAACTTCAAAAGGTGTAAGAATATGGAGAAGTTTATCTCGTTATTTAACATAGAAAAACTTGAGAGTAGAAATAATTTTGAGAAGAACTAAAATATATGAAAAAAATATATTGATGTTTGTGTCTTAAATAAAAAAAATGGCTACATGCATCAAGAAACTCTTCCTAATTAAAAGACTTAATTTGCATTAAAACCCTTTAAAAACCTTTTACAAGTTTCATTCGAAATTTATTATTCTTTAAGTGACTTAATAATACTTACATTGATTGGACACAAAATTATAATATAATAACCTTTATTTATGAAAACTTCTTAATTCCACCATTAACTATATAATTATATGTCTAAATATATTGATAAAAAAATTCTTAAAGAAAACGTAGCATTTCAAATTATTTAGTTTAACCAAATTAATATTTGTTTATTTAGTCTAGTCACTTTTAAAATTTAGAGTGTTACAACATTACCCCAAACGTTATGGAAAAAAAATATGGTTTATGCGATTTTCAATTATGGATTATTGTCACTTTAGATCCCCAAAGTTATAATTAACTTATTAGAAAATTTGCGAATGTTACACACATGTATGCTTGAAAACATATAAAAAATCACACCTTACACACACACACACACTATGGACGACAAATTGACGACATGTTTAACACAACCATGGATGCTTAGCGTTGATTATGAAGATTCGTTACAAAACATGTCATTCTCTTGTCATTCTCTAATATCACTTCTGCAACATACATACGCTCCAAAACCCGTCAAAACCAACAACACAAACACGACACAACCAAGTAAAAACCTAACAACACAATCATTAAACACCCAATTTATAATCAAATCCAACATTAGATCAAATAACCCATAAATAGGGCCGTTCAAATCGCTCGTCGCTCGTGGATCGCTCACCGCTCGTTCGGAAAATGCTCGCTCGATCGTCTGCTCGGTTGTAAGTGAGCCGATCGGCTCGGTTTGATTTGTAAACGAGCCAAGCACGAGCAAAGGTCCGCTCGGCTCGGTTCGGCTCGAATAAATTATTATTTATCTATTATATATAATTATATATATACGCACAAATTATAGTAATATTTATAGCTTTATACATAACATTTGGTCTAATATATGCAAATAAAATACGACTAGTCTGCTTTATCAAATAAATATTTAACACAAGATTTAGTAGTAAAACTGTTAACCGTAAGTCGTAACATGACAGTCTTAACTTCTTTATGTTATTAGTTGTCCGTCCCTAGTCCTCGCTTGATATCACCCTACGCCACAATGCGACAATTGTTCTCTGTAATATGCTCATTGCCACAACCTAAGCCTCATTCTTGAACACTTGGACCTCAATATTAGTGTCCTCATCGGACAACTCCAACTTAGTTGTCACTCGACAACGAAACATTGAAGATAACATCCCAATTTCATGGTTGTCTTAATTAATCTCCGCTCGTTTCTCACTTGAAAAAATTTGAGCTCGAGAAATGCTTGTTCGCTTTCAGCTCGGTTGTAAACGAGCCGCTCAGCTCGGTTCGGTTTGAAAATGAGCCAAGCATGAGGAAAGGTCCGTTCAGTTTGACTCGACTTGTGGACAACCCTACCCATAAACACACAATTCACAAGTCAACAAACAAACCTATTTAATATTTCAACTTCTTCACAAGTTCACATATATACAAAAAAAGAGAATATAGTAGACTGGGCCATAGCCATATCAAACCCAAATACATTATCCAATAAAAAGAACCAATATCCATTATCCAAACACCTAAACCCTAATTTAAAAAAAAGGGGGAAAATCTCCCTGACAACGTCTCAAAAACAATAAAATTTAAAAAAAATAATAATAATTAAAACCAAAGAAACAAACTTATTCTGTCACTCACTCATCAGTTTATATAAACAAACAATTTACACCATCCTTTTATAAAATAAAAACTAGGGTTTCACTGTTTCAGTAACCACAGTTCAAATTCCGTCCATTTGATCGGAGATGACAACGGCGGCGACGGAGACGGAGAAGAAAGAAGCGGAGGTGAAAGGCGGAGAGTTACTGTTCTGTGGAACGACTGCTTGGGACTCCATTGGCCGTCGTAAGGGTTTATCGGAGTTTAGTTTAGTTTCTCCGACGAGGCTACGGCCACTTGTTGGTGTTGACATTCGTTATGTTGCTGCTGGTTGTGGTGAGTTTTGTTGGCTAATACGTCGTCGTTTTCGTTTATATTGTTTGTTTTTTTTTTAATTAAATGTTTGGTTTTTGTTTTGTAGCGTCTTGTCACTGTGTAGCATTGGATGTTGATGGACGTTGCTTTACTTGGGGACGCAATGATGTAAGTTTCTTACATTTCTTCTTCAATTTGTTGTATTATTATTATTATTATTATTATTATTATTATTATTATTATTAACAATATATACCAACATTTAAAGTACTTAACTGCATTGTGAAAAAAATGAAGCTATTATTATTTTTTGTTGTTTGAAAATTATTTGTGTGCTTGAAAATTTGTTTGCAGATTGAGGGGTCAGGTTCAATTTTAAATTTTTTTTTTTAATATTGTTTTTATTTTTTGTGTTTTGTTTTGTTTTTTAATTTTTTTACTAAAAGTTCAAGAGTTAAGGTGCATGAAGCTAATTTTGTTGTGGTTTAAAAATTATTGTGTGTTTGCAGAAGGGTCAGCTTGGACATGGAGATATGGTTCGGAGGGATATGCCCACCGTAGTCTCAGCGCTTGCTTCGTGAGTATTAAATCAGTTTTTGAGAACTTTATGCGCTGATTTTTTTTTTTTTGGGGGGGGGGGGGGGGGGGGTGGGGGATTGTATATTTTGAAAGTGATTATGTGATATTGAATATTGAGGATCAGAAAATACAATGGACAATGGGTTGTATAAGATAGTGTCTACCACAATATCTTTGAATGTTTGGCATCTGAATTATTGATTACTTACGAAATTAGTAGATAAAATGATGAAAAATAACTTTTTTTTTTTGGTAAAAAGAGGCTAGATGGTTTATCATCTAAAACCTGAACATTTGACCCGTTACGGCCGGTCATAATATACCACACCCATTGCCACCTAAGCCCTCGAAGTGTTATGAGTGACGAGCTTAGGGTCCACCGACTTTTCGCAAATCACATGCACACACTTCACTTTTTTCTTTCTTTTATTCAATTTTCATATGAAACCATTACATACTTAATAGAAAAAAGGGCTGGGCCGCTGGGCACTTTCTTGTATATGTGGCAGTGACGTGGCACCTACCTTTTCAATTTTTAGTGAAACTATTGAACATAGTCTTTAAAAGTACCCTTTTTAACTCATTACCCAATCCATGCATTTTGCCACCTTTAATATTATATTTAATTTGTTAGTTATAAAATTTTTTAGTGATTCTTGATGTGGTATCAATATTTCAGGTATAAAATTGTTAAGGCAGGAAGTGGGAAATCCCATACTGTTGTAGTGACTGATGATGGCATCTCTTTGTCGTTTGGTTGGAATAAACACGGGCAGCTTGGTACAGGCTCTGCGAAAACTGGTGCGTTCACTAAACTAATTATTTTATCTAGATCATTTTTTATAGTTATTTAATGATAATTAAAAGCAGAATCTACTTCATTTTTTTGTAGAAGTTGAGTCCAACCCCGTACGCTGTCTTGTATCTGAAGTCACACATGTTGCATGTGGAGCTGATTTTACGGTTTGGCTGACTTCCGTTGAAGGCGCTTCTATACTGTATGGTCAACATATTTTTGTTCATGATAAATTGTTACTTTGTTATATGTTAAATCAGATCAAATGTAAGCTGAATTTACTTTGTTTATGGTTTGTAGAACTGCTGGACTTCCACAATATGGTCAACTTGGACATGGATCTGACATGGAGGTATACTAGCAACATTTTGTTTTCACTATTTTCTTCTTCATTAGTTATTTTTACATTCTATAAGATTCGTACGCGCATGGCACATGGTTATGAGACGATATTTATTTATTCTTATTTTCAGTACAATACTAAAGATAGCTCTGTTAAGCTTGCATATGAGGCGCAACCTCGCCCCACTGCAATAGCCTTTTTTGCTAACGAAACCATCGTAAACGTGGCTTGTGGATCAAATCATACAGGTTTTTATATTAATCTTTTTTGTTTTTTTTATTTATATTTTTTATGTTATGTTTTTTTCTGTATCTAATATGGTTATGCTCACTGCTCAGTTGCTGTGGACTCAAAGGGTTACGTTTACACGTAAGTTTTCTGGCACTATTGCTATTAAATGTCGATAAAATGTGAGTTTTTGATGATTAATTGATGTGGATCTTTACTAAACATCTCATTCATAACTTTTTCCATTCTAGGTGGGGCTTTGGAGGATATGGAAGGTTGGTACTTTCTCTTTGTCATCAAAGTAGAGGTGGCGGTTTTGCTTATTTCTTTTTATAACGGGTTGATTTGGGTTATGGTTTGTCCCTAATGGATCAAATGGGTCAGATTTAAAATTATAGCTAAAAGGGAAATGGGCCAACCAGGTTGAAAGCCTCCCAAAGTGTGCTTTTAGTGCTTACGTCTCCCTAAACTGTTTCACCTTTTAGAACTCTGCATTTTGTAATCATATATAATGCATTAGCTATTTATAAAAAAACAGATATAATGCTTGGATCAACCTAGGGGTTGCAAGTCCTGACATTGACAGAAACACAACAGTAAATCAGGTTTTGGGTTGGCTCGTTTGATTAAGGGGTCATGTTTGGGTTGACTTTTTTTAATTAAAAGGTTTACCTGTCTACCCGTTTGGTAAAATAGGTTAACATGCCAATTCATTTACAACTTGATTACAGCCAATTTACAAACTGCCAAGTAACCTCATTTAGATAAATGGGTTATGCGGGTCTTGTTCTGTTTACATAATTTTGAATGTTTTTGGGTTAGGGTTGATGTCTTTGAGTCTTTTGACATGAATGAATAATTTTGAATATATTAGCTATTTATAAAAAAACAGATATAATGCTTGGATCAACCTAGGGGTTGCAAGTCCTGACATTGACAGAAACACAACAGTAAATCAGGTTTTGGGTTGGCTCGTTTGATTAAGGGGTCATGTTTGGGTTGACTTTTTTTAATTAAAAGGTTTACCTGTCTACCCGTTTGGTAAAATAGGTTAACATGCCAATTCATTTACAACTTGATTACAGCCAATTTACAAACTGCCAAGTAACCTCATTTAGATAAATGGGTTATGCGGGTCTTGTTCTGTTTACATAATTTTGAATGTTTTTGGGTTAGGGTTGATGTCTTTGAGTCTTTGACATGAATGAATATATGAGTTGTGTTTGGGTACATTGATTCAACCTGAAGTGATTCACTCCTAGGACAATCTGAATTAATATGTACTTCAAATCTGACCAACAGCCTATTTTAGGTACTGTTAGTAACTTGTATCTTATCATCCCATTACATTTGATTTTTTTTTAATGCAATGATAACAGGCTTGGACATAGAGAGCAAAAGGATGAGTTTATTCCTCGCCGTGTTGATGTTTTCACCAAGCATAATGTTTTACCTCCTGGTGCAGTCGTTTCTGCGGGTTCTACAAATTCTGCTGTTACTGCTGGTATGTGGTTTTGTTTTTGTTTCTTGGCTAAAAAAGAAAATGCTTTCTAAGTTTTGATTTTAAACAATTAGGTCATGAACAAAACCTTTTGTGACTGCATTCGTTCTCTTGGATTGAGTGGCAAAATTTTAATTTCAGGCGCAGGGCAGATGTACATGTGGGGCAAGACTAAGAACCACGGTGATGATATGATGTACCCTAAACCGCTCATGGATCTCAGGTTTCTATCTTCTTTCCAACTATTTTCATGTCATGACGACTTTATGGTTTTTAAGTTTGTCAACTTTGCTGTTAAATTTTATTTATTTATTTTCTTCTGTGTCTTTAGCGGTTGGAATGTACGGTGCATGGATTCAGGCAGTATGCACCACTTTGTTGGTGCTGATAGTTCATGCATAAGTTGGGGGCAAGCTCAGTCGGGTGAACTTGGATATGGGCCCCATCAGCAGAAGTATTTTACTTTGCTTATAGTTTCATTGTGTGTGTTTTGCTGTCTTCTAGTGGGTGCAAATTATCTTTGTTTTTATGACTTGCAGAACTTCTGCAATCCCGAAGAAGGTAGACGCGCTTGAAGGCATGCATGTTATCAGGTTAGTTAGTACTTGATTAAACTACCTGGTAAACGTATCCTCCTAAGTGCTTGATTATTGGATTATTTAAAAGAGTCAAACAATCAGTTTTTATTGCAGCTCTGAACAAAACTAAGCCCGACATGAAGGGCCGGTCAAAACCGTTTTTGACCAAACTGGGCTTGGGTTGAAACGGGTCGCTTTAAAAAGGTGTCAAAATGTGTTCGTTACCATTTGAACTTGTTTGTATTTAGCAATTTTTTAAGAGTGGCCCATTTCGGGACTTTGTGCAACTTAAATACCGCATAAGCATTTTCAAAACGCGTATGCAAATACCCGTTATGTTTTTTCACTGTGTGATTATTATGTTATTGTGCAGTGTTGCATGTGGTTTTGCGCATTCTTTGGTGGTAGTGGACCGAACAAATGCTGGTGATCAACTTGATCAGGTAACCCGAACTTGCAATCTTCTTGTCCTAGATACATGCATTCGAGGTGGTAATTTAGAACCATTTACTTATGTATGGGTCAGTTTAAATCATGTTTTTATCTCAAACATGCCAAATTAAGAGAATTAGTTATAATTTGGACGAGGAAAACGTCAAAACCAGTTGACACATACATCATAGATCATTTTCTTTAATAATTTTAATTTTGTTTGTAATCATTTTATTCATATTCCAACTGTTTTTTAATTTTATATTTAATCACCGGAATACGTCACTGGGTCTGTGCAGCTTGAAATTTATGATGGTGAAGGGGCCGAAGAACCTAGTGCTGAACCATCACCCGCTAAACCAACTAACAAACGAGCTGCTGCTGCTGCAAAAACATCCAACAAGAGGAAGAAATCCAAAGAAGCTTCTGATCCAGAAGATGAAGAGGAAAACGATGATGATAGCGACACAGAAGCTAATGGTGCTGCTGAAAAGAATAGTAAAAGGGGCGGGAAGTCTTCTGGCAGAGGCCGTGGAAGGGGACGCCCTCCTGCCACCAAAAAGGAGGATAATGGAGCTGCACCGGCTAAGAGAGGAAGAGGAAGACCAAAGAAGGCATGAACTGACCATATTGTTGCGTGTTTGTGGTTTGTACTTGTATTGTGTTCACTAACTTTGTATTCTGGTTAACTTAACATGTGGATCGAATGTGAGCGAGCTAACGGTTAGAGGATGATTCTTTACTTGTAATGTTGAACGCTCTTTTGGATACGTTTATGCAACGTTGGTTTTTGGAGGATCTGTCAGGATTTGTGCTGGTTCAAGTGGCTTCATCTCTTCTTCTATACCCTCGTTAGTGGTTTGCGGTTCTATGTTGTCGGACGAACAATGTTAGTGCATAACAGTTGACTTGAGGTTGTAGCCAACTAGTCGAGGCTGCACATGAACGAAAATGTTCTTTATAATGGGTGAACATAACGTATCCCCTTTGTTACTTTTCAATTTTCATACCCCTCGAAAAGATCACTTTAAAAGTTGTCTAATTGTCCCATACAAAAATCATTATGTTTAAAAGGTTTTTTTTTCCCTTATCACAAAAAGTCTAAATATTTTGTTTAAACAGTTTAAAAGAAGATTTTTATATCATTGATAGTATACACAAACTAAACATATTTTTTTTAATAGCATTACATACTTTTTTATTAATTATATAATACTATATTTATCAACCCGTGTATATACGAGATTATAACCTAGTAAAAGAAATACATATAATCCATAATATTAAAAAAACATAAAATCGGTCCAGTTTGGTCTTGGTGGGGATGTCGTTTTCAAAAACTCATTAGGCTATCCGGAGTGGTGGGGGGAAAGAGGGGGATGAAGTGCCATGTGACACTTGTGGGACCCTTGTGTGTGTGTAGGGGGGGGGGGGGGAATAATTGTGGGGAGTGGAAGGGGGGGGGGGGGGGGGAAGGAAATAATATTATATTGTGTTAAAGTTAAAAAAAAACTGACCAATCAGAAGATGCCACGTGTCCCCACCAAGTGCCCCACGCCAGTGGCTTGCCCCCCGCCCCCCACGCCAGCTACGGCGTCGGTGTTACCCCCCTTCCCGCCCCCCACTCCGGACACACTTAAACCGACCAATCTGTATTTTGTACGGTTTGATTCTATCGGTTCGGTGGCATAAGTTAATTCAGTTGTGGGTTGGTCATTTTTTTTTGCACAACCCTCTAGAGATGAGATCGGTACCGTATCCGTACCTATACACGTACCCGTACTGAAAATACCCGTACTGAATTTGAACAAAAGTGGGTATCGAGTACCGTACCGAATATATAGGTACGGTACGGGTATCGGTACCGATATTTCTTTTTTGAGCGCTCGTACGGGTACCAAGTAGGTAAATAATTACGAGTATCAATACTATACGGGTAACAAATTGAAAAACTTTGGTACGGGTACCAATATGATACATGTATCAAATAGGTAAAATTGATAGAAATACCATAAATACCATAATACGAAGTAAACATATAATCAAATTCAATAGTATATAGAATTTGGTACCCGTACTCGTACCCGTGCCGATACCGAATACCGAAATCAGTAAAAGTGGGTACCGATATCTATACCGAGTACTCAAAATCGGCATGGGTACGAGTACCGGTACAAGTACGGTATGTGTACGGGTATATGTACTCAGGAAAAAAATGTTCATCCCTACAACCCTCTAACTTAAATACACGGTTGTAAACAAGGTAGAGTTTCACAAAATAACTGGTTAGATAACCAAAACTGCAAGCGGTTAATAACCAAATAAAAATAAAATATAAGAACAAACCCGATTATTAGTTGAACCAGTTAAAATGAATAATAAAAAAAATGAGAAAAAGAACTAGTTCTTAATCAAACCGGTTAAAGCAAAAGCTAGAAAAAACTGACTTACCGAGCTTGTTAGAAAAAAAAAACCCCTTTTGTGCACCTCTAAAACAAGATAGGGGCTGTTTGGTTGATTAAGTGTTGAATGGATAAGATGTCTGAATGGTTAAGATGTCTGAATAGTTAAGTGCTGAATCATTAAGTTGGACCTCTTAATGGTTAGTTTTCTTGTCTCACATTGGTAGGAGAGCCTCATTAAGATTTAGCCTAGTTCAGTGCTTAATGGTTCAACAACATCCCAAATATTAATGGTTCAACCTTAACTATTCTATTCAGAAGCTGAAACAAACGTGCTGAATGCTGAATAATTCAACGCTAAATGGTTCAGAGGGTCATTAAGATACTTACCAAACAGGCCTTACTTTTCTACTCCCAAGCTTCCCCAATTCCCAAACATACCGATAAGTTGAAACTTTTGGGCCCAACAAAACCACAAAACTTTTAAAGCCCAGCCCATATCTTTATCCCAATCACACATGAAACCCTAACCTTCGTTATAAACAGAAAAACCCTCTTTCTTCACCGCCGTCTGCAGACCTTCAATCTTTAGCTTTCAGAAATGGTGAGTCCCCGATTTCTTCTCTTTCAATCTACTCACATAATATTCATGCATTTTATTATTATTAATATTATTATTCCAATCACTTTCTTCAGGCCCCAAAGAAAGGAGGAAAGCCAGTTGCAACCAAGAAGAAAACGGTACTAATCAATCCCTTGCATTTCTTATCCTTTCGCTTCCTATTTAAATATCTTTCATGATTCGGTTATTATTATTATTATTTAGGAGAAGGTTGTGAATCCGTTGTTTGAGAAGAGGCCAAAGCAGTTTGGAATCGGCGGAGCGTTGCCTCCGAAGAAGGATGTGCACAGGTTCGTTAGATGGCCGCAAGTTGTTCGGATTCAGAGGAAGAGAAGGATCCTTAAGCAGAGGTTGAAGGTTCCACCTGCTTTGAACCAGTTCACTAAGACTCTTGATAAGAATCTAGGTATGCTTTAAAACTGTTATGTAATGTGATATGTGATATGATTTGTTTGTGATTGTTGGTGAACATTCAGTTTAGGTTTGTTAGGTTGTTGTTGTTGTTGTTATTATTATTATGATGATTATTGTTGTAGTTAGTTATTGTTAAAAGTTACGTTGGAGAATAAGATGAATATCACTTTGTTATGGAGTTTTAATGTTAATTACTTAGTTTTTAGAGGTAATACATGGTTAGAAAGGATTGAAAATGGCTTGTTAGCAACAAATTGGGTGTTTTTGATTGCTTAGTATACTGAATTTTTGGAATAAGAGACTGTAGTCATGTAAATGGTTTTGATAATAAGTTATAAGCATACGTAAACCGATTGACGATTGTTTGCTCAATAGTTTAAAAAAATGGCCAAGATGCGCCTTGTGGTGATGCGGCCATAAAATGAGTGTGAGGCAGAGAGTTATGGTGTTATTTCGTGCGTTCGCCTTGTAGTGTGGGGTTGGTATGAAAAGTTTTGTTTTTTATGTTTGTTTTTGACGAATCTGGTGATAAAATTAGTTAGTGTCGGTTCGACTCGAGGCGTATGCCTTGTGAAGCGAAGAGAAAACGGCTCAAGGCTTGATTCCCTTTTTAAACTTTGGTTTGCTAAATGTGCAAATATCAATTTTTTATAGCAGTCATTGAGAATTGTTCTTTTTGTCTTGTTATTTAGGGTTTTTTTGTCTGAAGTTCCATGTTTTTTTACTTGTTTAGTTGTTTTATACCCTTGTTTCTTAAAGTATGCTATATTAAAAATTTACATTAAAAATGTATTTTTTGCTAAAACATCTTAGTGTCTTGTACCCTTG
Source organism: Ambrosia trifida (assembly GCA_028751855.1). Lineage (NCBI taxonomy): Eukaryota > Viridiplantae > Streptophyta > Magnoliopsida > Asterales > Asteraceae > Ambrosia > Ambrosia trifida. Next base: position 26,775,996 of record CM054129.1, on the reverse strand, counting down.
TTTTATTAAAGCACTTTTCAATGATTTATATGTAGCAACCAACTTGTTCAAGATGCTGCTTAAGTACAGACCTGAAGATAAGGCGGCGAAAAAGGAGCGCCTTGTGAAAAAAGCTCAGGCTGAGTCTGAAGGAAAAACTATTGAAACAAAGAAGCCTATTGTTGTGAAGTATGGTCTCAATCATGTCACATACCTCATTGAGCAGGTCTGCTCTCACATTTTTTTATTAAATTAAGTATGACATGTGTGGTTTTCTATGCCTTTTTAACCTAAAACTTTTATTAAACCTTTTTCAGAACAAGGCACAATTGGTTATCATTGCTCACGATGTTGACCCTATCGAGTTGGTTGTCTGGCTTCCAGCATTGTGCAGAAAGATGGAAATCCCTTACTGCATTGTTAAGGGAAAATCTCGACTTGGTGCTGTAAGTTATCTTGCTTTAACTTGTTATTCTTGAAGGCCGTGCTTGCTAGTTTTGGTTGCTTCGAATTTTTCTAAATTTGAAGAAATACAAATTTGGGATCCATTCGTCTCTACCTCTGGAAACCTGCATAATATTGTATTTGCCTAACACAAAAATTACTATAAAACCTACCCGTTCAAGATATTTCAAAAATGTACACACACAAAAAAACCTACATTATTTACAAGTTATTTTATGATTATTATACCAGTATCCTTATCCATGTGTTAAAAACAAAGTTTTCATATATGATATTAAGATTTTATTGTTTGGGTAAGATATGATATGATACCTACTACCTTATTAAGGTTTGAGGGATGTGTGTATTTGTTTCTATTTTATGTTCATGAATTAAATTGGACACATTTCAATATTTATGTATGGCATTCGTTATCGGGACTAACATGTTTTTGGCGTGAATCAGATTGTCCACCAGAAAACCGCTGCAGCTTTGTGCTTGACTACAGTTAAAAACGAAGATAAAATGGAGTTTAGCAGAATCCTAGAAGCTATAAAGGTCCGTTTTCTTATTTATCAACTCTTATTATAGCTTTTAGCACGAACAAATAAGATTTAACTTTTTTTTGGTCATTTAGGCCAACTTTAACGACAAGTATGACGAGTACAGGAAGAAATGGGGCGGTGGAATAATGGGTTCCAAATCCCAAGCGAAAACAAAGGCGAAAGAGCGGGTTTTGGCCAAGGAGGCTGCTCAGAGGATGAATTAGATATTTTGGTAATGTATTGTATGCATTTGATGTCTTGGTTGGCTTTTCGTTTAGAAACTTGTGTTTTTAGAACTCTTTTTGGTTGCTTGATACTGTTGGAAGTTAAAATATTTAATTTTGGACTTTGCTTATTTCAGTTTTGATCCATTTTTATGTTATTATTTGATGGCCATTTGATGAACACCATATGCTCTTTATATAATATTGCATCTACAACACTATAAAGCCAATAAAAGTCTAAATACAAATTAAGATTACTAAAAAAATCGTTAAAAAAGGTACAAAGTTTTAAAACCAGCGGTGTATGGTGAGTTGGTGACATTTTGGTAACCGTTAGAAGAGTCCATAATTTAGCTTCCGGGCTCACATAACCCGTCCCAGTATTTACAACTCAACCGTAAACACATAAAACGATGGAACACATTGCTCGTTATGCATACACACCGACCCCCCATTAGTGTCACCAAAAATCATCGTTAAGGTATGGAATTCATTACTAAGCGCATATTTACACTATACTGGACACCTCTGGCATTATCTTAGCTCTTTGTAACGTATCCATTACGCATTCAAAGATCTTTTAGGGGTGACGGGGCACAACTAGATTTGATCATGGGTACCCACAATCCGCCAAAACTCGGATCATTTTTACCAAGATCCGAAACATTCTGGATAATTTGGAGTCATCTAGAGCTGCCCGGTCTCTACCATGTGCAGGATGTGCAGCCACATGTGGCCCAATAATGTAATGAGCCCAAAAATAAATATTTTTTCGATTTATTTTAAAATCAAAGATATGCAATAGAATTGGCTCACTTATTTAACCTCATAGGCTGGTACGTAGGGGTGCAAATGAGCCGAGCCGAGCTGAGTCTGAGCTCGTTCAGGCTTGAACTCGAGCTCGATTAAGTTATAAGAGCTCGGCTCGATTCGAGCTTTGTTTTCAAAGCTTGAGCTCGGCTCGTTTGTAAATTCTCAAGCTTGAGCTCGGCTCGGTATTATTAGTTAAATATAATAAAAATAGTATAAATAATAGTTCATTTAGACTCGTGAGCTTGATAAGTGAAGCTCGAGCTCGGGGCTCGTCTACTAAACAACTTTAAATGAGTGGTAAATATTATTAAATATTAAAAAACCTAATATTACACTAGGCTCGATAAGGCTCGACGAGCCTAACGAGTTTCACATGCCAGGCTCGAGCTCAAGCTCGATAAATAAACGAACTTTGTTTTAAGCTCAAGCTCAGCTCGTTTCGAGCTTTTTGTCGAGTCGAGCTCGAGTAGCTCACAAGCTGCTCGGCTAGTTTGCACCCCTACTGGTTCAATACCCGGCACTCCCTTTTTACTAACAAAATCCAGCACTCCAAACACATGTCTCGCTGCTGCTACTACCAACTAATCACTTGACCACCACCACTCCCAACTTATAACTTATTTTCCTTAACCCAATTAGTTTTTTTTGCTGATGTGTCACTTTTTAGTGACGTGGTATGCCGACATGACATTTTTTTAATGATGTAGCAGCTGCTACATCGGCAAAAAAATTGGGTTAGAGTTCAACTACTTTGGGAGTGATAGAGGAAAACAAGTTGCAAGTTGGGAGTGGTGACGGCCAAATGATTAGTTAAAAGTGACAACGACCAACACGTGATGGTTGAGGTTTTTAAAATCCAATAACCATTTATTTTAATCTATTGTTGTATAAATAATTAAATATAAACAAAAGAGTTAATTGCCAATTTAGTCCCTAAGGTTTGTCAAAAATTGCCACTTTCATCTAAATCTTTTTTTTTGGTCAATTTAGTCCCTGTGGTTTCATTTATTTGTCATTTTAGTCCTTAAGGTTTGTCTAAAATTGCCACTTTCATCCAAATCTTGTTAGTCCACAGGGACTAAAATGACAAAAAAATGAAACCATAGGGATTAAATTGACCAAATAAAAAGATTTGGATGAAAGTGACAAATTTTGACAAACCCCAGGGACTAAATTGGCAATTAACTCTAAACACAAAATTAACCGTATGCTTGAATATTATTTCTTGGACGAACTTTTAAATAAAAAGATTTTAATACGAAATTTTGTCGTTGTGTTACAAGAGATTTAAACCGTGTGTAGTCGAGGTGAAATTTGGAGCCTCTCACTTAGACATTTTTTGACATGTGGCATGTGGGGTCACTAGGAACTTGAAAGGGGCTTGAAATTTATAAGGGGTGTAGTGTAGTGGTGTTGTGTGAGTGTGTGTATATAATGATATTAAATTTGAATTAAAAAAAGAAAAACAAAATAAAAATGAAGTGACAGAAAATGATTGGCCGAGCAACACTTCACCCTGCGCGAAATATTTCGCTTGGGAGTCATTAGCGCCCCATTAACAGCATAGGGGGCGGTGTTTGCAGGTGAAAGGGGCGCGAAAAATACGCATTAACCCCCATTTCACTATCCACTGCATGATCTTTTTAGTTTGACTGGAAAAGTGGAAAGGATGTAGAAACAATGTCAAAATTAAATATTGAAACCATAATCGGCTTTTATGTTTTTATTTTCTTGAGTGAAGACGTGGGTCCTAAAATGATCACGTCTAATCCCTTGTCAAGAAAATAAAGCAAAGTAAAAAGTATTAAGGTTTGCTTGACTTCTTGGAGCTGAACAACTAACATAAGGCAGCATGGCTGCCATACGGTAGCTATGCAGCAGAAAGTAAACAGTAAAAACATTGGAAATGTAAAAAGGTGCTTTGGCTTATTACTATTGGCATAAAACAAAACATCACACAGCTCCAAGCCATGCCTAGGAAATAGTAAAAGCTGAAAGTGCACTAAAAGGGCAAAGTCTCACTGCTGGCAGCATAAAGAGAGTCAACCATGACCAGGTATAGTAAGGATGCTGCCATAAGGGAGCTCCTGGGCAAATTTCCATTGCCTATATAAGGAGACCCTTGGGTATTCATTCCACACACACTTCTCACTACTCCTTTTACTCTCATACTCTCTACTTTATTACTCCAAACGAATATACACTTATTCTCACGTCGGAGTCCAAACGCAGGAGACCCCCTCCTGCGTTAAGGCTAACGGTGTTTGTTACCTTGTGCAGGTCCATTCCAGGAGCTAGAGGATATCCTAAATCATAACCTTAACGTAATATACCTTTAACATATAAACCTAAACATCTCTTAACTTAATCCCGGTCATTTTCCTTGTTGTAGCAACATTGAGTGTTGTAGTTAAAACGTCTCACGACTCACATAAAACGCACTACCTATTCTTTAACCGTACAGGTCATAGGTTTTTTTTTTTTTTTTTTTTTTTTTTTTTTTTTTTTTTTTAAGGATCTGGATTTTTACTTCGTAAAGGAAGTAATCTATTATTTACCATAGATATGAGGGATATATTTTTTTACTCGTACAAGGTCAAGGTCCCTAAGTGTCCCCGAACTGCCCTCAATATATACACGCTTCTTTTTTTGAACAAATACATACATGCTTCTAAACGAGAAAGTTGCAAAGAGAATGTGATGTGAATTAAGTTTGTAAATGAAAATAACTTACTTATTTATATGCAATTGTAGCCGACTTATATACGTTGGTATATTTTCTCCAATTTTGAAATTTTGTAATAATTTCATTTTAGAGTTACTATTACTATGATATTTATTATACCAAAAATTATTATTAAACGATATTCAGTCGTATATTAACACTCACTTAGAAACCTTATATTTTAGTTAACCTTTTTTTCTTTACTTGTTTAACAATATACACGAGGAATGCAACCATATACTTGTTGCTATAATAAGGAAAATGACCGGGATTAGGTTAAGAGATGTTATTGGTTATGAGTGTATTAGGTTTAGAGGGTCCTAGAGCTCCTGGAAGGGATCTGCACAAGGTAACAGACACCGTTAGCCTTAACGCAGGAGGGGATCTCCTATGTTTGGACTCCGGCGTGAGAATAAGTATATATTCGATTGGAGTTGGGAAATAATGAAATAGAGAGTGTAAGAGTAAAGAGAAGAAGCGTGGATTGAATATGTAGAATGACAACCCAAGGGTCTCCTTATATAGGCAGTGGAATTCTGCCCAGGAGCTTCCTTATGGTAGCCCTCCTACTATACCTGGTAAAGATTGACTCTATATATGCTCCCTGCAGTGAGACTTAGCCCTTTTGGTATGTTTTCAACTTTTACTATTCCCTAGGTCTTGCTTGGAGCTGTGTGATGGTTTTGTCTTGACCATAGTAAGAAGCCAAAATACCTTTTTCTGTTTCCAATGAGTTTTACTGTTTACTTTCTGCTGTATAGTTACCGTATGGCAGCTACACTGTCTTATATTAGCTGCTCAGCTCCATTAAGTCAAACAAACCTTAACACTTTACATTACTTTATTTTTTGACAAGGGACTAAACGTGGTTGTTTTAGGACCACGTCATCAACCCCCCCAGTCATAAGCATTTGTAAAGAAGTTATAAGTGCTCGTGACTTGTAAATTATCCGGCTCCTTGGTGACAATGTTAGCCATTCTTACTTTGGTATCGAGGAGCTATTAAACTCCAGGCTCCCCTTTGGGAGCATGGTACTTATCTTGTGTCCTCATCAATTTAATGTAAGTGTCTGGCCCTTTGCTTCTAATCATGACCTTCTTTTTGAATAATATACCTGGTCATAATTGTTTCTCGGGAGCAGCTTCATGTCCCATCAGCTGCTGCAGACTACCCTTGATTTGATGGGTGCCTAGGCTGACATCATGCAAGTGGGACAACTGTGAGGCGGTTACTCCCTTGGTAACCGTCCTTAGTCATTAATTCAAATTTTAAACTCCTATAAAGTTTGCAACTTTTCATTAACCCCTCATTTCCTTCCTTCTTTAATAAAATCTTTCTCTCTCACCCACGATCTTCACTCGCCGGCGTTTCCTATTTTCCTCCTTTATATTTGGTAAGTGACTTCCTTCATCCTCATACTTGCTTTCATTATGTCTAAAAATGATCTTTCCTCCCAGTTCACTCGTTTATCTAAATCCAATGCCGAACGGTTTTGCACCGAGATTGGTATTCCCCTGTCATTTGAACCTGTTGTTTCGAAGGGGAAAAATCCGGTGACCACTGTTCCGGTAGGGAAGATAGGCGTGTATACCCGTCAGTTTGATCAGGGTAACCTTCGATATCCTTTTTCTAAGTTTTTTCTGTCATAGGGCTTGTCTCTACTTGGAAAGACAAGTTCTTCTTTCTTAACTCTGATTTCCTGCCTTTCAAAGCTCCTAGGAGATCTTCTGAAGCTCCCCTGAATGATTAGGAGCCTGGTCCTAACACCCTTGATCAGGAATTGTTGGAAAAACTTCGTGCCTTTCCCACTCGGCTCCGCACCTTCCCTGAGGATTTCTTAGTCATTATGGGTTTGAGTACTAATTGGGATGATCCGGAGACCGAACCGGTGATATATCATGGTGGGGAGGGTATGTGTCATTGTGACTTGCTTCCCCTACCCATCCTCCTTGCTTATTTCTTTTCTGACTTTCTTTTCTTTTTGCAGAGATGAGTACCCTGGATTTTCTCGCGTTGGATGACATTTCTGATGTTAAGTTCAAGGTTCGTGCTTCGAGTGAAGGGAGAAATGTAGTGGTGAGGTCCGAGCATGTTCGTTTTCAAGGGGAGTATACTAGCATTATTTCATCCACCTCGACTGTTGCAGAGCCTTCTGGGAAGAAGGCAGTCACTGTTCGTTGCTCTGGCAAGCGACTGTAGACTGCTTCTTCCTCTCAAGGGAACACAATTGCCATTCCCTTGGTTGTTGAGGATGTGGATGAAGATTCCTCAATAATAGCCTCTGCTATGGGTTATCCACCTGCCTCAGGGAAAGGTAAACTTACTCTGTCTTCTCCCAAGAAGGATGATGTCCTGTTTAAGAAGCCGAAGGATGTTGTAGTTGAGGGTGGGAATCAGGAGCTTTTGTTATTGCAGGGTGAGGGAGGTGAGAGTTCTAAGGCAGCTGCCGATGTTGTTGGTGACCCATCTGCACAACAGGGTCATGGTGAGGGAATTTTTGTGCCGAAGTGCCGAAGTGGGTTGTGAAGAGTAGTGACGTTCTGAAGAAAGCTTCCGTTTGTCGTGATTTGATCGATAATTGCATTCCTGATGCTGAAAGGGCAGTACATAAAGAGTGGCTGGACCGCGATGTCATAAAAAAGATGTACTATCACTTTGGGCAGTTCTTGTCTTTGTTCCCGGATGGGATGGCCAGATGGGGTGAGTTGATGTTTCGCTGGGAACAAGTTGAAACTTTCTATGAGGAGCACGAAGCTGAGCTGGTGAAGGTGAAGGATGAGTTGGCACGTCGTGTTGCTAGAGAGAAGGATTTAGTGCATGAGTTGGCTGTGTCCAAAATTCAGCTTGGTTTGGAGAAAGAGAAGTTTGATAAGATGTTTAAAGGGTTGAATAAGGAGAAGGTTGCTGAGGAGAGGCAGGGGTTGGCTCGGGCTCGTGAAACTGTTAGGCAGGAACTAGTGGGGATAGAAAAGGTTGGTGTGGAGCTTCGGGCTCAGGTTGATCGTCTGACCGAGGATAAGGAGTGGTTGATTTCTAAAGGTGTGGCACGCTTTGTCAGCAACCTTTTGCATTCCTAGGAGTTTGACGCTCCTCTTGCTGACATCTATGCCAAGGCTATAGCCTTTGGCCGTCATGGGGGAATCCAGGTTGGCTTACATGCGGCAGAGGAGGGGCAGAGGAGCTTTCCACCTATCCTTACATTTCTGCCATCACTAAGGCTTCTCAGCAACCTCTTAGCTTTCTACAGGACTTGGAGCCGGAGGGTTTGAAAAAGGAGGTGGCCAACGAGGTTTTTCAGGCTTATGTGTCCAATAGGCCACTCAAGATCATGCTTGAGGGAGGTAGTGGTGGTGAAGGTAGTTTGAAACATTTGAAGCCTGCTGGTTCATTCGGGATTCAACAATTGGAGCAGGTATTTGAGAGTCCCACCCCACTTCAAGCCTTTGAGGTTGATTCTACTCCTCCTTCTGCCGAAAATGATCCGTTTATTGGCCTGGACACTGATGGACTTTATGAAGATGTTGGCCACAAGACCCTAGCTTCCACCGGTGAAGATGGTGCCACCAAGGAAGCTGAAGACTCTGCTACCCCTTGATCTAGTTGTGTTTAAGTTATCTTTTGTAATGAACTTTCAGTTGTTAGCCCTAGGGGCTTTGTAAGACTTTTAATGGAAATGCTCCCCCTCTAGGGGTGATGCTCTTTTATGTTTAATGGTTGGTTGTTTTGAGTGTGTTGCTTGTTATGTGTTGTGTTTGCAATGTCCTTAACCTTTCACATAGAGTTGAATGCTGCAGTCATCCAACCCAAGCTACTTAGTCAGGGAGCCGATGCAATACTTACCTTATCAGCTTGTTTGTTTATTAGGAACCTTATTCAATGGTTGTTATATTAAATGTTTGTTTTTACATTTTTATGTGAACATGTATGAGCTGTCTTGGTGTGAGGAGCTCACCCTCTTTCATGGGTTTAGGTTTTCCTTTTAGGACTTGTCCCATGGAGTTGTGGATTGTATTAGGAACTCACCCTGTACACAGGAAGGTTACTAGCCTTGTTTCCTGTTGAGCGGTTGTGGCTTGGGAGCTCATCCCCGTTTCATGGGTAGGTATAGCGCCGGATCCCATGGAGCCTTGTTAGGAGGGGCTCACCCTTTGATAAGATAAGTGACAAGTAAATTGTTCTTAAAACAAAGTTCTTTTCATTAGTCATAACGTTTGGAGTACATAGTGGCATTACAACCAATTAAACATAAAATCGTTTCAAGTGCTTGTCACTCCAATGTCGTGTGACCATCTTTCCGTTGGGGTCAGCTAGCTTGTAGGATCCCCCTTTGTGAGCCTCCTTGATGACGTAGGGGCCTTCCCATCGGAGACCTAGCTTGCCCACACTTTGCTGCTTGCTGGCTTCATTGCACCTTAACACAAGATCCCCTGGTCTGAAGACCTCCTTGCGAACCCTTGTGTTGTAGTAGGCTTCTAACTTCTTTTTGTATCTAGCCTCCCTGATGAAGGCTTGGTCCCTTGTTTCTTCTAGGAGGTCCAGGTTGAGCAGTACCTCCTCGTCATTGTGTTGTGAGTTTTTGCCAACACTTCTCCTTGAGCTTACCCCAATTTCTGCAGGTATGACAGCTTCGCATCCAAAGACAAGGCTATAGGGCGTCCTTTGGTGGCTAGTCTTTTCTATGGTCCTTATTGCTCATAACACACTTGGGAGCTCATCGACCCATTTCTTGCCGTATCTTCCCAGCCTTGTTTTGATTCCTTTAACAATGCTCCTATTCATGCGTTCAACCTGCCCATTGGACTGGGGGTAAGCTACTGAGCTGAATACTTGCTTGATGCCTAGCTCGGAGCACCAACTGCTGAACGGCTTGTGGGCGAATTACTTTCCGTTGTCCGTGACAATCTCTCCTGGTAGCCCATACCTGCAAATTATTTGTTCCCACACGAAGTTCATCACATGCTTCCCGGATATGGTAGCCAATGGCCTGACCTCTGGCCACTTGGTGAAATAATCGACGACTACAAGAAGGAACTTCAGCTTTCCCGGAGCTTGTGGGAAGTGGCCCACTATGTCCATCCCCCACTTATAGAAGGGCCAGGCAGAGATGATGGGTACAAGATCATGCTTTGGGTTGGTCTTCACCGGTGTTTGCAATTGGCATGCTTCACATTTGCGAATTGTCTCGAATGCATCTTTGTGCATAGTTGGCCAATAGTAGCCAAGATTCATTAACTTTGACACAACAACACGAGGTCCGGCATGCATGCCACAGATCCCTTCGTGTATCTCCCTAATGAGATAATTGCTTTGATTGGGGCCTACACACCTGAGTAGGGGGTGCCAAATAGGCCTTCTTGTAAAGCTTATCATCTTCAACCACGTATTGCCTCGCTTTGATGACCAACCTCTTTGCTTCTCTCTCATCATCTGGCAGCTTCCCTTCCTTAAGGTAGGACACGATGGGAGTCATCCATGTGGACTCTGTTTCGGTGACAACATCTTGCACTTCTTTGTCTTTGATGGATGGTTCTCGAAGCACCTCAACCAGGACCTTCTTAGTGAGGTGAGCAAACGTTAAAGAAGCCAATTTGCTCAAGGCATCAGCCTGCTTATTCTTGGTCCTTGATACTTGCTTAAGTGTGAAAGCCTTGAACTTCTTGATGAGCTCTTTAACCTTAGCTTTGTATTTGATCATGGAAGGCTCCTTAGCCATGTACCCTCCATTTACTTGCTTGACCACCAGGTTGGAATCAACGAGCACCTTTAGTTCTTGTACCTTCATATTCTTTGCCAATATTAAGCCGGCCAACAGGGCCTCGTATTCAGCAACGTTGTTAGTGCAGGGAAAGTCCAGACGGAGTGCATAAGTGTATTCAGTTCCGTGGGGGTCCCTAATGACAAGACCAGCCCCGGAACCCTCTACACTTGAGGCTCCATCAGTAAAAAGACACCACTTCCCTTTGAGGTCAGGCCGTTCTTCCTCGACCTCATTAATCTCTTCTTCCGTCTGCTGGATGGGTAGCTTAGTGAGGAAGTCAGCAAATACTTTCCCTTTGTAGGCCCTCCTTGGTACGTATTCTATCTTATGCTCCCCCAAGCCAACGACCCATTTTGCCAACCTCCCCGAGTCTTCAGGTTTTTCTAGAACAGAGCATATTGGTTGGCCGGTGACTACTTTCATTGGGTGAGCCTGGAAATATCATCTCAGCCTATTGGCAGTGTGCACAAGGGCCAACACCAGCTTCTCTATGGGAGTGTAGTTGATTTCAGCATCTTTGAGGGCCCGGCTGACAAAGTAGACAGGAAATTGCTCTTTCCCTCGGTCCACCAGGAGGACTGAGCTGACTGCTTCTGATCCTGCAGACAAGTAAACTGTTATGACTTCCCCCTTTTCAGGTGCGGCCATTTCTGGCAAGGAAGCTATGTGTTTTTTAAGCTTAAGGAAGGCAGATTCTGCCTCTATCGTCCAACGGAAATCCTTCTTATCAACACAGTTTTTGAGTGTTTTAAAGAAAGGTAAGGATTTTTCCGCGGACTTGGGCAAGAAACGTTTCAAAGCAACGACTTTACCGTTGAGGCTCTGCACTTCCTTCTTTGTGGCAGGTGACTTCATGTCTAGGACAACCTGAATCTTGCTTGGATTAGCTTTGATACTTTGATTCCCCACTATATGGCCAAGGAATTTACCTTCCTCGAACCCAAAGGAACATTTTACTAGATTGAACTTCATGTTTATTCCTCGGAGGTTATCGAAGGTTTCTTGGATGTCTTGGATCATGGCTTCCCCAGACTTGCTCATGATGACCAAGTCGTCTACGCAAGCTTCCATATTTTTCCCAATTTGTTTTGAGAAGGCTTGATCTACCAGACGTTGGTAAGTTTCCCCTGCATTTTTCAATCCAAAGGGCATCTTTTTGTAGCAAAAGATCCCCTTGTCGGTGTGAAAAGATGTCTTCTCTTCGTCTTCCGGTTTCATTTGTATTTGATGATATCACTTGTAGGCGTCCAAGAAGCACTTGTATTGAAAACCAGTGAGGGAGTCTACCTTCCAATCAATTTTGGGCAGGGGGTAGCAGTCTTTAGGGCAGGCCTTGTTAAGATCCTTGAAATCCACACACATCCTCCAAGTCCCATCTTACTTTGCCACCATAACTGGGTTGGAAACCCAAGAATGGTATTGGACCTGACCGGGGCCAAGCTTCTCTTCTTCTTTACGGCTGGCTTGTAGGAGGGAGCTATGTTTAACGCATGCTCAACAAGGCTTCTTGGGACTTTAGTCATATCTCCCAAGCACCAAGCAAACACGTCTTTACTTTCCTGCAAAAGATTAGTTAGTTTAGTCATGATCTCCTTAGGGAGCTGGTTGTTAACTTTAATGGTCTGCTCCGGGCAGGCAGGATTTATGCTGATTTCCCGGACATGATCACAGGTTGATGTTTCCGACTCCTTGGGGTCTCTGGCTTCTTCTACAGTGGCTATAAGCAAGGCTTCAACTGAGGGTTTTAGTGTGGCAATTCCGTTGGGGGTGGGGAGCTTCATTAGGCCATGTGTTGTTGAGACCACGACACCAAAAGTAGCGATGCCCATCCTTCCGATGAGAACGTTGTAACTGGATGGGTACCTGAATACTGAGAATGTCAGTTCTTCTGTTCTCGCCATGTCTCCATCTCTGAAGCAGGCGCTCAGGGTAAGCTTCCCCAAGGGATGTACACGCTCCCCAGAGAAACCTACCAGGGAAGCGTCAGACGGCTTGAGTTTGGCCTTGATTTATGGACTCAATGATTCGAAGCATCGTTTGTACATCACCTCCGATAAGGCACCACAGTCCATGTACACCCTATCTACTGGGAAACCATCCAATTCTGCTTCTACTATCACCGGGGTGACAATCAATTCGTCTGGGGCAGGGGGGAGACAAATGTATTGTTTGTTCTAAGGCTCGGTACGAGGCCTTTTGGTCCGTTGGATCCCTTCCTGCCTGATCATGTTGACCTCCTTGTCTTTTTTTCCGTCATCCTTCCTTCCCTTGATGTCCTTGATTAGGTGAGCCAGCTCATCGGACTTCACTGTAACACCCCAACCGATGGCGGAAACATCGAGGTGTCACGTAAGAATGATTGTTCAGTAGCGCATGGTAATCAAGTTTTAATTGAAATTTATTTAAAGTAAAATATCCAAAATTTGAAATACAAATCAAGTCTTGAATGAAATCTAGTACATCAAATAACCAAACAAAGCATAAACTTCAATTATCTCCTCATGTTAGCTCTAGACTTCAAGCATCAGTATTTCCTGTTGAGTTTGGAAAAATGGGGGGGGGGGGTCAACTAGAAGTTGGTGAGAATACATAAGCCAAGTCAAGCAATTAAGTTTTAAAAGAATAAAAGTTTCGCAATTCATATGTCTAATGTAAGTTTAAGTCTACATGAATAAACAACAAGTATAGTATGCACATAATCAAACCTCCGACAAAGTTTAGGTCCATCCCGCATCCACGGTTCACCTTAATTGTGACACCCGGCATGTTTGGGTCAACATTTTATAAACACATAAGTCTACCTTAGCGAAAAACGTTTATTAAACATACTTGACGGGGTCAGTAGAGTCGGAACACAGTCCGTATTGTCCAGGGTCCAATGATTCGGGAGATCATTGGGTTAGTCACACACACACACATACACACACGATACGAGTCCCGTTGTTGGTGAATTACATAAACTAATTAAGTGTATGTGTAGACTAATTGTCGTATGGTGGATTATATGCTTAGATGTGTTTAAATGATGTGTAGATAATCATCCGTGCTTAAATATGTTAAACATAGACTAAGGTTGCATGTTCGTATGTTAGGGTGCGTTAAAATGCGTTAAACACGACAAATTGGAAAACTAGAAAAACGTGAGTCCTGGTTCGACCAATCGAATGGGCGAACCTGGAAAATACTCCTGGTTCGACCCTTGTAAAAGGGGCGAACCTGGGATATGGAATTTAAAGAATTTCATTCGACCAAGTCAGGGGACGTTCGACCCTGTGAAAGGGTCGAAGGAGGGTACATTCGCCCAGGTAAAAGGGGCGAATGTGGACATAGTATAAATACCACACTTTGTCATTTTTCACCATTTCACAAACCCTAAACGCCTCAAAACACTCTCTAGAAACTTTGATCATTGGGGAAGGAGTTTTTGCCCTTGTTTTCTATAATCTAACCTACAAACATCTTCTACACAAAGATCTAAGGTGTGTTCTTCATTCTAAATCATTTTTAAAGCATTTCAATTCGTTTTCATTAAACCCGAAGAGTCCAGACCTGATTCAAACATGTTTTCATGGATAAAAACCTTCCTAATATCTTTCTAAACAAAGCTATTCATAAACAATGAGTTTTCATACAAATTAACATGTGTTAATGGTGTTTTATGTGATGTTATGTATTGTTTGATGATTGATTGTTGTATAGATGTTATAACAATGATCTAGGACTGTTATTGATGATGATTTATAATTGAGATAGGTTACATATGATTATTGATGATGTTATGTTCATTTTAGGGATTTTGGGTTAGATCTAGGGCTTGTTCATGATGATAGTGATAAGGATATGATTGGGGGTTTCTTGTTCATGATAATCTGAGTATATTAAGTTGATAATTGATTGATTTCATAAAGTTTCCTAATTGGGTAAAGATTGCATGCGTTTGATGTGACATCTCCATAATTTGCTATTTCGGGTAACTTGTAAAACGGACGGATTTCGGGATAAAATTGGTAGGGTTATGTAGGAATATGTTAATGATAGTTGACTGCAGTGATTGGTAATGTTTCGTGATGTTTTCGGACAATTTAGATGCGTTTTGGTGCGTTTTATAAAATGCTGATGAAAACGGGCGAACGTGGAATAAAATTGGTTCGAATGGGCGAACGTGGAACAAAACATGGGAAAAACGGGTGAACGTGGGAAAAACGGGCGAACATGTCTCAAACGGGCGAACGTGGAACAAAATGTGTGGAAAAACGGGCGAACGTGGCTCAAACGAGCGAATGTGGAACAAAACGTGGGAAAAACGGGCGAACGTGGCTCAAACGGGTGAACGTGGAAATGGGAAAAACCACATTCGACCATCTGATGTCCGGAATGAGATTTTTGATGCAAACTAAGTGTTTTATGCTTGAAACTTATGTGTTAAACTTATGTGCATGACTAATTGATGTAATGGGTCACCAACGGGATGTCGAGTCGGTCTGGGATGTCCGGTTAACGTTTAAACACACTTTTTAACACACGTAGTCAAGATCTGGACAATCGGGGACTAGTTAGCCTTCGGGTTAATAGTCATAACACTTATGTAAACTCATTGATAGGTTGTCATTAGTTGGGATTATCATACACGTGTTGGAATTCTAGTATTCAGAAGACACACTCTAAGGTGAGTTTCACGGCCCCTCTTTTATACTCTTTTCTCTCGGGGGAGAAGCATGCCACACGTTTTAACAATGCAACGTTTATGATTTGAAAACGCAATTCTTATGAAACTTACCACTTTCGGAAACATAACACTTTTAGAAACATGACGCCTTTTGGGAATGTAACTCTTTTAAGAAACGTGACACGTTTGGCACTTGGCATATTTAACATTGGCACTTGACACTTTTAAACATTGGCATTTGGCATATTTAAACATTGGCACTTGGCATTTTTAAACATTGACACTTGGCATTTGGCACTTGGCGCTTGGCACTTATTTACTATACGACGAAACCTAAGTACCTATTGAAACCATGAATGTGCGGGGCACAACGGGGGAAATGTGGATAGATCTATCGGGCGTGACGAACCCCACCCGACGGCTGGGAGCCGGGCGGGTGCATATTGTCTCTACTTGACACTTGGCACATGGGCAGCAACTCGAGCAACGTTTGTCAGTAATGGTTTTAGCAACACAGTCGTAGTAGTAAGGGAACGTTTGTTATATACTTGGAACTTTTGCACACTTGGCACTTTATGAGGAATCGCTTTACACATGAAAACGTTTACGAACTTAAAACCTGTGAACTCACCAGCATTATATGTTGACGTCTTTTTGGCATGTTTTCTCAGGTCGCTAAGGTAGCAGCATTGAGTATAGGCGCACGGAGTCTCACGACGTCTAGGGATCATATGCATGTTTTGCTAAACATTTCAGACTTTGAGTTTTACTTTTAAGTTGTAATAATACATTCTGCTTCCGCTGTGTTAGAACGGTTTTGAAACTCAATGGTAGTTTACGTTGTTTTCTTATCATATAGATGTCGTTTATTGTGACCATTGACTTGGATCCTGGTGTGTCACGCGCCTCGCGGTAAAACCCCGCACGTGGAAATTTGAGGGTGTGACAGATTGGTATCAGAGCCAATGGTTATAGTGAACTAGGACTGCATGTAGAGTCTAGTCTATAGCCGAGTATCACACACGTTAGACGGCCACACATAGTTACGAGTCGTGTCATTTGGTAAACATACTAATCTTGTCGGGGTGTGAGTGTCCTCATCACACAATATCACATTATCTATCTTTTGTTATTCCTATCTTGGTTCTATCTTCTTCTTCGGGTTTGAAGATGAAGGGGCTTATCGCTTATACTTGGCAGTAGTGTACATTGGGGTGGCTTCGGCACATTCTTGAGATCTTTCCGGGTTTTGGATATCCCCCCTCTATGCTCTAATGTACATACTTGCCTACACGCACACTATCATGCACTAGTACTTGTCATAGTTGAGAATCCGGTTAAATAACCGAATTCATGGATCGATTACACATAAACAACTCGGTTTTAGACGGGGAATTCGAGACGAGACAGAAATACACGATAACAACGTCATCACAGATTCATATTACTACAGAAACGGTTACAGACACTGTCATCAGTAGGATAAACGTCTATCTCGTGGCCGGGGGAGGTCGGGCATGACCTCCCCCTTGAGAGCATTCAAAGTACAAACTCAAATCACCAAATCAACAATAACACATGAGATTGCTATTTATAGTCCAATACACCAGTTCCACGTTCGCCCCTTTATGATGGTCGAATGTGGAAAACTTCCACATTCGCCCAGTGTGTTTAGGTCGAACCTGGCTCAGTGTTTTGTCCTATATATTACAAATGCGTCAGATCCATAAAATGCCCTTATGGATCACCACAATCTCATGTAACACACTACTAAGACTCAACCCTAGTCTATTAGACAGTGACGTCCACAGAAAGTGCATCAACAATCTCCCCCTTGGACGTTGCTGGCGAATCCACAAAACTCTTACACATCAACAGTCAGAATCACAGTTCTCCCCCTCAATACATGCACCATTGCATTGAGTTAGAAATACAACATCCTTCGTGAACCGACCAAGTAATGCACTACGGACCCTCAGCATCAATACGCAGGAAGTCAACTAGACCACGTATATCATTTGCGAATTCAGCAGGTCGCTGAATTACAACCAGATCACCTAGTTACGCCAATGTGAAGTCGACAATGTAATGCACTGCAGTCTCGTAGCATCAGTACCCAGGGATGTCATCTTGACCAAGTACATCACGCGCAATCCAACTAGCCTGATAAGACCCCTACTAGAAGGATTCCATACTGACTGATCAGATATTCAACGTAACATGTAGGTACCACCACTAATTTACGTCTCATATCTGCACTTAACCTTTGCATCACCCTTCACACCAACTGGAGAAGTCTAATTGTCAGTACCCAATTACACATCTCAAATGTGACTTTGTGCAAAACAATCCACTCGAACATTAGTATTTCTATGAAATTCTTCATCTGTGCTAACTGTGATTGCATCAACACATTCTTCTCTTTTCCTAGCATCTTCAGTCAGTAATTGTTGAAGTATCAGACACATTTACATCAACAATAGTACACTCCTGAGTGACTGTTCACTTTGGGATCTTCGTGCGATAACTGTTTCTTTTAGGAATGTGTGTATCGGGTGATTTGAAGTTCTAGCTAGGAGCACGCCTAGAGGACCAAGTAGAGCGATTTGTTATTTCGGGTGCACACGAAATCATAAATCGAAATGCATGAAAATCTTGGTGGACTTCGTGTTCGGACTAATGGTCATGCTGGAACCATGTTCTGAATTCGTTTGGTCACTTGTAGCTCGATCTGTTGGTGATTTTGAGTATCATGTCTCATGTTTGGCAGAACATGTCTGGTCGCGCTGGTGGACGTGCTGGTGGACGTCGTGGTGGCGGCGGGGGTCGCAATGGCGGTGGACGAGGTGGTGGGAACATCACCATGACTCAGGCGGAGTTGGAGAACATGTTGCAGCAGCAGTTGAACGTTGCGTTGGCTGCTTTCCAGGCTGCTCAACAGACCCTGGGAAATACTAATCAGGTGCAGTCTGGGTGCACTTACAAGAAGTTCATGGACTATAAGCCCCATTTCTTCAATGGGACTGAAGGGGCAGTGGGTCTGCTCCGGTGGTTAGAGAAGATCGAGTCGGTGTTTGCAATGTGTAATTGTCCTGACGCTGATCGTGTCAAGTATGCTTCTGCTACTCTAGAGGGACATGCTTTGACTTGGTGGAACTCCACCACTGCGAATCTTGGCCTGGGTGAGGCCAATGCTATGCCGTGGTCCGAGTTTGTTCAGATGTTGCGAGCGGAGTATTGCCCGAGGGACGAGATTATGAAGTTGGAACATGAGTTCTGGAATCTGAAGATGGTAGGGTCGGAGATCGAGGAGTTTACTGCTAGGCACAACGAGTTGGCTGTAATGTGCCCCGGTTTGGCTACACCGGAGTACCGGAGGATTGAGCACTACGTTGCTGGGTTAGTGCCGGAGATTGCTAGGCTTGTTGCCGCTGCTGATCACACTGCTATGTTGGCCACTGTTCAGGAAGCTCACAAGCTGACCAACATGAAGGTTGCTGGGGGCGTTCTACCTCCGAGGGTGCTGCTGTGAAAGCTCCTGCGGACAACAAGAGGAAGTGGGAGAGTGTTGGGAAGAACATTGGGTCGTCTCAACTGCAGGTTAAGAGGCAGGACGTTGTGGGAGCGTCATCTGAGCAGAAGACTGGGGGTTATGTTGGTAAGAGTCCGAAGTGTAACACGTGTGGGTATCACCATGTTGGGGGTTGCGATGCGTTTCGCTGTAATCGTTGTCAGCGAGTCGGTCACTTGGCTAAGGATTGTAGGGTCAATCTGCAGCCGAAACAGACTTAAGCGGTTGTCCCCGCTCCTGCTCTTCGGGGAAACCATGGGTGTTTTAACTGTGGGGAGACTGGGCACTTCAAGCGGGATTGTCCTAAGCTGAATGAAGGGACTGCAGGTGGTGCTGGGAACGAAGGCGGCGGTCGAACTGCTCGTGGTCATGTTTACGTCATTGGCGCTAGGGAGAACCAGGAGGATCCTGATACTGTTACTGGTGAGTGTTCTTTTCTTGATTCTCGTTATGCTCGTATTCATTCTCGTTCACATTGTTTGGCGATTCGTATTCATTATGTGCATTCAGTTTGGTATTTGGTCATCGTTTTGCATTCATGGGTCTGATGTGGGTCCTTTGGAGATGCTACTTGGACGGTACCGGTGTGTCATTTAAGTATATCATTGTGTATCGCCGGCTTGGCCATAGCTAATGATTATGTAAGTTGAAGTTTAAGTCTAATAGTCTTTGTCTAAGTCATGAGGCATTAAAGTTTACAACTAGACATGTATGTAGAATTGCTTAAGTATAAAGTTTCAAGTACAAAGAATTGCATAAACATGGTTACGTAAACTCACCATAGCAAAGTGTTAAGTCTCGTGAAATAGAATAAGTGTAGTCCAACGTTGCCAAGTATTACCCTATGTTTAAGGTAATAAATAAGTCTAAGTTTTTCTATTTTACAAGTATTTCTAGGGTTCCTAAATTGTTAATAAATAAAGGAAATTCGGGAAAATAAATAATTAAAAGGTTATTTGTAGATTTTTAATTAAGGATGGCAACATTATAAGATTTTAAGTATGAAAATAATTATTATAAAATTATTTTCTCAAAAATTGAATATTTAGTATATTTATTTCTATTTATCAAAATATAATTTTAATATCTAAAAATAATAAAATTAAAGAATTTTCAAATTAAAATTTGTATTTCTGTTCTAAATGGATAGAAATAATTTATATAAAATTTTGGTATAAAAATATTGAAAAATGGATTTATTATGAATTATTTATGATTAAAATAGTAAAAATTAATTAAAATATTAATAAACGTTTTTCTGAAATTAAAAATTATTTCTGAAATATTTATTGTTTTATAAGTTTAGGATAATTTTTGTGGAATTTTATAAACTCGTTTAGATATTTTTATAAAATTTTAAGATTAAACTTGAATAAACTTGTAATAATCATAATATATATTAAACAAAGGATTTTTGAAAAACTAAAATTTGTATAATTAAGTTTACCATTTGAATAGCATAAAATAAATTTTATAGGATTTATAAATCGCGTTTAGTATTTTAAACTTATTTTAAAAGATAGAGGGTAAACATATATAAAGGAAAAAAGGTTTAAAGAAAAAGAAGAAGAAATAAAACGTTGTGGCTGGGTCTCGAACTCGTGACCAAGCCGTTATATCAACAGCAGAACACCATCTGATCTATAGATTTGATGGTGATTCTTTTCTATTCCAAACCATTTTAGACATTGTTCAGTTTGTATCATCATCCCCAAATCAATACATGATGAACCCTAGAAATCGAATTATGTTAATTAGCAACCAATTGCCCGTGAATCATTAGGGCTATTGTTTGTATACTGTCAAACATCAAAACCAACAAATGAATTGATGCTTACCGTGGTGTTAAAGCGATGAACAATCGGTCAAAAGAAGAAGTCAACCGAAACAGAAAACGCGTAAATGGGATAATTTTATGATGAATTGGTTGTGAGGGTTTGTTAATCGGCATGTATAGGTTCTAAAGGGGGGGGGGGGGTTCAATTTATAGTGTAACACACGAAATAGTAGATTTAGTATGTTTGACCCGTATTTAATGTAAAACGCGTGATTGTTCTTAATTTGGTATGTTTTGATTAAGGTTTGTGTGTGTAATACGCGTATGGATCTGCCAATTCGTTATAAGGATTCAATTGTTTCCTTAATCTGGTTATAGGGAATTAGGTTATTAGAAAAATAATCTAGACTATAACCTTAGGGATTTAAAACAGTACTTGCCTCTCTTACCTGTAACCCTAATTGCTTCCTTATTCTTATCCCTATCCTACACCCTATACAACCCTAAGCCTTACAAGTTGACTACTCTTATTCGTTTGCTGCAATCCTGATCCACCTTTAGATTAATAGGACAAAATCCCCAGGTTGAGCCTGAACCACCTTGAGATCTCGTCGAAGTTCTAGATTTTAATAACGAACACGTGCAATCTGGAAGGGTGAACGCCTGTATTCTGTGTTTTCTGTCTAGGACTGGCATTGCGCATATATCCCAATCAGACGAGGGACCCGGATGCCTACCTGGGAATTCTCGGGATGAGTGTTCACTTATAGGCTAAAACATGTCTTCACTATGTTATTAGAATCTAGAATCTTTGATAAGTCAACGTTTTCGTTTATTTGTTTTAATTAATGAATAAATGATTACATTCCTTATATTACCTCATTATCCTTCATTCATTCCATGTCTCATTGAACCTTCATTGTGTCTCTTACAGATCATGCCTCCTCGTCGCAGCACTCGTCTTAACAATGACAACGAACGTGATGAAGAGAGCAACAACAACAACCACAATAACAACAACAACAATAAAAACAACAATGGCGTTGATGTCCAACTGGCTGCAATCATTTCCCAACAAATGGCGCAACAAATAGCAACTTTGGTTCCTAACTTGGTGGCTCAAGTCATCCAAATGAATGGAAATGGCAATGGAAATGGAAATGGAAATGGAAATGGCAATGGGAATCATAATGGGAATGGAAATGGAAACGGGAACGCTCACCCAGTCTGCACCCTCAAACACTTCAATACTTGCAACCCTCCTAAGTTTAGCGGGGATGAAGGAGCTACTGGTCTCCTTCAGTGGTTCGAGGGCATCGAAAATACCTTCATTAATAGCGAGTGTCCCAATAACCTCAAAGTTCGCTATGCTATGAGTGTCCTCCACAAGCGGGCACTCGCATGGTGGAATGAAGAGAAAAGGACTTGCGGGGCTGAAGTCGCACTGGCTATGACTTGGGAGCAAGTTAAGGAAGTTATTATGGCAGAGTTTTGTCCTCGTAATGAAATTAAGAAGTTAGAGGATGAGTTCCCTGTTCTGGTCCAAGACAGTGGGGAAAACTTGGCCTACAACACTCGTTTTCATGAACTAAGCCTACTGTTACCTCACAAGGTCACACCCCTCCCTATTGCTATTGAGAAGTACATTGGAGGTCTACCCATGCAGATTCAAGATACTGTGTGGGAAAGAAATCCTACCACTCTCGAGGAAGCTAAACGCCTTGCAGCTACTCTGACTGATAATCATGTGAAAAATGGTACCCTTTTTCGCAAGAACACCAAGAAAGCTGCTGCAAAGGATACTCCTCAGCCTGCTATCGAGGTTAAGTCTGAGCCCTCAACCAACAGGAAACGCAGGGCTAAGAACTACATGGTTGCTACCACCCCACCAGTAGTGCAAACCCTAGCCAAGAAACAGTATGTTGGGAACCACCCTTTTTGTAACACTTGCCAGTATCACCATGCTGCTAACAGACCATGTCGCCAATGTAATAACTGCAAGCGATATGGACACTATGCTAATACTTGCCAAGCCCCTGTTACTCAAAACAACCCTGCCAGGAATAATCCAGCTCCCAATGCTCAAAATGGTAGGCCTGCTTGTGGTCAGTGCTATGAGTGTGGTAGTACGGAATATTATAAGGATGCTTGTCCTAAGCTTGGAAACCAGAACCAGAACCAAAATCGTAACCAGAATCAAAACCAAGGTGCTCGTGGACGTGCGTACAACATCAATGCTAATCAGGCCCGCAGCAACAACGAAGTGGTTAATGGTACGTTTCTTGTTAATAACCATTATGCCTCTATACTATTTGATTCGGGTGCTGATAAGTCGTTTGTGTCACATAAATTTGAACCCCTACTTAACATGCCCCAAACTAATCTAGAGGAACCCCTAGTAGTAGAAGTAGCTAATGGGAGGTCTATCTCAATCGATTATGTTATACGTAACTGTGTGTTGAATCTTGATGACCATGCTTTCCCCATCAACCTCATTCCTATGCATCTTGGCAGCTTCGATGTCATAGTAGGCATGGATTGGTTGTCAACCCATCGTGCTGAAATCTTATGCTTTGAGAAAGTTATTCGCATTCCTCTTGAATCTGGTGACATTTTTGAAGATCTATGGTGAGAAACCTTGTAGTGAATTTAAACTCATGTCTTGTACGACTGCTCAAAAATACTTACGAAAGGGGTATATGGCTTTCTTGGCTAACGTGATAGAAAAGAAATACAAGGGCAAGAGTATTCAAGACATTCCAATCATTCGGGACTATCCTGAAGTCTTTCCAGAGGATTTACCTGGTTTACCTCCTACTCATCAAGTTGAATTTAGAATCGATCTTGTTCCTGGTGCAAATCCAATTGCCAAAGCTCCTTATCGTCTTGCACCCTCTAAGGTGCAAGAACTTGCCAGTCAACTGCAGGAACTCTCTAATAAGGGTTTCATTCGCCCCAGTTCTTCTCCATGGGGAGCCCCTGTGTTATTCGTGAAGAAGAAAGATGGATCCCTCAGGATGTGTATCAATTATCGTGAGCTTAACAAACTCACCATCAAGAATCGTTATCCCCTACCTAGGATTGACGATCTTTTCGATCAACTTCAAGGAGCAACCCACTTCTCGAAGATTGATCTTCGTTCTGGTTATCATCAACTTAGAGTTCACGAAGAATACATTCCCAAGACAGCCTTTCGTACACATTATGGTCATTACGAATTCATGGTCATGCCATTTGGATTGACCAACGCTCCCGCAGTGTTTATGGATCTAATTAATCGGGTTTGTAAACCCTATCTTGACAAATTCGTGATCGTCTTCATTGACGACATTTTGATTTACTCTAAATCAAAATCCGATCACGAACAACATCTTCACTTAATCTTGGACCTCCTAAAGAAAGAACAACTGTATGCCAAGTTCTCAAAATGTGAATTTTGGCTTAAGGAAGTTCAATTTTTTGGGACACGTCATCAATGAGAACGGAATTCATGTTGATCCTGCCAAGATCGAAGTTGTCAAAAATTGGAGTGTTCCTAAAACTCCAACAGAAGTCCGTTCTTTCCTTGGTTTGGCTGGTTATTATCGTCGATTCATTGCTAACTTCTCCAAGATCGCTGTTCCTCTCACTTCCTTAACTCACAAGGGTAAACCTTATGAGTGGGGACCAAAACAGGAGGAAGCATTTGAGACTCTTAAGCAGAAACTTTGTGAAGCACCTATTCTGTCTCTACCTGATGGTATTGATGATTTCGTGGTCTACTGTGATGCATCGAACCAAGGTCTTGGTTGTGTTCTCATGCAACGAGGCAAGGTTATTGCTTATGCGTCCAGACAGCTCAAAATCCACGAAAAGAATTACACCACCCACGATCTTGAATTAGGTTCAGTCGTCTTTGCTCTTAAGATTTGGAGACACTATCTTTATGGCACCAAATGTGTGGTTTTCACAGACCACTAAAGTCTCGAACATATCTTTGACCAGAAAGATCTTAACATGAGGCAACGACGTTGGGTTGAGTTACTTAACGACTATGATTGCGAGATTCGCTACCATCCTGGCAAAGCGAACGTTGTGGCAGACGCACTCAGTCGCAAAGAGCGCATCAAACTTCTTTGTGCAAGGGTTTGTACTGATCTTCAGGATCGTATCCTTCAGGCTCAACATATCTCCGTCACCCAAGGTAACATGTAAGATGAAATGTCTTGTGGTGCTGAGACTTAACTTGAAACTAAACCTGATGGTCTACTCTATTTTCTTAATCGACTTTGGATTCCTGACCGTGATGATCTTCGTAACTTCCTTATGAACGAGGCTCATAAGACTCATTATTCTATCCATCCTGGTGCTGACAAAATGTACCAAGATCTTCGTTATTCGTATTGGTGGCCTGGTATGAAGAAAGATATCGCTCTTTTCGTTGCAAAATGTCTTACTTGTTCAAAGGTCAAGGCTGAACATCAACGACCTTCTGGTATGCTTGAACAACCAGAAATTCCTGTATGGAAATGGGAGAGCATAGCAATGGACTTCATCACTAAACTCCCTCGTACACCCAAAGGTTATGACAGCATTTGGGTAATTGTTGATCGTTTAACCAAGTCAGCCCATTTCTTACCAATTCGTGAGAAATATTCCGTGGAAAGGTTGGCAAGGATGTACGTGAGTGAAATCGTATGTCAACATGGAATACCTTTGGACATCATCTCTGATCGTGATGGACGTTTCACCTCTCACTTTTGGGATTCCTTACAAAACGCTTTGGGTACCAAGCTCAACCTGAGTACTGCTTATCACCCTCAAACAGATGGTCAGACTGAACGGACCATCCAGACACTTGAGGATATGCTTAGGGCATGTGTCATTGATTTCGGTGGCACATGGGATTCTCATCTTCCCTTGGTTGAGTTTTCATACAACAACAGTTATCATGCCAGCATTAACATGGCTCCTTTCGAGGCACTTTATGGTCGTAAGTGTCGTTTACCAGTCTGTTGGATTGAGGTTGGTGAAGCCCAGATCACTGGACCTGAACTAATTCAGGAAACCACAGATAAGATTCAACTGATCCAGGATAATCTTCTCAAGGCTAGAAGTCGACAGAAAAGTTATGCTGATAAACGTCGAAAGCCCTTGGAATTTCAAGTCGGGGACTTTGTACTTCTCAAGGTATCTCCTTGGAAGGGAGTGATTCTTTTCGGGAGAAAGGGAAAACTAGCTCCTCGTTACGTGGGCCCATTCAAAGTTCTTGACAGGATTGGAAAAGTGGCTTACAAACTTGATCTTCCACCTGAGCTAAGAAATGTTCACCCAACTTTTCATGTCTCAAACCTCAAGAAATGCTTAGCAGATGAGAACCTCCATGTCCCTCTTGAAGATGTGCAAATTGATGAAACTATGCACATTATCGAGAAACCTGTTGAGATCGTGGACACTGGAATCAAGAAACTCAAGCGCAGTCGCATCCCGATCGTTAAGGTTCGTTGGGAATCTAAACAAGGCCTAGAGTTCACTTGGGAACGCAGAGACCAGATGAAGTCTAAATACCCACACCTCTTCCCAGCAGGCTCTCCAACTCCAACTTCGGGATGAAGTTCCTAAAAGTAAGGGAGACTGTAACATTTCACTTTTTCTATCTTGTACGTTACTATTCAATCAATAAAACGACGATATTTATCTTTCTAGTACTCACTAAAAATATGTTGTGACATATTCGGGTTTATATAATTATAATATATACATATTATAACCTTATAAACCATGTTAAACATATCAATCATTTTATAAAGCTAAAGCATATCCAAGTCCATAACCAAGCAATTATCAAACTGATCCATTCTAAGCCCAAACACAACCCAAAACACATTTGAAAAACCCGGCCCACTGCTCCCTTTTCTCTCTCTCTGCACAACAAAATAATAATAATAATAATAATATGCCTACCAGACTCGAACCCGAGTCTGGAGGCGGTCTGCACGTAACCCACACACACACACAACCAATTGAGCCATGAACCTTTCCTGTTGTAATCCCAATACAAAATATTCAAAAGCCCACTAAATCCCTCATGTTTCTTTCTTCTTGTTCGCAGCATATAACCGGACCAAACAAACAATTGCTTGACCTCGTGATTGAACCAGATTAAGGAAACAATTGAATCGTTTTAACGAATTGGCAGATCCATACGCGTATTACACACGCAAACCTTAATCAAAACATACCAAATTAAGAACAATCACGCGTTTTACATTAAATACGGGTCAAACATACTAAATCTACTATTTCGTGTGTTACACTATAAATTGAACCCCCCTTTAGAACCTATACATGCCGATTAACAAACCCTCACAACCAATTCATCATAAAATTATCCCATTTACGCGTTTTCTGCTTTGGTTGACTTCTTTTTTTGACCGATTGTTCATCGCTTTAACACCACGATAAGCATCAATTCGTCTGTTGGTTTTGATGTTTGACAGCATACAAACAATAGCCCCAATGATTCACGGGCTATTGGTTGCTAATTAACATAATTGGATTTCTAGGGTTCATCATGTATTGATTTGGGGATGATGATACAAACTGAACAATGTCTAAAATGGTTTGGAATAGAAAAGAATCACCATCAGATCTATAGATCAGATGGTGTTCTGCTGTTGATATAACGGCTTGGTCACGAGTTTGAGACCCAGCCACAACGTTTTATTGATTGAATAGTAACGTACAAGATAGAAAAAGTGAAATGTTACGTTCACAACCTCCTCTATCCTCTTTTTCAGCTGGTAGCAATCGTTAGTGTGGTGCCTTGTATCATTGTGGAAGGCACAGTGTTTACTTGCATCTCTCTTGTTAGCTGGCTTGGATAAAGTCTTGGAGGGCGGAAGGAGTACTTGACCTCCTCAGTTGAGAGTATTTCTTAAGGTGTCTTAGTAAGGACGGTGAATACTTGTTTCTCTTTATCATGGTACCTCCCTGGTCTGGGAGACCTTCTCCGTTCCTCATTCCTTCGGGGCTCAAATGATCTGCCGGATCATCTTTCATTATAAGGCTGGAAACCAGGTCTTCGAGAGCTGGACGAGTTGTCTCTTCAGCTTCCCCTATCCCGTTTCTTGGAGTCTTGCCTAGTTAGAGCTTCCTCTCCCCTGAGGTAGGCTTCTGCTCTTTCGAAGGCTTCCTCCATGGTTTGAGGAACATCTTCATGAAATCTCCATAAAAGCTTCTTGGGCCGAATGTCACCCATGAATCCTGACACTCTAATGTTCTCTGTGGCGCCACTGTATTGCAAACCTTCCCTTTTGTATCTTTCGATGAAGGTTCGAAGATCCTCATGTTCCCCCTGCTGGATCTGGTGCAAGATTGCAACATCTTTGGTACATTTTCTCACGGGGTTGAAGTTCGACGTGAGACTTCTCCTCAGGTCATCGAAAGACGTAATGCTCCGAGGAGGGAGGCCACAGAACCATAGGCGAGCTGGTCCTACTAGAGTTTGCATGAACATGTGGCAGCACTCAGCATTGTTCTATTTTTCTACAGTTGCTGCGCCAGAGAAAACATTCAGGTGGTCATCCGGGTCTTTAGTTCCATCGTACGTTTTTACATTAGCCGGCATCTTGATCTTGTTGGGGAAGTCAAAATGGGCTATGTGTTCAGCAAAACATTCAAGGGATTTGGGATGATAAGGCTCCGAAAGGGTAGCTTCTACTCTTGGCTCTGTCACACGGGGGATGACAGGAGGTTGGGAGGTTCCCGGACCTAGGCTCTCAGGGAGGGATGTTCCTGTTACCTGGTTTAGGGGAGGTGGAACCTGCCACGGGTGACCTCCTGGCCAGCCTGAGAAGTACGGCGGCATGTAAGGTGAGTACTGTGTTTGCAGATAGCTTGGGTACACCGTTCCCGTAGAGAAGACAGGTCCTCCAGCAGGACAACTGACTCCCATTAGGGAAGTGGCTACTGCACTTCTGGCCAAGGGCAAAGATCTCAAAGCTTCCCCATAGGAGAGGGGTGTTGAAGCAGGTTGAAGAGCCTGCGTAGCTTCCAACAGCGGTTCTACCGTATACTCTTGGGCCCCGGGGGTGAGTACGGAATGGCTAGGGACTACATCGGAAATGATTCCTCCCTGATCGTTCAGGTAAGGGTGAGCATTTGTGTTGAGGCGTCTGGTGAGCGGCGAGGTAGTCGTTCCGACTACTGGAGGTCCAGGTGAGAGGGTAACAGTTGGTTCTTCGTCGTAAGACAAGCTGATTCTTATACCTCGGGACCTTTCCTCCCGTACATAGCCATTCAGGAGGTCTCGGAGTTGCAAGAAATTTCTTCGTACTCCCTTCGGGGTGATGTCCATACGTTCTATGGGTAATAGCACGTTATCTCCAGGGGACGAGTTAAAAGCTCGTGAGGACTGTGGAGTCCGGAAGTCAGGCATGTCCCCTAGAGACGGTTCGACGTGTGGTCCGTCCGTTCCAGGTGTTTCTCGGCCAGTGACATCACCGGAAGTGTGACTGCTGGCCGGAGTTTCTGAGGGACCCTCGTTTGGGTGGTTATCTCCACCGGTCATCACAAAAAATGGTTACTTAGGAACAAACGGGACTGTAGAAACTTCAAACGGATTTGTTCAAAGTAGCGACAGCCCCACGGTGGGCACCACTTGTTGCTACAACAAGGAAAATGACCGGGATTAGGCTAAGAGATGTTATTGGTTATGAGTGTATTAGGTTTAGAGGGTCCTAGAGCTCCTGGAAGGGACCTGCACAAGGTAACAGACACTGTTAGCCTTAACGCAGGAGGGGGTCTCCTGTGTTTGGACTCCGGCGTGAGAATAAGTATATATTCGATTGGAGTTGGGAAATAATGAAATAGAGAGTGTAAGAGTAAAGAGAAGAAGTGTGGAGTGAATGTGTAGAATGACAACCCAAGGGTCTCCTTATATAGGCAGTGGAATTCTGCCCAGGAGCTCCCTTATGGTAGCCCTCCTACTATACCTGGTAAAGATTGACTCTCTATATGCTCCCTGTAGTGAGACTTAGCCCTTTTGGTATGTTTTCAGCTTTTACTATTCCCTAGGTCTTGCTTGGAGTTGTGTGATGGTTTTGTCTTGACCATAGTAAGAAGCCAAAATACCTTTTTATGTTTCCAATGAGTTTTACTGTTTACTTTCTGCTGTATAGTTACCGTATGGCAGCTACGCTGCCTTATATTAGCTGCTCAGCTCCATTAAGTCACGCAAACCTTAACACTTTATATTACTTTTTTTTGACAAGGGACTAAACGTGGTCGTTTTAGGACCCACGTCATCAATACTACATTAGGTTCCACCAATAACGCATTGTTAACTCACTTGTACGGTTATACCCTGAACAACCTCAAAACACCTTATTTGGTGACAACCTTACTCTAAACCATGGTTCCTACCATTTTTGATACACTACTCCACCTCTCTAATTCTCACCTACACACACACAAACACACACATACACACACTAATCACAACCCACCTTGGTTCCTTGCACCCGCTCAACATACTCGCGACACACTACCCGCAGAGGCTAGGCCGGTGTAGCTGAGCGAATAGGGGTACCTAGGGGTGAGCAAAATCGGGCCGGACCGAAAATTACCCGAGAACCGAACCGGGAAATCATCAAAACCGAACCGGACCTGACAGTTAGGTCCTTTATACGGTTCTGTTTTCCAGCCCATCTCGGGTTTCGGGTCAGGTCGGTCCAGGACCCGAAGTAAACCATCACAAAACCGAGGACCGAAATCTATTCCATATTTAACTAACCTCAACTATTTTAGGCGCCAATTTCTTGGGCTTTATTGAAAGGTCGGCTGCTGTCAATCATCTGCATATACCAAAATCATAAAGGCTGCTGTCATGGTATAATATAAACCCACTTCTGACCTAATAATATACATATACCAATCATAACGGCTGCTGTGCTGTCGATCTGCAAGAAGGCAAGAACTAGAGGCTGCGAAGTGCGAACATCTTCTCCAAACCTGCAATCATTCAATCTGGTATTATTAGACAAAGTTGCATATATATTTTCGATATTAATTCATTTATTTTTTGTAATTGATCGTTATAAGTTCTGTACAATATTCATTTATTTGTTGTAATTGATCATGATGAGTCTGGAAATAATATTCATATTAGACATGATATACATATCAGACATTATAGTCTACTAAATGATGAAATTAATGATAAATAAAGAGCATGATCATTACAAAACCACATAAAACTAGCAATACTAACAAGAAACTTGTACTCATTGGTAATTTGTCAACTGCACATCATGAACAAATCCAAAGCACATTGGTAATTTCTCAACTGAACGCCTAAAACTGGTATACAGCTATAGATATTGCTGGTTGATCTAGAGATTGAATTTCAGTTTTCATATCTAAGTATTGTTATGTTGTTTTGCCATAGATTTTGTACATGTAAGATAATATGCATATTCATATCAGGGATTCAATATTCTAAATTGGTGGAAAGCTGCATCTTCAAAATATCCAATTTTAGCACAAATTTGGTTTTACAAGAATATTAAAGGCTGAACAGAAAGAAGGGGAGACAGAAAATGATATTCAGAAAAAAGTTAAAATTATCGTTGATGGTATAATGGGTGAACTGAAGTTGGTATTTAAAGACTATGAATCAAAAAGTGAAAGCCAAAGTTCAGATAAAGTTTCACAAAGCCAAGGGAACTTTGAACAAGATGCACAAGACGATGATGATTTTTTAACAGAATTTAAAGCGGATGGTGGTTCTTCCTCATATACCACTAAATCAGAATTAGATAGGTACCTTGAGGACGCTGAGGAGAACAGTTATCAGGGATTCAATATTCTAAATTGGTGGAAAGCTGCATCTTCAAAATATCCAATTTTAGCACAAATGGCGAAAGGTATGTTTAATAGTTTACGTATATTAATTATAAATATGATACCTTCTAGCCAATTAACTTGTTATCCATTATTATTATCGTAGATATTTTGGCTATCCCAGTCTCAAGTGTTGCTTCAGAGGAAGCTTTTAGCACAGGCGGAAGAGTTGTCGAAACTTATCAAACTTCTTTGTCACCCCCGATTGTAGAGGCACTAATATGTTCAGAGGATTGGATTCGTGCCTCCGCTAAGAAGATAAATTATAACGAAGACCCAACAGAATTTGATGACATTGGAAAAGGTATTTTTACATACACATCTTTAAGTCGTGTTATATGTGTTTTATCTATTGTTGTAAATTTTTTTTTTTTGTAGAAATATCTGATAAGGTTGATCCGGATACTGAATGTGGAGCTTGATTAAGCGGTGCTTGCGGATGAATGTTGAAAAGTTAAAGTCAACCAAGTTTTTTGGTCGTTTTGTTTATTTCTTTAGATTCTTGTTTCGATTCTTGGTTTATTATTCTATTTCGTACTTTCTTTTTTATTTCTTACTTTCTTTATACGTATGAACTAGAACAACTATGAACGATCTTTTTTGTTTTCTAATTTATTTCTTACAAATATTTTAGTTTTTCACTTAGGCATTCTATCGAGCACTAGGTGTGCAAACATATTGAACATACAAACTAATTAAACATACCAATCAAACACAATCAAACCAAGTAATTAGCAAACTAAAAGCTGATTTAAAGTAACAACATTTGAAAATCGATGAACTACAGAATCCAGATCTAAAGTAACAACATTTGGCAAGTACATTACAAAACAAATACCATTTCTTACACCCCCACATTTCAAAAACAAAGATGGAATAAATCGATGAACTATATTTATAAAAACATGATACTAACCTCTGAAAATCGGCCGGAATTAGGGAAGAAGAAGTCGGGTCGGGTCTTGGACCATGGACCGAGTGGAACTGGGTGAAAGGGAACCGAAAACCGAACCTAGTATTAGGGTATCAGGTCGGTTCTGATTATATGTATGGTTCGGGTTCGGGTTGGGTCGGGTTTGGGTCGGGTCGGGTCGGGTTTGGACCTATGCTCACCCCTAGGGGTACCCGCTGATGTACCCAACTCCACACTAGGGGGCCTAAAACATAGGTATCCTATAGTCTTATTTTCATCCACAAAATGCTATGTTATAACTAATCGTGTACGTGTATCAATGAATTTGAGGATGTTACACATGTTATAATATAGAGTTTTTGAAAGACTTACATGTTAGCCCATTATTTAGTGTAGGCTTATGCGGAGTCCAAGTGATTGAGATTTGTAAAACCTTCGGTATCAATGTCATAAGCTCCGAAAACCTTTTTGGTTACACCCTCTTGTTTTCGCCTTGGCAGGGTGTGGGAATTCGTTTAGGTTTATCTGAAATAAAGATCGGACATGAACAATTGAATTGACAAGGTTTTCTTATTCGTGTCCATTTGTGAAGAAAATAAACGCGTTCGTGTTTTTTCAAGTTTGTTTGTTAATAGTATAAGCGAATGGTTCATGAATGTAATGAACACACATGACTAATTAAACACACAATAGGTTGAACCTAAAAATATTAACAATCTGTTGGTGATATTTAAATTTCTGTTATGAAAACACAGTGAAATCTAAACAATTGACAACGATTACTCAACGATTTTATTGAACGATTGAAAACGAATACAAGAAACGAAAGAATTACAAAAGATTATTAACCTAATTAGAAAGCCCCAATTTATAGACAAAAGAAACCCTAATCAGCTCTTAACAAACATTAACGACCAACTTTTCAACTTGACACAAATAGTCCTTCATGTTCTTCCACTGTTGGCACAAAGAGTCCCTCATATTCTTCCAATGTGTCGTTTTTAGATAAAACTCCACTTTAGCCCTTTATAAGCTTTATTCAACTTTGTAACATTGTCATAACTACCCCCTGAACTTTATTGACTATTGTTGACGAGCTTGATTGTTGACTTTTCTTTAACAATCTCCACCTAAGTCTCAATCAAGCTCATCCCAAACTCATTGAATCAACACAAAACATAAATTTCGGCCCCAGTAATGCCTTGGTAATCACATCAGCTGGATTAACATCAGTCCCAACCCATTTGACCTCTATTTCCTTTGAAACAATAACATCTCTTATCCAAAACATCTTCACATTGATGTGTTTGGTCCTCTCATGGAACACACTGTTCTTTGAGAGTTGTACAGCCCCAAAATTGTCACAATTCACTTCAGCACTATCCAACCTGATTCCCAGATCAGCTACTATACCTTTGAGCCATAAAGACTCTTTTACCCCTTCTGTTAATGCAATGTACTCAGCCTCAGTTGTGGACAGTGCTACTACATGCTGCAACTGAGATTTCCAACTGACTACATTCCCCAAAACTGAGAACACATAACAAGTTATTGATCTTCCGTTGTCTTTGTCTTTAGCATAATCTGCATCAACAAAACCTCTGACCAAACTACCCTTCTGGTCAGACTTTCTTTCAAACCTCAAACCAAGCTTTCTAGTACCTGCCAAGTACCTTAACATCCACTTAACTGCTGCCCAATGATTCTTTCCAGGATCAGCCATATACCTACTCACCATGCTGACAGCATATGCAAATCAGGTCTTGTACAGACCATGATATACATTAAACTGCCAACTGTATTGGCATAAGGAACTCTACTCATAAAATACCTTTCCTGATCAGTCTTAGGAGCATCATTCTTTGACAAATTAAAATGAGCACCAAGAGGAGTACTCACAGGTTTACAATCTTCCATTCCATAGTTCTTCAATACTTTATCAATATAAGAAGATTGTGACAAATTCAATACCTTAGCTTTTCTGTCCCTGTGAATTTCCATCCCCAAAATCTTTCTTGCTTCTCCTAAGTCCTTCATATCAAACTCTTTCATCAGCAGTTGCTTGGTTTCTTCAACTTGGCTCTTACTTTCACAAGCTATCAACATGTCATCAACATACAAGAGTAAGTAGACAAATTTACCCCTGTCATATTCCATATGATATACACAACAGTCATATGGACTTCTTATGAACCCACTGCTCACTATGTACTCATCAAACCTCCTATACCATTGTCTAGGAGATTGTTTAAGCCCATATAAAGAACTCTTCAATAGACAAGCCTTGTTCTCTTGACCTTTCACCTCATACCCCTTTGGTTGAGCCATATAAATCTGTTCATCCAAACTGCCATGTAAAAAAGCAGTTTTAACATCCATTTGTTCTAGTTCCAGATCCAATGATGCAACCAAAGACATAATGATTCTAATAGAAGTGTGTTTGACTACAGGAGAGGAGATCTCATTGTAGTCAACACCAGCTTTCTGTGTGAATCCTTTGGCCACCAGTCTTGCTTTAAATCTAGGACCTTCACCATCTTTTACACCTTCTTTCAGTTTATAAATGCACTTTCAAGACACCAAGTTTTTATCACTAGGCTTCTCTATCAATTCCCAAGTATCATTCTTGTACAAAGATTCCATCTCTTCATTCATTGCTTTGCACGATTCATCTTTATGATTTGAACTTAGAGCTTCTTCATATGTTAAGGGTTCATAAATGCTTTCAAACTCAGCTGCTGTGAAAACAACAGCTGAAATGCTATCTTGATGATCTCTGTACCTCATAGGTACTTTGATCTCTCTTCTTGGCCTGTCTTTGGCAATACTAGGACCAGGATCACTATTATTATTATTATTGCCAGAAATACCCTCAACCTCAACTTCTTCTTGTACACTCTCCATGGGCTCCACCTCAATTTGAACACCCTTGTTTTCATCAAACATTTCATCATCATACTTCAAATCTTTGCCCAACAAATCCTTGTACAAAATATCTTCTTTGAACTTAACATTTCTGCTGTTAAAGACCCTGGGTTTACCACTATCCATCCTCCATAATCTGTGACCTTTAACCCCATCAGTGTATCCCAAAACAACACACTTAATGGCTCTGGGGTTAATCTTTCCCTGGCTTACATGAGCATAAGACAGGGAACCAAAAACTTTAATGTCACTATAGTCTGGCTTCTCTCCTGTCCAGATTTCCATTGGAGTTTTCATATCAATGGCTGCTGAGGGTGATCTATTAATCAAATATACTGCTGTGGTAGCAGTCTCTGCCCAAAACTTCATAGGCATCCCTGCATGATTTATCATACACCTCAACCTTTCACAAATGGTTCTATTCATTCTTTCAACCAAACCATTCTATTGAGGTGTTCCAGGGATTGCCAAATGCCTATCTATACCATGAGACTTACAATATTGGTTGAATTCATTACTACAAAATTCAAGCCCATTGTCAGTCCTAAGTTTCTTGATCTTCTTGCCAGTCTGGTTTTCAACTAATACTTTCCATTCTTTGAACTTACCAAAGGCATCACTCTTATGCTTGATAATATATATCCATACTCTTCTAGAATAATCATCAACAATAGACATATAATATCTAGCACCACCCAAAGACTCAGTCTTTGCAGGACCCCACAAATCTGAGCGTACATAATCTAGTATACCCTTAGTTGTGTGTCTGCCTTTTGTAAACTTCACCCTTCTATGTTTTCCCATCACACAACTTTCACAGAAACTAATATCATAGTCACTATTTTTCATTTCATCAATGACTTGTTGTTTATTGAGTTCAACAAGTCCTTGACTACTTATGTGACCAAGTCTTTTATGCCATAAAAGGGCTACAGAATTACCTTGTTCAATTGCAACAGAAACAGTATTAGCAGTCATCACTGTTCCATCCAACAAGTAGGTGTTATTCCTACTTCTTGTTCCCGACAGTATCACCATTGAACCTCTTATTACTTTGGCTTTTCCTTCTCTTAGACTGACATGGCATCCTTCTTTCTCAAAAGTGCCAAGAGACAACAAACTTCTTTTCAAATTTGGAACATATCTGACATTCTTGATGTCAACTTCCTGTCCATTATTCATCTTCACAGTTATGGTTCCTGAACCAACCACCTTACATGGCCTATCATCTCCAAATTTCACTGATCCAAGATCTTCCATCTTGAGATCTTTGAAACACCCTTTTTAGGAACCATATGAAAAGAACACCCCGAGTCCATAATAGGAACTTCTTTCTCATCTGTACTTGTAACACAAAGCACATCTGAACTTTCATATCCTTCAGACAAATAATCTTGTGAAACATGACTTGACTGAGCCTTGAAACCACTATTGGACTTTCCTTTTCTTTTCTTGAACTCTGGACAATCTTTTCTTAGGTGTTTGTCTGAGTTACAAACAAAACACCTCCTCTTGAACTTAGATTTGTATCTACCCTTGTTCTTTGACCCAGAACTTCTTTGTTTTGTTCTTCCTCTCACAAACAAGCCATCTCCACCTTCTTCTTTCACATCAGATCTCTTTTTCAACTCCTTCGAATTCAAGGCAGCCAAGACTTCTTCCATAGTCAAGGTCTCCCTTCCATACATCAAGGTATCCATAAAATGCTCATACGAAGATGGCAATGATGTGAGAAAGATGATGGCCCGATCCTCATCATCCAATATCACCTCAATATTTTCAAGTTTCAACACTAATTTATTAAACTCATCAGTGTGATCTTCCAAAGACTTACTTGTATTCATCTGAAAAGTATACAATCTTTTCTTCAGATACAGACGGTTTGCCAATGATTTTGTCATGTACAGAGACTCAAGCTTTGCCCATACTCCTGCTACAGTAGCCTCTTTTGACACTTCTCTAAGAACACAATCTCCAAGACTCAAAATAATTGCACTATGAGCCTTCTCCAAGATATCCTTCTTCTCCTTATCTGTCATATCTACAGGCATGTTTGCTTCACCCAACAGAGCATCACTTTTGCCCTGATGAACAAGAAACACTCTCATCTTGACCCTCCATAAACTAAAATCATTCTTGCCATCAAACTTTTCTAATTCAAACTCCGTCGACACCATTGTAACAAAGAACTGCGGAATTAATCACCAGATTTCACTCAATCGAGCCAACGAGGCTCTGATACCAATTGTTATGAAAACACAGTGAAATCTAAACAATTGACAACGATTACTCAACGATTTTATTGAACGAATGAAAACGAATACAAGAAACGAAAGAATTACGAAAGATTATTAACCTAATTGGAAATCCCCAATTTATAGACAAAAGAAACCCTAATCAGCTCTTAACAAACATTAACGACCAACGTTTCAACTTGACACAAACAGTCCTTCATGTTCTTCCACTATTGGCACAAAGAGTCCCTCATATTCTTCCGCTGTGTCGTTTTTAGATAAAACTCCACTTTAGCCCTTTATAAGCTTTATTCAACCTTGTAACATTGTCATAACTACCCCTGAACTTTATTGACTATTGTTGACCAGCTTGATTGTTGACTTTTCTTTAACAATTTCATAAAACTAGAATAATTGTGATGTGCCTAAAAATGTAAATGAATGAAAATGTACAAACAGAAATGAGCGAACTTCAACGTTAAAAAATAAGACACGCGTTTATGTTCATACGCACGTCTAACTAAATGATAATAAACCATTCTTTTTGTTCGTTTGCTTATAAAATAAAGAACGTCCCGTCGAATAATTCATAAACGAACCTCCCACCGAATAATATTTATAATAATTATAATGTATTAAGCCTACCTTAATTACATGCTAATTATAATTAAGAAAAGGATAACGACCAATCAACAAGA
Organism: Ambrosia trifida; assembly: GCA_028751855.1. Classification (NCBI taxonomy): domain Eukaryota; kingdom Viridiplantae; phylum Streptophyta; class Magnoliopsida; order Asterales; family Asteraceae; genus Ambrosia; species Ambrosia trifida. Next base: position 26,737,839 of record CM054129.1, on the reverse strand, counting down.
GAGTTAAACTCAAGAAAGAGCAGAACACCAAGTGCTAATTATAGTTGACCAATTGCTAGGTCAAAGTAAACAATTTTGACCAATTGACCAGTCAACAGAGAAGAAGACCACTCAAGGTGTATACAACCCAAGTTGTACAATGTACAAGCCGGTCATGTGACAAGCATGTGGCTACGACATACGTGCCATAAGGCTTATTAAATTGCATTTTATTCATAGCTTACACGAGAATATTTTATTTCAAGTTTGAGTTCATCTTTAAATACGGCTTACAACACCAATGACAATGAGGCTGCCAACCCAGGGGGTCACTCCATCACTCTCACATTAGCGCTTACTCTCACATTAGCGCATGGGGTGTGTATGGTCTATTTGGTTCGGTTTTACTATTAACCATAACCATAACCATAACCGCTAACTTCGGTTATCAAAATTTCCTTAAACATAACTATAACCCTAACTACACGTTTGTTATGGTTATTTCGGTTATTACCAAAAACTTTAGCAAAAGCTAACTTTTGGCTACAGTTTAAAAATTAAAATTCAACGGGTATACAAAAGAAAAAATAGAACCTACGGTGTTGGACTTAGTTTAGGCTTTTTTTTTTTATAAGGCAACAAAGACTACACTTTTTGATTAAACTGTGAATGTGAGATCCTTTTTAATAAGATACTTCTCAACAACAAAAGAACTTACTTAAGCTTTTAATTACAAGTTCAACTATTCATTAAAATAAAGGGCACCTACATTAAGATATTTTTGTTACTAACATACTTTTTATTTTTGTTAAAAATCTCTACATGATTTGTGTAATACATAATTCTATTACATAGACTTACTGTTACAATTTCAGCTATATTAGTTAACCAAGGCTTCATAATCACAACCATAACCGCTAGGCCAGTTAATGAAACCATAACTATTGGTTACGTCGGTTATTGGCTAAAATATGTTCGGTTACGCCGGTTGTGGTTTGATAATCAGTATCACGATAATTTGCTCACCCCTAATCAACGCCGCATTAACTTTTAGTGATCTCTACATTAAATTTGCTGCCACATCATTTAGAAAAAAAATACAAATAATACTTTTATTTATTAACACTGTATAAAAATAAATAGAAATTCAAGCATAATACTTAAAAATACGCTAATAATTAAATTTCATTAATAACTAAAAATACGTCAAATGGGAGGTTGGAAGTTCAAGCCTAATAAGAGGCAAAAAGAAGAAAAAGAGTGTATTTAAAAAGGGAATAAAATAAGGGATGTAAGAAGGGGTGTAAAAAATGGGGGACAAAATTAACCATTAAAAAAGAAAAATTAAAATAAGTTAATAATTAAAATTCATTTAATCACTAAAAATAGTTTGATAATAACAACTAAAAAAACTAGACTTGAGCATTGGCGGGAAGTGTTGCCATATGCTACACCAAATATGTGTGAAGAATATTATTGGATTTCGCTGCTAAAAAGATCGCCACAATTGCTAAGAATTCTTGTAGTGTTAGCTTTTATTATCACATTTTTATGTGTTACTAACTTCTTCTAATCTGATTACCGCTTCAAACCCATTTTCGTTGAATTCCAGTTTTCTGGGCCTTGATCCTCTAAAATTATGTTATGTAGTATGATGCACACATACATGCCGTATTCTATTAAGCTTCCATGCTAGTACAAAATGTCTAAAAGATAACCACGAGATGGAAAGGGTGAAAAAAAAATAACAGAATTGGGAGAGGGTAAATTTATAATGGTTGGAATGATGGGAAAAAAATGGTTTAAAGAGAGGTTTATTTATTTTAAAACATATTCTTATTTTTACAAATTTTAAAAAAATTAGTAGCAGTTTTAACGATTTTATAGCTTTTGTTCTTCCGCTCCACAGACATGGACTCGTCCACGCCCTAAACACCATTGCAGTACTGACCACAATAGGGCGGAATGGTGTTTAATGGTGTTCCACAGTGTGGCTTTTTGTCACGCCGGACCACACCCACCTCTTCATACCATACGGCTAAGTCAGAGATGGTAATCGAACTCAAACATGATGGGTTCGAAATCTGACACATTTGGGACTGTTTAGGGGTCCGGTCGTCGGGTTTGAGACCAGGTCTGTGAATAAAGTTTAGCTTTTTTTTTTTTTTTTTTTTTTTTTTTTTTTTTTTTTGCGGGTTTGGGATTTGGTAATATACCATTTACCTGACTTGATTACCTAATAAAGTGTACCCGTTTACCTGATTCTATACCCGATATAACTTATTTTTTTTAATATGTGTGTGTATACATATGTATGTATAAGGATGGGTTAAAATAAGAACTAGCTAGGTTGAGTTGTGAGAACCATACAAACTCACTTTATAGTCACACATTTAATTAATTGTAAAATGAATGTGTGATTGTGATTAAACCATAATAAAATATAAATGGATGTAGATATTTACGTTATTTTTTTACACCGGTGTAAAGACGACGTAATATTTTTTTATTTTTTTATATTTCTTAGTTAGCCATTTTTACATCAGTGTGTAAATTTTTATTTTGAAATTCGCATTTTACATCAGAGTTCTCACTAGAACCGAATCCTATATGATACATAAACTATTTACATACTCTAATATTGTCATCTATGCATTTGAGTAGTTTTTAAAATACATTTAAGTGATTTATTTATGTATAGGGTTATGATCAAATACACAGTGAAAGAAAAATAGAAAGTCGTAGGAAGAGTATCAAACGGACTCCGATTGAACTCATTCAAGCGGCATTGGAATCGTCTTATCGAACCCTACGATGTTAGTTTTTAGGTCTTCTTTTTTTGGGGTTTTAGCTTGTAGTTTTTAAAATATGCGTTATATCATTGTGTCTTTTATGTACCATTGTGTCTTTTTCTTATTTTTATAATTGTGTCATTTTTTAATTCATTGTGTTTTTTGTCGTCAGCATTGTGTTATATTTTTTTTTTGGCACTGTGTTATATTTTGTATTTTTGTGGATCATTGTGTCATATTTCATGATCTATTGTGTTTTTTGTATCCTTCTTACCCTTCTTATTTTTTATAGCCTTTGTAGAATAACTCGACCCTTTATGTATATTGTAGTTATTTGAAATATTTTTATGGTCATAATGCTAAATGTAGTTAATTAGCAGTTACGAGATAGATACCCGACAAGTTTTGAGTAAGGCATACTCATCGAGTAATTTTTTAAATTAATTTAACGGGTAAGGCATACTCATCAAAACCTGTGATATATACCCGACGGGTATAGGAGGAGCTTATCTAATGAGGATTGAGGTTGTGATCATAAACCTATTCCATTATCCCTAGTCTAGGTCACCTGTATAATTTCATCTAGTAGTACTGTCAACGTGGACATGGAGAGGATGGATGCTTTAAACCTCTTTCTTTTCTTGCATACCATATATAGGAACCACTAGCTGGTTATTAGACCTGTATTTCGGACATATGTGCGTGCAACCGGCCAGAAATTATTATCTTCACCCTTTACCCTTTGAAACCACAAAAGGGGCCCATTACTTTTTTTGCGTTAGCAATTTATTTATTTCTCCAAAGTGTTTTATAAGTTCTGCAATTACTTAAATGTTAAATGTTTATTGTGCAGATAAATTGATAAAAGATTTTCCACATAAAAGTTTGACCTTTGAGTCAATTTTTTTTTTTTTTTTTTTTTTTAACGACAAGTGGTGCAACCGATGGAGCTCCGGCTAACACCTTGGGCCAGCCTATACTGATTACCCATTCCATCTAGATTGGGATCTCCCCAGGTGGAACCCCCACATGTTGTAAATATGGCTCCAACAAGAATTGAACCCTTAACCTCCACATGATCTCCACTCTAACTCTCCCAATTTTCACCAATTGAGCTAGGCTTCATCGGCACCTTTGAGTCAAATTACATGACAATATATACTTTGATTCAAATAAATTAATAATTTATGTGACTTAAAAAGTTAAGGGAAGTTTATCTTAATAATCATGGAAAGTTGGACCATGTACCATCATAAAAAGGTAATGAAAAGCATATCCTTACAAGCATACGAGTGGTTATAATTATTAAATACTGTGAACAAACCCTAATTAAATCTACCAAACCCTAATTAATTAAATATTTCCAATAAACAAATGTCCAAAGACAAAAGTATTTGATGGATTGAAACTTCCAAGAAAGAAAATTCCAAAAGTTACAAACCCTAAAAGTCATACAAGTAGTGCAAGTTATATCAAACAAATAGACTAGCCATTGAGGTGGCTATTGGTGTCATCACAAGGTCACTTAAAGTGTTGCTAAAGATGGAAATTAATTCATACCCTTGGAAAGTATATATGCTCTAATTTATTATCAAATCATACCTAAGTTCAGATGAATCTTGTGGCCGGCCAAGAGTACCATAACAAATAGGTAGTGGAAATTGGAAGTGACCAAAAGTATTGGAATAATTAGTGAGTTTGATGGTGTTTGAAACATATTAAAGAGTTATAGGAGAGCATCAAATTCTTTTTGGCACTATAGTACAAATTAACCAAAGGTGCATGCTAGCTAAAGTAAAACTGAAATGAAAGCACTTAATAATTAGGGTTTTGAGAATTGAATACCATAGTACACATTCATAAGAGTAGAGGGCCTCATACTTATCTCAATGTTTGAAAGCAACCCTAGAACCAATCCCATGTGGTCCTGGTAAGTAGTATGTGGTCATGATATTATTGCCAGTCTAAAAGGAAATGACAGCGTGAGTTAGGGCTTTCTCTAGAGATAGAGAGAGAAAGAATGGTGCATATATATATGTACATTTATAGGCTTAGGCGGCATGTAAATATGGAAAGTAAATAGTAGTGCTCTTCTTCACATGGACTTTGAATTTTTTGGTCCACTGCAGTTTTCAAGAATTTGTACTAGTGCAATAGTAAACTAGTACACGGAATATATATATATTATGGGTTTCCAATTAAATTTGTGTATTGGTATTAATACCGGATTTCATGTTTGTTTAAGCATCATCAATGATACGATTAAAACATATAATTGTGATTGAGTTCTTCATAGAAATGATCAACCGTTTGATGAATAATGATATGGTATGAGTTTTAAGTCAAATCAAAATGAGATGCTTTGATATGATATACCTAAAGTATTGAAGTTGGACGGAAAAAAAAAGTAGATAAAAAGCAAAATGGGAGAAAATTCAAATTATATTATTTTTCATTTTCATTTTCATTTTAAGACTATCTGATGTGAAGCATGAATTAGTTAGGCGGTGAGGGGTGAAGCCCCTTCATGCCACCCGCACAACTCTATAACCGGCGTTTCTCATGGCGTGGGGATGGAGGTGAAGTTTCTCACCAGCGTGGGACAACTTGGAGGATACGATGCGGCGGACCGTAAATGGTGGGTCAAAACTAGTAGTTAAAAATAACTGTTTTAGTTTTTTTTTTTTTTTTTAAATGAGATGCTTTGATATGAGTTTATGTCAAATCAAAATGAGATGCTTTGATATGATATACCTAAAGTATTGAAGTTGGATGTAAAAAAAGTAGATAAAAGCGAAATGGGAGAAAATTTAAATTATATTAAAAGCTTCTCGAAAAATTACAAAGATACTATTTTTCATTTTCACCGTAAGACTACCCGGGGTGAAGTATGAATTAGTTAGGTGGTGAGGGGTAAAGCCCCTCCCCGCACAACTCTATAACTTGCGTTTCTCATGGCATGTGGATGGAGGGGGAGTTTCTCACCAGCGTGGGGTAACTTGGAGGATACGATGTGGCGGGCCGTAAGTGATCGGTCAAAACTAGTAGTTAAAAATGACTGTTTAATTTTTTTAAAATCTAATATATATATATATATATATATATATATATATATATCAACTTATTCAACCTATATCTCCAAACAGACACATTATTTTACTTTAAAATTTCTGATCAACCTATCTTCATACTAAAAAAAATTGAAACCTCAGTGTTGAAGCGAGACAATTAAAACAACGTGGAATTTTTAGCAGATAGATGCACCTCAACTTTCGAGCGGATTTGGTTGAACACATTTGGAATTTTTCACAATACAACGACGACGCCGATGAGTAGGATGATAAGTAAAATATGTAATCCCTTTTTTATGTACATTTTTCGCCAGTGGCGAAGCTTGACCCGAAGGTTCGGGGGGTCGAAAGTCGCCGGAGGGTCGGAAGTCACTAGTTTCGGGGGGTCGAAACCCTATATTTCCAAAATTTTCTATGCGAATACTATATAGTCGGAACTTCTGCACGAAAATTCGGGGGGTCGGCCGCCCCCGCCCGCCCCAATAAAGCTTCGCCAGTGTTTTTCGCATTGTTATTGTCTTTATTGTTTTATTTAATATAAAAATGTTTTTTTTTTAATTTAGTTAAATTGTTTTTAAAAGAAAATTAGAAGAAAACTCTCCACACCACCACCACCACCCTGTGTTTTTGTTTTTGTTTTTTTTTTTTTTTTGGTCTAGAGGGAAATTCTCCATCTGCTAACATGGCTGCAACATGTCGCTCTGTACCCCCTTCCCCATGACCACAACAAATAGCCTAAGAGAATTAATATTGGTACACCTCTTCCTTCACTATCTCTCTATATACATATCTATTACATAATTGAAAGCAATAAATCTTACATGACATTCAAAGAGTGCATCATCCCCTTTGAATGTGTCATGTGACATTAATTGATTTTAGGAAAAAAAATTTAAAAAAATTTGGAATTTTCTCTCTCATGTTTCCTCTCATAATTTTTAAACGTTAATATCTTTTGTATACGAGATTTTTTAAAGAAAAAAATTACACCAAATTAATGAGCGTTTTATTATCTTTCCAACGAGTACTATAGTGCTATATTAAAACGAAGAAAAAAAATGACTATTTTTTGTGGGGTTTTATTCATACAGGAAAAAAACACAAAGTGTTCAGGTAATTCATTAATCATATATAGGCAAGTCACTAATTATGTTCAAACCAGTAAATATGAATTCTATTTTCAACATGTGTTAGCATTGGAGTTGTACATTGTTTTAGGTTAGGTATTAATATTAGAGTTACACATTGTTTAAGGTTAGGCGTTAACATTGGAGATACAATAATAATTGTTTTAGGTTAGGTGCTACTCAAAGCTTTCCCGCATGTAACTGTAAAGTACATCATTCTATTTCATATGTAAAATTGATATGTTATATTAGATTTCTCAACCCGGAACATTCCCGGGGTATAATCGTGTATATATACAGAGAGAGAGAGAGAGAGAGAGAGAGAGAGAGAGAGAGAGAGAGAGAGAGAGAGAGTTTCTCAATAACAATTTGGGTGTCCAATAAAATGACCCTATTTTAGTAACCGGAACATTAACCAAATGCTTAAATAAACTTTAATTAAGACGTAAATAGAATAGTTTTACCAGCTTCCGTCAAAGTCTAAATGGGTCAAAACAACAAACATATACTAAATGGGTTAAAACTACAAACATTTACTGAATGGATCAAACTACAAACATATACCAAATGGGTCAAAACTACAAACATATACCAAATGGGTTAAAACAACAAACATTTTCCAAACTATTAATTACCCAAATTACCTGTGTAAATTGTGGTGGAGACGTCTGCTCGGTCGGTTATGTCGGCGTTAAAGTCAATTCTCTTAGAAAAGATCTAGGCCCAATCCCGCAAACATGTCCACGTCGGCGACCCAATACATTTTCAAATATGCCAATTTTGTCAACCTATTGTGAGGAGCAACCTTCTTCGCCGCTGCGTTGAGTTTGGGACTCAATCTCTACCCTCAACTTGCGTTGTATTTTACAAAGGTGATTCAATAAATTTATATATATATATATATATATATATATATATATATATATGACAAGAATTACGTTATAAATAAATACTTACATAACTTTCATTGCTCTCGGCTATCAAAACACCATTCTTTATCAGTATGACCGGCACAGTATTCGTCATACCGTTTCCAGTCCTGTTAACATTAGAACTTAGATTTGAAATTAAATAAAAATTAAAGTGTGTGTGTGAGTGTATATATATATATATAAAGCATTACCTGGTTGTAACAAACACTAGCATAAGAGGTTGTTCCACCTTGGTAGGTATGCAACTGTTTTTGGCGAATTGCTGCGTTAGTATTGGATTTCTGCATATGTTCTCGGGTCAAGAAATGATCAATAGCTTTCAGCCAGTTTTCATTGGTCATATCAGCGGGGACACTGGCCCTTGCTCTCGCTACATCATTACAACCCCCCCGTTTCAGAAACTCTGTTTTCGGCATGCTCTTGCAGTCATTGTACTCCTTTTGGATCTTAGTCATGATGCCACCTTTCTTCTCCTTGGCTAGGAGATCTTTTTCAATCGCTCAAAGATCAAAGTTTGCCTAAAAATTAAATAAAACAAGTTAGTCAAGTAAATAAAACAAGTTAGTTAAATATAAAATATTATTATAAATCATTTACATTCAAATGCTCATATAAAGCATTTTGGTAATGAGCAGGAACATTCTTAAACCCTTCTCTATCTAACGGTATATAGCGCCATATAAACAGACCTGACTCCCGACTAAAAAGATGTTAGTACATGTTGTATAGATGTCCCTAGCCTAGTATAGGTGTTTAATCGTTGTTTTGTTTATGTTTGTACGTGTTTGTGTGATAAAGGGAAATTTTGTAATTAGACACATGTTTATGAAAGCTACACACGACTAACTTTGCTAGTCGTGTGGAATTCCAGGCGAGCATGACCATAGTCGTATGTTTTTCAGCCGATTATGGATGGTAATCATGTGTCGTATTTGCTAGTCGTCCCGTGAGCCTGATGTAACACCCCAACCGATGGCGGAAACATCGAGGTGTCACGTAAGAATGAGTATACAGTAGCACATGGTATTCAAGTTTTAATTGAAATTTATTTAAAGTAAAATATCCAAAATTGAAAATACATAACAAGTCTTGAATGAATTTCTAATACATCAAAAGTCAAACAAAGCATAAACTTCAAATTTGTCTCCTCATGCTAGCTCTAGACTTCAAGCATCATTATTTCCTGTTGAGTTGTAAAAATGGGGGGGGGGGGGGTCAACTAGAAGTTGGTGAGATTACATAAGCCATGTCAAGCAATTACGTTTAAGAATAATAAAAGTTTAGCAATTCATATGTCTATCGTAAGTTTAAGTCTACATGAATAAACATGAAGTATAGTATGCACATAATCAAACCTCCTACAAGTTTAGGTCCATCCCGTCATCCACGGTTCACCTTAATATCACGTTGGAACGATAACAATCACCCGCGTTCCCCATAAAAGATGGTCAACGAATCTAGATGGGATTGTCAATCCAATAGATCTATTATTGAGTATCGCCGGCTTGGCCATAGCTAATGATTATGTAAGTTGAAGTTTAAGTCATGAGGCCTTAAAGTTTACAACTAGACATGTATGTAGAATTGCTTAAGTATAATGTTGCAAGTATAAAGAATTACATAAACATGGTTACGTAAACTCACCTTAGCAAAGTATTAAGTCTCGAGAAATAGAATATGTGTAGCCCCAAAGTTGCCAAGTATTACCCTATGTATAAGGTAACAAATAAGTCTAAGTTTTTCTAGTCTACAAGTAATTTCTAGGGTTTCAAATTTGGGGACAAGTATTTGTTTGATTAATAATTAAATTGTTTAATAAATAAGAGAAATTCGGTAAATAAATAAACAAAAGCCTTTTTGTAAACTTTAGATTAAAGATGGTCACATTATAAGGTTTTAAGTATGAAAATAATTTTTATAAAAATTATTTTCTTAAAAATAGAATATTTAATCTATTTATTTAAATTTGTCAAAATATAACTTTAATATCTAAAAATATTAAAATTAAAGAATTTTTCAATTAAAATTTGTATTTCTGTTCTAAATAGACAGAAATAATTTATATAAAATTTTGGTGCAAAAATATTCAAAAATGAATTTATTATGATTTATTTATGATTAAAAATAACAAAAATTGATTAAAAATATTAAATAAATAATTTTTCAGAAATAAAAATCATTTCAGAAATGTTTATTGTTTTATAAACTCAGAATAATTTTTGTGGAAATTTATATAATCGTTTTGATATTTTTATAGAATTTTATAATTATAATAGAATAAACTTGAAATATTTATTATATATATTAAATAAATAATTTTTGGAAAACTAAAAATTGTATGTTAAACTTTTCTATTAGAATAACATAAAATAATTTTTGTAGGATTTATAAAGAAGTTTAATATTTTAAAACCATTTTTAAAAATAATAGAGAATATATAATAGTAAAGGTTTTTTAAAAAAAAGTTGTGTATGCCAAGGCTCGAACCCGGGTCTGAGACCGGGTGGGGTTTTATCACAAGCCCAGCCACCAACTGGGCTGGACCCTGAGAACGAATATACTCGGGTTGAAATTACATATACGGTTATACTAGAACTGATTTATAATCCTTTTAATGAAAAAAAGAAATAGACGTGTGCTATAGGACTCGAACCCTGGCCATCCGGCCGGTTCGTGTTTTAAGCATAATAGTCACACCAATTGATCTGCAATAATTATATACACATGTCTGCAGAAGGTTTATCCCCAATTTCAAAGGTTCGAACCCTAGAATTATCAATAATCAGATTTGAACAACAATAACCCGATTGAACATAGGGTTATTGTTGTGAGATGGCCGATGAACAAAACCATGTAAAAGGTGCTTGAAAGGATGTTTTTATCAGAAATTGAAGGTGAGGAAAGATACATCGGCGAGTTTAGCTTGCTATGAGGTGTTCAATTTATAGTGGGAGGGCTCGGGTGATGCGAATTGGTAAGTTAACCCTATTAAAGGCTATGACGCGTGATTGGATTCAAATCAGGAATGTATTGAAGATGATTCAGCGTGTTTCACACGCGTTTTAGTCAAACATCAACGTAGTTTACCATATAGAGCTTAATTACACGGATTGATATGTTAATTTTGGTTAATTGGTTCGCAGGTTGACTCTTTGAGTCAACTGATACAATTCAGCATCCCTTTATAATTAATAGCGTGGGATATGAAACAGATATGATGTGTGGACCAAGTGGTGGGGCTGTTTTGTGTAAAAGAACCGGCCATGGGCTCGGGTTCGAATCCCGACCCAGGCAATATTTTTTTTGACAATTATAAACCTAATATATATATATATATATATATATATAATATATACTTATAGCATAGTACTAGGGGTCCAAATGTGTCATGAAACATTTTTTAAAGGGCACGATAATGATAAAAAGTTTGATGTTTTATTGATAATTGTAACGTACATAAGATTAAATGCGAAATGTTACACCTGACCCGACTAGCTAGGTCTATATATAGCCTTAATCATTGCCCTAATGATGAGGTTGTCACATCACACATTCCATTGCAACTTTTGTAGGGTTTTCAGGTCTGATTCTTGTTGTATGACACCTGAGCTCTGTTTTCAATAAAGATTCGACTTTTAAACCATCTTTTGTGTCTTTGACAACTTATTTTCGTGTGTGTTGTTGATATTGTTTCCTAAATAGCGTCCTGAGGATTCCGCACTCGTGATGTGTCATTACCGTGATATTCGGATTGTGTGAGACGGTCCTACAAGTGGTATTAGAGCTAAGGCTTGTATCATGGGCGTTTAGTAACATTACAACTCAAAAACAGATTGGTTTTATGTCAACACTTAGTGTTTTCATCCAAAAATATGTTTTGAAAGTTTGAAACTTGTTAGTTTTGCAAAACTCATATTTTCTAAGATTTGAACAACTTTTTGTGTTTAAAAACGTGTGTTTTTTATTAGGGTTTTCTCCAAAATGGTGTTTGAATAACTATCTGCTTTGGAAATTTAGGGTTAAGAATCCATTTTTTCGGCTTGGTGCGGACAGTTTGCTTTGGCATCTTAAAGGGCTTCTGCGCATCAGCCTTGTGGCAGTCTTTATATCCACGTATGAACACTATGCTAGTGCGGGTAGGGAAACTGGCCATTTCGTGCGGTGTAGATGCATTGCAGTTGAACTTGGCCAAACCCTCTTGCCCAATAAGCACGTCGTGTGACGAGGTGATCGGTAATACCATAAAATCGCAAACTTTTGTTCATGAATGTTTTCCATCGGAAAGTGTAACGGGAAACGTCAGCATTCCCTGAGGAACAATCATCCCATGTATGAAACCCGAGATAAGCTTTAATACCGAAACTAAACGAGCCTTGTCTTCATCGTTCAACTGATTAAAGCACTGCTCATACATGATATCCATACTGCTGCCATTGTCCATAGCATGTAGCGAGTAAGGTAATGACCAATGACGCATGTAATGATTAGCAGAGTTGTTGATGATGCCCTACCCTGCACTTTGGGCATGATAACATCTGCCTCCTTCCATGTGTCATCATTTGTTACAGTGATAGGTCGCTTGTTTCTGGCTCCATGGTTGACCATGCAGCAATGGTGACGCGGGGTGTGATGGATGTGATGTGAGTTAAGGTTACGGCTGTGTTTTTGGGAATTTTCTCCCACGTCCATGTCTTCTCGCGGACCTCTCTTGACGTTTTTCACTAGATGCGTGAGATTTCCGGACTTTAATGCATTCTCGATCTCCATCTTCAGGATGTAACAATTGTTTGTTACGTTACCATAATCTTCATGGTATACACAATATTTTTTCGTATCGATATTTTTCCTCTTGTGGCTCAGCTCCTTCGGTTTCTTGAATTTCATCTGTTCGGTTTTCAAGACTTGTGACGGAGTTTTTGTTAGCGGTGTCCAATCATAGTTTTTCTTAGATTGCCCCTTTTCATCCCACATGTGTTTATTGCTCAAGTAGTTGTGACCATCCTGGGAAGAAGAGTATTTTCCTTCCTCTGCTGCGCCAGAGATTCTTGTCCATACGGACTACTTCCCTTTGCCTCTGCTGCTGGATCCGGCATTGTTGCTGTTGCTATGTTGGAAACTCCGCGCTTGTTGGAAAGACCACTCTAAGGCAGCAAAAATGTTGGGTTTCTCGACCAGTTTCTCCTAAGAAGTTGGGATACCATCTTTCCCGATGAGGCACTTTATCAGTTCTTCACTGCGAACTTGTAACACCCCAACCGATGGCGGAAACATCGAGGTGTCACGTAGTGACGATTGTTCAATAGCACATGGACTAAATAGTAAATATTAATAGCAAATAACTTCCATTATTCAAAATGAAATACAAAGAGTCTTAATAGAAATCTCAAACATAAATGATAAATGTTCAACTTTTATTTAAGCACTAGGTCCATCCTAAGCGTGAAAGCAAGTAAGATCAAACGTCACCTGAAACATGTACAAAATAATTTGTCAACACATATAATGCATTGGTGAGTACATCCGTTGGATATATATATAGTATAAAACGTTTCGCAATTCTTGTGTTGTATACTGTTTGCAATTATGTAATTTAAGTAATGTCCATTCAAAATCAACCCTATGTAGTAAGTATCAAGAATCAAGAATCAAAACATTTTTTAGTAATATGAATCACAAGACAATGACCAAGGTCTCTCAACAGAGTCACAAGGGGTATATACCATAGTACTATTCATTGAAATGCCAGGCCCTCAAAGGTTAATGATTTTGACAAGTCATAGACACACAAATTAACATAAAGCAAACACACATGAGAATTGCTATTTTAGTAAGAAGTAATAGAAACTTGATAATAAGTACATGAGTCACCCCAAAAATAGTAAAACAGTAAAAAGGGGAAAGATATACTCACAGTTTGCGAAAGCGATCAAAATCCACTTAAGCGGTTGTGAGCTACGTAATGGGAATTCCGAGGAATTCAACCTATAATGTGTTAGAATACTAATAAGGAATTGTCTAAGAGTCTAAAGTAACTAGGGTCTAAGGCATTAGGGTTTGCTAAGTCGATTTGGGGAATTAGAGTTTTTATGATTAGTCGAATTAATGTAAAAGTTGTATATTAAAAATAATATACCAAAGTTTGTAAATATGATTTAGGTAATATAATTATTACCAATTAAATATTTAGATCAAAATATATATTTGAATAGTTATGACAAAATAAGTTAGTTAATTACTTTAACTAATTATTAATAGTAAATGCTATAATTATAAATGTATAAATAAATAATTATGTGTTTCACAATGATCTACAAATGGTAATTAAGATTTTCAAACATAAAACATTTCTATTTTATAAGAAAAGTATTCATAAAATAGATATTTAATATTACAAATAAATAAATTATTAATTATGTCTAATTAATCATAAATAAGACTAATAATTCAAGACATGATCCAAAAATGCTATTTTTTATAGAAAATGGATGATTTCTGATGTAAATTAATGAAAATAATTTTCCCATAATTTTTATAAACTTATTTATATTTAAAACTGATTTAATAATGTTTAAATGATTAAAAATAGGAAAATTAATAAAAATAAATGTTTTCTGAATCAATAATTTTTATTTTAGATTAGAATGCTTAGAAATAATTATCCTAAAATTTTGAGATCAAAATCATTAAAAATGAATTTTTAATCAATTAATTATGATTAAAACAATATAAATTAATAAAATAACGAAAATAATTCATTTTTCAGAAAATAAAATTACGATAATTTTCTTTGAGAAGTCAAGAAGCTACACCTAAATTTTCATAATTTTTGGAGCAAAAATGAATTTATTATAAATATTTCACGTTTTATAGATTATATACATTTAAACAAAGATAAGAAATATAAAAAAAAAGATGATTAAAAAAAAATAAGAACTGTGGGGAAGCAGGACTCGAACCCGGACCCCTTTTCAATTGTTCACATGCTCTCAACCACTCTACCAAGTGAAGGTTTTGTTGATTTTTAATGAAACAATATGTATTTAAAATATGATAAGTATTCATCATCTTCCCCAAATAACAAACCCTAACCCTAGTTTTTTAACATACACAATTCGACCATAATAACCACAAGAATCAACGGGCTTTCGAAGGCTAAGATTCCAGGAGCAAAACGGCATAAAGAAAAGGAACTTACAACGCGTATCTCGCTCGAAAATAAGAAGAAATAAGCCGATGCTTAAACCGACTTTTAGACCTGCTTTGGACGCGATCCGTCTGATTTAAAAAAGTGGGTTTGGAAGAGAATGGGTGCAGAAACGATTTGGTATAATCAATTTATAGTGCCATGAAAGGAACCGGATCCATTGATTAGGTACGACGGTTACAACCATGAACCCGATTAATTGCTCACTAAAAACAGCGTTATGGAACGATTAATCATATGAGAACGTTGGTGTGTGATGGAGAAACGTTCGCAATTAATAAAAACGAGTCGTTGTTTTTGTTAAAATGGATTTAGAGGTTGCCGGAAAACTCGCCGGTCCGGCGAGTGAACTGACCGGAAAAACGGGATCAAGGAAAAAAGAAAAAGATCTTTTAAAACTTTGGCTTATTGGCAGATTAGGTCCCTCATAGTTTACTAGGTTAGTTATATTATGATTTGGTTCATTTTTTTCTATATAAAACTTAACCAAGTTAAGTTGATTTAACCAAAAAGTTTCAAAAACTTTATAAAACTTAAATTTTTTTTGTAATATCCATTCCGGACGACAGTTCAACATACCCATTTGATAAAACGTATACCCGATCCATAATAAATATTAATTAATTTTTTTTTAGTTTCCTTTACAATAAATTTTGAAAACGACGAAACTTATCGGGATTATAATGGAAATATTTGAAGGACTAATATTGTCAATTAGATGAAAGTCGAGGGTGACGGATGTCACAGAACTCCCTAAATGAATCCCGCATGAGTAAGCTCTTCTCTGCATCCCATCTGCAATACCTGCTTGTTGTAGCGGACTATATAGTCCTCTACCGTTTAATTATTATTCCTTACGCATAGCAGGATGTGAGCCTTATCCTTCTTATGCTTGCACAAATGCGAGAAGTGGTTAGAGAATTTCTTGATTAGATCATCAAAATCCTCAATGCTGATTGCGGGGAGATTTTCATACCATACCCTGGCCGCGCCAATTAGCGTTTGGGCAAATAAGTGGCACCATACTTAGACTGGCCATAACATGGAAATGCCAGCGCATTCAAATGCTTGCAAATGGTCATCAGGATCATGTAACCCGTCATACTCTCCGAAGCTGCTAGGAAGCTTTGCACCATGTGGAATTTGTGCTAAAGCAATGCACGAGCAGAATTTAGACCTTTCTGCAAAAGGTTTTGGCCTGTAGGGCCTGAAAAGGTCCACGTCTTTGGGGGTATGTGTACTTGCCATAGATCTGGAATTTTGTTAACAACTTGGATCATAGTTTCCCTCATCATCTCATACTTCGTAGCCGTTGGATTCATCATCTAGACTGACGTAGCCCTGATCGCGAGTATATCTACCACGACCTCCGCTACGCACCGTCTGACGAGGTCCCCTGACAAGACGCCCATCTTCATTTCTTCCTTGAACTGGCTCATGTTCATGACCCCGTGTTCCGTAACTCAGGGCCTTCTGAGTGTCTTTCTTTGCCTTTATCATGACCATGCTTTGGTATTTTGCGACAGTCTTGGCATTTTCTCTGGCCAGCCATTCATTTGGATCAAGGAGATCCTGACCTGTCTCCTTGTTACGACGTGGTTGAGCACCCTGGTTGTCAGCAGTAAAGTTAAATGACAAACTAGGGGCTTTTTGGGCCACCTTCTTTGTCACTATTTCTGGAGTCACACCATCGATATCCTCGATGATAGGAGCATCGACATTGATAGGGCTGGCCGTAAAAATACCAATGTTTTGTTCCATAGGTAATGGTTTGAAAGATTGAAGCCGAGAGGGATGACGCCAATGAAGAAACAGATAGTCTAAGCACCTTGTAGGGATGATCAGACTAATGATCCACAAGAACTATCAATGAATCCTGGTAAGATGAAACGAATTGTGGGTACGGAGACGACTACTTTTATAGTTGTTTATGACAAAAACGTGGTGATGTGGATACTATAGTAATAGCTTTTAGGGTTAGCAAAAAGTGTCCTCTCTTTGGGGGTGAACCTCCTTATATAGAGTTGACATATGCTAACATCACCAATACCCTAATCATCATGGGCCTAGGTCCGATTAGGGTTGTCTCCACTACCCTAGGCTATATTAGTAAAGTAATAAATAACGAGTATGTAAATAAGGAAACATGAATGAATACCGCTTTTACCGTTGGTCCCGCGTGTCATTCCTGGATTGTAGGCTAGTAGAGAATGTCGGTGGTGTCCTTTGCATGCACTACGTATCCTCCCGGGCATGCGCACGTAATTGCACGCGTGCCACTTCTACACAAGCTTCCTCCTGCGCATGTCAGGGCTTCGGATTGGGCCGATCCATACCATGGTTTAGTACCCAATCTCATCAGTGTTAAAAACTTTTCTAATCATCTGATCATAAAACACATCTATTTTGAGTGAGTTTGATGCAAAAATGATGATTTTCATAAAAAACAAGCAATCAGACCTGCTGGGGGGCGAGTAGCATTCTTAGGGACGACTAGATTTCGTACTCGTGTTACATTCTGGGCGATTGACAACATACTCGTGTATATTTCACATGACTAGCTAGTCAATCGCGTGTAGGAAAGCTAATCGCCTAAGAACTTCATACTCATGTGTTTTTCACACGATTAAGATCATAATCGCCTGTTTTCTTTCATAATCGCCTACCTTTCCCAGAATCGTTTGTATTATTCATAATCACCTCAGAAAATCATAACCGTGCTGTGTTAGCGTGTGAAACTTTCATAATTGTCCTTAATGAGTTTAAATTGAAATTTGACTAAGTATCGGACTATAAGGACATTTATGACAGTTAACACTGGCTAACCCATGGGGACACCTGAATCAACCTAGACAACCTTATGAACAACCCATGAATACACCGATGAATATACCAACCAATCCATGGGTATTCTCAGCTCAACGCAACGCGCAACGGATGCAACAACAACAAGCGAATGTTGCCGTAACCAATCCGTGGGCGCTAGCAGATCAACAATATGATTAGCAACAACTCCTTATAAACTCGAATCCTTAGGCACTCGCAGCCGCTGCAACTCAACAAAGTCATTATTTATCAACAATTCTGTTGAGTGACCTTGAAACAGGGAGTTCCAATTAGGCACCAAAACTTCAACACATGTTCGATTATCATTCATGGAAGGGACATTTCAAGACACCTGTTGAAGGAATCGATGGTGAAGTGTGGGCCGCTATACAGAATGGGTACGTGAGGCCGATGGTGGAGAATTTGAACATTCCAGTCTCTCTGGATGACATGAGTGAACATCAAAGAAGAAAGTTTAATGTTGAGAAGAAGGCGATAGCTGCTATCACTCAAGCACTGCCAAAAGATATACTGCATTAGTTCGCACAGTGTACACCTTCGCAGATGCTTTGGCTGGCATTAGCAGAAAGAAATGAGGGCCAAGAAGATAAAAACCGATCAACTTCGGAAAGAATTTGAGAACTTCATGGCCATTGGGAACGAGCCTTTGAGAGATCTGATTGCTCGGTACTACCGTTTGATGTCGAAAATGTACCAGCATAGGGTAATTTACACTTCTGCTAAATTAGTTGAGCGGTTATCAAATGCATTTCCTCCTCACTGCATCAGTGGTTAGACATTCAGAGGGGAACAAACCGATATGAGAACATCTCCATCAAAGACTTTATGATCGACCTTGAGAACAAGGAGATTGATGAGATCAGGAAAGCAAACAAAACCTTCAATCCACAGAATTCAAGCATCTATTACGGGACAACTCCTCCTAATTACAGTGCTGCAGGATCCAAGCCTCAGACTGCATTTGTGTTAAACCAATATCATGTCTTCACTTTCAACAACTATAGTCCCATCCTAGATACTCCTCCTCCCATGAATCCTTTAGAACAAGCGTCTCAATGTCCATCACCGTACGGGGTGAATCCACCTCAGTACGGTGTCAATCTCTTTTCACACCTTGCAGCTCCAACACAAGCAACTCCAAAATTTAGTGGACCATCTTCATCAGGGTATGGTGGGGCTTCATCTTCAAGTTATGGTGGTAGTTTTCCTACAGGTAAAGGTCCGCAACAGTTGAACACTTCGTGTTTTGAGAAGGTGTCGGTGGAAGTAGCCCAAGAGCATATGGCTCTTCTGTCAACACTGGTCAACTCTTACAGTGGGCTAGTTGCAGGTCAAATTAGAAATTCATATATCACACAATAATACTACTTCCATATTGACAAAGATGACATGGATCTGATCGATATTCAGTAGCACTTTGCAAGCGTGGTGAGAAGGGCGAAAGAGTTCATGGACAAGACGGGGATAAGAGATGTTTGATTAACAACAGCACAAGGTTTGTTTTTGATAAGCTTAGATATAGAATTGACAGGTTGTTGGAGGATGTTCAAAACCCGCAAGTCAACTTATCTTATTGCCAACATTCAAATGATGTTTATAAATAAAATGAAAAAGTATTTAAAAACACCATTGAAACATAAAAAAAGGATGTTTCTGATTTATCCAAAACTCTTTCAAACAAGAAGATCACAATTAACAACTATATAAATGAGTTAGAGGATACTAAGAAACAGTTGGCAATAGTTAATTGCCACTATTAGTAGATCAAGAAGAAACTTGAAAGTTATCTTAACTACAAGTATGTTCTTGATCATATAGGGATGTAAATGAGAAAGACTTCAATCCTTCTAGCCCGGTGTATGCACAATGTCCTCCTCCAGTGAGATTTGAGAAACACACATGGGATATTATCCCTAAAGAGGACATTGTGGGTACATCAGCCAATGCATCAAGTGTTGGCGATCCACATCAAACTGATGTGAGATTAATGCTTGGCAGCAGTGAGATTGTTGACAAAGCTGACGTGGTGAGTGTCTGTGAGACAGACATCTCTGAAGACGAGTATGATGATTCTTAGAAGGACGTACCGAAAAAGAATCAAGATATCCCTATTCAAAATCACATCCTTATTGATCCTGAGCCGAAATTACATCCTTCTGAAAGCAAAGAGTTCATGAAAGTGTTCTGTAGAATGAAAGGTTCTGATAAAATTTACCCTGATGGGGAACTTCCCATCAAGTTTATTGATCCTGCTTTGATAACCAAAATTTGGCAAGAATCCACCATTATCTTTAAGAAAAAAAGTGGGGTAAGGGTAAAGGGAAAGTGGGGCAGGGTAATCAAACCAAACAAACTGATATGAAAAATCAAAAGAAGAACACCCATGACACTTCAAAACAGACTCAGACAGTAAATCCCAAGAAGTATGTAACTGAGTTTGTAAGACCTACTGGAGAAGTTGAAAGTGATGAAGGCGAAAAGCCTCTGATCATTTTGCAAAAACAGTGTCTGGAGGAACAAAAACCCAAGAACACGTTTGCTAGTACGTCCAGACTAAGGGATAAGAGGGAGAAACAAACTGAAACTCCCAAGTTTGAAGAATATAGATCCTATTTTAACTGCATGGAACATGGGCATTTAGTTGCTGCGTGCACTGAATTTAAACGAAAAGAGGATCGAAATTGATGATGCTCCTTGTCCTAGCAAGCCTAAGCAGCCTGTTTCCCCAAAACTTTCTAATAAACAAAAAGGGAAACAACCTGGTATATGACAACATGTACAAAGCTTCTATGGATCAAAAGCTTGTTGATGTAACATCGCATGATTTTTTGACATGTATTTTAAATTCTATTTTTAACAAATTTCAAGTTCGCCTTTATTCGCTTCTTTTATGTTACTTCTACCAATTCATGATGAGTCGTCAATATAATTTATCCTAATTCAATTTAGAAACTCATTTAGTTAAGATTTTAATATATATTTATTTTAAATAAAACATATATATATATATATATATATATTATAATAATAATACTTTAGATTAAAAAAATAATAATAAAAAACTAAAGAAAAGCGTGGAAAGTAATTCATATCATGTGTTGACTCTTATCTTCTAAACAAACAATAACAACATACATGTCATATGTTTCGGTTTTTTTGGGACTCGAATGGCAACAACATATAAGTAGGACCAACCCTTTAACAATTAAACTCAATCCCCCACCTAATCTCCTCCTAACCACCTTAATAACTCCATTTAATGCCCAACCCCTTTACCCCAACTATAAATACCCATCTCCCTACACTCTCTAATCCTTTGTTCACTCCTAAACACTCTCTAAACCCCCCAAATCTTCAAGTTTTCAAGCCAAACTTTCTGCTTTGCATCAGTAAGTTTTTGGGCATAAAACTTCAACTTTCTTTCTAATTTTCACTTCTTTCCTTCTTAAAATTCTTTGGAGAAACCTCTAGGATCTACCCCTTGCTTATCCATAGAAATGTGAAAGGGTAGAGCACAAAAAAGAGGCCTCAAAGGTGATTATTTTTCATTGTTCTTTTATGCTCTAGGATCTTTCTTGTAGGGATACCAACCAAGCCCACCAACAACTCAATGTTGGATGGATTTGTGGTATGGTAATGGTTGACTAAGGAGAGCCAAGGCTCATCCAAACAAGTCGCCATACTCTACTTAAACCTCCTAGTTGTATTATGTATTAAACCTATGTTTACTTTCAAGCTTTAATCTTACTACTCTATTAACAAATTCTTGGAAGGTTTGTGGTTACACCCTACTTTACCAACTCTCTTGACCCTTCTTGTGTTATTGATTAGTCCACACTAGAAAGGGGAAATCCCGTGTCCAAGACCCACGTTTATCCCATAAACGAAGTGGCCGTGACATGAACATCCTAATGGATTCACATTCCTAACATCCATAACATCCTAATGGATTCACATTCCTAATCTCCATACCCTAAGGTGAGTTCATACTTTCCCCCTTTTCTTTTATCACTTTTGGGACTCAACATGTATTATTATACAAATACACTATATACTTTCATATTCACATGCTCAATCTATCAAACATGCTTGTATGCTATTGTCATGCTAAAATTCTAAGATACAAATGCCCTAGCATAATTCATTAACTATTTTTAGCCCACCTTAACATGTATAGCGCTATAGGAGTAGCACACCGCCCCCTTTATGGGTCATTGTTAAGTTTTAACGGCCTAACACGATAGTGTTGGGTGTACGCTGTGGAATCGAGGGATTGATTTATGCCTTTTGTATGATTCTATGTATGCAAAGCTATAGCATGATGATTTGAGTATAACATTTTAAATACTATGTATGTAAACCAAAACTAGTATGCTCACCAATGCTTTATGTGTTGACGGATATTTATACATGTTGCAGGAAATATTTGATATGAAGATTTCAAGAAACTTAGTAGGATTGGACTAGAAACTCACCCTAGTTTAATTTTTCGTATTCATGATGTTGTATTTTCCTTTGTTAAAACAATTTGTATTTCCGTTTTAGACATTGTTATGCTATGAATGAAATTTATCTTTAAATTATTTGTCACAATTCTAGTGTCATGAAGTCTTTGAACAATCTATCACAAGTCGCGCCTTGATGTATTCCGCCATCGGTTGGGGTGTGACAGTTGATGCTAAGGCTATCAAGATGAGGGGGAGCCCGAAGGCTAATGTAGTGGCTAAGCCCAAAGGAAACCCTAAGTCTGAACCATGTGCAGTTAAGTCTGAACCATGTGCAGTTAAGTCTGAAGTCGTTCCAAATACTGTTCCACCAAAGGAACCTGAGGCAAAACCTTCAAGCCCTAAGGCTAAGAAGAAATCTAAGCCAAAGAGATCGGAATAGGTTTGGAGGCCCAAGTCACCAATTAAAATGGGAGAATAATTGATTTTTAGTACCGACCATTAGAAACAACTCCAACCCCTAAAGGGAAACGAGTTGATTTTCCAACTGTTGATGACGATGGTAGACCCAATACCGTCAAGGCTTGGGTCCCCCTTAACCACTAGTCTTTGAATGTTTGTGTAGGGAGTTCCACAGGGCTTGATCAGCAGCCTCTGGATTGTTGATAGTGGAGCTGCTGGGCACATGACAAGCGACTTATCCCTGCCTTTTGACATAAAGATTATCAATGGGGGATATGTGGCTTTTGCTGGTAACAAAGGGGGTTATATCACCAAGGAAGGTAGCATGAGCAATGGTATTGCAAGGTTTGATAAGATCAGCTATGTGAAGTAGATAGACCACAATTTGCTGAGTGTTTCACAAGTTTGTGATAAGAAATTAACAATGTTCTTCGATTTCAGCTATGTGAAGCATTTTGATACCTGGTTTTAAGATTCCGAAGGAGTGGGTTATGATTTCAGCTCCAAGGGTCAACAATTTTTTCATATTGGATATGAGTGAGGCTATATTAGGACAGGGAAATGTCACATGTTTTCTGTCAAAGGCGACAGAAATGTAGTCTATCATGTGGCACAGACGAATAGGGCACATTCACCCGTGGAAGTTGAATCACTTGGTGTAGAATCAACTAGTTGTCTTAGTCAAAAATTTCCATCTCATTGATGTCTGTGTTTCATGTAAGAAGGGGAAGAAAAAGAAGAAATCTCACAAACCCAAGAAGGTCAACTCAGTCAGTGTTCCTCTTGAACGATTGCACATGGATCTCTTTGGCCCTGTCAATCGCCAAAGCAAAAATGGAGTTCTATACTGTCTAGTTGTCACAGATGATTATTCAAGGTTCTCTTGGGTGGTTTGCATGCAACATAAAAGTGAGACTTTCGAGATCTTGAAGAACTTGTTCACTAAGATTGAAAATCTATATCAGCTAATGATCCGGAGGACTCAAAGTGACAATGGAACAAAATTCAAGAATAAAGCTATGGAGGCACTATGTACTGAAAATGGTATTCTTCATGAATTTACAGTACCGTATACTCCACAAAAAAATGGGGTTGCAGAAAGAAAGAATTAGACTCTTATAAAAGCATCCAGAACCGTTCTCGCTGATTCGAACCTACCTGTATTCTTCTGGAATGAGGCGGTCCACTGTGCATGTTATACTCTAAGTAGGATTCTGGCGGTAAAGAAGCATGGTAAGATTTCTTACGAACTGCTGAATCGTCAAAAACCAAACTTACAGTTTCTGGAAACATTCGGGGCTCGATGTACCATGATCCAACCATATGAGAAATTTGTTGGCTACAACACTCCCAGTAAAAAAAGTGTACAACAAAAGAACCAACCGCGTTGAAGAATGTCTTAATGTCGATGTTCAACGTTATACTATAAATGCTCTTGGTGTTGGATTGTTCGACTACAAGATTCTGTTTGATTATTTCAACGTAGACACTGAGGTTGACAATGTTGTTGCACATATATATTACGAATGTGAAATTGCAGCCAGCTCACCACTGGTGCGTCCGATCATCGTCAATGCACCGACAACATCCAACACCTCAGCAACTACGGACCCCCTACCAAGACCACAACTGTAGAAGAAGAGGAGGTTGAGTCTTTTATGTCAAAATTAAAAGTTGAAAAGAAATATACAAGATTCTTTATTTAGGGAAGACAAAAAAACCAAGCCCGACGGGTATACCTGTAATCCGAAATATATGGGACGTGTATACCCGAAATCCGATGGGGGATTAGGTGATACCCGAACCGATTACCCAAAACCACATACCCTTTTACCCGAACTATATACTAGATCATATACCCGGAATTATCTATTTATATTTTTGTTTTAGTAAGTTATTTTAGTAGATTCATTATGTATTTTGGAATAATTATTTGATAATATTATTTTTATTTTCTACGTTGTGAAGTATATGCAAGAAACTATTTAAAATTTATAAAGTTGTTATTTATTTATGATAAAACTTATATATATATATATATATGTGTGTGTGTGTGTAATGTTTATTTTAGTTTTAATAGTTGTTATATAAATAAATATTATATAATAATTATAATAGTACAAAATGTATTAAAACATCTCAATGGGTATCTTTTAACTAATTAAGGGGTATACTCGATACCTGATAAATACTTGACGGGCATTGGCCGGGTATGGGACATAATTTTACAACCAGATATCAGTTTGGCATTACCACTACCCGACCCGACCCATTGTTATCCCCACTTTTGTTCAAGCACAATTTTATATAGAAATTTGTGTATTTTTGGGTGTAAGGTTGTGATTTTAGGAATAGTAGTATGAAAAAAAATACAAATATTAGGTTATTAGGTTAATTAAAGGAGTCATGTCCTTTCCAACCATAAATATATACAATAGTCATGATCATGTGTGTCTCGTAACACGATTTTCGGGTATGTAATAAAATTTTTAGGTCTGTGTCGAGTCCTACTCGTCACCCCATGAACAAGATTTGGATATCCCCTGCAAGTTTTGTTTAAACTCGGTTTGAGATGAACCATTATTTCACGATAAGTAAAATGTTCTTGCTTGTTGTGAACCTCGTCTATCCTACAACGTAAGTAACGTGCCTTCTGAATTAGAATATATTGTCCATATCATGAAGATCTCAATTCTCCGGTAACATTCTACTTGACCTTGTACTATTGGTCTATAAGTTTGTCTATTTCTCATACAGAGGTAATGTACTTTCTTGATCCAATAATGTAATTTAAATGCATATTATTTTATTGGTTACAAAGAAGAATATATATAAATATATATATATATATATATATATATATATATATATATATTTATGTATATTGTTTGGAAAGCTATAAACTATTAAAGAAATATAAATAGAGTATGTGGTCTACTATATTTAATTGATTAAATAGATAAAACCGTCCCTGTGGTTTGGCAGGTTTTGCCAGTCGAGCCCAAAATTAAACTATTTGCCTGAACAATCCAGGAGTTTGATGAAATGTGGCAAAACAATCCATTTTTAACGTGATTTCTCAGCTTAGTTAAGTCAGGGGAAAAATTGTCCATTGTAGCGCTCCTTCCTAGTTCCAATTCCTATTAGGCTCGCTCTAACCAATGGACTTAAACACTAATCCGATGAGTGATGTAAGGAGAAATAGAGCGAGGAAAGACCAGAATATTATTCTCCAAATTACGATTAAGGTCGTCTTCTAGGGTTAGGGTTTGTGATTTTGATTGTGATTGTGTAGCGAGGAGATAGAAGAGGCGTTCACGGAGACAAGAGGCGCAGACACCGACGATGCTACTGAGATATGTGTAGTGCTTCTTACACCTCATCTGTAGTAGGTGATGATGTTTATGATCATGGAGTGTGGTTGAAGGAGAATGAGGTGAAGGTGAATGGTATAGTATTTAATGATTCTTCCATGAAAATGCACAATATGCCTTGTTGGTCCCAGAAGTATTAGCCTCACTTTTTATAAAATGGCAATGTGATTTCAACAATATATAAACAATGTGCAGAACAATAAATCAAACTTTCAGAAACAATAGTACACAAAGTTTTTAAGTAGTTTTGAGTTTATGTATCAATCACCTTACAACAAGGATCTCGTTTTAACTTTACAAAAGAATGAGTCAAAAGAATTCTTATGACTGGTGTGAATATGGTGTGGAGTATGTGTAAAAGATATATCTAAGATTCAACTGTATTTGCTATGTATATCACACACTTTCACATTCACACTTGGCACTCTTCTTTGACAAATGATGTCTTCGATTTATAGAGAAGAGTTGACCCAAGTTGATGAATAAACAATTAGTTTATCTTCAACTTGTACTCGTTGCAGGATAATGGGTTGAAGAAAATATGGATGATGATTGGAGCCAAGTTGCATGCATTTTAACGTTCCCACTTGTCAAGATTTCAGATTTCTTTTAAAAAATATGAGGTCTTTATCTGGGATTGGTATACTTAGTCTATCTCAGAAATCTGGTTCTTTCATCCTGGATTTCAATCTTCCTCCCCAGATTTCATCAGATAGGAGTTGTACTTCTCTTCAATTGTCTAATTCTTCAAAGATATCATGTTGTTGAATCTTTGCTGGTCTTGATCTCTTTGGTTGGAACCTATTCTAGATGTTTTTCTTTAATTCAGCTTAAAGTTCCTAACTTCAGTTTTCTTCAACACTTCGTATTACATATTTAAGTTCTAACATGTATGTGCATATAAATTTGTGGGATGGGATGGTGGTGATGATGGAGAATTTTGTCCCTGACTTAACTGGGTTGAGATAACCCCGTTAAAAATGGACTGTTTTGGCGCATTTCGTCAAACTACTAGATTATTTAGGAAAAAAGTTTTATTTTGGGCTGGACTGGCAAAACCCGCCAAACCACATGGACGGTTTCGGCTATTTACTCTTTTTAATTCGGTAGTAACTATAATAAGTTTTTTAACGATTAATGTTACCTCATTATATTTTACACCATATATTCCTTGTCCAAATTTAAACCTAGGACCTCTCCTCTAAAAGGCATAAGTCTCTACCAAGTGTATTATACATTTAAAAAAGAAACACATTAGGTAATATAAAATATTGGAATTTTTCTATCTTTGATGTTTGATAATACATATAGGGGTATCTTCATTTGAATAAATCTTTATTATAGCATGAACTCCAGTTAGGGCAACCCATCCTTCTTGCACATCCATGTTTGATTCGACCACGACTTCACTTCCACCCTTTTTTCTTCGACAATGCTCGCTTCTTACTCCTTTTTTTGTGCTTCCAATGCCCTTGCTTTTGCTTTATCTTCCATAGCATACTTTTTCAAAATATAATTTTAATTATCTCAAGGTTTTTAGCAAACTTCTCCAAGTCGACGAGCGGAGGCTCGAACTCGGGCGTAGGCTCGAGTTCGGGATCGGACTCGGAAAAAAGGTTTGGTGAAGATGAGGAATATTGGGATGCTGATGGAGATGGAAAAACTCGTGGTGAATTTTCAAGGGCGTACATTTCTTCGAAAGGAAAAGGTGAATAAGATGAAGAATCGTAAAGTGTTGGTAGTTGAGAGTATGGAAATGATGAGGAGTAATATGGAGGTGGATCGTACGAATGTGAATATGGATGAGGTTCAAAAGAAGGTAAACATGGAGGAGGTTCAAAATGATGTGAATGATGATTTTCGAAAGATGAAAGATACCTAGGTAGGTAGTGTTCACAATTGTGGGGGAAATAAAGTCCACCATAATAGTCACATGGAGGATTCAAAGGTAAGTCTTCACAATTGTGGGGGAAAGGAGGTCCACCACAATAATCACATCCTTGTTGAACAAAACAACCATTTTCGTCTTCTAAAGTTTGATGATCCATCCTGCAAAATAAAGTAAAAGACTTGACAAATGGGTTATATTAGTAACTTAAAATCTTTCTATAAAAATATCGTGTCCCCGAAAACGGCACCAAAAACTTAATGTGATGGTTTTAGTTGCTAAAATATCTTTTAAGTGATATTAAAAATTAAGATTTCTATTATCAAAGAAAAATTAGACATTTACCAAAGCGTTATTGAAGTTTTAAATTTATAAGAAATGGTAAATGCTTGTTTAACTAAAACCTTCAAAATAGGCAAGTGTACTTATCAGAACTGTCTTCACGAGCAGACTTAGACTCTGCTCTTTCACTACCCTTTATGATCTAAGCAAAACAAGCTGCACCATCAACACCATTGTCCTCCCCTAACTGAAGGTTCCAGTTAAACCCTTTATATGCTTGAATAACCAGTTCCCTGCCAGTGCTATTGTTTACAGTAGCAGCCCGAGTTAGATTGTTTACAGGGACTAAGGCTCTTTTCTGATTCTGCTGTGATTGTGTTTGAGCTGGTGTTTGTTGAGGTCTTTCTTGGTTATGTTATTAATGTTGTGGAAAGATCCTGTAAGTGTTGAACGGAAACTGGTTGACCTGTTGCATGCGTTGATCACATTCCCTAGCAAAGTGACTTTCACACCACAGTTAAAGCAAGTGACCTTTGTCTTGTTGAAGCCATACTTGGTATCTTTTGTAATTATCTAATCTGTTCTTCCTATTCGATCCATGAAGTTCTTAGCATTTCTAACCACACTTACGAAAGCTCACTGTATATCCATTATCTCAATTTCATCCTTGTCCACCTGCGCATAATTTTCATTGGTATGATTTACATTCTTTATTTCATTCGCTACCAAATTTAGTGATTAGTAAAGCCAAAGTAAATAAAGGTATTATCACGAAGAGATTAAAACCTCGAGCTCGAGGGCGTAGTTTTGCGATACAAAAACCTACCTGCCATATAATTATTGAAATGAAAGATATATCCTTAGATGAATATATAGATACCGATTATATTACATGGTCACAAAAGAATAAAAGGATACAACTATGTCGTATTATGATATGTATAGTAACGCGGGAACATGGGACAAAAAATAAATCCAAATGGTTTCAGACTTGGTACAACCCAAGGTCATCATTCCCTTTGGTTCACACATGCAACCAAAAAATTATTCTGAGGGTTTGCAAGAAGATCAAAAAATAAGAAATTATATAAAGAATTATGTACAAAAAAATATGAAAACATCTTCTGGCGTGGACGCAATTGCACGTATATAGATTCAAAAGAGAATCGACTTGATCCAAATCATAATCTATATGGGATTTCCAAAAAAATATTAATTAAAGTTGACCCTGAGGAATCGAAGAATTACAAAAAGAATTTAATTCTTTAAAATCGAAAACTTAACATTGCTATCACATGAATTAAAAAGCCTTATGGAAACCCTTATTGGTAAATGTTCTATAAACTGAACAAAATAAGGGTTCCAGTTTAGTCCGTGCACTGATATAATTCCCTAAATGATGAAACTCACAAAAATATGCTTGTGAATATTTATCTATTTTCCAGTAGTTTGATTTATGTTAATTATCTTGAAAAACACAAAAAGATTTTATCTTTGATTTTATTTTTGATTGACCGATGTTAGAATACAAGTATTCTTCAATTGGAATCTCAAATCCGAAGCCGAAACACAAATATAATCCAAATTTTACAAAATTCAAGGGCCGAATATCACTTTCAGGGTCTCAAATTGTCAAGTGTGAGAGTTCAGTGTGAAATTTGAAAAGATCCAAATGTTCAGGGGGGGGGGGGGGGGAACGATTCGTCTCTCCAAAAGGTGGTCAAAATGGACAAATCTTGAAATTCATCAAATGATAAACTTCATGAATTTGATTGAGTCCAGATTATTTGTCTTATCTAATACAAATTGTTGTAGTTTTTGTTTAGTTTTTATTAATTTTTTCTGCAAGATCAAACACAACGAGTGTGCATATCATGATTCAAATGACAAGGCTTGAAGCTGAACAAGACCCGAACCTGAACAACAAAATCATCCTGAATAGCAAGAACATGATATTTCATCTTCAGAGAAACCATATCGTGGTAGAGCTCCAGTAATCGAAGCTGAAGAAGATGAGAATCAAGAAAGGAAAGTGAAGATGATGTTGATCTTCGTTCAAGTCTCATAATCGACAATCATAATAGTGAAGATTTCTTGATTCCTCCTCATAACACTGGATCTGCAAATAAGCCTCACATGCTAGTCAGAAATGAATATAACATCTGGCAAAGAAGAATGGCACACACTTTGTCACAACAAAATACTGGCTATTGGAGGTCTGTCATGTATGGACCCCATAACCCAGTAACTGCAGATTTAGAAACTAAAGATGAAAAAGAAAAATAACCAAAAGACTACACTGATGAAGATTTCCTAAAACTTGAGCTAGATGCTAAGGCTTTTTTAATGTTGCCAATGGCTCTCCCAAACGAAATTTATGCTGGGCTCTTACATTGTGAGAGTGCCAAAGAGCTGTGGGATTGCCTCAAAGAACAGTTTGGAGGAACTGATAAGGTGATTGCCAACACAAGAGAAATTTTGGCTCAACAATATGAAACCTTTACTCATGTTAGTGGAGAAACTCTGACACAACAATTTGAAAGATTTTCTTCATTAATATCTGAGTTAAAGTTAAATGGTCATACCTATACAAACTCATCTATGTTGCATAGATTTTGTTGGTCTTTACCTGAAAAATGGGAAACTTATTCAATAGTCCTCAGACCAGGACCAACTTTTGACTCCTTTTCACTCACAAAATTACATGGGAGATTACTAACTTTTGAAAGAGAAATAAATCAAAAGAAAAAGTTACAAAGCTCTGGCAAAACTGCTGATGACTATGTTCCAGTTAGTGCAACACTATTAGGACAAGACTCACCAACTTGTTCTAATGATTTTGGATCTTCTGATCACATTGACATGACTGCTAAGATCTCATCAGAAAGATCATATACAACTTATAACAATGAAGAAATAAATCAAACTACTGATAATATGTGTTTCATTCTGGATGATTTTAAAAATTTCAGTAATGATGATTTAGAAGAAATTGACATACTACATCAACTAGCCATGTTAAGTATAAAAATGAATAAATTTTATAAATGGTCCAATAGAAAATTTCCAGGATTGAATAATCAAACAAAAGTTGGTTTAAAAAATCTAACCTTAAATGTCACAAGTGTCAGAAGTTAGGACACTTTGCTAGAGAGTATAGAAGCTCTAGCTATAACTAACCACAGTCTGGAAATCAAACAAAATCCAGCTATAATAGGAATTTAGGAACACAGGGAAGTGCACATTTTGTACAGGCACAAGCTCCACAAATCTAATATGTGCCTCAAATACAATATGTACAGATGCCTACTCAACAACAGGGCCAAATACAGATGCCTTCCACTCTTACTCCTCAGCCTCCACAACCTCAACAACCCAGCCAACAAAGTTTGTTCACATTAGGGTATGTTGACTGGAGCAGTTTTCCTTATGATACATCTGAATGCTGTCCAGATGTAGGCAACAAAGTCATTGATATCAAATGGGGATTACCTAATAATGGCAGGAAGAACTTTGCCTTGATGGCTTTTGAGGGATGCTCCTCTAATTTTGCATTATCACAGCTTTAACAAGAATCTCTTTTAAAGTTATGCTCAAAATCATGCAAAGAAGCTTTTGCTTTAATAAGAGAAACCAATGTGCATCTACAAGGAAAAGCTAATGACTCTGAGAGAAAATTGACACAAATGAAATGTGATTTAGAAAGAAAACTTGCTTCCAAATCAAAAGAAATTTCTTAATTAACTAATAATGCTATTGAAACCCAAGCACAAATTAAAATCTGATAGAAAACCTAGGAAATGTCAGAATAGAACTTGCTGACACCAAGGCTGATAGTGAAAATTGGGTAGAATCATGTAGAGGTTACCAAATGCTGCTTAACAAACAAATTGCACCAAATGTTAAGTTTGGAATTGGTTATAACCACACAGAATCTCCAACTGATTTTACTCCCAAAACTACTGATGATGGGAGTAAAATAGTTCAAGATCAACCTTCTGAAATGAAAGAATGCGCATCTTTTTATCAGAACTTTCTTAAAGATGCAAATAGAATTTCTACAGAAGTTAAAACTGCTCACATTAAGTCCTTAGTAGTTTCATCTACATCAGGAGTTAAGAACCTGAAAACTACTGATGACCAAATTCAGATATTGTTAGTGATTTGCCTTGCAAAATTCTTGAAAATTTAAAAATGAAAGGAAAGGCAAAACCATGTGAAGTATGTGGTCTGTTTAACCACATAACATAATTTTGCAGATATAGGAAAGGAAATCAGTACAATAAGAAAAC
This sequence comes from Ambrosia trifida, assembly GCA_028751855.1. NCBI lineage: Eukaryota > Viridiplantae > Streptophyta > Magnoliopsida > Asterales > Asteraceae > Ambrosia > Ambrosia trifida. Next base: position 26,705,144 of record CM054129.1, on the reverse strand, counting down.
TTTACAACTGGTTGTGGGGAAACAAATAAAACAAGATTTTGAAAACACTTTTTATCACAACAAAAAACAACCAAGTAAAACCTTTCCTCAGAGAAAGACTAAATCTCAACATCAGCCTTTTTCTCAAAATTCTATTTCAGAAGTTAGACCCAAACCATCATCAATTTCATAAACTGCTGAGGTTATAGATTTGATTGATATGGTCAAACTTCTGATGACCAAAGTTGATGGTGACCCTCAAAAGGTTGCCACCATTTCTCCCAAAAGTAAATCCATGGCCAAAATGACATGGATTTCCAAAAATGGTCCAAAAGAAGCTGTTACTCTTCCAATTCTCAAGAGTAAACCCAAAGCCAAAATGGCTTGGGTTCCTAAAACTGACTAATTTACTCTATGTGCAGAGGGTCTTCAGAGGTCTAAACAACATTTGGTACGTTGATAGTGGATGCTCTATGCACATGACAGGATGCATGTACCTGATCAACAATTTCATAAGTCAAAGAGAAGGATCTGTGTCCTTTGGGAATAATGCCAAGTGATATGTGCTAGGATATGGCAATGTATCCTCTGGTAAAGTGCAGTTTGATAAGGTCAATCTGGTTAAAAATTTGGAGTACAACTTGCCGAGTGTCTCTCAAATGTGATAAAGGATACTGTTCCTTTTTCACTGTAACACCCTAACCGATGGCGAAAACAGCGAGGTGTCACGTAGTGACGATTTTTCAATAGATCGTGGTACTAAAGTGTAAATTTGGATACATTGAATTAAATAGTTTATTACATTGAAAGGAAAAATACAGAATACAATAATTCTAAAGCGTCAAGTCTAACTAAAATACAATAAAGTCAAAGCTTAAATAAGAATCCAAAAGCTTAAAAGAAGCATCTCAAAATAACCTAAAACATGTACGAAAATAGTATATGTCAATACAAAAATGTATTGGTGAGCATACCCTGTTTAAATACATATCGTAGAAAAAGAGTTACGCAATTCATGTGTTGTATACCATTTGCAATTATGTAATAAGTAGTATTTGGGTCAAAACCAACCCTAAGACAGTATGACATGAAATTTATATATAGTATGCGCTATTGATTGTAATAAAGACATAAATAACAATGACCAAGGTCTCTCAACAGAGTCAACAAGGGGCATATACCATAGTATCATTCATTGATATGACACGCCCAAACTATTAATGATTTTGACAAGACATAGATACACACAGACTAACATAAAGCAAAAACACATGAGAATTGCATTAAGTGAAAGAAAACATTTAGTTATAAGGTACATGAGTAGCCCCAAAAAAGTAAAACATGTAAAAAGGGGAAAGATATACTCACAGTTTGCTAAAGCAATCAAAATCCAACTTAAGCTACTGTGATTAAAAGAATTGGGAATTCCGAGGAATTCTACCTATAACATTTAAGAATACCAATAAGGGAAATGTCTAAAAGTCTAAGGCATCTAGGGTTATAAGGCATTAGGGTTTGCTAAGTCGATTTGGGGAATTAATGTTTTTGGGATAATCAAATTAATATGTGTCTAAAAAAAATAATATTATTAAAGTCTATAACAACAACAACAACAACAACAACCATACATAGTCAGTCCCACAAATAGCAAGCTACATGTAGGGTCTGAGAAGGGTAAGATGTAGGCAAACCTTACCTCTATTCCTAGGAATAGAGAGGCGGCTTTTAGAGAGACCCTCGACTACAAAAAAAAAAGGACTAACAACTGAGTTAGGAAGAATATTACTAATAAATAATAATAATAATAATAATAATAATAATAGTAATAGTAAAAAATAATAATAAATAAAAAAAATAAGATAAAAATGAGGCAATAATCAATGATGTGGGTAGAGAGTACTATAACTGCACGTTGAACATCAAATAACATATATGCGCAAAAACACTAAAGACAATCACCAAATCTAATATGATTAAAATCTATAAATATGATTAGGTAATCTAGTTATTACCAATTGAATATTTAATTAAAAAAATATTCCAATTAATTTGGACAAAAGAATTTAGTTAATTATTTAAACTAAAATCGTAAATAAATACAATCATTATAAATAATTGAACAAAATAATTATACATTGCACAAATGAGTCAAACAAATGATTATTATGGCTTTCAATACATAAATATTTCTGTTTTATAAAAAATATATTTATAAACCAGAATTTAAGCATTACGAATTAATAAATGATTTTTTGTATTTAATTAAGCATAAAAATAACTAAAAATAAGATATGGTTCAAAAATGATATTGTTTGTGAAAAATGAATAAATTCTGATGAAAAATGATCAAAATAAATTTTCCACATTTTTTTCTCATTTTAATCAATTAAATATGATTAAAACAAATTAAATCAATAAAATATGAAAATAAAATATTTTTCCGAAAATAAAAGTTTGGAAATTTTATTTATGAGACTCGAACCCGGGTCTGTTCAAGATGACATACAAACACAACCACTCTACCACTTAATGAGTTTGTTGATTTAAATCAAATCAAAACCTAATTAATTCATTACTTTTATTAACCATCTTCTTCCCCAATATCATCAACCACGAAACCCTAACCCTAGGTTACAAAATAATCCGAAGCTGATAAGATTAATGCCCGAAATAAAGGGGCTTTTGATCGGAAATAGGTAGGGAATAGAATGGCATGATAAAAGAGCACTTACAATATGTATTCGATCGAAAAAGAAGAAGAACAGGCCGAAAGTTTTTTTTAACCGATTGTCGACCTTCTGATCTCGATAGGTTATGATTTTCATGGGTTTACCATTTGTAAAGGCCAGGTAACGAAATGCAACGACCAATTTATAGAGTTAAACAAAAATTTATGCCATTTGGACTTGATATTAAAATCCAACGGTTTCACAATGAAACTCAAGATTAAATCTTGATTAAAACGTGATTAATGTGCTTATAACTATTCCAAACTGATGGAGGGTGATGGAGAATCTGAAAAGACACGATTAAAGACGTTAAAGACACATTCAACTCGGGTTTTAAGTCCTGCCGAAAAACTTTCCGACGGCGAAGTAGTCTGCTAGAAAAAAACGAGTGAGGGAAGTGTTTGGTTTAAAAGGTTTGGGTGTTTGGCAAAATAGGCCCCTTAACCTTAACTAGGTTTGTTTTTATTAGTATCTTGGTTAGTTTTCCTTTACAAAACTTAACCAAACTAACTTGATTTTAACTTAACTTTTAATACTTGAAACTTTTTATAAAAATCAACAAGTCAAAAGCAATCTTTTATGTTTGTATATAAGAAATCAAATGAAGCATGTTTTTAAAACCAAATTTTAAGGTTTAATATAACTCAAAGTTTATTAATTTGAGAATAAACAAAAGTATAAGGTCTGGATTTGTAAATGTGATAATATAAGGGTTAAATTTGTAACCTTGGTAAAAATATAACGGTCGGATGTCACATTCACCAAAACTGCTTGCAAGATTATCTCACCAGAAGGCCAAAAGTTGATAGAGAAGATAATTGAAGATTATACTTTGCTGATTGCCAAAAGATGTGACAATGTCTATGTAGTGAACATTGAAAAGGACAAAATATTGAACAACACTGGCTGTTTCTTCTCATAGGCATGAACTTCTGAAACAGACTTTTGGCATAGTAGACTTGGCCATGTGAACTTTAAAACCATAAATAAAGTCACAAAAACGGGATTGGTCAGAGGTCTACCCTTGAAGGAATACCAGTGTAAAGAACACTGTGTTTCTTGTCTTAAGGGAAACAACATAAGTCCTCTTATAAGTCTATTGAATGTCTTCAACTACTCCATATGGACTTATTTGGGCCAGTAAAAATCACGAGTCTTGGTAAGAAGAAGTACTGCTTGGTCATCATTGATGACTACTTAAGATTCACATGGGCCTTCTTCTTATTTTTCAAGGATGAGGCAACTGATATTATCAAATTCTTCATTCTACAAGTAGAGAAACAATATTCTCTCTCTATCAAAGTCATAAGAAGTGACAATGGGACAGAGTTCAGGAACAAAACTCTGGATGAATCCTGTCTGTCTAAATGGATTGTTAGACAGTTTAGCATTCCCAGAACTCATGAACAAAATGGTGTGTTAGAAAGGAAGAATAGAACATTGATTGAAGCAGCAAGAATAATGTTAGCTGATTCAGGCCTACCACTTTATTTTTGGGCAGAAGCAGTCAACACAGCTTGTTATGTTCAAAATAGGGTCCTTATCAATAAAAGACATTCCAAAACTGCTTATGAAGTTCTTCATAACATCAAGCCCCTTATCTCCTTTTTCAGGGCTTTTGAATGTCAATGTTTGATGAGAGGGTAAATGAATGGTTAATAATAAGCCCATTTTGTGTGTTTTTGCTATGTTTGTGTTGATAATATATGATGAATGGGATAACTACGTGAGATTTGATCGTTTCAGGATAAATGGCTAAACGGATGGAATTAGAGCCGAAAAGTGTGAAGCTTGGTGTCCAAATTATAAAGAATTGAAGATTGGAAAGTGTTCGAGAGCTTGTGGAAGAGAATTGGATGTTTGAAGGATGTTTATGATGAAGAAGTGAAGATTAGAGTGTGTTTGAATGCAAGGATTTGAAGGAAAAATGCTTTGGAAAGAAGTTGAAGAAACTAGGAGTAAGCTACGCTTTCCATCTGCAGCTTACTAATGAATTACAAGGCAATTTAAGCATTTTCACGTGGGTTAGAATAGTAAGGTACAGGGCTGATCTGTAAGGTACTGTTGAATAAAGCAATGCTGATAGATTGACTGAACTGTAAGCTACGGTCCTGATCAGTACCTTACGGCTGGCTAAAGAGCAAAAGTAGGAAAGGTTGTTTCTCATTAATAAAATGATTTTTATCAAACCTAGCAGCCTCCTAAGCCCTTATGCACGAAAATTAACCTTCTTTTGGAGACTTTTGAAGCTACAAACACCATTGTTCATCATCATTCATCCATTCTTTCGGTTTCCATCAACATGTTCGGTATTATTATTCATACTTTTGAGTTGTTTCTTGTTATCATGAGTGGCTAAACATCTTGTAATCACCTCCGGGTGTATGGTTTAATTGTGAAACCTTAACTCTTGTTTGATTTGGTTTATGGATTGTTTTTCATTTAGTTGAAGAATATTTGTGGTTTTTATCATTTAAATGATTCACTTGTTTTCAATTGCTTATCTTGTTATCATTCACATTCGGTTTTTCTTGCATCGTGAGTAGTTTGATAATTGAGAGGGTAAGTGATACTTGTGGGTTGGTAATTGAATTGTACAGGTTATTATTAAAAACTTGTGTTCGGTTATCACTTGATTTGAACCGTCCAACAAAACTATGTCTATGTAGTATCCAATCATTTAAACAAGAGTAGGGTGGATCATTAACCGGAAGCCTGGAGGGGATTACTTCTTTAATATAATTGTTACAAGTCTTAAATTCGTTTTCTTTAAAGTTCAAAGCAAAAACAAATCAACTAGGTTTAGGTTAATAGTAACGTTACAAAACTACTCTTTCCACCAATTCCCTGTGGAGACGACTCAACTTCCATATACTACTCTTTTCATTATTTTTGACCGACCCAACGACATCGATCAAAATGGCGCCGTTGCCGGGGAATCGGTGCGCTTAGTTAGATAGTTTTGTTTTAGTTTTTATTTATTTTCTTAAAAATCTAAAAAAAAAAACCCAAAAATATTTTCTTTTTCTAGTCTTTTAGTTCAAGTTTTTGTTTTCTTTAGTTCAGTATTACGCGTGGTTTGCTTGTTTGTGTCTGTGCAGGTAATTCAGTTGCATGCATCATACACGTTATTCAGGCAAGACTTCACCACTAATTTACGATCCGGAAATTGAAAAGACAGCTAGAAAGAACAGAGCTATTCATCAAACCCGACCAACACCAAACATGAGCCATCCTAGTAACCAAGATAACCAACCACCACCGAACCAACCTGACCCAATACCACCACAACCAAACCCATTGGGCAATATACCTCCACGACCATTTCAAACAACATCAACTCCAACACAACAACAACAACCATTCCCACAATTTAACCCAGATCCGAACGCTGGTGGTTCTAGACAATTTCAGCAAGGCCATCAAGAGCATGACGAGTGGGACGAACATGATGAAAATGATCAAGCTTTTGAGGTCCCACAACAACAACAACAACCCAACCACCCATTAGCCTTAAATCGACAACCACCACAAAACCGAAACCCAAGATCTAACAGTAATCGAGCAACGGAGTCACTTCATGGAGATGACAGTATGCATGGTACAGCGGGCACTTTTAATGGTAGAGTTGCTGATTGGGATGGAGGAGTTGCTGATGATGGATACTACATGAATCAGGATCAGTTTGACTATGATGAGCATGATGAGCTTGGTCCACAATATCAGCAGCAACATCAGCAAGGGTTTAATATGAGGGGGCATAATCAGGGACAGAGAGGGGTCCCTCAGAATCAACTAAGAAATCAAGTGCGAGGGAATGGGCAGCGACAATATGTAGATGGAGTACCTCGGGTGAACTACAGACCTCCTGTAAATGGCGTAGGGAGCCATTTTATTCCAGTGGCCACCGAGCACACTTCACCTGTAGTACCACCACATTAGAATGGAAGGAGCTTTGAGGTTAGACCACAATATTTGAATCACCTTCCGAGTTTCTATGGTAAAGCAACAGAGGAACCCTATCTACATATTGCGGAGTTTGTGAGTATTTGTAACACCATTGGGGGCCATGGGTTTAGTCCGGATGAGGTGAGGTTGATGATGTTTCAGTTCACCCTCAAAGATCAAGCGAAATTGTGGTACCATTCATTGCCTGCTGGGAGTATATTCACATGGCAAGAGCTTCAACAGCAGTTCTTAGAGGAATATTATACTATGACTCGCACTACTGAGGCTCGGGAGGCTATTAGAACTTTCCAACAACACTCGGGGGAACCATTTCATGAAGCCTTCACGAGGTTTAAGGAGTTGTTAAGGAAGTGTCCACATCATGATATACCTATGTGGGAACTGATTAAGTCGTTTTATGACGGCTTATTACCCGAGGATGTGAGAGATTTGAATGCCAACAGTAATGGTACCTTTTTGACTAACCATGAGGATGTGGATTGGGAGTACATGGAGAGGTTGGCAGTGACATCAAAGAGGCAGGCTCGTGCTAGTAGAAGAAGCCGAACAGGTGCAACCAGGGGTGTTGATGTAGAGGCTGAAAAGAGAATAGCAAGCTTAGAGCGACAGATTGCACAGTTGACAGCTGGTAGAGGCGCAGGAAGGAGTGATGGAGCAAAGGCAGCTAATTCTTTTACAGTTTGCTCCATTTGTGATGATCTGGGACACATCGATGCTGATTGTCCTACTCAACAAGGGAAATCTGAAGAAGTAAATCAGCTTTATGGACAACGAAAGCCATATGATATGAATTCTAATTCATATCACCCAGGTTTGCGAAATCACCCAAATTTTAGTTACAGTAATACTTCTAACCAGTTGAATCCTCTATCACAGGTACCTAATCAGAATAATCAGAGAGGATATTCAGGCCAAAGGAACTACAACAATCAAAGAAACTACCAGCAAGATCTGGAAGCAATGAAGGGAGTTCTCAAGGCAACTGGAGAAGTCAAGGAAATCAACAGGGTGGCTCTTCGGGACAGGATGGATCAGTGAGAGAGATGTTGACTGAGTTTATGAAGTCAACAGGAGAATTCATGAAGTCAACGGGCGATTTCATGAAGGAGATCAGAAAGGACAACGAAATCAGAGACAAGGAGTACAAGGCCTTGGCAAAGCAAGTTGGCCAAATTGCTGAAGAGATGTCCACCATGCGTCGAGATCCAGGTAAGTTGCCTAGCACCACTGCAGTGAATCCAGCACATCAGGCATCAACCACGAAGAATGTGCACATCAACGCGGTAAGTATTCTCTCCAATTCTGAAGATGAGCAGGAAACGTTTTCACAATCAAACATTAAAGTTAAAAATTTGAAAAAAAGGTTTTGTGAAAAGTTTTTTGAGGAAAATGTGGATGCGGCCAAGGATAAGTGTGGGAAAGTAAAAATTGCACCATTCCCTTCGGCCTTATTAGCACCAAAAAAAATAAGGGCTTTAAGTAAACGGGACCCATCGAAGGACGAGGGGTGGGAAACCTTTAAACAAGTTAAAATTAATTTACCATTAGTTAATGTCATTCAAGAAAGTCCTGCTCATGCTGAAAATTTAAAAGAATTAAGCACCCAAAATCTGCATAACAAGCTGCCAAAACAGTTTGTCTTATCGGCGCATGTACGTGCCTCGTTATCGGGTACAGTTCCACCCAAGCGTCAAGATCCGGGAGCGCCCCTTATTTCAATACAAATAGGGGAGCTTAAGGTTGACCGGGCACTTCTAGATCATGGAGCTTGTGTTAGCATTCTCCCGGGAAGTATGTATGATCAACATGAATTTGGTCTATTACAAAAAGTTGACACCACAGTGGTGTTGGCTAATCAAAAACCCATACGTCCCAGGGGAATGTTAACTGATGTGATAGTTAAGGTGGAAGACTGTTACTACCCGGTGGATTTCTTGGTGCTAGATTGTGAGAAAAATGTTAAGAGTACACCACACACAGTTATTCTTGGTAGACCGTTTTTAGCAACTGCTCATGCAGTAATCAACTGTGCTGATGGAATGGTAAGTATGAGTTTTGGGGATAAGAAATTGAGTTTAAATGTGTTTTCAACTGTTACTGACCCAAAAACCGAGGAGGTGTGTTGTATGGTTAATAGGATGGCAGAGATTGGTGAGAAGCCAAAGAAGAAAGAGAAGCCAAAGAAGAAGAAGAAGAAGAAGAAGGCTAAGAAACCGCCTGAATTGGAACAAGAAAATAACGGGTCAACAAAAGAGGATTCAATGCTGAACGTAAGTTATGACCAAAATGAGTACAAGCAGAATATGTGCTTGGAAGCTGAGGGAGGCAAGCATCCCGTTCGACCACCATAAAAACTATATCAGGTACAAGTCTGGCTGAAGACTAATAAACTTAGCGCTACCGGGAGGCAGCCCGGAATTTTTGTATATATTATTGCTTTTGTTTATTTTCGTTTTAACCGCTTGCAAGCTGTTGAAGCACGCCCGGTGTCTCACACAAGTGTGGGAACGTTTGGATCGCTAAGGTACGTTGTTCTAACCCGAATCGAAGTCGAGGACGCCTAAGAATTTTTTATAGGGGGGTGGAGAGGGCGAGTAGAGAGTTAAAGCTTTAAAAGTTTTGCAAAAAAAAAAAAAAAAAAAAAAATATTGCGAGGCTTTGGTTCGTAAGGTACGGGTTGCACCCGTAGCTTACGGGTTGTCAGCTAAAACAAAGGCAAAGTTGCGAGCCTCCTATCCGTACCTTACGAGCCCATCTGTAAGGTACGGGTCAAACAGTCCCAAAAAGGCCGCCCCTTCCATTCGTACCTTACGGGTTACTTTTGTAACTTACGGGTTGTGTCAGCAAAAAAAAAAAAAAAAAAAAAATATTTCGAGAGTTTCATTCGTAAGGTACGGATGGTACCTGTAAGTTACGGATTCAACAGCTCAAGAAATGAACAAATATGTGAGGCCTTCATCTGTAAGTTATGGGTCAGTGCGTAACATACGGATCCAGCAGCACCAAATTTGCGAAGGTCTCATCTGTACCTTACGAGTTGCCTCTGTTCCTTACGGATGCTCACACATTTGAACCGGGTCCACGTCCTTCATTCTGAACCGTGTATTTTTAACACATTTGAACCGGTCCAAAGCTTATCAAACCCATCTAAAATAAAATGCAGCCACAAACCATCGATCATTTACCCTTCATATTATCTTCTTCTTCAAAAATCCTCAAGAACCCTAAACCTTCAAGCATCCATAACTCACTCAATCCTTAACCAAATCGAACGATTCTTGAGTCTAACTTGACTAATTTTTCGAGATCTACAAAACCCCCAACTTATTTTGTGCCAATTTGCCACGGTTTTCAAGATTTCTGGTTTTTTTTTGACCGAAGTCGTGGGGTATTGTGAGGAGTGTTCTTTAAAGTTGCAATCTTGTCTTTCTATTGTTTATTATCATCAAGCTAAGGTATGTTCTACTCTCTTTTACTATGTTCATGGCTTATAATGTTGATATTTCTCGGTACATGATGAATTAGGAGGATAAAAGAACAAGTGGTTGTGTTGAAAGCCTTAGTTGTTGAGTTTGATTGTGATTGGTTGGCTACATTGTTATGGTTTTGCTATGAATCATCACCCAAGATGAGTTTTTGTTCATAAATGTGTAAAACATTAAATTGTTAGTACCATATTGTGATTAATAAGAACATGACATTGGTATCAATTGTTGATTTAAATTCTTTTTCATGAACTTTGTATAACAATTGGTGATGCATAGGCAAAACATGGCAATAAACAAGTGTGGGAAGGAAGTGTGAACACACTTGTTTATGACTCGAATTCTAGACACTAACTTGAGGTGTTTGATTGTTTATGTGTGTAGATGACGAAGTCAAAGACTTTTGGAAAGGACCAAGGCTTGGGCAGCGTTTTCGATATGACTGAATTCTATGAGCACTTGGGGGGATTCTATGGTGGACCACCTGGTCCATCTTACTGAGGCGCGTCCTCCTCCTTATCAGGTCATGTGCTGTTCCCTCATCTTGTATAGTTTGTACTTTGCATTTATTTCGTTGTTTTCTTTTTAGTGTGTTTTGTTTATTGTTTTGGGATGTTAGTCGTTTGGATGGATAGTATTGAAAGTTGAACATGTTGAGTGAGGAAGGATTGAAAACGAGCAAAAACACCATACATTGGGGACAATGTATCCCAAGTGTGGGGATGGGTAGCCCTAGGATAGTTGGGGGGAACACTTACATATTTGTGAGAAAAATTGAGAAATTTTTGAAATTTTAAAAGAAAAATATGAATTAAGAAAAAAAATTTCTTGCAAAAATGTCACCTTTTTCACTTGAGCAGGCACAAAAGCCGCGTTTTCAGTTACTAACGAGTCTTTTGCTGAGTATGAAAAATGAGACCCTTTATCATGGTCATCCCTTTAAGTTTCATGAGAGTTTTTCTGACAAGCGTTTTCATAAGAACTGAAAAGAGATGCCTAACTAGGGGTAACATGCTTATAGGAATTGCATATGCTACATGTCGGCAACCTATATCCCTACTTTGTGAGACTTTGAGCCTACTAGATTGATAGAAATTGATATATATGTTCATTTGTTGAGAGTAGGCCAAATGTTTCCTTGCTGCAGAATTTGTGTGATTTGATACGTGCTAGAGCTGTAGGCAAAATATGCGCATAGATGAGAAAGGCAATTTAGGAAGACCCCTTTGTTGTGTTTGAAGCCACTTCGTGTTTTGTTGACCCGTTTATTCAAAATTACCCTTAGTAGCCCATGTTGAGCCTATACCCTTTCATTTGATTAAACCTACAACATCACCCAAATTGACCCGTTTACCTTTGTGTAATAAATTGATGACATCCATTGTGTTTGTGTTTCGTTTAAGTGATTGAGTATGTTTAAGTTGTGAAAAAAAAATAAAAGAAAAAAAATAAAAAAAAAGAAAAAGAAAAAGAAAAGAGGAAGAAAGAAAAAAAAAAAAAAGAAGAAGAAGAAGTATGTATTATGGGTTAAATATACCCAAAGTTGTTTGTTTAGTATATTATTGTGTAGTATGAATAAGGATAGTCATTCAAGCATGTTGAAACCCTTGTTAAACCAATTGTTAGCCAAATCATTCCTACCTTTACCCTAAGCCCAAAACCCGTAAGACCTTTCGATGTGTGCATAGTTTACAGCTTCTGTGTGATTGTCATACAAACCTATGATAGCAAGGTTACATTCTTGGTTTTTGAGTGATTTATACTAGCACATTACAAGCTAGTCCAGATATAAACCGAGAGGAGCGACCATTGTGAGGGGTGTGTAGTATATGTGTATGATGATAAGCATGTTAGGTTTAGTTAGGCAAGTCTTGATTTTAAAATATGCAATATTGCTTGTCAGTTTGTCAATCTCGATTGTGTAAGTCTATGGGATTGGGTATGATTCGGGGCCTCGAAGAGTAGTTTCGGTAAGGGAATTGAAGGTGGCTTGTTAACAAAGCGAGTAGTGTTTTGTGATGGTTTGATTGGGGACAATCAAAGGTAAGTGTGGGAATGTGATGAGAGGGTAAATGAATGGTTAATAATAAGCCCATTTTGTGTGTTTTTGCTATGTTTGTGTTGATAATATATGATGAATGGGATAACTACGTGAGATTTGATCGTTTCAGGATAAATGGCTAAACGGATGGAATTAGAGCCGAAAAGTGTGAAGCTTGGTGTCCAAGTTATAAAGAATTGAAGATTGGAAAGTGTTCGAGAGCTTGTGGAAGAGAATTGGATGTTTGAAGGATGTTTATGATGAAGAAGTGAAGATTAGAGTGTGTTTGAATGCAAGGATTTGAAGGAAAAATGCTTTGGAAAGAAGTTGAAGAAACTAGGAGTAAGCTACGCTTTCCATCTGCAGCTTACTAATGAATTACAAGGCAATTTAAGCATTTTCACGTGGGTTAGAATAGTAAGGTACAGGGCTGATCTGTAAGGTACTGTTGAATAAAGCAATGCTGATAGATTGACTGAACTGTAAGCTACGATCCTGATCAGTACCTTACGGCTGGCTAAAGAGCAAAAGTAGGAAAGGTTGTTTCTCATTAATAAAATGATTTTTATCAAACCTAGCAGCCTCCTAAGCCCGAAAATAATGAAAAGAGTAGTATATGGAAGTTGAGTCGTCTCCACAGGGAATTGGTGGAAAGAGTAGTTTTGTAACGTTACTATTAACCTAAACCTAGTTGATTTGTTTTTGCTTTGAACTTTAAAGAAAACGAATTTAAGACTTGTAACAATTATATTAAAGAAGTAATCCCCTCCAGGCTTCCGGTTAATGATCCACCCTACTCTTGTTTAAATGATTGGATACTACATAGACATAGTTTTGTTGGACGGTTCAAATCAAGTGATAACCGAACACAAGTTTTTAATAATAACCTGTACAATTCAATTACCAACCCACAAGTATCACTTACCCTCTCAATTATCAAACTACTCACGATGCAAGAAAAACCGAATGTGAATGATAACAAGATAAGCAATTGAAAACAAGTGAATCATTTAAATGATAAAAACCACAAATATTCTTCAACTAAATGAAAAACAATCCATAAACCAAATCAAACAAGAGTTAAGGTTTCACAATTAAACCATACACCCGGAGGTGATTACAAGATGTTTAGCCACTCATGATAACAAGAAACAACTCAAAAGTATGAATAATAATACCGAACATGTTGATGGAAACCGAAAGAATGGATGAATGATGATGAACAATGGTGTTTGTAGCTTCAAAAGTCTCCAAAAGAAGGTTAATTTTCGTGCATAAGGGCTTAGGAGGCTGCTAGGTTTGATAAAAATCATTTTATTAATGAGAAACAACCTTTCCTACTTTTGCTCTTTAGCCAGCCGTAAGGTACTGATCAGGACCGTAGCTTACAGTTCAGTCAATCTATCAGCATTGCTTTATTCAACAGTACCTTACAGATCAGCCCTGTACCTTACTATTCTAACCCACGTGAAAATGCTTAAATTGCCTTGTAATTCATTAGTAAGCTGCAGATGGAAAGCGTAGCTTACTCCTAGTTTCTTCAACTTCTTTCCAAAGCATTTTTCCTTCAAATCCTTGCATTCAAACACACTCTAATCTTCACTTCTTCATCATAAACATCCTTCAAACATCCAATTCTCTTCCACAAGCTCTCGAACACTTTCCAATCTTCAATTCTTTATAACTTGGACACCAAGCTTCACACTTTTCGGCTCTAATTCCATCCGTTTAGCCATTTATCCTGAAACGATCAAATCTCACGTAGTTATCCCATTCATCATATATTATCAACACAAACATAGCAAAAACACACAAAATGGGCTTATTATTAACCATTCATTTACCCTCTCATCAATGTTTTATTTTAAACATCAAGGACTCCATTTGAATGTTTGCTGCTAGAGTTGATTCGGGTTACTTTCTTGGGTATTCTCTCTCAATTAAAGCCTACAAGGTATTCAATTCAAGAACCAAGATTGTTGAAGAAACACTGAATGTCAAGTTCAATGAGTTAAAACATACACTAATTCCAGCACATCCTGCTGAACTCTTTGTTCTTGACAGCTTTAATTTCGGAGATGAGAAGACTTCAATCACTTCATCTAAGCCTACTTATTATGGTGATTGATGTATTGTAAAATACATCTATTTCCAGTGTAAAGTTTGTATAGTTTTCGAGTCGTTTAGATAATACTTTTATTAGTTTTAGGCTTGTATTGGTCTATTTTATTTATTATAGGTTCTTATAGATTTTTATTAGTTTTTGGTCTTTTTTAGTATTTATCTATTTTATTTTTATTTTGTAGGTGTTCATGGACGTTGGAGCGTAAACGAGTAACTTTGGTCAAGCCAAGAACACCCGAGTTTAGAGAACCAAGTTATAATATAATAATAATAATAATAATAATAATAATAATAATTCGGCCAAAAGGCCTTGATGATAATATACCTACTTCGTAGGTTAAAAAGAAAATGTAATAAAAGGAGGCGGCAATTTATATATATCTAAGGGGAGCCAACATAAATCGAACGGAAGAAGATAATTCGAAAAGAGGTCGACAGGGTGAAGAGCAATATTTTTTTTTATCAAAGGAGAGGCAATGAATATCAGGAGGAGATCGATTGGAGGGGAGGACAAAGGGTTGAAGCCTAGGTGCGAGCACGGGTCGGTTCTATTTCAATTATTAATATTTATTTTATTTGAAACCCATTGTGAACACAATGAATATGTTTAGCTTTAATTTCGGAGATGAGAAGACTGCAATCACTTCATCTAAACCTACTTATTATGGTGATCAAGGGTTTGAAGATGATCCTCCATCATGGACTCCAAATGCAGTTTACAAATCAACTCCTAAACCTTCAGAAGTTTCTCAAACTTCTGTTTCAACAAACCAAACAACTACTGATGTAGAACCCTAAACTCTTGATTCAGATCCTAAAACTGTTGAAACTATCCAAACAGCTAAATTAGACATCATTAATCTCAGTGGTCTGTTTGAAGAAGTTCAAGAGCCCATTCCCACAACACAAGAACAAGTGATAGAACACAGAGATCATCCATTGGAACAAATCCTTGGTGATATTGCTTCAGGGGTACTTACAAGAAATCAACTTTCCAACTTTTGTTTTTTCTTAGCATTCATTTCTCAGTTGGGACCCAAGAAATATCTGGAAACCCTCAAAGACAACAATTGGGTTGAAGCTATGCAGGATGAGTTGCTGCAATTCAAGAAGCAACAGGTCAGGGAAATTTGTCCCTTACCTCCTAACAAGCTACCAATTGGCACAAGATGGGTTTTCAGGAACAAACAAGATGAGGCTGGTTTAATCATCAAGAACAAGGCTAGACTGGCGGTCCAAGGTTTTTCCCAAGAAGTGGGAATTGATTATGATGAAACCTTTGCACCAGTAGCAAGGCTTGAAGCCATCAGGTTATTCTTGGCTTATGCAATTTCTAACAAAATTAAAGTTTTTCAAATGGATGTAAAAATTGCATTTTTATATGGCAAAATAAAATAGGAAGTGTATGTTTGTCAGCTACCTGGGTTTGACGATCCTGCTCATCCTGATTGGGTGTACAAACTTGACAAGGCTCTATATGGGCTAAAACAAGCTCCCAGAGCTTGGTATGATACACTTTCCACATTTTTAATTAAAAATCACTTCACAAGAGGCTCCAATTGATAAAACACTTTTCATAAAAACATGTTGGAAATCACATCCTCCTTGTTCAAATTTATGTTGATGATATCATTTTTGGTTCAACAAACACAAAACTGTGTGAAGAATTTAAGAAACTCATGCATACAAAAGGCAGACATTCTCACAAAAGCATTGCCAAAAATAAAGTTTGCCGAGATGAGGGAACTTGTCGGTGTTACAAGATTAGGGGGTGAATGATAAAATAATATTGTATTGCAAGGCTCGGTAACTAGAAAGACTTAGGAGGTGTTTGGGATTGATTATTCAAAACAGATTATGCGTTTTGGAAAAGCAGGGGTGGAGCTGCTTATAGATTATTGCGTTTTGGTAGCCTAAAAAACTGATTATCTGCGTTTCCAAAACGCAATCCAAACACTAAAAACTGATTATCTACGTTTTCGAAACGCAATAATCTAAAAATCAGATTCAAAACGCAATCCCAAACACCCTCTTAGTTGTCAAATCTTGTAATTTAGGTTTTAGAGATAGATTTCCTAGACAAGTCAAAATGTTTCTTAATTAATGTTCCTTAGTGAACAAGGAATATACCTTGATGAACAAGGAATATAGGCTAATAAATAGAGGGATGTTTTGTAAGTCATGTATCAATTCAATAATAAGAAACAAAGTTTGGCTTAATATTCGGGTGCTTTTGATATCTATTTCTAACACATCTCGCCACTGATTATCCACATCTATATTCATCTATCTACCGGGACGGGTTGGATGAATATCTACCATTATTATTGCAATCCGTATGCCCCCCTCATTCAATCTTGTGATCATGTTGAGAGATAAAACCATTACTATTCTAAATAAGGACACTTTATAGCTATACAACTATGATGTAGACACACAAAAGATTAACTGAAAAAAGAACTCAAATCATTATGTCGCATCCAAAAATAGATGAAGCACAAACTATATTTGAAATTATATCAACTTCATGATGCATCAAGTACTTCAACTGATAATGCTTACATGTGATGCTTACCATAAGCAAAATATACCCCTCTAGTGCAGTGCATACTGTTCTTCCTTTGTGGTTTGCTGTGTATGAGAGAGATGGATATTGGACCTTTTTGGTGAAAGGGACGTGAGAGTAGGCAAGCCAAAAGAAGGGTGTATTGCATACACAAGATGATGGCTCTCTCTCTCTCTCTTTTTTTTCCTTTTCAAGTATTATACAAAAGCAAATTAAATTATTGAATAGTTTTAAGGTTGGGTTAATTAGTTGATTAAAGATTATAGAAAAATATAAAGAAAATATATCTAAAAAAAGCTGTATCTTTGTAATTTTTTATATGTAAAGATGGACTAGAGATAGATGAAAAAATGAATAGTACATAACCTCTTGATTAACTATTTTGATAATAAATAAATGTGTTATAAACACTTGAAAACAACATATATACATCAAAATTAATTAGCATCAAAAGTATATATTAAATGGCTAGATTATACTTCTGGCATAATAAAGAAGACAGAAGCTATCAAATCAATCCTTGTTTTAACTTTAAGTTGAGGATAAAAAAATAATTAATCTTCTTTTGTCTTTCTCCTGTCAAGCACCTAAGCTAGTTTCCACAACACACATCTGATATCAACTAGAAAAGCAACCCTAACTCTCCTAAACACCACCCACTGCACCCTCAACCACCACCACCACCACCACCACCCTCCATCCGGACCCCCCTCCCCCTCTTAAAAAAATATCACAAACTCATGGTGGAAGAAGAAGAAGAAACTAGAAAGCATGCATGTGTTTGGTCAAGGCACCAAAGGGTTGCTTTCACACTAAAAGGTGTTTTGGACTAGATATTCCCCTTCTCTCTCACACACACAACTCTCTCTCACACAAAAGAAAAACAGACACCTGCTGCTATCAATCACGTGAAGTGGCACAATAAGAAATGCTTCCTATCCACTCACTTAACTACTATGAAGCTACTTACTCTCTTCTTCTTCACAAGAATTGCCCAACTTTTACTCAAAAAGGTGGGATGGAAAGGTGAAAATGGCCCTTTGTCTCCATTATTAGCAAGTGCTTGCTCTCTTTCTTCAACATTAAGAGGGAAAATGGATCTCCTTTTCTCTCACCATCAGTATATGTGTCTATAACTCTTATGATGACAATTATAGCTAGCATGCTTGCCTGTCTTTCTCAATGTCCAAATTCTTCATGTTTCAATGCATCTTCCCTCTTTCTCTTGCCTTCTTCATGCTTAATTTGATTTATACCTAAAAAAACTTGTTTCTTGTAGGACATAAGTCTTTCATTATCAAGCTTCCATTTAGTCTTTCATTATCAACCTTTCATTTAGTCTTTCATTGTCAAGCTTCCATAAGTCTTTCATTATCAAGCTTCCACTTCCATCTTTTGTTAATAGCTTTGCTATATATGGGTAGGTTTTTACTTTGGTGAAAATTTACATCACTATATGTAACTTTCTGGAGGCAAATAAGAAACATTATGTATCCCTCTTCAATCAACAATGGTAGTATACCACCAAGTACATCATTTTTTGGCAATTACTACAATGATAACAACCATTCAAAACCCCCTCAAGAGTTTTATAACAATCCATCTTCTTCTTCTTCCTTCCTCCTTCAATCCCCTATTTATATACCTCTAGAAGATGAAGCTGTCTTTTGTGAGTTCTTCCAACAACAACAATTTTTCTCCAATGATCATAACCTCCACAATTCAATTGTTGTACCACATGAGGTGCCTAATATGGAGTCTACCATGGAAGAATGTAGCAATAACAATGGACAGATTGCGACAAACGACGGAGATGATGATCATTTTGATTTTATTACTCATGTGGAGACTGCAAATAGCAGTCCAAGGAAGAGAGCTTGCAAAAGAGACCGGCACAGCAAGATTAACACGGCTCGAGGCCCAAGAGACCGAAGAATGAGGTTGTCCCTTGATGTGGCTAAAAAGTTATTTGGGCTGCAAGACCTCCTTGGGTTCGATAAGGCCAGCAAAACCGTCGATTGGCTGTTGAATAAATCGAAAGCCGCCATTCTAGAACTCCTTCCTGACCGAAGACGCAGCTTTATGGGCGTAGCGCATAGCGCGTCTTCTACTTCAGAATGTGAAGTTCTTTCTGGAACTGCTGATCAGTTGTTGGTGAAGAGTGGAGATGATCAAGCAACTACAAATAGTAAGGTAAAGTCTTCTTGTGGAAGAAGTAAAAAGCAGAAAGAAAAAGTTGCTAAAGTTAGGAAATGTGTTGATTTTCATCACCCTCTTGCTAAAGCAACAAGGGAAAGGGCAAGAGAAAGAGCAAGAGAGAGGACAATTGAAAAAAGAAATAATAAGCATGGTGGTGGTACTCAAGTTTCAAACTTCATACCATCTATAGATCAGGCAATGGATCAAGATGTGAATCAGTTAGGATCTTGGAGTACCTTCGAAGAAAGTCAACGTCAAAACATTGGTCAAATGAGTTCAAACATCCAAGTCAACCAAGGGTTTGTTGGTGATAATTCTTCCTTGTTGATGACAAACAATTGGGCTCCATCCTACCTTTTCAATTACCAGCATAGTTCTGGAGTAATACATGAGGTAATTAATAGGGTATTCTCAATTAAACTGTGATTATGTAGTAATTGACCATATATATTGTAGATCCTAGGAGATCATGATTCAATCCTCAAACAAGAAAACAAATTAAGAGGGTGTTTGGGATTGCGTTTTGAATCTGATTTTTAGATTATTGCGTTTTGAAAACGCAGATAATCAGATATTAGTGTTTGGATTGCATTTTGAAAACGCAGATAATCAGTTTTTTAGGCTACCAAAACGCAATAATCTATAATCAGCTCCACCTCTACTTTTCCAAAACACATAATCTGTTTTGAATAATCAATCCCAAACACCCCCTAAGAACGAAGAAGATAAGATTTACCTTTAAAAATACGAAGTATATATATTAATCGAACAAATCCCATACATGTTATGTTTAGATCGACACAATACTTAATTATACACACACATAGAATTGATGCGTTGTGTCAAAACGTCGCACCAATTCATAACCCTAAATAGTTTACAAGATAATATTAGAAAGTTAAAGTTGTAAAGAGTCAAGTACGTGCATTTGAAACAGATTTTTAGGGTTGTGTCGTTTCAAGAACAACGTGTTGGTTAATTGATTGGGTTTATACTCGTTTGGAATTTATACGCGGAAAAGATTAATGTATGTCTCAGTTAGATTGGTGTCTGCTCTTCTTATGCATCTTAATTTTTAAGACTTTGCTAGTGTATTGCTAGTTTTGGTTATACGCTACTGCTGCTGTTCTAAGAAACACATTTGGAACTAATCTAACATCTTGTAATTTGTTTTGCAGGACCAGTTTGATGACTTAGAGATAAATGTCAAAGCTTGGGAAAGAAACAACAATTAGGTCAGTGTTAATTGTTGATATTATTACTGCTACAATCTTCTTTTCACATGGGTGCCAATTGTATGATAAGATTAGACCATGGGTTGATCTGCTCTCTCCTATGTTTTCTGGATCTTCGTTGATCGATTTTCACTTTACAATAACTGATGAATTGATTCCATGTGTGAATCAACTTCTTCATTACCAATAATGTACATTAATGTGCTACCAATTTTATTACTTAATCCAGCTTCTCTCATATCTCTTATTGTTTTTCATCTATTATGTCCTTGTGTCCTGATGTTTGATACTTGAATGATGAACAAGATCCATTGATCCTTGAAAAATACTAGTTCTAGTCTATGGACAGTGCTTTTGACCTTTTGTTCCCTAATTGTCTATAGTCTATACTAATTGTCTATAGATGTCTTCAAGTATTAACTATAAATATAATAGTGCCTTAATTTTGTTAAAAATCCAATTTTTTTATTTGAAAAACTAGCGAGTAGCTAGGAATACATTGAAAGAATATAATGGAATGGAAGACAAATATGCACGCAAGCAAGACGTTACCTAAGACAACATTCACCGAATACTCATGCTTTTGACACAAGAGTGTGAGACATTGCTGATTAGTTAATCCAAATGATATGATGCCAAGTTTGGTGAGTATATATTGCCATAAAACCCAACAAGTCACATGGGTAATTATATTGCATAAAACAGCTGACCTGATTTGTTATATAGAGTGGTGGCACAAGTTGTGGTGTGGCGGTTGCTGGTGCCATGCGGCTGAAAAATACAAGAAAAAAACAAATGAAGTAAAATTATATACTTCTTCCTCTGGCACGGCGAGAGGTTTGCAAAGGTTAACTATAATTACATTAAAAATCATAATAGGTCATGGGCCGGACATCCATAAAATAATAGGTTTGAGTCTTTATATACAATAAACACTATAACTATATCTCTTATCTAATATCACTAAAGGAACCTTATTATGACAAACCGCGTGACCTCCACCATTATAGTTTTCGATCAAAGCACCCTGGCCGAGTGACAATATTGAATGATAAGTAGACCGTGATGGCATTAATTTGTGAATAGATGCACAAGATCAATGCAAAGGCTTTAGAGAGTGCAAAATAATTCAAATACTATTGAGGGCAATTGAGCCTGTAGATAGGAAAAACAAGAGGAAATGAAAAAAATTAAAAATAAAATAACATAAGAAGCTGATTGAAAACTAGCTGATCTTTACTGGCTTCTCCTTATATGCAGCAAAACTCCAACAGCTATATATTTGAGTTACTTCAACAGGACATTCAGAAGCTCAACAAATGAATTGTTATAATCAATATCCTAACAAGATAAGATACAAAATAAATATGAACACTATGAGTAGAAAGTTAGCTATATGCAGGTAGCTAAATATCACAAGTTAGATGCATCTTTGGTGGTTAACTATGAACATATTAACTAGGAAAGTAATAAAAACTGATCACTATATGAGTGAAAGTTAGCTATATGCAGGTAGCTGTAGCGTGATAAGTATTAGGAAGAATGCCCCACAAGTTGAATTATTCGATATATTTTAGGGTTTCGGGAATGTCTCTACTAACTGACCATTCAAAAGCCATTTCTTGATTGAAGATGTATTTGAAAATGTATGAGGTCGATCAAGGATCAAAGTACCTAACAAAGTGATGCCTATAACTTAGTTTTGGTAGTTAGATAGACATGCGCATATGTAATATATATAGTTTTGTAGTTGGATCTGGCAATTAATTAAGATAAGTTTGATTATGCCTTGGTTATATTTTGTTGCCCTAGCTACTCGCTACCTTCACTTTTGATTTAGTATAGTTCATCTGATTGGTTGTTAGAAGAAAACTACAATTTTTATAACTATAGGTGCTAAAAACATCGCTAACATTTAGACTATGGGGTATGGTCAAGTAAAAAATGGGTGTGAAAACTGCCACGTAGGTTCCACATAGATCATTCTCACACGGTCTTCGCATATGGGGGGCGTGAGTTCCACTTTCCATTTCCTTGAAAACTTCCACATGTCTACACCTCATTGCCCCACATCGGTGACAAAGCTTAAAAAATAGTGGTGGGGGCCGAAAATCACGAAACCCAAATTTTTTCCTATCGGTGGGGGCCGGTGAGTTATATAAAAATTACAAACGAAAATCACAAACTTCCTCCACTGAGGCATCTCCCACGTAGTGCAGTTCTTCACGCCATCATCACCACATCGTAGCCATGCCAAGGGCAACTAGGTATTATACGCCGTGGCTCAAGGACACGCTGGACCACGCCTCCTTTCACGCCCACACAATAAATATATAATAGTCTATATATGAATTTATAGTTAATCTAATCATCAGTAGAAATACAAAGCCTGTGTAGTTAATTAGTTAACTTACTAACTTATGGTATGTCATTCTCACATTAATTGTTGTTTTGCAGGAATTAAAAGTTTTTTCCTTGAGTGATTTTGTTACATGTGACTCATTCGCTTGTTTAAATTCTGGAGTACCAATTGGCTACTTTTACTCATATATGTCTTGTTATTGTGGAACTCAAGTATAATTTGAAACCATGGGTTTATATCTTCATGACCCCATGGATATTCAGAAAGTTAACTTAAAAAATTTGATCCTTCATTTACTTTCCATGTCTGGGTGACTATGTGACATATGGTCAATTTCATTGTGTGTGTTAAGCTATTGATTGAAGAGGTCCAACATGCAACCTAGAGGTAAGCTAGTCTAGGGTGTGTTATACTCTTTAGGGCTCAAATCTACAAGATGATATATTCTTTACTCATGTAAGATTAGGCTATAACATGGTACACTTATCTATAACCCTAGTACATAAGTTTAGACTCTATACAATTAGTGCTTTTTGAAACTCAAAACTTTATTAGAAAGGTTTAAGGGCAATGAAAATAAAACACAATAGAATAGATAAGGACACCTAATTAAGCATCGTGATAGATATTAGACCATTAGCGAAAAAAAAAAAAAAAAACAAATCACCGAAAACAAGCTAACATGAGAGAGGGTGCACGTGCATTAGGAGACACAATAGGGTTTATTTGATTGAAGTACATGAACTACCCAAGCCCATTATTTGAAAATCCATAAAACCTTAGAAAAACTTTTAAAATCCCCAATTATAACAAGACTTCTCTCATATTTTTTTTGTGGCCTTCAAATGGTGCCAATATTCAATGTCCGATACGTATAGAACATTTAAAATTGTTTTTTTTCCTTTTTGGCACGTGATGACGGTAAGTTGATCGTGTAGATTGGTCTCTTTTGGCTATGAGATTGATATCCATGGGTTGCAAATTCACAATCTATTCATTGATAACTGCTACATGTGGTTCACTTGTTTAATCTCTAAGGTACCAATTGGCTACTTTTTCTTAAGTATAACTTGAAACCACTGGTTTAAATCTCCATTTAATTAACCCTTATTGACGTTCTAGTCCCGTTCTAGACTATGGAGTAGAATTAGTAGTAAATTAGATGGGTGTGTGCGTTTTTATACTAAAACATACAATAAAAAATTAACCCCCTCTATTCAAAAAGTTAACTTCATATGAAACTCTTCATGTCCATTTACGCATAATTTTGTGGCATGGGGTCAATTTAATTGTGTGTGTGTTAAACTATTGATTGAAGAGGTCCAACATGCAACCTAGAGGTATGCTAGTCTAGGGTGTGTTATACTCTTTAGGGCTGAACAACAAATCTACAAGAGGATATATTCTTTACTCATGTAAGATCTGGCTATAACATACGGTGATGTAGATGGTACACCTATCTATAACCCTGGTACATAAGTTTAGACTCTATACAATTAGTGCTTTTTGAAACTCAAAACTTTATTCGAAAGGTTCAAGGGCAATGAAAATAAAACACTATAGAATAGATAAGGACACCTACTTAAACATCATGATAGATATTCGACCATTAGTGAAAAAAAAAATCACCGAAAACAAGCTAACATGAGAGAGGGTGCACGTGCATTAGGAGACACAATAGGGTTTATTTGATTGAAGTACATGAACTACCCAAGCCCATTAATTGAAAATCCATAAAACCTTAGAAAAACTTTTAAAATCCCCAATTATAACAAGACTTCTCTCATATCTTTTTTTTTTTTTTTTTTTTTTTTGTGGCCTTCAAACGGTGCCAATATTCAATGTCAGATACGTATAGAACATTTAAAATTGTTTTTTTTCTTTTTTGCCTCGTGATGACAGTGAGTTGATCGTGTATAGATTGGTCTCTTTTGGCTATGAGATTGATATCCATGGGTTGCAAATTCACAATCTATCCATTGATAACTGCTACATGTGGTTTACTTGTTTAATCTCCAGGGTACCAATTGGCTACCTATTCTTAAGTATAACTTGAAACCACTTGTTTAAATCTCCATTTAATTAACCCTTATTGATGTTCTAGTCCCGTTCTAGACTATGGAGTAGAATTAGTAGTAAATTAGATGGGTGTGTGCGTTTTTATACTAAAACATAGAATAAAAAATTAACCCCCTCTATTCAAAAAGTTAACTTCATATGAAACTCATCATGTCCATTTACACATAATTTTGTGGCATGGGGTCAATTTAATTGTGTGTGTGTGTGTTAAGCTATTGATTGAAGAGGTCCAACATGCAACCTAGAGGTAAGCTAGTCTAGGGTGTGTTATATTCTTTAGGGCTGAACAACAAATCTAAAAGAGGATATATTCTTTACTCATGTAAGATCAGGCTATAACATACGGTGATGTAAATGGTACACCTATCTATAACCCTGGTACATAAGTTTAGACTCTATACAATTAGTGCTTTTTTAAACTCAAAACTTTATTAGAAAGGTTCAAGGGCAATGAAAATAAAACACAATAGAATAGATAAGGACACCTACCTAAGCATCATGATAGATATTAGACCACTAGCGGAAAAGAAAAACAAATCACCGAAAACAAGCTAACATGAGAGAGGGTGCACGTGCATTAGGAGACACAATAAGGTTTATTTGATTGAAGTACATGAACTACCCAAGCCCATTAATTGAAAATCCATAAAACCTTAGAAAAACTTTTAAAATCCTCAATTATAACAAGACTTCTCTCATATCTTCTTCTTTTTTTTTGGCCTTCAAACGGTGCCAATATTCAATGTCAAATACGTATAGAACATTTAAAATTGTTTTTTTTTCCTTTTTGCCACGTGATGACGGTGAGTTGATCGTGTAGATAGGTCTCTTTTGGCTATGAGATTGATATCAATGGGTTGCAAATTCATAATCTATCCATTGATAACTGCTACATGTGGTTCACTTGTTTAATCCCCATGGTACCAATTGTCTACTTTTTCTTAAGTATAACTTGAAACCACTTGTTTAAATCTCCATTTAATTAACCCGTATTGATGTTCTAGTCCCGTTCTAGACTATGGAGTAGAATTAGTAGTAAATTAGATGGGTGTGTGCGTTTTTATACTAAAACACAATAAAAAATTAACCCCAAAGTTAACTTCATATGAAACTCTTCATGTCCATTTACGCATAATTTTGTGGTATGGGGTCAATTTAATTGTGTGTGTGTTAAGCTATTGATTGAAGAGGTCCGACATGCAACCTAGAGGTAAGCTAGTCTAGGGTGTGTTATACGCTTTAGGGCTGAACAACAAATCTAAAAGAGGATATATTCTTTACTCATGTAAGATCAGGCAATAACATACGGTGATGTAAATGGTACACCTATCTATAACCCTGGTACATAAGTTTAGACTCTATACAATTAGTGCTTTTTGAAACTCATAACTTTATTAGAAAGGTTCAGGGGCAATAAAAATAAAACACAATAGAATAGATAAGGACACCTACCTAAGCATCATGATAGATATTAGACCATTAGTGAAAAAAAAAACAAATCATCGAAAACAAGCTAACATGAGAGAGGGTACACGTGCATTAGGATACACAATAGGGTTTATTTGATTGAAGTACATGAACTACCCAAGCCCATTAATTGAAAATCCATAAAACCTTAGAAAAACTTTTAAAATCCCCAATTATAACAAGACTTCTCCCATATCCTTTTTTTTGGCCTTCAAACAGTGCCAATATTCAATGTCAGATACGTATAGAACATTTAAAATTGTTTTTTTTTTCCTTTTTTCCACCTGATGACGGTGAGTTGATCGTGTAGATTGGTCTATTTTGGCTATGAGATTGATATCTATGGGTTGCAAATTAACAATTTATCCATTGATAACTGCTACATGTGGTTCACTTGTTTAATCTCCAGGGTACCAATTGGCTACTTTTTCTTAAGTGTATCTTGAAACTACTTGTTTAAATCTCCATTTAATTAACCCGTATTGATGTTCTAGTCCCGTTCTAGACTATGGAGTAGAATTAGTAGTAAAATAGACGGGTGTGTGCGTTTTTATACTAAAACATACAATAAAAAATTAACCCCCTCTATTCAAAAAGTTAACTTCATATGAAACTCATCATGTCCATTTACGCATAATTTTGTGGCATGGGGTCAATTTAAGTGTGTGTGTGTGTTAAGCCATTATTAATTGAAGAGTTCAATTATGCAGTCCAGAGGAACTTAAGCTAGACTAGGGCTTGTAGCTAGTTATAGTTCAGAATTGAACAACAAATCCACAAGAGGATTGTTTACTCATATCATATTACTTGCTGATTACCCTAGGAGGGTCCCAGGGTTGAAAAATCTAATTTTACGTGATAACCTATTGTAAATGGCTGAAGTTAACTAATCACAAAATCTCTCAATCATTGCATATTCATAGTATTCTAATCAGTAATGACTCATATTCCCCTTAAAATCTACTTTTACGTGATAACATGAACACTTTGTGTCTTTTTTTCCTGTATGAACGAAACCCCACAAAAAATAGTCGATTTTTTCTCCGTTTTTTATATAGCAATATGGTACTCGATGGAAAGATAATAAAACGCTCGTTAAATAGTCGATTTTTTCTCCGTTTTTCTATCCAATATAATTGTCAATAGAATTTAGAACTTTGAAAGGAATATTTTATAGAATGGTAATCAAGTGATTAAAGTTTATTTTATGTTCTAATCCTATATAGTTTACCTGGATAGCAAGTATAATATCTATGATTGGAACATTAAACCAAACTTCAGTGACATGATTAGAATATCAAAGGAAAGTTGACTCATCTAATTGGGAAAAAAATGTTTTATAAAAATGTGAATATTTAAAAAAAATGCGAAAAATTTAAAAATGCTATATTTTTATTTATTTTTAATTTTTTAATTATAAAAATTGCAAAAATTAATATTGTTTTGCTATTTTTAAAAAAGTTCGCATTTTTTTAATTTTTTCGTTAGTTTTTTTACTTCTTTATAATTTTACATAATTTTTTTATAATTATTTTAAATTTTTCTTCGTAATTTTTTTAATTTTCATATTTTCTTTCGTGATTTTATTTTTCCTAAATTTTTTGCAATTTTAAAAATATATTTTCCAATTTTTTAATCCATGTTGTTATTGATAATCCAAGTCAACATTTTAAAAAACACCCAAATAAAAGTCATATGGATTAATAACCTTCTAAATAGGTAAATTGTCTGTGATTAGAACATTAAAATAACTTTAGTTATCTAATTGGAACAAATTTTTTTATAAGTGACTTAATTGAAACACTTCTAAAACTAGGTTACTATTTAGCAAAGTTACCCCAATTTGAAATTACTTAGTTAATGTGACATTTTTTGGTCAATAGAATCTTCTCTTATAATAGTTGACATTTTACTAATTTTTTTATTATATATATATATTTTTTGTTAGACACCTTATTCGTATCAAGAAGCTGCTTATGATGTCTTACACATTCATGTTAAGAGAGAAAATAGAAAGAAAGACGGCAATGCAACATGAATAACAATTTTACAATGAAAAAAAAAAAAAGCTATTTTACAATGTTTCATACACCACCATGGTTGTAGGTTTCATAGTTCGGTATGGTCCTCAATAATATTTCTAAAGTATATATGATCACTTTCATAATAAATTATTTTGATGGTACTTTTGAAATATTAATTAGATAATCAAGGAAGGTTAAGAACTAATGTCTATGATATGTTGTAATTGTGTGTACGAAATAGATCAAAGACTTTCATTTCATTGTTAAGGAACCCTCTCGCAACATTTAGGTGAAACAACACAATGTTCCACGAAATAACATGTTGGTGGTTGAAGAAACACTTGTTAGCTAATTCGATTACCTTCCCATGCAAGAACTATGTCAACCGCAAGATAGTTACTATTGATGATTCGATTTTGCCAATAGTAATTTGGTTACTTTACCAAGTATCTCTTTATTCTGGTACATAAATGAAGGGATCACTCAGTTCGTGCTGATCACATTTCCTATTGATTGTCTAGTTGGTGTTGATCATCTAATTGTTAATTATCTAATTATCTCCGATAGCATAGTTATTGTTGATCACACAATTGCTAGTTACTGTTGATCATCCGATTACCTCTTATAGCATAGTTATTATTGATCACACACGTACCGTAGATCTTTTGGTTCATACTATGGACTGCTTTTTATAGGGAGATCTATTCCTACTAATTATTAAATTCAATGATCTAGGTCAGAAGCTATTTCAAAATTAACTTCCATGCACCTCATACTTATTAACCCATATCAATGTGTGTTTGTTTGATTATCTAGATTTCCCTTTAGTCATAGGTAGTTCACAATAAATTAAAATGAATTATAACACTAAAATTAGTTAATGTCTCAACAAATCAGGTAGACTATTTTGTGGGAGACAAGATGTCAAGATGGGTCTTAGTGATTCCAAAGTAGAATTGTATTCGTATTCGCATGTCGTAGATGTTGAAATATAAGTTGGAACTAAGTGGGAATCGGGTTCAAAGGTATCAATGGGACTAAATAAGTCTTGACATGAGAAACTAGAAATCCATACACTTGGTAAAAGTCACCTCCCTAATATGTCAAGATATGTATTATGTAAAAATCTAAGAGTTGGCCATGTTTTAGCCAAATGCGAGAAATTAATATATAGAATTTTGCCACCTATAGAAATGTAACCAAGGATTCTATCATACTGTATTACCTAGTGTCTGAATCTAGTAAATAAATATGTCAGTGAACATAAACGAACCTAAATAAATGTAAGCGAAATTAAACGAATATTCATAACATATATGAACGAATGTGCCATGTATTATTGTCCTTTTGTTTCAATCAGGGAACACAATTATGTGTCCATGTTCGTTTGTTTATTACATAAACAAATTTCATGCCGAACGATGTACTTAACTTTAGGTTTGTCTACATGCATAGACTTTTTTTTTTTTTGAAAAATACATGCATAGACTATTTAGAATAGTTCTAATCCCTTTTTACTTATATTAAACATAAACTTATAGCCCAAATAAACCCACATACTTCAATAGTTCAATATTATTGAAATTGTCGCATTTGGTTGCTTGAAATCATTATTCATCTTGATCCAAAAATGTTACTTTCCCACCTTTGGCTTATTTTAAATGTCGTGAAGGAAAAATCCAAGTGATAATGTAAAGCAGATAAGGTGAATAGAGGGTAGTGTATGTCGGCGATACCTTTTAAAAAAAATCCAATAGCCACCATTGCGGTGCTAGGCTTCGACACAATGCACCAATTGTCCAGTCGTTGTTTTCCTTTACATCGTACGAATTGTGTCTTTTAATGTGTCCACCTGTCAACATTTCAGCACTTGGTCAAATATTTCATGCTCCATAATTGACTACGTGTATTTACTTTGTAGTTCGTCACGATTTTAACAATACTTTCCCTTTATATTTTTGAAAATTACAAAAACAATCAATGTTTACGAATTTTTTTAAAAAATAGACATAAAAATTAGCCTTCACCATAATCGTCCATCTTTTCATTCGATCAGAAGTCGTCATATCAACTATGCCGGCCGAGATTAAGCACACACTTATAAAAATTGGTAAAAAGAATCGGTTAATTAAGCCTATGCTTTTTGGTGAAATGCACCAGCTTAGCCCACGGTTTTGATGAAAAGCGTACTGGCTAAGCCGAATGTTTTGGTGAAAAATCCGGCTAAGCCCATGATTTTATTGAAATGTGCAGGCTAAGCCGCTGCTTTTAGTAAAATGCACCGGCTCAACCCACGCTTTTGGTGAAAATGCCAACTAAACCTAGTCAATATCTCTATGTGATAAAAAACATATATGTAGCAACAATATAGTCTTAAATATAAATATATCCTTTTTACATTTTTTTATATTTTTTTTTAATTGAAGCTAATTTATATTCTTTACGTTTTATATAAAATAATATACTTAATATTATATTATATGCACCATTCCTTAACAGTGAGGTGTATATGAACTTTATTTTTAAACCACAGAAAGGAAGATCGGGAGAGATTTTGCTCTTGGACCACACTGATATTATCATAACGTTACTCAGTTTGTTCTGTATTTTTATTTACTTTGAGTAAAAAGAAGAGGAAACAAATTATATGTTGTATGTTTAATGTGTTTAGTACGACCTTGTGGAAAAGAATAAATTATTAATAATTGTAATCATACAAATAACACGTAAGGTTGACGAAATATCATATGGTATTGAGTCCATTGATATTTACCATACAAATACAATTTCTTCGTTGTCTTCTATAATAAATAAATATTTTATCAAGAAAACAGTAAACATATTTCATTATATTAGTATATGGAAATCTGTACATAATTAACAGAAAAAAAGTGTGCAACTATATCACAAATGAAATTAACGGAGAAAAGGAAGATTTTGGATTGTCAAATCTACTTAAAATATAATATTATTTCTGGTACATACATAGTGTATCATGTATAATCACATATAGAGAGAGAGAGACAAATATATATAATATATGTACCTGTATGTATATCCATTTAAGCCACAAAGCTAAGACCATCCTTAGTGGATGGAGAAGTTAGCGCCACTCTTTTAATTGTGATTGGTTGAAATATAGTGTCCCACCTCCTAAGAAAAAAATGGCGTTATATATATAACGCTCAAGGCAAAATGTGGGTGTTTAGTGGCCGATTAGCGACGATTGGCGCCCATATGTTTTGGTTTGGGGGGCGTGATGATTGTTTTAGCGCCGGTTTTGGCGGCCACTACGGTGGGTACGATACGTATCTTCACTATGTATGTTAAGAGAGAGAGAGAGAGAGGTAAAGGACTTGGTGTTTTTAAAATTCTGAAGATGTCTTAAACAAGAAAAGAAAAATATGGGACAGAGATATATCTTTATTATTTATATTTGTAGAGAGCAAGAGAGAGGGGTAAGTACTTTGTGTTTTGGATTTTTGAAAATCTATTAATATATATAAAAGAATTGAACATTGCTGACGTGGCGTGCAATGGTGCTTTCAACCTCTCCATGAAATTGCCACGTGGCATCATAATTGAAAAATTTTAGTGTTTTTGAATTATTTCATTTTTTAATTAAATAGAGTTATTTTAGGAAAAAAGAATTTAAAAATAAATTTAAAATTTTCTTTCTCATATTTCCTCTCATAATTTTTAAACGTTTATATCTTTTATATACGGGATTTTTTAAAGAAAAAAATTACACCAAATTAATGAGCGTTTTATTATCTTTCCAACGAGTACCATAGTGCTATATAAAAAATGGAGAAAAAATCGACTATTTTTTGTGGGTTTTCGTTCATACAGGAAAAAAACACACAAAGTGTTCATGTTATTTATTAATCATGTTTTTTCTTTTAAACCAGGTTCTTATCTACAATGGTGAAAATCAGCCCAATCGCCATGTTATCATTGGAATTTTACTAGGTATACTTCATCAAGAGAAGCTAGGAGAAAGAATCGCGCAACACTGCAACACATGGTGTCAGCTTATAGCAATGTTATTTTTTTTATTTATTTAATTACAAGAGTAATAATTATTACTATTAGTATTAGTATTATTACAATGTTTATATTTTTCAACCTCGGGACGCTCCCGAGAAGAATTGATAGTTGTTGGCGTGGCGTTCAATGGTGGCCTCAACCATCTCTTGATTATGCCACGTGGCATAATGAGATGCAATGGTTACAACTTCCAACGTAAGTGTTTGTTTAGTTGATTAGGTTAGGAATTATAAGAGCCATTATGTGATGAGTTTTTGAATAGTTGCAACTTACATAAGTGATTCTTTAGATGATTACTGATTAGGTTTTAGATTAAGGAATATGAGTTATTACTGATTATAATACTATGAACATGCAATGATTGAGAGATTTTGTGGTTAGTTAACTTGAGCCATTTACAATAGGTTATCACGTAAAATTAGATTTTTCAACCCCGGGACCCTCCCGGGGTAATCAGCTAGTAAAACAATAAAAGAAACATGGGATAAAAATAGAATTGCCGACAACTAGTATATATATATACTAAAATACCAGTTTGTATCACCTTCATCTATACCAATAGATCATGTTTTTTAATATATATATACACACATATATTCAAAAGATGGTGCAACTTGTTACCGGTATACCTGTTATTCTTCAGTAATTAATTATGTTTTTCTGTTAATGAAATATGAAACGTTGCTAAAAAACGGTACTTAATTCTAGATGTCGGACAACTAGTATATATACTAAAATATCAATTTATATAAGGTGGCAAAAGTCTATGGTTGAGTCGTGTTTGGTAAACAAAGTATCCATATGGAGGAGACTGGTCTCTAAAGTGGCCATGAAGAAAGTGATAAAAGAAGCTGTTAAATATTTAGGGTACTTTCAGTTTGGGGTTGGAATTTCAAATGGGGCGGAGGCTGTGCTACATAGTGCCAACAGGTTTCTCAACTCTTTCCATGAGGATGGCTCGCTTGCTATGCTTACGGTTGATTTTTCTAACGCTTTCAACGCTATTGACCGCACTGCTCTGTTACGGGAAGTTCACTGTCACTGCCTTTCCATTTTCTCATGTGTTTAGTTCCTGTATGCTCAGCCAGCTAAATTGTATGTGGGGAGTGAACGTCTTGGGGCTTACGCTGGGGTTCAGCAAGGGGACCATTTGGGGCCCTTGCTCTTTGCTCTAGCCTTACACCCCCTTCTGTTCAGTTGGCTAAAACACTTGACATTATTAGCTTGGAGGGGCCATCTTTGGGCCTCCAACTCAATATTAGAAAAACTGAGGTTTTCTGGCCATCATGTGATGGGGGGAAGGTCCGGCCAGGTCTGTTTCCTAGTGACATTGGCAGACTGGAACGGGGGGTCAAACTGCTCGGTGGGGCAGTCAGTCGTGATGCCGGTTTCATAAGAGATCTATTTGCTAAAAGAGCGGCGTGGGATGTTGACCTCATGGGGTTCCTCCCTAGATTGCGGGATCCCCAAAGCGAGCTTCTATTTCTTAGATCATGTATGGGTGTGGCTAAGTTGCTATTCGGTTTGCGTACCTGCCAGTCTCCCTTTGTGGAAAATGTTGTTTCCTGTTTCGACAAAGGCCTCCGGGAGGCCATAGAAGACATTGTTGTCTGTGGGGGGCGTTTTTTTGGGACTTCCAGTGGCGAGTTGCGACTTTGCCGCTCTGACTTGGTGGTTTAGGCCTTTCCTCAGCCAGGTACTTGGCAACCTATGCTTTTGTGGCTTCCAGATCCCAGTCCTGGGGGCTGCAAGATCACATCATACGTAACAGTGGGGTTTGTTGGGTCTGCTGACCTGGAGAAGAACAGATGATTAGAAAGCCAAAATATGTTAACAGTTTGATCCTTTGAATAAACAGTCTTTACAACTTACTTCTCCCAAAAGACTGCTGACCCTAACAACTGTTCTATCCAAACAACTGTTCAACGACTGCTGATACAAAGAACTGCTGAATAAACAACTGATGAAGAACAACTGCTGACCAAAGGTCTGATGAAGAACAACTGCTGATACAAGTACTGAAGACCAAAGCACTGCTGGAGCCAACAGCACTTAGGCTTCAGCAGTGGATACAAGACCATCAGAGTTTATCTACAACAGATGTTTACTATCAGTGTTTTCAATGTAACAGTAGTTTGTAATAGGCAGATGTTTTATGTTTGTTATTCTGTTAGAGGTCACTGTCTTAGGTGACGTCAGCTTAGGTCATCAGTAGTTTGAGTCTGTCTATAAATAGAACAGTGCTTGTACTGTTCTATTGTATCACACACACAAACATTCTCTCAGACAAACACTGTGTGATCAGGCTGAGGGGGAGTAATTGTACGATTGTAATCTTTTAGATAAATGAAAGCTTTCGATCTGAAAACATTTACTCTCTTGTTTTGATTAACAGTTTATTATTCCGCTGCACTTTCATTCTATTTTCATTTCATTATTACCATTTTTAGTTAAACAATCAAAACAATCAAACTCAGATCCTAACAATTGGTATCAGAGCCTGGTCAATTAAATTCGATCTAACAAATCAATTTAATAATCAGCTCACAATTATTGATATCGTTTGTCTGTCGGATTGAAAACAGAGTAATAGTTTAATTTCGTTTCAACCGTTTTTAAACAGACTTTGTTTTTTGAAAAATCAGAGAATGGCTTCAATCAATCACGATCCACATAACACTGGCACGAACAACAAGCCACCGATGCTTGTCAGATCTGAATACAATATCTGGCAACGTCGGATGAGCCATGTTCTAGCTCAACAAAACACTGGGTGTTGGAAGTCGGTTATCTTCGGACCACATGTTCCGACTGTGCCGAGTACTGAAGATCCCAAAGTGTTTGAGCCAAAGAAACTTGAAAACTACTCCGACCAGGATTTTCAGAAAATTGAGTTAGATGCTAAGGCCTTCAGTATTGTGGCCATGGCTCTACCCAATGATATATATGCTGGGTTGTTACACTGTAACAGTGCAAAGGAGTTGTGGGATGCACTGAAAGAACAGTTTGGTGGGACTGAGGAGGTTATTGAAAACAATCGTGAAATACTTAACCAACAATATGAAACATTCAGTCATGTCAAAGGAGAGTCATTAACTCAACAGTTTGAGAGATTTAATTGCTTAATTAGTGAACTAAAATTGGTTGGTCTTACTTACCCTCATTCAACCTTGAACCATAGGTTTTTGAGATCATTACCAGACAAATGGGACACTATTGCTATTGTGATGAGAAACTCAATAGGATTTAAAGACCTATCACTGACCCAGCTTCATGGTAAGCTCTTGACCTATGAGAGAGAGCTTAACCAGAAAAAGAAGCTCCAGGACTCTGGAAAAGTGTCTGATGACTATGTATTTGGGAATACAGCACTTTTGGGTCATGATGAGGTGCCTGGAAACACAAAGGATCAGAGTTATGATCATTTCATTGACATAACTTCAGGTTTTAACTCAGGTTTTAACTCTGATTCTTATTCACCAAACTATGCTTTCACAGCAAGTGGTGGTGATATCCAGGCATCTGACAATATATCATTTGAGTATGATGACCTGAAATACTTTGACCCTGATGATTTGGAAGAAATGGACATTATGCACCAATTGGCCCTTCTCAGTGTAGGAACTAATAATTTTTACAAGAAAACTGGGAGAAGGTTTCCTGGGTTAACTGGCAGATCTAAGGTTGGGTTGGATAAATCAAAGATAAAGTGTTACAAATGTCATAGGTTTGGTCATTTTGCTAGGGAGTGTAGGGGTCAACATGGTACACCTATGATAACCTGCCCAAATCAAAGACCACAGACCAACACTTATCAGAATTCCTATAATGCCCCTGGACCAAATGTGCAAAACACTGCTCATTTTGCACAGTCCTCAAACACTGTTCCTGTCCAGTATGTCCAAACCACTGTTCCTCAGATCCACTATGTGCAAACACCTGTTGCTCAAGCACCTGTGCAAACGACTGTTGCTTCATCCTCTGCTCCTGCAGAGACCAGTCAACAGAGCTTCTTTACACAAGGCTTTGTTGATTGGAGCAGTCTACCTGATGAGCTAACAGATGAAAATTTTGCACTAGTTGCCAAAGCTGAAAATGAACCAGAAATTTTTTTTTTTTTTTTTTTTTTTTTTTTTTTTTTTGATAAAGGAGACAAAGCTCCGGTAAATTTATTAATAATAAAATATTTACAAACAAACTAGGCCAAGATCATTACAAAAATTACCTAAACAAACCTAAATCAAGGCCCAATTCACAGCATTCCATACAGCAAACAACCAACCATATCCTAAAAAACTAACACATCACATCAGATTAACCATAATCTAAACTCTCAGCCCATTCTAGTATATCATCTAAGCCCAACCCATTACATAACCCCAAAAACACTAAAACTGGGCTGGCACGTAAACTCCTTACATCACCTCTTCTTAAGGCCAAACAAAATCCTTTCCCATCCTTTATCCTGCATTTAGCTTCAATATCATAAAAAATCTTCATTACCTCAGCTATCTTCCAGCATTCCTGATTATAAACACTAGCTTGAAGCTCAGCACCAACCAAATCTTGAATCATAATATCATTTCGGCAAAAACAGACTTCATACCAACAGCTACATCTCACATTCCCAGCATCCAACTTTGGTATACTAAGTATATTAAGATGACAACTAATAATAAACTTCCCAGCCCCAATACAAATAGCCCATTCATGAATAGAACAAACAAATAAAAAACATGGCTGACTAACATCAGAACAGTAAAA
The DNA here is from genome assembly GCA_028751855.1 of Ambrosia trifida. NCBI lineage: Eukaryota > Viridiplantae > Streptophyta > Magnoliopsida > Asterales > Asteraceae > Ambrosia > Ambrosia trifida. Next base: position 26,668,071 of record CM054129.1, on the reverse strand, counting down.
AACCACCCTAATCTGAAACTGATCCATACTGGTCACCATAAAATAAGAAGAAACATATCCCCATGACCAATACTGATACAAATCCATCTGATCAATCCCATACAGCCATGCCCCATACAACCCGGCCTGCAAAATACCCACCCCATCCCAAAGAAGAGACCCACAAAACCTAAATCTAAACACAAGAAAAGGTTTAAGAAATGAACAAAACAAATATGAAATGGTTTCCCATCCTTGTGAAGATCTAAAAAATACAAAAAAATAAGGGGAGGAAATTAATGTCCTAATCACAAGGATATGGCCCATCCTTATCTCTCCAAGGGCTAAGCATACTCCATGCACAATTCCTATCCACCAAACAACCACAGCAGAATTGAACCCATCTCCACAATATAGAAAGGAGTTCAACAGATCATTAAAAAATAAAAAACAAAAAGTAGAACAAAGATATAAAACAGGAAGCTTATTCAGCCGGATCACTACCCATACGTATTTAGTGCACCTTATAACTGCAAGTTCCCAAAATATATAATCCACCCCCCCTTTAGGCAAATGCCTTAGACACAAAATAGACTCAACCATCAAAAGAACAAGGCTCAACAAAGGCCATAACAGCCATAAGGTTTCTGACCAGTGAAAAGTTCTAAAAAATGCAAAATTTGGGGAGGAAACATATTTCCTAAAATCACTGATCAGTCCCATCCTTATATCTCCCTGGTAAAAGCTTACTCCAAGCTTCCATACACCTAATCTCCAGTCACATACCGCTGAGTTAAACCCAGTTTCAAAAAGCAAAACAAGGTTCAACAGAAAATTTAGCAGAATAAAAAACATTTTAAGATTTTGAAATAAAACAGATAGCTTAAAAAGCCAGATCACTACCCAATCGCTTTTTGTACTCCTTATACCTGCATGTTCCCAAAACACAAATCCCTTATCCCCCCAATTCAAACACCTGAGGATCAACTCTAACCAAGACAAAACAGACCCAGACACAAGAAGATTTAACAGAACAGACCAACAAATAATAACAAGCAGAATTCTCATCCAATGATAACCACTAACAAGCAGTTGACCCAAGCAATCAAGACCCGAACCTAACTCATTGGATGAGACCAACCTTATCACTCCATGAACCAGGCTTACTCCAAGCCTAAACAGTCCTAAACCCCGATTAAAAAGAGCAACATTAGGCCCATTCTTCCAAAAGGAAGAGGAACCTAACAGAAGACTCAATGACCAAACCAAAAAAACTAAAAATAAGAAAAGAAAAATAAAAAACAAACACCACCAAGACATCAAAGAAATGTCAACACAAGAAGGCCATGAATGCCAGGAATCTACCCCAAGTACACAATACTTCCAGATAACTACAGACTCCCTCAAGCCCAAGAACAACCCCATCCCCAAAATATATAAAAAATGATTATTATCATTAAATATACTATTATTATTATTATTATTATAACTATAGATAATAAAAATATAAGTACTATTATCATTATAAGAAATCAAATAAAACAACCTCCCCTCACACAACTTGCAGTGAGTAAGCATCCAATTTCTCACCCCATCCCCTTTAACAATCCAACCAATCTCAACCCCTCCCCTATAATGATGATTAATGATCTTCATAACATACTTCATCACAACACATGAAAGTCCCATACTGCAGCAGCAACCTGCACATGCATATTCTTTTTGAATCTCAAACTCATGAGCCTCATTCTAACCATATCCAGAATTTGACTACTAATCATATCAACAGATCTACTTCCAGCCTTAAAAACTCTGTTATTCCTCTCTTGCCAAACAAAATAAACAGCAGCACCAACCACCAATTTTTGAATAATACACCACACTGATTTATTATTTCTCTTTTCCTCAGCAAACTGAATCAAGGATTCCCATGATGGATGAACATGGTCCAATTTAGCTTTGACCATCACTCTCTTCCAAACAGCATTTGAAAAGTCACATTCAAAAAACAAATGATTGTGACTATCAGGCACTCTATGACAGAAAACACATTTCAGATCCTCTCTATTACCCCATAATAACATCCTGTCATGAGTAGGCAACCTAAACTTAATTGCCAGCCAGACAATGAAAGCATGTCTTGGAATATTCTGACTATACCAAACAAAATCAGCCCATTTAACTCTCTCCCTTTGATTACTCAACTTGCCATAAACCACCTTTGTAGAAAAAGGTACAATAGAATTAGAAGCATCCCTCCACATAAAATGATCTCTCCCAGCAGAATCAAATAGAGGGACCTCCCCCTCAAAAAACCAAGGATATTTCCCTCTCCAACTGTCAGGAACTATCCAGTTTTTGTCAACCACCAAATCAGCAACTTTACAGTTCCAGCCCAACCCAGTTTCTTTAATATCCCTTCTATCAATAAGGTTAATCAAAGGGCCCCTATTGTGCCAATCATCATACCAGGCATTAATCAATTTACCATTGCCTATTCTAGCACAATAATTGTCTTTAACAAATTTCCTGCACTCGAGAATCTGCTTCCAAAACCAAGAATCAGAATTAGTACCTTCCACAGACCATAAATGCTTCCCGTGCAGTTTATAGGAGTAAACCCAGTTAACCCAAACAGAATCTCTCTTATAAAGAATACTCCAAATGTGTTTTGTCATTAGAGCAATATTCTTAAACTTCAAAGAAGAAATTGACAGCCCCCCTTGATCTTTTTTCAGGCAAACATCTTCCCAACTAACCTTAGCAGCTCCAGGCTTATAGTCCCCTTTTCCCCACAAGAAACTCCTCATAATTCTCTCAATATCTTCAACAACAGTGCTGGGCAATATAAATAAAGAAGCCCAATAAACAGCTAAGGAAGACAACACAGATTGCACAAGTTGCAACCTTCCAGCATAAGACAAAAATTTATTTTTCCAATCATTGACTCTCTTGTTAACCTTCTCAATCAGCACAGAACAATCTTTTAAGTATAACCTCTTCGAACTCAGAGGAATACCCAAATATTTTACAGGAAATTCTCCTAACTTAAAAGGAAGAATCTCACTAATCTTCTCTTGTACCTCAGCCTCCACATTTCCAAAATAAATTTCACTCTTATTATCATTAGGGAACAGTCCTGAATAGGAACTAAATTCATCCAAGGCTTTTTTTAGAACAATCCAAGATCCTTCTTCAGCAGCCCCAAACATAAATAAATCATCAGCAAAGCAGAGATGAGTTAGTTTAAGCTCATCACATTTCCAATGGAACTTAAATCCCTCAGCTTCACTAATTTGTCTATACAATATCAAATTCAAAACTTCCATAACAATAGTGAACAGATAAGGGGATATCGGATCCCCTTGTCTAAGCCCCTTATTACCTCTAAAAAAACCATGCAATTCCCCATTCACATTGATGGAATAAGAAACCGAAGATAAGCATACCATAATCCACTCAATGAAAGTTTTATGAAAACCAAAATGAATAAGACATTGATGGACAAACTCATGATCAACAGAATCATAAGCTTTCTGGAGGTCTATCTTCACAGCCACTCTCGGAATTCCCCTAATCCAATTATATCCCCTAATTAGCTCTTGAGCTAAAAGAATATTGTCACTTATCATTCTACCCGGGATAAAAGCACTCTGTGAATTGCTCACTATTATCCCCAAGTAATTTTTCATTCTGTTACAAATAATCTTACTTATGCACTTGTACAACACATTGCAACAAGCAATAGGTCTGAATTCACTCACCAATTTAGGCACAGCCACTTTAGGAACAACAGAAATAACCGTAGCATTCAATTCTTTAAGCAACTTGCCAGACTCAAAGAATTCCATAACAGCCAAACAAACATCATCCCCAATAATACCCCATGCTGCTTTGAAGAACTTAGCAGTGTACCCATCCGGCCCAGGTGCTTTATTATCATCAATTTGAAACATTGCCTCTTTCACCTCCTCCTTAGTGACCTTCCTAACCATAAAAGCAGCCACATCCTCAGACAATTTCCTAGTAAAGAGAGATTCAGCACCAACCATCTCCGTTACATTCCCCTTTGTACCAAGAAGCCCAGAATAAAAACCCACAAAAGCTTTACCAACATCCTTGTTTTCAAACATATTACCATTCAAATCCTCAATCTGAGAAACCTTATTCCTTGCTTGCCTTTGTTTTACAGAATGGAAGAAAAATTTGGAGTTTCTATCCCCAGCCCTTAACCAATGCAACCTGGACTTCTGCTTAAGGAACAATTCTTCATCCAATAAAGCATCATTATAAAGATTTAAATAAACGGCTTCTTCCTCTCTAAGCAAATTATTGCAAGAATCCATCGAAATATCCAACTGAATTCGTTCAAGTTCACATCTCAACTTCTCAACCTTGTTATGTAAGTTCCCATTACTAGAATGCAACTTCCTAAGAGGAGCCTTCAAAGATTTCAGTTTAGAAGCAATAATAAACATTCTGTGACCAACAACATCTTGTTTCCACCCAACATCCACAGTCTTCAAAAACTCCTCCTTATCAGTCAAATAATTCCAGAATCTAAAACTCCTATGCACATACTCCCTCACAGAGCTCCAATACAACAAAGCAGGAGAATGATCCGAAGAATAGAATGGAAGAAATTTAACAACAGCATTAGGAAAATATTTCAGAAATTCAACATTTCCCATAACCCTGTCCAGCTTCTCCAAAATACCATTCACTTTCCCAGGCTTTTGATTCCAAGTATAAGAGAAACCAGTCCAAGGAATATCCAAAATAGCCAATTCATTAGCACAATCTTTGAATTCCAACATACCATAATTGACACAAGAGGATTGAACATTCTTTTCAGAAGGGTCTAAAATAGCATTGAAATCACCAATTATAGACCAAGGATTATCCTTAATCAAATCAGCATGAGATATCAAATTCCTCCAAAGAGGTCTTCTAGCTGTGACATTAGTATGCCCATAAACAAAGGAACAAAAAAACCTATCTTTCCCTACAAGGGGACAGATAAGACAGTGAATAACTTGATCAGATTTTCCCAAAATAAAAACATTCATAACAGAACTATCCCAACCCACTATAATTCTAATCCAATTAGCACAATATTCAGCATTAGACACCCAAACCCAATCCCTCATAACTCCAGAACAAACCTTATCAAAATTCTCAGCCTTCACATGAGTTTCAATAATCCCACAGACACTAATCTTATTATCCAGGATAAGCTTTCTAACCTGCCCCTGCTTAATCCCTTTATTCACCCCTCTAACATTCCAAGCCATTATACCAGACATTATAAACATTCATCAATCTGAATAGGGTCATTCATACCAGAATTACCCTCCACCCCATCATTAACACAACCCCCATCAGCTTTCATAAATTCAGCAGTATCACCCTCTTCAGACAAAACATCATTAGCTTCCATCAACTTATCAAACATAATTTTATCCCATTGTTCAAAAAACAGCTTAACTTGCCCCACATTCCATTTCCTCATCAACTCATTAGAAGGACATTGTTTGTTGATAACATAATGAGCTACTTCATTAAACTGATCATCAGTCATTTTAAAGTAACCAGTCTTCACATTAACCTTAGAATCCAATTTATGAATCCTACAAGATTTTACCCCACTCTGACTCTTCACAGAAGAACTCTCAGGCTGCTCCATATTCTCACCTTTTTCCTTACTAACATCCCCATCCACATTCTCATTAACAATAGACTTCCCCTTAATTCCCCCCTCCACTTCAGAATCCATCTCCAATTCTTGTCTTAGAGCCGCAAAACTATTCTTAAGATTAATAGTATTCCCTCCTGAATTACTCTGTCCCTCCCCCTTAGCAACCCACTGCTGCTGACCCTTCTTAGTTTGCCCAGTCTTATTCTGCCCATTCTTAACCTGTCCACCATTCTTACCCTGACCCCCCTTATTCTGCCCCCCAAACTGATTAGAACCATTCTGACCTGTCCCATTCCTAACCCCATTCCCATTGAAACCATTCCCTCCCCCATTATTCTTGAAAGAAGACCCACTACTAGATTGCCCAACCCCATTCCTTGCCCCTGAGTTAGACCCCTGCTGATTAGAATTCTGAATCCCATTAAAATTCTTAACAGGTTTGTTATTCCTACCCATCATAACAAAACCATCCCCCTTAATACCGGAAACAGGACCCTGAGCTTCCTCAGCATTTCTAAGCTCATTGAGAAGTTGATAAGCTTTATCAGCCATTTCCTCATTAGTCAGCACTCTATGTTTACAAGACTCATAATCATGGCCAAATACCTTACATCCAGAACACCTTTTAACTTTCACTTGATAATCAACCTTCACCTTTCTAATAAAAGCAGGCCTACCAGCCTCTTCAGGGTAATACGCATTAACAAACTCTGGTAAGGTTTTATCAGCCTTAACTTCCACCAATACTCTAGCAAATCCAGCTCTACCCTCCTTCTTACCACATCTCAATGCTGTAATTTTATCCAACATAATAGGATTACCAATACAACTAACCATACTGCAAATACTCTCCCTATTCCAAAGTTCCATCAGCATATTAGGAATAGTTACCCACATAGGAATTGAATTAGGTTCAACTTTCTCCAGATTAATACCTATTTCCCACTTCCTTAAACAAAGTGGAATGTCATTAATAAGCCACGGACCTTTGTGAATAGCTTCCAACATACCTTCTTCAGATTTAAATTTAAAGAAAAACACCCCATTACCATTTGAAGAAATATCCACTAACCCAAACTTCTTCCACATTCTGAATAAGTTGTACCTCACCATACCAATAGACAGACTATGACCCACAAAATACCCATACAAGTAATTTTTATAAGCAACTTTAGCCTCAGACAATTTCTCAGGCTTAATAACAGCCACCACCTCACCAGAATCAAGCACCTTAGGAGGATAGAAAGTAACTTCAGTAGCTAATACCTCATTATTCTGATCCCTAGCAGCATCTGCAAAGGAAACAACCTTCTTACCCCTATCAGCAACTCTGTCCCCTTCCTTAGTAGCAGTAAAAGCAACATGATCATTAAGGCTAACAGAATCCAAGATGGATTTAGGCAAAGGCTTCAGTTTACTAATATAGTGAGCATCCTCCTTAGTAACTTTATAAGAACTCAAATCCTCAGACTTCTTAATAATCAACTTCTTCATAGATGGACTTTTTAACTTGCCCCTCCAAGGCAATTTCATCTTACTAGCCACTTTTTTCCCAGACCCCTCCTTATCCACTTCCATAGAAGACTGCCCATCATCATTTACCACACCCTTAATATCAGTTTTAACTTTAACTTCAGCTTCAGCATTATTAACAGCCTCAGCTTTAACTCTAGAATCAACTTCAGCTTTTGATTTAGCCATATCCTTCAAAACCAGATCACTCTTCCCGCCAGACAAAATAATACCATCATCATCAACAGCTAACCCACCCCCTATACCAGGACAAAACTCAAACTGCTGAGACTTCACAGACAACTGCAACTTCAAATCCCCAATATGCCTCATACCTACATCCTCACCTTTCTTACCAACTAACAGCTTGACATGTTTATTAATAGGAACTACTTCCTTAACCACATTAATCAGATCTTTAGAAGTGAAATTATCAGGTAACACCTCTTCAGAATTGGCTAACCCTCCATCCCTACTAACCTTCACATACAAATTGTCATCCCTACTAACCAGAAAATTTTTGTTTCATGGATATGGTGGATGAGATAGAATCTGAGGAGGTGGTAACTGAATCTGATGTTGTGACTGATGATGTTGTTAGTGAAGTTGTTACAGGTGAAAAACCTGATGAAGAGGTTGTGAACCTCACAGATCCCTGGGGTGCATCTGATGACTGTGAGTGCAAGTGTGATTGTGCATTGATGGCTGCTGCTAAGGTATCTCCTCAAATTCTCAAAGAGTTGTGTTCTGACAAATGTGTAATAGCATTTGCTAACATCAAAGAGGTGAATGAAAACCTTAGAAAGAAAATTTTGGATGATGAAGTTAAATTTGAAAAACTTACAAAAGATTTAAAAACAAGTTTAACTGCAAAAGAATCTGAAATAAGCAGCTTAAAACATGAAGCAACCATAACCAAAGACCAGCTCCAAACTATGATAGCAAAATATCAAAGTTGTAAAAGTGAGCTAGAGTCCACCCAAGTTGAATGTGAGAAATGGGTGGAATCATGTAGAGGTTTTGAAATGTTACTCAACAAACAAACTAAAAGTCATGTGAAGTTTGGCTTTGGTTTTGAAACCACTGCTCCAGCTTTTGAAAACACTGACAAAAAGAGTCAAAAGTCTGTTGAGGTAATACCAACAAACCTGCAGGGTCAAGAGATTAAAATCACTGAACCAAATGGTAAGAAAATTGTTCTTGAAAAACCAGAAGGTTCCTCATCTTTTGCTGAACTTGAAAAGTATGAATTTAAACCTACTTGGTCTGATGAGTGTGATACTCTTGAGAATTTCAAACCTGTTGATTTCAAAACACCTGAGGGAAAGACAGCTCCTCAGGCAAAGGTCATTCCCTTGGCCAAAGTCATTCCCCTGAAAAATCTTCCAGCAGATGCTCAAACATCTGCTGAAAAGAAGACTGAAAAGGGGAAGAAGAAAGAAAAGACTGTCAACTTGTTCTGTGATTTCTGTGAAAAGAAGAATCATGTCACCAAAAACTGTTTTCTTCTAAAAGCATATGACATTAACAAAGGAACAAGTGAATGTGATTCCAAAGCCACATGCTTAATATGTGGGAAAAAGAATCACAAGACCAAAGAGTGCTTGTATCTCAAAAATTTTGATGTTAAAATACAAGAATACAAAGCCAAAACTCTTGCAAACCCTGTGGTAAGTACTTCAAAAGGAAAGCCCAAACAGACCTTCACCCCTGTCCAAACATCTGTTACAAAAAGGCTTGAAACATCTGCTTCTAGAGATGTCCAAGTAACAGATGCTCCACCCACAAGCAAATACCCAAGAGGTTATGGTCAACCTCCATGTCACAGTCTGCCACATGTTTATGAGGAGCCTAAAAGACCCTCTAAACCAAGAGTGAACAGAAATCCATATGGGTATTATCATCTGTCAGGAAGTGATCAAACAACTGCTGCCCCAAGTGTTGACATCCAAGCACTGGCAAATGGTCAGCAACAGTTGTTGACCTTAATTCAAAAATTGGTCCAAACAACTGATCATCTTCCAAAGCTTGAGTCTGAAAGGTCTGAGGACCCATCCAAAGCCAACTTGGCTTTGGACACTCACCAAAACTAATCATTTACTGATGTGCAGGGAGCTTCTGCTTGTTTAGATAGTCTTTGGTATGTAGATAGTGGAGGCTCCAGGCACATGACAGGATGTAGAGCCCTTCTTCTGGACTTCTTGGCTCATGGAGGGGGTGATATATCCTTTGGTAATGATTCAAAAGGTAAGGTGTTGGGTTCAGGGACTGTACAAGCTGGTAAACTCAAGTTTGAAAATGTCAATCTTATTGATAATCTCAAGTTTAATCTTCTGAGTGTCTCACAAATGAGTGACAAAGGTTATGGCTCATTTTTCACAAAGAAAACTTGTAAGATTATTGGGCCATAAGTGGTGAAAAAGATTGATACCATTATTGCTGAGAGCAAAGCACAACTTGTTGCTCATAGAAGTGGCAATGTGTATGTTGTTGATATGTTAAAGGACAATCCTATGGCAAATGTCTGTCTATTTTCTGCTGCCTCCACTAAGGAGACAGAATTGTGGCATAGGATATTGGGTCACACCAACCTTAATACTATCAACACACTCTCCAAACAAAGCCTTGTCAGAGGTTTACCATCAAAAGAATTTAAATGTGATGAGCATTGTGTTTCTTGTTTAAAAGGGAAACAATATAAAAGCTCTTACAAATCCATTGATGAGTCCAAAACTAGTCAGTGTCTACAATTGTTGCACATGGACTTGTTTGGCCCTGTTAAAATCATGAGTCTAAGAAGAAAGAGATTTTGTCTTGTCATAGTTGATGATTTTTCTAGGTTAACATGGACTTACTTTTTACATTCTAAGGATGAGACTGCAGGTATATTGAAGGACTTTGTCACCAAAGTTGAAAAGCAATATGACTTGCCAGTAAAAGTCTTCAGGACTGACAATGGAACAGAGTTTAAAAATAAGGAGTTGGATGACTTCTGTGTGTCAAAAGGGATTGTGAGGCAATTCAGCATCCCTAGAACACCAGAACAAAATGGGGTGGTTGAGAGGAAAAATAGAACTCTTATAGAAGCTGCAAGAACCATGCTAGCAGATTCTGGCTTGCCACTGTCCTTTTGGGCAGAAGCTGTAAACACTGCTTGCTATGTTCAAAACAGAGTTTTGATCAACCCCAGACATCAAAAAACTGCTTATGAAATTTTGTTCAAAATCAAACCATTAATTTCATTTTTCAAAATCTTTGGCTGCCCATGTTTCATCTTAAATCTCAAAGATTCCATTTCAAAATTTGCAGCCAAAGTAGACTGTGGTTATTTTCTGGGATATTCTTCTACTGCAAAGGCCTATAAAGTGTTTAACACAAGGACTAAAACAATAGAAGAAACTCTGAATGTAAAGTTCAATGAACTCTCATCTCTTAAAATCCCTGCAAACCCTGCTGAACTATTTGATTTAGATAAATTCAAATTTGAAGATATCACTGTTAAAGCTAACAATGCAGGTATTCCACAGTCTCCACAACAAGATTACAGAACAGATGTTGTGATCCCCAGTCACTACAAAATCTATTCTGCATCAGAGGAAGCAGTTGTTCAAGACAATTGTCAAAACTCTGCCACAGCTGTGTCAACCACTGTTGGCCAGTCTTATCCTCAAACCACTGCTTCACCCCTCACAACCACTGACTTATCATCTGTTGACAAAAGTCAATCATCTGTTGACAAAAGTCAGTCAAGTTTCACACCACTTGGACCCATTCCTCCATTACCATTCCAAACATCTAATGGCACTACAGAAGTACCAACAGATGTTACACCAACAGAGTCACCAAACCTCTGTCCATCACCTCAAAATGCCATTGTTCCATATCAGGGAGATCTTATTTACTTAAGAGCTCATCCACCAGACCAGATCATTGGCAACATCAGAGAGGGTGTGCTAACAAGAAGCCAATCCTCAAATATCTGTCTTTTTGCAGGTTTCTTATCCCTCACACAACCTGTCAAGTACCAAGAGGCACTGAAAGACAACAGTTGGGTAGAAGCCATGCAAGAAGAACTCCTTCAATTCAAAAGACAACAAGTATGGGAGCTTGTACCACTTCCTAAGGATGTTTGTCCTATAGGAACAAAGTGGGTCTTTAAAAACAAGACTGATGAAAGGGGTATTGTTGTCAAGAATAAAGCCAGGCTTGTGGTTCAAGGTTTCAGACAAGAAGAAGGAATAGATTATGATGAGACTTTTGCTCCTGTAGCAAGACTAGAAGCCATCAGACTCTTTTTAGCCTTTGCTGTCAACCACAACATAAAGGTGTATCAGATGGACATCAAATGTGCTTTCCTTTATGGCAAAATTCAGGAGGAGGTCTATGTATGTCAGCCACCTGGTTTTGAAGACACATTCCATCCTGACTATGTCTACAAGCTCAACAAAGCTTTGTATGGACTCAACAAGCACCAAGGGCCTGTTATGAAACACTCTCCACATTTCTCTTATCCATTGGCTTCACAAGAGGTAAAATTGACAAAACTTTATTTCTTAAATGGAAAGGGAAACACTTAATGATTGTTCAAATATATGTGGATGACATCATTTTTGGATCCACATGTAACCAAATGTGTGAAAAGTTCAGAAAACTCATGACAGCAGAGTTTGAGATGAGTGCCATGGGTGAGCTTCAGTGTTTCCTTGGTCTTCAAGTGAAACAACTACAAAATGGCACATTCATTCACCAAAACAAATATGTAAAGAATTTATTAACCAGATTTGAGATGAATGATTGTAAGCCATGTAGTACACCCATGAGTACAGTCAAGCTGCTCAGTATTGATGACAAGGATGAACTGGTTGATCAAACACATTATAGATGTATGATTGGGTCTTTACTGTATCTAACTGCATCTAGGCCAGACATCATGTTTGCTACCTGTGTCTGTGCCAGATCCCAGGCTTCACCCAGAAAGTCAAACCTTATTGCTGTGAAAAGGATATTCAGATACCTCAAAGGTGCTCCCACACTTGGTATCTGGTATCCTGCTAATGGAAACATTGAGCTTTCAGGTTATTCAGATAGTGACTTTGCTGGCTGTCACACCACAAGAAAATCCACTTCAGGAGGGTGCCAATTTCTAGGGAATGCCTTAGTTTCATGGCAAAGCAAAAAGCAGGCAGCTGTCTCAACTTCAACAGCTGAAGCTGAATACATTGCTGCTGCAAGCTGTACAGCCCAACTCATGTGGCTTCAAAATCAACTACTGGATTTTGGGATAACTGCACTTAGGACTCCACTCATGTTGGACAGTCAAGCTGCTGAAAATATCATCAAGAATCCAGTCTCTCATTCCACAACCAAACACATTGACATAAGACATCATTTTGTCAGAGACAGCTATGAAAAAGGTTTGATTTCCTTGCACCATGTTCCAACAGAGGATCAGTTGGCAGATGTGTTAACAAAAGCTTTAAACACATCTACCTTTACAAATCTGATTTCCAGAATTGGTATGTTAAATATGGATTAAACAAATAAATTTTCAATAAATCATAATAAAATGTTTCAGAAAATCAAAATTCTTTCAAATAGCTGTTTTGTTGAAAAATCTGTTTGTAACATCTGATCAGATAAAACAACCACTGTTTCATTCATATCCACTGTTGGTTGAAAAATTTGTTTCAAAACATCTGATCAGATAAAACAACTGTTAGTTGAAAAATCTGTTTCAGAACCTCTGTTCAGATAAAACAACTGTTTTTCTTATATATTTATACTATATCTATATATATGAAAAAAAAAACAGTTGGTTTCATCAGCTGTTTGTATCAGTTGTTTGCCAAAAACAGCTGTTCTCCACCAGATGTTTCCTCCATCAGATGATTGCCACGTCTGCTCATATAAGCAGAGGTTTGGCCACATCAGCGGTTTCATTGAGCCTATAAAAACCCTGTTTTATCACAACAGACGTTACACTGTCTCATTGTATTCAAAATACTGAAAACCGCCTTCTTCATTGTCAAACCCTCCATCAAATTTCAATCATCTTCATCTTCGAAATCCATTACAATGGATCTTCAAGCCAAAGCTACCCACAATTGTCTCCCCTATCTGATTAAAACAGATGACAACGCTTCATTCCATTCCACCATCGACATTTTTCTAAACTCCAAATACTTACCCATCTTAACCGCTAACGCCCCCATTTATCTCGATACTCTTCAAGAATTCTGGTTGAATGCTGAGTTTCTACTCCAGGACAAAAAGCCTACTTCCATAATTTCCAAAATTGGAGAAACCAGTATCGTAATTACCCCTGAAACCATATCCACAACCTTCACCCTGAATGACCTGGCAGGTAAGGATTCCTTTACTAAAACAGAGCTTCACACTGAGTTCCAAGAAAGAGGGTATGATGGTCAGATGACTGGATCAACTCTTTTCAAAAAGTTTTTCCCTCCAGTCCTGAAATTTTTCTTCCATACTCTTCTTCTTTGTGTCTCTGCTAAGTCCACATCTTTTAATGAAATTCCATTAAGGATGCAATATCTGGGTTATGCCATGTTGTCAAACTCTGACTTCAATCTTTCCCAGGGATTGTTTATGGACTTGGTATCAAATGTGAAAGCAGTCAAGTCTGGGTCAAACAATGCTTTTCTTATTTACCCAAGAATTCTTAGTGTAATCTTACAAAAAGTCTTACCAGAAAATTTTTTTTCAAAAAGGGTGAGGCTATGCAAATGAAAAGCTTAACTGATGAAACTTTCACAAGAATGCTGGGTGGAAGCACCCAAGAAAAAGTGTCTAAAGTGTCAAAAGTTTCTAAAACACAAACAAAGAGGACAAAGGCAACAACTGTTGTCAAAACCTCTGTTGTTGAGCCCACTGCTCCTGGTGATCATGGCACTACATCCAGTGTTGTGAAACCCACACCAGCCACTTCCAAAAAGAAACATCCATCCACAAAAACCACCACTCAACCACAAATGAGGCTTCTAGATGTTGAGGTACCAGAAGAAACCTCTGTTGCACAACAAAAGCAACCTGAAACCACTGTTGTTACTTCCTCACAACAGTTGGATATACCTCCACCTGACCAAACTCCTCATGAATCCTCTCAAAAGGATCATGTTGTAAGCCAAGGGGACACACATCATGATACATTTGAGTCACTTGACCAAATGTTCACAAGCCCCTCTCCCAGGGCTAATTCTCTTGTTACTCCTCCACCCTCACCATCACATCATGTCCCACAAACTATGCAACCTCTGTTTGAGGCAATTGAAAAATCTCAGGAAGATCCCAGTTCCTCTCTTCCACCTGTCACTGAGAGTATACTCCAACAAGTGACTGGTCCTGAGAATATACAATCTGCTATCCCACAAACAGCAGAGGAGGTTACACCACCTGAGTTCAATGCAACTCTAGGTGAGTTTTCAAGTGGAGCAGCCACTACTGATGTAGAGACCACTGTCTCACATCAGGACAGTGATTACATAGCTAAGACTCCCTTGAAGGCAACAACTATTGGAGCCACTATAGTGTCTCCAAAAACAGTTGGAAGTCCCCAGTACCAAGAAAAAGGGGCATCTGATTCACCTATTAGGACTGAATCAGGTAGAACTACCACTGGTAGGGACTCAGATGATCCTTTTAACTTAGGAGATGGGTCAAAATACCAAGAATTGACGGACAGAGTTTCTGTAATTGAAACCTCTGTAGCTGACATCAAATCTGATGTCAAGCTTATACTGAGCTCTATTGCAGATCTTTCCAAGAGTCAACCATCTACAGCTGATATAGCCAGTGAGTTATGGAAATCAGTTTCCCCCATCATCATAGCTCACAGAAAACTGGTTGATCAGACTCATGAGACCTACATGGCTGAGATCAGGAATATGGTAGATGCAAGGTACAAAGATACCCATGCAGATATTAAAGCCATCAAAGTCCACCTGTTGAAGACTACTGGCTCTGCCCCTACCACCATCCTCGGGGATGAAAATGATGATGCTTTCACGGCTGATGATGCCAAAAAGGGGGAGAGTGGCAGAGATAGGCTACCAAAACTAGATCCTTTTGGTTGTCATCCTTCTCAAAAAGGCCAAGCCAAGTCTGCCAACAAACCAGAGTCTACCAAATCAGCTCCACAACAACAACAACAAGCAACACCAACAACACCACCACAACAAACAACTGACAAAAGCAAAACAGTAGACAACTCTGCAAACATAGAAGCTGAAAAGGCTGCTCAGGCCAAACAAAAAAGGGCTGACACCTTGGAAGATAAAGCAGAGTTGCTGGTGAATCTCAAGAGAGAACAATAGCAGGAGATAGAAGATGTGGGATCCTCTAAAAGGATGAAAAGACCTGCTAAGCATGTTAGAAAACCACCATCTAAGCTAAACACCTCTGTTGACAAAACCACTGCTACTGAAACCACTGCCACCCAAAACACTGAAACTACCCAAAACACTGCTACCCAAACCACTGTACCCAAACCAACAAACATACCCAAACCAACAAACATACCTGAACATACAACCACCAAACCTACCTCACCAGCTAAATCCCAAACATCTGCTGGACCTACTAAAAGGCCAACAGATGTTAATCCAACCACTGCTGCCAAATCACCATCCCCTAAAATCATGTACACAAGGAAGAGAAAATCAACCTTTGTTGTACATGATGAAAACATACACATTTCACCAAACACCACCTCAACTGCACAATCCACTCCTCCTATCACAGCCATTCCAATCACATCATTCTCACCACACACATCCAAGTTCAGATCCCATAGACCACCACCAACCATTACACCATTGGTTGTTCAGTATCCCCTTGAACTTGATCTACTCAAGGGGGAATTACAATCCTTCTACAATACTGAACAGCCATCAGAAAGATCCTTCCCATCTCTCCCAAACTTCCCTGTTCCCCTCAACCTTGATAAATATCTGAAATACAAGGGTGAACAGGTGGATGCCATCATTAAGAAGAAATGCAAAGGGAAGGATGACAGGACTGCTCAGGGCATCCATTCAGCAAAGCTTAGCAAACTCAGAAGGATTGAAGACTTTGCAAAGACCCTGAGCAATTCCATGTCCTCCATGCCTCTCAGTGTAGATTTGGAAAAGGAGGTAAGGGAATCTCTTCTGGAACAGATTATGGCAACCAAACCTTACAAAGCAAACAAAAAGCAGTTCAATGGTTGGACTACACATGCTTTGAGAGAAGAACTACTCAGAATTGAAGAAATGGCCAAAGACCCCAAGGCTAAAGTCTCTACTCCTAACTTTGGCAAAGGCAGAGACCCAGTCAGAGCCTTGAAGTTCAAAAGGATGAGGCAAGAGATTGTAGCTGCCAACTATGGGGAGATGAGATCAGTTTCCAGATGGTCTGAGTTAAGGTTGGTTGAGACTTACAAAAGTCTGGAAGAAAATAGGAAGAAGGATCCTAGCCTACCAAGAAAACCAATTTACACTGATGAGCCAATGATGAAGAGACCCCAACAGACCTTTAATTTGGACAGCTTACTTAAAACCTCTGATCTAACAACTGCTGCAAGAAGACAGTTCAAGAAGCAGAAGGAAATGTCAGAGGAAGATCAAAGAAAGTTTGCTGATACATTCATCAAGGAAGGGCTCTTCAATCAAGTCCATTTCTTCTCTGATCCTACAACAGAGAAGCTCAGAGAACTCATTGGAAGACCACCTTCACCCAACTCATCAAGAATAAAACTTCAGCTCAGCAAATCCACTGACTCAAAAATTCTAAAGTGGAAAGTCAACAAAGACAACCACGAATTGACATTGCTCAGGTCAGATGGAAGGGTTCAGAAGATCAACATGGATGATGCTTACAGCCTATGTGCAGAAGATCACCAAACATTGCTAAATCTGGACCTAGAAAAAGATGAAGAAGACTTGTTTGCTCTGAACTTTGAATTACAATTCAAAGGTCAAATCAGAGAAAGTCTGATGAGGAATAAAGATCAATAAATAAAGCTGAGTTTTGGCATCATCTGTTCTAGGGGGAGATTGTTGGGTCTGCTGACCTGGAGAAGAACAAATGATTAGAAAGCCAAAATATGCTAACAGTTTGATCCTTTGAATAAACAGTCTTTACAACTTACTTCTCCCAAAAGACTGCTGACCCTAACAACTGTTCTATCCAAACAACTGCTCAACAACTGCTGATACAAAGAACTGCTGAATAAACAACTGATGAAGAACAACTGCTGACCAAAGGTCTGATGAAGAACAACTGCTGATACAAGTACTGAAGACCAAAGCACTACTGGAGCCAACAGCACTTAGGCTTCAGCAGTGGATACAAGACCATCAGAGTTTATCTACAACAGATGTTTACTATCAGTGCTTTCAATGTAACAGTAGTTTGTAATAGGCAGATGTTTTATGTTTGTTATTCTGTTAGAGGTCACTGTCTTAGGTGACGTCAGCTTAGGTCATCAGTAGTTTGAGTCTGTCTATAAATAGAACAGTGCTTGTACTGTTCTATTGTATCACACTCACAAACATTCTCTCAGACAAACACTGTGTGATCAGGCTGAGGGGGAGTAATTGTACGATTGTAATCTTTTAGATAAATGAAAGCTTTCGATCTGAAAACATTTACTCTCTTGTTTTGATTAACAGTTTATTATTCCGCTGCACTTTCATTCTATTTTCATTTCATTATTACCATTTTTAGTTAAACAATCAAAACAATCAAACTCAGATCCTAACAGGGTTGCTCATGTTGACACGGATTATTCTGATGCTATTGACCTTTTACAACGATCCCTTTCGGACTTTGATCTTGGCGGTTTCACTAATAAGGACATCGCCCCCAAGAAGCTACAGAAAACTCTGGCGAATGCCCTTTATAGTTGAATCGCACAAAGTTTGGAGAAGGATTTCCGTCTGTCACCCCGTCAGAAGATCGTCTTGGAATGCCTACAAAAGCCTCAAGCCCAAGACTTCCTTACTGTTTTACCTATCGAAGGCTTGGGACAATGAATGCCGGCGGTGGAGTACAGGACAATCCTTAAATACCGGCTGATGATACCCATTTTCCCTAATGACGAAAGTTGTTCGGTCTGTCGGAAAGCATGCCTTTATAAGTATGGGGAACATGCGTTACATTGTAAGGAATTACCAGGGTTTAAATACCGGCACGTGTCCGGGACGCATTGGCAGACATCCTTAGAAGAGCAGGGATCTACGCAAGAAAAGAGGCGTCAGTTAATTTTCTCATAGACCCCGCTGAGGGGAGGTCCCCCTTGCGCCCAACAGATGTCTTAGTGTTTGGTTAGGAATGTCGGAAACATGCGTGCGTTGATCTTGCCGGGGTATCCCCCCTAGTTGGGCTTCGGGATAGTGGGTTTGTGGCCGGACAAACGGTCATGAGAGCTAAATCCAAGTAAGTGGAAAAGCACACTAAAGCATGTGAGGATAATCAACATGTTTTCGTTCCCCTGGCCTTTGACACGTTCGGTTCCTTGGCACCGGAAGCAGTGCGGTTTTTGGCTCGGGTTCAGTGGGTAGTGCACAACAACATTTCCACTCGTCAAGGGCGGAGGTTTGTTTTTAGCAGATTATGATTTTCTATCCAAAAAGGGGTGGCGGCGCAACTTGTTGCCCGCCTACCTACTGTCCTTATGTAATTTATCCTTTATTTTTAATGACTTTGCTAATAATAATAATAATAATAATAATAATAATAATAATAATAATAATAATAATAATAATAATAATAATAATAATAATAATAATAATAATCTATCAAGAATTTTTTAAATGATATTCCTACTTGTTCGGTTAGCAATATTAATCAACTAAGCAAACTCAGGTACATTCTCGTAGAGATTTGACAAGAGTGGGAGATAGATGATTTTTACTAGTTACATAATTAATGAACTTTGTAAAATTTCAACCTTTCGTTCTTTGAAGAACGATTACGCTAAACAATCTATAAACTAGTGATCTTCTAGTGGATAGAGCCAAACATGACATGTTTGCTCATTGACTCGAGAAACAAGTGTGCCAAGCGCACAGACTAAACTGATGAGTATGGACACATCACAGATATTTGTTTTAATATATACATGTTTCATACTCGAACAAATGCTACTGTGTGTGCATCATGGAAAACTGTGACGTATGTGTGAAGGGTGATCTTACCATTAGCTTAAGTATGGCTACTATATGGAATGTTTGATGTGATCTTCAAGTGGATGGATGGTTTGATGGTAGATAGGGGATTATATAGTAAGAAAAAAAAACATGATTTGGTCATTATTAAATTAAAATCAAAGCTATAAACTAATGTTATATCTAGTATATATCACAATAACTTATGACACATCGTATCTTTAAGATAAAGGATTTGAAATTTTTTGGGTTGTTTTTAAGACCAAACTAATGGGGATATATGAAGTACAATGTTTTAATGTAAACGGAACATACTTCTTTCAAATACATGCTAACGGTTAAGACCCACCCTTGTGGTGTGGTGGTAAAGATGTTAGGGTTTTAAAGGGGATGTTGGGAGTTTAAGCTTCATAAGAGGCAAAAAAAAATGTAATAAAAGGGTGTAAAAAGGGGTATAAAAAATGAGAGAGAAAATTAGCCGTTAAAAAAAAAAAAAAAGCTAAAGGTTAATTCTCTCTTTTGCTAGAGCATGTTGAGTATGCCTAGTTATTTGACAATACATATGCTAACATTTAGCCCAACATAAGTGTCCGTTACTGTTATAAATTTCAGTTTACATAAATAATTGCAAATTTTGTATATGCCTAGAAATTATAGTTTTTATTTGCTGTAAATTATACATATTTATTGTAAATGTTTTTATTAGAAAGCTAACAATACCAACAGATATCCAGCTATAGTTTGTATAAAAATAAATCGACTAAGATAAGTTTTGACGAGCCCTAGCTTTGAGCATCTTTAAGTTGCGTGATGATCTTTCTTTCTATTTTTTTCCTTGGCGTGTGCGAATGAATTTGTAGATATTGTTGGATATGTGTACCAACTCCAAATATATTTATTCTATCTTCATCATTGCTATCTTGCCTATTATTGAAACATAGTAAACCTTATAAATATAAGATACTCTAAAAATAATATCAAATTTTAATTCAAAAATTGAAAATATATAATTTAACAACGAACATTTAAGTATCAATTAAATTTAGATTAGTTATGATAAGTTGGTGGTAAATTTAGATAAGTTATGTCCTCAATCGATTCATTGAACATTTTTCCTCCTAAAACTAGTTTATAACCCGAACCAACCTTTTGCAAACCGATCGTTTTTATTCACCGACCTGGTTCGGTTTTATAACCCGAACTGGTTGTTCCAAAAACCCGGATTTGAACACCTCTGCTCTGCTATATGGCTAACCACTTAAATGATCACTTATAAAGTATTTGAAACAAACGCAAAAAACATCATGTTGAGTTGATAAATCTTAGAGGAATTTGCATTGTAGATATATTTTTTATAGCGATAAATTATGACATTTTATTTTTGCTTTTTTTTAAGATACTGTTTTGTGATTGAAAAACATGCCAAGTAAAAGATCGGGCTTGGAAACTTTTCAGACAACACAATCTTCGAAAATACTAGTTGACTTTAGACTATCCGGAGTGGTGGGGAAAGAGAGGGATGAAGCGCCATATGACATTTGTGGGACCCTTGTGAGGAGGAAAAAAATTGTGGGGAGTGGAAGGGGGAAAGAGGGGGGGGGGGGGGGGGGGAAGGAAATAATATTATATTGTGTTAAAGTTTAAAAAAAAAAAAAAAAAACTGACCAATCAAAGCAAGACACATCATCCCACCCAAGTGCCCCACGCCAAGTGACTGCCCCCCGCCCCCCCCCCCCCCCCCCCCCCCCCCCCCCCCGCCAAAGCGGCGGTGGTGTTCCCCCCTTCCCGCCCCTCTCCCGCCCCCACTCCGGATAGACTTAGTACTTTATTGAGACCATCTCCCTTGCTAGGTACGTTATTAGGCGTCATTTGCTACCATGTCGTATAACATATTATTCTCTTATAAATCTTTAAAAATCCTTATTTCATCTCAAACCTAACAAATAGTTTTACCCTTCTTAATTTCCATCTTATCACCTATCCACTACACACAATCCGTGATGAATCCAGGATTGTTTTTCAAGGGGTGCGATCGGGGGCTTTGAGTACGATCAGGGGCTTTTTCCAAACTTTCAAGGGGTGCGATTGAGATTTTCGCCTATAAAATACACTAATTTTTTTTCAAGATGTGCGGCCGCACAACTTGGGTTGTACTTGGCTACGCCCTTGCACACAATATTTAAGTTAACTATTTTTTTCTTTTACTTTAGGTCCTACCCATTATAAAAACCAATAAAAACAAAGCCTTGTGGAGCGCTTTTGCTAAGGGCATCTAAGGATAAAAAGTTTACAATGATAAGAGCATCAGTAATGGTAACTGTGGTTTGGATTCCAAACCATCACGTCAGGATGCCAAATCATTCTAAACCATAATCATTCCAAACTCGTACAACTATAAACTATTTCAAATCTCTACCTCATTATCCACCTCACCACCTTTTTTTTTGTTTAACCTCTATCTAAATTCATATACTATATTTTTAATTTAATTACTTATAAGAATATTATTTATTTAATTAAACTATGGAAAAATAAAACTAAATATATAAATTAAAAATATTAAATAGAGTTAATAGCCATTTTCGTCCCTGAGGTTTGGGCCAGTTTGCCACTCCAGTACAAAAGTTTTTTTTTTTTTTTGCAATTCCTTCCCTGAGGTTTGGATTTTTTTGCCAAATTCGTCCTTTTCACTAACCCAGTTAAAAAATCTCGTTAAGGTCAGGGGTATTTTTGTCTTTTTACCTGACCTTTTATTTTTTAATATTTTTTATCAAGTGGGACCCACCTGTTTCTCTAATCTCTGTCTCTCTTGTCTCTCTTTTATAAAACTCAAATTTATGTTGGATTTAAAAACAAGAATGGAGAAACATATATGGTTCCTAATACTGCTTTTGATGTGGGAATGTTGGATTTAACACACCCAAACACTGCAAAATGGTTCAAGAAAATATTACAAGAGAGAGAGAGTGAACGAGAAGGAGAAAGAGACCGGAGGTCTCCACCTCCGGCGATAGCTCCGGCAACCGGTCGAACCCCTAAACCAACACCCCCACCCCCACTGCCTTACTGTTTATTATTAGAGAGAGAGAGAGAGAGAGAGAGAGAGAGAGAGAGAGAGGAGATCGAGCAGAGGACAGAGAGAAAGAGACCGCTGCTACTGCCGTTGAAACCACCGCCCGACCGTCGTCGTCTTCGTCTTCCTTCTCCGTCTGTCTCTCTCTACAATGCTTTCTCTTTCTGTCTTCCGGGTATTTCTCTCTTTCTTTACTCTGCTTCTCTCTCCTCTGCTCATTCTTTTCGCCTCCCCGTTCTCTCTATCGTCTCTCTCTCCTCTTCTCAAAGGTAGCAGCAGTAGTATGGAAGTGGTGGGAGTGGTGGTTATAAGGAGGATATGAACGTGGTGGGTAGGGGGCGGAGGAGGGTGGATCTGATGGTGGGAGTGGTGGTCATAATCAGGTTATTGATTGAAGGGGTTAGGGTTAGGTTCAGAGTCTATTTGGGGAAGAAGGTTGTGCAGTGGGTTAATGGGCTGCTTGTTTGGATCCATTGCTGTGTTATAAATTATAGTTGGGGGTTACTTTGGACCCGTAGAGAAACAGGTAAAGAGAGACAAGAGAGACAGAGATTAGAGAAAAAGGTGGGTCCCACTTGATAAAAAATATTAAAAAATAAAAGGTCAGGTAAAAAGACAAAAATACCCCTGACCTTAACGAGATTTTTTAATTGGGTTAGTGAAAAGGACGAATTTGGCAAAAAAATCCAAACCTCAGGGAAGGAATTGCAAAAAAAAAAAAACTTTTGTACTGGAGTGGCAAATTGGCCCAAACCTCAGGGACGAAAATGGCTATTAACTCTATTAAATAAATATATGTAAGAAAAATAGAAGTGAATTTATTATATAAAAAAATAAATAATAACGTTTGTATAAAGTAAAAGTACATTTAGGTTTGTGTAATATTTTTAATTAAGTTTGTATAATATTTAATTTTTCTTTTCCTCGTGGACCTTTACAACAATGATTTTTTTGTTATGTTTATCCAGATGGCCATATATAAAATTTTTAGTCCAAATTAATGAAGTGTTTTGAAACAAATTTATTTCATGTTAAATTTTTTTGGATAACTTTCTGACTTCTTCGTTGATTTACTATATGGAATGAGTTTTCTATATATTTCCAATTTTCAATATTAATAAAAGAATTTAATTATTGCAATATTATTAAAAAAAACTGATTTGATTGAATTGACTTGTTCAATCTTTTGTATTTCCAATGGCTAATTTTCAAAGGCTCAAATGGCTATTTTTTAAACGGCTAGTTTCGGTGCCTATAAATTGAACCCAACTTTCCAGTTCTCAACACACAATTCACAACAAGCACTCATTAAAAAAATGGCAATCAAAGGTTGGACTAAAGATGAAGATATAACTTTGATTAACTCTTGGGTTCACCTCTGCTAGAATGAGTTACGACGAGATCTACTGTTTATAGAAGCCTTATTCAAAAATTGCAACAACGTGTAGGTGAAACTAATGGTAATTCGGTCCAAGCTCTTACTACATACACAATGCATTAGATAATGATATGTTTACTTATAATACACATTGTAACGCCCCAAATTCTCTTGTTAGCTACAATCCTCCTGATAACGAATAATGTGAGGTTTTAAACAAGTGACGAGGGAATCTTAGCATTACCACTTTGGCCTAATAACTCGGTTTTATCAATAAGAAAAATGGCCTAGATAACATATAATTCTAAATTGTGTAGTAACAAACATTAAAACTTGATTTATTAATCTTGAGGGGCTAAAGCTGCCAAATAGCAAACTTGAGTTTAAAACCTTAATGAAACAATCAGGAACTTATTTCCCTGATCTCCATCTCACGCCAAACACACACACACTACACACAGTCCATAACCTCTGATTTTAGCAAAATTCATCCAACAATCATGGCGCTAGCCCTTGCATGAGTGAAATTCTGGTTATCTAAGGCCTAACAATCATCTAGGTAACTTTTAATTCCATCCAAATTATCATACTATTGTCCTATGTGGTGATGGTGAAATTCTAGGGTGTATGCTTTTGAAGAATTGTTGGCTAGAGAAGGCATCTCTAATATATGAGAGCCTTAATACGAAATAATCTTGAGTAAATCATGATAATATTGACCTAGGTGGAGAAATCTTTGAAGTTCATGGTATGAACTTGGTGGGTTTATGGGTTGTGAGTAAGAACCTATGAACCTTGACAATGTTATGTGTGCTTTAAATCTTTGATTGTAAAAAATGATGAAAATAATGTTAATTGTATAATTTGAGCTTTGAAATGGATATGGGTAGGATCTTCATGGTCCAGAAGGCCAATAAATAAAGTTTGTAAAACATTACCCACCAAATGTTTGACAAAGCGCCATAATGAGGCTCAATTTATTGAAATGCTTATAGATATGATGGGTATAGACATATCTTTGATAAATGCATGTGGTTGTTTGGAATAGCGACTAACGACCAATGCCTAAACGTCTACGTGAATACATCCAAGTGTTAAGCAAGAGACCTCGGGGAGTAGCTCAGGCAAGGAATTGAAGCTAAATGGGCACGAGTAAGGTAAGTCATTACCATGACTTGATTTACATGAATAAGTGTTGATTTATGTCGATAGGAATGTAATAATGCAAAACGCTCTTGAGATTTCCCAATTGGCCCAAGAAGCATATGTGAATTCGATATACAAGTCATTCGGTTCGGGCAAGTATGACCGAGAGAAGTGGCACAGGTGGCCATGGACACGAGACATTGCCACAACGATAGGGTGACTCGTATGGGTGTGTTGGTTGTCAAGCTGTCACTTGATTAGTGATGAAAGGACACAACACGTAGTTGGGAACCTAAAGTAGCGTTTTGCAAGAATGTTGAATGATGATATTTGTCCATGATATATAAATAGGTAATCTTACCCTTTGTTGGTAATCCTTATTGAACAATATGCGCAAAATGAAGCGAATGGGTATGGTGAGCATGAGAAGTAAACCTAGGAAGCTTTAGGAGTCTTCCATGTTCAGGTTTGGGTTGATGAGTCTTAACGGGTCAAATGAAATTATCATCAGTTGATCGAGTGTGTCAGTACTAAAAGATAATCTAGTAATATAGTGTGTAAAGCTGGTTGAATATGGCTTGAACGTGGTAGGTTAGTCCCTGCGTAAAATCCGCAAGTTATTAGTTTTCACCCCGGACTGAACGCCTAACTTAGAATTGCATAATCAGGTTGAAAGATTCATTTCCAGTAGGTCCAAACTGTAGGCTATGACTAAGGGCCGTATGTAACCCTTGGTATTTCTCATTATTGTCTATTCAAGATCTTTCCCAATCATTCTTCAATATATATACATATTTAATAAAATTCTCATAATAATAGCTTCTTATTGAGAAAAAAAAAACATTGGTAATTGTTTTCGTTTGACCCCGTTTAAAAGTCAACACAACCTATAAACGAATATCATTTTCATTTGTGAATTGCTTGATTTAGATTTCGATAACCATCAATTTCGAACTTATATTTATCTCCCTAAGAACCGCTCCTAATCCCTCTTAAATCGTGAGAATAAGTTGATCAATTTAATATAAAATCAATCGCTTGATCCTTATCATCTTCCAAATTGAATTCAATAGTAATCAGTTAACCACTCTATAAATTGATCTTATTCGTTCCCCTGTTCCTCATTGAATCGCAAACACAAGTAAATCCTCTGTTCATTGCCGGAACCTTATTCCCTCATTGTCGCATCAAGAACGCTTGCTCTGTTTTTGCGTTAATCTCCAGAAACAATCCGGACGGTGACCCTCTATTTCTGGATTGCGAGCCAAACCCACAGCAATTTTATAGTTCATCGCTGTTCGCTCGCCAGACCCAAACCGTTCTTACTATTGCTCGTCCTGAATCGACAGTCGGAACCGGACTTGTTCGTCGTCGCAGCTAGTAGCCGGAATCCGAACATGTTGTCGATGTTGCTCATCGTTCCTCATGTCTGGTATGGTATATTGCATTAGATTCTTAGGTTTGGTCGATTATTAGTAGGTTTTATAATCCTTAAATCAAGTGTGAAATCAACTCAGTTTCTGTGTATATTGGTTTGGTTACTGAATGTATGGGGAAAAAGATGACTGTAGCGGGAGTTGTTTTTTTTTTTTTTTCAAAACAAATTTTCTAAGTAACAGCCAAAAATATTGGGAGATCAACTTGTAGGTGTGATGTCATTTTAATAAAAGAAGCTGGTTCGACTCCTATAAGTCGCCTGGTTCTAGGCATATTATATATATCCTTTTCCAAACATATATTACATGGTTTATATTATACATGATATATTAATACACATACACGTAAGTGTTATGACTTTCAAATCTTTGATATATTAAATTGTTATCTTTGATTCTAAAACAAATTCATGAAATTCAATTTCACAAAATCAAACATTTAAGGCTATTTTCCAAAGCAAGTGAACCATAATCGATCGACCTACAAATCTTAGACTTATTAGACGTATGACACTTAGACTTTATAATGCTAAATCTAGGTTGATACCACTGGGAATAAATTTACATGCCATTGCATACTTGGGATTTTGCTTGCTAAGGTGAGTTTTACATAGCCCCGCTTTCTTAATGTTTTTATTTTTTTAGGGGTTAAACATGTTTACTTTTTTTGTCTTGCTTATATCTTTACGCATTTGTTTTTATTATTAGTTGGTGAACCCACCTCAGTGTAGTCATTAACTTTGATCAAGCCAACTGTAGTAGATTATAGCGCTATAGGTTCGACAAGCCCATCCCCCGCATAAATTCAGGGATGATTGAAACAGCTTTTTACTAGCTCATTGAGTTACGTCATTTTATACTAGCTCATTGAGTTGCATCAATTTATACTAGCTCATTGAGTTACGTCATTTTCTACTAGCTCATTGAGTTACGTCATTGTCACTAGGGTTGACTATACAACACCATGGTTTCCAATTAATATTATTACAAATTGTTTTGATATAGACATGACTTACAAAACTTTGCTAATTAATTTTTTTTAACAAATGTATTACTCACCAACTATTTATAGTTGACCCCCACATTTTCCAACTTAAACATGTTTCAGGGAATAATGCAGCGTGAAGTTCTACGTGCTTTGGACGTTAGAAGTTGAAGTCTAGTTTTAAATTTTATTTGGTTATTGGTTTAGTTTGATGTTGAACATTTAGTATTGTTCCTTTTCATTGTAATAAATTCCATTATTGGATTATTTAATGGAACTTGAATTTTAAACACCATGTGCTTTTGGACAATCGTCACTACGTGGCACCCCGATATTTCCGCCATCGGTTGGGGTGTTACACCGTAAGCTACGGTCCAGCAACAAAACAGGATCAGAAGGATAGAGCCGTAACCTACGGCTCATAGCCGTAGGCCACGGCTGGTCGAATCCGAAGTAGGTTAGTGTAACACCCCGACCGATGGCGGAATCATCGAGGTGCCACGTAGTGATGATTGTTCAAAAGCTCATGGTACTAAAGTGTAAATATTGATACATTGATTAAATAGTTTATTACATTGAAACGAGATACAAAGATACAATGATTCAAACTAACAATCTATACTAAAATACAATGAATCCAAAATCTAAGTATAAATTTCAAAGGCTTAAAAGGCGTCATAAATAACCTGAAACGTGTACAAAATACTTTTGTCAACACATATAATGTATTGGTGAGCATATCTATTTCGTTCAAAAAGTATTTCGAAATTTATGTGCTATGATATTTGCAATATGTAAAAGGGTCAAAATCAAGCCTAACAACGTTCAACAAACGTTTAAATATCGATCATAGAAACCATAACAATGACCAAGGACCCAATACGTGCACATAAGTCAATCAAGGGATATAAATCGTAGTACTACTCATTGTTATGTTAGGCACACAATGGTTAATGATTTTGACAAGCTTCATACAATTCACATAAGCATTTCATAAAGCGCATCACGTTATAAAGAATATACATAAGTTTAATAATAATGGTACATGATTCACCCCAAAAGAGTAAACAGTAAAAGTGGGTTAGATATACTCACAGTTGTTGCTAAGCGATAAATCCAACAAAGCTCATCACAAAATATAATTGGGAATTCCGAAGAACTCAACCTATATGTATATGAATACCAATGAGGGATAATAGCTTAAAAGTCTAAGGCATCTAGAATTTAAGGCATTAGGGTTTGCAAGGCTAGTTGGGGAATATGAAGTTTGTACGTTATCTCAAAAATAATAATTACTATTTGAATATTTTAAATAAAAATATTCCAAGTAATTTATTATAAGATTTTAGTTAATTCTTTTAACTAAAATATATAACAATACTAAAATTTATAATGCAAATGAAAATAATTTACACAAATGACACCAACATAAACACTTATGGTTTTCCAACTCAAGAATAATTCTGGTTTAGAAGAAAAATATTTATAAAACAGATTTTATAGTTTATATATAATTAAATGATTTATTATGTCTAATTAAGCATAATTAAGACTAGAAATATAAAATATGATCAAAAAATAATCTTTTTATGAAAAATGATTATTTTCTGATGTAAAATAGTGAAATTAATTTTTCCATATTTTTTTTTAATTTATTTGCATTTAAAACAAATTTAATGAATTTAAATCATATTTAAATGAATAAAAATAGGAAAAACATTAAAAATAATTGTTTTATAGACCAATACTTTTTATTTCAGTTAATAATATTTAAAAATAATTTCCCAAAAATTTTAAGATTAAAATCATTAAAAACGAATTTTTAATCAACAAATTATGATTAAAACAATTTAAATCAATAAAATTATGAAAATGGGATATTTTCTAGAAACTAAAAATATGATAATTTTCTATGGGGTTTGAAGATACTACACCTAAAATTTCATGATTTTTGGAGCAAAAAGGAATTTTCTATTCATATTATAAAATTAATGTATTTATGTATATATATATATATATATATATATATATATATATCAAAATAATAAAATAAAAATTCATAAAAAAATGAATTAGACCCGTGGCATGATGGAGTCGAACTTGGGTCCACTCACACACAAAGTAACCTACAAACCACTACACCACAAGCACTTATATGTTAATAAGTTTGAATGAAAATTGTATTTAACTAATAATAACCACTTCATCTTCTTCTTCCCCATAACAAAGCATATACCCTAACCCTATACACAAATTCAATAACACGATCCATGCACGATAACTAATCTGTAATAGAGGGCTTTTGATCTATGGCAATATAGAAACAATACGGCATGTTAAAACCAAACTTACAATATCGAAATTGGACCGAAAAGAAAGAAAAAAAAAACGAAGCTTAAGGAGGCGATTAAGGAGCCTCTGTATGTGATTAGGTTGTTTTTAAAGTGGTTATGTGTCGAGTAATAGTGCAGAAATCATTTGGTACAATGGGTTTATATAATTACTCGCTTAAACGACTTGAATTCAATAAAAAAAGTTTTCCGGCCATTTCAAGTTTTTATAACCGAAACTCACCCATTAAACTCAATAATAGCATGTATAAACTTCAATATAATTGAATAAAAACATTAAAAACGATTGAAGAACGATAAAAGTCCATTAAAATGACAAAAACAATGCTTAACTAAACGTTTAGGCCCCACCGGAATTTACTTCGGTGACCGGAATCCACACGACGGACAAACGAGGGGGGGGGGGAGGTACAAATTTTAAAACTTTTGACTTTTGGCAGAAAAGACCCCTGTATTTTTAAGTTGCTACATAATATGTTTTAACTTGATATTTTCTTAATAAATCTAATAATCTGAAAACTTAAACTTTAAAATTTTACAACCAACAGCTTTATCAAACTTAAATGTCCAACCTAGTTAGCAAGTAACAATTGTTTTAAACTTTAAATGATTAGAATACGAACTTTTATAAATGTTTTCACATATTTTCTTTTTAACAAAAGAGCCCTCTAACATCGTATACGTATAATCAAATGAAAAAAAAAACATATGAGCACCAAATTTGTAAACACAAAAATACAAGAAGGACTAAGTTTGTAAATATGATAAAGTATAAGGGACGGATGTCACAGTCTCCCCTACTTTAGAAAATTTCGTCTCGAAATTTATTTACAGGAAAACTATTAAATTTGGTTTGAAGGAAACAGTTAAAATATTGCTAAAATAATTTTATGATCGGTTAGAAAAGCCCAAAGCTTGAGAAAATTGTTTAACAGGCATTTAGGTTAAATGTTATAATTAGACTGACTTTTATTCGGGACATGCAACGGGATTTCGAATAACAGAGAGTGTAAGTGTATGCAGGAATTGAGTTTTTTGTGTGTGTGGTCAAAAGAAAGATTCCAGGAAGACGAATTGAAGCTTGTGTCAAAATTTTCTTGACGAAAGAGAAAAGAAAAAGAAACTGATAGCCGTTGGTCAACGACCAATAATAGAGGTCGGGTCCAATGCCATTAAATAGCCCAAAATGTGAAAATGTAGAAAAAAATTGGATAGGTTCTTGGTCAGACTCCTAGTCCGCTTCTACAGTATTGTTAGTGCTTATAGGGTGTACCACAGCTAACCCACCAAACTACTGATACTTTGGACTCGTACTGATTGTCTACCAATATCCTAAGTGGAATTACACACCACCCCCATGTACCTGTAAGCCCATAATTATGTTATGGACCATAATCACTGGTTTACCTTACACTAGGGTGTTATGCTCTTCCACGACACTAACATAAGTGATATAAGAAACAGTGCGTGCAACCAAAAACATGTTAAATAATAGATACTATGATGAACTAATGTGTAAGCATGACATGGTTAGAGGTTCTTCCCCTCTCGGGTTCACCTGTTAACCGAAATGAGAATAATGTGTAAGTATAAGGCACGGTTAGAGGTCCCTCCCTTTTCAGGTTCTCCCTGGAGTAACCGGTCAAATTCTGTTCAGATCGTTAGGCTCTAAACATCCACATTGATAAGACTCTGAGGATTTCATCGTTCCCCTGGGGTT
Organism: Ambrosia trifida; assembly: GCA_028751855.1. Lineage (NCBI taxonomy): Eukaryota > Viridiplantae > Streptophyta > Magnoliopsida > Asterales > Asteraceae > Ambrosia > Ambrosia trifida. Next base: position 26,636,626 of record CM054129.1, on the reverse strand, counting down.
GGAGGAGTACTCTAACCCGAGTCGTACGTGGGCACTGGCTTAGATCTCATACGAGTTATCAATTGATATGTTCATTGACCACAGGGCTGAACAAAATAATGAGAAAGTATAACAGGGTCTTGCTCAAAACAAATATGCGTACAAAATATGCGTTCAAAATATATAAGTATAGTATAAAATTTCGATTTGAAAGAACAATATAACATAAATCGAGTAAATCGTACAATTGCACAAAATGAAAGTAAACGAGTTGAATTAATGCACAAAATCAGTGATGTAAGAATAACTGCTAATAAATAGTGTGAGTATAACCGCAAATAACGCGTAAGAATAACCGCCAATAATAGAATAATGCGAGAATAATCATAAATAAGATAATGCGCGAACATAACTATAAATAAAATGGTGTAAGAATAAAATAATGAAAATTACTGCAAATGAGAGTGCGCAGAACAGACGTATAGTCTACTGGCATGAGGGTTTAAATTTAGTAGTTTTGCATACATGCACTATACGATAAAAGACATTTAGCAACATTCCGATAAGGATATGTCTAATATTTTGATAGACCAAAAGTTTTGCGACTGAGAGAGTGCAAGTATAAAAAGATAAATTTTCATTTATAAAAACGTAGTTTACTCGAACTTTAAGATATAGTTGAAAGAATAGTACTAATGCATGAGAATAACTTTTTAGAAATCGAGGAATGTTTTAGATTCAAAACAGATTTTCATAAAAAGACTTCGTAAGTACACACTTTCATGTGTTTATGATAAGTCAAGTTGAAAATTGTTATAAGACATATTATCAGTCGCAAGTTTCCTCATTTTCTTTTCTCGGAAACATATATTGGATCCGTTATATGAAAACAAGAAGGTTTACATTTGACTTGTAAATATGCAAAACAAGTTTATAAAATGCAAGAGGAAACCATATAAATCAAATGTGTTTCAAAAGACCAGGATTTAAAAAAAATGACGTGAATGATAAAAACCAACGTGTATGACATGAATAGATTTAAAAAAAAAAATTTCAAGCCTTCGAAATAAGGTGGATGCGAAAAACCTATAATTATATAACATTTCTGAAAACAATTTTTCAAGCTTCAAAAGGAAGATCGAGTCACAGTAAGGAAAATGATAAGGATTGTGAACAACGTGCAAGTTTCTAGTCTCCACTATAGCCAGTAACCTAGCTTAAAAAAAAACCCAAATCAACGTTGAAAGTCCACGGCGCACAAATTTCTCATGCTGCGTTGATTGAGTGAATCAGCTCGGTATTTATGATAATATGATAGAAGTTTATGAGTTGTTTTGAAGACAATGGGGAATCTGGTTTGGTTTGGGTTGATTCTCCTTGATAATGTTTAGAAGGGGTGGGTAGGACAAGTATGAGGTTGTGAATGATCCCGGATGCCTTGACGAATAGGATTTTTTCGTATTTAAACATTTCTTTAACTTGTAAATTAAAATTTCGTTAAATTTGAAAATTTGAAATTTTTAGGAAATGTTTTAGAAAATCCAAGTGTTACTTGGAACCTTTAAAGTGTTACGAAATTTATGCGTTGAAAGACCGTTTGCGAGGATCGTTAAGGCATCTCTTTGGGCTCATAGCGGGCTATTTGTTTCAAGGCATAAGGTGTATGCAAGGTGTGTACTAATTTGGTGAATAGGCTTCTCCAGAACGGGGTATTTGGGTTTGGCGTCCTTGCGAAAAGGTGACACAGGAAATAGTTTGATAAGTCAATTGTTTTAGAGAGTAGTGTACCAATGTGCATCGTGTAGATAGGCATTTATGTATAAATTAAGTTTGACCAAAAGGAACTAACTAGTGATAGTTGGCTATGGCTTAAGATACTGGGCGTGGATATGGTAGTAAATCAGTATGGGGTAAATGAGGATATATTGTGTTGTGAGTGTTGTGGACACACAAGAGAATATAAAGGTCATAGTTTAGGGATATACTGTGACGTTGATCAATAAAGTTTGTAAACATGAAGATATAAAACAAGTTGATTACTAAGTTTTGAAACCACGTTCGTTTTTTAACCGGGTGTGAAGACGCAACGTTCCAAAATCAGGATGTGATCGAAGTTAAACATAAAGTTTAAAAATTTAAGTCATGAGAAAAATGTTTTAGCACAAGAGAAGTGATGCTTTATAGTGTAAAAGTCACAAAGCATAAGTGAAATAGTGTAAGTTTCAATGCAATAATATACCGGACAAAAGTTTTACTAATGATAATGAAGAATCCAAAACGAATGATTAATGAATAAGAACATATGGAACAACAAGCAATGAAGTTAAGTCTTTAAATGATAAACAAAACATAAATACCAATAACATAAAACATTGGGATTGTTTCCTTAGGAAACTTTGAGTAACCCAAGTATTTCAAATTTCCTAGCGACTTGTGGGGGCATGCTTTAGCCTATAAGTGAATGCTCATCTCGAGAGTTCCCAGGTAGGTATACGGGTCCCTCGTCTGATTTGGATTTATACGTAATACCAGGCCTAGACAGAAAACTCAGGATACAGGCGCTCACCCTTCTAGATTGCACGTGCCCCGCCACTAGTGAATTCCAAAAACTTTAGTGAGATTAAAGACGAAGTGTAGAAATAAACCTTTGAGGTATGGATATCACCCCTAACTCAAAGATTAAATAGTAATACGGAGGAGTGAAACTAGTCACTAAGTTAAAGGAAATCACTCATAGCTTAGTGATGAAGTTTCTTTTTGGAGGAAATATTCTTTGAGGTGTGGATGTCACTCCTATCTCAAGGATATATTCCAAAGATATATAACATATAGGGGAGTAAAACTAATCACCAAGGTATGGATACCATTCCTATCTTGGTGATATCGTTTCATTTGTGAAATACGAGTGTCTTCTTCTCCAAGCAAAATACTGAAAAGAATAACGAGAAAGAATCATAACGAAAATAACTTGAAAGAAAATATAAGGATAAAGAGAAATATACACGAGAGGACTTGTGAATATAAGCTTAGTTATAGGCTAGGCTAAAAGACATTCTAATAACCTAATTTCAAATAACCATGGCTTTGATACCAATCTGTAACTCCCCGACCGATGGCGGAATCATCGAGGTGCCACGTAGTGACGATTGTTCAATAGCTTATGGTACTAAAGTGTAAATATTGATACATTGATTAAATAGTTTATTACATTAAAACGAGATACAAAGATACAATGATTCAAACTAACAGTCTATACTGAAATACAATGAATCCAAAATCTAAGTATAAATTCCAAAGGCTTAAAAGGTGTCATAAATAAACTGAAACATGTACAAAATAATTTTGTCAACACATATAATGTATTGGTGAGCATATCTATTTCGTTCAAAAAGCATTTCAAAATTTATGTTCAATGATATTCGCAACATGTAAAAGGGACAAAATCAAGCCTAACGGTGTTAGGACAAAAAGGATTCGTGAAACCACTTTTGTAAACCTTAGTCTAATTCACTTCTGCAAAATATTCGAAGTATAGAACTACTGAAGAAAGAAGACTAAAGTACTGAAGAAGGATTCAACAAGTACTAAAGAAGAAGTATCAGAAGTTCTGAAGTCTAAATCAGACAGTTCATTGAAGAACTACTGAAGACAAACTACTCATCAGTAGTTTGTCATTCATCAGCTCTTGTTCAAGAATCTTTTTCACCGACTTATGTTTCAGTAGTTTATTAGTTTAATATTACTTTATCTGTTTGTACAAGTTCCAAGAATGCAACTTGTTGCTACTTGTTACAGACTTACTTTTTTTTGGCAAGGTTCATGTATATGTAAAGTCTATAAATAGATGGGTTCATCCCCTCTGTTTTAGACATTGATTTTTTGATTAATACAGAAATCCTTCAAAGCTTATTATTGTTCTTTCCATTTCATTTATTGAGAACCTGTTTGAGTATTTATTATCATTCACATTCATTACTTAGATTCTCATTAAAATTATCTGTAGTTTTCAAACATCCAGGGGGAGTAATAACTCCTGTTGATAGTGTAACTTTACTTATCATTCCGTTGTGCAAATCTGATTAAACTTGCTAAACACATAAGTGTTCACTAGCAAGCAACACATCAAGAGCATTACTGATCCAACAATTGGTATCAGAGCACTGGTTTATCTGATCACCTATCAATCTAACACATTGAGAATCAGACACAGGCTCTTATTGATATTCAATAAAGGATTAAAAGTTCACTTTTATCAACATCCATCACTTTAAGAGATATTTGACAAATCAATACTCTTTAAAATGGATTCTCATAATACTGGTTCTGCCAATACACCTGCTATGCTAGTAAGAAATGAATACAATATCTGGCAAAGGAAAATGGCACATACATTATCACAGACCAACACCGGTTGCTGGAAATCTGTGATATATGGTCCTCACAAACCAGTAAATATCAATCTTGAAACTAAAGAAGAAATAACAAAAGACCCAAAAGACTATACAGATGATGATTTCCTAAAACTTGAGCTTGATGCTAAAGCTTTCTCTATGTTGGCAATGGCACTCCCAAATGAAATCTACTTTGGCCTATTACATTGTGATAGTGCCAAAGAGCTTTGGGACTGCCTCAAAGAACAGTTTGGAGGAACTGAAGAGGTGATTGCCAACACCAGAGAAATCCTGGCTCAACAATATGAAACTTTTGCTCACATAAATGGGGAAACTTTAACTCAACAATTTGAAAGATTCTCCTCATTAATATCTGAGCTAAAATTAAATGGCCAGACCTACACAACTGTATCTATGCTTCATAGATTTTTAAGGTCTTTACCTGAAAAATGAGAAACATACTCTATAGTCCTAAGATCCTCACCAGACTTTAGCTCCCTCACTCTTACAAAATTACATGGTAGATTACTAACTTTTGAAAGAGAAATTGATCAAAAGAAAAAGTTGCAAAGTTCTGGTAAAACTGCTGATGACTATCTACTAGGTAGTACAACACTATTGGGACAAGATTCACCTACTTGTTCAAATAGTTTTGGATCTTTTGACCACATTGACATAACTGTTGGGATCTCATCAGAAAGATCATTCCCATGTTATGACAATGAGGAATATAGTCAAACTGCTGATAACATGTGTTTTATCATGGATGATTTAAAAAAATTCAGCAATGATGACTTAGAAGAAATGGACATTTTACACCAACTGGCCATGTTAAGTATCAAAACAAACAAATTTTACAAAAGGTCAGGAAGGAAATTTCCAGGACTTAACAGTTCTACAAAAATTGGTTTTGACAAATCTAAACTTAGATGTCACAAGTGTCAGAAGTTGGGACACTTTGCTAGAGAGTGTAGAAGCTCTAGCTACAACCAATCTCAGTATGGAAATCTGTATAACCCTAGTTATAATAGGAATAATGGAACAGAAGGGAGTGCACATTTTGTACAGGCACAAGCTCCACAAATCCAATATGTGCCACAACTACAATATGTACAGATGCCTGCTCAACAGATGCAGAGCCAACAATCAATCCCTCCTATTCCAGCTGCTCAACAACCTCCACAGACTCAGCAACCCTCACAACAAAGCTTGTTCACCTCAGGGTATGTTGACTGGAGCAGTCTTCCTTTTGACACCACAGAGTGTAATCCTAATGCAGACAACAAAATGTTTGACATCAATTGGGGAGAACCTGACAATGGCAGAAAGAATTTTGCCTTAATGGCATTTGAGGGCTGCACCTCAAAATCTGCCCTGTCTCAGGTATCAAAAGAATCTTTAACAAAACTTTGTTCAATTTCATGTAAAGAATCTTTTGCTCTCATAAGAGAGACCAATGTTGTAACGCCCAACGTTTCCCGAATAATATAATAATAATAATATTTTATTCCTAAAACGATTCGTTAATTCGTTAACAATAATATCTCGTTAACTAAGGAATACATACTTATTCGTAAAAAAATTTAATTATCTAAATTCGCCAAATAACGCATCTGTAAATAATAACACACTGGTAAACCGACCTGTATCCTTGTAAATTTCTAAACGTGACTAAAAATATATTATAACAATTATATAGTCCAACCACTCGTTTTAAGTCGGTTTATATAAATAAATTTAACAAAATATATATTTTAGCGGTTAAACAAGTTATGTAATTTAAACGAGACCCGAGTCGGTAACTGGTTAGTATACGAAATAATCTTCCACTTAACCTAGACCAATTACCCTAACTATATAAACACTTTATCTTCATCTTCCTCATTCACACATCCAAAACCCTAGCCACCATCACTTATCTCCTCATTCACCCTCTAACTCTTCTCCCATCATCCTCTTCTCCTCAATCCCCTGCTCATGCTCCATATACCCACGCCATCTCTGCCCCGGCCCTTGTCTGTGTTTTCCCGACCACCAGTAGCGGCAGCAACCATGGGAGCAGCACCATTCCAACTCCGTTTCCCAGTCCCTGAGCTCCAACCAATCGTCACCCAGCAATAATTATAAACTCCCTCTCTCATCTGGGTCCCGCTCACTCCTTCTCCCTGTAAGCAGCGACTAGCCACCACCTTGCTTGGTGGTGGCGGCGTAAAGAATTAAGCCCGTATTGGGCAGGGCTTCCGGTCACCTGGTTCAGGTTTGGCTACAGTAACAATCGGATGTTTTTTTACGTTTGGGTCTGTGGTTCCGGGTCAGAGGGTGTAGCAACGGCGAGGTGGTGTTTGGTTCGGTTGACGCAGCAGTAATGGAGGACGGTGGTGGTTGTGACCGGTGGCGGGTTTGTTCCGGTTTGGGTTTGGTTACAACTCAGACCAGGTTCGGTTGGGTTTGGTTTGGTCTTTGGCGCGATGGTCGATGTCCGGTGAGGTTCCAGTCACAGTGCACGGATCTGGTTTTGAAGCCCTATTCAACATTGGGTTGTGGTCTGTTCATTTTCTTTTATGCTCGGGTCAACATCAGTCAACCAGTCAGACTCGTTCAGATTCGGTCAAGTTAGGTCCTGGTCAACGAAAGTCAAACGTACAGATCTGGTCAAACCTGGTCAGATCTGTTAACACTCGGTTCGAGGTGTGCACGTGCCGGTTCGCGAGTTGGAATAACAGGAAGGTATAACGCGCGCCGTGTCTTGTTTTAATTATTTTAATTATATTTATGTAACAAAAAAATAATACTTCCTTTGTGTAAAACGAACGAACCGAACCGACTTGTGTTAATAAAATGCTTAAAGTGGTGGTAAGACGCTTGATGTAAAAATGGTTAATTTATATGTTTATGCACGCCTATGCATTCTCAAAGTGAAACATTTGTATAAATATATATACTAGCATGCCATCTTGCGAAAACATATTATCGTAATTTTAAAGGCTTGATTAACTTATGTCGCGTGATTTGAGAAAAAGACGATCAATAACTAACCAATATTTATTACTTGTCAAAAAGAATAATTTCCTCGTGTGTCATAGTTTTAATAAGATTAACATTTCTCGGGTCTAAAAGTTTAGTCAAATTACGTTTGTTTATTTTGGACAATTGATGTTTTGGGATAAAATAGACGACTTGCGTCGTCTGGCTTCTTACAAAAACAGAGGGAACTCTGCACAAATTTTTACAAAATATAAGAAACATATCAAGCATTCGAATCTATGCTTTTGTACAAAAACGCTACGTTTTACAAATGGTTACTATTCCAATTTTACGTGTCATGATAGAGATACGCGTACATAAAAATATAGTTATTAATATGTATATATATAAACATAACAGTACAAATATTAACCGGTCTTTGAAAGCAAATTGAAACGCGAATCGAGTTACACTAGTAATGTTTTCATTAGCCAAAAAAATGTTGCTTTAACAATAATTTCAAGATGCGACTTCGTATACCATATTAAGGTATTTATTTTCAATAACTATATACACATGTATACATTCGAACAACTAAACCAAGTACAATCGGTTCGTTAAGTCATACACACTTTAAGACGCGCATTCGTTCAATGCGAGTCTAGGTAGTTGAATAAACTATCTATACAATCGATTAATGAAACAAGCTTATTTGCATTAGAATTTAAGACATTATTTATTTGTATTAGGATACAAGAGTTCAATTAATCCAAGTTCAGACTTGTTGCTACTTGCTAGCACTTACACAGTGAATTTCAGGTGAGTTTACGTAACCATGTTTATGCAATGCTTTATACTTGCAACATTTTATTTAAGCAATTCAACATGCATGTCTAGTTGTAAACTTTATTGCCTCATGAATTAGTCAACAACAGTTTCAACGAGTTTCAACATTACATAATCATTAGCTATGCCAAGCCGGCGATACTCAATAATAGATCTATTGGATTGACAATCCCACCCGGATACGTGTACCTCCTACATAGGTAGCGTGGGTGATTGTTATCGTTCCAACATATTACTAAGGTGAACCGTAGATGACGGGATGGACCTAAACTAGTCGGAGGTTTGATTATGTCGATTCAACATATTATGCTATTTCATGTAGACTTAAACTTACGATAGACATATGAATTGCTAAACTTTTATACTTAAACTATTTGCTTGACATGGCTTATGTATTCTCACCAACTTCTAGTTGACCCCCCCCCCATTTTTCCATACTCAACAGGAAATACTGATGCTTGAAGTCTAGAGCTAGCATGAGGAGATATTTGAAGTTTTAAGCTTTGTTTGATTATTTGATGTAGACATTAATGTAATTCAATATTGTAATGTAATAAAGGATTATTTAAACATATGTATTACCATGAGCTACTGAACAATCATCAATACGTGACATCTCGATGTTTCCGCCATCGGTTGGGGTGTTACAAATGTGCACTTACAAGGCAAAGCAAATGACTCTGAGAGAAAATTCACTCAGATGAAATGTGATTTAGAAAGAAAACTTGCTGCAAAGGCAAAAGAAAATTCTAAATTAACTAACAGTGCTATTGAAACCCAAGCACAACTTAAAATAATGATAGATGACCTAGGAAATGTCAGAAAAGAGCTTGTTGACACCAAGGTCACTTGTGAAAAATGGGTAGAATCTTGTAAGGGGTACCAACTGCTGCTAAACAAACAAAGTACTTCAAATGTTAGTTTTGGCATAGGGTACAATCACACTGAAACACCAACAGATTTTTCCCCCAAAAGTACTAAAGATGGGAGAAAAATTGTTTTGAGGTGAAACTTCTGAAGAGAAAGAATGCACATCTTTCCATGAAAACTTTCTAAAAACTCACAAAGAAAGTTCTTCAGAAGTACTGGTAAAATCTAACTTTAAGCCATCAGTAGTTTCATCTACATCAGGAGTTGAGAACCTGAAAACTACTGATGACCTAAACCCAATCAAGACAGTAAAAAAATTGCCTTTAAATGAAAAAGAAAAGGCAAAAGAATGTGAAATTTGTGGTCTGTTCAACCACAATACAGAATTTTATAGATATAGAAAAGGAATTCAGTACAACAAGAAAATTTCACAACTGGTTGTGGGTAAACAAATCAAAAATGATTTTAAAGAAAATATTCCCCCCAGGAAACAGCAACGAGCAAACACCTTTTCTCAGAAAAAGATGAAATCTCAACAAAAGTCTTTTTCTCAAAATTCTCTTTCAGTAGTTAGACCTACATCAGCAGCAGTTTCACAAACTGCTGAAATAAAAGATCTCATAAACATGGTACAACTACTGATGACCAGGGTTGATGGTGGTCCTTAAAAGGATACCACCATTGCTCTTGATGAAAAATCCATTGCCATGAAAGACATGGATTCCTCAACCTGGTCAAGAACAAACTGTTAATGTTCTCAAGAGCAAACCCAAAGCCAAAATGGCTTGGGTTCCTAAATCTAACTAATTTGCTACTTTGTGCAGAGGGTCTCCAGAGGCTTAAATAGCATTTGGTATGTGGACAGTGGAGGCTCAATGCATATGACAGGATGCAGATACCTGATAAACAATTTTATCAGTCAAAGAGAAGGATCTGTATCCTTTAGGAACAATGCTAAGGGATATGTGCTAGGGCATGGCAATGTCTCCTCTGGCAAAATACAGTTTGACAAGGTCAATCTGGTTGAAAATCTTGAGTACAACTTGCTAAGTGTGTCTCAAATGTGTGATAAAGGATATTCTTCCTTTTTCACAAAGACAGCATGCAAGATCATATCACCAGAAGGCCAGAAGTTGATAGAGAAGATCATTGAAGATCATACTTTGTTGATAGCCAAAAGAGGTGGCAATGTCTATGCAGTGGACGTTGAAAAGGACAAAGTACTAAACAACACTGCCTGTTTCTTCTCAAAGGCATCAACTTCAGAGACTGATCTCTGGCACAGGAGACTTGGCCATGTGAACTTTAAAACCATAAATAAAGTCTAAAATATGGGCTTGGTCAGAGGTCTACCTTTGAAAGTATACCAGTGTCAAGAACACTGTGTATCCTGTTTGAAGGGAAAACAGCATAAGTCCTCCTATAAGTCTATTGAAGAATCAAAAACAACTGCATGTCTTCAACTACTCCATATGGACTTATTTGGGCCTGTAAAAATCATGAGCCTTGGTAAGAAGAAGTACTGCTTGGTCATCATTGATGACTATTCAAGATTCACATGGGTATTCTTCTTATTCTCCAAGGATGAGGCAGCTAAAATCATCAAGTTCTTCATTCTACAAGTAGAGAAACAATATTTTCTATCTGTCAAAGCCATTAGAAGTGATAATGGAACAGAGTTTAGGAACAAAACTCTGGATGAATTCTGTTTGTCTAAAGGGATTATTAGACAATTCAGTGTTCCCAGAACTCCTAAACAAAATGGTGTGGTATAAAGGAAGAACAGAACACTGATTGAAGCAGCAAGAACCATGTTAGCTGATTCAGGCCTACCATTGTATTTCTGGGCTGAAGCAGTTAACACTGCATGTTATGTTCAAAATAGAGTCCTTGTCAACAAGAGACACTCCAAGACTGCCTATGAAGTTCTTCATGGCATAAAGCCCCTTATCTCCTTTTTCAGGGCTTTTGGATGTCAATGTTTCATTCTAAACATTAAAGACTCTATTTCAAAGTTTGTTGCTAAAGTTGATTCAGGTTACTTTCTTGGTTATTCTTCCACTAGAAAAGCCTACAAGGTTTTTAATTCAAAAACCAAGATAGTAGTAGAAACACTGAATGTCAAGTTCAATGAGTCAAAACACACTCTTATTCCAGTACATCCTGCTGAACTCTTTGACCTTGACAGCTTCCACTTTGGACCTGAAAAGACTGTTACTTCATCTAAGCCTACATATTATGGTGATCAAAGGTTTGATGATGAGGATCCAACACCATGGACTCCTCAAACAGTCATTAAGTCAACTTTCAAACCTTCAGAAGTTTCACAAACTTCTGATTCAACAACTGCTGATGTACAAACTCAGACATCTGCTTCAGCACCTACAACTACTGAAGACATTCAAACAGCTGAACCAGACATTATAAACCTTAGTGGTTTGTTTGATGAAGTACAAGAGCCACCTACACCTGTTAGTGGTTTACAACAACTGATTGAACACATAGATCATCCATTAGAACAAATCATGGGTGATATTGCTTCAGGTGTTCTCACAAGAAACCAGCTTTCCAACTTTTGCTTCTTCTCAGCATTCATTTCTCAGTTGGAACCTAAGAAGTACCAAGAAGCCCTCAAAGAAAACAATTGGGCGGAAGCTATGCAAGATGAGTTGCTTCAGTTCAAGAAGCAACAGGTTTGGGAAATCTGTCCCTTACCACCAAACAAGCTACCAATTGGCACAAGATGGGTTTTTAGGAACAAACAAGATGAAGCTGGTATGATCATTAAGAACAAGGCAAGACTGGTGGTACAAGGTTACTCTCAAGAAGAGGGAATTGATTATGATGAGACCTTTGCTCTAGTTGCAAGGCTTGAGGCCATCAGGTTATTTCTGGCCTATGCCATTTCCAACAAAATAAAAGTTTTTCAAATGGATGTTAAGAGTGCATTTTTGTATGGAAAGATCAAAGAGGAAGTGTATGTTTGTCAGCCACCTGGGTTTGAGGATCCTTCTCATCCTGAGTGGGTGTACAAACTTGACAAAGCTCTTTATGGGCTCAAACAGGCTCCAAGAGCCTGGTATGAAACACTTTCCAACTTTTTTGTTAGGACAAAGAGGATTGGTGAAACCACTTTTGTAAACCTTAGTCTAATTCACTTCTGTCATTTTGGCTAAGTATAGAAGTACTGAAGAGAAGACAAGAAACTGCTGATTAGAAGATATGAGAAGTGCTGAAGTTGCAGAAGTTCTGAAGTCCAAACCAGACAAGTTCACTTCAGAAGTACTGAAGACAAAACTACTCTTCAGTAGTTGTCCTTCATCAGCACTTAGCATTAGATATTTCCCACCGCCTTTTTGCATCAGTAGTTTGTTGTTTAATATTACTTTTTGGCTGTATTTGTTTCTTTCAATGTTGCAACTTGTGCAACTTGTTTCTGTAGTTTCTGTACTTGCTTATTGGGCAAGATACATGCATGTAAACGTCTATAAATAGGAGGCTTCAACCTTCTATTTTAGACATTGATTTTAATAGAAAAATCCTTCAAACACTCTCACTGTTCTATTCCATTTCTGTATTTATTGTGAATCTGTCTAAGTATCTAATTCTCATTTACAAGCTTAGATTCATAATAAATACTTTGTCATTTATTAGTTTCAAACATCAAGGGGGAGTTATAACTCTGCCTTAGTGTAAAAAGTGTTGCTTTAACTTATAACATTCCGCTGTGCTTATAATCTGATTTACAAGGACTTGCTAAACACTTAAGTGTCAAGATAGCAAGTTCTTACTTAGCAAAAAGAGCAAACTGATCCAACAATTGGTATCAGAGCATTGGTTTATCTGATCACATATCAATCTAACAAATTGAGAATCAGACACAAAGCTCTTATTGATATTCAATAAAAAGATCAAAAGTTCACTTTTTATCAATATCCATCACTTAAAAGAGTCATTTGACAAATCTATACTCTTTAAAAATGGATCCACATAATACTGGTTCTGCCACCAAACCTGCCATGCTTGTGAGAAATGAGTACAATATATGGCAAAAGAGAATGGCACATACCTTGTCACAAACCAACACAGGTTGTTGGAGATCTGTGATATATGGTCCTCACAAACCAGTAAACATAAATCTTGAAACTAAAGAAGGGATTCCAAAGGATCCCAAAGACTATACAGATGAGGATTTCCTAAAACTTGAGCTAGATGCAAAAGCATTCTCTATGTTGGCAATGGCTCTCCCAAATGAAATATACTCTGGCCTTTTACATTGTGAAAGTGCCAAAGAACTTTGGGACTGTCTTAAAGAACAGTTTGGAGGAACTGAAGAGGTGATTGCCAACACCAGAGAAATTTTAGCTCAACAATATGAAACATTTGCTTATATTAATGGGGAAACTTTGACTCAACAATTTGAAAGATTCTCCTCATTAATCTCTGAGCTAAAGTTAAATGGTCAGACCTATACAACAGTATCTATGTTACATAGATTTTTAAGGTCTTTACCTGACAAATGGGAAACTTACTCCATTGTCTTAAGATCCTCACCAGATTTTAGCTCCCTCACTCTTACAAAACTCCATGGGAGATTACTTACTTTTGAGAGAGAAATCGATCAAAAGAAGAAATTACAAACTTCTGGTAAAACTGCTGATGACTACCTACCAGGTAGTACAGCACTTTTGGGACAAGATTCACCAACTTGTTCCTATGGATCTTATGACAATATTGACATAACCACTGGGATCTCATCAGAAAGATCTTTCCCAGGTTATGACAATGATGACCAAAGTCAAACTGCTGATAATCTATGTTTTATCATGGATGATTTGAAAAATTTTAGCAGTGATGACTTAGAAGAAATGGACATATTACACCAACTGGCCATGCTAAGCATTAAAACTAACAAGTTTTATAAAAGGTCAGGAAGGAAATTTCCAGGATTGACCAGTAATACAAAAATTGGTTTTGACAAATCTAAACTGAGATGTCACAAGTGTCAGAAGTTGGGACACTTTGCTAGAGAGTGTAGAAGCTCTAGCTTTAACCAATCACAATCTGGAAATAACTATAACCCCAATTATAATAGGAACAATGGAACTCAAGGGAGTGCTCATTTTGTACAGGCACAAGCTCCTCAACAGCAATATATGCCTCAAGTACAATATGTTCAAGTGCCTGCTCAACAGATGCAGAGCCAACAATCAATCCCTCCCTTTCCAGCTGCTCAACTTCCTCCACAGCCTCAACAACCCCCTCAACAAAGTCTCTTTACCTCAGGGTATGTTGACTGGAGCAGTCTCCCTTATGACACCACAGAGTGCAATCCTGATGCAGACAACAAAGTGTTTGACATCAACTGGGGAGAACCAGACAATGGCAGAAAGAACTTTGCCTTAATGGCATTTGAAGGCTGTACCTCAAAATCTGCATTGTCTCAGGTATCAAAAGAATCTTTGACAAAACTTTGCTCAAACTCTTGCAAAGAAACTTTTGCTCTCATAAGAGAGACAAACGTGCACCTACAAGGCAAAGCCAATGATTTAGAAAGAAAATACACACAGATAAAATGTGATTTAGAAAGAAAACTGTGTGCTAAAACAAAAGAGGTTTCTAAATTAACTGACTCTGCTATTGAAACCCAAGCACAAATCAAAATGATGCTAAATGACCTGGGAGATGTCAGACAAGAGCTTGCTGACACCAGGATCACTTGTGAAAAATGGGTGGAATCTTGTAGGGGGTATCAACTATTGCTAAACAAACAAAGTGCTTCAAATGTTAAGTTTGGCATAGGATACCATCATGTTGAAACACCAACAGATTTTTCTCCCAAAACTACTGAAGATGGGAGAAGAATTGTTTCAAATGAAACTTCTGAAGGGAAAGAATGCACATCTTTCCATGAAAACTTTCTAAACAGAAATCCTGGCATTTTTAAAGAAAGTACTTCAGAAGTATTTACAAAAACTGACAACAAGCCATCAGTAGTTTCATCTACTTCAGGAGTTGAGACCCTGAAAACTACTGATGAGCAAAATCTTTTCACAACTGTCAGAAATTTGCCTTTAGATCAAAAACAAAAGGCAAAAGAATGTGAAATATGTGGCCTGTTCAACCACAAAACTGAATTTTGTAGATACAGAAAAGGAATTCAGTTCAATCAAAAATTTAAACAACAGGTTGTGGGAAATCAAATCAGAAATGATTATGAAAGAGTCTTTAAACCCAAGAAACAACAACCTGAAAACACCTTTTCTCAGAAAAAGATAAAATCTCAACCAAAATCTTTTTCTCAAAATTCCTTGTCAGTAGTTAGACCAGAATCATCAGCAGTTTCACAAACTGCTGAGATTCAAAATCTAAAGAACATGGTAGAACTACTGATGACCAAGGTTGATGGTGGTCCTAAAAAGGATACCACCATGGTTTATAATGAAAAATCCATTGCCAAAAAGACATGGATTTCTCAACCTGGTCAAGAACAAACTGTAACTGTTCTCAAGAGCAAACCCAAAGCCAAACAGGCTTGGGTTTCCAAATCTAACTAATTTGCTTTTATGTGCAGAGAGTTTCCAGGGGCTTAAACAGCATATGGTATGTTGATAGTGGAGGCTCTATGCACATGACTGGATGCAGATACCTGATAAACAATTTTATCAGCCAAAGAGAAGGATCTGTATCCTTTGGGAACAATGCTAAGGGATATATGCTAGGACATGGCAATGTCTCCTCTGGCAAAATACAGTTTGACAAGGTCAATCTGGTGGAAAACCTTGAATACAACTTGCTGAGTGTGTCACAAATGTGTGATAAAGGATATTCTTCCTTTTTCACAAAGACAGCTTGCAAGATCATCTCACCAGAAGGCCAGAAGTTGATAGAGAAGATTATAGAAGATCATACTTTGCTGATTGCCAAAAGATGTGGCAATGTCTATGCAGTGGACATTGAAAAAGACAAAGTATTGAACAACACTGCCTGTTTCTTCTCAAGGGCATCAACTTCAGAAACAGATCTCTGGCACAGGAGACTTGGCCATGTGAACTTTAAAACCATAAATAAAGTCACAAAAATGGGCTTGGTCAGAGGTCTACCTTTGAAAGTATACCAGTGTCAAGAACACTGTGTATCCTGTTTAAAGGGAAAACAGCATAAGTCCTCCTATAAGTCTATTGAAGAATCAAAAACAACTGCATGTCTTCAACTACTCCATATGGACTTATTTGGACCTGTCAAGATTATGAGCCTTGGTAAAAAGAAGTACTGCTTAGTCATCATTGATGACTACTCAAGATTCACATGGGTATTCTTCTTATTTTCCAAGGATGAGGCTGCTGAAATCATCAAGTTCTTCATTCTACAAGTAGAGAAACAATATTCTCTATCTGTCAAAACCATTAGAAGTGACAATGGGACAGAGTTCAGGAACAAAACTCTGGATGAATTCTGTTTGTCTAAAGGGATTATTAGACAATACAGTGTTCCCAGAACTCCTAAACAAAATGGTGTAGTAGAAAGGAAGAACAGAACATTGATAGAAGGAGCAAGAACAATGTTAGCTGATTCTGGACTGCCATTATACTTTTGGGCAGAAGCAGTTAACACATCATGTTATGTTCAGAATAGAGTTCTTGTGGTCAAGAGACATTCCAAGACTGCCTATGAAGTTCTTCATGGCATGAAGCCCCTTATCTCCTTTTTCAGGGCTTTTGGGTGTCAATGTTTCATCTTGAACATCAAGGAATCTATTTCAAAGTTTGCTGCCAAAGTTGACTCAGGTTACTTTCTTGGTTACTCTTCAACTAGAAAAGCCTACAAGGTTTTTAATTCTCACACCAGGATAGTAGAAGAAACATTGAATGTCAAGTTCAATGAGTCAAAACACACTCTTATTCCAGCACATCCTGCTGAACTCTTTGACCTTGACAACTTTCACTTTGGACCTGAAAAGACTGTTACTTCTTCCAAACCTACTTATTATGGTGATCAAAGGTTTGAAGATGAGGATCCTACACCATGGACTCCTCAGACAGTCATTAAGTCAACTACAACACCATCAGAAGTTTTACAAACTTCTGATCAAACAAATACTGAAGGCCAAACTCAAACATCTGCTTCAGCACCTGCAACTACTGAAGAAACTCAAACTGCTGAACCAGATATTATAGACCTCAGTAGTTTGTTTGAAGAACAAGAGCCACCTACACCTGTCAGTGGTTTACAACAACTGATTGAACACAGAGATCATCCACTTGATCAAATCATGGGTGATATAGCTACAGGTGTTCTTACCAGAAACCAGCTCTCCAACTTTTGCCTATTCTCATCCTTTATTTCACAGTTGGAACCAAAGAAGTACCAGGAAGCCCTCAAAGACAATAATTGGGTGCAAGCTATGCAAGATGAACTGCTTCAGTTCAACAAGCAACAGGTCTGGGAAATCTGTCCCTTACCTCAAAACAAGCAACCAATTGGTACAAGATGGGTTTTCAGGAACAAACAAGATGAAGCTGGTATGATAATCAAGAACAAGGCAAGACTGGTAGTTCAAGGGTACTCTCAAGAAGAGGGAATTGATTATGATGAAACCTTTGCTCCAGTTGCAAGGCTTGAGGCCATCAGGTTATTTCTGGCCTATGCCATTTCCAACAAAATTAAAGTTTATCAAATGGATGTGAAAAGTGCATTTTTGTATGGAAAAATCAAAGAGGAGGTGTATGTCTGTCAGGCACCTGGGTTTGAGGATCCTTCTCATCCTGAGTGGGTGTACAGACTGGACAAAGCTCTTTATGGGCTCAAACAGGCTCCAAGAGCCTGGTATGATACACTCTCCACCTTTTTACTCAAAAATAACTTTACAAGAGGTGCCATTGATAAAACACTTTTCATTAAACATGTTGGAAATCATGTCTTACTTGTTCAAATTTATGTTGATGATATCATTTTTGGTTCAACAAACACAAAACTATGTGATGATTTTAAGAAACTCATGCAATCAAAATTTGAGATGAGTACCATGGGAGAACTGCAGTACTTTCTAGGACTGCAGATCAAACAACAAACAAATGGAACTTTTATACATCAATCAAAATATGTTAAAGAATTATTGAACAAATTTTCTTTAAATGACTGTAAATCATGTTCCACTCCCATGACACCAATCACACAAGTTGAACCTGATGATCAAGGAAAACAGGTTGATCAAACCATGTACAGATGTATGATAGGTTCCCTTTTATATTTAACTGCTTCTAGACCAGATATTATGTTTTCAACATGTGTCTGTGCTAGATATCAATCAGCACCAAGGGAATCACACCTTATAGCAGTCAAAAGAATTTTCAGATATCTGAAAGGAACTCCAACACTAGGAATTTGGTATCCTGCTTCAAGCAATACCAAGTTATCAGCTTTTTCAGATAGTGACTATGCAGGGTGTAAGATGACAAGGAAGTCAACATCTGGTGGTTGTCAATTCCTGGGTAACTGTCTAGTGTCATGGCAATCAAAGAAGCAAACATCTGTTGCAACTTCAACTGCTGAAGCTGAATACATTGCAGCTGCAAGTTGTACATCACAGATACAATGGCTCCAATATCAACTTCTTGATTATGGAATCAAAGAGACCAAGACACCTTTGTTTGTAGACAGCAAATCTGCCATTAGCATCATTCAAAATCCGGTACAGTTCTCAAAAACCAAACATATTGAGATCAGGTACCATTTCATAAGAGATTGCTATGAGAAAGGCAAGATTGAGGTGAAGCATGTAGCAACAGCTAATCAAATAGCTGACATCTTCACTAAGCCCCTTGACACATCTACATTTCAGAAGTTAGTATCCATGCTTGGAATGCTAAATTTGTAAGTGTTTACTTTATTTTTATTTTTTTTCTGCATATCAGTTAGAATCCAAGTTAACACTTGATTCTACCCAACTCTACATCAAACTTCTACATCAATCACTACTGTTATGCATCAAAATTTTCTTTTTCCTTTTTCCATCCTTGATTCCATCCTGTTTACCTTGGTGGAATCCAAGTTAACCTTCTCCATCTTTTTTCTGGTTTTCACTTACAAAAGACAAAAGTCTGCAACAAAACTTCTGAAAGACAAAATTACTGATTAAACAAAAATCAGTTTGAGAGAAACTACTGATGAACAAAAATCATCAGTATGGGGATAATTTTACAAAAAAAAAATGTGTAACTTCTGATAAAATAACCTTCAGAAGTTATGAATAAAGTATTTATAAAAACATTTCTCATCAGATGTTAAACTACTGAAGAGAAAATGGGAACTACTGATGAAGTAATCTTTCATCAGCAGTTTAAGTCAAAAGGGCAAATCTGACTTTTCCCATCATCAGAGGTTTGACCTAATCAGTTTAAAACCTCTGATAAAGAGATTTTTAACCAAAGGCGGTTTTAAAACTTCTAATAAAGAAGATTCAAGCGGTTAAAACTTCTAATAAATACCTTTTCTACACACTTATCCTTCCAAACTCAAAATATCCCTCCTTCTCTCTCAAAACTCTCTCAACCTATACCTGCAAATCCACTGTTCGATCAAAAACCCAAACCACATGGCTCTAGTTCTAAAACAGGGACACAATCAAAGGGCCTTTCTTGAAAAACAAGAAGGCTGGTCCCAATACGATGAGATCATTGATCTTGTCGTCAAATCCCAATATTTTACTGCTCTCACAATAAACCCACCAATTCACACTGAAACTCTGAATGAGTTCTGGGCAAATGCTGAGACAGTTACAATGGGTGATGAGGTCATTTCCCTCAACTCAAGGATAAAAGGGAAACAACTGACCATCACACCGGCCACACTAGCAACAAGACTGGGTCTGGATGATGTAACTGCCCCTGACCATGTTGCTAACACTGATATTCATCTAACCATGACTGAGTGTGGTTATCAAGGTACTCTCTCCCATGCTACAATATTCAAAAAATATTTTGAACCAAAATACAAGCTTTTGTTTCATTATATTATTATGTGTTTGAGTCCAAAAACAGGGTCTTATGACCAGATGCCCTCCACTTTTCAACCAATATTTCATTCCATTGTGAATGAAACTAAATTCAGGGCATCAAAACTATTTTTCAATGAGTTGGTGTTACATCACAATAATACCAAGAAAAAGTTTTTGTTATACCCAAGGTTCATTATGCAATGCATAATAGGGGAACTGGGTAATGAGGTGCTTGTGGGAAAAATTTCAACTTTAAACCCTTTAACATCACAAGCATACTCAAGGCATAACAAACCGGCTGCCTGGCCAGAAGATGATCAGGGAGAACAACAACAAGTCCCCCTGAAGCCCACATCTTCCAAACTCACACCACCAAAAGCCAAAAAGCCCAAGCCAACAAAAACTGCACCCCACCAACCCAAAAGAAAAGCTGTTCAGGAGGTTGAGATGCCTGAACATGCTCATGAGCATTCTGCTCTTCAAATAGATGAGACTGAAACACCCTCTCAGTCTCATCCATCTCAAACCCCACCAAGAGCACCCATAACCGTTTTATTCAAAAGAAAAAGACTTAGAAAAACATATCAATCACACTCTTCTTTTGAAACTGCTGAACAACAACTTTCACCACCTATTGCCCAAACTACTGAACCAACCCCACAAATTTCTGAACAAGAGGCAATAGAAATTGCCAAACTTCTCTCTGGGCTAAAAGAGAATGTCCCATCTGATCATGTCAGTCCCCTACAACCACAACAAACAGGGGACATAACTACTACATCAGACATGGATGTGGACATCTCTAGCCCTATCCCAAGAGATGAGGGTGGACCAGAGTCTTTAAGCCCAATTTTAGAGACTCTTGGGGCATCTGAGGCTGCTACTACTCAGTTACCACCCAGTGGTGGATCTGAGGACAGAAGTAACATAGCTAAGACCTCAGATGTGGCAACTACTGATGAAGGCCTAATGCCTGAAGTAGGAAATCCTCAGTACCAAGAAAAAGAGGTTCATGAGAGAACTGAGTTGGGCTCAGCTCATGATTTAACTGAGACAGTCCTCATTGAGGGCAACATCAGGGATTCAGATGATTCCATTAGTTTGGATGATGTTTCACACACTCAAACTACTGAATTGACGGCACTTTCTGAAGGTCCTGTTTCAGGGGTATCCAGGCTCAAGAAGCCAGTCACCTCTGCACAGGTTAAAGCCCACTCAATCCCTAAAACCCCTAGAGTGGCATCCTCTGTACAACATGAGGATCTCCCAAAAACACCCCCTTCACAACAAATGCCTACCCAATTCCCTGGGCAAACAAGCATAGACCTGAACCAGCTATGCAGCCCAGAGGGTCCCCTGTACCACATGATGAATACACTCATCAGAAATCACTTCCAAACATATACAGCTGACTTGGAGCTGTCCATCAAGAACCAATTTGGAGTGATCAAGACCAAGATGAACGATCTGTCCAACAAAATAGACTTCAACAGCAAACAGATTGCTCATCTTCAAGGACAATTCTCCCAACCCTCTGCTTCAAGGGTTAAACTTGATGAATCCAAAAAGGGGGAGAAGATCAGGGAACCTAAGGAGTCATTCCAAGCCAGGATAAAGGCAAGAGTGGCACTCCTTGAAAGAGATCAAAAAGATCAGGCCAGGAAAGAAAAATTGGCCAAACAGTTTGGTGTCTCAATAGAAGAAATTGAAGCTGCAGAGAAAGAAGATGAGACCCAAACATCTGAAGAATCCCTAAGGCACAATGAAGAAACTTCTGATGATCAAACTTCTGATGAAGAATCAGAAAGTACTGAAGACAATCCTTCAGTAGCTGACAAACCATCAGCAGTTGTCAGCACATCAGAAGTTAACACTTCCAAACCTCAAACAACTGAACCTTCCAGAACCACTGCTCCCATTCAACCAACATCTGATCCCATCAGGCCTACATCTGTTACAACAATGACTGTATTAAACCCTTCTCCTATCTCTCAATCAGCTGAACTATTAGAGAAGAGCTTAATTGCAGCCAACAAGAAGGCCAGAGAAGATCAGATTTGGAAATCTCTGGAAGAAAGGGATGATTTGGATTTAAGCCATGAAGAAAAACTTCAGGCTTATGCAGCTGAACTACAAAGGCAGGCTAGCCTTGATGAGATTGCTGAACAAGATAAAAGACAACAACTGGTGTCTTATATTACCAAGAACAGCAAGACTAAAGCCTTTACACTCAAAGGACTCTCTATGCAAGAGCTGACAAGAAGAGCACAACTGCTTGCTGACAAAGTGGCCACAAGCAAAGATGGAAAGGCCAAGAGAGCCCAGATAATAGAAGAGTTAGTAGCAGAAGGATATGGTTCAAAAGCCTCAGTATCCAGATGGAAAGAAGAAAGACTAATGGATACTTATAGAAAATACTTGGCTGCCAAGGCTGCAAATCCTGAGAAGTTTCAAACTGCTGATCCTTCAAGATCAGTAGTTAGAACTTCTGGTGCATCTAGAAGAACTGCTACTCAGAAGAAGAAGGCAG
Source organism: Ambrosia trifida (assembly GCA_028751855.1). Classification (NCBI taxonomy): domain Eukaryota; kingdom Viridiplantae; phylum Streptophyta; class Magnoliopsida; order Asterales; family Asteraceae; genus Ambrosia; species Ambrosia trifida. The sequence goes on along the minus strand of CM054129.1, from coordinate 26,614,050 downwards.
AGGACAATGTCAAAACTGATTTTAAAATGGTACTACTTGAAGGAAGTTCAGTAGTCCATTCAGATTTTGACATTGAGGAGAAACCTCTGTTAACACAGTTCAGGGATCCTTCCACTTTTGCTTATCAAATACAAAAGACCATCAAAGAAAAGCTGCATACCAAAGTAGTGACTGAACACCATCTCCCAACTGTTCATATGCCTGATATGCAACAACAACAACAAGGAAGAGAATCCCACCTGAGGCTATCTGAAACTGAAGACATCCAGCACTCAGGACCATCAACCCAAGGGACAAGTCTGGTTCCCTATTCTTCTGACTTTAACAAGTCAAAGATCCCTATCATCAGATGGTCACTTACTGATAACAACTCAGTACTGTTGACAAGAAGAGACCTCTCAAGCAGGGCTTACAAGAAGATCAGTGATCTGAAGAAACTGTCAACACAAGACCTGCTCACAATTCAACATCTAGAACCACAGAGAGGATCTCTATCTGATGGTCAGTTCAACCAGCTCAAGAACACCATGTACAAAGAGATATGGAAGATTGTTCAAGACAGAAGAAACACATAAGGAATTAGTAAGGTTTTGGCTTCATCAATCCAGGGGGAGATTGTTAGGACAAAGAGGATTGGTGAAACCACTTTTGTAAACCTTAGTCTAATTCACTTCTGTCATTTTGGCTAAGTATAGAAGTACTGAAGAGAAGACAAGAAACTGCTGATTAGAAGATATGAGAAGTGCTGAAGTTGCAGAAGTTCTGAAGTCCAAACCAGACAAGTTCACTTCAGAAGTACTGAAGACAAAACTACTCTTCAGTAGTTGTCCTTCATCAGCACTTAGCATTAGATATTTCCCACCGCCTTTTTGCATCAGTAGTTTGTTGTTTAATATTACTTTTTGGCTGTATTTGTTTCTTTCAATGTTGCAACTTGTGCAACTTGTTTCTGTAGTTTCTGTACTTGCTTATTGGGCAAGATACATGCATGTAAACGTCTATAAATAGGAGGCTTCAACCTTCTATTTTAGACATTGATTTTAATAGAAAAATCCTTCAAACACTCTCACTGTTCTATTCCATTTCTGTATTTATTGTGAATCTGTCTAAGTATCTAATTCTCATTTACAAGCTTAGATTCATAATAAATACTTTGTCATTTATTAGTTTCAAACATCAAGGGGGAGTTATAACTCTGCCTTAGTGTAAAAAGTGTTGCTTTAACTTATAACATTCCGCTGTGCTTATAATCTGATTTACAAGGACTTGCTAAACACTTAAGTGTCAAGATAGCAAGTTCTTACTTAGCAAAAAGAGCAAACTGATCCAACATTTTTACTCAAAAATAACTTCACAAGAGGCTCCATTGATAAAACTCTTTTCATTAAAAATGTTGGAAATCATGTCTTACTTGTTCAAATGTATGTTGATGATATCATATTTGGTTCAACAAACACAAAATTGTGTGATGATTTTAAGAAACTCATGCAATCAAAATTTTAGATGAGTACAATGGGAGAACTGCAGTACTTTTTAGGACTGCAGATTAAACAACAAACTAATGGAACTTTTATACATCAATCAAAATATGTTAAAGAATTATTGAACAAATTTTCTTTACAAGACTGTAAATCATGTTCCACTCCCATGACACCTATCACACAAGTCGAATCAAATGATTAAGGAAAACAGGTTGATCAAACCATGTATAGATGTATGATAGGTTCCCTTTTGTATCTAACTGCTTCTAGACCAGATATTATGTTTTCAACATGTGTCTGTGCTAGATATCAATCAGCTCCTAGGGAATCACACCTCATTGTAGTCAAAAGAATCTTCAGATATCTGAAAGGAACTCCTACACTTGGAATTTGGTATCCTGCTTCTAGCAATACTAAGTTATCAGCTTTTTCAGATAGTGACTATGCAGGGTGCAAAATGTCAAGAAAATCAACATCTGGTGGTCAAGAAAATCAACATCTGGTGGTTGTCAATTCTTGGGAAACTGTCTAGTGTCCTGGCAATCAAAGAAGCAAACATCTGTTGCAACTTCAACTGCTGAAGCTGAATACATTGCAGCTGCAAGTTGTACATCACAAATACAATGGCTCCAATATCAACTTCTTGATTATGGAATCAAAGAGACCAAGACACCATTGCTTGTAGACAGCAAATCTGCCATTAGCATCATTCAAAATCCTGTTCAGTTCTCAAAAACTAAACATATTGAAATCAGGTATCACTTCATCAGGGATTGCTATGAAAAAGGCAAGATTGAAGTGAAACATGTCACAACAGCTAATGAGATAGCTGACATATTCACAAAACCCCTTGACACATCAACATTTCAGAAGTTAGTATCCATGCTTGGGATGCCAAATTTGTAAGTGTTCTTTTACTTTTCCTGCACATATTTCATTTTTCACTTACATCTGTTTTTTAGACCAAAAACTTCTGAAAAACAAAATGAGAGAAACTACTGATGAACAAAAACATCAGTATGGGAATATTTTCTGAAAAATGATTAACTTCTAATAAAATAATCTTCAGAAGTTATGAATAAAGTGTTTATAAACATTCTCATCAGTTGTTAACAAACTACTGAAGAGAAAATGGGAACTACTGATGACAATTGTTCTTCATCAGCAGTTTTGTCATTAAGGGCAAATTAGACATTTCCCACTTCAGAAGTTTGACCTAGGGCGGTTACAAACTTCTGATAAATACCTTTTCCAACACTTATCCATTCAAAAAGCAAAAATTCCCTCCTTCTCTCTCAAAAAGCTCTCAAACCCTGAACCTGCAAAAACACTGTTCGATCCACACACACACAAACCACATGGCTCTAACACTGAAACAGGGACACAATCAAAGAGGCTACTTCGAGAAACATGAAGCCTGGTCCCAATACGACGAAATCATTGATTTAGTCGTTAAATCTCAATACTTTACTGCCCTCACCATTGATCCTCCAATCCACACCGAGACTCTTAATGAGTTCTGGGCAAATGCGGAGACGGTGACAGTAAATGATAAGGTGATCTCCCTCAATTCAACCATCCAAGGGAGAAGAATGGCAATCACACCCGAAACATTGGGGATTAGACTGGGTCTGGATGATGTGGGTGCCCCAGATCAATTTCCAAACTCTGAAATTCATCTAACCATGACAGAGTGTGGTTACCAAAGTACTCTCTCACATGCTACTATTTTTAAGAAATATTTTGAACCTAAGTACAAACTTTTGTTTCACTATATAATTATGTGTTTGAGTCCAAAAACTGGATCTTATGATCAGATGCCCTCTACTTTTCAACCAATTTGTCATTCCATTGTGAATGAAACAAAATTCAGGGCATCAACACTTTTCTTTAATGAGTTGGTGTTACATCATCTCAATTCTAAAAAGAAGTTTTTGTTGTATCCAAGATTTATTATGAAATGCATAATAAAGGAACTTGGAGAAGAGGTGCTTGTGGGTCAAACAACTGTTTTAAACCCTTTAACCTCACAAGCATACTCTAGGCACAATAAACTGGCCACCTGGCCAGAAGATGACCAAGGGGAACACACAATAGTCCCCAAAGAACCCTCATCTTCCAAACCTTCACCCAAAAAGGCCAAGAAACCAAAACAGCAAAAACAAAAACCCACCAGCCTGAAAAGAAAGGCAGTTCAGGAGGTTGAGATGCCTGAACTTGCTAATGTGCAATCTGCACTTGATAAAGATGTGACTGAAACATCCCCCCAGTCTCATCCATCTCAAACCCCCACAAGAGCACCAATAACCATTTTATTCAAAAGAAAGAAATTTAAGAAAACAATCCCCATAGACTCTTCTTTTGAAACTGCTAAACCCATAGACCAAACTACTGAACCAGCACCACAAATTTCTGAACCTGAAGCCCTTGAAATTGCCAAATTTCTCTCTGGGCTAAAAGAGACCATCCCATCAGAACATGTCAGTCCCCAACAACCACATCAAACAGGGGACATACCTTCAGCACTTGACATGGATGTGGATATCCCTAGCCCTAACCCAAGAGATGAGGATGAACCAGGGTCTCTAAGCCCAAACTTAGAAACTCTAGGTACATTTGAGGTTGCTACTACTCATATACCACCCAGTGGTGGATTTGAGGAAAGAAGTAACATAGCTAAGACCTCACTTGTGGCAACTACTGATGAAGGCTTAATGCCTGAGGTAGGAAATCCTCTGAACCAAGAAAAAGAGGTACATGAGACAACTGGGTTGGGCCCAGCTCATGATGTAACTGATACTGTCCCCATTGAGGAAGTAAGCAGGGATTCAGATGATTCCATTGACTTGGATGATGATTCACACTCCACTAAAATTGAATTAGCGGCTGCTAGTAAAGGTCCTGCACCTAGTGTCTCTAAGCTCAAAGAGCTGGTCACACCAGATCAGGTTAAAGTCCACGTGATCCCTGATTCCCCTAAAGTGGCATCTTCTATACAACATGAAGATCACCCAAAAACACACCCCTCACTGAAAATGCCTACCCAATTCCCTGGGTCATCTAGCATAGAGTTGAACCAACTATGCAGCCTAGATGGTCCCCTATACCAGTTGATGAACACACCAATTGCCAATCACCTCAAAACTTTCACAACTACTTTGGAGTTGTCAACCAAAGCTCAGTTTGAGGTGATCAACAAAAAACTTGGTGAGTTGTCCAACAAAATAGACAACAACTCAAGACAGCTTGCTAAACTCACTGGTAGAACTTCCAAACCCAACAGGCTTCCAGAAGTGGATGAAGCCAAAAAGGGGGAGAAGATTAGGGAACCTAAGGAGTCACTGGAAGCCAGGATAAAGGCAAGAGTGGCTCTACAACAACAACAAATTCTAGAGAAAGCCCAAAAACAAAAGGAAGATCAACAAAGGCTTGTCTCTGCAACTGAAGTTGAAGCTGAACCTTCCCAAGGCCATAATGAAGAAACTGCTGAAGAAACCTCTGATGACTCAGAAAGTACTGAAGACAATTCTTCAGTAGTTGACACGTCTGTCAACACTTCAGCAGTTAACATTTCCAATTTACAAACAGCTGAAGAGCCTTCCAAGACAACTGAACAACAACAACCAACTCCTATTCCAAGGCCTACAAAAACTACAACAATGACTGTGCTGAACCCTTCTCCACTATCAATGTCCAAAGAACTACTTGAGAAGAGTTTGATTGCAGCCCAAAGAAAGGCTAAGGAAGAAGAGATCTGGAATAACTTGGAGGCAAGGGATGATTTAAGCTTAAATGAAAAGCTTCAAGCTTATGAAGCGGAGTTGAATAGGCAAGCTGAAACAGAGAGAGTTGCTGAAGAAGACAAAAGACAACAACTGATGTCTTTTATAACAAAGAACAGCAAAACAAAAGCCTATTCACTCAAAGGGCTCTCAATGGATGAGCTGACTAAAAGAGGTCAACTTGTTGCTGACAAACTTGCAACAAACAAAGATGGAAAAGGCAAGAGAGCCGAGATGATTGAAGAACTGGTAGCAAATAACTATGGTTCAAAAGCCTCTGTGTCAAGATGGAAAGAAGAAAGACTACTGGACACATACAAGAAGTACAAGGCTGCCAAGGCTGCTAATCCAGAGAAGTTCAAAACTTCCGAAGTATCAACTTCAGTAGTTAGAACTTCTGGTGTTAAAAGACCAGCTACCAAGAAGAAACCAGAGGACAATACAAAGAGTGACTTCAAGATGGTGTTACTGGAAGGCAATACAGTTGTTCAAGGAGACTTTGATATTGAAGAGAAGCCTCTGATAACTCAATTTAGGGATCCTTCAACATTTGCTTACCAAATACAGAAGACTATCACCAACTTTTAAATTACCTGATGTAGTGCAAGAAGAAGATAGAAGTGATTCCCACCTGAGAGTCACAGAAATAGAAAATATCTAACACTCAGGAACATCCCAGGGATCCAGCATGGTTCCCTATACTTCAGACTTTGACAAGTCTAAAGTGCTAATCATCAGATGGTCCTTTACTGATGACAACTCAGTATTGGTGAAAAGAAGAGATCTTACAAGCAAGGCCTACAAGTCAATGAATGAAAAGAAGAAACTATCAACTCCGGACTTGCTTACAATTCAACATCTGGAACCTCAAACGGGATCTCTCACTGATGAACAGGTTAATCAATTGAAGAATTCCATGTTCAAGGAGACATGGAAGATTGTGAATGACAGAAGAAGACAATAAAGAATTAGAAAAGGTTTTGGCTTCATCAATCCAAGGGGAGATTGTTAGGACAAAAAGGATTGGTGAAACCACTTTTGTAAACCTAAGTCTAATTCACTTCTGCAAAATATTCTAAGTATAGAACTACTAAAGAAAGAAGACTAAAGTACTGAAGAAGGATTCAACAAGTACTGAAGAAGAAGTATCAGAAGTTCTGAAGTCTAAACCAGACAGTTCACTAAAGAACTACTGAAGACAAACTACTCATCAGTAGTTTGATATTCATCAGCTCTTGTTCAATAATCTTTTTCACCGACTTATGTTTTAGTAGTTTATTAGTTTAATATTTCTTTTTCTGTTTGTACAAGTTCCAAAAATGCAACTTGTTGCTACTAGTTACAGACTTACTTTTTGGCAAGGTTCATGTATATGTAAAGTCTATAAATAGATGGGTTCATCCCCTCTGTTTTAGACATTGATTTTTGATTAATACAGAAATCCTTCAAAGCTTATTATTTTTCTTTCTATTTCATTTATTGAGAATCTGTTTGAGTATTTATTATCATTCACATTTATTACTTAGATTCTCATTAAACTTATCTGTAGTTTTCAAACATCCAGGGGGAGTAATAACTCCTGTTGATAGTGTAACTTTACTTATCATTCCGCTGTACAAATCTGATTAAACTTGCTTAACACATAAGTGTTCACTAGCAAGTAACACGTCAAGAGCATTACTGATCCAACAAACGGCGTTCAACAAACGTTTAAATATCAATCATAGATACCAGAACAATGTCCAAGGACCTAATATGTGCACATAAGTCAATCAAGGGATATAAATCGTAGTACTACTCATTGTTATTTTTCGCGCACAATGGGTAATGATTTTGACAAGCTTTCATACAATTCACATAAGCATTTCATAAAGCACATCGCGTTATAAAGAATATACACAAGTTTAATAATAATGGTACATGATTCACCCCAAAAAAGAAAAACAGTAAAAGGGGGTTAGATATACTCACAGTTGTTGCTAAGCGATAAATCCGACAAAGCTCGTCACAAAATAAAATTTGGAATTCCGAAGAACTCAACCTATACGTATAACAGGTGAAGATGATAAACTGAGAAATGGGTAGGATGGGTGTCTACTGTCATGTTTGGCTCGGGTAGCAGTTGAGGCATGATTGGTAGATGTCAAACTCTGAATAGTGGGCTTGTGAAACTCCTCCCCCGAAGACTCATTGCTCTGACATCCCTACTTTGCGAACTGTTCGGTCTTCCACCTAATAATCCCCGTTAGGAATGTCCTAGAAATCAATATTCAAAGAGAGTTGTTTTCTTTCAGCCCGTTTATTGCGGAGCTTTTTGACTTATTTCTCAAAGATGATTATTATTATTATTATTATTATTATTATTATTATTATTATTATTATTTTCAAGAGTGCTGCTTTTTGTGAAGCTTATTTTCTAGTATGATGACTCTTTGTGGCTATCTTCTCTTCTTTTGCCAAACTTCCTCGATGGAAATTGCGATATCTGGTCTGTCCTCTTCATTCCAAGACTGCCCAAGAGTGTCCTGATTGACTTCATCCAACTTCCTTTGCCAAAACCATGACAGGGGCTCGATATGATGGAAGAAACGAAAAAGGCTAAGGCTTAAAATGGGTAACTAGGTAAGGGGTATATCTATGAAAGGCTAATGAAAAAAGGAATGGGTGTATCCTAGGTGCCTCGATAACCTTCACACTCGGTCTTGAAACGTATAAGACACATAAGTTCTAACTATGACATGCCAAGGGTGAATATCTCTCATGAGCATGTGTGATATCTATATCAAAAGTGGGTGTGCTCAATAAGGCTCAAGATACTCACATGGAAAGGTTAGGCTTTCATTTATGAAGTAAAACACTTTGAGTTAGTTCTTTCGGCCTCGCCAAACCTCCAAAAATCCTCTATTCAGATCTTTGGGTGGACTCAAAGGGTTTGAAAAATGTTTTTCATTACTCTAAAAACTTTTGAAAATTTTACCTTAAACAGGTTTTGGTTTGCCAAGCTCAAGAGGTGGTAAAATTTATAAAATTTTATCACCTCATACTTAATTCTTTAGCATATTTGGAAATTATATATTTACAAAAAGTTTATGCTTAAAGAATCAAGTGGGACGTAGTTACGTCTTCCCCTAATAGGCGTTCTGGAAGAAAGCTGTTCGGGCGAAAGTTGAGACTGAGCTTTGAGAGAAATCACATGGCATGGATATAACTAAACTGAAAACCATAAAACTACTAACTAATAATAAACTACTAGGTCCTAGTGTCGAGAGGGCATACCTGGCGGTTAGAAAATAAAAGTGAATGGTTATACCTGAGGGTCCTCAATTGTTTTTCTTACCGTATGCACCAACCTCTCAACTTATTCTTCTAAGCTACCAATCCGGGCTACCTCCTGGTAGCGCCATGTTTACGTCCTTGAATGGACAAATGCAGACTAGTCATGGATGCGCCGTCATGTCATCTACCTCCTCTTCGGCCAAGTATTCGAATTATGGCTTAATCCTGTGACCATTAACCTTGAACAGAGCCCCCGGATCTGTCTCCAAATCTACCGCCCCGTAAGGATAGATTTTCGTCATAGTGTATTGCCCGATCCATCTTGACTTTAGTTTCCCAGGAAAGAACTTGTGTCTCGAACTTTAGAGTAACACTTTCTGACCTTCTTGAAACAACTCCTTTCTCATGAGTCTTTGGTCGTTGAATTTCTTGGTCTTTTCTTTGTAGATGAGGGAGTCATCATAAGCTTGTTGGCGAAGTTCTTCAACTTCATGAAGCTGAAAAAGTCGGTGTTGCTTGACATCATCAGGATCATAATTTGCATCGTCTAGACGGTCGGCCCAATCTTTTCTGTCTACCCCCACGGTTCTTTCAAGAATCCTCTTTATGGCTCGATTAGTGACTTCTACCTGACCATTGGCTTGGGGATGATAAGGAGTGGAGAACCTCTGCTGACAACCATATCACTGTAGTGCTTTCTCCAACTACTTATTGCAAAAGTGGGTTCCTCTGTCACTGATGAGAGCCTTTGGTATGCCAAACCGAGCAAAAAGAGCCTCCAAAAACTTGACGACAACTCTGGCATCGTTTGTTGGTAGTGCTTGTGCTTTGACCCATTTGGAAACGTAGTCAACCGCCACAAGGATGTAGAGATTTCCCTTGGAAGGTGGGAATGGCCCCACAAAATCCATCCCCCAAACATCAAAGATTTCACAAACCACAAATCCGGTTTACGACACTTCATCACAAGAATTTATGTTGGTGGCCCTCTGGCATGCATCACAACTCTGGACGAGAACGACAACGTCTTTAAAAATTGTGGGCCAATAAAATCCTGCTTCGTAGACTTTTCGAGTCGTGTTTCCCGTAGCGTGTTGCCCTCCTGTAGGACCTTTATGGCACTGTCGTAGAATTTCCTGGGCTTCCTTTCAGTGAACACATCGGCGAATCACACGATCGGGATAAATACGGAAGAGGTAGGGATCCTCCCAAAGATAATACTTCAGGTCAGAAAATAATTTCCTAGTTTCATAGAGTAACTGTCCTTTAACGAGCATTGCATTGGCCAAATAATTTGCATAATCAATGTATGAGGGATATGTGTAAGAATCTTTGATCCGGAGAATCTTTTCATGTGGGAAGTAGTCATGGATTTCATCTCCTTTCTTGTCGGGTGGCATTTCTTCAAGACGAGACAAATGACCGGTTGCAACATTTTCGACCCCCTTTTTATCTTTTATCTCTATATCAAATTCCTATATTAGAAGAATCCACCGTATGAGCCTTGGCTTTGCATCCTGCTTGTTGAAAAGGTGGCCAAGGCTATATGATCAGTGTACACGGTGGTCTTTGACAAGATGAGGTACGAACGGAACTTGTCAAAAGCCAACACTACAACAATGAGTTCTTTCTCGGCCGTCATATAATTTTCTTGGGCATCATTGATAGTCTTACTTGCATAGTAGATCAGAAACACTTGTCTTTTCCTTGCCCCAAAACTGCTCCTATCGCCATGTTGCTTGCATCACACATTAACTCGAATGGCAGGTCCTAATCTGGAGAAATGACAACCGGTGCTTCAACTAACTTTCTCTTCAAACAATTGAACACCTCAAGACACTCCTCAGTGAATACGAACTCGCGATCTTTTTCAAGGAGCTGAGTGAGTGGACGAGCGATTTTTGAGAAATCCTTGATGAATATTCTATAGAAACAGGCATGACCAAGAAAACTACGAATTCCCGTCACCGTGGTAGGAGGGGGAAGCAAGGAGATTGCTTCAACTTTGGCCTTGTCAACCTCGATCCCTTTGTCTGAAATTTTGTGCCACAACACGATTCCTTCCTTTACCATAAAACGACACTTTTCCCAATTTAGCGACAGATTCACTTCTTCACACATTGCCAACATTTTCTTGAGATTGCCCAGACAATGATCGAAAGAGTCTCCGAAAACCGAGAAGTTATCCATAAAAACTTCCATGAAGTATTCAATCATTTCATGAAAAATGGCTACCATACATCGTTGGAAAATGGCGGGGGCATTACATAGCCCAAATGGCATTCTTCTGTAAGCAAATGTGCCATATGGATAAGTGAAAGTGGTTTTCTTATGGTCCTCGGGGTGAATTGGGATCTGAAAATACCCAGAAAAATCATCGAGAAAACAATAATATTTGTGCCCGGCCAATCTTCCCAACATCTGGTTGATGAACGGTAGAGGAAAATGATCTTTTCTTGTGCCATCGTTGAGCTTCTGGTAATCAATGCAAACCCGCCAACCCTTAACCTTTCCTATGGGAATGAGTTCATTCTGCACGTTGGTTATGACTGTCGTACTGCCCTTGTTTGGAACTACTTGGACTGGGCTCACCCAAGGTGAGTCAAAATTAGGATAAATCAAGCCAACATCGAGTTGCTTAATCACTTCTTCTTTCACAATTTCTTGGATCTTGGGGTTAACTCTTCGTTGCCTTTGCACACAAGGCCGATAATCGTCCTCTATGAGAATCTTGTGTGTGCAAAGTGAAGAGCTAATACCTTTTATATCCATGAGCTTCCACGCAATTGCTTTCTTGTGCTGCTTCAGAACTCCCATTATCTTTCCCTTTTCTTCCGTTAACAGGTCGGATGCAATTATAATGGGGAGTTTGAATTCTTCTTCAAGGAAAGCATACTTAAGGTGAGAAGGCAATTCCTTGAGTTCTAAAGATGGTGGTTCTTCAATGGAAGGCTTAACTTTTTTTTTTTCGGGACTTCGTTCTTGAAGTTGAGTTTCTTTAGGTACATCTTCAAGAGAGACATGCTCAATACGATAGCTTTCAAGAACCACGGGATCATTTTCATCAATCGAGGAAACGGACTCCTCAAAAACATCACCTTGCCCCCAGGATATCATTGTCATACCCTGCCAAGGCGGAAACACGGGGATGTGATTCGAAAGGTTTTCAAGCACAATGTTCAAGCAACACACAAAATGTATAATAAATAGATACCATCAAAAGGTAAACGTAGTCATAAATTATTAAAATAACATCACATTTTCTGAAAAACGAAATAGTGTTTGGAATCTCATGATTCAAATACCAAGACAGAACACGACTGGCATGACCTAACCAATGATGGTACCATTAGGTGCAAGCTCAAACCAAACTCTCAAGTCTCCGCCCCGCATGATTAGTTACCTGAAAAACATGCATAAAATATTTGTCAACATAATGTCAGTGAGATCACAGGTTTTCATGTACTATGTAAAGTGCTCGTGAAATTCGTGTATCACCAATCATAGGCTAGCTAAGCGAATGATTACTGTGTAAACCACGAGTCCCATAACCAAACCTCTTGACTGTTGTGCCTCATGCATTGTACAATAAAGAAAATGTATATATAGTAAATACTAACACTCTTTTGTACGTAACCGGTTAGAGAGACTAACCAAGAGTGTGGGTGTCAATCCAATAGATGTATTAAAGTGTTCCATGGCTTTCGATAGCTAATGGCTACGGTGTATATGTAAGTATGGGGAATGATGAGCTCATGAACCAAATGTCTCATGTTCCACATGGTAGTTACGATAAAATAACACACAAAATGAAATGTACTAGAAATGTAGCATGTTTATCCCCCAAAATGAAAAACAGTAAAATGGGGCAGTGAAACTCACCTGATGACTGATGATAAGGTCCGGTAAAGTGGAATAGCTATTGTCCCGACAATTGGTGCCCTATGATCATCAAGGACATGGTAAGTTGTAGTTTTTTTCATTTACCATACAAGTTGTTCACCCGACTTGTGGACCCTTGTGTTAGTTATATGTCGGCCATATTTCATGCACGTGATAATTATTGTTTGTTTAGTGTGTACTTAGTAAAATGTACAGTTTCTAAAAACTTGGGCTCTTTATCGTGAAATCGTATCCACTGTTAACAAAACGGGCCTCGCATGTTGTCATGGGGGTAGAATATTCCCCAATCTAACATGTGTGGTGCATTTAGGGAAAGATCAAAGGTTTAACATATGTTTTGTCGTATTGTAGTGTTAAACTAGAAATAATGCATGTTTAAACCTTCTTAACACATGTTTATGTACATAGTCGAATCTTTTGATTGATAATAGGCTCGAAATCCAATTGTTTGGCATAGTATAATCGACTCTCTTATGTCTATTAATGTATGAATTTGTGGTTATGAATGTGTGTAGGTGTGCTTTTGTGAAATCGCACATAATATATCATAGTTTCGGATACACATGCTTTGGTTCCGAATTCACTTCAAGTGTTGTCCAAGCGAGTCTTTGTATATATGTTTTGTGTACCTGTGAGTTGTGTGTCAAGTGTACATGTGCTCTTATGTAATCGTGGGTGGGTATAATGAATATACATACACTTATGTGAACACATGATAGGAATCAAATTATGAGTATGTTTTGTTAATAAATCGTCATATGTGTGTGCGTGTTCATCTTATGCCGATTGTAACCACATACAAAGTAAAAGGTTCGAGCTCGGGTGAAACAAAATAGGGTCGACATAATGGAAACTTGTAGGTGTTAGAGTATTATAACTAACCTTGGGTAAGTGTGTTTAGCTGAATCTCATGCCTCCTAGTCGACTTGTGCCTTCCAAATGATGATGCTAGATGATGATTTGTGATGGCTGTTTGGGTGGGATCTCTTGGCCGTAGGTGGATAAGAAGGAAAACAAGAATGTTTTAGTTTGTGGTGTGAGTTTATTCTTTGAGGAACCCTCCTTATATAGTGGATTATATGGCAAATCTCACACTTTATTTCTTTTATCCATTGTTTAGTACATATTCCTTCTTTGTGTATAGGTTTGTCAAGATGAATGGTGGCTTTCAATGGGGATCGGCCGAAAGGGAAGGGGCTTCAAGATCACCTAATTTTGGCAAGAATTATGTCTAAGGATGATTAAGTTGAAAGGTAGGGTTATGGAAGTGTGTAAGTGAGGTATTTTGTCCACTTGTTGTCATGCATCGTATGCAATGCCAAGATTAATTAATGAAGTTGAAGAAGTGATAATGTTGATGGGGTGATTCGGCCGAGATAAGGAAAGGGAAGGGAAGGGAGGTGATGTTGTCTTAAACCATAAGTGGAAATGGTGGACTTGTGGGAGGTGTAATCTTCATGACATTAACTAGAAGTGGCAAGATTACATGAAAGGGACACTTCTTGGGATCTCTTGTGTTTCTACCAAGATAGGGACAAAAAGGAATCAAGGAAGCTTGGTATAAGATCACACTTGGGATTAAGCTCATGAAAATGACTTATGCATCACTTGGTATAAGGAAGTGTAAGTAAAACTTGTCTTATTCTCCATGCATGGCATTCTTGTCTCTTCCCCTTGAATGTTTTCGTTTGTGTGTATATGTATCTTATAAGGAGAGCCAATCATTCTTGAGGGTGTGAGCAAACATATATGGCAAATTGACAAGGATAGGAAGTGTAAGGTGGTTTTGGGTGTTAATGGTTTTAATGAAACTTAGGCTAGTCCTGATAAGTAATCCTAGTGATTATAGGTGTCGGAAATGTATACATATATAGATGTAGGTGTTAGTTATTTGTTGACAATGCTCTTACACATACATACATGTGTTGGTGTACAAGGCCGATTATATATACATATATTAACATATGGTTCACATGCATTGTCTACTAGATAGATATGTATGTGTGTGTGTGAAGCCATGGCCGGGTATACATGGATATATGTGGTGTATAGTGTTTAATATATACCCATTGTCAATAGTCCTTAGTTATTGGATATTAACGTATGGTAATGTTTGTGATCATGTAAGACATATACATATGTTATTAGGAGTTATCATGTGTTATGGAGTATTATTAACTTGTGATCTAAGCAGTTAATATCGGCGAGATCTCGGTTATATCGGTCCGAGATCTCGGTTATCGGCCCTAAGAAGTAATATCGGTCAAGAATATCGGTTATTATCTCGGTAGCGATAATATCGGCCGATATCGGCGATATATCGGCCGATATGACTTAAAAATCTCGGTCATCTCACCGAAAATCTCGGTTTCCTTTGTTTTTTTGCCCATTTTGATTCTGTGATTGTGAAGAAATAACATACCTGTTCAGATGCTTCGTCTTCCTTCTCTGTAAGAATGTAGAATGTAAGCTGTTGCTTCTTAATTTTGCGGCTGTTTGACAGAAACCCTAGAAGGGCTTATTGAAGAAGATGATAAAGGAGGCGATGCTTATCTTTTTATTTAGGGTTTCTTAATTAAGTTTGTCTTTGTGTCACTTTACACCCTCTAGGTTTCAATATTAAACTTTTAGCACTAACTTTTAAGAAAGAGTTATGTACAAAGTTTTCTTTTCTCCATTTTAGTCCCTCTAAGTTTGTATATTTCATTTGTAATCCTAGTTATTTATGAAATTTGATATATATTCATATACCGATATCTCACCGATATCTCACCGCGAAAACCGATATATCAAATATCGGTCCTTGACCGATAACCGATATTTTTCCGCATTAACTGCTTAGCTTGTGATAACGCATGCTTGTTCTTTGGGAGTGTTAACCTCATGAAACATATTGTAAACTGTTTGGTTTTGAATGGATTTGTGTAGTTTTCCCACTTGAGTATTGTCACGTGTATTGTTGTTTTGTTCACGTGTGGTAATCGGGTGCCTGGTTGCTCTTTGTTGAGCGAGTGATTGGCTTGATTGTTCAACGCCAATTGTCTTGTAGAGTCCGGGTGTTGTATGCATAAACGGATATTCTATTGAGTTTCCTCAATAGCTCATGTTTTACTAGACTGGGGGTGGGGTATAATATGTGTAAAACGTCTAATTATGCACATGAAATGACGATAATTAGCAAAATGTGTACAGATGTTGACCTGGATCGTTGACTAGTGTCACATTCTCCCCTTGTTTATGGAATTTCGTTCGTGAAATCGAGTTTTCCTACTGGTCTCAGCAGTCTTGGGAAAAAGAACGGGATACTTGCTTCTCATCTGGTCTTCATGTTCCCATGTAAATTCGGGTCCGCGCTTTGCATTCCATTTAACCTTGACAAGTTTTGTTCGGCTGCTTCTCAATTTCTGGACTTTCCAATCAGTCACTTCGATTGGCTCCTCAATGAAGTGTAGTTGATCATCGATGTGAATTTCTTCGGGGGGAATGATCAGAGATTCATCGGATAAACACTTCTTCAGATTGGATATGTGGAACGTGTCATGAACACCACTGAGCTCTTCAGGTAACTTGAGCTTGTATGCCACGGTACCAATCCTAGCAAGTATTTCAAAAGGACCTATGTATCGGGGGTTAAGCTTCCCACGTTTGCCAAACCGTGGTACACCCTTCCAGGGCGAGACTTTTAAGAGTACCTTATCGCTAACCTGAAATTCGAGTGGTTTGCGACGACGATCGGCATAACTCTTTTTGACGATCTCGAGCAACCTTCAAACGATCACGGATCTGAAAGATCTTATCGGTTGTTTCTTGAATCAGCTCGGGGCTAGTCAAATATTTGTCTCCAACTTCCGCCCAACACAAGGGAGATCAACACTTCAAATGGTTCAGCCTTGATGCTGGTGCAGTAACTGTTGTTTTAAGATAAATCGACCAAAGGTAAATGAGAATCCCAATTTCCACCGAAATCGATTACGCAAGCACGGAGCATGTCCTCTAGGTTTTGGATAGTCCGCTCACTCTGGCCATCGGTCTGTGGGTGATAGGCTGTGCTCATGTCCTAGCGAGAGCCAAGCGCATCCATAAGTGTTTGCCAGAATCGGTAAGTGAATAGACTGTCTCGGTTTCCTAGATCGGCAGGAAGTGTGGAGACTTTGTCAACGCGTCAACAATTACCCAAATAATGTCGTGACCATTGGACGTTTTAGGTATCCTGGTGATGAAATCCATGGAGATTTGTTCCTATTTCTAGACGAGAATCTCGGGTTGATGCAGCAGGCCAGACGGCTTCTGATAGTCAGCTTTGACCTTTGAACAAGTATGGCATCAGCTGACGTATGTTACAATTGCAGCCTTAAGGTTCGGCCACCAGTCGAATTCCTTCACGTCTTTGTACATTTTTTCGGCTCAAGGGTGAACCAAGTACTTAGACTTGTGGGCCTCCTCAAGAATTAAATTGCGTAAACCGCCAAAATGTGGCACCCAGATCGGATTGGCAAAATAGACCATGCCGTCAGATCTTGGTTCCAAAAGATCAACCATCTTGAATAATGACTCATTCTTAAGATTCTCACATTTTAGAACTTCCTGTTGGGCTTCACGAATACGGGTAGTGAGGTTAGTGTGGATGGTCAAACCTAGCGCACGCACACGCATAGTCTTGACTCGTTCCTTCCTGCTCAAGGCGTCAGCCACAACGTTGGCCTTTCCCAGATGGTATTTGATCTCACAATCGTAGTCATTTAGCAATTCAACCCATCTACGTTGTCGCATGTTCAGATCCTTTTGATTGAAGATGTGTTTTAAGCTCTTGTGATCGGTGAAAATGGTGCACTTAGTACCTTTAAGATAGTACCTACAAATTTTGAGGGCAAAGATTACTGCACCTAACTCTAGGTCATAAGTGGTGTAGTTCTTCTCATGGACTTTGAGTTGATGAGATGCATAGGCGATAACCTTATTCCTATGCATGAGTACACATCCAAGACATTGATGTGAAGCATCGCAATAAACCATGAAATCATTGGTACGTTCGGGAAGAGAAAGAATCGGAGCATTGCACAAACGACTCTTCAAAACCTTAAACGCTTCCTCTTGCTTGATCCCCCAATCGAACTTCTTGTCTTTTTATGTCAAGAATGTAAGTGGCTGAGCAATCTTAGAGAAATTTTCGATGAACTGACGGTAATAATGAGCTAAACCCAAAAATTGTCGCACTTCGGTTAGGGTTTTAGGCGCATCCCAATCTTTGATTTCTTCAATTTTGGTAGGGTCAACTTGTACCAAATCCACCTTGTTGTTTTGAGAGTCGTTGGCTAGAAATCAAAGCGGCCCTCGGGCCAAAACAAACAAACAAACCAACCCAAACCGAGTAGCCCTCCGGCTGCAGGGCTAAACAAATAAATCAAACCAAATAGAAATCGCTTCCGCTAGATTTCTATATGGTATTAGACCCGTGTTCCTGGTCTTGCTCAAAAAAATAAATAAATAAATAAATAATAAAGGAGGCAACGAGGGGGTGGAAGCAAGATGGAGGAAATCAAAGACCAAGAAGAAAAGTCGAGTTCAAATCTTTGAGCTCGTAAGAAAAGTCGGGTTCAAATCTACGAGCCCGCAAAAAAAAAAAGTTGAGTTCTTTGAACTCGCAAGAAAAAGAAAAGTCGGGTTCTTTAAACCCGCAAGAAGAAAAAGTCGGGTTCCTTTGAGCCCGCGAGAAGAAAAGTCGAGTTCTTTGAACTCGCGAGAAGAAAAGTCGAGTTCTTTGAATTCGCAAGAAGAGAAGAAAAGTTGGGTTCTTTGACTCGCGAGAAAAAGAAAAGTCGGGTTCCTTTGAGCCGGCAAGAAAAAAAGTCGGGTCCAAATCAATGAGCCCGCAAAAAAAAAAACACTCCAACTTGAATAGGGGTGTTCAAAAAAAAAAATATTACCTGGCAAGTTGGGCGTTCGTAATCTTCACGCTCCAACTTGAGGGGGAGCATTGGAGATTATGACCATTTGACTAGTCAAAGTATTGTAGTCAAAGTTTTGATTGCTTTGTGCCCTAAGTGATCAATAATGTTGACCTTGACCATTAACCAATATTATTGATCATTGACAAAGACTAGAGATTAGCCTCTTTGGATTATGCTCTAAAGTTTAGTCACTTCCTCATTTTATATACTTCCTTTATGTATTTACAGAGGAGGTTGTTTCCTCCTTGTATTGTACCAAAAATCTCAATAAGAAATATTACATCTTTCATATTCTATTTCTACACCTCTTGTACCAAAAACCACCTATCTGTTTTGAGAGTCGATTACTAGAAACCGAGTAGCCCTATGGCTGCAGGGCTGAAACCAATAAACTAAACCAAATAGAAAATCGCTTCCGCTTAAAATTCTATAAAGTGAAGGTTATGAATATGCACTCATGTTTGGGCCTATATAGATTATTGAGATAACTGAAAGCGTTAGTTCCACTAACATTCTGTAGGTACATATATAAAAATCTACAATAAAACGTCAATAGCATTCATATATATAACAATAATAACTCAAAAATAATGGGCGAAGGACACAAGTTGGGCACAGAAGTCGTATCCCTTCCTTCGTTGATGGAACAAAGAAGATGACATTGTGGCTCCGTCCACAGATCTCGCAATGGTTGGTAACTCCTTTATCCGGCCTAGGTATTATTCATTCAAGAACACGATCTTCGCACTATTGATAATGTATGTTTGCACATAAGTAATGTACAAAAATCTTTGAATTTCGTACACCCTAACCAAGGCCATGGTATGAAGATCTCGTTATTTAATCAATCATAACAACTAACACATTAGGGCATGTGTAGTGGTACGTTATGGGGCGTTGTATTAGCCTATAGCGCCCGGGAACACCGACCCCCAGGCGCTATAGGGCGCTATGAACGTTTGGCGTTTTGGTTATAACGGGCGTTTTGTCTTGGTTTGCATGAGAATATTCAATTTGACCGTTCAAACGGTCACTTGCTTTTAAAAAAAAATAAAATAAAATAAAATAAAATCGTAGGCCATTTATATATATACATACACATCCACATACATTCTCATCCATATCCATATCCATATCCATATATACAAACTAAAACACACACACTCTTGGAATTTTTTACCACGATTTGAAGAGATGAATCCATTCGGTAGAGGTGGTTTCGGGTTTGGTTCCCAAACTACTGGCGACAACACCCGACCCATAGCTCCGGGTTCAGGTTCAAACCCACAAACCTTTATGAACCTGTTAAACCAACCCTATAATTGGGACCCGAACATGTATAACATGGGATGGGGGTTTTGAGCTTCCCATGGGAGGTGGGTTTGGCTCAACACAAGTGTTTGGGACATCTCAAATGTTCGGGTCCTCAAATGCTTGGCAAGACTCACAGTCGGTTCTGGAGACACAGGAACCAGTGCAAGAGGAAGAGCCCGCGCGACCAACCGGGCGAGGAAGGCGGACTCACAAAAGGAAAGAGACGCAAACACACGCCAAAAAAACGTACAACCATGGGATGACGACGAGCTGTTCACGTTAGCCCGAGCGTGGGTTGACGTCTCAGAGGATCCTATTGTTGGTAAGATATATATATTTTTTTATGTTATATCTTTTTTACATATATTTTTTTAAACGGGCACTTATATATTTTTTTTGGTTTGTTTTTTTAGCGAACTATCAAAACAAAGGAGAATTTTGGAAAAGAGTCCGAACAATATTTTTTGGATTAGTTGGTAAGGGAGAGAACTACTTGGAGAACACTTCGATATCGGGCAAGTGGACTTATATCAACTTTAAATGCACAAACTTTCAAGATATTTATCAACGCACCCGGTATGGGTGGAAAACTGGCCAAAGCGACGAGCAGATTTTGGAGGCAGGCTTTGGATGAATACAAACAAGAATACGGGAATTTTCCGTACTTGAGGGTTTGGCGCCTGCTGAAAGACTGCTCCAAATGGCACACCGTCCGCCCAACGGTTGGAACTTCTTCATCTAGGGCCAGAAAGAAGTCCAAGACCTCTGAGTCGGCTGATACCGGGACCACTACGTCTGACGCGCGTTTCGTCGACCTAAACGCCGAAGAAAATGCGTTTTTTGTAGGGGAGGAGGGGGCGGAGGAGATACCTCGTCCGACCGGTCGACGGGCTGCTCGAGCCGCACGGGCGGACTCTTCGTCGTCGGGGGTGAACGAGTTAATCCCGGCGTTTGCTGAGATGAACCAGCGGCTCCAAGACATACGCGACATCGGGGCACAGCGTATCCTAGAAAACCTAGAGGTGGTTGATATTATGAGGGATCGACAATTTGAGCGCGACTTTGCCTTTTACACGCAGCCGCACGACCACGTAGAAGGCAAGGCCTTAGAAATGTGTTTGAAGCAAAAGGCCGAAATCAAGAAAAAAAATATAACGTATGAGTATTTGTATTTTTTTTAGTATTTGTAATTTTTTAAGTATTTGTATTTTTTTTTAGTATTTGTAATTTTTTTTAATATTTGTAATTTTTTTTAGCATTTGTAATTTTTATATATTTAATGTAATATTTAAACTATTTAATATTATTATTTAAATAAGAAAATAATAATTTAACCAATGATTACCCAATCATTTATAAAGCCCCATAACCCCATTCCCACTACACCTTCTTTTTCCATAACCCCACTTTATATTACTTTTTAATATTTTAATACTCATAACCCCCCATAACCCCTTACCACTACACATACACTTACATGTGTAAGCTAACAAACTATATTCAGTAACCAATTTTATTTGAACAGCACAATGATCTTTGTGATGAATCAAACAATAAGAACATAGACTCCCTAAAGCAATTCGGATAGTATATATTGCATTCCCTTTTATTAGCATCTCCATGAAAACTACCAGTAACAAAGTAATCAGCTACTAACATTGGTATCAATCATGGCGGACATAAATCTTGATGTTCCATTTTACATGAGAAAAAATAAAACCGTAGAATTGATGTAAACAAACCTGGAAACGTCGTACCTTATCGAATAAAACCGTGTCAATTGCTACTCACAAACACAAAAAACCACCACATAACTACAAGCACCGATCAGACGGCCAATCGCTTTGTAAAACAGTTAGGATAAAAAAGCATGCCAAAAAGAATAGTTTGATCAATAGTGGAATATATATAGATGACCCATGGCTAAAAGCACGTGTCAGGCAACAACGAATGCCAGTTGTGAGACACCTTTTAAAGAATTGGAATAAAATCATTCCTGTATGCAGAGTCAAACTCGAGTGGAAACATTATTATATATAACAATTTTGAACTTCCCTACGGTAAAACCCTTTACTTTTGTGGTAATTACGGATATGCCATTTTAAGTTTTAATCAAAACCCTTTACTTTTGCGGTAATTACGGATATGCCATTGAACATTTATTATGCTACAGTAATCGCAAATATATATGTGGTTCGTTGCAATCACGATGACCACGACGCCGTCGGCTGCTGGCCAGGATCGTAGATGTCTTCTTTTATCAATTGTTTTCAGACGGTTTTGGCGTTTTGTTCGCTGCAACGCGCGCCGTCGTACCGACAGAACAATACGACTATCTACGTTGTGTTATCCGATTAGTAGACCCTCGCAATACCACTAGTGTAACTTTGCTGTTCGGCGAAAAAATCTACAGTTTTTCACGAATCGGCGTCGGTTATATTTCCACGCCACGCTTAGCGCGGCGAGCATAATTTACTAGTTTACAATAAAACACCCAAACCAACGACTGAACACAACTTTATTAACAAAAAGTAAGAGGCAAACACTATTCATCAAAGTTGTAAAAGTAACATATAAGATAATTGGGCTGAGACAAGTTATATAAATATTTTGGTGTCCTAACTAACAATGAATTTAATATAAGTTTCTACTGCCCGATTTGATAATAATATGAGATTGCGAGTCGTTATGTATAACCCACAATTTTATAATAAAACATGAAATTATTTCTATTGGTATTTGATTTTGTTTCATTTAATTTGATTAATTAATGAGTTGATTACGTTCTTAATGTTAATGATTTTTTTTTTTGTTTTTTTATTCAATTATGTGTAATGGGGCGATGATGTTGGTATGATTCTTGGCATTTGATGTGTCATAAAAGTCACTTAATAAATGTGCATAAATATTTTCAAAATATGGCAAAATTGAGCTTAATTTGATAATCATAGCTACTAAATTGTTTCTATTTGTATTTTTCAGGAAATTGGAGCCATAACCCGAAAAGGAACGATTTTTCGGGCAAAAACAGTTAAAAACCGAAGATTTCTAAGGATGCGAGACCCAAAGCATGTTTAAAGTCCTTGTCGGGGCTTAAACTGTGATGAAATTGACCCGGGACTGGCCCAGCACGCCCATGCACACTTACACGAACGCCCTACACACTAGAAGACAACACAACCAACTTGGGGGGACAAGAAAACCCAGTTTTTCGTCTAGCATGCCCGTGCACATCACCTGGCATGCCCGTGCAAGACAAAAAGTACAAATAATACATATCTGCAGCAACAGAAACATACGTGGGGCAGTGCACGGCCGTGCACCACCCTTTGGCACGCCCGTGCACCCCATGCCCCATGGCAGCTCTATAAATAGCAAGCTTCACTCAATCATTTGGCATACCATCTCATTCCTTCTTGTGCCTTCTTAGGCAGACATCCAAGCTTCTTCTAGAGATCTTGGGGTCTTGTGGGAGGCCTTAGGGCCATCCTAACATCCCACTAAGGTTATGCCTCGTCCTACCTTGATTATCTTGGCTGAGAATGGGATCGTAGAGTAGTACATGCAATAAAACATTGAGGGTCGTGAGGATCATATTAGATACATAGGATTTCGAACGTGGAAGGCTTGTTATGAGTCTGAAGCATCCATGTTCTTGTGATGATCACCGGTTATGGTTGTATCGATCTATTATTCTCCGTACCTATTTCGATTTGTAGACTTTTATTATTAGTAGTAGTTTATTTTTAGTTATTCGTTGTGTTTATCTTTTTAACTAATTCTTGTTTATTTATCTTTGTGACAACTTCAATTAGTGATTAACTTAATAAACATCTAAAATCAACACTAACATAAGTAATAAAATAAACTATCATGCGATTCAATCAGCTTCTGGTCTTCCCGAGCTAGATCCAAAGAAAGGAAACCGGTAGTGAGACAGATCCTTCTGGCTTTTGATATCCAAATCGGGTTCTAAGCAATGGCTTCTGAAGTGGACCAGATCTGAGTGATACATTTCTGGTTCTTACCAGATGTACGAGTGACTTTCTTGGCAAATGGAGGATTCCCTACGGGTGTACCAGTGATCTTCAGATTGCACACCTTTAGGATTATGTTCCACCTTTGTTAAGGATTTCATTCATCTCGGGAGGTTATGGGTTTGGTTTGTTAAGTCACATAATCACTAAACCAAACTTATATTTACGTGAACAATAAATATTTAAGTTGTCACTTTTAAGATAAATAAAACAAGAATATTATATCTAGTCCTCGTTAGTACAAAGCCGTTAACCAATGGAGGATACATGTCACCGAGGTTGACTATAAGAGAGATCCTTTAATGTTCAAAGCCGTTAACCTTCTTACGAGATACACTGTTGCTAGGGCTGACTCTAAGAAGAGATCATTTGGTACGGAAAGCGAGAGTTAAGTGAGGTGCTCGGTGTTCCTGGTTGGGAAGTACCTGAAAATGCAGGAATCAAACGGTGATAATACAACTCCTCATAGTTACGCGGTAATGCGCATCTTGAAGTTATGCGATAGTGCGCATCTTGGACACACTACTCACTAGTGGCACCGTTTCTCCAATCTCGTAGTCAAACTTTCCCTGTCCTCCTCACCAATAATTAAACTTAATATTATTTTTATTAATAAAATTGACTACTTATACGAAGGGTCCCCGAGATGTGCATGTTTACTATTTCTTCTATTTTTATATTTTTATTTTAAAACCAAACCCTTTTTCGAAAACCTATTTTTCTTTTAGAACCCCTCCATTTTATTTTCATTTTCAAACCCGATTAGTTAACGTGATGAAAGGTTGAGTAGGGGAAAGTGTGTTATATGGAATACGATACTCGGTATTTACCCTAGAAACCTATGTTATACAGGTCAGGTTCTCTACCTATGTATTGCTTTTTGTTTCTAAGTAATTATCGTTTACTTATTAATTTAAAACTTGTCTAAAGGTTTAGTAAAAATCAGTCTTTTTCCCAAAATCAATGTATTGGAGTTGAAACATCAAGTTTTTGGCACCGTGAAACTCACATCTTTTTAATTACTAAAACCAAACGCATAAAGTTTTTGGCGCCGTTGCCGGGGAAAACAATTGATTTCCAAATAAAGACCCAAGTCACTTAACTAATCAGTTTATTTTTATTTTTCATTTTCTTTTCACATTATTTTTCTTTTTGTTTTTGGTCTTATTTATTTTCTTTTTTCATTTTTTCTCCTTTATTTTCGATAATTGCGGTTGTTTTAGTATTTCCTTGTATAACACCCCAACCGATGGCGGAAACATCGAGGTGTCACGTATGAATGATTGTTCAGTAGCTCTTGGTAAATAAGTTTCAATAATTAACTAAATAAATTACATACATTGTTCAAAAACAATTTGTACATCAAATGAGAAATACTATATACAAGTCTTCAAGCATTAGCTCTTGAAAATATTTTGGGTCAACAAAAGTTGGTGAGAATTACATAGGTTTGAATATTGAATAAAATTTGTACAATTCGAGTGTTAGGGCAAGTCTAGTCCATATGTGAAAACAATAATACCCAGTATATCATGTGCATAATCAAACCTTGTGACTAGAATATTGTGGTCCATCCCATACGCATATGGTTCACTCGTTTTTGTTGCGATAACAATCACCCTCGCTACCCATACTTAAGGTAACGTATTTGGGTGGGGTTGTCAGTCCAATAGATCTATCATTGTGTATCGTTGGCTTGTACGGAGTTAATGATTATGCTAGTCTAATTGTGCTTACCATAATAATGTTTAAGACATAATGCAACATAGAATAACACATAGACATTTAAGTTGAATTGCAATTGAAAATGTAACATGTTTCACCCCAAAATAGTGAAAAAAGGGCTATGTAAACTCACCTTAGCAAAAATCTTGAATACTTTGAAATAGTCTAAGTGTGGCACAAACGATTTCAAGTATTTCCCTATGTTCAAGGCAAATAAATAAGTCTAAGTTCTCTAGTCTAAAGGTATTCTAGGGTTCCTAATTTGGGGATTGACAATTGATTGATCGTTGATTTATATAAATTGTTAATGAATTAATAATTAACGAAATTTAGGGAAATAAATAATTAAAAGGACTTTTTGTAAAGTCTTGATTAAGCTTGGTTGTATTTTAATGTTGTAAATGTGAAAATAATTTTTATAAAATTATTTCCTTAATAACTGAATATATAGTATATTAATATTTATTTGTCAAAATATAGCATTAATGTCTAAAAATATTAAAATTCATAAAGTTTCCAGTTAAAATTTATATTTCTGTTCTAAATGAACAAAGATAATTTATGTAAAATTTTGATGTAAAAATAGTGAAAAATGAATTTATTATGAATTATTTATTATTAAAATGGTAAAAATTAATTAAAAATATTGAATAAACGTTTTTCTAGAATAAAAAATTATTTCTGGAACATTTATTTGTTTATAAGTTTAAAATAATTTTTGTGGAATTTTATAAAATTGATTAGATATTTTTATAGAATTTTCAATTTATAAATGAATAAACTTGTAATATATTTTATAGAGTAAAGATCAAATACATATAGTTTTTTTGTAAGAACTGTGAGAATCAAAGGGGGTAAAAAAAAATTAATTTTTTTTTTAGAATTTTTTTTCCCATGTGCTTAAACATTCTTTCTAGATGAATAATACAAAAAAAAAAAATTTTTTAGTGTAATTACGTCATTAAGGTAAATACATTAGTTTACACTAGAGTAATTATGCAATTACTCTACATGTAATTACTCTACACCAATTTGTTTTTTTTTTTTTTTTTTAGTTTTCAATACTATAATACTTGTTTAACAATATGGGAAAAAAATTTTTTGAAAAAAAAATAAAAAAAAAATACCCTCCTTTGATTCTCACAGTTCTTACCAAAAAAGCTATTTGTACCGGATCTTTACTCATATTTTATATATATTAAATAAATAATTTTTGAACAACTAAAATTTGTATAATAAACTTTATCATCAAAATAACATAAAATAATTTTTATAGAATTTATAAACCACTTTTATTATTTAAAAACTATTTAAAAAACTAGAAAGTATAATTATAAAAGAAAAGCCCGAAAAAAATTGTTGTATGTGTCAGTACTCAAACCCGGGTCCTTGGCCGAATCATGAGTTTAAATCACAAGCCCAGACCAGTTGGTCTGGACCTTGAGAACGTTGATAATTGATTCAAATTAATAATAAGAGTTACCTGGATTAAATCATGAATTGCTTAGAAAAATAAAATTGGAGACGGGGTTCGAACTCTCGTTCATGTCCGGTTCCCACGTCTCAAACAAGCTTTCATTACCAACTGATCTGTGGATCAGTTGGTGATTATTCTTGATTGGTAATAAGTTTAAACGGTTTCTGTGCAGTAACATTATCCCCAAATCGAATACATAAGAACCCTAACTATCTAATTACTTCAAATAACAACCAATAGCCATAGAAACGCTGGGGCTATTGACTGGGTGATAACGAAGAACAAACCAAACGTTAAATTGTAACTTATAGAGTGTTTAGGAATTCGATTGATGCCGGTCAGACAAAAAGGTCAACATGAACTATGATGCAGACTTGGATGAATTTTTTTAAGAAATTGGGGATTGGGAATGTGATTTCGGCCTATATAGGTTAGAAAGGAGGGATCAATTTATACTAAATACAGAATTCGTAAGTTAAGAAGGTTTTGACCCGTTTTTAATATTATACGCGTATAGTTATGTAATTGGAAAGTTTTAGTCACAATTGGTGTGGAGAATAAGCTGTGAAGGTCGGCTAAATACTTTCCTTCTTGATCATCAAAAACAAACGCGGGATTAGGGTTGGATTTGAAATGGATTTGGTCGCAAAACGAGCTATAGCTCAGTTGGTTTGATGTGTGTGTTGTTATGTTGACCCGGCTGTGAACGTGGGTTCGAGTCCCGGTCCACTATATATTCATAATATGATTATATAAGCCCGAAAATGGCACGAAATATTTTTAAAACGTACAAAAATGTCAAAATACAACGATTTTATTGATTAAATAATAGAACAAGCATAATCGAAAATACGAAATGTTACACCTTGCACGTTTACTTCTGGATTGGCCAACTTGGAGAATTCCAGTAAAGGAAAAGGAAACCGAAACCACCAATTTTATCCACTTTCTTTTTTGGAAGGTTTTTGTTTCTGCTTTATTTTCGTTAGAGAGAAGTTTGTCATGCCATGAGGATCGCCAGGTAAGTGAAGGACAAGTGGAAAAGAGCCGGGGGAAAATTTTCAAAATTTTTAAAAGTTAAACTGTTTTCGAACTTAAAACGGCGTTTTAAAAATTATTTTGGAGAAATCCACTTAAATTTTAAAACCATATCTTTAAAAACATAATAAAAATTGAAAAACGTGAAAAACGGCCATGCTGGATTGCACGCCCGTGCCTATTCTTCAGACGAGTTTGGGAATTTAAGGGGTCCTTCGACTTTTCAAACTCATAACCCTTCATCCCCAACTCGCAAGTCCGCCGCCTACCCCCTAAAACCTCTATTTTCCACCATTTTTCTTCGTTTCAGGCTCTAATCTTCAACACAAGGTATGTATAATCACTCTTTAACAATTTTTATGTGTTTTTAGGTCCAGATCTGTCCAGATACTTGAGTTTTTGAGTAGCACCATTTCTTGAGAAAAAAACTTAGATTTATAGCCTTTCTAGCCCGAACTTCTTCATGATACTTTAGGGAAATTTTGCGAAAAATTTCGCGGGAATTCTGACAGGTTTGAAAACCCTCACTTCAGACAGGTACACGGTCGTGCTCATCTTGGGCATGGTTGTGCCCATCTGGAAGACACTGTTTGAATTTCCCTCGCTGACCAGTCGACCGGGCAAACTGGCATGGTCGTGCATATCAGTGTCCACCATGTTGCATTCATCATTAACTAGAAGGTTAGTCCCATTTGAAAAAAACATTTAACCTCAACCAATGGTTACCAAAAGTCATGTCGACCGTACCCGATTTGCAATTAATTTGGGCATTGGATGTTGCTAAAAAAGGTCGACCAAGAATAACCGTTGGTTCTTTGGTTCGGTCCATAGTGACATAATCAAGTACTAAGAAATCCACCGGATGATAAAAATCTTCAACTTTCACTATCATGTCGGTAACTATCTTGCGGGGAAGGTTAGGAGTTAAATCGGCTAACACCACGGTGGTATTAGACTCCTGAAGTGGACCAAATTCGTATTGGTCATAAAGGCTACCCGGCAAGATACTTACACTAGCTTCAAGATCCAAAAGTGCCCGGGTCATTTTAAATTCTCCAACTTGAATGGGTATGATGGGCGCCCCCGGATCTTGTAGCTTTGGTGGAAGTGCACCCAAAAAATGGAACTCACATTTTCAATTAAATCAATTTTCTTTGGAAATTTATGAGTTCTCTTTTGGGTGCACAAGTCTTTAAGATACTTTGCATAGGAGGGGACTTGTTTGATTGCATCTAAAAGTGGTAAATTAATTTTGACTTGTTTAAAAATCTCCCACAACTCTTCTTGTTGTGGGCCCCTTTTCATAACCATTTTTTTAGATGGCTCGAACAATGCTTTGGGATAAGGGATGGTATTACCCTCCATACCCTTTTCCTTAGCCTTGGGAGCTTGTTTGTTCTCAACGGGTTTTGATTTTTCAGAAAAAAATTTACTTTGATTTTGACCCGTTTCCTTTTCACCTTTACTCTCATCACTCACATCTTCCACCTCCACTTCAACAAATTGGGGAGATGGTGGCTCAGTTTTATTCTCAATTTTATTGTAAACAATTTTACCACTACGAAGAACGGTTACCTTTTTAATGGAAACATTGCGGGTGTTCTTCGAACTCGAACCTTGATGTAGCGGGTTGATAGTGGTGTCACTAGGAAGCTTCCCCGTGCTTCCTCTCCACTAAGCCATTTCTTCCGCCAATTGCCCCACTTGTTTAGCTAGAGCCTCGTGAGACTTATCTCTCACCTCATTCACCTTCTTCATTTCTTTGATGTCATTGTTGGATTCCTTCATCATATTAATTAGTGCATCCAGCTTTGAACTCAAAGAATCGTCACCACCTTGACTCCCCGAAAAGCTTCCTTGATTGTTATAATTCTTTGAATACTCATCTTGATTATATGAGTTAAAGTAATAGAAATCATCCTTTCCTGGTAGGCTTGTTATCCAAGTACTACAAACCAAGACTTCTGCTACCAAACATTGTCCATCCCTATGCCATATAAAAACCCGTGAATCTTCATTCCCACTCGAAACAAATGCTTCGCCAACCCCACCTAAACAAGCGCGAACCAAAAAGCTTGAACATTCATGCCCTATATACTTGGTCACAACCCTCATTTCCCCAACAAGATTCCAAAGATGTATTTCTCTATTTTTCAAACTACAAGCAAGAATTTACTATCACCCGATAAAACAAATGAAACAATATCCACTTCCTCTTGGATGAATCTAGGAGGTTCAGAAAAATTACGATCGAGAATCTCTATAGTGTCTTTTTTTGCAAATGATACTAGAAATCTTCCTCCACATGTAATCTCCAAATCTGAAAATTTTAATATTCTCGGGCCTTTTTGCATCCAACAATGTGAACCCATCCCATCGAAACTCCAAGTAATTATTGTTTTACTTGTCAAAACCGAATACACCCTTTGACCATTGCATGACCAATTGCAAGAGATCGTGCCACATTTAACGTCCTTATAGACGAATTCACAAGCCCCCGAACAAACATCCCATCACCTAACAACTTCTTCTACGCCACATGTAAGAACTTGGTCATCTGTTGGACTCCAAGAAACACAACAAACGGGAGCCATATGACCTACTAATATATGTTTCAACTCGAACATTCCAAATTGATTGACCTCCCATATGATCACAGTTTTGTTGTTCGATCAAGATGCTAGAAACTTCCCATTATTAGAAAACTAAATACATGAGACTTTATCTCCATGTTCCATAAGAATTTGTATAGTTTGAGAGGGAATTTGAGTTTTCCCACAATTATGATCAGTGAAGAAAGAGTCTCTGGTTAATGAATTATGATACATACACGATTTGCATTGCGATTCAACAGCTTGTTCAATAAGTTGCAACAGTCTACCATGTGGGATTATGACATTGGGTTGAAGCAACTTCTGCAGATCTCTGAGAACCTCTGGGTTTGATTTCGGTTTAATCTCATCTTCATCATAAGGTAACTTTAACAACAACGGCGTAAGATCACGAATCCTGTCATGATTGATGGAAAGAGGCGACATCTCCTTAGGTAATGTTTTCATGGCTTCACGTACTTTATCACCATTAACAAGTTGCAAAAACTTCTGTTCCAAGATCAAGATAGATGTTGATTTCATAACAGACTCGGTTACAAACTTTCATCCCATTTTCCATCAAGAATCAATTGTGCGAGTTTAAACCTTGGAGATGATGAAAATTGAACATTTGATTCTGACTCAAGCGATGAAAGTGTGTGTTTATACCCCAGAGAAGATAATGCTTCGGCTATTAGTATAACGAATTCAGATTTCTGAATGCCTTTGACCCTATAGAATCATCAGCCATTGATGATTTTTTACGAGAGGACAACAAAAAGAAATCAAGAATGACAGTTATGTAAGCGGAGAATCGGTTGAATATAGTTTGAGAATATAGTTTTCCGGGTGATAGAATTGAGTTGATGTGATGATGACTATATGTACACACATATGAATCATTTACAACCATTGGATGATTAAGCGCAATAGGGGTTCGTTAGTACTTGATTAACGCAGTTTGTGATAAACCACATTGTTTCAGTCCTTTAATACGAATTAAAAATTAGTACAAAATCAAAACAATAGGGGTTCGTAAGAAGATGTTTAGATTTTTCTTTCCTTAGATTTATAAAGGAGTCGAACTGTTCAAGCTCGCCTAAGAAAAAGTTTGAAATAAGTCGAGTTTAAACGAGCTTGAGCCCAAGCCTAACAATAAGCTTGTTTAGTAAACGAGCTCATGCTTCGATAATCGTGCTCAAGCCAACTCGCGCTCAATAATTACTATTTATATAATTTATATTTAATATTTATATTTACTAGATTATCCTCCACATGATTCCCAGGATAGACAAATCTAATATGAAGTGATAAAATGTGTCTACCGTAAAAGGAATAGGTTATTTTTCAGGACTTTTATTTAAAGGATCAACACTCGATAACTCATAAAACCTAGTTCTAATTCTACGTGTACACATCTTGCTCGAGTGAAGTCCCTGTATAACTTTGTCACTTCCACAAGACATTCTAAAGCTATGATAATATTGTGAACCTAGAAAAAGAAACAACCAAATTGGTATCAAATGATATGTCATAACGATGATTGATATAAAAAGCGTGCATGGTGGAGTGATTAATTATCACTTATCAGCTTGAGATTTACCTGGTCTGTAAGAATCATAGGCTACATCTAACCAGTTTAGCAACCTTTTTAATCAATGTCCTAGCAACACTGACGTGTGCGAATACTTACATAATTTTACAATAAATAAACACACAATTGGTTTTAATATTTATAAAAATTGTTTAGATCTTAACATTAAAACACACACAAAAAGGAAATGTGTACCCTGTCATACATGTAGTAAGATCAAATAAGAACCAGATATCAATCCATGGACGCGAGCGGATGCAATAGTACTTAAACTCTATCCCTGATTTAACAGTAAAAGACAAGAGGAAGTTGTTTAAACTAGATTAATTCTAAAATACTAAATTAACATAAGTAAGACTCCAAATACAATATATATATATATATATATATATATATATATATATAAAGATACTATGATAACAATCCAAGCATGTCAACTATATAACACATGTTAATAAGGTGTGAGATCAGCATTCCAATTTTCAGACAATTAGTATCCTTTTCGGGAATCCTAACTTGACAACTATTCGAAAAGCTAAGACGATAAGACACGTTAACCTCCTCAAATTGTTCATTAGTGAGCAGCTGATATAATCTCATGCAAATCTTCTAAAGATAAGTTAGTCATCTGTTAAGAGTTTTCTAACCTCACTAATTAAGGAAAGCAATACCGAATAAAGTAGAGCATATCACAAACTATTCCATTTTACCAACTTTGAACACAAATCTACTAAGATCACCATTTTCACCAAAATAACTCACAAAGATCAGCAACCGTGTCAAAGATCAGTAACAACACCATTAAGCTTTTTAAACCCTTTTATGTGCCGATAAGCTTTTCTAATCATTATTCGCCTGACTTTAACCAAATAAATACCCATTTGCAGTTTCATGGTGTAAACATATTAACAAGTCAGCTAGTCTACTACCGATCGATTAACCGGACATTTTTCAACATGTATCCGACTAACACAACACAATAATCATCAAAGTCATACGAACATAACCAGAAATCCAACAACAACGAAACATGGTTGCAATATGATCATCACACATAAGCTAAAACAACATGATTTGAACAAGATTCAAGTTTAAAGATCAAACCATAAAATGCTAAATGTGATGGATTGGATGATGATAATGGATACTGATCGCCTCTCGAGCTTGTTATCCGGATTCTCACCAAGTCACAGGTCCAGAAAGTCGCCTAGAATAGTCTCCAAAAGCCACACGGCCGTCCAAGTAAAGTGCATGGTCATGCACTTTGTTTTGATCATGACGTAAGCTTATCTGTCAGACAAGTGGATCAATTGGGTGAATAATATCTGATAAAGGTGCACGGTCGTGCACAAGGGTTGCACGGCCATGCTGATTATGAAGTTGCCGAGTACAATGTTGCACTGGCTTGTGCACACGAGCTGAATGAACCCGCATGGTCGTGCACAAGTGTTGCACGGTTGTGCTAATAAGTGTCTCCGAGAAACATCCTTGCACGAGCTCGTGCACTAGCAGTGCATCTTCGTGTTGCCGAGCCAAGCTGGTCTGGACGACCGTGCACAATACTTGCACGGCCGTGCACGTTGGTCAGTATGTTATGAATATGCAGCAAATGTCCGTTTCTTCCGGATTTCGCCTGTTTTCTTCAACTTCATCTTTGGGGCGCCGTTAAAGACCTGCAAAAACAATACAAAGCGATTAAGTTATGAATTCATGCAGAAACATTTAAAAACGCGCAATTTGGGAGTTTAATCAAGGACTTATATATGTATATTTTAAGGTATATCAAACCTCCCCACACTTGAACTTTGCTTGCCCTCAAGCAAAACAACTGAACAAAAATAAAGAAAAACTCGTCAAATGGCAACAAAGACAAAATAACCTGTACAGACAAGTATCAAGCCAACATATATAAATAGGTGACAAGACAACTAAAAGGTGATGATTCACTTCCGATCAACATAGCATGCAAACCAATACACGATTCACAATATTCACACACACTTGGTTTTATTTATGATACATACGTGTAATGTGTATGTGTAGATCGCTTCATTGCCAAGACAATGAATCGTGAAATATCGTAAGCTTGTCAAAAGATGTAATCTTCACCAACTAACGTGTGAAAAAGCATAAATCAAGAGGTCTTAAAAGGGTTGTAATGATAGGCAAAGGTAGGGGTGTGGAATGGATATTTACAGTGACTAAATGGCTAAAACTCAGCGGTTATGTCTAACTAACATAAACAAACACGAACTATACAAAACACACACGAATATAGGTGATACTTATTTACTTTGAGCTAAGCACAAAATTCTAACTTTACAGCACTGAAAAAACTGCTCAAACTCGAATAAATCACCCTATTTTAGGGTATCCTATTATTCTGGAATTTTTTGTTTTTTTAATAATATACAATATTGTATATAACCGACAACTACAACACGAATATAT
Source organism: Ambrosia trifida (assembly GCA_028751855.1). NCBI lineage: Eukaryota > Viridiplantae > Streptophyta > Magnoliopsida > Asterales > Asteraceae > Ambrosia > Ambrosia trifida. Next base: position 26,579,433 of record CM054129.1, on the reverse strand, counting down.
ACAGAACACAGGATCTAAATATTTAAACCCGAACACGAACTATATACAACGCAAAACGAGTCAAACAATAACCTAAACCGAGTTTCAAAACAAAAGGGTAAAAATAAAAAAAGGCTAAATTTGGTGTAGTGGTGAAATTGTGTGGTAAATAAGAAAAAAAAAACACGGGATATAGGCTTAACAGGGTTAACTAGTGGATAACATTTGGGTGCGGGAAACATATAAAACGAAAAGAAAAGGCTAATTCAAAAGGGTATCCTAAGTGCCTCAATCATTTTCATACAATCTCACACGTATCTGATCTAAACAAGCATGCTAATGACATGTTCTAAATTGTACAAAACATCCGGCTCACTCAATAAGCATCAAGAAATGAAATAATCTATACTATCGGCTCAAATGCTCACATTACCGGAAGGAAATGGGTGCATGTGTACATATTTAACATGCTAGTATCACATCCGTTTGTCACGCCGCTAGTTATCTTTATCAAAAATCAGTTAGGATTGATGTTTTATATATATGTATATACACATACATATAGAGGACAAACAAGATATAATCCCTCACCACACTTGAACTTCACATTGTCCCCAATGTGAAAATAGAAAGCATTTATGAAATAGCTATCTATAGTGGGAAAAAGGAGAATAATATTCCCCTGGTGTCGAAGAAAAGAAGAAAAAAATCGGGGAAATAAATGGCATAGAGCATCCACATCGATGCTCCCAAATTTCCTTCAGAATCAACATTCTTAAAAAAAAAAAAAAAAGCAAACACATCAAACCCATTCATCATCATCATTCAAACAAGCAAAGAAACTAAAATAACATTACTGAAAGGAAATAATTAAACAGTACAACTACAAAATAAAAGATGTATTGGGTGCAAACACCTGAACTGCATCACGGCGTGAGCGGATACTGGTCAACCCTGTCCCCGTGGTGCATACTGGAGCCGCCCGGCTGGCCACCGGGTGGGGCCCCAAAAGGGAAGGGGGGGGGGGGGGGGGTACAGAAGTAACCTGGGTGAACGCGCTCTAAGCCGCCAAAAAGATACTCAAAACCCCTCTGCATCTTTGCTCTCGTATGCCTCTGCTCCGTAATGATGGCCTCCTGCTATCGACCCAACTGTCGAACATTCAGTTCCATAGTCTGGAACTGACAGTTAAAATCATGGTACGATGGGATGTTTGGTGGCCGGTGAAAGTGCTATAGTGGGTCAGGGTGATATGGGTCCGGTTGAGGTGGTGATTGTGGTGGTGTGGGGGCTCCACCTCCGCCCTCGTTCATCTCGTCGTCGTCATCATCCTCACTGGGTATAGGCGGCAGAGGATCCCAAACCTCACCATTACGGCCCTTGAGGCGTCATCCCTTATGAGTGTCTACAACAAGCCCCTGGTGACCTAGCGACTACAGATCAATGTTGTACCCGCGATGCATATCAGTTAATGTCACTCTGACCTCATCAGTCAACACACCTAACTCCTCGGCGAGCACACTGACATACTCGCCTCCATGGATCTCACTCCCTTCAGTCTTCCCGCCTGCAGTGAGGAAGAACTCGGCGATTCATGCGGCCAAGTTTAGCGGGGCTCCAATAGATAGATGGTAAAGGTATAGGAGATCAGGAGTCGGACAGTTTCCACCACTGTCCTTTCGGCCACAAACCGTGCGGCTGAAGATGTGGCGCATCATCTTGAGAAGAGGATCCCTAATCCTCGTGGCCTTGGCCATCCTAGGATTGTAGGTCGGTCCTACAATGATCGAGGCCCAATACTCAGTTCGCTCATCATTATCTATAAAGTTGTGTACTATAGAAAAGGTGTCTGAATCTAAATATTCACTAGTGTAGATTCCTAACTTCTTCCCTAGTTTAGTGACTGACCATCTATGCCATCGCCTACCTAGTCTAAAAGACATGTCCTTCCCATGAAAAGTCCTATGATCCCCCTGAGCAGGCTTCTTGTAAGAATACGAGACTCCAATGTGAGCTCAAGATACACGGGCTTCTTGATGTTTAACAATTTTGCTAACGGGTGGGATACCATATCCATGAATCTTTCATGCTGATTTATAGCTGCTAACAGATCCCAATTCAACTGAACTGGAGTTCCAACCATACCCCTTCAGCCCCATAACTCTAGCAATTTGTTGATGCACCTGCTCTCTTTTTGGATCCGGTTGTCAAAAGTCATGAATTCGTGATTCATCAGCACATAAAAATACATTCCCAACTATTAGTATGTCAAAAATTAGGGCCTTGGATGTCCAAAATCAGGCTACGATCCTCCTGTTTTGATCGGATAGTCCTGCACGGCCGTGCACTATTTGTGCAAGGTCGTGCAGTGCACGGCAGCTTGTTGGTTCAGTGCAGCCCCCTGTTTCTTGGCACGCACGGTCGTGCGGAATCGCGCAAGACCATGCAGGCTGGTGCAGCTCGTTGGTTCTGAGCTGCACTGCTGGTACAACTCCTGGTGCAAAGAAATCCGCACGGTCGTGCAGATTCCTGCACTACCGTTCACGTACTGCAGTTTTCAAAAAATTTTCCCCTAAAAACACTCATCTCTCGTATATTTAGTCAAAACTCAATAAAAAGGTGTTGTGATACCCCGCAATTTCAGGTTCTCATTTTAACTAAACTCTAGTTACATTCCTTGCATTCTACTTAACTAGGGTTAGCTAGATAGGTCACACGTCGCACAATTATAGGTTAATAACTGCATGAAGTGGTAATTCGGGGAATTACCAGACTATATACATGAGTAGTGAACCTCGGACGTTGGTGAACGGTGAAATTAGATAATTGTGAATTAATTAATTAAGGTTGATTGCAATTACGTACTTCTATGAAACTTTGTGAAACTATGGCAAACTATATGTGATTACGCGAACTTAAACCGAAAACGTTAACAAAAATTGTAATGGGTGGACCATTAGGATGGTTGGGGTCTTAACACATGGGGTTACACTTGTTATGGTCCAAAATAGCGAAAACATCGAAGAAAACACGCGGTACAACGAAGCAGGCCACCCGGAGCGGGCCGGGGAGGAGTGAGCGCCGGTGAGTGGCCGCTCACTCTCTCCGAGCGGCCGCGCGCAGGATTCCGACACAAATAAACCGACTTAATGCACTATTTAAGCAATCTTAAGCCTCTTGTATCCCCTAAACTCAACCCTAATCGCCCCCTACTACCTAGTTACGAAAATATTAACCCCAAACACCTACACCTGCTAAGGCTCAAGAACATCGATCGGGAAGCTTGGAGAGCATTCGGTTGATAGTTTTGAAGTGCTTGCGGTATAACATTCAATCTCTTGTGTTTTAATCTTCTTTAATATGTTATTAAAACCTTATAACTAACTTTGTCCAGGTCTGAAACGTTTTCATAAAGATTAAAACTTGAGGTTTATAAAGATTGAATGTGTTAAATATAATCTTATGTGATTAGTAATTGATAGGTTGCATGTTATGCATGTTTATGATGTTTAGATCTTTAGAATTTATGGTTTTGCATGTATTATGATAGGTTCTGATCATGTTAGGTCCTATGAATGTTTTATAATGGTTTTTGATTATCGTTGATCGATTATATGCATATGTGAGTAGTTTAAGTAAGAGTTTATGCATGATTAAAATCTGGACAAAATGTTTGGGTCGACTTGTAGGGTCTGTTACATGACTTAAACATATTGGTTTTGATGATTTCTTTGCATGGTTATATTATATATGGTCTTAGCTTTTCATAATGGGTAAAATCCTCTGATTTTTGTTTGTTAAGTTTTTAGAATTTTCTTTGATTAAAGGTCATATCAGATTTTTGGATTTATAATCTGGGTCAACTTTAAACAATCATAACTCGAGTTTTACAAATAATTAAGTTATGAAACTTGGACAGTAGGTCAACATTGGAATAACTTGGCTTTTCCAAGTCGATTCATCCCGTTTGGATGAATACATGATTTTTGGGAATTTTTCTACTAATCTGATCTGTTATGTGTATTTTCTGAACATAGCTGTGTTGTGTGATTTTTCATAATTTTTGCTCAAGGTTTTATCACAAACTAAAAATATTAATTTGTCCAGTAGACCCCCTGGATATTTAGAAAAATTATGAGAGTCTAACTCACTGGATAAGTATTTTTAATAAATTAGTTTTCATGGCGCATAATCTGTCCTAAAAACGCAGATTGTGCAATGTGTGTTTATGTGACTATTTGGAGTGTTATGTGGTATATATTTGACATGAACTTGAATGGACACTTATATGAGATGCATATGACGTGTAAAACTGACGATAACCCACATATTCACCAACAGGTCCGTAGGGTTTACTTATGCATGTAGAATCGTTAGGTGTCACTTACACGGTTTTGAACTTTTAAGCGTATTGGACAAACAGGTTATATGGTGTAATGTTATTACACATATACTCACTTAGTAACACATGTTATAGGGAGTCGGTAGCACACCCTACTTTGGAAGTTTGGATTTACTTGCTTGCATACTAAGGTGAGTTTCACTACTTTTTCTCAAAAGCATGCGTCTCGTGTTGAGACAACTTTGTAAACGTTTTCTTGTCCGATTCAGGACTACTGAGACAATGACTCTTTGGGAGGGTCCAACAATGACTCCTTGTGTGAGTCCGACAATGACTCTTTAGGAGAGTCCAACATGATTCCTTGTGTGGATCACGCTTTTATCAGTTTAAAACTTTAACGGTCCTTTGTGAACTAAACACACTCTATCACTGAAAGTCCTTACAAATTATTGGGTTAATCGCTGGAGGCGAATGGGGTATTAGTTAATAGCGCCATTAGGTTGTGCAGCAACCTCATGCTTGCGTGCGCAACCTCATGCTTGCGGTGCTGGGAGCACGGGCATGAACTTCTGACCACATCTGTTTTGCTAGTGTTGATAGACACTAGTCACTAAGGCAGTTTAACGTATGTTAAAACATTATTAAAGGTTCCCAATAATCACATGTTTAGTTACTATGAGTGGGCTAGCTACCCCTGACACGCTTAAACTGATGACACTTGAACATTTGGGTTTTTGACTACTTTATACTTGTTGTTACTTGGTCTTGGAGACCTACGCTTTTACTTGGTTACATGGTTTTGGAAACCCGCACGTTTACTTACTCACCTTCTTTACTTTGTGAACTCACCAACTTTATGTTGACACACGATATACATGCTTTTGCAGATAGTTAGCTTCCGGTGTCACGATTAGGATGCACAACATGTTTCACTGCATTTGGGGTCTTGGGCATACACCTAAATTACATATCATGCTTTTACATTTTCTTTCATATGGTTTTAACTTGGGCGCGTTGTTTTGCGCATGGTTTTTAAAAGGTTTAAACTTGGTTTACGCTTCCGCAGCTTAACTAAACTTGATTTCTGAAAACGAACTAAATGGTTTGGGCATTTAGAGTTCGTTCATATGACTTATGGCTATGGGATCTTGGTATGTCATGCGCCTCGCGGTATAAACCCTGCAGTGGAAATTTGTGGGTGTGACATGTGTTTTTGGGTAGTATGGCACAGTTATTATACACGGTAAACAAAAACTAACAAAGATCTAAACCAAAAACTACTAGATTCAAGGGTTTTGTTTGAGATTTATGAAGAAACCACCAAATCTTTAACCTAGAACAAGAAATAAACGGTTCTAAACTAAAAATGCTGAATAGATGTATAAAATCATGAAGGGATTCGTACCTTTGATGATTTAGGAAGAGAAGGAGAGAAGACCTAGAAAAAATATGGTGTTCTTGGTCGGTTTTAGAGGTGAACGGTGGTGCAGATCGTTTTAGGGTTTATGGTGTAACATTTCACATTTTTCCCAAAATTTTAATAAATAAAAGCCCTTATTTTTATACATCTTTATCCCTATTATAAATTTTATACAAATATGCCTATGTTTTTTTTACTTTAATTCACAAATGTTATATATATATATTATTTTTGTTTATATAATTGTTTTAGTCATACAACAAATTAATAATCATGATATCATTTGTTATTGATTGCTTGCCTTTCAATGAGATTACAAAGTGAATATATAAACGACAATATGCCAGCTAACTATACACTAAATATGGAATGCTAATAATCAGCGAATTCAAAATAAATGAGAAGATATATGCTATAATATTCGTTGACTAATACAATTCACCAAACCAAACCAATAACCCACCTCCCCTGTTACCCGTTTTGTGACTCGGTCAAGACCCTCTTTCAATTATCAGTCAACTTAGAAAGAATCATGGAGCAATAACTGCCTAATCATTTGGAATTTAAGGTTTCAAATCGTTGACTATTGACCGGCATTAATCATCATTTAATCATCGTAGTTCAATATAAATCCAACCCAGAACAGGAAGGAGATACCTAAGACCGACGGGTGTTTCGCTGCCGTAGGGAACCATAACAGAATGAGGGGCGGCAGAAGCTCAGTCGGAGGTCTGGTAGGTACAATTGTGAACGAATTGTGGGTAGTGGGGATCGGTTGATGTGGGTATTCGAACCGCAAAGTGTGTTGAAAATATACGAAACAGAGGGGCTGGGTTTTGCGCTTGTCGGATTTTATTAGCCGAATATGTACCCGGAACAGAGAAGATGGCTAGAGGTGATGGTCGAGGATTGTTCTGGGTTGGATTTATATTGAACTACGATGATTAAATGATGATTAATGCCGGTCAATAGTCAACGATTTTAAAACCTTAAATTCCAAATGATTAGGTAGTTATTGCTCCATGATTCTTGCTAAGTTGACTGATAATTGAAAGAGGGTCTTGACCGAGTCACAAAACGGGTAACAGGGGAGGTGGGTTATTGGTTTGGTTTGGTGAATTGTATTAGTCAACGAATATTATAGCATATATCTTCTCATTTATTTTGAATTCGCTGATTATTAGCATTCCATATTTAGTGTATAGTTAGCTGGCATAATGTCGTTTATATATTCACTTTGTAATCTCATTGAAAGGCAAGCAATCAATAACAAATGATATCATGATTATTAATTTGTTGTATGACTAAAACAATTATATAAACAAAAATAATATTTATATATATATATATATATATATATATATAAATATATATAAAACATTTGTGAGTTAAAGTAAAAAAAAAACATAGGCATATTTGTATAAAATTTATAATAGGGATAAAGATGTATAAAAATAAGGGCTTTTATTTATTAAAATTTTGGGAAAAATGTGAAATGTGACAGGCTTCCATACTTTTGGAAACTTCGTCCCGAAGTTATTAAAAACACAGGGTTGAGGGTGATTGAGTAGAAATTAGGGCAACCGGGGTTTGGAAAATTTGGGATAAGGCACGACATGAATATATTGGTAATAAAAGAATCTGTTTCGGATAATTTGGATAAGAGGTTTGATATATGTGAGTTTTAAGGGTTCGTCTGAAATAGCAAGGAGATTAAGAATCTAACAAAACACTAAACTTAAGTTTTTTTTTTTTTTTTTTTTTTTTTTTTTTTTTTTTTTTTTTTTTTTGAAAGAAAGGCGTATGTTGATTGACTATAGAGAGACTAAATGAACTACTAGGTAACTAGAGTTTATAATTGATTAGCTACCGAAAAACCTTGATAGAATTTCACACTACCTTAACGTACCTGTAAATTCATGATTACGTTCCGGACCGCAATCACCAATTTACCTTACATTAGGGTTTTGTGTCCTTCTATGACTTTACACACATGTGTAAAATAACCTTGTGATTGAATCTTTTAATGTACAGTAAGTCCAATTGTTAAGCAGGAAAAATACCTCTACCGACCAGTGAGTATGAACCTGTATCCATTGTTAAGCCGGTGCGATAACCTCTACCAGTCGTTGAGCAGGTTGTTAGGACCTCTACCGACTGTTGAGCAGGCATGATGAACTCTACCAATCGTTGAGTAGGTTATTTGATACTCTACTAACTGTTGAGCAAGTACTTCATCCTCTACCAATTGTTGATTAAGCGTAACAATTATCACACATAAATTGCAAATTGATAATATGTTTATGTAAGAAAGTTTATAAATGGAGTATAGTATGTGAGTTGAAATTGTATAGATTTAGATTTTAATATAGCAATTAGTTCACATTCAAACAAGCATGCATCCAAGTGTTATGATCATACTAGATAAACAACTCTCATGTAAAAGACAAAAATTTTAATACTAGAATTTTTTACTTGAATCAAAAAGCGTCAATACATAAAATTTTAAAAAGCAAATAACATTCAAACGGTGGAGCTTGTCGTTAAGCAGCTGGAGGGTCTTGATCTCGGTTTAGGTTAGGACATTGATTACGCAAATGATTGGAGTCACCACACTCGAAACATTGTCCACGAGTAGGCCTACCATTCTGAGGATTAGGGGCTGGAGCATTCCTAGCAGGATTATTCTGAGCAGCAAGGGCATTAGCAGCAGGAATTCGACAAACATTCGCAAGATGCCCGTACTTTTGACAATTGGTACACTGACGACAAGGCACTTGGGTTGGTTGGTGATACTGACAAGTGTTACACTTAGGTTGGTTCCCGATATACTGTTTCTTGTTGGGTGGGATAGTGGCATCTATGGCGAAGTTCCTGGCCTTGCGTCTTCCGTTGGTTGAGGACTCAGTTTTAATTTCAATAGCAGGTTGGGGAGTATCCTTCACAACAGTTTTCTTTTCCCCTTTCCGAGTCAAAGTTCCTGCCTTCACATGGTTATCTGTTAGGGTGGCCGCCAAACGCTTTGCTTCCTCGAGATTAGCAGGGTTCCTTCCCCACACCGTGTCCTAAATCTGCATGGGTAAGCCACTATTGTACTTTTCGATCGCAATAGGCAAGGGGGTGACCTTATGTGGTAGCAGTAGACTAAGTTCGTGGAAACGAGTGTTGTAGGCTAGGTTTTCTCCACTGTCTTGGGCAAGATCGTGAAACTCATCTTCTAGCTTCTTGATTTCATTACGAGGGCAGAACTCTGCCTTCATAACGTCTTTAGTTTGTTCCCAAGTTAAGGCCAGTGCGACTTCAGTTCCACGAGTCCGTTTCTCTTCGTTCCACCATGTGAGTGTTCACTTGTGGAGAACACTCATTGCAGAGCGAACTTTGAGATTGTTAGGGCACTCGCTATTAATGAAGGTATTTTCGATACCTTCGAACCACTGAAGGAGACCAGTGGCTCCTTCGTCACCACTAAACTTAGGAGGGTTGCAAGAGTTGAAGTGCTTGAGGGTGCAAACAGGATGAGCATTCCCGTTTCCATTTCCATTCCCATTGTGATTCCCATTTCCATTGCCATTTCCATTGCCATTTCCATTTCCATTTCCGTTGCCGTTTCCATTCATTTGGATGACTTGAGCCACCAAGTTGGGAACAAAAGTTGCTATTTGTTGCGCCATTTGTTGGGAGATGATCGCAGCCAGTTGGACATCAATGCCATTGTTGTTGTTGTTGTGGTTGTTGTTGTTGCTCTCATCATCATGTTCGTTGTCATTGTTAAGACGAGTGCTGCGACGAGGAGGCATGATCTGTAAGAGATACAATGAAGGTTCAATGAGACATAGGTGAATCAGGGATAATGAGAAAATATAAGGAATGTAATCATTTATTCATTAATAAAAACGAATAAAAGAAAACGTTGACTTATCAAAGATTCTAGATTCTAATAACATAGTGAAGACATGCTTTAGCCTATAAGTGAACACTCATCCCGAGAATTCCCAGGTAGGCATCCGGGTCCCTCGTCTGATTGGGATATATGCGCAATGCCAGTCCTAGACAGGAAACTCAGAATACAGGTGTTCACCCTTCCAGATTACACGTGTTCGTTATTAAAATCCGGAACTTCAACGGGATCTTCAAGGCAGTTTAGGTTAAGATTTGAGAATCTTGTCCTATTAGTCTAAGGGTAGATCCAGTGATGGAGGAAAATCTTCTTGTAGGGATAAGAAGTAGGAGATAGATAGAGAATAGAAATAAGTAGAGAAGCAAGTAAGAGAAGCATGTACTGGTTAAAATCCTAAGGTTATAGACTAGATTATTTTTCTAATAACCTAATTCCCTATAATAAAGGCTCTGATACCAATCTGTAACACCCCAACCGATGGCGGAAACATCAAGGTGTCACGTATTGATGATTGTTTAGTAGCTCATGGTAAATAATAAATTTCATTAAATGGTTTAAATAGATTACATACAATTGTTCTAATAATTTGTACATCAAAATGAAAAATACTAGCTACACATCTTCAAGCATTAACTCTAATCTTCAAGCAAGCTATAACCTGAAATATGTTAAGTTTGAAAATATTTTGGGTCAACAAAAGTTGGTGAGAATTACATAGGTTTGAATATTGAATAAAATTTGTACAATTCAAGTGTCATGGCAAGTCTAGTCCATATGTGAAAACAATACTACCCGGTAAATCGTGTGCATAATCAAACCTTGTGACTAGAATATTGTGGTCCATCCCATATGCATATGGTTCACTCGTTTATGTTGCGATAACAATCACCCACGCTACCCATACCGGAGGTAACGTATCCGGGTGGGGTTGTCAGTCCAATAGATCTATCATTGTGTATCGTTGGCTTGTACGGAGATGATGATTATGCTAGAATAATTGTGCTTACCATAGTAATGTTTAAAACATAATGCAACATAGAACAACACATAGACACTTATGTTGAATTGTAAATTGATTTTGTAACATGTTTCACCCCAAAATAGTGAAATGGTAAAAGGGGCTATGTAAACTCACATTGATCGAGATGGACTTGCTAGAATTTCAATAGGAAACGTTGAGTTAGCTCGTACCTAATTAAAAGTGATGTCTTAGTATTTATAGCCATAGCGTGCGCGCAAAATGTATAATATTCCCTTTAGCTATTTTGTTATTAATATTATACAAACATATATGTGGAGATTGTTACGAATATTTTTAAAATAAAATGAACTTGATTATATAGAAGCCAATTGATAATTTGACTCATTACAATGGTAAGCACAATTATTCTAGCATAATCATTAACTCCGTACAAGCCAACGATACACAATGATAGATCTATTGGACTGACAACCCCACCCGGATACGTTACCTCCAGTATGGGTAGCGTGGGTGATTGTTATCGCAACATAAATGAGTGAACCATATGCGTATGGGATGGACCACAATATTCTAGTCACAAGGTTTGATTATGCACACGATTTACCGGGTAGTATTGTTTTCACATATGGACTAGACTTGCCATGACACTTGAATTGTACAAATTTTATTCAATATTCAAACCTATGTAATTCTCACCAACTTTTGTTGACCCAAAATATTTTCAAACTTAACATGTTTCAGGTTATAGCTTGCTTGAAGATTAGAGTTAATGCTTGAAGATGTGTAGCTAGTATTTTTTATTTTGATGTACAAATTATTAGAACAATGGCATGTAATTTATTTAAACCATTTAATGAAATTTATTATTTACCATGAGCTACTGAACAATCATCAATACGTGACACCTCGATGTTTCTGCCATCGGTTGGGGTGTTACATATGGTGTGTGAAAATTATGAAGTTAAGGGGTATTTATAGGCCCATAAAAAAACTGGATTTTTAAGCCCGCACGGTCGTGCAACCCCTTTGTATCACTTCCTGTACTACCGTTCTGACCCAATGCTGCTGGGTCACTCAGCCCGCACGGCCGTGCAGGTTTCTGCAGGACCTGCAGACTTGTAGTTTTGCAATCTGCAGCTGCACTTTTCTGTGCAGCGCCTCTGTTTTGTCCGAAAACACTAATTTAGCTAAGTATAACCTGTTTGTAGACCTTATGCGCTCCATTGCTCCCCTCGTCTCTGATCAAACCTGTACGAACACGCACAAGACTTGAAAAGACGTTTAAACTAAAAAAATAATTAAACTATGAAATAAACTAAACTAATTAAATATTTACCCTTTTGGCGCACCTTAACCCGCCGTGCTAATTTTATTAACGAGTCGCTAGCTAGATGCACCTCCCCATGCTTGTTTTACAATGAATAAACACACGATTGGTTTTAATATTTATAAAAAAGATTTAGACCTTAACATTAAAACACACACAATAAGGCAAGTATACCCTGTCATACATGTAGTAAGGATAATAAGAAGTTGTTTAAACTAGATCGAATGCAATAGTACTTAAACTCTATCCCCGATTTACCAGTAAAAGATAATAGGATGTTTAAACTAGATTAATTCTAAAATACTAAATTAACATAAGTAAGACTCCAAATACAAAAAATATATATATATAAAGACACTATGATAACAATTCTAGCATGCCAACTATATAACACATGTTAAAAAGGCGTGAGATCATCATTCCTATTTTCAGACAATAAGTATCCCTTTCGGGAATCCTAACATGACATCTATTCAGAAATCTAACACGATAACACAAGTTAACCACCTCAAATAGTTCATTAGCGAGCTGCTGGTATAATCTCATGCAAATCTTCCAAAGATAAGTTAGTCATCTGTTAAGAGTTTTCTAACCTCACTAATCAAGGAAAGCAATATCGAATACACAATACAACCACCAAGACTAGCATACAGTAGAGCATATCACAAACTATTCCATTTTACCAACTTTGAACACAAATCTACTAAGATCGCCCTTTTAACAAAAATAACTCACAAAGATCAAAGACCGTGGCAAAGATCAGTAATAACACCATTAAGTTTTTAAACCCTTTTACGTGCCTTTAAGCATTTCTAATCATTATTCGCCTGACTTTAACCAAACCAATACCTGTTTCCAGTTTCATGATGTAAACATATTAACAAGTCAACTAGTCTACTACCGATCGATTAACCGGACGGTTTTTCAACATGTATCAGGCAAACCCAACACAATAATAATCAAAGTCATATGAACATAACCAGAAATCTAACAACAACGAAACATGGTTGCAATATGATCATCAAGATTCAAACATAAAAAACACCAAAATCATACAAAACATGATTAACATACAAACAATTCTTTTAACTACTAAATATTACTTGTTTTTACTAATAGGTTACAATACAATAGATAATCATCACATATAAGCTAAAACAACATGATTTGAACAAGATTCAACTTTAAAGATCAAACCATCAAATGCTAAATGTGATGGATTGGATGATAATAATGAATTTTGATCGCCTCCCAAGCTTGTTATCCGTCTTCTCAGCAAAACACAGGTCCAGAAATTTGCCCAGAATCGTCTCTAAAATACCCAACATTTTGCTTAGCAGTGTCTGCCCTGTTTTATAGAAGTTTCGTAAAGCCGCACGGCCGTGTAAGTAAAGTGCACTGCCGTGCTGATTATGAAACGCCGAGTACAATGTTGCACTGGCTTGTGCACTGGCAGTGCACACGAGCTGAATGAGCCCGCATGGTCGTGCACAAGTGTTGGACGGCCATGCTAATCAGTGTCACCGAGAAACATCCTTGCACGAGCTCGTGCACTGTAGTGCAACCTGGTGTTGCCGAGTCAAGCTGGTCTGAACGACCGTGCACAGTACTTGCAAGGCCGTGCACATTGGTCAATATCTTCTGAATATGCAGTAAATGTCCGTTTCATCCAGATTTCGTCCGTTTTCTTCAACTTCGTCTTTTGGCGCCATTTAAGACCTGCAAAAACAATACAAAGTGATTAAGTACTGAATTCATGCAGAAACAGTTAAAAACGCGCAATTTGGGAGTTTAATCGGGGACTTATATATTTATATTTTAACGTATATCAAACCCCAATCAAAATACAAAAAGAAAATGGTATATTACCAAACTGACTACATCTGTGAATATGTATGTAGTTAGCTAGTTCTTATATGTAATAGTGTGTTCAAAAGCATATATACTATAACAACATAATTAGTGACTTACCTAGACATGATTAATACATTACCTAAACACATTGTGTTTTTTAAATGAATCGTGTTTAAACGAGCTCGAGCCTAAGCCTAATAACAAGTTTCTTTAGTAAACAACTCCGAGCTTCGATTATCGAGTTCAAGCTGACTTGCGCTCAATAATTACTATTTACATAATATATATATATATATATGTATATATATATATAAGGCATAGTAATTCCTATTTATAAAATTATGAAAAATTAATTTAAATTAAATCATATAATTTTAAATAATATAAATTAAATAGTCACAAATAAATGACCTGAGCTCGACCTTAAAAAACACGGCTCGAATCGAAACGTGCTCGAATCCTCAAGCTTTCATAGATTAAATGAGCTATGGCTTGGCTCGGCTAGTTTGCACACCTATAATTACGAACTACATTGTGAATTAGGCTTGTTAATGATTATTACCTGCGTTAACAACTCAAATTCATTGTACGTCATTTTTAGGCATGATTATATGGTGCATCTTGACCTTGGGTTTAAAAAGCGCGTGACGATTCCGTGAATTTTGAAACCAAAAGCCGATGCATGATGCACGAACATCAAATATCACATACGCGAGACGATCTGTATTAAAAATACAAACTATTGTCTATAGATTGTATTTTAAGTTTTCAACTTTAAACATATAAGATATATATGCTCAAAAGCTCTGGCAAAATTTGTTCAAATTCGCTATAAAATAGGGTTTTCGGTGGTCACAATATTTAGGTGATGTGCGCATCAGGTGATGGGATCTCGACACTGAATTCCTAATGTGGGCATTTTAAAACCAAGGTCTTGATTTGAATACTCACTATTTATACACTAAGCAATCTTCGCAGGACGTCCTTAATAAATCGGATGCCCTGTGCGACTACTAATTATGTGCCCCTAAAATAGATACACACGCACACATACAACTCATGTTCGGCTCGATCCGCTTGAAGTCTAACTGAATCAAATTTCAAACCACTGGATTACGTAAAACTTAAAAGACCAGGTTAATCTAGAGATATATATACAAAATTTAATAAAAAAACGGGGCCCCTACAAATTAGGAAGAAGAAGAGAGTAAAAAAAGTGCAGTTACTAAATCTTGAACTTACAACCTCTATATTGATAGAATCTGGCCCTGTTCTGCGAATCATACTTAATCGGGTTTACATGATGAACGATATTCTTGAGTATGCATAATGAAACTATGTAGGGACTCAGAACAAAGGGTACAATCGGACAAAGATATGCAAACTTAATATTATGCTTCCACACAATACAAATGAGAATATCTTTGGGTATTTATACCCTTACATAGGTCGGTTAATTAACAAACTATTGAACCGACATGACTCTTCCAATAACTGACATAACTATAGACACAACCTTTCTAATTTGGCGCATTTTTCTTTCACGTTGACTTTTCTGTTTGACTCTAATTATCAAAAGTTTTATTTAAAAATTTCCTTGATTAATTATTTTCCAACATTCACACCCCTAATCAAGAAATCTTAAATGCGTTTTCTCTATTCTTGTTCATCCTGTTTTGCAGTCTTTATGTTCCTTCTTCAGTTGACTTTCATGTCCAATTTTGACTTTGACTCTCCGGATCCATTAAGCAAGATTACGCGGTGTTAACGCCGTCTCTGTCGATTGAAACTGATATTTTCTTGCTGTGAAGTAATCATGCCTTGATAATTATCAACCGGTATCCGAATTAAACGTTGGTTGAATCTTGTTCAGCCCTTTGATTAATAATCATCAATTCTTCTTTCATTTTTCTTCTTGAATTCAGATCGCTAAACCTCTCTATACTTCATGTTTGGTTGCCCTTTAAACGTTCAGTGGATGATACTCCTAATCATCGAACTTGCTGTGTCTTTTTCTCGCTGCTCTACGTAAGACAATTCTGGAACGTACACTCTTGCAATAACATGATCTCTTTTCTGATTCTGATTTTCTTGTGTTTTTTTTTTCCTAAAAACGGGATCATTCTTCTGTGATCCTTTCATGCTGTGTTTTCCGGGTCTTCTTCTTCGAAGGCGATGAAATCTGGACTACAAATGATTTCGCAAAACATGAATCTTTTCTTTCAGTCACTGGTTTCTTCTTCATCTTGTTCCAAGATTTCCTTAACTATACGCTCTGACGCCATGAAAGAATCTGGGCATGTTCTGTGAATCATAGTTACTCGGTTTACATGATGAACAACAATATTGAGTATGCACAAAATTGATTTGCATGGACTCCGATTATGAAACAGAGGGTGGGAATGATAATATGCACACACAATAATAATATTTCCAAACAATTAAACTGATGCATAGGAGAGGTTTATATAGCCATACAAACGACAGTTAATTAACTAAATTCCTAAAAGACATAACTGATTATTAACCGACATGTCTGTTAATGTTTTTGTCACACCCTCAAAATCCACTTGCGGAGTTTTACCGCGAGGCGCATGACAAACCAGGATCCAAGTCAACGATCACAATAAACAAATCTAAATGAACATATGCAATTTCAAAAACATAGTTTAAAATCCCCAAATACAGCGGAAGCTTATTCTCAAAACATAATCCAAAAGTAAACCAAATTATTCAATGTTTGAAAACCATGCAACCCTAACTAGACGCCGTGTAGACGCGTGCGCCCTAGTTCCGTAGTGCTACCTTAGCGACCTGAGAAAACATGTAAGAGTTACGTCAGCACAAAAATGCTGGTGAGTTCACAGGTTTTGTAATCAAAGTATCAAGTTCAACCTGTCCATACTATATCAATTTGTAAACCAAGTACGCTAGCTAGGCGTATGTTTTGTTACTACAACGATTGGAAAACCATTACTAACTCGCAAACCAGATGTTGTGCCCGAATAGTAAACCTGTTCCTGTTTGAGACAATATGCACTCGCCCGGCCCTCCAAGCCGACGAGCGGGGTTGGTTACTCCCAATAGATCTATTCACATTTCCCCGTTGTGCTGACCCGCACATTCATGGTTTCCCCCGGGACTTCCAAGGATCGTATAGTAAACCATAGAAACCCATAGTATGACAGTTGTTACCAAAACATAAGTTTAACACATGTTTTCTCCACCAAAAAGTGAAACCAGTTAAAAGAGGGGCCGTAAACTCACCTTAACGTGCAAGCAAAGAATCCGAACAACAAGTAATATATGCTACTGACACCCTAATAACAGTGTCATTAAGTGAGTATAGGCGTAATATCATTACACCATATAACTCGTTTGTCCAAGGAGTTTTAAATGTTCAAAAGCGTGTAAGTGACACCTAGTGATTCTACATGCATAAGTAAATCCTACGGACCCGTTGGTGAATACGTTGGTTACAATTAGTTTCTACATTCCGTATGTGTCTCAGACAAGTGTACTTCAGTTACATGTCAATTCCATACCACCTAAGACCTCAATTAATCACATAAGCACATAATACACAATCTGTGTTTTCAGGACAGATTATGCGCCATCAAAACGAATTTATTTAAAATAGCAAATCAGTGAGTTAACCTCCCAAATTTTTACTGAATTTTCTTTGGGATTCACTTAACAATACCTATTTTTTTTGTCTTAAATCCAAACACAAAAATAATTAAAATTCGTCTAATACATCTATGTTCAGAAAACCTTCCTAACAGGTCAGTTTGGTAGATAAATTCCCAAAAATTGTGTATTCATCCAAACGGGATGAATCCACTTGGAAAACTCATATTACTCCAATATTAACCTTCTGTAAAAATTTCACAACCCAACTCTTTATAAAACTTGATTTATGATGTTTCAAAGTTGACTAAGTTTGATACCCGAAATTCTGACCTGACCTATTTTAAATGAAAATTCCAAAAACATATCAAACGACATCCAAATCAGATGATTTTGCCCATTCTAAAAACCTAAGACTATGTACAATCTATTCATGCAAAGAATCGATCAAACCAATTATTTTCAAGCCACGAAACAGACCCTACAAGTCGACATTCAGAATCTGTCCAGATTCTAATCATGCAATATTATCAATTATATCAAACCCTAGTTGCATATTATCAATCAATAACACCTAATAATCATCATACAACATTAGTAAGAACCACATCTGATCAAAACCCTAATTATACATCACAAACATCATTATTCACAAACCCTAGAAGTCTAAAACATCAAGAACATGCATAATCATGCAAAACATATAACATTCATTATATAACAATGTGCTTGACCCTTTTAATCTTCGTAATCATCATGTTTTAACTTTTACAAAATACTTTCAGACCTGGACAAACAAGGTTTTGATGTTTTAAAACAATTTAAAGAAGATTAAAACATAAGGGAATGAAGATTATACCACAAACACTCCAAAACAACCAACCGAACGCTCTCCAAGCTTCCCGATTGATGTTCTTGAGCTTTAGCAGGTGGTTTAGGGTTAATAATTCGTGTGGGGCAGAAAGAGGGCGATTAGGGTTGAGTTTAGGGGTTGCATGGGGGTTAAGGATGCTTAAATAAGAGTTTAAGGCGGTTTAAACCCGTCAGACATGAGTGAGCGGCCGCTCGGGCCCTGTGAGCGGCCGCTCATAGGCCCGAGGCCCTCGTTCGTGTCTCGTTTCATCACCCGACGCGTTATCCTTTGACGTTTTCGTTATTTTGGACCGTAACAAGTGCAACCCCATGCGTTAAGACCCTAATCAACCTCATGCTCCACTTTTAGTGATTTTTATTAACGTATTCGGTTTAGGTTCACATAATCACGTATGGTTTTCACATAAGTTCATCAACTATCACAGAGACACATAAGTTCGTTATTCACCAACGTCCGAGGTTCACTAATAATGTAATCACATATTAACTCACAACAATGCACGTATGTCCTATCTAGCTATCTAGCTAACCCTAGTTAAGTATAATATACGCGTGACTCGCTAAGGTAGACTTTAATCTAGACAACGTTGTTAACCAGAATTTGCCGGGTGTCATAGTTTTGGCGCCATTTCTCACTATTTGACTTTTTTTGTTGACTTTCAATTAATAATAATTCTGATGATTATCTTGATTATAATCTTCCAACATTCACGCCCCTAATCTAGATAATCTTAAATGGATTTTTCTCTATTCTTGTTCATTCTTATTGCACCCCATCTTCTTCCTTCTATATTTGAATTCCAATTGCAATTTTGACTCTCCGGATGCTCTTGATAAGTATGGAAGCGGGTTAGTGCCGTCTTTGTTAAATTAGATCAAGTTTGTTCCATATTGAAGGTAATTGCTCTGATTATTAGAATATTTGTTGACCGGTTACCGAATCATACGGTGGTTCAATCTTTCGGTCCTATGATCACCGCTTCTTCAATCTTTGAATTATAATTCTTTAATCCTTTTGTGCGTTCTTTTTCATTCAGATTCTATCTTGATTTGCAAACTTTCTTATTTGTGATAGAGACTTGCAAAACTTTCTTTCTTTGTTTTACATCTTTATCGGCCGTACTTTCTTTCCCTTTCTAACCCAACAATTATCATCATTTTGTTGGTCTACATACTAAGAACAGTCTTTGGTTCTCATACTCCCATAATAATTTCTCTAATCACACGCAAATCTTATTCTTTCAATTTCTTATTTCGGTAGCAAAAACATGCTATGTTTTTTTCGCTTCTTTTCGGGATGGAAGCTGCCATCAATTGATCCTTCTTCGGTTTTCTTCTTTCTTACTCTTCCAGAATATCATCTTCAAGACCCTTGATGCTTTGATTACACCGGGAACCACTGTTCCATTTATCTTCTCGATCTCCACTGTTCCATTAATCCTTATGATCTCCACGTTGACTCTTCATCTGGCCACTATGCCTGTAAGACGCATCTTGGAACAAGGGTTCCTTCATACACACACACCGTTGGTCTTGTAATCATTGTGAACATCTTCATCTTCTTTTGTCTTTATCAAATAATCTCATGGCCAACATACAGTGGACTTTCTTCTCACAAGTTCTGATACAGATGGTGTCATTGCTGTTGTGCTGGCTGCTCTGCTCGGGTTCGAGTCGTGAAAAAGGGCCAATTTTTTTTTTTTGAAAAAAAAAATTGGTAATAAAAAATAAAGAGCCTAATGGCATTTTTGTAAACCTTTTCTACGCTCTCTCACACCTAACTCTTACCCTTCTCTTCTCCTGATCTCATTGACTAACAATCGACTCCGCCGCCAACTGAAAACCGTTTGTAGCTCTGCCGTCTGTTTTTCAGGCTATGATTTTTCTTATCTTTCTCTCCTCGACCTACTTCGACGTCTATTGTTGGACTCGGTGGTTGGTGGTGGTATAGATGGTTGTAGGCGCAGATGGATGGTTGTCTGTTGTTTGTGGCATGGGTGGTGGTACAGATGGGTGTAGCAGAAGGCGGCGTGGACACTGGTGGTTAAAGGATTCAACGAGTGATCGGCGCGTTAGGGTTCCGGTTGGATTCCGGCCAAACACGAGTAATAATTTTTTTAGGTAAACTAAAGTAACAGTTAGTTTATGTTTTTTATTTATTATTTGAGTTTAGGTTAAATATGTTTTGAATAATGGAGGTCTTTATGATAATGCATATGCTTTTTTAATGATTGATTGATGAGAGGAGATGGTGTGTGTTGAGGAGCAATGTCGGACCACTTGATCAATTCGCTAGACCTTGTAAGTGTAGATGGTCCTATAATTTGAACCTTAATACATTATCCGTGTGGTTCATGGTACACTAGAAGCAAAAAAAGGCTATTATTTATAAAACTCTAAAATTAAAATTTATTTGATATAATAAGTAGCGTTGACCCTCCTGTAATAAGTTTGTTTATATGATTGCACGGTAAGCATGTTTGAATACTAAGTCTAATTGTAAGTTTGTCGCTGTGAACTAAGGCAAGAGGTTTCAATTCTAAACTGAAATATTGTAAAGTTGAAGTTTATATGTGAGATCAGAAATGGTACACAAGGGCAAACTCAGCATTGCAATGATTATAAAGTTGTTGCGTTAGTTTTTTAATGATATATGAATTGTGTGTGTATATAAATTGTCTGTTTATAAAAAATGTGTGAATTTATTAGCCTTAAAGCTGGTGACCTCCGCCCTACAATGAACACAAAACTGTATTAGGTTTTGAAAGTCTCTCTCTATTTTAAACAACTAACCATTTGACTGCTTCTTGGCTGATACCAAGATTGTTTAGTTTAATTGAATTGCGTTGGTTCTTTGGGTGAAAGTTAAGGTCTTGGTTAAGTATGGTAAGTTGTGGTTTAATTTAATGAAAATTTAAACTTTTTGCTTAATTTGTTGAATCTTGAATTGTGTGTGGTTCAGTCGAAATTGGGTTTGGTTCTTTGGGTAAAAAGTTAAGGTTTCAGTTAACTATGGTAAAGTTTTTTATAGTGATATGTTTGTGTCAGTTCCATGTTTTGAAAATAATATGCAAGATTGTGTTTAATCTATGTTTTTGGAGGGTGATGGTTGGGTTTTATTTAAAGTATCCAATTGAAAGGTTTAGTGAATTTTGTTTTCGCTTGGAGGTGGTTACCAAATGTATTTTTATGGGTTCTTTTTGGATTTTGGAAGGGCAAAGGCTCCTCTCCCTACTCTTAAGGTTAATGTAATCCACTATTTTACTCAATATTTATTATTTATACAACTATTTTTTTAATTAGTTTCACCTCTTACTTTAGGTTTCAAGTCCGATTAATCTTGCATCTACCATTTAAATCATCCCAAGATGTTTGATTTTAAATTTGTGTTAAGGCACTTATTCTTTTGTCGTAAACAAACTATCAATAAAAAACCATTATATTTGATGAGAAAGAACAATTTTGATAGGCCGAATTGCAATGTACAACGACATAACTCCGCATCAATTCGGGTTGTGTTTATGACTGCGGTGCTCATGGCATACACCTATTTCGTCGCTGCCTCCATCGTCGGTTTCTCTTTAATATGGGTTGCCTATATTGGCATATGCTTTGCTAGATTTGTGCGTTGTCGATGACAATGAGTTGGGGGTTCATCTGAGACATTATAGACACTATCCTTGCTTACCCTATCTATTAATTTTCAAACTTTATGATTATAAAAATGGTAACCTTGTAAATTTGGTTTCTGAGCATTATGCTAAAAGTACCCGATGGAGTACTATAATTTTGGTAATTTTGGTAATGAAGCTGTGATGATCACTCAGCCTTGCAAATTTGCGACAATAGTTCAGGATGGTGGGTTGTGTACTCACCTGGAACGTCTGTTGCAGCCAATTGCATTATCATAGGAAAATTTGAGCCTAAATAACTATCAAATAATCCACGTATAGACCACTTATTGTTAGGATCTGAGTTTGATTGTTTTGATGTTTTAGAATAAGATGAGAAATGAATGATATAAGTATGAATGGAAAGTGCAGCGGAATAATAAACTATAATCAAAACAATGGGAATAATTGTTATTAATGATCAAATGCTTTCATTTATTTAAAGATTACAATCAGTACAAATACTCCCCCTCAGCCTGATCACACAGTGATTGTTTGTCTAAGAGAATGTTTGTGTGTGATGTAATAGAACAGTACAAGCACTGATTAATTTATAGACAAACCTAAACCACTGGTGACATGTGCTGACGTCACCTAAGATAGTGACCTCTAACAGAATAACAACATAAAACATATGCCCTATACAATCTACTGTTAGATTACAAAACACTGTAAGATAAACTACTGCTAAGGGAAAACGCTGATGGTCTTGCAACATCTGTTGGAGTCAAAGTGCTGTTGACTCCAACAGACCTTTAGTCTTCAGAACTTGATCAGCAGTTGTTTGTTCATCAGACCTTTGGTCAGCAGTTGTTCTCTATCAGTTGTTCTCTAGCAGTCCTTTGTATCAGCAGTTGTATCAATAGTTGTTTGGATGGAACAGTTGTTAGGGTCAGCAGTCTTTTGGGAAGAATATGTTGTAAGGACTGTTTATTTTTGGAATCAATAGTTAACATATTTTGGCTTTTCAATCATCTGTTCTTCTCCAGGTCAGCAGACCCAACAATCTCCCCCTAGAACAGATGATGCCAAAACTAAGCTTTATTCTTGATCTTTATTTCTCATCAGACTTTCTCTGATTTGTCCTTTGAATTGAAGTTCAAATTCCAAGGCAAATAGGTCTTCTACATCTCTTTCAAGCTCAAGATTCAGCAGTGTTTGGAGATCATTTGCACACAGGCTATATGCATCATCCATGCTTATCTTTTGAACTTTTCCATCTGACCTGAGCAGAGTCAATTCATGGTTGTCTTTATTGACTTTCCATTTTAGAATTTTTGAGTCAGTGGATTTGCTGAGATGCACCTTTATTCTAGATGAGTTTGGTGATGGAGGTCTCCCAATGAGTTCTCTGAGCTTGTCAGTTGTGGGATCTGAGAAAAAGTGCACTTGATTGAAGAGGCCCTCTTTAATGAAAGTGTCAGCAAACTTCTACTGGTCTTCTTCAGACATTTCTTTCTGTTTCTTGAATTGTCTTCTAGCAGCAACTGATAGATCGGAAGTGTCAAGTAAGCTGTCAAGAGTAAAAGCCTGTTGAGGTCTCTTCATCAGTGGTTCATCAGTGTAGACAGGTTTTCTAGGTAGGCTGGGATCTTTCTTCCTATTTTCTTCAAGTCTCTTGTATGTTTCAACCAGCCTTAGCTCAGACCATCTTGCAACAGACCTCATCTCCCCATAATCAGCAGCCACTATTTCTTGTCTCATTCTCTTGAACTTCAAGGCTCTGGCTGGATCTCTGCCTTTACCAAAATCAGGGGCAGAGACTTTAGCTTGGGGATTCTTGGCCAACTCTTCTATTCTTAAGAGTTCTTCCCTTAGTGCATGAGTGGTCCAGCCTGCAAACTGTTTCTTGTTTGCTTTGTAAGGCATGGTTGCCAAGATCTGTTCTAGAAGAGATTCCCTAACCTCCTTTTCCATGTCACTACTGAGAGGCATGGCAGACATGGAATTGCTCAGGGTCTTAGCAAAATCTTCAATCCTTCTCAATTTGCTAAGTTCTGCTGAATGGATGCCCTAAGCAGTCCTGTCATCCTTCCCTTTACATTTCTCTTTTATGATTGCATCTGCCTGTTCAGCCTTATATTTTAGATATGTGTCCATGTTTAAGGGAACAGGGAAATGTGGAAGAGAAGGGAAGGATCTATCAGATGGTTGTTCAGTATTATAGAAGGATTGCATTTCCCCTTGAGTAGATCAAGTTCAAGGGGATACTGAACAGCCAATGGTGTAATGGTTGGTGGTGGTCTATGGGATCTGAATTGTGATGTGTGTGGTGAAAATGATGAGAGTGGAATGGCTGATATAGGTGTGGATTGTGTGGTTGAGGTGGTGTGTGGTGATGTATGTATGTTTTCATCCTGTACAACAAAGGTTGATTTCCTCTTCCTTTTGTACAAGATTTTTGGTGATGGTGGTGTGGAAGCAGTGGTTGTGTCAACATCTGTTGGCACATTAGTAGGATCAGCAGATGTTTGGTATTTGGGTGGTGATGTGATTGTAGGTTCAGGTGTTGTGGTTTTATCAGTGGTTTGGGTGGCAGCAGCGGTTTTGTCAGCAGTGGCTTTATCAACAGAGGTTTTAGCAGTAGTGGTTTTCAGTTTAGATGGTGGTTGTCTGACATGTTTAGCAGGCATCTTCTTCCTTTTTGAGGATCCCACATCTTCAACTTCCTGCTGTTGTTCCTTTTTTAGTTGTACCAGCAACTCTGCTTTGGCTTCCAAGGTGTCAGCCCTCTTTTGTTTGTCTTCAGTAGCCTTTTCAGCTTTTTCATTTGCAGAGTTGTCTACTGCTTTATCTTTGCTGGTTTGTTGTTGTTGTGGTGCAGTTTGAGTTGGTTGTTATGGTGCAGTTTGAGTTGGTTGTTGCTGTTGTGGTGCTGTTTGAGTAGACCCTGGTATGTTGGCAGACTTTGATTTACCTTTTTGAGAAGGTGGACAACCAAAGGGATCTAGCTTTGGCAACCTATCTCTGCCACTCTCCCCCTTTTTGGCATCATCAGCTGTGAATGCATCATCATCTTCATCCCTGAGAATGGTGGTAGGGGCAGAGCCAGTGGTCTTCAGCAGATGGTCTTTGATGGCTTGAACGTTTGCATGAGTATCTTTGTACCTTGCATCTACCATGTTTCTGATCTCAGCCATGTAGGTTTCATGATTCTGATCTGCTAGTTTTCTGTGCGCTATGATGATGGGGGAAACAGATTTCCATAGCTCACTAGCAATATCAGATGTGGATGGTTGACTCTTGGAAAGAGTAGCCAAGGATTCCAATATTAGCTTGACATCAGATTTTATGTCAGCAGCAGAGGTTTTAATGGTTTGAACTCTAGCCGTCAATTCTTGGTATTTTAATCCATCACCTAAGTTAATAGGATCATCTGAATTCTTACCAATGGTAGTTTTAACTGATTCAGTCCTAGGAAGTGAATCCAAAGGATGAGAACCAGATGCCCCTTTGTCTTGGTTCTGGGGACTTCCAACTGATTTTGGGGACACTATAGTGGCCTCATCAGTTGTTGCCTTCAAGGGAGTCTTAGCTATGTAACCACTGTCCTGGTGTGAGACAATGGTCTCTACATCAGTAGTGATTGCTCCACTTGAAAACTCACATAGAGTTGCATTGAACTCTAGGGGTGTAACCTCCTCATCTGTTTGTGGGATGGCTGATTGAATTTCCTCAGTCCCAGTCACTTGTGGAGGTATACTCTCATTGACAGGTGAAAGAGAGGAACTGGGATTTTCCTGAGTTTTGTCAATAGCCTCAAACAGAGGTTTCATGGTCTGTTGAACATGTGATGGTGAGGGTGGAGGAGTAAAAAGAGAATTAGCCCTGGGAGAGGGGCTTGTGAACATTTGGCCAAGTGACTCAAATGTATCATAATGTGTTTCCCTTTGGCTTACAACATGATCCTTTTGGGAGGATGCATGAGGAGTTTGGTCAGGTTGAGATATTTCCAGCTGTTGTGAGGAAGTAACAACAGTGGTTTCTAGTTGCTTTTGTGTTGCAACAGAGTTATCTTCTGGTATCTCATCTTCCAGAAGTCTCTGGTGAGGTGGAGTGGTGGTTTTTGTGGATGGATGTTTCCTTTTGGAAATGGCTGGTGTGGGTTTCACAGCACTGGATGTAGTGCCATGATCACCAGGAGCAGTGGGCTCAACAATAGAGGTTTGGACAATAGTTGTTGTCTTAGTCCTCTTTGTTTGTGTTTTTGAAACCTTTGACACTTTTGATGCTTTTTCTTGGGTGTTTGCACCCAGCATTCTAGTAAAAGTTTCATCAGTTAGACTCTTCATTTGCATAGACTCACCCTTTTTGAAAACTTTTTCTGGTAAAACCTTTTGAAGGATTACACTTAAGATCCTTGGGTAAATTAGAAAAGCATTGTTTGACCCAGACTTTATGGCTTTCACATTTGACACTAAATCCATAAACAGTCCCTGGGATAGATTGAAGTCAGAATCTGACAACATAGCATAGCCCAAGTACTGAATCCTTAATGGGATTTCATTAAAGGAGGTGGACTTAGCGGAGACACAGAGGAGGGTATGGAAGAAAAATTTCATGACTGGTGGAAAAAACTTTTTGAAAAGTGTTGACCCAGTCATCTGAGCATCATACCCCCTTTCCTGAAACTCTGTGTGAAGCTCTGTTTTAGGGAAAGAGTCTTTACCTGACAGGTCATTAAGTGAGAAGGTTGTGGATATCAGTTGAGGGGTAATGACGATACTTGTTTCACCAATTTTTGAGATAATGGAAGTAGGCTTCTTGTCTTGAAGCAAGAACTCAGCATTCAACCAGAATTCTTGGAGAGTATCAAGATAGATGGGGGCGTCAGCGGTTAAGATTGTCAGGTATTTGGATTTTAGAATGATGTCGATGGTGGAATGAAATGGAGTATTTTCATCTGTTTTAACCAGATATGGAAGGTAATTGTGGGTGGCTTTAGCTTGAAGATCCATTGTAATGGATTCCGAAGTTGAGAATGAATGAAATTTGATTGAGGGTTTGAGAATGAAGAAGGCGGTTTCAGTATTTTGAATACAATGAGACAGTGTAACGACTGTTGTGATAAAACAGGGTTTTTTTATAGGCTCTGGTGAAACCGCTGATGTGGCAAAAACTCTGCTTGTAAGAGCAGACGTGGCAAACAACTGATGCAAACAACAGTTTTTTTTTTAATAAATATATATATATATATAGATATGGATAATAAAACAGTTGTTTTATCTGATCAGAGGTTTGAAACAGATTTTTCAACCAACAGTGGATAAAATGAATGAAACAGTGGTTGTTTTATCTGATCAGAGGGTTGAAACAGATTTTTCAACCAAAAAGCTATTTTGAAGGATGAATTTTGATTTTCTGAAAACATTTTAATGCTTTTATTAGAAACATTTTGTTGTTTAATCCATGTTTAACATACCAATTCTAGAAATCAGATTTGTAAAGGTAGATGTGTCTAAAGCTTTTGTCAACACATCTGCCAACTGATCCTCTATTGGAACATGGTGCAGAGAAATCAAACCTTTTTCATAGCTATCTCTGACAAAATGATGTCTGATGTCAATGTGTTTGGTAGTGGAGTGAGAGACTGGATTTTTGATGATATTTTCAGCAGCTTGACTATCCAACATGAGTGGAGTCTATAATGCAGTTATCCCAAAATCCAGCAATTGATTTTGAAGCCACATGAGTTGGGCTGTACAGCTTGCAGCAACAATGTATTCAGCCTAAGCTATTGAGGTGGAAACAGCTGCCTGCTTTTTACTTTGCCAAGATACTAAGGCATTCCCTAGAAATTGGCACCCTCCTGATGTGGATTTTCTTGTGGTGTGACAGCCAGCAAAATCACTATCTGAATAACCTGAAAGCTCAATGTTTCCATTAGCAAGGTACCAGATACCAAGTGTGGGAGCACCTTTTAGGTATCTGAATATCCTTTTCACAGCAATAAGGTTTGACTTTCTAGGTGAAGCCTGGGATCTTGCACAGACACAAGTGGCAAACATAATGTCTGGCCTAGATGCAGTTAAGTACAATAAAGACCCAATCATGCATCTATAATGTGTTTGATCAACCAGTTCATCCTTGTCATCAATAGTGAGTAGTTTGACTGTACTCATGGGTGTACTACATGGCTTACAGTCATTCATCTCAAATCTAGTTAGCAAATTCTTTACATATTTATTTTGATGGATGAATGTGCCATTTTGCAGTTGTTTCACTTGGAGACCAAGGAAACACTGAAGTTCACCCATGGCACTCATTTCAAACTCTGCTGTCATGAGTTTCCTGAACTCTTCACACATTTTGTTACATGTGGATCCAAAAATGATATCATCCACATATATTTGAACAATCATTAAGTCTTTCCCTTTCCATTTTAAAAATAAGGTTTTATCAATTTTACCTCCTGTGAAGCCAATGGATAAGAGAAAAGTGGAAAGAGTTTCATACCAGGCCCTTGGTGCTTGTTTGAGTCCATACAAGGCTTTATTGAGCTTGTAGACATGATCAGGACGAAATGTGTCTTCAAAACCAGGTGGTTGACATACATAGACTTCCTCCTGAATTTTGCCATAAAGGAAGGCACATTTGATATCCATCTGATACACCTTGATGTTGTGGTTGACAGCAAAGGCTAGAAAAAGTCTGATGGCTTCTAACCTTGCTACAGTAGCAAAGGTTTCATCATAGTCTATTCCTTCTTCTTGTCTGAAGCCTTGAACCACAAGCCTGGCTTTATTCTTGACAACAATACCCCTTTCATCAGTTTTGTTTTTGAAGACCCACTTTGTACCTATTGGACAGACATCCTTAGGCCGTGGTACAGGTTCCCATACTTGTTGTCTTTTGAACTGAAGGAGCTCTTCTTGCATAGCTTCTACCCAACTGTTGTCTTTCAGTGCCTCTTGGTACTTGACAGGTTGTGTGAGAGATAGGAACCCTGCAAAAAGACAGATATTGGAGGATTGGCTTCTTGTGAGCACACCCTCTCTGATGTTGCCAATGATCTGGTCTGGTGGATGAGCTCTTAGGTAGATAAGATCTCCCTGATTTGGTATGATGGCATTTTGAGGTGAAGGACAGAGGTTTGGTGACTCTGTTGATGTAACATCTGTTTGCACTTCTGTAGTGCCATCAGATGTTTGGAATGGAAGTGGGGAATGGGTCCAAGTGGTGTAAAACTGGACTGACTTTTGTCAACAGATGATTGACTTTTGTCAACAGATGATTGTTCAGTGGTTGTGAGAGGTGAAGCATTGATTTGTGGGTAAGACTGGCCAACAGTGGTTGACTCAGCTGTGGCAGAGTTTTGACAATTGTTTTGAACAGCTGCTCCCTCTGATGCAGAATAGATTTTATAGTGACTGGGGATCACAATATTTGTTCTGTAATCTTGTTGTGGAGATTGTGGAATACCTGCATTGTTAGTTTTAACAGTGATATCTTCAAATTTGAATTTATCTAAATCAAATAGTTCAGCAGGATTTGCTGGGATTTTTAGGGATGAAAGTTCATTGAACTTTACATTCAGAGTTTCTTCTATTGTCTTGGTCTTTGTGTTAAACACTTTATAAGCCTTGGCAGTAGAAGAATATCCCAGAAAATAACCACAATCTACTTTGGCTGCAAACTTTGAAATGGAATCATTGAGATTTAAAATGAAACATGGGCACCCAAAGATTTTGAAAAATGAAATTAATGGTTTGATTTTGAACAAAATTTCATAAGCAGTTTTTTGATGTCTAGGGTTGATCAAAACTTGTATTGAACATAGCAAGCAGTGTTTACAGCTTCTGCCCAGAAGGACAATGGCAAACCAGAATCTGCTAGCATGGTTCTTGCAGCTTCTATAAGAGTTCTATTTTTCCTTTCAACCACCCCATTTTGCTCTGGTGTTCTTGGGATGCTGTAGTGCCTTACAATCCCTTTTGACACACATAAATCATCCAACTCCTTATTTTTAAACTCTGTTCCATTGTCACTCCTGAAGACTTTTACTGGCAAGTCATATTATTTTTCAACTTTGGTGACAAAGTCCTTCAATATACCTGCAGTCTCATCCTTAGAATGTAAAAAGTAAGTCCATGTAAACCTAGAAAAATCATCAACTATGACAAGACAAAATCTTTTTCTTCTTAGACTCATGATTTTAACAGGGCCAAACAAGTCCATGTGCAACAATTGTAGACATTGACTGGTTTTGGACTCATCAATGGATTTGTAAGAGCTTTTATGTTGTTTCCCTTTTAAACATGAAACACAATGCTTATCACATTTGAATTCTTTTGATGGTAAGCCTCTGACAAGACTTTGTTTAGAGAGTGTATTGATAGTGTTAAGGTTGGTATGACCCAGTCTCCTATGCCACAATTCTGTCTCCTTTGTGGAGGCAGCAGAAAACAAACAGACATTTGCCATAGGATTGTCCTTTAACATATCAACAACATACACATTGCCACTTCTATGAGCAACAAGTTGTGCTTTGCTCTCAGCAATGATGGTATCAATCTTTTTCACCACTTCTGGCCCAATAATCTTGCAAGTTTTCTTTGTGAAGAATGAGCCATAACCTTTGTCACTCATTTGTGAAACACTCAGAAGATTAAACTTGAGATTATCAATAAGATTGACATTTTTAAACTTGAGTTTCCCAGCTTGTACATTCCCTGACCCCAACACTTTACCTTTTGAAGCATTACCAAAGGATATATCACCCCCTCCATGAGCTAAGAAGTCCAGAAGAAGGGCTCTACATCCTGTCATATGCCTGGAGCCTCCACTATCTACATACCAAAGACTATCTAAACAAGCAGAAGCTCCCTGCACAGCAGTAATGGATTAGTTTTGGTGAGTGTCCAAAGCCAAGTTGGCTTTGGATGGGTCCTCAGACTTTTCAGACTCAAGCTTTGGAAGATGATCAGTGGTTTGAACTAATTTTTGAATCAAGTTCAACAACTGCTGCTGACCATTTGCCAGTGCTTGAATGTCAACACTTGGGGCAACAGTTGTTTGATCACTTCCAGACAGATGATAATACCCATAGGGATTTCTGTTCACTCTTGGTTTAGAGGGTCTCTTTGGCTCCTTATAAACATGTGACAGACTATGACATAGTGGTTGTCCATATCCTCTAGGGTACTTGCTTGTGGGTGGAGCATCTGTTACTTGGACATCCCTAGGAGTAGATGTTTCAAGACTTTTAGTAACAGATGTTTGGACAGGAGTGAAGGTCTGTTTGGGCTTTCCTTTTGAAGTACTTACCCCAGGATTTGCAAGAGTTTTAGCTTTGTACTCTTGTATTTTCACATCAAAATTTTTAAGATACAAGCACTCTTTGGTTTTGTGATTCTTTTTCCCACATATTGAACATGTGGCTTTGGAATCACATACACTTGTTCCTTTGTTAATGTCATATGCTTTTAGAAGAAAACAGTTTTTAGTGACATGATTCTTCTTTTCACAGAAATCATAGAACAAGTGGACAGTCTTTTCTTTCTTCTTCCCTTTTTCAGCCTTCTTTTCAGCAGATGTTTGAGCATCTGCTGGAAGGTTTTTCAAGGGAATGACTTTTGCCTGAGGAGCTGTCTTTCCTTCAGGTGTTTTAAAATCAACAGGTTTAAATTCTCAAGAGTACCACACTCATCAGACCAAGTAGGTTTAAATTCATACTTTTCAAGTTCAGTAAACGATGAGGAACCTTCTGGTTTTTCTAGAACAATTTTCTTACCATTTGGTTCAGTGATTTTAATCTCTTGACCCTGCAAGTTTGTTGGTACTATCTCAACAGACTTTTGATCCCTTTTGTCAGTGTTTTCAAAAGCTGGAGCAGTGGTTTCAAAACCAAAACCAAACTTCACATGACTTTTGGTTTGTTTGTTGAGTAGCATCTCAAATCCTCTACATGATTCCACCCATTTCTCACATTCAACTTGGGTGGACTCAAGCTCACTTTTACAACTCTGATATTTTGTTATCATAGTTTGGAGCTGGTCTTTGGTTATGGTTGCTTCATGTTTTAAGCTGCTTATTTCAGATTCTTTTTCAGTTAAACTTGTTTTTAATTCTTTTGAAAGTTTCTCAACTTTAACTTCATCATCTAAAATTTTCTTTCTAAGGTTTTCTCTCACCTCTTTGATGTTAGCAAATGCTATCACAATAAATCCTTAAGAATTTGAGGAGATACCTTAGCAGCAGCCATCAATGCACAATCACACTTGCACTCACAATCATCAGATGCACCCCAGGGATCTGAGAGATTCACAACCTCTTCTTCAGGTTTTTCACTTGTAACAACTTCATCAACAACATCATCAGTCACAACATTAGATTCAGTCACCACCTCCTCAGATTCAACCTCATCTACCATAGCCATGAAACAAAAGTTTTCTGGTTCATTTTCAGCTTTGGCAACTAATGCAAAATTTTCATCCGTTAACTCATCTGGTAGACTGCTCCAATCAACAAAGCCTTGTGTAAAGAAGCTCTGTTGACTGGTCTCTGTAGGAGCAGAGGATGGAGCAACAGTCGTTTGCACAGGTGCTTGAGCAACAGGTGTTTGCACATAGTGGATCTGAGGAACAGTGGTTTGGACATACTGGACAGGAACAGTGTTTGAGGACTGTGCAAAATGAGCAGTGTTTTGCACATTTGGTCCAGGGGTATGGTAGGAGTTTTGATAAGTGTTGGTCTGAGGTCTTTGATTTGGATAGGTGATTATAGCTGTACCATGTTGACTCCTACATTCCCTAGCAAAATGACCAATTCTATGACATTTATAACACTTTATCTTTGATTTATCCAACCCAACCTTTGATCTGCCAGTTAACCCTGGAAACCTTCTCCCAGTTTTCTTGTAAAAATTGTTAGTTCTTACACTGAGAAGGGCCAATTGGTGAATAATGTCCATTTCTTCCAAATCAATAGGGTCAAAGTATTTCAGGTCATCATACTCAAAGGATATGTTATCAGATGCCTGGATATCACCACCACTTGCTGTGAAAGCATAGTTTGGTGAATAAGAATCAGAGTTAAAACCTGAAGTTATGTCAGTGAAATGATCATAACTCTGATCCTTAGTATTTCTAGGCACCTCATCATGACCCAAAAGTGCTGTATTCCCAAATACATAATCATCAGACACTTTTCCAGAGTCCTGGAGCTTCTTTTTCTGGTTAAGCTCTCTCTCATAGGTCAAGAGCTTACCATGAAGCTGGGTCAGTAATAGGTCCTTAAATCCAATTGAGTTTCTCATAACAATAGCAATAGTGTCCCATTTGTCTGGTAATGATCTTAAAAACCTATGGTTCAGGGTTGAATGAGGGTAAGTAAGACCAACCAATTTTAGTTCACTAATGAGACAGTTAAACCTCTCGAATTGTTGAGTTAATGACTCTCCCTTGACATGACTGAATGTTTTATATTGTTGGTTAAGTATTTCACGATTGTTTTCAATAACCTCTTCAGTCCCACCAAATTGTTCTTTCAGTGCATCCCACAACTCCTTTGCACTGTTACAGTGTAACAGCCCAACATATATATCATTGGGTAGAGCCATGGCCACAATACTGAAGGCCTTAGCATCTAACTCAATTTTCTGAAAATCCAGGTCAGAGTAGTTTTCAAGTTTCTTTGGCTCCTGAACCTTGGGATCTTCAGTACTCGGCACCATCGGAACATGTGGTCCGAAGATAACCGACTTCCAACACCCAGTGTTCTGTTGAGCTAGAACATGGCTAATCCGACGTTGCCTGATATTGTATTCAGATCTGACAAGCATCGGTGGCTTGTTGTTCCTGCCAGTGTTATGTGGATCGTGATTGATTGAAGCCATTCTCTGATTTTTTCAAAAACAAAGTCTGTTTTAAAACGGTTGAATCGAAATTAAACTATTACTCTGTTTTCAATCCAACAGACAAATGATATCAATAATTGTGAGCTGATCTGTTTATATTAAATTGATTTGTTAGATCGAATTTAATTGACCAAGCTCTGATACCAATTGTTAGGATCTGAGTTTGATTGTTTTGATGTTTTAGAATAAGATGAGAAATGAATGATATAAGTATGTATGGAAAGTGCAGCGGAATAATAAACTATAATCAAAACAATGGGAATAATTGTTATCAATGATCAAATGCTTTCATTTATTGAAAGATTACAATCAGTACAAATACTCCCCCTCAGCCTGATCACACAGTGATTGTTTGTCTGAGAGAATGTTTGTGTGTGATGTAATAGAACAGTACAAGCACTGTTCTATTTATAGACAAACCTAAACCACTGGTGACATGTGCTGACGTCACCTAAGATAGTGACCTCTAACAGAATAACAACATAAAACATCTGCCCTATACAATCTACTGTTACATTACAAAACATTGTAAGATAAACTACTGCTAAGGGAAAACTCTGATGGTCTTGCAACATCTGTTGGAGTCAAAGTGTTGTTGACTCCAACAGATCTTTAGTCTTCAGAACTTGATCAGCAGTTGTTTCTTCATCAGACCTTTGGTCAGCAATTGTTCTCTATCAGTTGTTCTCTAGCAGTCCTTTGTATCATCAGTTGTTTGGATGGAACAGTTGTTAGGGTCATGAGTCTTTTGGGAAGAGTATGTTGTAAGGACTGTTTATTTGTGGAATCAATAGTTAACATATTTTGGCTTTTCAATCATCTGTTCTTCTCCAGGTCAGCAGACCCAACACTTATGTCTTCATCTTCATAATCTGGATCCATTGTCCTTATGTTTCTCGTCCTACGATCGTGCTAAGGTGCGAACCTTTTGGTTCTTAGTAATTGGCTTTTTAAAATTTGATTAGGTTACTATTTCCAAATGGCATTTAAGATCTTCAAAGTCAAAGAAAGCCGGTACATAATCATTTTTGCCTTACTACGCTGGTCAAAATTGTGAATGCAGATTCATCTATAAAGAAACGTTGAGGAAAAACAACAGCTTTTGTAGAAAAAAGGAATTGGATGCATTAGGTACGTATCTGCGTTATTTAATTTACGATTTTGGCGACAAAAAAAAAAGATATTAGGCTTTATGTACATTAAAGTTGGAATATTGGTTGTACCTTTTTGCTTACTTGAGATTTGAAGGGTATTTCAATACATGATTACTTAAATTCAAAACCTAGACTAACTGAGTCGCAACGCACGCGATGTATCACACTTGTTTTTTTTATATCGAAATGATTTATTTGATATGGTATAGTTAACCACTACACTCTTATAAAAAGGTAGTTTATTGAAACATCGCTCACCAATGAGCTTTAGCTTATCTAACATTGAAGCGGAAATGAAGATTTGGGTTGAAAGCCACATGTCTCAAGTTTGAACTGGGGTTTACCATAGTGAGCCATCAGGCAGCAAGTTTTCCAGAAACTTGAGACGGTAGGCTTCAGCTACCCAACCATGTGTGCAGCTCGGGCGTATGGATAGCCTTTTGCCATTGGGTTACCCCGGATAGTCGGGCTTTTATTCATTGTTTGTCTGATCAAAAAACAATTAAAACTTCATTCCCTGAGTGATTGATGTGACATAAACTTTTTCAATTTTAGTTAAACTAACACACATATGTGTTTTTCATTTTTCTTTTAGAGTGTGTTCCCAAGTTTCATTTAAGAAGAGGAAAAAAAACAAGAATTTCTAACAAAATGAAAGAAAATATTATGATGTTCCAGAGGGTTTTCTTTTATTTTTAGGAGAGATACACAGAAGGAAAGAAAAATATAAGTATTCTAGAGACTTGTTTTGGAAGGAAACAAAAAGAAAGGAAAGGAAAATGAGTCATATCTCACCTTCGCCACTCTCGGGGGTAATTTCTTTAATTCATTTATTTTTCACCTATTTACTCATCTAATTCTTAAATTCGCCAAGATTGTGAAATGGGTTATCAATATTTGTGACACCCGGCATGTTCAGCTTAAACATTTTGCAAAACATATAAGTTTACCTTAGCGAAAAACATTTATAAACATACTTAACTGGTTAGTTAAGTCGGGTCATGTTAGGATTGTCCAGAGTTCAATAATCTGGAGGATCATTGGGGTCGTTTTGAGTATACACTAGTCTTGAGTCCCGTTGTTGGTGAAATTACATAAATTGAATTAAGTGTTATACGTAGATTGATACATACATGTGATACAATGTGCAAATATGTGTTTCAAAGGTGTAAACATGATTATACATGATTCTAAATGCTTAACATATGTTAGGATTGCATGTTTATGTGCTAAGATGTGTTTAAATGTGTTAAAACGACAAAACTGGAAAAGACCTAGGGCTTGATGCATGTTGATGTTGTCAATAAAACAATTGGGGGTTTTCATGAACATAACAAACTGAGCATTTTAAGATGTTTGTGAAAGGATTTCAATAAGTTTCCAAATTGGGTAAAGTTTTCATGCATGATGTGACGTTTCTATAATTTTACCATTTTGGGCAAGTATTAACACAGATTGATTTTGGAGTAAAATTGGTAGGATTTTGTGGTGATATGTTATTCATTCGTGACTGCTGTGTTTCATGATGTTTTCAGACTGTTTTGTTGCGGTTTGGTGCGTTTTAGAAGTGTTACTGCAGACTGGGTCAAACAGACTTCATTCGACCCATCGTGGGGTCGAATGAAGGTCCTGAGTGTCGAACCAAGAACTTAAAGGGGCGAATGAACTTTAATTTGGTCGAACGAACATGATTTAAGTCAAATTAACATGTGTTAGGGTTGAATTAACATGTGTTAAGGTCGAATGAACATGTGTTAGGTTGTATGAACTTGTGAATAGGTGGAATTAGACTTCTTGGTGTCGAACCAAGTCACTTAGGGTCGAACCAAGTTTCCTTTTATGCTGATTCGACCTAACAATCTGAAATGTGCGATTCGTGAAGCAAACTAAGTGTTTTATGCTTGAACCTTATGTGTAATCTATGTGTACTTGGTTAGTTTATGTAATGGGTCACCAACGGGATGTCAGATCAGTCTGGTGTGTCGGTTGAACAACTAAAGACGTTTTTAAACATACTTGGTCACGATCTCGACAATCGGGGACTAGATAACCTTAGTGTTAGGATCTGAGTTTGTTTGTTTTGATTGTTTAACTAAATGATGATAATAATGGAATGAAAGTAGAATGAAAGTGCAGCGGAATAATAAACTGTAAATCAAAACAAGAGAGTAAATGTTTTTCAATCGAATGCTTTCATTAATTAAAAGATTTCAATCGTACAAGTTACTCCCCCTCAGCCTGATCACACAGTTGTTTGTCAGAGAGAATGTTTTGTGTGTGATGCAATAGAACAGTACATGCACTGTTCTATTTATAGACTGACTCAAACCACTGATGACCTAGGCTGACGTCACCTAAGACAGTGACCTCTAACAGAATAACAAACTTAAACATCTGCTATACAAACTACTGTTACATTGAAAGCACTGATAGTAAACAGCTGTTAAAGATAAACTCTGACGATCTTGTATCCACTGCTGAAGCCTAAGTGCTGTTGCTTCCAGCAGTGCTTTGGTCTTCAGTACTTGTATCTGCTGTTGCTCTTCATCAGACCTTTGGTCAGCAGTTGTTCTTCATCAGTTGTTTCCTTAGCAGTTCTTTGTATCAGCAGTTGTTGAGCAGTTGTTTGGATAGAACAGTAGTTAGGGTCAGCAGTCTTTTGGGAGAAGTAAGTTGTAAAGACTGTTTATTCAAGGATCAAATAGATAACATATTTTGGCTTTCCAATCATCTGTTCTTCTCCAGGTCAGCAGACCCAACAATCTCCCCCTAGAACAGATGATGCCAAAACTCAGCTTTATTCATTGATCTTTATTCCTCATCAGACTTTCTCTGATTTGACCTTTGAATTGTAATTCAAAGTTCAAAGCAAATAGGTCTTCTTCATCTCTTTCCAGATCCAGATTTAGCAGTGCTTGGTGATCTTCTGCACAAAGGCTGTAAGCATCATCCATACTGATCTTCTGAACCTTTCCATCTGACCTGAGCAGTGTCAATTCGTGGTTGTCTTTGTTGACTTTCCACTTTAGAATTTTTGAGTCAGTGGATTTGCTGAGATGAACCTTTATTCTTGATGAGTTGGGTGATGGTGGTCTTCCTATGAGTTCTCTGAGTTTTTCTGTTGTGGGATCAGAGAAGTAATGGATTTGATTGAAGAGCCCTTCCTTTATGAATGTGTCAGCAAACTTTCTTTGGTCTTCCTCTGACATCTCCTTCTGCCTTTTGAACTGTCTACTTGCAGCAGCTGTGAGATCAGAGGTTTCAAGTAAGCTGTCTAGGTTGAAAGTCTGTTGGGGTCTCTTCATCATTGGCTCATCATTGTAGATTGGCTTTCTTGGAAGGCTGGGATCCTTCTTTCTATTCTCTTCCAGACTTTTATAGGTTTCAACCAATCTAAGCTCTGACCATCTGGAAACAGACCTCATCTCCCCATAATTGGCAGCTACTATCTCCTGCCTCATTCTTTTGAACTTCAAGGCTCTGACTGGGTCTCTGCCTTTGCCAAAATTGGGAATAGAGACTTTAGCTTTGGGATTTTTGGCCATTTCTTCAATTCTGATCAGTTCTTCCCTCAAAGCATGAGTAGTCCAGCCATTGAACTGCTTTTTGTTTGCTTTGTAGGGCTTGGTAGCCATTATCTGTTCAAGTAGGGATTCCCTTACCTCCTTCTCCAAATCTACACTGAGAGGCATGGTGGACATGGAATTGCTCAGGGTCTTAGCAAAGTCTTCAATCCTTCTGAGTTTGCTAAGCTCTGCTGAATGGATGCCCTGAGCAGTCCTGTCATCCTTCCCTTTGCATTTCTCCCTGATGATGGCATCCACCTGTTCACCCTTGTATTTTAGATAGGTATCAATGTTGAGGGGAACAGGGAAATTTGGGAGAGATGGGAAGGATCTTTCAGAAGGCTGTTCAGTATTATAGAAGGATTGTAATTCCCCCTTGAGTAGATCAAGTTCAAGGGGATACTGAACAACCAATGGTGTAATGGTTGGTGGTGGTCTATGGGTTGTGAATTTGGATGTATGTGGTGAGAATGATGTGAGTGGAATGGCTGTGATGGGAGGAGTGGATTGGGCAGTTGAAATGGTGGTTGGTGATGTGTGTATGTTCTCATCATGCACAACAAAGGTTGATTTTCTCTTCCTTGTGTACATGATTTTTGGTGAAGGTGATTTGGTAGCAGTGGTTGGATTAACATCTGTTGGCCTTTTAGAAGAACCAGCAGATGTTGGGGTTTTGGTTGGTGATGTAGGTTTGGTGGTTGTTGGTTCAGGAGTGTGTGTTGGTTTGGGTACAGTGGTTTCAGTGGTTTGGGTGGCAGTGGTTTCAGTGACAGTGGTTTCAGCAGCAGTGGTTTTATCAACAGAGGTTTGCAACTTAGATGGTGGTTTTCTAACATGCTTGGCAGGTCTTTTCATCCTTTTAGAGGATCCCACATCTTCAGTTTCCCTTTGTTGTTTCTTCTTAAGTTCGATCAATGACTCTGCTTTTACTTCCAAGGTGTCAGCCCTTTGTTGTTTGGACTGAGCAGCTTTTTCAGCTTCTATGTTTGCAGAGTCATCTACTGTCTTATTCTTTTCAGTGGTTTGTGGTGGTGGTGCTTGATGTTGTTGTTGTGGAGCTGATTTGGTAGACTCTGGTTTCTTGGCAGACTTGGCTTGACCTTTTTGAGAAGGTGGGCAACCAAAAGGATCTAATTTTGGTAGCCTATCTCTGCCACTCTCCCCCTTTTTGGCATCATCAGCCGTGAAATCATCATCAGTTTCATCCCTGAGGATGGTGGTAGGGGCAGAGCCAGTAGTCTTCAGCAGATGGTCCTTGATGGCTTTGATGTCAGCATGGGTATCTTTGTACCTTGCATCAACCATATTTCTGATTTCAGCCATGTAGGTTTCATGTGTTTGATCAGCCAATTTCCTGTGAGCTATGATGATGGGGGAAACTGATTTCCATAACTCATTGGCTATATCAGTGGTAGATGGTTGACTCTTGGAGAGATCTGCAATTGAGCTTAGGAGAAGCTTGACATCAGATTTGATGTCAGCAACAGATGTTTCAATAGCAGAAACTCTGGCCGTCAATTCTTGGTATTTTGACTCATCTCCTAAATGAATAGGATCATCTGAGTCCCTACCAGTGGTAGTTTTATCTGATTCAGGCCTAATAGGTGAATCAGATGCCCCTTTTTCTTGGTACTGGGGACTTCCAACTGTTTTTGGAGACACTATGGTGGCTTCAACAGTTGTTGCCTTCAAGGGAGTCTTAGCTATGAAATCACTGTCCTGATGTGAGACAATGGTCTCTACATCAGTAGTGGCTGCTCCACTTGAAAACTCACCTAGAGCTTCATTGAACCCTGGTGGTGTAACCTCCTCTTCTGTTTGGGGGATAGCAGATTGAATATTCTCAGGCTCAGTCACTTGTTGGAGTATACTCTCAGTGACAGGTGGAAGAGAGGAACTGGGATCTTCCTGAGATTCAATTGCTTCAAACAGGGGTTGCATTGTTTGTGGAACATGTGATGGTGAGAGTGGTGGAGTAAGAAGAGAGTTAGCCCTGGGAGAGGGGCTTGTGAACATATGGTCAAGTGACTCAAATGCATCATGATGTGTGTCCCCTTGGCTTACAACATGATCCTTTTGAGAGGATTCATGAGGAGGTTGGTCAGGTGGAGGTATGTCCAACTGTTGTGAGGAAGTAACAACAGTGGTTTCAGGTTGCTTTTGTTGTGCAACAGAGGTTTCTTCTGGTACCTCAACATCCAGAAGCCTCATTTGTGGTTGAGTGGTGGTTTTTGTGGATGAATGTTTCTTTTTGGAAGTGGCTGGTGTGGGTTTCACAGCACTGGATGTAGTGCCATGATCACCAGGAGCAGTGGGCTCAACAACAGAGGTTTTGACAACAGTTGTTGCCTTTGTCCTCTTTGTTTGTGTTTTAGAAACTTTTGACACTTTTGACACTTTTTCTTGGGTGCTTCCACCCAGCATTCTAGTGAAAGTTTCATCAGTTAAGCTTTTCATTTGCATAGCAGCACCCCTTTTGAAAACTTTTTCAGGTAATAATTTTTGTAAAATTACACTAAGAATTCGTGGGTAAATAAGAAAAGCATTGTTTGACCCAGACTTGACTGCTTTCACATTTGATACCAAGTCCATGAACAATCCCTGGGAAAGATTGAAGTCAGAGTTTGACAACATAGCATATCCCAGATATTGCATCCTTAATGGAATTTCATTAAAGGATGTGGACTTAGCAGAGACACAAAGAAGAAGAGTATGGAAGAAAAATTTCATGACTGGAGGGAAAAACTTTTTGAAAAGAGTTGATCCAGTCATCTGACCATCATACCCTCTTTCTTGGAACTCAGTGTGAAGCTCTGTTTTAGTGAAGGAATCCTTACCTGCCAGGTCATTCAGTGTGAAGGTTGTGGATATGATATCAGGGGTAATAACGATACTGGTTTCTCCAATTTTGGAAATAATGGATGTAGGCTTTTTATCTTGTAAAAGAAACTCGGCATTCAACCAAAATTCTTGGAGTGTATCCAGATAGATGGGGGCGTTGGCGGTTAGGATGGGTAAGTATTTGGAGTTAAGGAAAATGTCGATTGTGGAGTGAAATGGAGTGTTGTCATCTGTTTTAATCAGATAGGGGAGACAATTGTGTGTAGCTTTGGCTTGAAGATCCATTTTAATGGATTTCGAAGGTGAAAATGACTGAAGATTGATGAAGGGTTTGAGAGTGAAGAAGGCGGTTTAAGTATTTTGAATACAATGAGACAGTGTAACATCTGTTGTGGTAAAACAGGGGTTTTATAGGCTCAATGAAACCGCTGATGTGGCCAAACATCTGCTTATATGAGCAGACGTGGCAATCATCTGATGGAAGTAACATCTGGTGGAGAACAGCTGTTTTGGTAAACAACTGATGCAAACAGCTGATGGATCCAACCGTTGGTTTTTTTTTTTTTTTTTTTTTTTTTTAAATATAGTATATATATATATATATATATATATGGACAGTTGTTTTATCTGAACAGATGTTCTGAAACAGATTTTTCAACTAAACAGTTGTTTTATCTGATCAGATGTTTGGAAACAGACTTTTCAACCAACAGTGGAAATGAATGAAACAGTGGTTGTTTTATCTGATCAGATGTTATAAACAGATTTTTCAACCAAAACAGCTATTTAAAGAAAATATTTAATTTCTGAACAATTTTATTTTTAAAATTTTATTTGGTTAATCCATGTTTAACATGCCAATTCTGGAAATCAGATTTGTAAAGGTAGATGTGTCTAAAGCTTTTGTTAACACATCTGCCAACTGATCCTCTGTTGGAACATGGTGTAAAGAAATCAAACCTTTTTCATAGCTGTCCCTGACAAAATGATGTCTTATGTCAATGTGCTTGGTAGTGGAATGAGAGACTGGATTCTTGATGATATTTTCAGCAGCTTGGCTGTCCAACATGAGTGGAGTCCTAAGTGCAGTTATCCCAAAATCCAGTAGTTGATTTTGAAGCCACATGAGTTGGGCTGTACAGCTTGCAGCAGCAATGTATTCAGCTTCAGCTGTCGAAGTTGAAACAGCTGCCTGCTTTTTGCTTTGCCATGAAACTAAGGCATTCCCTAGAAATTGGCACCCTCCTGAAGTGGATTTTCTTGTGGTGTGACAGCCAGCAAAATCACTATCTGAAAAACCTGAAAGCTCAATGTTTCCATTAGCAGGATACCAGATACCAAGTGTGGGAGCACCTTTGAGATATCTGAATATCCTTTTCACAGCAATAAGGTTTGACTTTCTGGGTGAAGCCTGGGATCTGGCACAGACACA
This sequence comes from Ambrosia trifida, assembly GCA_028751855.1. Classification (NCBI taxonomy): domain Eukaryota; kingdom Viridiplantae; phylum Streptophyta; class Magnoliopsida; order Asterales; family Asteraceae; genus Ambrosia; species Ambrosia trifida. The sequence goes on along the minus strand of CM054129.1, from coordinate 26,536,607 downwards.
GGTAGCAAACATAATGTCTGGCCTAGATGCAGTTAGGTACAATAAAGACCCAATCATACATCTATAATGTGTTTGATCAACCAGTTCATCCTTGTCATCAATAGTGAGCAGCTTGACTGTACTCATGGGTGTGCTACATGGCTTGCAATCATTCATCTCAAATCTGGTTAATAAATTCTTTACATATTTGTTTTGGTGAATGAATGTGCCATTTTGCAGTTGTTTCACTTGAAGACCAAGGAAACACTGAAGCTCACCCATGGCACTCATCTCAAACTCTGCTGTCATGAGTTTTCTGAACTCTTCACACATTTGGTTACATGTGGATCCAAAGATGATGTCATCCACATATATTTGAACAATCATTAAGTGTTTCCCTTTCCATTTAAGAAATAAAGTTTTGTCAATTTTACCTCTTGTGAAGCCAATGGATAAGAGAAATGTGGAAAGAGTTTCATACCAGGCCCTTGGTGCTTGTTTGAGTCCATACAAAGCTTTGTTGAGCTTGTAGACATAGTCAGGATGGAATGTGTCTTCAAAACCAGGTGGCTGACATACATAGACCTCCTCCTGAATTTTGCCATAAAGGAAAGCACATTTGATGTCCATCTGATACACCTTTATATTGTGGTTGACAGCAAAGGCTAAAAAGAGTCTGATGGCCTCTAGTCTAGCTACAGGAGCAAAGGTCTCATCATAATCTATTCCTTCTTCTTGTCTGAAGCCTTGAACCACAAGCCTGGCTTTATTCTTGACAACAATACCCCTTTCATCAGTCTTGTTTTTGAAGACCCACTTTGTTCCTATAGGACAAACATCCTTAGGAAGTGGTACAAGCTCCCATACTTGTTGTCTTTTGAACTGAAGGAGTTCTTCTTGCATGGCTTCTACCCAACTGTTGTCTTTCAGTGCCTCTTGGTACTTGACAGGTTGTGTGAGGGATAAGAAACCTGCAAAAAGACAGATATTTGAGGATTGGCTTCTTGTGAGCACTCCCTCTCTGATGTTGCCAATGATCTGGTCTGGTGGATGAGCTCTTAAGTAAATAAGATCTCCTTGATATGGAACAATGGCATTTTGGGGTGATGGACAGAGGTTTGGTGACTCTGTTGGTGTAACATCTGTTGGTATTTCTGTAGAGCCAACAGATGTTTGGAATGGTAATGGAGGTATGGGTCCAAGTGGTGTGAAACTTGACTGACTTTTGTCAACAGATGATTGACTTTTGTCAACAGATGATAGGTCAGTGGTAGTGAGGGGTGAAGCAGAGGTTTGAGGATAGGACTGGCCAACAGTGGTTGACACAGCTGTGGCAGAGTTTTGACAATTGTTTTGAACAGCTGCTTCCTCTGATGCAGAATAGACTTTGTAGTGACTGGGAATCACAACATCTGTTCTGTAATCTTGCTGTGGAGACTGTGGAATACCTGCATTGTTAGTTTTAACGGTGATATCTTCAAATTTGAATTTATCTAAATCAAATAATTCAGCAGGGTTTGCAGGGATTTTCAGAGATGAAAGTTCATTGAACTTAACATTCAAGGTTTCTTCTATTGTCTTAGTCCTTGTGTTAAACACTTTGTAGGCCTTAGCAGTAGAAGAATATCCCAGAAAATAACCACAGTCTACTTTGGCTGCAAATTTTGAAATGGAATCTTTAAGATTTAAAATGAAACATGGGCAGCCAAAGATTTTGAAGAATGAGATTAATGGTTTGATTTTGAACAAAATTTCATAAGCAGTTTTTTGATGTCTGGGGTTGATCAAAACTCTGTTTTGAACATAGCAAGCAGTGTTTACAGCTTCTGCCCAAAAGGACAGTGGCAAACCAGAATCTGCTAGCATGGTTCTTGCAGCTTCTATAAGAGTTCTATTTTTCCTCTCAACTACCCCATTTTGTTCTGGTGTTCTTGGGATGCTGAACTGCCTCACAATCCCTTTTGACACACAGAAATCATCTAACTCCTTATTTTTAAATTCTGTTCCATTGTCACTCCTGAAGACTTTTACTGGCAAGTCATACTGTTTTTCAACCTTGGTGACAAAATCCTTCAATATACCTGCAGTCTCATCTTTAGAGTGTAAAAAGTAAGTCCATGTATACCTAGAAAAATCATCAACTATGACAAGACAAAATCTTTTTCTTCTTAGACTCATGATTTTAACAGGGCCAAACAAGTCCATATGCAACAGTTGTAAGCACTGACTAGTTTTGGACTCATCAATGGATTTGTAAGAGCTTTTATGTTGTTTCCCTTTTAAGCAAGAAACACAATGCTCATCACATTTAAATTCTTTTGATGGAAGACCTCTGACAAGGCTTTGTTTTGAGAGTGTGTTGATAGTATTAAGGTTGGTATGACCCAGTCTCCTATGCCACAATTCTGTCTCCTTAGTGGAGGCAGCAGAAAACAGACAGACATTTGCCATAGGATTATCCTTTAACATATCAACAACATACACATTGCCACTTCTATGAGCAACAAGCTGTGCTTTGCTCTCAGCAATAATGGTATCAATCTTTTTCACCACTTCTGGCCCAATAATCTTACAAGTTTTCTTTGTGAAAAATGAGCCATAACCTTTGTCACTCATTTGTGAAACACTCAGAAGATTAAACTTGAGATTATCAATAAGATTGACATTTTCAAACTTGAGTTTTCCTGCCTGTACAGTCCCTGAACCCAACACCTTACCTTTAGAATCATTACCAAAGGATATATCACCCCCTCCATGAGCCAAGAAGTCCAGAAGTAGGGCTCTACATCCTGTCATGTGCCTGGAACCTCCACTATCTACATACCAAAGACTATCTAAACAAGCAGAAGCTCCCTTAGCAGCAGCCATCAATGCACAATCACACTTGCACTCACATTCATCAGATGCACCCCAGGGATCTGAGAGATTCACAACCTCTTCTTCAGGTTTCTCACCTGCAACAACTTCACTAACAATATCATCAGTCACAACATCAGATTCATTTACCACTTCCTCAGATTCAATCTCATCAACCATAGCCATGAAACAAAAGTTTTCTGGTTCATTTTCAGCTTTGGCAACCAATGCAAAATTCTCATCTGTTAGCTCATCAGGTAGACTGCTCCAATCAACAAAGCCTTGTGTAAAGAAGCTCTGTTGACTGGTCTCTGCAGGAGCAGAGGATGGTGCAGCAGTCGTTTGAACAGGTGGTGGAGCAACAGGTGTTTGCACATAATGGATCTGAGGAACAGTGGTTTGGACATACTGGACAGGAACAGTGTTTGAGGACTGTGCAAAATGAGCAGTGTTTTGCACATTTGGTCCAGGGGTATTATAGGAATTCTGATAAGTGTTGGTCTGTGGTCTTTGATTTGGATAGGTTATCATAGGTGTACCATGTTGACCCCTACATTCCCTAGCAAAATGACCAAACCTATGACATTTATAACACTTGATCTTTGATTTATCCAACCCCACCTTAGATCTGCCAGTCAACCCTGGAAACCTTCTCCCTGTTTTCTTGTAAAAATTATTAGTTCTTACACTGAGAAGGGCCAATTGGTGCATAATGTCCATTTCTTCCAAATCATCAGGGTCAAAGTATTTCAGGTCATCATACTCAAAGGATATGTTATCAGATGCCTGTATATCACCACCACTTGCTGTGAAAGCATAGTTTGGTGAATAAGAATCAGAGTTAAAACCTGAGTTAAAACCTGAAGTTATGTCAATAAAATGATCATAACTCTGATCCTTTGTGTTTCCAGGCACCTCATCATGACCCAAAAGTGCTGTATTCCCAAACACATAGTCATCAGACACTTTTCCAGAGTCCTGGAGCTTCTTTTTCTGGTTAAGCTCTCTTTCATAGGTCAAGAGCTTACCATGAAGCTGGGTCAGTGATAGGTCTTTAAATCCTATTGAGTTTCTCATAACAATTGCAATAGTGTCCCATTTGTCTGGTAATGATCTTAAAAACCTATGGTTCAAAGTTGAATGAGGGTAAGTAAGACCAACCAATTTTAGTTCACTAATTAAGCAGTTAAATCTCTCAAACTGTTGAGTTAATGACTCTCCTTTGACATGACTGAATGTTTCATATTGTTGGTTAAGTATTTCACGGTTGTTTTCAATAACCTCCTCTGTCCCACCAAACTGCTCTTTCAGTGCATCCCACAACTCCTTTGCACTGTTACAGTGTAACAACCCAGCATATATATCATTGGGTAGAGCCATGGCCACAATACTGAAGGCCTTAGCATCTAGCTCAATTTTCTGAAAATCCTGGTCGGAGTAGTTTTCAAGTTTCTTTGGCTCAAACACTTTGGGATCTTCAGTACTCGGCACAGTCGGAACATGTGGTCCGAAGATAACCGACTTCCAACACCCAGTGTTTTGTTGAGCTAGAACATGGCTCATCCGACGTTGCCAGATATTGTATTCAGATCTGACAAGCATCGGTGGCTTGTTGTTCGTGCCAGTGTTATGTGGATCGTGATTGATAGAAGCCATTCTCTGATTTTTCAAAAGAACAAAGTCTGTTTAACAACGGTTGAAACGAAATTAAACTATTACTCTGTTTTCAATCAAACTGACAAACGATATCAATAATTGTGAGCTGATTATTAAATTGATTTGTTAGATCGAATTTAATTGACCAAGCTCTGATACCAATTGTTAGGATCTGAGTTTGTTTGTTTTGATTGTTTAACTAAATGATGATAATAATGGAATGAAAGTAGAATGAAAGTGCAGCGGAATAATAAACTGTAAATCAAAACAAGAGAGTAAATGTTTTTCAATCGAATGCTTTCATTAATTAAAAGATTTCAATCGTACAAGTTACTCCCCCTCAGCCTGATCACACAGTTGTTTGTCAGAGAGAATGTTTTGTGTGTGATGCAATAGAACAGTACATGCACTGTTCTATTTATAGACTGACTCAAACCACTGATGACCTAGGCTGACGTCACCTAAGACAGTGACCTCTAACAGAATAACAAACTTAAACATCTGCTATACAAACTACTGTTACATTGAAAGCACTGATAGTAAACAGCTGTTAAAGATAAACTCTGACGATCTTGTATCCACTGCTGAAGCCTAAGTGCTGTTGCTTCCAGCAGTGCTTTGGTCTTCAGTACTTGTATCTGCTGTTGCTCTTCATCAGACCTTTGGTCAGCAGTTGTTCTTCATCAGTTGTTTCCTTAGCAGTTCTTTGTATCAGCAGTTGTTGAGCAGTTGTTTGGATAGAACAGTAGTTAGGGTCAGCAGTCTTTTGGGAGAAGTAAGTTGTAAAGACTGTTTATTCAAGGATCAAATAGATAACATATTTTGGCTTTCCAATCATCTGTTCTTCTCCAGGTCAGCAGACCCAACACTTAGGGTTGTTAGTCAAAACATTTATACGAACTTTTATGATAGATTCCCGGTATTAGGAACTATCAGGACTTGTTGATAACTTTTTTCTATAGAAGACGCAACCTAAGGTGAGTTTCATAGCCCCACTTTTATTGGCTTTACTTTTGGGGGAGAAAACATGCGCTAAACTTATGTTTTGGAAACTCATGTCATACTATGGGTTACTTTTGAGTTGCTATACAATTCTTTGGAAGTCCTGGGGAGAACCATGAATGTGCGGGGTTGCACAACGGGGGAAATGTGGATAGATATATTGGGTGTGACCTGCCCCACTCATCGACTGGAGGTCGGACGGGTGCATGTTGTCTAGACCTATGCCAAACTTTCTAAACATTATTCGGGCGGCTTAAACATGTTCTAAACTTGCTAAACGTGTCTAGTAATCGTTTTCCAATCGTAGTAGTAGCAAAACTTATGCCTAGCTAGCGTACTTTGGCTTACACATGACATAGTATTGACAGGTTTGAACTTGGTAACATTTGGTAACACTTGGTAACGTTTTATGAAAACCTGTGAACTCACCAGCATTATATGTTGATACCTTTTTGGCATGTTTTTCTCAGTCGCTAAGGTAGCATCACATGGACTAGGCGCACGGGTCTGCATGGCGTCTAGGGTTTTTAGTTCATGTTTTGAATAATCTTTTAAAACTACATTGTCATATGGGCTTGTAACTGAATTTGCTTCCGCTATGGTTTTTGAGATATTAATGTTTATATTTTGAGTCTACGTATCTTTCATATAGCTGTTGTTTATTGTGACCGTTGACTTGGATCCTGGTTTGTCACGTGCATTGCGGTCAAACCCCGCATGTGGAATTTGAGGGTGTGACAGATTGGTATCAGAGCCAATGGTTATTGTGAACTAGGACTGTATGTAGAGTCTGGTCTATAGCCGAGTCACACACACTAGACGGTCCGATATTATGAGTCATTTTAGTGGGATACCTACTAACTTTGTCGGTGTGTCTTTATATCATCATTGTACATCTGTGTTACATCATCTATTCTTACTTGGGTTTTGCCTACTCTTATCTTCTTCTTCGGTCTTTGAAGACGAAGGGATTGACTAGTTGAACCTTGCACGGCAGTGTTGTATATTGGAGTGGTTTCCGCGTACTCTTGAGATCTGTTCAGGATTCGGACATCTCCCCTCTATAATCCAATAGACACACTCGCCCACACATGTTCCCTTACACTTATGCTTGTTGTAGCATGTTACTAGGTAGTAGTATTCGGTGACTTGAGCTTCATACTAGGAGAACACTTGGAGGACCATGTAGAGCAGTTTATCATTTCAGGTGCACACGAAATCATAAACTGAAATGCATGAGAATCCCAGTGGGCTTTCAATTTGGACGGATAGTCCTGGATTGGACCTAGACTTAATTCTTGTGACCCCTAGTGGTTGACACTAGTGGTGAATCTGAATCTCTCATCCTTGTTTGTCAGATTATGTCTGACGCTCGTGGTGGATGTAGGGGCGGCCGTGGTGGTGGTGGCAGACGTGGTAACTTTAAGATGACCCAAGAGGAACGGAACAACCTGTTGCAGCAGCAGGTGAATGTAGCCTTGGCTGCATTCCAGCCTGCACACAATGTTCTTGGTGGTAAGTTGATTTTATCAACTCTACCTCATTCCTGGGTGTTATGTTCTTTCTTTCTGTTGTTTATTTGCGTGTCCTTGGTACATGTGGTGCTGTCAATCCACCTCCATCTTAGTGAACTTACAAGATGTTTCGAGATTGTCAGCCCAATAACTTTGCTGGAACTGAGGGAGCAGTGGGACTGCTCAGATAGTTGGAAAAGGTTGAGTCCGTGTTCTTGATGTGCAACTGTCCCGCTCGGGACCAAGTGAAGTATGCTACCACGACGTTTGAGGGTCCTGCGTTAACTTGGTGGAACTCTACTGCTCAGACTTTGGGTTTGGGGGAGGCTCATGCTATGCCTTGGGCGGTTTTTTTGCATAGTTTGAAGAGTGAGTATTTTCCTAGGGAGGAGGTTCAGAAGCTGGAGCATGAGGTTTGGAACTACAAGATGGTAGGGTCGGAGGTTGAGGAGTACACGGTGAGGTGTAATGAGTTGGCGGTGTTGTGTTCTGATTTGCACACACAAGAGTATAGGAGGATCGAACACTACATTTCTGAGTTGGTGCCGGAGATAGCAGAGTTGGTGGCTGCTGGGAATCTTCCTACACTTGCTGAAGTCGTCTGTTCGGCTCATAGGATGACTAACTTGAAGGTGTTTTGCCTCCTTGATGCGCGGTTGCATGCGTCATGTTTATATGCTAATTTTGTATATTTTTTAGTGTTGATCGGTGTATTTTATGTACACTTTATTTTATTTATTATATAAAAATATAATTGTACCCTATAGTCGCTAATCTTGTTTTGTTTAGTTTTGTAGGTTCAATTGAATTATAAGGAAATGGAATTTTAAAGCAAATGGCATATTTACTGGTGAATTAAAGAAAAAGGGAATAATAGATGGACAAGTCAAAGTGATACAAGAATGATGAGATGAGATGAGATCTTGAGTTACTGCAACGTCACATGACTATTTTATTAATTCAATAATTAATTAGTTTGGGCTTCTCAAATGAAAGTTATGGACCGAGAAAGTAAGGAATTATTATGTGGGTGGAAGAACTGATTATGGGCCAAGGGTTGACCAAAAGAATGCCATATATAAACTCGGCAATTTTGAGGAATAAGGGGGAGTTCTTTTGACGGCAGAAAAGAGACGCAAGCAAGGTAGAAGGCAAGAGGCACAAATATTGAAATAAGATGGAGCCTTCTACCATAACCATGAGCGGTTAAGTTATCCGTGATTTCCCCCGGGTGAATCTTTGTATTGATTTTGTATTCTGAACTCGTTTTGATTATGTATGAACTAGTATTTTTATTACTTGTGTTGGATTGAATAAACCTTGCTTATATTTGAATCAATTTATCTATTAACTGTGATTTCTGGCATCATAGGGAGGTTGGTTGATATTTGTATAGGGATAATTTGGTTGCACGGTTGGTGTTAGAAATCGGCTTTAGTTATTGTGACAGGATAACTAGATTGTTCGGTTACTATCAAAGATCATCTTTAGTATTGTGACAGGATAACTAAATTGATTACCATTGAGTAAACTGTCCTTAGTTATTATTTCAATCTGAATAGTTATTGTGACAGGATAGCCAAGGCCATGTCTATATGGTGTTCTTGTAGTTAAGTCGAATAGGTTGCAAGATTATACAAATAGGATCCCGGGTGGAAGCTACATTTATCTTTATTATTTATTTAGATTATTTTGTTCTCATTTCAACATTTTTTCAAAACAAACAAAAAGATAAAACTAGCAAACTTCATAATTATATTTTTATATTTATTTGTAACTAGCTTAGAGAAACAAACAACTAGTGTGACGCTAACCACATGCTCCTTGGATTCGATACCCTACTTACCCTAGCTACCTAGGTTATTTAGGTTTTGTATGACCCGTGACGACAGACGGTCATCACTCCTCAGGGTACAGTTGTGAAGGGTTATGATGGTAACAAGAGGAAGTGGGATAGTGTGGGGAAGAATTCAGTGCCGTGTAGATGCAGTTGTGCGACTAGTGCTTCGGATTGTTCAATAAACTTGTTTTGTGAATTGTCGAAGGTGCGAAGGAAGAAATATGTTTGGTCGAAGGAGAATCAAAAGGTGCGAAGGAGTGGTTTTTGGACGAACGTAGAATAGTTTTTATGTATAGCTTGGTTCGACCGGGTGATTTGGTCGAACTTGCACATTCGGACGAACTGTTTGGGCGAATGTGCAGTCTATAAATAGTCAAGCTGATTTTTTTGAATGTAATTTTGAGTCATATTATTCCCTCCACTTTCTGATTCTCTCTCTAGGATATTATTTAGCTTTATTCACGTTCATACCCTGTTTGTTTCAATCTGTAAACGTGTAATTGAGTTTCTAATTAATGAAAAAGCTTTGAAATGATGATTTACGTGTTTTGATCTGTTTGATTATCATTTTGTGATTGTTTTAGGGATTCCACACCTAAAACAAACTTGTTTGATCATTCTTTGTTGATTATATGATCCATATAGCACATACAAAGTGGTATCAGAGCCATTCTGGATCAAACAACCACAAATTGATAGTTTCTCAGTTGATTTGGACCCAATTTTGGTCAAAAAGTTTCTGTTTTCATTGAACAAACTGATATGATGAGTTTTTAATTGATTACAACTTGTTTTCATGGTTAAAATGGATAATTCTCTTTGATAAACTTGTTCCAAATCAATTCCGATTCAAAACCTGATTTAGATCATCAAAATCCATCAACATTTGATAAACATGATCAAAATTAGCTGATTTTCAAAGAATAACCGTTTTTGAATTACTAGGGGTCGAACCTAGAGAGTTTGGTCGAAAGTGTGATTTCTTTGGTCGAAAGAGAGAGTTTGTGGTCGAAGGTGTTGTATTTGTGGTCGAACGTAGACTTTCATTGCTTATTTGTGTTCAATCGCCCGTATGAGTTACATTCGACTGATCGAACGGTCGAAGGAGAGGGAAAACGGTCGAACGAGAGAAGCAAACGGTCGAAAGAGTTTGTGTGATATCAGTCCACATTCGTACCCTTCAAAACGGTCGAAGGAGAAGGATTTTTTCTCATTCGCCCGTCTGATAGTGCGAAAGAGTATTCTGTTTTAAAACTTTTCTAATCTTTTCGTGTTTGAACATTTACAGGTTAAGATGTGGAACTTCCCAACAACGCCAAGACCTAATCAAGCACCACAGCAGCAGACAACAAGAGATCCATGGTCAGTTGCAGCCCAGAAGACTAGTCCACCATCCCAGCCAATCAACTACATGGCTATGACGAGTTCTGCTCCTCAGCAAGTTGTGCAACCATTACAGCAACCAATTGACAACTATTGGGGAGTAGCAGCAGCTGCCGTTCATTCACAGACGACCAATGCCATATCTACACTCATTCATGATCTATCATCAGGTAGTGGCAATCGTCCACCAAAGCTCATGGATATGATGGAGTACAACACATGGAAGACAAAGTTCAAGATACATGTGGAGGGACAAGGCTTAGAGGGAGCTGAGGCATGGCAGATGATAGTGAAGGGTTATGTTGCTCCTATTCTGGAGAACACTGGAGAACCAATACCGTTGGAGAATTTGGCTGATGATGAGAAAAAGAAGTTTGCGATCGAGAAGAAGGCGTTTTCTCAGTTATCTCAGGCGATCAACACTGATTTGCTGCATCAGTTCGGATCGTGTACGACTTCAAAACAATTGTGGGATATGCTGAGAAACAGACATGATGGTAATGAGAAGACAAGGAAGCTGAGAATGGAAGAGCTTCGAAAAGAGTTCGAGAACTTTAGTTGCATGGGCAATGAGACTCTAAAAGAATTGGTTCCACAGTATTGCCATTTGCTCACAGAACTTTCGAGCTATGAGATCAGCATACCGATGTCAGAACTGGTGGATAAATTTGCTGATGCTTTACCACCATACTGGAACCAACACATTGAAGTGTTGAAGGAAAAAGATGCATACCAATATTGGACTATCAATGAGTTCATACAAAAACTGGAGAACAAAGAAATGGAGGAGAAGAGGAAAGCCAAGAGAGCACAGATTCCACAGAATCCAGATCTGTATGTGAGTGGTACATCTACTTCTCTTTCTACTTCAAGCTCCACTTCAAATGTTGCACCTCACATTGCTTGCGTATCCAATGTTGTTGAACCCACAAAAGCACCAATAAACTATCTTGCCCAAACTTCATCATACACACCACAATCTTATCAAACACCAAATTTCATTCCACCTTTTTCACCTTTACAACAAGCTGCCTGTTATACAGCAAGTCAACCTCAACAACAATCATATAATCCTCACATGAACCAAATGCAGATCACTCAAACACAATCAAATCAAACTCCGATTGTGTTAGAGACTTCTAATCTTAACAATGTTACTGTTGAGATTGCTCAACAGCATGTTGCATTAGTATCTGCTATGGTTGCATCATACAACGGTTTAGTTGCTAGTCAGATTGGAAACAACAATCTCACCAATGAGGACTACGCACAAATCGATAAAGAGGAGATGGAGCTTATGGACATACAGTGGGCATTTGCGAGCATAATGAGAAGAGCCACTGATTTTATCCAGAAAACTGGAAGAACTGACCTTTCAACTTCTCCAAACACCACTTACGGCTTCAACAAAGCCAAGGTTACATGCTTCAATTGTGGTGAGAAGGGTCATTTCAAGAGAGAGCGTACACAGCCGGCTGGCAAGGTAATCGAAACCCGTTCAATTCAACCTACCAAAACAGACAAAACCAAAACCAGAATCAGGTATCATACAACAGTCCCAACATCTCTAGCTTTCAACCTTAAAACAACTACCAGAACTGTCAAAACACACAACAAAACACCAATACTAGACAACCCACATCTCAAAACCAACCACAACAGAATCCAAACCGAACCATTGTTCCCATCACTACACCTAACACTCAAACCCAAACTGAAAATCAAAACCAAGAACTTGTGATTCAAAAAGATGAAGGTTTTGATTGGACGGGTATGCAATTGGGAGTGGAAGAGATTACTGCTGGAAATGTGGCTTGTGTGGCACAAAAGATGAGTTTGGATGAGCATGAGGAGATTGAAGAGGAGGTTGTGATAGAGAAAGTGTCGGAGTTGAAAATAGAGGAGTTGAATGAGGATGTGAATGCTGAGATTGAAGACAAGAAGTCTGGAATGATTCTTGATTCTGTCACAGATGTTGGAGAGCATTATGATTCAGCTTATTCGGATATGGAGAGTGATTCTTACTCTGAAGCTAGTGTGAATTCACTAGACGATGACATTGATCAATTTCTAGCTGAAGCAGATTTCCTAATGACCCGCAAGTCGTGCATGGTGGATGATGCATGCACCAAGATTGACTACTCAAAATTCTTTGCAGGGAAGGAAGCTCATTTTGCGCTGATGGCAATGACAGAACCACCTAAACCGGTAAGTTCTGAATCTCAATCTAAAGTTTGTGCTAAATGTTCTAATTTTGATAAATTGATAGAAGAAAATAAGCTTCTCAAGGTACAACTTGAGAGTGCCAAAATAAACTGTCAGATTTATCAAAAAGAATCAAAAGATTTCAACAAAGTACTTGATGGTTACAAAAAGGATATTTCTGAACTCAAAAAGACTTTGTCTATAAAACAACTTGCCATTAATAACTATATTAATGAATTGGAAAACACCAAGTTAGAAATGGCAACCATCAAGTGCTTCGCTGAAAAAGTGAATAAAAAGTTAGAGAGTTATAAGCACATTGCATATGTAGTTGACCACATCATCGAAGAACCTTCACAGTCGAGTAGTGCAAACTACAAAGCTGTCCCATCTCCGGTGTTGTTCGAAAATCATAATTTACATGCAATAGCACCGGAGAGTATAGTCAAATCTGACTCTACATCAGATAACGAGTCCAACACTTCCAGTGTCGGAGACCCGTATTCTGATGTGAGACCTGTATTGGGAAACAATGAGGGTGTGGTCGCTGCAGATGATTCTGATGAAGAAGATGAACAGTCTGAGACGGTTGTTGAGAATGAAAGTGATATACCTGATGAAAATCATATAATCACTACTAAACCAGTCTCACCATCTCAGATCATTCATCCCATGGCAAATGCTCATAGAAAGAATGTTGTTAAGAAAACTGAACAGTTTGTTGGTAAAAATGTTGAAAAGAAAGAGGTAAAGAAAATTGAGAAAAATGTGGTTAAAACTGTTGAAAAGAAAACTGAAACTAAAACTGAGAAACCAAATGAAATGAGCAACGAATCATGTGACAAACGTGTAAAAGTTTTCTATCGGATGCAAGGCTCCGATAAGATTTTGTCTGATGATGAATATCCGATTAAATTTGTGAATTATTCCAAAATTGAAAAGATCTGGCAGGAAAGTACAATTTGGTTCCCAAAACATGAACGAACCAATGACATTCCTCCAGCCATTTTAGAGAAAATCTATTCGGATAATTCTAAAGACGCAAAGGTCAATGTCACACAATTCGTTCTGCCAGTTGATAAGTCAAATAGTTTCATTGAACCGACTTACTCGAAGGAACCAGCTCCTGAGAGTTTAAGGAAACAGTGCATGGTTGATCAATATCCCATTGCGAGTTTTTCCAAGTCACACATCAAAGAAAACTATGAAGAGTACCGTGCGTGTTTTAAGTGCGGGGAAAGGGGACATTTACTTGCCACCTGCCCGTATGTACGACACAAGAGGCACGAGGTGGAGATGAGGCAACGACATGATTATCCGGTTGACAATTACAGTTATCCACAAAGACGGTTTTTCCCTCAGCCAGCACCTTATTATAACCAAAACAATTTTTACAACAAAAGGGAAAACCGTCCGATGACTTATGACAAACGCAACCGGATAGCCACTGAGAAACCGGTAAAGAAACCTGTGATGAACACAACTGCTGAAAACAAAAAGGTCCCTCCTAAACCTAATGTAAAACCAGCAGTTGGACCTGTCTCTGTTAAATCAGAGAAGGTAACCAAGAAGGTTGCATTTAAAGACGAAGTAAAGAAACCAGCTGAGACCTCAAAATCTCAGATCCGGATATTGAAAAGGTCTGAACAATCTTGGTCATCAAAGGAGTCTGAGGGTGCCTCAACTTCACAGAATGTGAAAACTGAGAAAAAGAAAGTTGAGTGTGAGAAGAAAGGGGTTGAGAAAACCCAAGATGTTTGTGAATCTAAAGAATCTTTGAAACAACCAGTTCAAAGACCCAAGACCAAACAGGCTTGGGTCCCCCGAAAGATCTAATTGCTTTACTTGATATGTGCAGGGAGCTCCAGCTGGCCCTGTTAGCAGCCTATGGATTGTTGACAGTGGAGCTTCTGGTCACATGACAGGGGATCTCACGCTACTCTTTGATATCAAGAACATCAATGGAGGTTACGTAGCGTTTGCAAGAAATAAAGGAGGCTACATTACGATGGAGGGTAGTGTTAGCAATGGGGTCGTGACATTTGAGCGGATATCGTATGTGAAACAGATAGATTACAATCTGCTCAGTGTTAGCCAAATCTGTGATAAGCAATTTTCTGTTTATTTTGACGACAAATCTTTCTACATCCTGAAACCGGGGTTTGAACTTCCAAAAGAGTGGGTTATGCTAAAGGCACCGAGAGTAAACAATTTGTATATTCTCGATATGTCCAAAGCTATGACCACCCATGGCCAAGTCACGTGTTTCCTCTCTAAGGCTACAGAAAAAGAATCTATCATGTGGCACAGGAGAATGGGACACATTCATTTGAGAAAGATGAACCAGTTGGTGAAGAATGAACTTGTCACGGGAGTTAATGTGAACCATTTCCATTTGAATGACAAGTGTGTTAGTTGTAAAAAGGGAAAGCAGCACAAACAGGCCCATAAAGCAAAGAAAGTCAATTCCGTTGAACTACCGCTTGAGCGTTTGCACATGGATTTATTCGGTCCAGTCAAGCGTAAAAGTCATGCCGGGGAATTGTACTGTCTTGTGGTGACTGACGATTATTCAGGATTCTCATGGGTTATGTGCTTACATCAGAAAAGCGACACGTTTGCCAACCTGAAAGTTCTGTTTACACGTCTGGAGAATATCTATGGTCTAAAGATTAAACGGATCCGGAGTGATAATGGGACGGAGTTCAAAAACGCTCAGATGGAGGATCTTTGTGAAAACAAGGGAATTCATCATGAATATAGTGCTCCGTATACACCCCAGCAGAACGGTGTCGCAGAAAGAAAGAACAGGACTCTAATCGAAACGGCGAGAACTATGCTTGCGGACTCAAATCTTCCAGTCATGTTCTGGAACGAAGCAATTTACGCAGCATGTTACACTCTAAACCGTGTTTTAACAGTGAAGAAGTTTGGCAAAACTTCTTATGAGCTGTTGAACCGACGAAAGCCGAATCTAGAGTATCTATAACCATTTGGTGCCCCGTGTACAATGCTTAATCCTTCGGAGAAGTTCGCACCAAAGGCTGAAGAAGGTTATTTTGTTGGATATGCAACCCCACTAAAAAGGGTATTCAACAAAAGAACTAGATATACTCAAAATGTAGAAAGATATACTCAAAATGTACAGGGTGGAGGTCTAGATTGGATGTTTGATTACAAAGACTTCTTTGAATCATTCAATCTAGATAGCATGGTTGAAGAAGTTGTACTCCGTTTATATTACGAGGTCGAAAACGCAGTGACTTCTTCGTTAGTGCGTCCGATCACTGTAAATCCTCAAGCAGATTCTAATGATACCACTGCTCCTGTGATGGAAGAAGAAGTGTTCCAAGAAGCTTCAACAACGCTTAATTCATCAGATTCAGAAGATGAAGACGATTATGCTACAAGTGAAGCTATTCTGGACAATGCTACGGTGACACCACCAGTGAACCCAACTACAACTGATGCTTCAACATCGAATGTGGGTAATGATCTGGTTTCTACAGAGAATTTGACGACTCAAACGGGAGTGCAAGTACCTGATTATCCGGAATCTCGGATACATCGGATACACCCGCTTGAACAGGTTATTGGTGATCCTGGTAGCAGCGTTATGACAAGAGGGCAATTGAGAAATGCTCAAGAACCAGAAAATATTGGCAATCTTGCTTTATTTGCCAAAATACAAAAATCTGGTTTTCAAAATGACTGGTCTTTTGCTTGTTATGTTTCGCAGGTCGAACCGCGGACGTACAAGGAAGCTCTTTTGGATGATGCCTGGGTGGAAGCAATGCAAGAAGAGTTGTTACAATTTCAGAAACTCGGAGTATGGACTTTGACATATTTGCCCCCGGGAAGAAAGAAGATCGGAACCAAATGGGTCTTTAAGTGTAAGAAGGATGATAGAGGAGTTATAGTGAGAAACAAAGCTCGTTTGGTTGTTCAAGGTTTTCATCAAGTTGAGGGAATCGACTACAATGAAATCTATGCACCTGTTGCACGCTTGGAAGCTATCCGAATGTTTCTGGCGTTTGCATCCTGGAAGAAATTCAAGGTGTATCAGATGGATGTAAAGAGCGCATTTCTTTACGGTGTGGTCAAAGAGGAAGTTTACGTAGGTCAACCGCCAGGCTTTGAGGACCCTATTCACCGGGATAAGGTTTATGTCTTGAACAAAGCTCTCTACGGGTTGCACCAAGCTCCGAGACATTGGTATGAGGAGCTGAGCACGTATCTTCTCTCGAAAGGATTCAAACACTGATTGGTAGATTGCACACTGTTCACGAAACGAGCAGGAGATGACTTGCTTCTTGTGCAAATTTATGTTGATGATATTATTTTCGGGTCAACTAACGAACTTCTGTGCAGGGAATTTGAAAAAGTTATGCAAGAAAAGTTCGAAATGAGCTCAATGGGAGAAATGCAGTTTTTCCTAGGCTTGCAGGTGGAGCAAAGACCAACGGGGATCTTTATTCACCAGACGAAATACGTTTCTGAAGTCTTGAGCCGATTCCAGATGGATGATTCAAAGCCTATGGATACCCCGATACAACCTAATCACGGGATTGGAGTTGACGCTAAGGGGGAGCTAACTGATCCATTTACATACAGAGCAATCGTTGGATATCTGATGTATCTCACCGCGTCTAGACCGGATATAATGTTTGCAACATGTCTTTGTGCACGATATCAGTCGAAGCCAAAACAGAGTCATCTTGCAGCTGTCAAGCGTATCCTTAGATATCTGAAGGGTTGTCCATCGAAAGGATTTTGGTACCCTCATGATGATAATTTTGACCTAATCGCTTTTAGTGATGCAGATTGGGGCGGCTGTGACAAAGACAACAAATCCACAACGGCTGGATGTCAGTTTATGGGGAGCAGGCTCGTGACCTGGCAATGCAAGAAACAAACTACAGTTGCACTATCCACATGTGAAGCAGAATACGTTTCAGCATCGAGCTGCTGCTCACAGGTTCTTTGGATCCAACAACAGATGGTGGATTACGGTTTGCAATTTCTTAAAACCCCTATTTACTGTGATAATGAAGCCGCAATAGCATTAACAAAAGACTTAGTAAATCACTCTAAGGCTAAACATATCCGGATTAAATATCATTTTATCCGTGATTGTTATGCAAAAGAATTGATCGATATGGTCAAAATCCACACTAATTATCAACGCGCGGATCTTTTTACCAAAGCTTTTGACAAATCCAGATTTGATTATCTTTTAAAAGCTAATGGTATTAAAGAAAAACAAGACTGATCAACACCTCAGTCTATCACTTTTTAGTTTAAATTTTTTACTGCTTTTCAGAAAAATTTCGAAAATCCAAAAACATTGAAAATTTTCAAAATCCATAAAAATTAGAAAATTTCTTTGCTGACTTCTATATCTTCTTCCCTTAGATTAATGCCGTCAGATTTCTGTGAACAAATGATATCTGGGCAGTCACATATTTGAAATGCTCCAGCTTATTGTTGGGAACAGTAAATTCAAAAATTTATAAAAATCAGAAAAATCAAAAATGATTTCCTGGAGTATTAAGGGAAATGATAGTACATCAGTGGGGATCTGACACATTCTAAGTAATGTACTGATATATAGGGCGTGTGTCTGAGTCTGTGCGATGTGCTGATAGGCTTCGTAGACCTATTATTGCGTGCCTGATACATACATATCAAACGACTTGTTGTGTGGATGAACTTCTCATGGGCATATGGTCTTAGTACCGTAATTTTGTTTGACAGGGTATTTGTACAAAACTCGGAGGTTTAGGGTCGTTATGTTATTAGTTGTCTGGGGATAGCCTCTCTGATCTTCTGCTGTAAGTCATTACGGACCTAGATCAGACAGGGTGTCCTTATAAAAGAGCTTTATGCCAAATCCTAAAGTTACCGAATTGAGGAACTTTCCATGTTATATGATGATCATAGATTATCTATTACATCGTATTAATTACTGACCTGTATACCTCTGTGCATTATACCTTGTAAATTACAGACGACGAACGCATAATCACGCTTTACAATGAGTCTTTGTGCATTTACTTCTTGATACGGGAGTATGTCGTGTGCGTGGGAACCATAGACAATTATGTTTATACTATAAATATCAGTATCAGTTTAAAGCACTGCACAAAAGTCTGCATGTGAGTTTATGTGGATCACAATATCAGCAGTTGCCAGATCACACATTGTCTTTAATGATAATAATTCAACAAGATCAACGATGTGATCAGATTTCTCAATAACTGATATGATCCCTTTACCGGAATTCACAAAAACATTTATTGTTTTTCATTTACATTTCTGCATTTTATTTTCTCGTCAAAAATTACAAAACTCAAAAAGATTTTAGGTGTGTTTTAGCATATATTTTAGAAAATCCAAAAATATTTTTCTTTTCCATCTTATTTTTGATAACTGATGGTGGTTGATGTCGATTTTCTAACCCTTGTTACACCATTTGAGCTTTGTAATCTTTTAAATGTGAAAATATGAGTGTTGGATGCTTAAAAGTTGAAAAATAATTGGAACGGGACTCGTTTTTGAGATTTGAAAAATTTATCAAAAATCCCAATTCTCATTCGCCCATTCGGTTGGTCGAATGTGGGATTTTTCATGTTCCTTCGTATGTTTAAAACGGGCGAAGGAGAGTGTTCTTGAACATGTGTTTCATTCGAACCCTTTTGGCTCATTCGAACCTTTAACTAGGGTCGAAGGAGACAAAAGTTTCTCATTCGACCGATCAGAACAGTCGAAGGAAGATGCCTATATATAGCTTCTCAGTCTCATTCGAACCATTGCAAAAAATTTTCAAAATTTCTTCTCTAACCTCATCTTGTTGCCCTGTTGATTTGTGCTATATCATTGTGTTCGTTACTCTTCACTGATCATTTTCCACTATATCTTACAGGTTAACATCACAGATTCATGGATTAATCACTGCTTCTTTGTTTCAAGCCCTAATTCTTAAAACCTGATATTAACAAGTTCATTGTTATAATTGATATTAAAGAT
Organism: Ambrosia trifida; assembly: GCA_028751855.1. NCBI lineage: Eukaryota > Viridiplantae > Streptophyta > Magnoliopsida > Asterales > Asteraceae > Ambrosia > Ambrosia trifida. The sequence continues at coordinate 26,517,143 of CM054129.1, read as the reverse complement.
TCATTATATCTGTGTATTAGGGGGAGAAAAACCATAAATCAAGTATCAAAACCAACAGATTGATCAATTGATCATCAGTTTTAGTTTGAACCCTAGTTTTAGTTGAAAACACTGATATAATGATTATTTGATAAAACTGTTGTTTTAAAAATATTAACCGGCTTTGTTACTAGCAATACAAATCAAAAGAACATGATCAGAAACCATAAAATTCAAAATTGAAAATTCAAAAATATGAACAGACTCCTTCGACCCTTTCGTATGGGCGAAGGAGATGATAAACTGGTCGAATGAACAAAATGTGGGCGAATGAAATTTTTTATTAAATTCTTACATTCGTACCATTAATTTTTTTCATTCGCACCATGTTTTTCACATTCGCACCCCCGTTTGGGCGAATGAGAATGATAATTACCAAATTTTCAAGGTTTGAATTTTTGTCGATTTTTTACATGTTTCTTTGTTTTGTTTTGCAGATTAAACCATGTCCGAGCAGGAGAAGACTACTGAGCAAGCTGGATCATCCTCACAACCTGCTAAGAAAGCTTCTGAAGAGCTTTTAACCTTCGAGAATGCGCATAATTGATGTGCGTATCTTGGAGAAGTTAAAAAGCACACTGAGTTTGTCGAGATCATTGAATTCTTGAAGAGGAGTAGGGTGATAGACGCGATTGCTACACCTACTATTATTTACAGAGATATGATGCAAGAATTCTGGACAGGAGCAAAGCTAGATTTCTGGAATTGCGAGTCATGCTTGATTAGCAAGATCCAAGGACAGAGGATTATTGTATGTGAGCAGGATTTAAGAGAAGCATTGAATCTACAAGATGAGAAGACAGATCCTAAGGAGTTTAGTTTCATGGATCAGCGAAAGTGCTTCCTAAGGATGAAGTACAATGGACCGATCACTGATGATTCATTGCACAAGGGAAAACTGTGTCCTCAATTCAAATATTTGGCACATGTTTTGATACACGTCTTCGGATCAGCTGCTGGAGGATATGACTTGATGCGCAAGAGTATTAGCTCTATGATGGTAGCCCCGGTATTGAACAAACCGTTCAATGTTTCAGGAATGCTGATGGAACACTTGTTAGAGCCTGTGAACGGCACGAGGAATCTGAAGTTTTTGCTATATCCTCGTTTCCTCCAGATGGTATTTGATAACAAGTATAAAGACTTGAAGAGGGATCCTAAGCATATTGTTGTTCAGGAACATATGTCGATCAATACACTTGCTAGGATGAAAGCGTACAAAGGATTGTCTGTCAATAAACGTCCACCAGTAAGGCGTTTATTTGGACATCTAGCAAGGATTGACTATACAGATCTAGGTGAAGGGCTTGTAAGACATGCGAACAGTGATTCAGATCCAGATAACCCATTACATCCTGTTGATCCAGATGCGAAGCGCAAGAGACGGGTTGTTAATGTCGGTGCTAAGAGTGGAAAGGTTAAGGAGAAAGGGATAAGGTTAGAGGTGGTGCCTGAACCTGAAAAGAAGAAGAGCACACCAAGACAAAACAAGACGATGGCAAAGAAAGGTTTGCATATTGTGGATGAAGCGTCGATTGATTCCGAGGAGACACAAGAAGATGAACATTGGGACTCGAAAACCGAAACGCTAAAGACCACCACGCCCAAGGCCACTGTGGCTGGTGAGTCTGTTAGTCAGACTGTTGAAGATCAAGGAGATAAGAGTCCAATTCCTGTTGTAGATGATGAAGTGATTCTGAATTTAGATGAAGATTTTACTGGTTCACCTATACAGGCTGCAAAGTCAAAGAAGAAGCCTCAGGATAAGAAACAAGAGAAACCAAGTCAGAAGAGATTGAGAGAGATTGAATCGCTTATTGCTGGTAAGAAACTACCACCAGCTTCTAGTTCCAAGTCACCGGTTACTGCACCAGTATCAAAGAAACAAAAGACTGCAACTACTTCGAGCACACAACAGGGAGATGAATTACCTGTTGATCAGTTCAATGAAGCTTTAGATAATGTGCTTAAGAAGATGAGGAAAGGCAAACTGCCTGAAGTTGCTGAAGTGCCTGTCAAGAAGAAGGTCACAGTTGATAGTGACGTGATGACTGTTGTGAATCAAAGGTTGTCCGAGATGATGAGCATTATCAACAAACAGCAAACAGAGATCGAGCAATTGAAGTCGAATGATCGAAAGATGTTGGAAGTTGTAGTCACATCCCATGATAACAGTGAAGAATTGAATAAAACAATCAAGAAGTTAAAGAAAGAGAACAAGAAGTTACTGAAGCACGAACAGAGAAACACCAGACGGATTATTGTTTTGAAAGAGGAGAACAAACAGCTGAAGAAGAGTAACAAGCACATGGATGATTTGATAAAAGACTTGTACTCTCGAGCTGCTCTACTTCAAGCGGGTGAAGAAGATAAAGAACGAGAAGAAGAGCAGGTAGACTTTGAACCATCTGACGATGAAGAGGATGAAGATCTTGATGAAGATGCTGGTAACGATCCTCAAAAGAAGAAGAAGAAAGATGATGGAGATGATGGAGGTTCAGATGGTGGGTCGAGTGATGGAAACAGCTCTGCTTTTGATAGTGATGATGATGATGATGACAACGCTGAGAAGTATACGTATGAAAAGCGTGATTCGGGTAAAGGTGGAGAGTCAAGCTCTAAGACTCCAGGTGAAAATGTTGATGATGATATTTTCTGGAATGAAAAACTGCAGTCGTTATCTGAAGAAGACAAGAACATGTATCGCCAGATGCTTACAGATCGAGTCTGGACGATTGACATGACTAGCAGGTTTCCAGAAATATTCGAGTCTAGCAATAAGCTGTTTGAGTTGGAGTTGGATGATCCAGACCTAGAAGATGGAGAGGTTTCTGCGGCAGTTTCTAAAGAAATACTTGAAGGTTTAGCCAAACAGGTTGGTAAGACTTTGGAAGAGTTACTTGCTGATAATTACATTCCAAAGATACCTGAAAAGGAAGCCGGGAATCATTCTGATGACCGTGACGTTCCTGCTTTTGAAGAAGTTGAGATGGAAGATATAACAAGTGAGGAATATCCACAATACTTCAAGAATAATCAAGATTGTGGATTTCCTGGATTTTCTGATGATGTGCTAAACCAGGCCGAGAAACTGGCTAAGGAGAAGAGCAAAGTGTTTGAAGATGAGATATTCAAAGGGCATGATAAACCACGGTTCGAGCAGTCTGATAGTTTGAAGGAGTTTTTGAGGAAATTGAAAGAGAAAGAGAATAACCGTCCGAAAGCTGAGATACAAGGTAGCTTTTACAAACTTCATAGTGGGATTTTCAAAGGTCGTGCATTGGCCTGGAAGTTTGTTAAGCAACTAAGATGCATAGCTGTAAAGTGGGAGAAGGGGATCTTATATTTTGATAAGTTTCATTATTTGAAGACTCTTCCTTATTGGACTATTCGTGATATTTGTCGTCACCGTTTATTGGGAGCGTCAAATAGTCAGATTACATACTTTGCTGAGAAGATGACGATAGAAAGCCGAACCAAGTGGGATTTATTTGAACCACAATATCCGAAACGAATTGTTCATAAAAAGGATATTGATATGATTACAGGAATGCCCAAAGTGACGTTGAAGTTCAAGCCACCGCGAGTGTTGAAGAAGATTCCTTTGTTGCCAATTCCACAACACTTCGCTAAAGATTTCATTTGGTGGTATTATGATTGGAAGATAGCAGAGGCTGTGATCGTGCTGAAAGACGGAGAAAAGAACTTCAAGAAGATACACATTTTTGATCCCATGTGGTTGATCAACTGTTCACATGAGGATATAATAATGTTGTTCTATAATCCGATATATTCTGAAGTGAAGGATGCTGAACAAGCAGGAAAATACCAACGTGTGGTATTTCTGTTCTTTGCGTATGATATAAACGCTGGTTGTGACTATGACAAGAAGCTCGGAAAGTTTGTAGAGAAACAGAAGGTGCCTGAAGTGAAAAAGACGAAGACGAAGCAATTTCAGGAACCGGTTTTGACTAGAGAACAGAAGATTCAGCGACATATCAGGTTGATGAACATCAGAATGGACGAACAACGTCGACAGCAATCCAAGCAATAGTCGAGGGGGAGTTTGTAGATGCAGTTGTGCGACTAGTGCTTCGGATTGTTCAATAAACTTGTTTTGTGAATTGTCGAAGGTGCGAAGGAAAAAATATGTTTGGTCGAAGGAGAATCAAAAGGTGCGAAGGAGTGGTTTTTGGACGAACGTAGAATAGTTTTTATGTATAGCTTGGTTCGACCGGGTGATTTGGTCGAACCTGCACATTCGCACGAACTGTTTGGACGAATGTGCAGTCTATAAATAGTCAAGCTGATTTTTTTGAATGTAACTTTGAGTCATATTATTCCCTCCACTTTCTGATTCTCTCTCTAGGATATTATTTAGCTTTATTCACGTTCATACCCTGTTTGTTTCAATCTGTAAACGTGTAATTGAGTTTTTAATTAATGAAAAAGCTTTGAAATGATGATTTACGTGTTTTGATCTGTTTGATTATCATTTTGTGATTATTTTAGGGATTCCGCACCTAAAACAAACTTGTTTGATCATTCTTTGTTGATTATACGATCCATATAGCACATACATGCCGGTACCGTCTCAGCAGGTGAAGAAGTTTGATATGTCTGGGTCATTTTCGGGGCAGAAACAGAGGGTATATTGGGAAGCACCCTAAGTGCAACAAGTGTGGGTTCCATCATTCTGGTAATTGTGATCGAGCTCGTTGTCATCGGTTCCAGCAGTTGGGGCATCTTGCTAGGGATTGTAGAGTGACACTTTAGCCATCTCAGGCTCGTGCTGCTGTTCCTGCTCCTGCTGCTCAGGGGACTCCAGGAAAGCAGGGTTGCTATAACTGTGGTGATTCGGGGCATTTCAAGCGTGATTATCCCAAGTTGAAATAGGGCGAGAATGTGAAAGGCGGGAACGGTAACGAGAACAACGAAGGCGGCGGTAGGAATGCACGTGCTTTTGTCATTGGCTCGGTGGAGGCCAAGCAGGATCCTGACACAGTTACCGGTACGTTTCTTCTTAATGATCACTATGTTTCTGTTTTATTTGATTCTGGTGCTGATAAGAGTTTCATATCTGTGGAGTTTAGTCGATTGCTACATATAGTACGCACACCTTTAGAGGCTAAGTACTTGATAGAATTGGCTGATGGTAAGAAAATCGAAACGACACATATTCATCGGGAATGTCGCTTGAAACTGTCGGGCTTGTCTTTCCCTATTGACCTTATTCTGGTATCCTTGGTTAGTTTCGATGTCGTTGTAGGCATGGATTGGTTATCGTTGTATCATGCGGAGATCGTTTCTTTTGATAAGGTCATTCGGATCCCTCTCCCTGATGGAGAGATTCTTTTGGTTCACAGTGAGAGGAGCGGTGCTTCGCTGAGTATCATTTTTTGTATGAAAGCCCTTAGATATCTTCAGAAGGGTTATTCGGCAATCCTGGCACGTGTTTCTGTTTCATCTGATGATGGGAAGAAGATTGAGGATATCCCTGTGGTTCATAACTTTCCTGATGTGTTTCCCGATGTCTTGCTTGGTCTTCCTCCTCATCGTCAGGTTGAGTTTGGTATCGACCTTGCACCTGGTGCAGCTCCTATTGCCTGAGTCCCTTATCTTCTAGCACCTCCCGAGATGCAAGAGTTGTCCAGCTAGTTACAGGAACTCTTGGAAAAGGGTTTCATTCGACCGAGTTCTTCCCCGTGGGGAGCCCCTATTCTGTTCGTGAAGAAGAAGGATGGAATCCTTCGTATGTATGTTGATTATCGTGAGCTGAACAAAGTGACCATCAAGAATCGTTATCCTCTTCCTCGCATTGATGATCTCTTTGACCAGCTCCAGGGTTCTAGTTACTACTCGAAGATCAATTTGAGGTCCGATTATCACCAGTTGCGCGTGCAGGAAGCTGACGTTCTGAAGACTGCTTTTCGTACTCGTTATAGCCACTTTGAGTTCTTGGTCATGCCTTTTGATTTCACTAACGCACCAGCGATTTTCATGGATTTGATGAACTGTGTTTGTAAGCCCTACCTTGATAAATTCGTCATCGTGTTTATTGACGACATTCCGGTCTATTCCAAGAGCAAGGCGGACCATGAGGAACACTTGCGACTGGTCTTGGAACTCTTAAGGTGAGAACAGTTGTATGCTAAGTTCTTGAAGTGTGACTTTTGGTTGCGCGAAGTTCAATTCCTAGGTCATGTGCTTAATGAACTGGAAACCATGTTGATCTGTCTAAGATCGAAGCTATTAAAGACTGGGAAGCACCAAAGACACCATCTGAGGTGTGGCAATTCCTGGGTCTTGCAGGTTACTATCGTTGTTCCATTGAGGGGTTTTCGAAGATGGCTCAACCCCTCATCTCTCTTACCCAGAAAGACCGGAAATTCGACTGGGGTGAATCACAGGAATCAACATTTCAGATGCTGAAGCTTAAACTTTGTTCTAAGCCTATCTTGTCTCTACCTGAGGGTACAAATGATTTTGTTGTTTACTGTGATGCTTCTATCCTTGGTTTCGGTTGCGTGTTGATGCAACGCGAGAAGGTTATTGCTTATGCTTCTCGTCAACTTAAAGTTCACGAGAAGAACTATACTACCCATGACTTGGAATTGGGTGCGATGGTCTTTGCATTGAAAATCTGGAGACATTACTTGTACGGTACCAAGTGCACCATTTACACCGATCACAAGAGTCTCTAGCATATTTTCGATCAGAAGGAGTTAAACATGCGACAGTCTCACTGGGTTGAACTCCTTAACGATTGTGACTGTGCTATTAAGTATCATCCTGGCAAGGAGAATGTTGTGGCAGACTCCTTGAGCAGGAAGGATTCTGTGAAACCTCGTCGCGTTCGAGCTTTGCAGCTCACCATCCATTCTTCTTTGCCTGACCAAATTCGTTCTGCACAACTGGAAGCTTTTAAGGAGGTAAACCTTAAAGCTGAAACTATGCATGGCGCTGATAGGCATCTTGAGCTTAGGTCCGATGGCCTACACTTCTTCGTAGAACACGTTTGGGTTCCTTTCGTTTGGGGGATTGCAGGAGCTTGTCTTGGATGAAGCTCATAAATCCCGATATTCTGTTCACCCAGGCTCCGACAAGATGTATCAGGATTTGAAGATACTCTACTGGTGGCCAAACATGAAGGCTGATATAGCCTCCTACGTGAGCAAATGCTTGACTTCTGCTAAAGTCATGGTGGGGTACCAGAAGCCGTCTGGTCTCCTGCAGCAACCTGAGATTCCTGGATGGAAGTGGGAACAGATCATGATGGATTTTGTCACCAAGCTACCGAAGTCACCAAGTGGTTGCGATATGATTTGGGTGATTGTCGACAAGTTAACAAAATCGGCACATTTCCTACCTATTAAGCAAACTGATGGGCTTGAGCGGTTAGCTCACATTTACCTTAAGGAGGTAGTCTCTCGGCACGGAGTGGTTGTCTCTATTATCTCTGATCATGATTCCCGTTTCGCTTCGCATTTCTGGAAGGCTCTACATAAGGCCTTGGGTACTCAGTTGATTATGACTACGGCGTATCATCCGCAAACTGACGGTCAAAGTGAGCGGACGATTCAAACATTGGAGGACATGCTTCGGGCATGTGTTATTGATTTTGGCAAAGGTTGGGAGGGTCACCTACCGTTGGTGGAGTTCTCTTACAACAATAGCAACCATTCTAACATTAAGGCAGCTCCGTTCGAGGCTCTTTACGGACGGAAATACCGGTCTCCTCTTTGTTGGGCCGAGGTGGGCGAGAGTCAGCTTAGTGGTCCGGAACTGGTGTACGAAACTTCGGAGAAAATCGTACAAATTCATAACCGTTTGGCAGCCGCACGGGATCGTCAGAAGAGTTATGCCGATCACCGTCACAAACCTTTGGATTTCCTGGTTGGGGACATGGTACTTCTGAAAGTTTCTCCGTGGAAGGGCGTCAAACGCTTTGGAAAGTTGAGTCAAGTGATGCATTATTCTTGAGTCACGTTGTTAACTGGGTTAGTTGAGCCGGGCGTCATACATTTATAAACGTACTTAACTGCGTTAGTTGAGTCGGGTCGTGTTAGGATTCTCCAGAGTTCAATGATCTGGAGGATCATTTGGGGTCGTTTTGAGTATACACTAGTCTTGAGTCTTGTTGTTGGTGAAATTACATAAATTGAATTAAGTGTTATATGTAGATTGATATATACATGTGATACAATGTGCAAATATGTGTTTCAAAGGTATAAACATGATTATACATGATTCTAAATGCTTAACATATGTTAGGATTGCATGTTCATGTGTTAAGATGTGTTTAAATGTGCTAAAACGACAAAACTGGAAAAGACCAGTTTTGGTTCGACCATAAGGGGGCTCGAACCAGAACTTGTGTTGCTTAAAAACCCCATTCGACCACACTTATCTTCTATTCAACCCCTGCATAGGGTCGAACCAGGCATCACTATAAATACCATACTTTGTCATGTTTCATCATTTCATAAACCCTAAACACCTCTAAACACTCTCTCTCGACTTTAATCATTGGGGAATGAGTTTTTGACCTTGTTTTTCATAATCTAACCTGCAAACGTCTTCCAAGCAAAGATCTAGGTGTGTTCTTGATCTAAAACCCTTTTGAATGCATTGTTTTTCGTTTTTATTAAACCCCAAAGGTCCAGATCTGTTCTAAGGTAGTTTTTATGATTAAAAACCTTTCAAACATCTTTCTAATAAAAACTCTATCATTAAACATTAGTTTTCATATAAATCAACATGTGTTAATGGTTTTTTATGTTGTGTTATATGTTGTTTAATGATTTAATGTTGTTTAGATGACAGAAACATGATCTAGGGCTGCTATTGGTATTGGTTTATGATTGTTTTAGGTTACAATTGGATGATGATGATATTATTTCCATTTTGGGGATTTTTTTTTAGATCTAGGGCTTGATGCATGTTGATGTTGTCAATAAAACGATTGGGGGTTTTCATGAACATAACAAATTGAGCATTTTGAGATTATTGTGAAAGGATTTCAACAAGTTTCCAAATTGGGTAAAGTTTTCATGCATGATGTGGCGTTTCCATAATTTTACCATTTTGGGTAATTATTAAAATGGATTGTTATTCGGGTAAAATTGGTAGGGTTTTGTGGGGATATGTTATTCATACGTGACTGTTGTGTTTCGTGATGTTTTCGGACTGTTTTGATGCGATTTGATGCGTTTTAGAAGTGTTGTTGCAGACTGGGTTGAACCAGACTTCATTCGACCCATCTTGGGGAAGAATGAAGGTCCTGGGGGTCGAACCAAGAACTTAAAGGGGCGAATGAACTTTAATTTGGTCGAACGAACATGATTTAGGTCGAATTAACATGTTTTAGGGTCAAATTAACATGTGTTAAGGTCGAATGAACATGTGTTAGGTTGTATGAACTTGTGAATAGGTCGAATGGGACTTCTTGGGGTCGAACCAAGTCTCTTAGGTTCGAACCAAGTTTCCTTTTATGCTTATTCGACCTAACAATCTCAAATGTGCGATTCTTGATGCAAACTAGTGTTTTATGCTTGAACCTTATGTGTAATCTATGTGTACTTGATTAGTTTATGTAATGGGTCACCAACGGGATGTCGGGTCCGTCTGGTGTGTCGGTTGAACAGCTAAACACGTTCTTAAACATACTTGGTCGCGATCTGGACAATCGGAGACTAGATAACCTTATACGAACTTTTATGATAGATTCCTGGTATTAGGAACTATCAGGAAGTCCCGGGTTTGGGAACTCATGTCATACTATGGGTTACTTTTGAGTTGTTATACAATTCTTTGGAAGTCCCGATGAGAACGATGAATGTGCGGGGTTGCACAACGGGGGAAATGTGGATAGATCTATTGGGCGCGACCTGCCACACTCGTCGACCGGAGGTCGGACGGGTGCATGTTGTCTCGACCTATGCTAAATTTCTAAACATTATTCAGGCGGCTTAAACATGTGCTAAACTTGCTGAACGTGTCCAGTAATGGTTTTCCAATCGTAGTAGTAGCAAAACTTACGCCTAGCTAGCATACTTTGGCTTACACATGACATAGTATTGACATGTTAGAACTTGGTAACATTTAGTAACACTTGGTAACGTTTTATGAAAACCTGTGAACTCACTAGCATTATATGTTGACACCTTTTTGCCATGTTTTTCTCAGGTCGCTAAGGTAGCATCACACGGACTAGGCGTACGGGTCTGCATGGCGTCTAGGGTTTTTAGTTCATGTTTTGAGTAATCTTTTGAAACTACATTGTCATATGGGCTTGTAACTGAATTTGCTTCCGCTATGGTTTTTGAGGTATTAAAGTTTATATTTTGAGTCTACTTATCTTTCATATAGCTCTTGTTTATTGTGACCGTTGATTTGGATCTTGGTTTGTAACACGCCTCGCGGTAAAACCCCACATGTGGAATTTGAGGGTGTGACAATATTATTGTTAGGTATATCAAATTGTTTGTAGCGTTAGGAGTGCCGAACCACCAAAAAAACATACAAAAGTAATGGAAAGCACTAGATTCTAAAAGGGAGTTTACAAAATAGTAGTTGTTATTAGATTGTTTGTTGATATCCAGTTTCATATTTGTTCAAGGTTAAAATCTTATTACATATACATTTTTTTTTAAACAAATGGGCGGTACTCTAGCGGTACCCGGTGACTTTCTCTTGGCAGGGGTTACCGGTTAAAGTTTCATTCATGACAAAATATCATGCACTTGTTTTATCATAATGACCTTTGGGTATGGGTTTCCCTTGGAATTAGTGACAGTCTAGGTCACTAACGTTCAGGGCTGTCTCCGAAAATACTAAAAATAATTTGGGCCTCGGGTGAAAAAAAATTTGGACCCAAAATTTTGTAAAGAGGAATGAATTAAAAAAAATTTGAATATGATGCTAAAGCTAAGGATTGAACTTGAGACATTTACATTAAATTAGCATGGTTTTTTCTACTCTAATAACAAGACTTTATTGTATAAAACACAAATATATATCCTAAATATAGAATTTAATATATATATATATGTATGTATGTATGTATGTATGTATGTATGTATGTATGTATGTATGTATGTATGTATGTATATTTTTAAAAAACGTTCAGGCCCATTTGAGGGTCAGGCCCTGAACTGGTGACAACTTGGCCCATGCTCGGGGCCGGCCTTGCTAAAGTTGTTTGCAATCGAGGGCGGATTAGGTGGTAAGGCATGGCTTCAAACGAACCCAATCCGTTTCAAACTTTTAGCAGAAATGTATATAAAAAATATGCCATGAACCCATAAGTAAAAATGGGATGAACGGAGTGGAAGCTTTATCCATTGAACCGTCAAACCGACCCACTAGTTTTTATATCTAGTTATATAAATTTTGAGTATCAAACGGACGTGAGTGGTCTTTTTCTATAGATGTCTTTTTCTATAGATGTACACGAATGGCAAAAACTTTTAAAGATTTGTTTAAAGTAAAATAGACATGAAACATTAACGGCTAAATAAAGACATATCAAACTTCAAAATCAAAATGAAAACATCAACTACTAATCAAAGACGTAATGGAGATTCAGCCATTTAAAAAACACAACACATACAATGAAACATATAACTCACTAACAATTACTTTGCAAAAAAAAAAAAATGCAAACTAATTCCTCGCATTGAAACGCTGAAAATAGACTTTCAAAAGTCAAAACATGAAACGCTCTAGCCCAATTTTGACCAAAAACGCCCCCGGGGGAGGTGTTCCGACGTTTTGGGGGTTTTTTTTTTTTTGCCCATTCCAGTATTCCAATTCCACGCCCAAAACAATTCTCCACTATGGGTGGTTTGACAACATTGGCATTACATAAACACCCCATATGCATAAAAGTAAGAAGCAATGTTGCAACCAAATGATGTGGTCCAGATGCAAACCCCCCAAAAACCTAAATAGACACAAAACTTTAAACTAACACTTAGGTGACATTGTAACTAACACCTGAACCTAATGTGCTAACACAAGTACAAAAAAATTGACACTTCATCAATTGACACACAAAAGACTGCATTTTAGTGTTGGGGATCAAAGAAGAAAATCCCAAACACAAACGAAAAAGAAAATCAGAAAAGTAAAAGACAATCACCTGCAAAAATGATAGCAGCGAAGACTCGGTGTAAGAGAACAGGTGGAACCTATGGAGGGAATACCAGAACCTGCATGCAACTCTAGAAAATTAAAGTAGCCAAGGCCATCATGTTCAATCATGTAAATCAAAAATGAAAGACAACCATAACCAAAGTCTAAGTGAGAGTTTATGAAAGCTATAAAATATACCTTTTCTTCTATGCTTTCCATGGATAATAGCCATTTTAGTGTAAGCAAAGTTTTGTAAAACCACTGTTTCAATATAAAAAAAGCAAAAAAAAAAAATAATAAAAAAAAAAAAGAATACAAAACAATTGTAAATGAATGGAGTAATAAAAGGGGGGAACAATCAAAACCATGAATTAAGAAAAATCAAGGAGAGTTGTCTTCGTTGCACCCCCCACAAAACCACGCGTCACCCCACTCTCTTTCTCGCTATTGCGTCTCTTCATCGGTTTCTCTCAGTAAGCGTCATCGGCTACACCACAACAGATGGAGGTGTGTTACCTTTGAATCTTATAAACAGAACAATAAACCCAGTAAAAAAATAATATCATAGTGGTATGTTACCTATGAATCTTAACAAAACTTGAACTAATAAAGCCGATCAAAACCAAATAATGTAAACATTTTTGTCAAAAAGAATGACCGAATGAGAAAAACAAGCATACGAAGTGTAAAACATTTTCTTTGCAATTATTTCTCTAATCTACAACCGTCGAATGAGAAAAACAAGTACCAGTCAACAATTACTTGCAGCCTATACTTACCTTTCTATGTTAACCAGTGGCTGAACCATGGAAAAACAAGCTCATTGTGGTCTTATTTTTGTGCGATGATGGTTAGGGTTAGGGTTATGGTCGAGAGAAGTTATAGTTACGATTGAGAGAGGTCTGGGTTTGATTGAGCGATAAGGGTTAGGGTTAGGGTTAGGGTTGGGATGATGACGGTTTGATTTTTGGTTGGGACGATGAGGGTTTTGATTGGGATTTGGGAATTGATATTATGGGTTTGAGACAACTTCACAACGCATGAGATGAGGGGTGTGTGTAGTTGGGAGGGATATATGGGAGGGAAAATGAAATTTGAGAAAATATGTATCAAAAGATGACACACCATATTTTATACCGTCATGTTGTTTATTTGTTGACACTAAATTCTTGACACACAAAAAAATGTGTCATTAATTAACCAGATTTTAAAAAACATGACAATTTTTAATGACACAAGTTTTTTAGTGTCATAAATGAGTGGTGTCATAGAATGCGTGTCAAGGAAGACCCTTTTTCTAGTAGTGGCTTTCTATTTGACAAAAGCTATTTTTTTTATCGGCTAAAAATATCACCTCGGTACCTCATTTCGAATCCCCATTTCCACATCGTCCCTGAGGGCATAAGCCTTTCAACTTCAAGGGGTGTATTTTTGGTGGCCCTAAGATTCGAACGGTGTACCTCTCCTGTTTTGACCTAAGCTATTAAAGTACTTTAACTAATAGTCCAACACAATCAATAAATATATTTGACCATTTGACAAACACAATTAATAAAATCCGTGCGTTACTCCAGTATTTATTCACACCAAATTATAACACACGTTAATTACCTCATTAAAGTTATTCTTCATGCATCAAGACGATGCTGACTGCTTAGTATGTATATATATATGTTAACCAAATATCATACAACATATACAACATACTATCCATTCAGTTTTCAATCTAAAGTTTTCAATCTCCCTGTGTATAAAATGAAGAGGGTCATCTTTCTTATTGCTGCCATTGCTGCACTCATGTTGCTTTTGGCCAAAGCGGATGCTCAAAATTGTGGTGACCCCTTTCAAGACATTCCGAAATGCATTGATGGCGGCCGAAAGCTCATAGAAAATGCAGATTCAGATTGTTGCAAGGATTTACAAGACCATAAAACCTGTTTATGTAAATATAACGATATTAATATCCCCAATCTGCCCGAGAACCACAGTCATATTTTCATATTGGCCAAACAATGCAACATCGGAGTCATGAGTTGTCCTCAATATTAATTTAGCTGTGTCATGATACATTGATACCCACATTATTACATTAAATAAAAGTATGTTTAGATATGTTTTTGTGTGCCTGTTTGTCCGTTTGTTTATGTTTTGGGTACATCTTTTCAGTCAAATGATTGTGCATTATAAACAAAAGCTTGTACCAATGCGTAACATGTGGTATAAACATATATACTAAATAACTGATGTAATGCATAAGTAGTTAAGTTACTACATTCGCTAAACCAATTCTCCGGAGGAATTTGGATGAAAGTTTAAAATAGTATTTTTTTTAACGTGAACGGTACACACCCATAACAAAGTCCCGCACCCTTCAGGTCCGGTCCCTGACCCCCCTAACAGGGCCGGCCCTGAAAATTCAGGTGTCCGGGCCGAGCCATGAAATATGTGTCCCTTAGTCTTAGGTCTTTTAAGCAATGTTTTCATAACTGAAGCGAACGTTGAACCGGTATCCTTACCGGTTCCCTAGTCGGACTGGTCGAACCGACTATAGAACTGAAAGTATCGTAATAATTATACAAATTAATGTGTTTGGCTAATTGGCTCATAAAAAAACCACCAATTTTTTAAATTCCGTAATAATTTGAAGGGCCATTATTTTATGCCTGGACTTCAAAAGTTCCTAAAAAAAATGAATTTGACAAGCGTGAGATAGTTACTGTTTTGTAGTACTAGTATATATTAAAATTTACTGCAAAGGCTGTACAATTACTGCACCACAACACAAATCTCAGCACACTTCAACTTTTTTTTTTAATTATGTCGTATCCTACCGATCTAGTTTATCATGTATGACTCATCTTCTTTCTTATCTACTCTTCACCTTCTTGCGTTTATAACGAGTGATGTTTAAGATGAAATCTTTTTTTTTTTTTTTTGGTCAAAAACAAAAAGAAAATACTTACAGGAAGAAAACACTCGTCGCCGCTCAAAGTGCCCCGTTAGAAATTGGGCCTAGGCCGGGAGTCCTCCCGCACCCCCTTAGGGCCGGCTTTGCCCCCTAAGGTCCAGCCCCTCATTTAAGAATAACCCTACTTTGAGTGGGTTTCGAACCTGTGACCTTTTAGGACAGGAACCCCATAAAGTGGGTAACCTTCCCACCTCCATTTCAACCACTAGGCTACAACATTATTGTTTAAAATAGTTGATGGCTGTAACGCTAACGCACATGATTATTTAAATACGTACATTAATAAGAAACGAAATATTGCTTCTTTTGATCAACGAAAAATGGTTGTATGAGCCTTCTTCATTGTTGTTGTATAGGTGATGGTACAAAAAGCTAAAGTCCAAATCATAGGCAAATTGGCAAATGATGCTTCTTCAATTCCAATTCATTAAATTTATTGCTTAGGCAGATATAAGTATGTAAAGGGTTGAAACATATCTCAAACATAACACAGATTTTACTAGAACAAGAAGATGAACGCGGGTTTTTTAAGTATTCTTTTGATGCTATTGAAATTTTTAGCTTCGTCATTTAGAGACTTCTTTTAATCATACATTGCTAGACCAATCATCACTCTATAAAAGAGGATTTTGCCTAGTTTGTGAGCTCTATTTTTTATACTAGATCTCCCTCTTATGTGTCACACACTTACATGCATACAGATTGTGGTTCAACTTTGTGATATGAGTTTGAGCTATATTGGGCTTTAAAAATTCTTGGGCTAAAACTAAATTGCTGATATTGTAAACACGATTCCCGAATGTCTCAATTTTGTATTCTTTAATTCGTTTTAACAAAATTTGTTATAGGAAGGTAGCCTCTACCATAAGACTATAAGGAGTAAAGGGGGAAAGAGGGAGATGAAGCACCATGAGACACTTGTGAAGCCCATGTATGAAGGGTAAAAGTTGTGGGGAGTGGAGGGGGTGGGGGTGAAAGGAGTTGATTACCCCGGGACCTTCCCGGGGTTGAAAAATCTAATTTTACGTGATAATCTATTGCAAATGGCTCAAGTTAACTAACCGCAAAATCTCTCAATCATTGCATGTTCATAGTATTCTAATCAGTAATAACTCATATTCTCTAATCTAAAACCTAATCAGTAATCATGTAAAGAATCACTTATGTAAGCTGCAACTATTCAAAAACTCATCACATCTCTCTAATTTCTCACATTCTAATGGCTCTTATAATTCCTAACCTAATCAACTAAACAAACACTTAAGTTGGAAGTTGTAACCATTGCATCTCATTATGCCACGTGGCATAATCAAGAGATGGTTGAGGCCACCATTGAACGCCACGTCAGTAACTATCAATTCTTCCCGAGAGCGTCCCAGGGTTGAAAAATATAACCATTCTAATAATACTAATACTAATAGTAATAATTATTACTCTTGTAGTTAAATAAATAAAAAAATAAGGTGACACCATGTGTTGCAGTGTTGCGCGATTTTTTCTCCTAGCTTCTCTTGATGACGTATACCTAGTAAAATTTCAATGATAACATGGCGATTCCACAAAAAAATAGTCGATTTTTTCTCCGTTTTTTATATAGCACTATGGTACTCGTTGGAAAGATAATAAAACGCTCATTAATTTGGTGTAATTTTTTTCTTTAAAAAATCTCGTATATAAAATATATAAACGTTTAAAAATTATGGGAGGAAACATAAGAGAGAAAATTTTAAATTTATTTTTAAATTCTTTTTTCCTAAAATAACTCAATTTAATTAAAAAGGAAATAATTCAAAAACACTAAAATCTTTCAATTATGATGCCACGTGGCAGTTTCATGAAGAGGTTGAAAGCATCATTGCACGCCACGTCAGCAATGTTCAATTCTTTTATATATATTAATAGATTATTAATTGTGTGTTACATTTAAAAAAAAAAAACAATCAGAAAATGTCACATGTCCCAAACCATCCCTAGGGTTGTACACGAGCCGAGTCGAGCCGAGCCAGGCCCAGCTCGAGCTCGAGCTCGAACCTAAACCGAGCCAGCTCGGCTCGGCTCATTTTTCTGATCGAGCTGAAAAGTCGAGCTCGAGCTCAGCTCGTAAATGTTCGAGCCGAGCTCGAGCGGGCTCGAGCCAGCTCGATATATTTTTTTTTTATTTTTTTACAAATATTTATTAAATAAAAAACAATAAAATTACGCATAATCATGTATATTTTTTTTATTTTCCTAAGTTATGGTTTATTTATCATGTATATTTTTTTTATTTTTCTAAATTACACAAGCCTAAGTCGAGCCATATGTCGAGCCATCGAGCCGAGCCACGAGCTGAACACCCCTGGCTCGAGCTCGGCTCGATTACAAAACGAGCCAGCTCGGCTCGGCTCGAAAACAAAACGAGCCTCTTCGAGCCGAGCTTTTTTCGAGCTTTTTTCGAGCGTGTTTCGAGCGAGCCTCGAGTCACGAGCTTTTTGTACACCCCTAACCATCCCCACGCCCATGAAGATCTCCCCGCCCAAGGGACTCCCCCCCCCCCCCCCTCCCTCCACGCCATATAGGGATGGTGTTTTGGGCTTGGACCATCTTTCCCGCCCCCTTCCCCCACTCCGGACACTCTAAAAGTAGTATATCTAGATCTAAACCCTGGACAAACACCATAGTAACTGTGTGATGATAGTGGAGCCCAAGACCGAGGTAGTTCTTAAGGGTTGTTTTGTTGATTAAGTGTTGAATTAATAAGATGTCTGAATGGTTAAGTGGTGAATCATTAAGTTGGACCTCTTAACGGTTAGTATTCTTGTCCCACATTGGTAGGAGAGCCTCATTATGGTTCAACCTAGTTTAGTGCTTAATGGTTCAGCAACATCTCAAATATTAATGATTCAGCCTCAACCATTTCATTCAGAAGCTCAAACAAACGCGCTAAATGCTGAATCATTTAGCACTGAATGGTTCAGAGCCTCATTAAGAGGCTTACCAAACATCCCCTTAGTTTGTATAATATTGTAAAGGGAAAACCACCCTTTTAGCTATTGACCAACTTTTTTTTTCAAACTAGCCACCTCCCATCTTTTGGGATAGTCGGCTCACAAGGCCCGAGACATCTCCATGAGGTGATCCAATAGCTGAGTGACACATGTGAAAAATATAATTAAAAATTCTACACGTATTCCTAGACCTTGACTTTGTTGCAAAACCTGTGACTTTGTTGTGTTCCATCAATTTTGTTAGTGTGAATGGAAAATACATAATTACATAAACATGTACCTAGGCCTGTAAACAAACCAAACGTTCAACAAACAGTTCGTGATATGTTTGGCAGGAAGTTTGTTTGTGTTTGTTTGTTAAAATAAATGAACAAACACTTACAAGAAATTTTGTTCGTTTAGTTAAACAAATAAACAAACATGAATAAAGGTTGCGTTCATTCATTTATGTTCGTAAACGTTCGGTTACTTGTTCGTTTATGTTTGTTTGTGTTCGATGGTTAATTAGGGTTTTTAACTTTTTATTTTTTGTGTAATTAGTACTTCAAATTTATCAATGGTATATTATTTAATATATATATATATTAGTGTCCCGTATTAATATTACTTTAATTATTTTAATTAACTATTACTTTAGGTGAATTAAATGAGGATTTCAGATTTAATATGATAATTTTGTGTGTTTATGAGACATTATGTGGTCACGATTATGTCAAATATATTGGGTAATTAGCTTAGCATATTTTGGGTGGACAATGTTCGTGATGAAAATTTTGAAATTTAATATGTGTTAGTTGTGCTCGGTTTTGTTTATTAATGTATGTTTGTGTTTGTTTACATTTATTAGTGTTTTTTTTGTTCGCTTTTGTCCGACACATAAATTTAACAAATAAAGGCAAATAAACACAAGCACATTCATTTTCTTAACAAGTAAACACGAACAAAAACCTCGTTCGGTAGGGCTGTAAACAAACCAAACGTTCGGTGAACTGTTCGTAAACCGTTTGGCGGGAAGTTTGTTTGTGTCCGTTTGTTTAATAAATGAACGAACACGAACAAAAAATTCCGTTTGATTAACTAAACAAACAAACACGAACAAATGTTTCGTTCGTTCGATTGCGTTCGTGAACGTTCGGCAATGTGTTTGTTTACGTTCGTTTATTTATATCCATTCATGTATGTTTGTTTATGTTCGATCACTAGTTAAAACTTAGGATAATTATGAACTTTTGAATTATGAATATCATGTATTCATGCCTATGCCTAAGTAATTTTAGATAATTATGTCTAACTTAGTACAATTTGACTTATCAACATCGTTTAGTAGATGTACTTTGTCTAACGGCTAATATTAACAATGTTTTTTTTAGTTAGTTGCATATTAAATGTTTGTTTGTGTTCAAGACCGGTGTTCACGAACAGTTCGCAAACAACTAAATTTCTTAACAAACAAACACAAACATAGAATTATGTTCGTTAGTGTGTTCGTGAACGGTTCGTTTGTCCAAGAAACCTTAACAAACAAACACGAACAAAGCCTTGTTCGTGTTCGTTTGGTTCGTTTACAACCCTATCGTTCGGTAATTGTTCATGAACAGTTCGTGAACACGGTATTTCCTTAGCCAACAAACATGAACAACAAATCTCGTTTGGTAAGTGTTCATGAACAGTTCGTGAACACGTTATTTCCTTAACAAACGAACATGAACAAGGCCATGTTCATGTTCGTTTGGTTCGTTTACAGCCCTACATGTACCTGAGAGATTCGTGAGACCTCCTACTGATGCTGAGAGTGTTGAGGTCAACATGATTGTCAGTATGTTCGAGTTCCTTTTAGGGTATGCAATTATGATGGCTAATGATCCTTAGACAGGATCGGTCATGGGAGAGAGGGAGAGGGGCGATTCTTGATGGTGTTATGTTGATAATAATGTGTATAACCCTTAATCCCTATTTATACATACCCATGGGACACTCTAGTTAGGCCCAACTAATAATAAGTCTGTCCATCAAAGACAAATCAGTTATGAGCTTAGAGTATTTAGCAATTGATCAAACATAATAAAAATGATTATAATGGCTACCGATAAATATACAAGACGTTACGTATATTTATTCCAACATTCCCTCACTTAGCCGAGTAATCATTTATTATGAGTATTCCATAAGTCTCCGGAGATTAATACTCATTTTAGTTCTAAACCCAAACTGTAGCAGAGAAATACAGCCGTTAAGTCTTTATTCGACTTAGGACCCCATTAATCATCCTAA
Organism: Ambrosia trifida; assembly: GCA_028751855.1. Lineage (NCBI taxonomy): Eukaryota > Viridiplantae > Streptophyta > Magnoliopsida > Asterales > Asteraceae > Ambrosia > Ambrosia trifida. The sequence goes on along the minus strand of CM054129.1, from coordinate 26,496,740 downwards.
AATCCAAATCTAAAACTTAACATTAGGATCAATTATCGTTTTGCCCTTGGTTGTTGATTTTTTGTATTATAGTCTTTATGTCGTTATGCTAGCTTAACATACTAATAGATAAACGAATCATAATGAGGAAATTTCATTAAACATAAGCCATTATTCATAAGTCGTAAGTCATAAGTAACATAAGTGGTCAAATAAGTACATATGCTTCTAAGTAAGGTCATTAGTAAGTCCCATCTTCGAAACTTGATCTTCGAATACTTTAGGCGGGAGACCTTTAGTCATCGGATTCGCAAGCATATCATTGGTATTTATATGTTTGATACAAAGATTGTTTACCTCAACTCGTTCACGTACGAACAAATACTTCGTATCTAAGAAATGAATTTGAGAATGTTATTTATATTTGTATATTTGAATATGTCAACAATAAACGTTCTGGTACAAATGGTGTCATTGCTGTTGTGCTGGCTGCTCTGCTCAGGTTTGAGTCGTGAAGAAGGGCCAATTTTTTGTTTTTTTTTTTAAATTGGTAATAAAAAATAAAGAACCTAATGGCATTTTTGTAAACCTTTTCTACACTCTCTCACACCTAACTTTCGCCTTTCTCTTCTCCTAATCTCATTGACTGACAAACGACTCTGCCGCCAATTGAAAACTGTTTGTAGCTCCGCTGTCTGTTTTTCTGGCTATGATTTTTCTTATCCTGCTCTCCTCGACCCACTCCGACATCTATTGTTGGACTTGGTGGTTGGTGGTGGTATAGATGGTTGTAGGAGCAGATGGATGGTTGTCTGTTGTTGGTGGCGTTGCTGGTGGTACAGATGGGTGTAGCAGAAGGGGGCGTAGACACTGGTGGTTAAAGGATTCAACGGTTGATCGGCATGTTAGGGTTCCAGTCGGATTCCGGCCAAACACCGGTAAGAATTTTTTAGGTAAACTAAAGTAACAGTTAGTTTATGTTTTTTATTTATTATTTGAGTTTAGGTTAAATATGTTTTGAATAATGGGCGTCTATATGATAATGCATATGCTTTTTTGTTGATTGATTGTTGAGAGGAGATGGTGTGTGTTGAGGAGCAATGTCGAACCGCTTGATCGATTCGCTAGACCTTGTAAGTGTAGATGGTCCTATAATTTGAACCTTAATACATTATACGTGTGGTTCATGATACACTAGAAGAAAACAAGGCTATTATTTATAAAACTCTAAAATTAAATTTTATTTGATATAATAAATAGCGTTGACCCTCCTGTCATAAGTTTGTTTATATGATTGCATGTTAAGCATGTTTGAATACTAAGTCTAACTGTAAGTTTGTCGTTGTGAACTAAAGCAAGAGGTTTCAATTCTAAACTGAAAGATTGTAAAGTTGACGTTTATATGTGAGATCTGAAATGGTACACAAGGGCAAACTCAGCCTTGTAATGATTATAAAGTTGATGCATTGTTTTTTTAATGATATATGAATTGTGTGTGTATACGAATTTACAGCTCACAAGTGTTGCTTCTCTTTTTAAAAAATGCGTGAATTTATTAGCCTTAAAGCTGGTGACCTCGGCCCTACAATGAACACAAAACTGTATTAAGTTTTGAAAGTTTCTCTCTATTTTAAACAACTAACTATTTGACTGTTTCTTGGCTGATACCAAGATTGTATAGTTTAATTGAATTGGGTTGGTTCTTTGGGTGAAAAGTTGAGGTCTTGGTTAAGTATGGTAAGTTGTGGTTTAATTTAATGAAAAGTTAAGCATTTTGGTTAATTTGTTGAATCGTGAATTGTGTGTGGTTTAGTCAAAATTGGGTTTGGTTCTTTGGGTGAAAAGATAAAGTTTCAGATAACTATGGTAAGGTTTTTTTTATAATGATTTGTTTGTATCAGTCTCCATGTTTTGAAACTAATATGCAAGATTGTGTTTAATCTATGTTTTTGGAGGGTGGTGGTTTGGTTTTATTTAAAGTTTTCAATTGAAAGGCTCAGTGAGTGGGTTAGCTATCCCTGACAAGCTTAAAACTGATGGTTTATACTACTTTGATAACTTTACACTTGGTACTTAAATTGTGAATTCACCAACTTTATATTGACACATGCTAGCATGCTTTTGCAGGTCGCTAGGTTTGGAGCACTGTAGGTCATTCATCATTGAATCGTGGGATATTGAATATCATTAAAATTATACTTATTTATTATTTGGTTTTGTATATGGGCGCGTTGTTTTTGCGCAAGAACTTAAAACGGTTATGTTTGGTTTACGCTTCGGCAACTTACTTAAACTTTTGATTAAACGTTAAATCGTATTTTTGAAAACGAACTAAATGGTTTAGGCATTTAGAGTTGTTCTTATGACTTATGACTATGGGATCCTGGTGTGTCACGCGTCTCGCAGTATAAACCCCGCGGTGGAAATTTGAGGGTGTGACAGATTGGTATAAGAGCCATTGGTTATAGTGAACTAGGAATTGCATTCTAGTCTATAATCATCATAGCATAAGTACTACATTAGTTACACTCACAACTTTAGTGCACAATTGATTATCTTCTTGAATAAGTATATTAATCTAACGTATTGCTGGAAACTATGTCGAACCCTACTCATAACTATTATTCTTACCATGCTAACGTGGGGCAGCAGGCTCCATCGCAAGATCCATATCGGGATAGTAACTGTTGGGCTTGGTTTCCCGACATATTTCACTCTTGGGTTGTAGGATATGGAGTTCTTGATAGAGTACCTCACATACTTGACTCATGGGAGAGGTCATTAGCAGGCTTAGTGAGGCGTGTTCATACAGAGTTGGATAATGCTTACACTGTTGTCCGACAATTTAGGCTATGGAGGAAGAACGCGGATAAGCGTTTTGAGACTATAGAGGGCGGACTTGGCCAATTGTTTACAGAGTTGGCTGAGGCCAGACATGATGCAGCTGATGCTAGGCAGGAGTTAACTGCCACTAGACAGAACTTGGCAGCTACCAGACAGAAGTTAAACATAGTGCGTAGCAGGCTTTTGGAACCCTTGGGGTAGGGCGAGGAAGAACCAGAAGAGGATCCTGAAGAGGATCCCGAGGAGGAACCAATCGAGGAGGAAGTCGGAAATCAAGGAAATGAACTCGAACCAGTTGAGGAAGAGGAAGAAGAGGAACCTTTCGAGATTGAGATCGAGAATGAGAGCGAGAACGAGGATTCGTGCACTACCATGTATCGCGATTGATTTTATCAATTATTTTTATATTATATACTTATTGACTTATACTTTTATTGATGTTTTGAACTCGAGTATCACTATGGATTTTCTTGGATATTATTCTTATTATTAGTATTATCGATCGACTATTCTATCTATTATCGCATTTAATGACTATGTTCTATTCTAGTTTACTTGTACTATGTGAACAATTGTGTGATTATTTTCTCATGGCAATGATGTAAATGTAGAATTGCTATGGCGGGAAGGGGACATGGTAGAGGGAATTTCAACATGACTCAGGCGGAACTGAATGTTCTAATCAACGATAGGGTGGTCGCGGCCCTAGCGGCGTTTCCAGTTGGTACACTATTTCGCTATACTCATTTCTCCTACACTTTTGCCATAAACTCTCTACCTCATTCGTATCCTTACTTTTTGTTCTTAGGTCAACCTGTTCATAATCCTCCCGCTTGCACTTACAAATCGTTCATGGACTGCAAGCTCCAAAGTTTTGGAGGTTCTGAAGGGGTACTCGGACTACTTAGGGGGCTGACTTCAAAGGGTTGATGATGGAGGAGTATTATCCTCGCAATGAGGTTCAGAAGTTGGAAATGGAATACCTCAACTTGAAAATGGTGGGATCGTAAATTGAGAACTACACTACTAGGTCGCATGAGTTGGCAGCAATGTGTCTTAGTTATTCTAATCCGCCCTACAAATGGATCGAGCTGTACATCAAGGGTCTGGTACCCTAGATTAAGGGAATGGTCACTGCTGCTAACCTGAATAACATTCAGCAGGCCATTCGTTTGGCACACCAGCTAACTGAACAGGTGGAAGAGGGATTGCTACCCCCTCATGGTGCTTCATCTTCTGGTATGAATGAAAACAAGAGAAAGTGGGAGAATGCATCTTGTAAACTCTCAGGTAATGGCAACCAGCAGCAGCAACAAAACAAGAGACACGACAGTAATGGCATCAATAACACCATAATCAATCGCAGGGTGGTTATCAGGGACACCGTCCCAGATGCAATATGTGCAATTACCATCACTCCGGGCCCTGTAACAAGAGTAAGTGTGACCGCTGTGGTAAGATGGGGCACTTGGCAAAAGATTGCAGGGTTAATCTTCAGGGTAATCAGCCAGCACCACAGCAGGGACAAAAACAAAAGAATGGTAAAGGATGTTACCAGTGTGGTAGTGAGAATCACTTCAAGAGAGATTGTCCATAGCTGAATGGGAATGGTAATAAGAACAATAACGAGGGTAACAACCACAACAACAATGGTGGTGGTAACAGGAATGGGAACAACAGCAACAACACCACCAACACTGGAAATAACAATGGGGCTCGTGGAAAATCATTTGTGATTGGCTCAGGGGAAGCCAGGGCAGATAACAATGTCGTGACGGGTACGTGTTCCTTAAATGACATTCTTGCTTCTGTCTTATATGATACTGGTGCGGACTTTAGTTTTGTGTCAATAAAACATAGCAAACTCCTAGGGATAGCTCCTACTTCTCTAGAATTCCCACACTTCATAAAACTAGCTGATGGCAAGCCCGTTGAGGCGACCCGTGTTCATCGGGATTGTAAGATCGAATTAGATGGCCAACTGTTCGCCATTGATCCCATACCTATCACCTTGGGAAGCGTTGATATTGTAATGGGCATAGATTGGTTGTCCAAACAACGTGTTGAAATTCTTTGTCAGGAGAAAATTGTTCGTATGCCTCTCCCTAGTGGAGAACTTTGATCTATTCAGGGTGATGGTGGTGGTGCCATGGGGGGTATCATCTCGTTTTTGATAGCCTAGAAGTTCATTAGAAAGAGCTATCCAGCCATTCTGTCTAACATTTCTGACACTTGAGCTGAAGTTGAAACAAGGATTGAGGACATCTGTGACATCCGTCACCCTTATCGTTTAGCAAGTTGTCAATTATAGTCCTTGTACTTTTCATCTTCTTCAATTCATAAAATCGTTACATTTTTATCATGAGGTGCTTACATTTTAATTGAATTTGTATTTGACGATGTATTAAACATATAATAATGTGACGTTCGAAAATATTATTTATTTTAAACACAACTTTATTTAAAAAATTTGAAATTCTAAAATAAAAGGTGAATGCAATAATTATATCAAGTCTTTAGAGTTTTGAAATAAAAACAATAGACATTTTTTTTTGAAAACTAAACTTCATTAAAACACAGAGCAAGTCCTCAAATCAAGGACCACACCATAAACATATTACACCATATACAACGGGAGTTTAACCCACTCATTCCATTCTATCCTTTTACTACTAGATCTATACTTAAACCACAAAAAAAGCCATATATTTTGTCGAAGCCACCATCGCGCAACCTTAGGATCGGACTTCTGAAAAATCGCCTTATTTCTTTCCAACCAAATGGCCCAGCAAGTGACCATAATAATACCTCTAATTATGTTCTTACCCTTAGAAGAAACATTAGCCAAATCATGCCATGAAAATAAATCCTCAATCAAATTGTAGCTAACAGAAGCCAAATGACACCACCTCCAAATATTACTCCAAACATTAAAAACGAAGCCGCAAGAAACGAAGGTATGGGTAACAGTCTCCTCGTCAACTCCACAGAAAACACATTTAGTATTAGGCAAATTAACTCTCCTTTTAACAAGTTCAACACAAGTAGGGATCCTTTCTTTTTCCAATCGCCAAACAAAGATATTAACCTTTATCAGAACGCAATTCACCCACCTCATTCGCTGTCCTAGCATCCCGTAAGCGTTTTTCTTAGCGCCTCTTTCACAATGGCGACAGAAAACTCTTTGCCCGAGTTATTGTCCCAATACCATCGATACTGACTATCGTTAATACGGATGTTAGACAACATAAAAAACAAATCTTTGATCTCCGATATCCCTTCAACCGTCGATGCACCCAGGTACCAATTATCAACTATCAGATTCTGCCCCCCAACTTGTTTTACACGATCACTAACTTTGCAGTTCTTGTCCCTGTACAAGGAAAATAGTACCGGCCATCTAACGCTTAATGGCGTAGACCCAAACCACTTATCCTTCCAGAAACTTATGCGTTTGCCATCTCCAAGCTGACAAGAAACCATCATATCTATGCGCTTCCCATCGAACCGAATAGAAAGAATCCTAGAAACTATAGCCTTACAAACACCTGGGATCGTTCTTTTTAACTGGAAGAAAATCCCATTTGTTTCTTCCCCGTGAATACTAATAATAGTCCTCCTCCATAAGCCGTCATAATTGGTTTTAAATCTCCACACCCATTTTACAAGTAATGCCGAGTTGACTTCCGAAAGCTTGGATATACCCAACCCCCATAACGTTTAGGTCTCGTAACAATCTCCCAAGATACCCAATGTATCCATTTCCCTTCTTTACAACCCATCCAAAGGAACTTTCTCATAATCTTCTCAATATTTTCGATCACCTTACACGGCGCTTTGAACATAGATAGATAATAAACGGGAAGGCTTGAAAGAACCGATTTGATCAAAGTAAGCCGACCCCCAATGGATAACATCTTAGCTTTCCAAGATTGTAGCCTATTCCGTATAGTATCCACAACCGGCTCCTAATGACTAATCCGGTTCATATTCGCTCCGACTTTGATACCAAGGTATTTAAAAGAAAACTCACCCTTGTTACATCCCAAAAACTCAGCCATAGAACACACTTCCGAATCATTAATCCCCAACCCAAACAAATGTGACTTGTGAACATTAATCTTCATACCGGAGCATATGTGAAAAATACGAAGCAACCTCATTAACTTCACAATATTGCTTCTATTCCATTTCCCTATAATTAACGCGTCATCTGCGTATAACATATGAGAAACGGTAGGCCCATTGTTCAGCAAATTAATACCCTCTATATCCCCCAATCTAATAGCTCTAGTAATCATATAAGCCAAGGCTTCCATAACAATCAAAAACAAAAAAAGAGACAACGGATCGCCTTGCCTTAGCCCTTTCTGACACTCGAACTCAAACGTGGTAGAGCCATTAACTAACACTACGGACCGAGCAGACTGAATAATACCTCTAATCCATAAACACCATCTCGAGGGAAACCCCATCTAATCCATAACTGACATTAGGAAGTCCCAATTCACGTTATCGTATGCCTTCTCGAAATCGATTTTAAACATAAACGCCTTCTCACTAGTCTTCTTTGCCCAACTAATAATCTCATTTAGCACAAGTGGTCCATCCAAAATATACCTGTCTTTGAGGAAAGCCGACTGAGAGTTAGAAATCACATCACCCATGACCTTCTTGATTCTAGCAGCTATCACTTTAGAAATCACTTTATTGATGACACCCACAAAATTTATTGGACGATAGTCCTTTAAACCCATAGGCGTTTTTATTTTAGCGATAAGGGTGATAAAAGACAAGCTGCACTCCTTGCGAATAAAACCCGAACCATGGAACTCTTCGAATAATTTTAAAAAATAATCCTCCAAACAATCCCAAAAATGCTTGATAAAACGGAAATTAAAACCGTCCGGCCCCGGCGCCTTATCAGACCCACAATCAAATACCGCCTCCTTTATTTCCTCCTTGGTAAAAGGCGCAATCAAATCTTCTTTTTTATCCAGCGGAACTTGATTCAATTCGTTACTAACAAAACTCGGTCTAACGACATTTTTTTCCCTAAACAACTCTCTGTAAAAACGAAGAATTTCTCTTTTGACTAGGGATGGTTGAGAAACCCACTCCCCATCTATCAAAACCCCCATAATCAAATTCGCCGCTTTCCTCCCATTAATACACCGATGAAAACACGCAGAGTTCTCATCCCCCATAGACGCCCAATTCACACGAGACTTTTGTTTTAGATCTTTGTTTTTTTAGGAAATTCACTCTATCCACTTCCTTTTTGCTTTACTCCCAAACCCACTCCTCCTCTTCCTCTAAATCCCCTTCCTCGAGATTTTTCTCAAACCGAATGATATCATTTTGTAAAGCCGCCAAATCTTCCCCTTCTTTTAACTTTGTTTGCGTCCACTAATCCTTCAAAGCTGATTTAGCAGCTCCCGGTTTTTTATGCAGAAAAATATCCCGAGGACCATCACACACAACATTATCGAACACTTTCTTGACCACTTCTTCGCAACCTTCCCTGTGTAACCAAGAATCAAACCATTTAAATGGTTTGGCACCAAAATTCAGCTCATTAGTAGACAATAAAAGTGGACAATGATCAGAAAATTCCCTTGGCAAAGCCCGAAGACAGGCCCCGTTCCACCTCGTAAAAAACTCCTGACACATTAACAGACGATCAATCTTACTCATCTTCGCCGAGTTACCTATACCCTTTTGATAAGTATACTTATTTCCTTGCATATAATACTCTTGCAGAGTGGCTTCATCTATAAATCTATTAAAATCTGCGGCTACCCTATTATTGAACTTCGAATTTTTTCTCTCTTCACACCACCTAACCGAATTAAAATTGCCAACAAAAACCCACATTCCTATTTTCCCCTGCATCAAATTCAGTAAACGATTCCAAAGATTTCTTTTTTCCCCAACCTTCTGAGGCGCGTACACATTAACCATATTCCCCACCGACCCATCTTCAACCAAGCACCCCGAAACTAACAAAATATTATTGTCCCTTTCCGAGCTAATCTTTTTGAATTTCCTCGGATTCCACATACTAATAAGCCCACCCGATTTACCTCTAGCATCAACCGAATCTGACTCAAAACTCCCGTTACCCGATAACAAAGCAAAATCAAAATTCTCATAATCCACCACCATCGACTCTTGGATGCCCAAGAAATCAACCTTATTTTTTGACACCAAACCCTTAACCCAGACCGGTTTACCTATCGACCCAATACCTCGAACATTTAAACACATAATATTCATCGCAAACCTGTTTGTAGACCTTCACCTTCGATAGTGTCCGTAATCAAGGTTTCAAAACCTTGTAATTGAACCCCCAATCGACCTCTGAATTCAACCGTGGCTTCTAGCTCATCTGTACTATAAAAATCTTCAACTGAGTGTGGCATATTAGGAGCTTCTTCCATTTTTTCGTTGGTCTGTTCAGACCCACGGTCCTCCCCAGAGTTGTTGCAATCTTCAACTAGTGCCTGAAAAGAGTTTGCTAAAGTGACAGGAGCAGTCCCTCTAGTTTTGACCACATTACTATCCACCCCATAATAATAGGTTCTAAATCAAATGGATCATCATCAGTCTTGGGAATATCATTGCTACTAAAATATGACCCACCAGACCCCTGGCCCACTTCCACTTGTTTCTTTTTTTCTTTTTTACGTTTATTGGTTTTCATAGGGAAAGAATGTGTCAAGGAATCTTCAGGATTAACTTCCTTTGACCCACCTTCCACATTTCCAACTGAAACTTCCTCGTCAATTATACCCCCATTAAGTTGGACATTAACGTCCTCATTAACTGCTCTAAAAAATACTTCTTTTTCCAAAAATACCTCTGTCGGATTGACCTCCGGAGCTTCCTTGGAACTCGAACTCCGATCATCATGTACCTGAGAAATCCCTGCATCACTTTGTACGATAAAGTTCGAAATCCATTCTTTCTCGTCCTCCTCCACCCATATCTTAACAGTTTTCCCTCGTCACTTCAGGAATAGAACATCTTGAATTCTGGCACCTTGTCCGGTAACCACCCCTATGTAATTGAAAGAAGCGTCCAACTCCAGGCAATTAACCGCAGGTTTCCGAACTACCATACCAAAAAAAACTGCCAATATTTTCCATCACCCGATCATCTAGAATACATAGGGGGGACACCAAGGATTTTTAACCATGCAACACATTCAAAATTTAACTCCTGTCCTTCCCAAATAACAGCCGAACTGAACACTTCCGGTCTTCCTAAGATTTCATCTATAGCCATCAACGCGTGTTCCTTAGTTTTGAATGTGATCAACACCATAAAACCTCCCATACAATTAATGACTCCCTCCCTAAGACCCATCTCCTTCAATATAACCTTAATCATCCTCAATGCCTCCAAGGATGTAACCCTAACCACAATCGATCCCCATGCAGATGTTGAAAGGCGCATACAGAATCATCCACCGTCAACGTTTTACCTTGTGCAGCCCCAGAGAGAGCCTTCTTAAAGGACATAGTGTTTGCAGAAAAAACAATTACACGTACCGTTCTTTGGATTGCCATTTTCATTACCACCCTGTGAGGTCTGATCCTTCTGATTTTTCGGGACATACTTCTTTCGTTCTTCAACCTCACCTTCCTCCAATACAAATCTAGCCACGTTAACCTTAAGATTATATTCCCCAAATTAATAGAGGACGGTTCTCTTTCCATCTCTCTCCGATCTTTAACATCAAACAATGAAATAAACCCAAACCGTCTTCCGACCTTGTCTCTTTTTCTTGCAATGTAGATATCAAAGATGGTTCCGAAATTCCTAACTTCCTTCACTAAATCAGCCCCGCTGCATCTTTCCGGTAGATTTGCTACGTAAAACTTGGTTATTCTTGACAAAACCTCCACCGGAATAGGTTTCCGGTGGGTTCCCATATTTTTCGGAGCGTTTTGCCTCTTTCCACTAGGAGAAAAATTAATGGCTCGAAAATAATAATAATAATAATAATAATAATAGTAGACATGTATTCTTTTTAAAACGACAGTTAAGATTTAAAGAAATTATAAAATAATTCTAATAATTAGTATTATATTTTGATACCTAAACTAATCCTAGTAGTAGTGTTACAAGATCTTAATTCAATTTAATATAGGACTTTAATTATGATAAAAAACGGGAATATGAAGCATGACAAGGTTGACTTTAATTATGATAACCGTTTCACACATTTCACATGCTGTTGATAATTAGCAAAACTTCATTATAGTAGAGTCAATTGTCACTAATGGCCATTACTAATGAAGTGGTTGCCGTGTGTACTACGACAACAATCATTAGTTTACATGAGTTTTCAATGATCCCATTAGCAACCATCAAATTGTTAGCATCTAAAATGCCATGTTTTGGAGTATAGTTTTGAACTCTCTCTAGAATGGAACGGCGCCGGAATTATTCTATTCCGGAAAACATTCTTGCTCGTATTACTAAATTGTTTGTAACAAATCTGCCAGAGGGATGCAGTGGGACGGATATAGCAACACATGTAAGACCGTTTGGGCAGATTTTCGATCTCTACATTGCAAGAAAACGTGATAAAAGTGGTAACCGTTTTGGTTTCATATCCATGCTTGTGACACCCGACATGTTTGGGTCAACATTTTATAAACACATAAGTCTACCTTAGCGAGAAACGTTTATAAACAAACTTAACTGGGTTAGTTGAGTCGGGTCAGATTAGGATTGTCCAGGGTTCAATGATCTGGAGGATCATTGGGAGTCATTTTGGGAATACACTAGTACCGGGTTCCGTTGTTGGTGACATTACATGAACTAATTAAGTATATGTGTAGATTATGGGTCGTGTGGTGGATTGTGTACTTATACTTGCCTAAACGATGTACAAATGATTATACGTGCCTAAACATGCTAAGTATAGACTATGGATGCATGCTTATGTGTTAAGATGTGTTAGAATGCGTTAAACACGACAAACTGGAAAAAGGTTAACATGTGTTAAAAAGTGCTGTTTACATGTGTTAAAAAGTGCTGATGACCTGAATGTGGAAATAGTGGGCGAATGTGGAAATGGAACTTGAGAAATGGGCGAATGTAGAAACAAAGTGGGCGAATGTGGAAAGATTCCACATTCGACCATTACAAATGGGCGAATGTGGAAAAGTTCCACATTCGACCATATAAAAGGGGCGAACCTGGACCTGGTATAAATACCATCCTTAGCCATTTTTCACCATTTCACAAACCCTAAACGCCTCCAAACACTCTCTATCAGCTATTATCATTGGGGAAGGAGTTTTTGAACTTGTTTTTCATAACCTAACTCTCTAAATCATTACAAGTGAAGATCTAAGGTGTGTTCTTCATTACAAATCCTTTTTAAACAATTTTAACTTGTTTTCATCTAAACCCCAAGGGTCCAGATCTGATATCAACATGTTTTATGGGTAAAAACCTTCCTAACATCTTTTTAAATAAAACCTATTCATAAACAATGAGTTTTTATGCAAACTAAACATGTGTTAATATGATATTATGCATTGTTTGATGATTACTTGTTGTATAGATGATATGACAACAACCTAGGGCTGTTATTAATGATGGGTCATGATTGAAACATGTTACCTTTGATTGTTGATGGTGTTTTGACAATTAAAGGGGTTTTTAGTTAGATTTAGGGCTCGTTTTTGGATGGTTATGATAAGGTTATGATAGGGGTTTCTTGTTCATGATGATCTGAGTATGATGAGCTGATTATTGATTGATTTCTGAAAGTTTCCTAATTGGGTAATATTTTCATGCATGATGATGTGACATCTCCATAATTTACTATTTTAGGAAACTTGTAAAACGGATAGATTTTGGGGTAAAATTGGTAGGGTTTCGTAGGAATATATTAATGATGCTTGACTGCTGTAACTCATGATGTTTCGTGATGTTTTCGGATGTTTTTGGACGCGTTTTTGAGTAAACAACACAGCAGGGTCGAACCTGGAACACCTTCGGCCAGTCGAACGGGCGAAGGTGGATTCCAGGGGTCGAACCTGGAAGCAAAAGGGGCGAAGGTGCCATAAATGGGCGAAGGTGGGAGAAAAAGGGGCGAAGGTGGAAGTTCAAAGCCACATTCGACCTTTTAGGGACACCTTCGACCACTTACAGCCACGTTCGACCCTACGTTAACAAAAATAAGATTTTTGATACAAACTAAGTGTTTTATGCTTGAACCTTGCGTGTAATCTATGTGTACTTGATTAGTTAGGGTAACGGATCACCAACGGGATGTCGGGTCGGTCTAGTGTGTCAGTTAAACATTTAAACACGTTTTAAAACATACTTGGTTATGATCTGGACAATCGGGGACTAGATAACCTTATGGTTATTAGTCGGAACACTTATGTGAACATTTTGATAGATCTCCGGTAGAGGGATTATCAGGGGCTAAACATCTTTACGTATAATTGAAGAACGCAATCTAAGGTGAGTTTCACGGCCCCACTCTTTTACTGGTTTTACATTTTTGGGGGAGAAAACATGCTGTGTCCTTTAAACGTGTGTCAACTATGTTTTCATAAAAAGGCGTTTCAACTATGTTTTGGTATTCATGAATTAATTGGGTTTGGAGTATTCATTATGTTTTCACGTATTCATTATGTTTTGGAGTATTCATTATATTACTATGCGATCTTTGGAAGTCCCGGGGGAAACCATGAATGTGCGGGGTTGCACAACGGGGGAAATGTGGATAGCGCTATTTGGGCTTGACCCGCCCCACTCGTCGACTGGAGGTCGGACGGGTGCATATTGTCTCTTAGGTATTCAGTATTCAGTATACAGTATTCAGTATTCAGTATTCATTCGGGCACGTATTCAGTATTCACAGTATTCGAGTCCAGTAATGGTTTTCCAATCGCAGTAGTAACAGGTATTCATATGATTTGCATGCATGTGGTCTGGATTGATCATGGTATACATATGGAGTCGGTATTCATTAAAAACCTGTGAACTCACCGGCATTATTTGCTGACGTATTTAGCATGTTTGTCTCAGGTCGCTAAGGTAGCAGCTGTCGATAGGCGCACGGAGTCTCACGGCGTCTAGGATTCATGTGCATCTCATTTAGTATTTTTAGACTTTCGTACTTTTGATTTCACGTTGTAATAAAGTTTTACGCTTCCGCAGCGTTGGATCATTTGTGAAAACTTAATGGTTTGATTATGTCATTTTTACGTATCATATAGTGTTGTTTATTGTGACCGTTGACTTGGATCCTGGTGTGTCACGCGCCTCGCGGTAAAACCCCGCACGTGGAAATTTGAGGGTGTGACAATGCTAGATGTGAAAGATAGAACGGAGATACTTGGTAGCCTGCGAGGTATTCGTATGGGTAATAACAAGTTATGGTTCAATGTAGCCCGATTTGTGTTAAAGGAGGGAGAGATTGGTAATCATGGGGAGAGGCGTTTTTATAATAATGATAATAATATATTCACAAAGGAGGGTGTGAGGAATAAAGATTCACATAATGATAATAATAATATGCATAACAAAGAGAGTGAGGGAGATCAAGGGTTCCATCCAGGGCCCTAACGTACAAGGATTTATTCGTCGGAAGGTCGGTGAACATTGACAATAACGTGGTGGCCTTTGCTGATTTGCATGGGAAGGCAATTGTGCCGAAAATGGTGGATGTTGAAGCTGTGAAGAATATTGTAGTCACAATGAATTCTATTTGTCCAGGGAAAGTTTTGGTTCAGTATCTAGGGGGCTTGAACTTACTATTGTCTTTTGATAGTAAGGAATTAGCAAATATGGTTTTGGGTATTGCTGGTTCAAAGAAGGATGTCTTCTCTTCTACCGCATTATGGGAAGGACAATCTCTTGGGTATGAAAGAGTTGCTTGGATGAAGATCGAGGGGATACCACTACATCTGTGTAATAATGCTATCTTTGATACTATTGGTAATATGTTTGGCATAGTTGTTTATAAGGCCAATATATCTATTACGGATCGGGACCTATCGTATGAATACGTTGGCTTCCTTGTTGGTGATGGAAAGAGGATTTCTGAAGAGTTGATTTTGAATTGGAGATCACGTAAGTTTCGAATATGGGTCTCGGAGGAGCAAGGAAATTGGGTCCCGGATTTTGCTGAAGTTCAAGACGAGAATGAGAACAGCAAACATGAACCGGCTCTGGATAAGGAGGGTGACGTTGTTGCAGATGCGGTTCCGGTCAAGACTCCAGCCCAGGCTCCGGTCAACGACGAGGTGTCCAGCGGTGAAGAAGTTAATGCCAGCTTTAATTGCTTGGCGGACAATATGGTAACTTGCGAGGACTTTGTCAATCAGAATAAAGATAATTATGACTCGGAGGTTTTTGCGGAAGGTATTAATTATGGGAATGTTTTTGAAAAAAAAGGGACTGCATGTGTAAGTAAGTCGAAGTCCAAGGGGTTTTTGTGTGTGTTATCCAAAAAGAGAAAAAAGCTTCGGTTTAAACGGCATTATAGTGGATCTAGCTCGAATTCAGGCCCACCAAAGAAGAAAACACAAACTAAATCTAGTAGTGGGGATCCTTTTGGACTGGACTCAGTAATTGGGCCCATGAATACTGAGGAGGCTTTAGCCCAACAACAGCATGATGTTTCAGATTCTGTACAAAAGTTCGATCTAGCACAGCAGGCTCCTGAGTGTTCGGTGAACTTTGATAGACATTCTTCATCTTCACTTAAAAGCTTTGAACAATTATTGGAAGACACGAGGGATGAAGATGAAAGGACCGTTGATTCTCATGTAGTAGCTGCGGATGGGCCTGTAGATCCAGCTCAGGTCCCTGCTGAGTCTGAAGTGGCAGCCACGGTTCACCTGGGAGTCACCATGGGAGCTCAACTTCAAGAAAATATTGAATTGGTTAGTGAGGTGATCTTGGAAGAAGGATTACAAAAGTTTCCGGTATGAATATTCTCTCCGTTAATGTTAGGGGTTTGGGGGTGGCTGGAAAGGCTGCTTGGGTTAGACGTTTAAAACAGAAAAATGGGGTGTCTTTTGTTGCTATTCAGGAAACTTTGTGTCGTGATATGTCTAGCTTTAACTGCTCTAAGGTTTGGGGTAATACGGTTGTTGAGATGGATTATGTGGAAGCTACGGGTCGTTCAGGAGGGTTGATTTCTTGTTGGGATCCCAATAAATTCAAAAAAATTTCTGCTATTAAACAGCATAATTTTTTAGTTATACAAGGCATACTGAAAGAAGATGGGTCGTTGGTTAATATTATCAATATTTATGCGCCTCAAAAACTGGTTGATAAGCAGGTTTTATGGGAGCATCTTTCTAGTATTGTTAGCGGCAGTGAAGGCTATTGGTGTCTTGTTGGGGATTTTAACTCGGTCAGGTATAAAGAAGACCAGAAAAACAGTTTCTTTGATAAAAAAGAAGCGGATGCTTTTAACGCTTTCATTGATTCTTCTGGGCTATGTGAGTATGCTATGAAAGGGTCGGCTTTTACGTGTTTGACTAAGAAAGGAGCGGCTTTTAAGTATAGCAAAATTGATAGATTATTGGTGAATTGGGAGTTCTTTAACCGGTGGCCTGAGGCTTGTTTTCGAGCGTTACCAAGGTATTTGTCTGATCACAGCCCGTTACTTCTAACAGTGGTCAGTGAAAACTTTGGGGCTCGCCCCTTCAGATGGTTCAATTCGTGGCTGGATCGAGAGAGCTGCGACCCTATGGTTGTCCAAGCGTTGAATGAATTCTCTATGGTGGGACCGGCAGATGTGGTGTTGTCGGCCAAGTTGAGATTCGTAAAATCGGTTCTTATGGCTTGGAGAAAAAAGGTATTCAATGAAGAAAGCAAGGAGCTCCAAGCTTTGAAAGACGATTTAGAGAAGATTGAGGCAGATATGGAACAAAGAGATTTAGTCGAAGAAGAAGAGTGGGTGTGGATGGAATGCAAAAAGGGTATTGAGGAGCGTGAGTTTTATCACGCCAAGGATCTTATTCAGAAATCCAGGGTGAATTGGGCTAAACATGGGGATGACAACACCGCTTTTTTTCATGGTATCATAAATGGGAGAAAAGCGTCTAATTCCATTCAAGGTCTAATGGTGGAAGGGGTGTGGGTGGCGAAGCCTAGTCTGGTCAAAAAGGAGGTGTTGAGATTTTTTTAGTAATCATTTTAAAGAAAAAGTTCATGCGAGACTGAAACTGTTATGCGACAATTCGAAGAAAATTCCAAATAGTATGGTGGACGCTCTTATTTCGCCTTTCTCTAAAGAAGAAGTTAAAAATGCGGTATTCGATTGTGGTAAAGATAAAGCGTCGGGCCCGGATGGCTTTAACTTTACTTTTGTTCGACATTTTTGGAGTTTTTTGGAAGATGATTTCATGAAGATTTTCACCGAGTTTTTTGATATGGGTTCAATCAGTCGTGGATGCAGCTCCTCTTTTATTACTCTCATTCCGAAGATCAAGAATCCCACTGGTTTGAAAGATTCTAGACCTATTACTTTGGTGGGAATTATAAGTAAAGTTATTTCCAAAGTGCTTTCGTTGAGGCTCAAAAAGGTGATAGGTTTTATTATTTCGGAGAATCAAACGGGTTTTCTTAGTGAGAGAAATATTTTGGATGGCCGTCTCGTGGTTAATGAGATTTTTTCGTGGTGTAAAAGGAGGGCTAAGAGCGTTTTTTTCATGAAAATTCATTTCGAGAAGGCCTATGATAATGTTAATTGGAATTTTCTTTTATCTATTATGGAGCAAATGGGTTTTCCGGCAAAGTGGCTCAAATGGATTAAAGGTATTTTGGTTTCGGCGAGGTCGGCGGTGCTAGTTAATGGGTCGCCAACTTTTGAATTTCAATGTCATAAAGGATTGCGTCAAGGCGACCCGATTTCGGCTTTCTTGTTTCTTATAGCTATGGAAGCATTGACATGTTTGTTCAACAAGGCTATAGGAAAAGGTTTGCTTGAAGGTGTGAAATTATCTTTAAATGGGCCGATTATATCCCACTTGTTGTTTGCGGACGACGCCCTTATTATGGGGAGTTGGTCCTCAAATAACATCGCAATAGCGGCAAGGATTCTTAGAATTTTTTATCTATGTTCGGGCCTAAGGATCAATATTCATAAGTCGTATCTTTATGGTTTGGAGGTGCCAAATGAAGATGTGGTGTCTATGGCCTCGTGCGTGGGTTGCCGAGTGGGAACATTGCCTTTTGATTACTTGGGAGTTACGGTGGGGGCTAATATGAACAAAATAAATAATTGGCGTAAAGTTGTGGAAGTGTTCGAGCATAGACTTTCTTCTTGGAAGGCACGTTTTCTTTCTATCGGCGGTAGAGTAACATTGCTCAAATCGGTTCTTCAAAGCCTCCCTCTTTATTTCTTTTCACTTTATAAGGCGCCGGTTCGGGTAATTGAAAACTTAGAAAGTTTGATGAAAAAATTTCTTTGGTCCTCCACGGGTGATAAAAACAAAATACATTGGGTTTCTTGGGATAGAATCACTCGGGATAAATCCAACGGGGGTTTGGGTATTTCTCGCTTGGTAGATGTCAATAATGCTTTAATCTCAAAATGGGCATGGAGATTTAGATTGGAGGATACAGCCTTGTGGAAATCCGTTATTTTAGCTTGTCATAACGGTAGAAACGCTTGGTCGGGATTGCCTTGTGTTTCCGGAAGAGGGGGGTGTGGGCCGTTATTGTCAAGAATTGTGGTATATTTAAGTGTGGGGATAAATTTTTCTTCGAACTGTTGAAAGGGAATCTTGGTGATGGCAGCAGCATTCGCTTTTGGGAGGATTCTTGGCTGGGAGAGGGTCCTTTACGGTGTAAATTTCCACTCCTGTATAGTTCTGCTCCCACGAAACGAAACCTGATTTGCAAGTGTAACTTAAATGGCATTTGGGCTCCAGTGGACTTCAACAAGCCCATGTCTTTGGAAGAGGTTCAAGAGTGGATTGAGCTTTCGGTGATGTTGGGTCAGGCCCAAATAAAGCCGATTAAGGATACATGGGAGTGGGATGGTAGTGCGTCTTTTTCTATTGCTAGAGTTAAACAGAGGATTAAAGATTATAGAGATACCGGGATTTATTTCAAACTTAAGTGGGTGGCGTGGGTTCCTTTGAAATGCCACATTTTCGTTTGGCAGGCTGAGATGGATAGAATCCCTACGGTGGAAGGTCTTCGTAAAAGAAATGTTGTAGTGCCTAATGACCGGTGTAAACTTTGTGACATCGATCTCGAAACTTCGGACCATATTTTTTCTGGATGTGGCTTTACGTATGGTGTGTGGTCTTCTATTTGGAATTGGTGCGGTATAAATACTACGTTTATTTTTCACACAAGAGACTTGTTGGTTTTATATAAGCAAGCTAGAGGAGGCAAGTGGGGAAAGAAGATTATCCATGGTATTGTTATGGTCTCTTGTTGGTTGATATGGAAAGCTAGAAATGACATGACATTCAGGGGGTGGTGCCCAATATCTCGTGTGTTGTGGGTCGCATAAAGTCTGTCGTTTTTATGGTTAAAGAATAGGTCTAAATACAACGACCTTCTTTGGGAGGATTGGTGTAAAAACCCTTTGTATATGTTGTAGTTCTTGTGGGTTAGTCCTTGTTTCGAGGACCCCGTTGTTTAATGAAAGTCAATGTTCAAAAAAAACTAATGAAGTGGTTATATGTATTAAATTTGCAATGATAATAAGTCATCATTACTAAATTAAATTTCCACCTTAAGAAATATAAATTGACCATGAATGGTTTGAGAGAGATTAGCAACTCACCCAAATGAGTTCTCAAAGACTCCATTTTCCATGGCTCATTTATGACGATAAACCCTTTGAAAACTACGATATTGCATCCATCCATATTCCACTTTCAATTCTTAAGGATATTGCAAATCTAAGTCTCCATTATCTCCTTGTTCTACCACTTTTATTTCTATTAGGTATGAACACTTAAAACCTTTTTTTATTACATATATTTTTTTTTGGAATTAACCTTTGTCACCCATATACTCTTGTGTTAAAATTATCCCATATAATAAAAGATTTGAAAATTTAATAATCATACTGTTGAAAGTTGTATCGATGCATAAATATAATATACATTTCATTTTTTTTTTGATAATTACATTATATAGATGTATAATTATGGGATTTTCAAACTACGTTGAGTTAAATTTACTAAACTAATGCAAGTGGTTTTATATAAATATGAAAAATACTTCTATAGATATGAAATATTATTTTTCCATTAAACTAAAATCGAACACTTCATGCATTAGATATATATATTTGTAAATTTAGATTCCGGGTCTTCCTTAAAAATTTTTCACCACAGTGGTTCATTAACATATCAACTTATAAACCTGTCAAGAACTCGTTTTAGAACGAATTTTTTTTATTTAGTTATGGAAACTATAACATTATGAGCTTTAAACAAATAATTTTTACATACAACTAGTTGGGTGACTTGAGGTGTAGTTCCAACACTTATTCTAGGATTAGTTGATAGACCTTATGATCGTACTCATTTTTATAGACCACACAGAGGTCTAACTTGCTCGGTTTCAAGTCTTCAAAGATACTTATCACTACTTCTAGCACAGTGAGTATACTTATCCCCTTTTTCATTTTTACACTTTTGGGGTGATTCATGTACGCATATTAAACATACACGTGCACTTATTCATAAACGTTTTACATACAATTCATGTATGTGTTATGCTTGAATTCTTGTTCTTTATGCTTAAACATAAACGTAGTATACTTGCAATCATTACAAAATCATTAACTTAGCTAGCCGACTTTAACAATGAGTAGGGCTATTTAGACTGACAACCCGCCTAGTGGAAAGTACCTATGTGTGTGGGAAATCCTAGGTCATTGTTAATGTTTTAATCTTTGTCACATAAGAGGTTTGATTTTGGCCCGCGTTGTGTACTTACATGTTTTCCATATTTGCCTTGAATGAGACATGACACATGAATTGTAGATCTTATTATTTAAACTTATATTATACGTATACAAACTGAGTATGCTCACCGACATTATTTATGTTGACAAAATATTTTCGTACATGTTTCAGGTTCTTTGTTGAGATACTTCATGTGGGACATTTGGACTTAGTAGAGACTCAACCGAGTCAACATGTGGAAATTGTATTTGTATTTCATGAATCTTTGTAATTGTACTTGAATCATTGAATAAAATATTTACACTTTAGTACCATGAGCTTTTGAACAATCATCATTACGTGGCACCTTGATGTTTCCGCCATTAGTTGCGATGTTACAAATTGGTATCAGAGCCGTGGTTGTAGGGAGTTAGATTATTATTAAATGACCTAGACTATAACTAAGAACCTATACATGTCCTTACTTGTGTTTGTTTGTTTGCTCCACTAACCTTTCTCCTTTGTCACATCTCATTCATTCCCCTATCTCTCTCCATTTCTTTCTTTCCTCATCATGGGCTTTGAGGATGACTTCACTTCGGGAAATGATCTACATTTTGGAGCAAGTTGGATATTCTTGGCTTAATTGCCTAACCTCGTTTTCCATTGATTTTTCATTCATTCAAAGTGTTGAATTCTATGTGAGAGAACACGTGCAATCTGAAAGGGTGGATGCCTGTATAGTGGGTTTCTGGCATAGGCAAAGCATAGCGCATAAATCTGAACCAACCGACGGACCTGTTGTGCTTACCTGGGGATTCCTGGAGTGAGTGTTCACTTATAGGCTAATGCACGTCTTCATTTATCTCCAATTGAGTTCGATTCTTTGAACAATCAAAGTTTTTGTTGGGTCTTATGACTAGACAGGAACATTCCAATGTTTTATGTTCCATCGTTGATCTCTAGTTTTCATAATGAACTACTTTATATATTATACCCCATGAGTTTCATGTTGCAATCTATAATTATATTTAAGTTCGAGTTTTCATAATAATCTAGTGTATAAATTTCTTACTCCAAGTATTTTTGTAAACAAATGATTCCTTTGCGTTGGATTCTTGAAAATATCATACCGACGTCTCATAACCTTTGTCGTTATTACTCTTTGCTACATTTTCCCTCCCATGATTATTCATGGTTGTTTATTGATTTTTGTCACTAAACTTAGTCAAACCATTTGTGAACCCAAAACTCGTGATTCATTTTGATTGCTTTTTGTGATGTTTTTCTGTGACGACATAAAAGTATACTCAATTGGTCTAGTGAATGTGCTAATACCCCAAAAGTTTATAATTGTTTGTGCTTTTCTTGTAATTTCAATTCTTTTCATTGACTTTTTCGTGGGAGGCTTAGTTCATATCCTGAAGGAGTTAACTCTTCACCATTACAATCCTAAACAGATTTCTACCAACATCGTTAACCTAGTGTCCGATACATAAAGTTTTGGGATGTCCTAACCAACCATTGCAAGGAAAACTCATCTATTTAACCAAAACTTATACACACTTACTTCCCATACTTAGTAGATGGCACCACTACAACAACCCTGTATACAAACAACTCTCCATATTCCATTATTATATCCCAAAGGCACAACACCTCACTATCCAATATTAGAAGGATTTTCTCATTCATCCAGTACACTATACCTGACCTAATACCTTGTGTGGGGACACAATCTGATCTCAAAAAGGGTGCCTTGATAATTTCCATATTAGTGTTATTAAATACTTTATCAAATCATGGTTTCTTCAAACTACCCACCATTAACGATGGGTGGTAATAAGTATTTTGAATTTACTCACGTCTAACTTGTAGTTTGGAATTCGTCAAGCATTTCGCGTTCAAAACAAATAAATAATAATTTTTATTAAATGAAATGGGGTTTAAAAAACTAACAGAAAAATTAGGTATACAAGAATTTTCTTAAAAAAAATCATCAGGGCACCTGGGATCATCCTTAAATATTATCCAACAACCACCTTTTAGCACGTGCCAAGCAAATGTCTGCAAGCGAATCAAAAGACATGAGCCTTGTTGGTCAATTAGGGAGCAGTTTCTTCACTTTGATATCAACATGGAGTGAATTCATTTAACACATTAGTTTTATTTTCCCAAATTTTTTTTTTGTATGTATGGATTTTAATTCTGTATTTGATGTGTTTGAGTTTCAACTATAATTTCAATAATATGTGTTAATCATGTGCTTTCTTATAGTTGATGAAAAGTTATAGCCCCGTGACCTGTAACGTATGAGTCTCTTGTAACATGAAAATTTTCTAACGTTCCTCGAAACCTAAAATTCGATTTTCTTATTCAAAATAATTAACATGGTTATTTATGGTGTTTGAAATCAAAAAATTTTCTTAAAACCTACCAATTTGATTCATCTTGTGATTTAGACATCTCATGGAGACTTGGAAATTGGAACTTCACTTTAAATTTGACCTTTGATCATAACACTTTCCACACTCACATATTTTCTTAAATCATTAGACAAGAGCAATTTGTACTTTATTTTCATAAATGAAAATTCTTTACATGCTATCGTTTCATTAGGATGTTACATAAGTGTTGACCTAGATTGCAAGTTGTTTGTTATCTTTGCACGGATTCTGTATGCCTTAGTCTTCATGTCATAGCTAGAAAATACGTGAATCTTGATTACAAATAAACAACCTATATATCTATTTGTGTTACAATCTTCATACACATATAAATGAATGTTATAATTAGTTTAGTACAATATTGTGCTAAGTGATTACATGCCTTGTTGATAACTTATATCCATAATGCGTGGTATGTAAACATTAACTATATGATTTACTTATGAGCAATTATAAAATCTGCATATTCTTGGATTCATATTTCGTTAGCAAGATAGGTTATTCATATCCCTAAACTAAACATGTGTAAGTTTCTCTTTGCACAAACATTTGAACTGTGGACACTGGATACACCAAATGACATAAAGAATCGACGAATTAAATTAGTGTTCATGTTAGAGTTGTGGTGTGAATATTTCTTTCAATCGTGACTTAATGAACCAAGTTAGTGCTCGTGCTCATGTTGACGTGTTAGATATTATTTAACATGGAAACTTACGAGGAAAGCTAGTTCTCAAGTTGGAAGGTTTTTTCCACTTGAGGAAAACTAAGCAAATCTTTTTCTTTGACGCGATGTGTGTCTAGTGTCTTGAAGTCTAACACAGTGAATGGGTTAGCATAAGAGGGGAACCTGGTTGAGGGAAGGACCTAATCATATGCTAACTGTGCACGGAACATAATGCAGCGAATGGGTTAGCATGAGAGGTGAACCCGGGTGAGGGAAGGACCTAATCACACCTTAGTTGTGCTTAATACATGACACCCCTCTTTTTTCTTAGTCTTCAAACTTTCAGTCATTTTAATGTGTTGAGTTGGTGTCGTAAAAGGACATAACACCCCAATGTAAGGTAAATTGGCGATTGCGGTCCGGAACGTAATCACGAATTTACAGGAACATTGAGGTGGTGTGGAATTCTATTAGGATTTTAGGAGAGATTTTCAGTACATTTTTGAAGCATCAAAGGTGTGGCAGGTTGGTTGCGGTACACCCTATATATAAGCACTATGCATCAGGAATGCAACTGGGAATCAAACCAAGAACAAACACTAGTCAGTCCTTAGTCTAGAATATTCGTTTCAAACCTAAACTTAAACAATGTGTTTGACTTAAACTTCTATTCTTTAGTAAAATGATAGTCTCTACGAAGTTCTTACCATTCATTTAAATCCTGAGTAATCTTAGTCAGTGACTCAATCACAGTCATCCTCTCCATGATCCAAACTTATGCATCGCGTTTCTATAAACAATTATCAATAGGATTTAGTGCTACTAAGATTATGCGAAACTCGTTGTCCCTCTTGAATTTCAGTCGTTCCGGAAGATTTTAAACAAAAACCAACCTTGATACTTCGGTATTTCAAGCCTTTTGTTCCCCTTAAACCCAACCACATAATACATAACAATATTTTCATTTTATCATATACTAACAAAGCCATTTAATCGTTTCCCGGTGTGTTTGGGTAAGGCTAATTAAAACCTTTACTTTTTTTAAAAAGCTTACCAGACAAATTTTAATTTTCTCAAGCTTTGCGTTTTCCTAACCAGATTTTTTTTAAGAATATTTTAACCGTTCCTTCAAACCAAATTTAATATTTTTCTTGTAAATAAATTTCGAGAAGAAATTTTCTAAAGTAGGAGAGACTGTGACATCCGTCACCATTATCATTTAGCAAGTTGTCAATTATAGTCCTTGTACTTTTCATCTTTTCCAATTCATAAAATCGTTACATTTTTATCATGAGGTGCTTACATTTTAACTGAATTTGTATTTGACGATGTATTAAACATATAATAATGTGACGTTCAAAATTTTTATTTATTTTAAACACAAAACTTTATTTAAAAAAATTTGAATTTCTAAACTAAAAGGTGAATGCAATAATTATATCAAGTCTTTAGAGTTTTGAAATAATCTCAATAGACATATATTCTTTTTAAAACGACAGTTAAGATTTAAAGAAATTATAAAATAATTCTAATAATCAGTATTATATTTTGATACCCAAACTAATCCGACGTAGTAGTGTTACAAGATCTTAATTCAATTTAATACAGGACTTTAATTATGATAAAAACGGGTATATGAAGCATGACAAGGTTGACTTTAATTATCATAACCGTTTCACCACATTTCACATGCTATTAATAATTAGCAAAACTTCATTAGACGACCCGTAATGATGGGTGAATTGGGCGTTATAGGGGGCAATTGGCGCCCCTTTCACCCAGCTACACCGCCCCCTCCTAGTTAAATGGGCGTTAAAGCCTCCCACGTGGCCACAATGTTTTTTTATAAAAAAAAATAGCCCACCAGAAAATACTCCTTTCACCCACCAAATTTCACCCACCATTACACCCCTTTCCCATTTCAAGCCCTTTTCACCCACCAAGTATCCCCACATTACACATGGTCTTATAGTAGAGTCAATTGTCACTAATGGCCATTACTAATGGAGCGGTTATATGTATTAAATTTGCAATGGTAATAAGTAATCATTACTAAATTAAATTTCCACCTTTAGAAATATAAATTAACCATGAATGATTTGAGAGAGATTAGCAACTCACCCAAATGAGTTCTCAAAGACTCCATTTTCCGTGGCTCATTTGTGACGATAAATCCTTTGAAAACTACGATATTGCATCCATCCATATTCCACTTTCAATTCTTAAGAATATTGCAAATCTAAGTCTCCATTATCTCCTTGTTCTGCGACTTTTATTTCTATTAGGTATGAACACTTAAAACCTTTTTTTTATTACATATATTTTCTTTGGGATTAACCTTTGTCACCTATTCTTGTGTTAAAATTTTCTCATATAATAAAAGATTTTAAAATTTAATAATCATACTATTGAAAGTTGTATCGATGCATAAATATAATATATTTTTTTTGATAATTACATTATATATATGTACTAGTGGGGTGCCCGCGCGTTGCGGCGGAGGTCACAACACTCTAATTAGTGATTTTAAGGGTGTGTACAAGCTGTTACTCGGTTCACTTCGGTTTTGAGCCATAGACAAAACCAAAACTTTCGATTAAGATATTTGAAAAACCGACTGGTTTCAATTATTCATTTGTTCCCATTTGGTTAATCGGTTATGAACATCGGTCTGGTTTTTAATAAATAACCAAAAATTTTACTTGAGCTGAAAATGTGAGCTGAAAAATTTACTCTGTGCGAAATTCATTAAAAACATAATATTTCTTCTCCGATCATAGAATCCAGTGAACGTATAGTTGAGATCAGATTAGCCATACGTTGTAATTTTAGATTTCAAATCGTTACCTCATGATTAAAAACACGGCTTTCATTATTGATTTCTCGATTTCTATATAGTATTATCAGGTTTATAAAAACTTTAACTTTTATAAAGTACTTAATTTTATGAAAAAGATTATAACAAAACATTTAGTATTATGAATTATTTTTTTATATGTGTTCTAGTTAATGTGTTTAAAATAATTATAGAATTGAATATCATGAGGTCTTATAAACATCCCATGACTATTGATTACCTTTTGATTAAATATGGTGTATAAAAGACAATTTTACCCTTAAAAGGTAGTTATTATATGCATTGTGTGTTGTATCATAAGGAATCAAATTTGTACCTCTTAAATTATAAGAAGTCCTTGTCAGATGCTTTATAATATAGTATAGATATAGATAATTATGGGGTTTTCAAACTACGTTTAGTTAAATTTACTAAACTAATGCAAGTGGTTTTATATAAATATGGAATATACTTATATATATATATATATATATATATATATGAATTATTATTTTTCCATTAAACTAAAATCGAACACGTCATGCATTAGATATATATTAGTATATTTAGATTCCGGGTCTTCCTACAAAAATGTTCACCAAAGGGGTTCATTAACATACCAACTTATAAACTTGTCAAGAACTCGTTTTAGAACGAATATTTTTTATTTAGTTATGGAAACTATAACTTTATGAGCTTTAAACAAATAATTTTTACATACAACTAGTTGGGTGACTTGAGGTGTAGTTCCAACACTTATTCTAGGATTAGTTGATAGACCTTATTATGGTACTTATTTTTATAGACCACAGAGAGGTCTAACTTGCTCGGTTTCAAATCTTCAAAGATACTTATCACTACTTCTAGCACAGTGAGTATACTTATCCCGTTTTTCATTTTTGCACTTATTCATAAACGTTTTACATACAATTCATATACGTGTTATGCTTGAATTCTTGTGCTTTATGCTTAAACATAAACGTAGTATACTTGCAATCATTACAAAATCATTAACTTAGCTAGCCGACTTTAACAATGGATAGCGCTATTTGGATTGACAACCCGCCTAGTGGAAAGTACCTATGTGTGTGGGAAGTCCTAGGTCATTGTTAGTGCTTTAATCTTGGTCGCATAATAGGTTTGATTTTGGCCCGCGTTGTGTACTTACATGTTTTCCATATTTGCCTTGAATGAGACATGACACGTGAATTGTAGATCTTATTATTTAAACTTATATTATACGTATACAAACTGAGTATGCTCACCGACATTATTTATGTTGACAAAATATTTCCGTACATGTTTCAGGTTGTTTGTTGAGATACTTCATGTAGCACATTTGGACTTAGTAGAGACTTAACTGAGTCAACATGTGAAAATTGTATTTGTATTTCATGAATGTATGTAATTGTACTTGAATCATTGAATAAAATATGTACACTTTAGTACCATGAGCTTTTGACCAATCATCATTACATGGCACCTCGATGTTTCTGCCATCGGTTGGGGTGTTACAACATCCCTATAGTATGTGATTTCCCAGATGTCTTTCCAGAGGAATTACCTTGACTTCCACCTGTTCATCAAGTGGAATTCCAAATTGATCTTGCACCTGGATCAGACCCAGTTGCACGTGAACCATATCGCTTAGCACCAGGCGAACTTCAAGAACTGTCAACCCAACTTCAAGAGCTATTGGATAGGGGTTTTATTAGACCTAGTTCTTCACCTTGGGGAGCCCCAGTCCTGTTTGTTAAGAAGAAGTATGGGAGTTTCCGCATGTGTATTGACTATCGGGAGCTGAACAAAGTGACTGTTAAGAACCGCTACCCATTGCTCCGTATCGATGACTTGTTCGATCAACTCCAAGGGTCAAGTTTCTATTCTAAGATTGACAAAAGGTCAGGATACCATCAACTGAGAGTCCGAGAGGAGGATGTAGCCAAGACAGTCTTTCGAACTCGCTATGGACATTATGAGTTTTTGGTGATGCCATTTGGGCTAACCAATGCATCGGCAGTGTTCATGGATCTTATGAACCGAGTAATGTAACCCTATTTGGACAAATTCGTCATAGTATTTATTGACGACATATTGATCTATTCCAAGAGCAGGGAGGAGCACGAGCAACACCTACAGCTAATCTTAGAACTTCTAAGAAAGGAGCAACTGTATGCAAAATTCTCTAAGTGTGACTTCTGGATTCGAGAAGTCCAATTCTTAGGAAATATTGTGGTTAACGAGGTTGGCATACATGTCGATCCCGCTAAGATAGATGCTATCAAATGGTGGGAGGCTCCTAAGACTCCTACCGAAGTGCGCCAATTTCTTGGTCTTGCAGGATATTATCGCAGATTTATTGAGGGATTCTCAAAGATCGCTCGACCCCTCACTGCTATGACGTAGAAGGGTATTACTTACAAGTGGGGAGATGCCCAAGAATCTGCTTTCCAGTTGTTGAAGACAAAGCTCTGTAGTGAACCAATTCTATCATTACCTAAGGGTACAGACGACTTCGTGGTGTACTATGACGCTTCTATCCAGGTCTTGGGTTGCGTACTGATGCAGCGTGATAAGGTCATTGCGTATGCATCTCACCAACTCAAGGTTCATGAGAAGAATTACACTACCCATGACTTGGAACTGGGAGCAATGATTTTTGCCCTAAAGATTTGGAGGCACTATCTATATGGAACGAAGTGTACGATCTTTACTGACCATAAGAGCTTCCAACACATATTTGATCAAAAGGAGTTGAACATGTGACAGCGTCGACGGGTCAAGTTCATGAACGACTACGACTGTGCCATCAAATGTCATCCTGGGAAAGCTAACGTAGTAGCGGATGCCCCCAGTCGTAAGGAAACGAAACCCAAGCGGGTGCGAGCCTTACAACTCACTATCCATTCTAATCTTCCTGATAAGATTCGTGAAGCTCAGGTTGAGGCTTTAAAGGAAGAAACTGTTGAGCTCGAAACTTTGCATGGTGCTGATAAGCACTTGGAACTGAAGTCTGATGGTCTTCAGTACTTCATGAATCGTGTCTGGATTCCATGCGTTGAGGATCTTAGACAACTTGTGCTTGATGAAGCTCACACCTCTCGTTATTCGGTACATCCTGGTTCAGATAAGATGTACCAAGATCTCAAAACTCTCTATTGGTGGCCAAACATGAAAGGTGAAATAGCCAGTTATGTTAGTAAGTGTTTAACTTGTGCCAAGGTTAAGATTGAATATCAAAACCCTTTAGGCCTACTTCAGCAACCAGAGATCCCTATGTGGAAATGGGATGGAATTTCTATGGACTTTATCACTAAAGTCCCTAAAACACCAAGTGGGTATAATTTGATTTAGGTTATCGTCGATCGGTTAACCAAATCGGCACACTTCTTGGCAATCAAGGAAATAGACACGCTGGAGCGATTGGCAAACATCTATATTAAGGAAATCGTCTCTAGGTATGGGGTGCCTACTTCTATTATATCTGATCGCGATTCACGATTTACGTCTCATTTTTGGACTACTCTCCAAGATGCATTGGGGACTCACTTAGACATGAGTACGGCCTATCATCCTCAGACGAATGGACAAAGTGAATGTACCATCCAAATATTGGAAGATCTGCTACGGGCTTGCGTGGTGGATTTTGGCAATGGTTGGGATAAACACTTGCCTTTGATCTAATTCTCATATAACAATAGTTACCACACTTCTATTCAGTGTAAACCTTTTGAGGCATTGTATGGATGCAAGTGTAGGTCTCCCATATGCTGGACAGAAGTTGGGGATAGCCAACTTACAGGTCCTGAACTCGTACATGAAACTTTTGAGAAGATTGTGCAAATCAGAAATCGTATGGCAGCTGCTCGTGATCGACAGAAAAGCTATGCTGATAAGCATAGGAAACCTTTGGAGTTCCAGGTTTAGCACAAGGTACTATTAAAGGTGTCGCCTTGGAAAGGCGTGATTCGATTTGGGAAATGGGGAAAGTTGAACCCGCGATATGTTGGACAATTCGAGATTGTGGAAAGAATCGGTCCGGTGGCTTAAAGGTTAAACCTGCATGACGAACTCAGTGGAGTGCACAATGTATTCCATGTATCGAACCTTAAGAAATGTCTGTCTGATGCAACATTAGTGGCGCCACTAGAAGAGATCCAGGTGGACGATCAGTTACGGTTTGTGGAAGAACCGGTGGAGATTCTTGAACAGGGCGTCAAGAAACTCTGACAGAGCACTATACCTATTGTCAAGGTATGATGGAATTCCCGTCTAGGACCAGAATACACGTGGGAACGAAGGGATCAAATGCGGCTTAAATACCCACATCTCTTTACTGAACCTGTGCATAGACCAAACGCTAAACGTAAAGCAGCTTGCTCAAAGTGAATTTCGGGGTGAAATTCTTTTCAGCTTGGGATGATGTGAGATCCGGTAACCAAGGACACATTTTTACACTGGCTTTACTGTTTTCTTACAGAATTTCGGGACGAAATTCTTTTCAACTTGGGGATGATGTGACACCCCGCATTTTCAGCTTCCTACTTTAACTAAACTCTAGTTAACTTTACTTACATTTACAGCATGATACTTAACTAGGGTTAGTTAGGTGAGTCACATGTTACACAGTTATAGGCTAGTAACTGCATAACATAGGCAATTCGGGGAATTACCGAACTACGTACACGAGTATCGAACCCTGAACGTTGGTGAATTGTGAAAATGAATAATTGCGATTTAATTTATTAATATTAATTGCAATTACGTGTTTCTGTGAATCTATTTATAAACTGTTATGTGATTATGTGAAATTTAAACCGAACGTGTTATTAAAATCATAATCGATGAACCGAACGTATGGTTAGGGTCAAAATACATGGGGTTACAATTGGTATGGTTAGGGTCAAAATACATGGGGTTACACTTGGTATGGTCCAAAATAACGAAAACATCGAAGTAAACATGCAATACGCTGAACTGGGCTGCCCGAAACGGGCCGTGGCAAAGTTCACTTTGGCCGAACGGCCGTTCGGCGGGCCCAGGCGACTTAAACACCTATTTAAGCAACCTTAAGCCTCATGCACCTCATAACCACAACCCTAATCCTCCATAACAACCCCATATGAAAAATAAACCATCTAACACCTGCTAAG
This sequence comes from Ambrosia trifida, assembly GCA_028751855.1. Lineage (NCBI taxonomy): Eukaryota > Viridiplantae > Streptophyta > Magnoliopsida > Asterales > Asteraceae > Ambrosia > Ambrosia trifida. The sequence continues at coordinate 26,464,899 of CM054129.1, read as the reverse complement.
GCTCAAGAACATCATCCGGGAAGATTAGAAGGTGTTCGGTTCTTGATTATGAAGTGCTTTAGGTATATTATCTTAAACCTTTGTGTTTTTAACCTTCTTAATTATGTTTAAACACCATAATATATTTTGTCCAGATCTGAAACAAAGTTATAGAGATTAAAACATGAGTCTTCAAAATATTAACATGTTAAACATAAGGTTCATGATAGTTATATGATTTTGTTTGCATGTTAGTGTATGTTATTGATTGTTGAACACCTAGGGTTTATAGATGATTGTATTAATGGTGAATCTTACATGTTTTCGTCTTGTTAATGTATTAGATATATTGTATGATGATTATTTGAGGTTCTTGATTGATAATATACACCTAGGATATGGTAAAGTTGAGAAGATTGCATGTTTAAACTCTGGACAGAATGTGTATGTCGATTTGTAGGCTCTGCAACTTGACTTTAAATATTGGTTTTGTTCGATTCATATTATATGCATGTCATACATGGTCTTAGGTTTCTGGAGTGGATAAAATCATGTGGTTTGGTTATCGTTTGATTTGTTTTTGGAATTTTATTCTAGAAAAGGTCTAAATTGATTTTCGGATTAGAAACTTGGGTCAACTTTAATCAGCAATAACTTGAGTTTTATAAAGAATTGGGTCGTGAGATTTGGTCAGTAGGTTGATATGGGGATAATTTGGCTTTTCCAAGTGGACTCATCCCGTTTGGATGAATACACAATTTTTGAGAATTTTTATCGTAAACTGACCTGATGTGAAAGTTTTCACAACCTAGTTGTAGTATTTGATTTTTCATAATTTTTCAACAAGGTTTTGATGCGAAATAAAAATAGTGGCCAGAATATTGGACTCCTTGGAATATTCAGTAAAGGTTTGAGAGTCTAATTCGTTGTGTAGTTAGTTTTAATAAAATCCTTTATGTGGTGCATAATCGGTCTTGATGTATGTGTAAATGTGCTTATTTGGAATCTCGTATGACTTTATTTTGACATGATCTTGCATGTATACTTATATAAGATGTAAATGACGTGTATGATTGATAATAAACATAACGTTCACAAACAGGTTCTTAGGGTCTCCTTGTGCATGTAGTTACGATAGGTGCCACTTAAACATTTTCGCATAAATTAACGTCATGGACAAACAAGTTATGTGGTGTATTGCGTATACACATGTACTCACATAGTGACATATATAATATGGAGTTGGTAGCGAGTCTCTATTTCTTATTTGGAATCTCGTATGACTTGATTTTGACATGATCTTGCATGTATACTTATATAAGATGTAAATGACGTGTATGATTGATAATAAACATAACGTTCACAAACAGGTTCTTAGGGTCTCTTTGTGCATGTAGTTACGATAGGTGTCACTTAAACATTTTCGCATAAATTAACGTCATGGGAAAACAAGTTATGTGGTGTATCGCGTATACACATGTACTCACATAGTGACATATATAATATGGAGTTGGTAGCGAGTCTCTATTTCTTATTTGGATTTGGATTTAGCACTCAACGCAACCTAAGGTGAGTTTCACTACTTTTTCTCAAAAGCATGCGTCTCGGGTTTGAGACAACGTACTAAACTTTTCTAGTCCGGTTTGGGACTACTTTTACATCCCGGGTTTTGGGATGCTTTGACTCCTTGGGTTGGTCGGGTTTTCGATTCATTATGTGGATCGCGTTTATCAGTTTTGCAACTTTAATTATCCTTTGTGAACTAAACAAACTCTATCATTTGGAAGTCCCGGAATATTATTGGGTTTATCGTTGGAGGCGAACGGGGTATTAGTTGATAGCGCTATTAGTTTGTGCAGCAACCCCATGCCTGAGGTGCTTGGGTCACAGGCATGAACTTTTGACCACATTTTCTTGCTGGTATTGATAGACACTAGTTTTGGGCACTGTATCATCTGTATGTTCCAAATAATCACCTGTGTAGTTACATTGAGTGGATTAGCTACCCCTGACAAGCTTAAAACATATGGTTTATACTACTTTGATAACTTTACACTTGCTACTTAAACTGTGAACTCACTAACTTTATGTTGACACACGCTAGCAAGCTTTTGCAGGTCGCTAGGGTTGGAGCACTGTAGGTCATGCATCATTAAGTCGTGGGATATTGAACATCATTAAATTTATACTTATTTATTATTTGGTTTTGCATATGGGCGCGTTGTTTTGTGCAAGAACTTAAAACGGTTATGTTTGGTTTACGCATCCGCAACTTACTTAAACTTTTGATTAAACATTAAATTGTATTTTTGAAAACGAATTAAATGGTTTAGGCATTTAGAGTCGTTCTTATGACTTATGGCTATGGGATCCTGCTGTGTCATGTGCCTTGATGTATAAACCCCGCAGTGGAAATTTAAGGGTGTGACAGCTTACCCTATCTATTAATTTTCAAACTTTATGAACATAAAAATGGTAATCTTGTAAATTTGGTTTCTGAGCATTATGCTAAAAGTACCTGATGGCAGTACAATAATTTTGGTAAGTTTGGTAATGAGGCTGTGATGATCACCCAGCCTTGTAATTTGGCGACAATAGTTGAGGATGGTGGGTTGTGTACTCACCTGGAACCTCTGTTGGATCCAATTGCAATATCATAGGAAAATTTGAGCCTAAATAACTATCAAATAATCCATGTATAGACCACTTATGTCTTCATCTTCATAATCTGGATACATTGTCCTTACGTTTCTCGTCTTATGATCGTGCGAAGGTGCGAACCTTTTGGTTCTTAGTAATTGCCTTTTTCAAATTTGATTAGGTTACTATTTCCAAATAGCATTTAAGATCTTCAAAGTCAAAGAAAGCCAGTACATAATCATTTTGCCTTACTACGCTGGTCAAAACTGTGAATGCAGATTCATCTACAAAGAAACGTTGAGGAAAAACAACAGCTTTTGTAGAAAAAAGGAATTGGATGCATTAGGTGCGTATCTGCGTTATTGAATTTTACGATTTTGGCAACACACAAAAAAAAGATATTAGGCTTTATCTATATTATCTTATTAAGGAGGAGTGATGTACAACATGGTAATTTGCATTTATGTACAACTTAACAAGAAACATGTACAACATATTTAAGCAAAAAAATAAGGGTATTATTGTCATAGTGGTGACAATTAAAACACTTAGGAGGGTAGATTAGTAAATTTAACATAATCCAATACCTCACATTCTAAAATCTTATCACAATTATGCACTTATGTCCAACTTTTAAAACATAAAATACAACCTAACCTAGCTATGATTCATCTTAAATATGAGACCTTTCAACCCCTCATCTATATTATTATATATACTTCATTATAATCAATTTCTTGAATGCTAATAGTCTTTTCATAACCCCAAACAAATTCTTAGAGCTAATTTCATGCTTTGAAACATTGTTTTGTCCAAAACATTTTTGTTTTCAATAGATGAGAAGAGAAAAACAAATCAATGAGAAGTTAAGACGCTTGCAAGATATGGTTCCGGATGCTACAAGGTATAAAGATATGAGTTAATCTTTATATACAATACATATATACATTTTTTTTCTACTTGTTCATATGTTCTTTGACAATTACAAAAATTTATCTTCATAATATATCATTGTTTTGCTCCATTTAAATTTAGTTATTTGCTATAGACAATGGGAATGCCAGTGATGTTGGATGTAATAATCAACTATGTTAGATCGTTGTATAATCAAATTCAGGTAATTTAATTGTGCAACTAACAATTAAAACAATAAACATACAATGTTCAGTATTATTGATCAGAAAATATTTTTCAAAATTAATTAGTACAACTTTTTCTCTTTGTGTATTTTTAGTTTCTCCCCATGAAGCATTCAGAAGCCAGCATGTTCTATGAGCTATTGACCTAAACTTTACTGAATTGGTTGATATGGCCCCTATGAAGGTGACAGATGGCTTTCCTAACTATCCTTGTTAAGAAGTTGTGTATCTTGAATCATATATATTGTTAACTAAATAAAACGGACAAAATTATAAATATAACATTCTATATTTGCTAACACGTTTCTAATATATTATAAATAATACTTCCACTTACTGCATGAGATGAAAACTGATGTTGCGGGGAACAAATGGACATGAAGGACAGATGATGGAGAGGATGGTTGGAGAAGGGTATGGTGACTTTCCTCAATTTCAATCAACATGGTCCCCTTGAATGCCATGAAATAGTTAACTCTATAAATCTATATATGCATGCTCAAATATAACTTTATACGTAAACTATATTTGTTCTAAGACTTTTAAGGTATTTGTTGATCTATTTAATGTTCTTGTTAAATGTTGTATGAAGTGTGGTTCACAATATTATTTTGCTTTCAGCAATTGTATATTGTTTAAGTTCTAATTCTAATTAATAAAATAAATTAAACACTAGCATAAAGAGAAAACAAAAACTTAACTATGTGTTAATTACTTATGTTATTTGTGTTAAGAAATAAGAAATTGAAAAACCATAAATTCATGCTCACGCTAATGAATCAACCCGAATCTTTATCTTCTATACTATATTATAAAGCATCAGTGAAGGATACCCAAAAAATTTAAGTAAATACAACCTTTATTTCTTATAGTACAATGCTTATTGAAGTCATTTAGGGGGTAGAATTGTCTTTCTACCTAAATATTAAATTGTTGAAGAAATTAATTTAAACATAATTATAAAATTGATGAGGAAATTAACAATAATGTGGTGACTCTTTATATTCATAACCTCCATGTCTTTATTATGTTTGTATCAATGTTATAGTCTTATAAATAGTGGTCATGTATTTCGTATATAAATAATGTGGTGACTCTTCACATACATAACTTACATATCTTTCAATGTTTATAGTAAATAAATTACATAATATATTATGTATTTATATCTTCGTTTTAAATTTATGTGGTTGCAGTATGGTATGTTGTGACACTTCTGCACACAAATGAATATGTAGGCTTGAAGTTTGCCAACACACTCAACCCATGACACGTTTCAACCCATTAAAGTGAGCGATACATGTAGGCTTGACGTTTATACAAGCAAATATGGTAGAGATACTTCAAGAGCAACGTCATCATCTTCCTCGATGGTCTTTTTTTTTTGTTTTCTCTACTACTATATGCTTATAGGAATAGAATTTAAGTTTCTGATCTCACGAAGTCACCAATTGTTTACATATCCAAAAGAAGACAAGTTCTTATCAGTTGATTTGGTAGTTTTAACTATATTTATTACTAATTTGTTTTGTCCAATATTTTTTTACGGCGCTTGTCAAACTAACATAAAACGAGAGTATCTATGCAAATCATTGACTCCGCTGCATCTCGCGGGTTTCCTAAAATAATAGAAATATGTTGAACACTACATACTGCATTTTAGTAATTACATCACTTCCACTACAATCTTATGGTCATTAAGAGATACAACGCCACTTCACTACGCTAAGCACCGCTCTACGATGACATACTTATCTGCATTCGAGATACATAAAAGGGTCCCACCGAAGGACGTAGGCCAATCTAAGGGTGTTGCAAGGAATAGTACTACCTATTATGACTTTCAGTTTTTAATAACATATATTTTATACATCGTTGTTTTCTACTTCATCATAACGAATAACAAACAAACACGATGCACGAGAGAGAAAACAGATGCACCCGCCGTAACGTGCGAGCATTCCTACTAGTGTACATTAAAGTTGGAATATTGGTTGTACCTTTTTGCTTACTTGAGATTTGAGGGGTATTTCAATACATGATTACTTAAATTCAAAACCTAACCTGACTGCGCCGCAACGCGCGCGATGTATCACACTAGTTTTTTATTTTTTTATTTTTTTATATTGAAATAATTTATTTGATATGGTATAGTTAAACCACTACACTCTTACAAAAATGTAGTTTATTGAAACCTCATTTGCCAATGAGCTTTAGCTTAATCAATATTGAAGCGGAAATGAAGATTTGGGTTGAAAGCCACATGTCTCAAGTTTAAATCTGATCCTAATTGGCTTTTACCATACTGAGCCATCAGGCAGCGAGTTTTCCCGAAACTTGAGATGGTTGTCTTGAGCAACCCAACCCTGTGTGCAGCTCGGGCGTATGGGTAGCCTTTTGCCATTCGGTTACCTCCGGATAGTCAGGCTTTTATTCATCGTTTGCCTGATCAAAAAACAATTAAAACTTCATTTCCTGAGTGATTGATGTGACATAAACTTTTTCAATTTTAGTTAAACTAGCACACATATGTGTTTTTCATTTTATTTTAGAGTGTGTTCCCATGTTTCATTTAAGAAGATGAAAAAAAAAAAGAATTTCTAGGAAATGAAAGAAAATATTATGGTGTTCTAGAGGGTTTTTATTTTTTTTATTTTTAGGAGAGATAAACGGAAGGAAAGAAAAATATAAGTATAGTAGAGACTTGTTTTTGGAAGGAAACAGAAGGAAATGAAAGGAAAGGAAAGGAAAGGAAAGGAAAATGAGTCATATTTCATCGCCACCACTCTCGGGGGTAATTTCTTTAATTCATTTATTTCTCACCTGCTTTACTCATCTTTTTTATTTTTGAATATTTACTTTCATAAAAACAACGGATAACCCTCAAAATCAAGGGTTACCGAAAACCACAACCATTTACACAGAATACAAAGGGGACTTTACCCGGTTTTTCCATGACACGTTATTGGATCTGGACCTATTTATAAACCATAAAAATGACAACGACTTAATCGACGCAACCGCTTCATTGACATTCGCCACCTTGCTTCTAAAGACTTTATCGTTCCTAACCCTCCAAATAACCCAAACAGTTACAATGTAGATACCGGATATAATTTTCCTGCAAACTTTCGTGTCTGCAACTGTCTTGTAACAGCTTAGTAGCTCTCGGACATCAAAGAAAATCTGCAGCCCTGTACCATACCAACTGTTAATGGCTGTCAGCACCCCGGTCGAAAACCCACGAACGCCTCATCTAGTTAGAGCAGAAGCTGTGGGTAACAGACCCATTTCGGCACGCCATGCAAGAATGTTGCATTTTAGGGGAACCCACAACACCCACTTGAACTTAAACCAATCCCGGAAGACCATATTCTTCAACATCGGTTTTTTGACATTTTGGACAGAAAATGGATCATTATTCCCAACCCAAACCCAAGTATCATCAACATCATTGAGGGTAACCCGAGATAAGACTTCAGAAAGAGAACACCACTCTAGAACCGCTTGCTCTGAAACTCATCTAATTCTGAAATTCGCCAAGATTGTGAAATGGATTATCAATATTATTATTAGGTATATCAAATTGTTTGTAGTTTTAGGAGTGCCGAACCACCAAGAAAACATACAAAAGTAATGGAAACCCACTAGATTCTAAAAGGGAGTTTACAAAGTAGACGTTGTTATTATATTGTTTGTCTCATATGCAATTTAATATTTGTTCAAGGTTAAAATCTTATTACATATATATTCTTTCTTTTCTTTCTTTTTTTTTAAAACAAATGGGCGGTACTCTAGCATAGGGGCGAGCATTTCGTGGTTCGTACCCACTGAAACCTTGGATCCGACCCACGAGAACCTTGGGCCCGAACCTTTTTAAATATATGGGTCGGTTTCCGGTTCTAGATTTATATGATATATCGGTTCCAGGTCAGGTCGGGTCGGTTCCAAACCAACGGTTTTAATATAAGAACCACAAGAACCATTTGTATTTTAATTAAAAAATAAAAAAATAATATTTTTTAGTCTTTTCAAATTTCGTTTTTACGTTTTATTGTAATCGAATTCATGTAATATTAATACAATATTAAATATATTATTTATAATAATAACAATGTATTTTTCTTGAAATATTTTTTTGGCTTAATGGATATGCATAGATGTGATATATTATATAATATATATTATATCCAAATTTGAAGTAAATATTTATATATGTCGCTCTGATGTGTGTGTGTATTTATTATGTATACATAACAGATTCACATAATGTTTTTAGTGATAAGAATGAAAAAATTGTTACAAAAACATAAGCCGAGAAACGAAAAGTGACTTAAAAAAGAAACTCATAGGCTATTGTTAGACTGTCTGTTGTGGAAGCGTGAGCAGCACGACGCGAACAAGGTTTCAGCACCTGTGCTTACCCCAGCCACAACAGCCCCACGCGAACAGTGGCGGCGCGAGCACAAGCGATGGTGGTCGTGTGGGTTAACGGGAACAAGTGACCTTTGGTTGCGCCGTTGCTCAACCAGACACAACGGGGTCTAGTGACCAGATAACTTGATAGTCACGTCGGTGGCTCCCGCCCGTTCACTCGTGCGTCCACAACGGACGGCCTTAGAACCATATGGAGGAATTCTTTTACGAGCATGGTAAAAGAATAGGAATATAGTAAATCCTCAAAAGTGGTTATTACATTAAAAGGTTCTAGAGGGTCAGACCCTTTTACCCGACCCATCAGAACCTTTAGGACCAAGAACCACATAGCCTTTTAAGGTTCGGTTCGTAGTTCCTAATTTCAACAATAAAAGGATATACCGTTCTAGTGGGTTCGGGTCGGGTCGGTTCCGGACCCTTTGCACAGCCCTACTCTAGCGGTACCTGATGACTTTCTTTAGGCGAGGTTACCGGTTAAAGTCTCATTCATGACAAAATGTCATGCACTTGTTTTATCTTAATGACCTTTGGGCATGGGTTTCCCCTGTAATTAGTGACAGTCTAGGTCACTAACGTTGTCTGCAATCAGAGGCAGATTAGGTGGTAAGCCATGGGTTCAGAGGAACCCAATCGGTTTCAAATTTTTAGTAGAAATGTATATAAAAATATGTCATGAACCCATAAGTAAAAATGAGATGAACCGAGTGGAAGCTTTATCATCCATTGAACCATTAAACCGACCCACAAGTTTTTATATCTAGTTCTATGAATATTGAGTATCTAAAAATAATGAACCTACTGAAAAAAAAAATTCTGGATCCGTCAATGTCTGCAATCACAGAAGTAAGTGGTCTTCTTCTATAGATGTACCCGATCGACCAGAACTTTTAAAGGTTTGTTTGACGTAAAATTAATTTTTTTCTTTTCTATTTGACCAAAGCTAATAAAGATTTATATATATTTGTCGATCGGTTTAACATTTTAACCAATAGTCCAACACAATCAATAAATATATTTGACGATTTGACAAACACAATTAATAAAATTCGTGCGTTACTTCATTACTTATTCACACCAAATTATAACACACTTTAATTACTTCATTAGAGTTATTCTTCATGCATCAAGACGATGCTAACTACTTAGTATATATATGTTAACCAAATATCCTATAACATACACAACATACTATCGATTCAGTTTCCAATCTAAAGTTGAAATCTCCCTGTGTATAAATGAAGAGGGTCATCTTTCTTATTGCTGCACTCATGTTGCTTTTGGCCGAAGCAGATGCTCAAAATTGTGGTGATCCCTTTCACGACATTCCGAAATGCATTGATGGCGGCGGAAAGTTCATAGAAAATGCAGATTCAGATTGTTGAAAGTTCATAGAAAATGCATTGATGGCGGCGAAAACCTGTTTATGTAAATATGACGATATTAATATCCCCAATCTGCCAGAGAACCACAGTCATATTTTCATATTGGCTAAACAATGCAACATCGGAGTCAGGATTTGTCCTCGATAGTAATTTAGCTGTGTCATGATACCCACATTATTACATTAACGAATAAAAGTATGTCACTACTAGAAAAAAGGCCTTTCTTGACACGCATTGCGTATCAAGAAAAGGGTCTGATGATAAGAAAAAAACGTCAAGGATGGTGGTGTCATAAATTTAAGATGACATATTTTCGTGTGTCATCTGTTTATGACACACATTTATGACAACATTTATTGACACACGTTATGACAATTTTTTATGACACACATTTTTATGACAGTTTTTATTGACATTTTTTCGACACATATTATGACAGAATTTTATGACGTTCTTTTGCGTGTCATAAATTGTTAATCTAAAAACAATTCTTGTAAAATTACATATTTACCCTCCTGTATTTATAGCCATTTTATTATATGAAAAATAATTAGCAAACTAATAACAAAAACATAATTTCATTCTATTGGCTAAACAATGCAACATCGGAGTCAGGATTTGTCCTCGATAGTAATTTAGCTGTGTCATGATACCCACATTATTACATTAACGAATAAAAGTATGTCACTACTAGAAAAAAGGCCTTTCTTGACACGCATTGCGTATCAAGAAAAGGGTCTGATGATAAGAAAAAAACGTCAAGGATGGTGGTGTCATAAATTTAAGATGACATATTTTCGTGTGTCATCTGTTTATGACACACATTTATGACAACATTTATTGACACACGTTATGACAATTTTTTATGACACACATTTTTATGACAGTTTTTATTGACATTTTTTCGACACATATTATGACAGAATTTTATGACGTTCTTTTGCGTGTCATAAATTGTTAATCTAAAAACAATTCTTGTAAAATTACATATTTACCCTCCTGTATTTATAGCCATTTTATTATATGAAAAATAATTAGCAAACTAATAACAAAAACATAATTTCATTCTATAATCCGACCATATTTATCAAATTACAAACTAATCCGAGACGTTTAACGTTTACAAAAATATTGTATTGACATTACATTGCCTTCAAACAAACAAGTTTGGATCATTTGAAAATAAATGTTGCGGCGTAGCCTGACCATTATTCGCGAACGGCATCCATGTCTTCATCCCTGTAATGATCCGCTCCTCCCTCAACCTGAGACAACAATAATAATAATAATAATAATACATTAATCGAGGCCGGAAACACTAGACATGGGTAATTTAACCCCGACCCAGATGATTTTCATGTCCATAATCCAAAAATCCCTACATGAACATTAAATCCATAATCCAAAGCAGAGTTTTAGAAACAATCTTAGTATGTTTTGCTTCAAGCTGATCAAAACCCCACTAGACATAAAATGCAGGCAATATTTAAAATGCACAACATAACTCCACGAGAATCATCAAACCAGATGTCTACATGGCTTATATTCTACATCACGTTAATTCCCTTAGATCCCAACGTGAAAGACTTTTAAATAAACCTTTTCACTTAAAATTAGCATGTATCTAATCTGTTCCCTTAAACTTTAACTTTAAGATATAAAAGGTAGAAATATATGTGGAATCCAAAATAATGATTATTAAAAGGACATGCCTTACATCTTTGAATAACCTCCACTTCCAAGTTTTGCGCTTATGTGGTTCCTACCATCTTAGACTAAAAACTCCTTCCATAAGAGATACTGACAAATCGATAACCTAATTGGAAGTGACTATGTAAAGATAATCCCAACATGTCTTTTGTTCAACCAAAACAAACCAGACAAAGATATGGGAAAAAAGCAATGGAGAGAACAAAGAGCCTAAAGATGAAAGGGTAGGCTAAGAAAGAAAGGTAAAAAGACTTAGAGCTTTCCTGCAGAGCGGCTGCAACATCAGCGAACATTCCAAAACAGCACATCATGCCTGCCTCCAAGTGTCTGCCTGAACACAATTCATTAGAAAAAAATAAATTATTGCCACAAAACAAATATTAAATTTCAAATATTATAGAAAGCTAAAAGACACAAAGCACTCCTTTACCAATAGTTATCTACTCTAATAGTGATACCGACTGCATACGGCCGATCACCGCCGTAGGGCCGCTCACTGGCATAAGCTCAATCAGCGCTATAAGGTTGTTCAGTGCCATAAGGCCCTTCAGCGCCATAAGGTCGATCAGGCTGATAATTAGGCTTCAAATAAGTATTCATAAACTAAACCCTTTAACCTCGATAACGAGCTCCTGGCATTGAAACTGCTGGATCAGAGTACTCCAAACGAGGCCGGCCCCTACTTGGCTCAGGGTAGCCAGAATCCTGTTCCTAAAGACCAAAAAGAAAAGTACTGATTTCAAAAAAAAAAAAAATCAATCAAGCATTGAAGAGAACCAAACTTAAAATAACGAGAGGACTTTACTTCAAAATATGGGTGTTTCATTCCACGTGAGGTATCTCCATACATGTATGGGTCTTCATAGGGCCTCCCACCATAGGGCCTGCTAAACTGTCCATCAGAGAAATAAGGATGTCCTCTCATTGGCATATAATAATCATGATGCATATCAGCACCATACCGGGGTCTATCCTCATCATATCTTGGTGGCACATGGCCTGCACCAGATGGCTGATGCGAACCCCTGAAATTATTCCACCTCCCTCCTGCAATAGTGAAAGCAAGCTTCTCTCTTATCAATGCAGCTCAACAGAATAGAAGTAGAAAAAATAATAATAAATATTCAAGGTTACCAAAACTATGTCCCCCTCTAAAAGGAGGACGGGGACCAACAGGAGGGTGATCCTCTGTGAAACCCCTTCCTCTTGTTTGATCAGGTCTATGGTAAGAATCTCTGCCTCGTTAAATGTTAGAAGGGTTGGAAGGAAATTCACCTCTTCTGGAACCCCTCCCTATAATCCAAATAAATAAAGAAGTATTTAGTTAAAACATAAAAATGTGAATATTAACATACATCACATATACACACAAACACATATATATTTCTTATATGTACCAGCTCTTGGAAAGGTAGCACCACTACCATGACCAAATCGAAAACCACCTGCTATTCCACCTTTCACAGCCTGAGTTTTAGGCAAAAGATTTGAAAGCCTTGCTCTCACTACCATCCACACACAGTATAATTTGTTAAGCAATCAAAACACCTTTTCTTTCAAGTAAACGAACTTGATCTTTGAAGAATCATTGTTTCTTGAATTTGATTAAGAAATCATTCAAGATTGAATTTCAATTGTCAATAATAAAAAAAGAACAAAGTTTGTTTGAATGACAATAAAATAATAAGAACAAACTGGAAACTTACCCACAACATCTTGTTTCGACTAATGCACATCCACCACCAGCAAGTACATTCGACTAATGCACACCCACCACCAAGTACCTCAACTCCCATCTACCTTTGCAGGCCCAACAGTTATCAGATATCAAGAATCAAGCAAAACATCGAGCTATTCCCATTATTAACCTAGAGATACTAAAAAATATTAACCTAGAAACCCTAAGAACAAAAACAAGAATAATAAACTGTAAATTGTAACATAGATCCAGATTATACCTTTACAGTCACCAGACACACTAACATAAATATATCCAGATTTTTGGTATCCTGAAATACTAAAAAAATACCTTTTCGTGATATCATCCTCCTGTTCGACTTGCTCATCATACAAAGGCCTCCTCTTCTTTTTCCTTACCACCACCATCATCCTCATCATTCTTCTCCACCTCCACTCACTACAAGAAAAGTGAGCAATAGAGTGTTAGAAATCTTACAGTCAACTGGAGCGTATGTCGATTCTGCAAACAAAAGAAACAGAAAGAAATGAAATAGTTAATAGAACCGGGCTTGTGTTTAACAAACTTAAACAGATTCTATTGTTCTAACAGTCTTGGTTTCTTTTCAGTAATGGAGAATACATCACAGCCCTTGATTTCTTCTGCTCCTCTCACGAGTTCCAGTGCTGTTGGACTCTCTGCAGTGTACACATCTGCAGTTGTTGTTACCGCTGGCTTGGTGGCACCTTTGCTTGCTGCTGTGGCAAGCCACGCAGAAAATCCCGAGAAGTTTGCTGGTGTAAACTTTAAACGCTGGCAGCAAAAGATGTTGTTTTATTTAACAACATTGAACCTTGCGAGGTTCTTGACTAATACCGCTCCTCGTGTTGCCGAGGACGATATGAATGCTCAAACTGTGAGCGCGGTTCAGGCTTGGAATCATTCTGAGTTTTTGTGCACAAACTATATCCTGAATGGAATGGTTGATTCGCTCTATAATGTGTATTGCAAAGCTGTTACTGCCAAAGAATTATGGGAATCTTTGGAACGCAAATACAAAACTGAAGATGTGGGCACTAAGAAATTTGTGGTGGCAAAATTCTTGGATTTTGCTATGATTGACTCAAAAACTGTTATGAGTCAAGTTCAAGAATTGCAGGTGATTCTTCATGATATTCATGCCGAAGGAATGATGCTTAGCGAGACATTCCAAGTGGCGGCTATTATTGAAAAATTGCCACCAAGTTGGATTGATTTCAAAAATTATTTGAAGCATAAGCGAAAGGAAATGACAATTGAAGACTTGGTTGTGCGTCTTCGTATTGAAGAAGACAACAAAGTCGCTCAAAAGAAAACTGTCGGTCATGAAATCGCTAAAGCCAATGTTGTTGAACATGGTCAATCATCAAAGGGTAACAAAAGCAACAAAGGAAACAAACGGGGTGGGTTTAAGAAAACCAACGGGAAGAGCTCCCACCTTGGACCTAAAGGTGGGATTGGGAAGAAAAATTTCAATGGAACGTGCTATAACTGTGACAAACCGGGGCATAAAGCAAGTGAATGCAAGCTTCCCAAGAAGGAAAATGGCAAACAAGCAAACATGATTGATAATCTTGTTGCTATGATGTCTGATTTGTCAATGATGGTCACTGAAGTAAACTTGGTTAGAACGGATGCCAAGGATTGGTGGGTTGATACCGGCGAAGGAAATGTGCTTTTGAAGATGACGTTGGGAAAGGAACTTACTCTGTCTAATGTGTTGTATGTTCTTGAGATTCGTAAGAATCTTGTGTCGGGTTGGCAGTTGAACAAGTTTGGGTTCAAAATGGTGTTTGAGTCTGATAAGGTCGTGTTGACCAAAGGTGGTATGTATGTTGGTAAGGGCTATGCCCTTAATGGTATGTTTAAGTTAAATGTAACTGTGACGAATGGAATGAATAACGATAATTCTGCTTACTTGATTGAGTCTTCTAATGTTTGGCATGGTAGACTAGGTCATGTGAATTTTAATTCCATTCGACATTTAATTAAATTGAATAGCATACCAAAAATTGATATGGACTCGAATCATAAATGTGAAACTTGTGTCGAGGCAAAACAAACACGAACGTCATTCAAAAAGGTTGAACGAACTACAGGTCCTCTTGATTTGATCCACACAGATTTGTGTGATTTAAAAGCTATTCCTACTAGAGGTGGGAACAAGTATTTCATAACATTTATTGATGATAGCACACGATTTTGCTATGTGTACTTACTTAAGAGTAAGGACGAGGCTATTGACAAATTTGGTTTGTTCAAAGCCGAAGTTGAAAATCAACTTAACCGAAAAATAAAAAAGGTGAGGAGTGATAGAGGAGGTGAATATGTTTCACCTTTTGCCGATCTTTGTGCAAAAAGTGGAATCATACATGAACTCACACCTCCTTACTCACCACAATCAAATGGCATAGCAGAACGTAAAAATAGAATGTTGAAAGAAATGATGAATGTCATGTTGATAAGCTTAGGGGTGAGCGAGGACATGTGGGGGAAGCACTGTTATCAGCAAATTTCATTCTAAATTTAATTCCCCGTAAAAAGAAGGATGTAACACCATATGAATTATTGACAGGAGTCAAACCATCATATAATCACTTGCGAGTGTGGGGGTGCCTAGCTAAGGTGGTAGTGACACCACCAAAGCGTCTTGTGATAGGACCCAAAACTGTAGATTGTGTGCTCATTGGATACACTCGTTTGGGTGGTCCACTTCGTTTTCTTGTACATGACTCGAAGAATCCTGGAGTGTCTAACGGCACTATATTGGAATCTAAGGATGCTTCGTGGTTCGAGCACATATTCCCATGCTTGGATAGGCCTAAGTTGGGTTCACAAGGCCCAATTGATGATAGTGTTCTAGAGGATGAACCGGGCCCATCAAATTTGGCTAGGGAAGGTATTTCAAGAGAAGTGGTTGCAAATGATGAACCTCAAAAAGATGAAAGTGAAATCCGAAGGAGTAAAAGACAAAGGACTAGAAAATCCTTTGGTCCAGATTTCCTCACCTATGTGGTCGAGGAGGAACCGCAAACTTACCAAGAAGCGGTAAAATCCTCGGATGGACCTCAGTGGAAGGAGGCCATAAAATGTGAAATAGATTCTATTTTACAAAATCACACCTTGGAGTTAGTGGATCTTCCTGCGGGATGTAAACCACTAGGATGTCGATGGATCTTCAAGAAGAAGATGAAACCAGATGGCACCATTGATAAGTATAAGGCAAGGTTGGTGATCAAAGGATATAAACAGCGAGAAGGCTTGGATTATTTTGACATGTATTCGCCTATCACGCGAATAACATCCATCAGGATGGTACTTGCCGTTGCAGCCATTAGAAATTTGGAAGTTCACCAAATGGATGTGAAAACGGCTTTCTTGAATGGAAATCTAGAGGAGGAGATTTACATGGAACAGCCCGAGGGCTTCATAGCCAAGGGACAAGAAAAGAAAGTATGCAAGCTTGTAAAATTTTTATATGGTTTGAAGCAAGCTCCAAAACAATGGCATCAAAAGTTTGATCATGTCAGGCTTGATTCTGGGTTCAAAATCAACGAATGTGACAAATGTGTGTATGTGAAAGACACACCAGATGAATATGTCATCTTATGTTTGTATGTGGATGACATGCTCATTGATGGTAGTAATGAGAAAATAATAAAATCTACAAAGGACGTCCTGAGAGCAAGGTTTGACATGAAAGATATGGGATTAGCTGATGTGATTCTGGGAGTACAAATCACACGAACCCAGAATGGACTTGTGATAAGTCAATCTCACTATGTGGACAAAATTCTTGAGAAGTTCAATGCAAATGACTCTAATATGGCTAGAACTCCCATTGACACTAGTCAACATCTAGCTAAAAATCTAGGTGAGCCTGTTAACCGATTAGAGTACTCAAGAATTATTGGCAGCATGATGTATCTGATGAGTTGTACCAGACCAGACTTAGCATATGTTGTAAGCAAGCTAAGTAGATACACGAGCAACCCAAGTTTAACTCATTGGGGTTGCATGACACGGGTGCTTCGGTACTTGAGATACACACGAGAGTACGGGCTGCATTATAGTAGATATCCAGCAGTTATAGAAGGTTACTGCAATGCAAATTGGATATCTAACACGAATGATTCCAGAGCAACAAGTAGGTATGTATTCACACTTGGAGGTGCAGCGATATCGTGGAAATCATCTAAGCAAACTGTTATTGCTAGATCCACGATGGAATCAGAATTCATCGCTTTAGATAAAGCAGGTGAAGAGGCAGAATGGCTACGTCAATTTGTTGAGGATATACCAAGGTGGCCGAAGCCGGCATCGGCCATTTGTATACATTGTGATAGCCAATCGGCAATTGGCAGAGCTCGTAGCACAATGTATAACGGTAAGAACAGGCATATAAGACGTAGACATAAGATGGTACGACAACTAATCTCTACAGGAGTTATCACTGTTGACTATGTGAAGTCAAAGGATAACATCGCGGATCCGCTAACAAAAGGCTTAAGCAGAGAGTTAGTTCAGAAGTCGTCAATGGGAATGGGACTAAAGCCCATGAAAGGATAGGTTTATGCGAAGGAAACCTAACTCAGCTGACTGGAGATCCCAAGATCTGATTTCAATAGGACAACCTAATTGTATGAACTGGCGAAGGTCACTGTGGGGGGAGAGTTGTTGGAAACCCACGTTTTGAAAAAGGGAGCCTACTATAAATTTGATAAGCTTTCTAGTCCATTCCTAAAAGTGACAAGGTTGAGGTTAAGCTTATCTCTTTTAATGATTTGACTGAGGTAACCAGTCCCAGTAGATCACCTATGTGAGAGAGAAGTGGGGTCGCTTTGAAGGGTATTGTTGGGGCACAATACTTAATAGCTCTTGCAGAACCAGGCACGTGTCCGTGACCATAACGGACACAACTATGAGGACTTGACGTTGTCAGGGAGAGTTTTGTGTGAAGCGTATTGTCGTCTACACAAATGGCAGACGAGTTCAAAGACATCGCGTTCTACTCAGAGCCAGTAGGCTAAGTGCGTTTCATAAGCGAAGGTTCAAAGGGTCACACCTACCTATCGTATGCAAAACTCAACTGTTGAAATTTAATCGGAACGAGATTGTTTCTGAGAATAACTCCCATTCATGTGGGGGATTGTTGGATATTACAGAAGTGAATGTGAGTTGGTTATGTGAGTTGGTTGTGTCCCACATTGGTGGGAAGATGGAAATTGGAAGACTTTATAAGGTAAAGTTTGAATGGAAGAATTAAATTGTTAAAGTTACATTATCCTCTGGCTCCTACCCGCGCGCAGGGGGGGGTGCAAAAATGGGATCTGGCTCGGAAAAATCCTTGAACCAATGCGACGCCCGCACGACCTGCGGACACGAATGCAGCTTGAAAAACCCAGGTCCGTGCGAGACTGGTTTTTTGATATCTGTTTTAATTTTTGCATAGTGTAGCTGATTATTCTAGAAAGACTCTTTGCCTTCAGCTTCCAACAGTTGCAACTCTTGATTATCATCAGCAATTAACACCATAATAATGGTGATTAATTCGCGTGAGTAATTCGAGTCTGCACAGCTTCCAACAGTTTTGGTTGTTCAAGTATATTAGACAGACCTGTGTGCAGAACACAACACACAATAGAAACATACACTTTCACATCTGTTTGCTGCAGCAACATTTTTTCAGAGGCAGTCAGTTCCGGTTTCTTTTCAGGCAAGTGGGATTGTCCGCAGTGCACCGTCACTGTTAAACCGGTGTACCCTAGGAACAGGCGACGAATCTGTTTAAGGGAATTGTGTTAAACACAAGCCCGGTTCTATTAACTATTTCGTTTCTTTCTGTTTCTTTTGTTTGCAGAATCGTCATACGCTCCAGTTTACTGTAAGATTTCTAACATAGAGGCGACTTTTGTCGTCTCTAGTGCTCCTTTTTGTCGCCGCTAAAGCCAATAGAGGCTACTTTTGTCGTCTCTATTGTTCCTTTTTATCAACAAATATTAATAATCCAACAAACTAAACAGAATCCGAGCAAAGCCATAGAATAAGACAAACTTACATTCAAGTTTATATAACCATAAGTTCATTCTCATGACCTACAATTCAATTTCTCCACAAAATGACCGAACTTCAAACAACTAATAACCAAATTACATGTCCAGATCCAAACCCATTTCAAACATTATCTGAATATCGTCATCGTCAACTTAAATCTGTTGTTGAGTTTATATAGCTAAATTAAACACAAAACAATGTGAATCTACAACATTAAAAACCAGATCCAACTAAAAGCCGAAACTATAACGACAAAGCATAAAAATTCAACCAGTTAACAAAAATAATAAAGAAAAAAATTAAAATTAAAAATTAAACAACTATACAACATATCTTACGGTGAGCAGAGTATTACGGTGAGGGTGCCAGTGAGCAGTGACGGTGAGCTGGTGAGGGTGTAGGTCGGCGGCTGATGTGGAGGTGTGGAGGTTGGAGGGTGGAGGGTGGACGATGAGCTGTTGAGGGTGGAGGTCGGTGGCTGATCTTACAGCTCCAACCTACCCGACCCACACCGTAACCTTCCCCATAATAGAACCCACCACCGTTCGCCTCCCCACCAGAAACCACCAACGTAGGCCTCACCACAAGACCGCCACCGTCCGCCTTACCCTCACCAGAAACCACCACCGTACACCTCACCCCCCTCCAGAACCACCATCGTACACCCACACCACCATAAAACTAATCTGCATATAAAACACTGAAGAAATTATTGTGTTTGCTTTTGTTGAATAGAAAGAGGGGAAGAGTAAGAGAGAGAGTTGTAATGTGAAGGAGGGTTTTGTGAAGAGCAGGGAATAAAAATAGATTGGCGGAGTGTTTGAATTTTTAGGAAATGATATTATGACAGATAAAGATGACACGCCATTGTTTATACTGCCATACTTTCTATTCTTTGACATTAATTTGTTGACATGAAAAAATATATGTCATTAATTAATTAAATTTTACAAATCATGACACACCTTTTTGAGTGTCATAAATTAGTGCATGTCATAAAATAAGTGTCAAGAAAGGCATATTTTCTAGTAGTGTGTTTAGATATGTTTTTGTGTGCCTGTTTATCCATTTGTTTACGTTTTGGAGTACATCTTTTCAATCACATGATGGTGTGCATCATAAACGAAAGCTTGTACCAACGCGTAACATGTGGTATAAACATATATACCGAGCCTTCTTTATTGGATGAAAGTTTAAAATCGTTGGTTGTAACATACATGATGCTTTAAGTACGTACAATAAGAAACAAAATATTGCTTCTTTTGATCAACGGAAACAGGGTTCTTTTAGCCTTCTTTATTCTTGCTGTATTGGTGATGCTACAAAAAGCTATACCTTAGATAGATAAACATATCTCAAAAATAACTTACAAATTTTACTTTAACAAGAAGATGAACACAGGTTTCTTTAGGTATTCTCTTAAACCTTTGAATTTTTTTTTTAGCTTCATCTTTAAAGACTTCTATCTTCTCTATTAGTTTGTGACCTCTGCCTTCTCTATTAGCTCTCCCACTTATGTCTCACACACTTATATATGCAGCTATATATGCACATAGTTTGCATAATAAGAGTTGTATGATTAGAAATGGTAATCATATTGGCAGATTGTAATTCAATATTGGCCTATTGGGATATGATTATGAGCAAATATTGGGCTTTAGAAATTCTTGAGCTAGGGCTAAATTGCTGATATTGAAAACACCATTGCCCAATGTCTCAATTTTGCACTCTTTAATTCGTGTTAATAAAATTTGATATGGGAACGTAGCCTTTACCAGAATAATATACCTAGAATCCTTATAATAATGCATTTTTATTGATATTTTAAAATACTCAGAAACAAATTAAGAATAATAAGTTAGAGCGTCTTCAACGGGTAGTCGGATGGTTCACTCCCATCGGCAGACTACCCCCAACAAATCACCATTGGAGCCAGTGGCGGATCCAGAAATTTTTTCTAATGATGTCACTCTTTTAGACATTCTACTAATTTTGTAGAACCGGACATAAATATTTTCGGGTGGGTCGGTTTGACGGTTCGGGTCAGGTAACGTTGATCACATAATAAAAATATTATACAATAATAAAAAAAGACATCGTCATTAAAAATAAAAAAACACATAATATAAATTCGATGGTCTTATGAATTAAAAAAAAACAATACTTAGAGTTGTTCCAACGTTCGATGGAAGATCACTCAAATCAATTTTTGGCAATTTACTACTTATAAATGATGATCCAACGTTTGATGGTGGTTCTCTTTGTAAAAATCTCTCCATAATATTCACACCTAAAATTCAAGTCTCAACAAATCAACAAAAAATAACAAATAATCCTAATTCCTAAGACTAATTATCTCTTTTAGTACAAATAACAATAAAGTAATGATCAAATAATGAAACAAGCAACATTGCAATGATTCTTATCTAATAACAAGAAAGCTATAAAAATTATATAAGTATATAACTAACCTCTTTTATTAGCCATCGTGATAAATAGTAAACGTCTTTAACTTGTGATGAATGTCTTTTAAGACTTGAACCGTAGAACGATTGTATCCTCTTCGAAAGTACTTTAAGATTTGATAATTTTCTACTGTAGCAAAATAACAACATTGTTAAATATAGTACCAAAAGTTAAACATGACATTTCATCATTACTACAAAACACACAAAAGTTAAATCCCATGGATTAATAAAGGAAAACCATCCAAACTAATGAACTATTATGGCCATCTCGTTGGTTTGGTGTGACAAAATCTAGAAACCATCCAAACCATACCATACATTGAATATATTATTTTAATCCAAAAAGAATTACATAAAGATAGACATTATAGACTCGGTGACTTATTGCCCTTAAAAGTTAAAATAAACCTGACAAACACACATGCATACTTTTTATATATAAAATAATAAAAACCTTATTGATACCTTGTGTCCTTGTATTGTATATATATATATTGCAAACAATCACACAGAACTACAGAAGAATCTTTCTTCTTCTAATCTTCTTTGTATCGCTGATGGAGGATGATAGGGTTGATTCGTTGAAGGAATTGAAGCATGTCGGCAGCACAGGTATAAAATATGTTATATATTATCACTTTTTTGGGTTTTTAATTAGTAATGGGTTAAATAGTGGAGTGGGCTTGTAAAAGGTTATATTTTTATCTACTTAAAAATTAGAGTTGGGCTTATTTAACTGCAATTGGGTTGGGTCTAATGTAGTCACCATAAAAAAACATTGATGTCACTCGAAAAAACTATATATACATGTATATATACAACTGAAAAAAGGACTGCTGTCCCGGGACTACGTCCCCGATAACATACCTCCGCCACTGATTGGAGCACATTGACCCAACATAAAAGGTTTGACAATTTCCAAGATAATTTTGTATTAACCAATATGTTAACATATATACATGGTACAAACTTGTAAAAGAATGAATACATTAATACAATTTATTGTAGGGAATATTTATAATAAATCAAGGATTTCCATATCCTTGATTTATGCCTTGCTGTTACCCCCCGTCAATCGAACAGTTGGGGGATCCACGCAAAGCATGTTACGAAAATTTTCAAACAGAGGCCGCGGAAGACTCTTGGTGCAAATGTCAGCCACTTGGAGATTGGAAGGAACAAATTTGGTGTAGAGGCGACCAGAGGATACGAATTCACGAACAAAATGATAATCAATATCTATGTGCTTTGTCCGCTCATGAGAAACCGGATTTTGACTGAGGAAGTGTGACATCCGTCACTTTTCGTTGTATTTCTTCTTATAATTATATGTACGTTATACCACAATTAATAAAACGCGACATTTTCCTTATTCTCGAACGTTTAAAAATTATTCTGTGATATATTCGAGTTCGTTTAATCATAATGTAAGATAATAATAATAATATTATGGATGAAACATTGTAAAAAAAAAATAAATAAATGCTTGGGACGGGATTCGAACCCGCGTCCCAAGCCGAGTCATTACATACACACACACATCAAACCACTAGGCTACACCCATCTTTTGTTTAGAAACCCACTTGATAACAATTATATACAAAGATGGAAAACAGAACAGTTGACTTCTGGAAGTCAACTGACGCGTGATCATCATCATCATCATCAACCCAATAAACGCGTTAATTGATCTGATTAAGGAAGGGAATTGATGCCATTGACTGAGTCGCACCCTTATTACACATCAATTCAGTCAAAACCTTCCAAAATAGGGCCAACTATCCGCGTCAACATTCAAGCCGAGTCAAAGTTTACCAAATCTTCAATCCGAGCCTTCTACTATAAATTGAACCCCTCCTACACCATCCTTACTCGCCGATAATCACTTCCTTACACTCAATTTCTGTTCTAAAACCACTATTGAAACTGTTTTAATCGCGTTTGGTGCGTCTCCTTGTTCGAACTCGCAGAACCCGACCACGCGTTAATTGTAAGTCTTTTTTTTGTGGGTTATAACCTTCGGCACCTTGTGATCATTAGCCCCAAAGACTCAAGGGCTAATGATCACCAATTGTGTTGATTTGGAAATTAGGGCACGGTTTGATAATAATTGGGAAGAACACATTGAATCAGATTCGTATATAATTAATTTGAAGAGAATAAAACACAACCAACTGAGCAGCTCAGTTGGTTTGCACGCGTAGACCAGGGAACGAACCGGCCTCTTGGCCAGGTTCGAATCCCACACACACCCTTTATTTTCTTTTTTTTTTTTCAATTAAACCATTAACACATTTAAACCTGTATAATCAATTTAAATCCAAAATATTCCGTTCTCGGGGTGTGGCTCAGTTGGTGGCCACGCTTGTGATAAAACCCGAACCGGCCAGAGGCCCGGGTTCGATTCCCATAACCAACAAGTATTTTTTTGCTATTTTTATATATATATATATATATTTAATACATTAAATCTTTTAAAATCAGTTTTAAATACCAAAAGTGGTTTATAAATTCCACAAAAATTATCATATGATCTCCAAATGATAAAGTTCATCACCCAAATTTTAGTTTTTCAAAAATAATTTATTTAACATATATTATTAATAATACAAGTTTATTCATTTATATTTATTAAATTCTATAAAAATATCTAAACGATTTTATTAAATCTCACAAAAATTATCCTAAACTTGTATATTCTTAAGCATTCCAGAAAATATTTTTATTTAAGAAAAACCGTTTATTTTATATTTTTAATTAATTTTGTTAGTTTTAATCATAAATAAATCATAATAAATTCATTTTTCAATATTTTTGCACCAAAATTTTATATAAATTATTTCTAAGTATCTAGAACTGAAATACAATTTTTTATTCAGAAATTCTTTAATTTTAATATTTTTAGATATTAAAGTCATATTTTGACAATTTGAAATAATTAAATTAAATATTCTTTTTTCAAGAAAATAATTTTATAAAAATTATTTTCATAATCAAAATCTTATGTTGTGACTATATTTAACTTAAAATTTTACAAAAAGAGTTTTATTTATTTATTTATTAAATTTCTTATATTTAATAAACAATTTGCTTATTAATCAAACAAACGTTTATCCCCAATTCGAAACCCTAGAATTCCATGTATCCTAGAGTTATTCCCTTACACATTATCAAATTCTTTAGGTTGATTCTTTGGGATAATTCCAACTCATATTTCGTTGTCCAAGTTCAATTACAAGCTATTACGTAAACAGTGAGTATTCCTACCCCTTTTTGCTTTTATACATTTTTGGGGTGTTACATGTACACTATTACAATTTCAAATACAAGTTTACATTTTTACAAATACAATTCTAGTACTATGTGCATTGCTTACAACGTGCTTTATGCTTAGACAATACATGTGGATTACATTTGTACTTAGTGAAATCATTAACATGGTACAAGCCGACCTTAACATTGGATAGCGCTATTTGGATTGACAACCCGCCTAGATTGATTCTCCCCCTTTTTCATCGGAGAATCCGTGGCCATTGTTAAGTTATCACCCATTTATTGGATGAGTACACCACCGTTCATACAGTACATTATACAGTCACAGGGTTGATTTCGCTCATTTGTATGATACATAGTTTACATATTTGCACTGTAGCATGCACTTGAATTGTATATCTTTTTAACTTACTATATATATCAAAACTAGGAATGCTCACCAACATTTCTTATGTTGACCAAACCTATTTTTGTACATATTTCAGGTGCAGTTTGATCTAATGCTTTAGCAAGAGACATTTAGTGCTTTATTTTAATTCAGTTATTTCAATATTTACATTTCATTTAGACAATGTAATTTCCATTATCATGTAAGACAATTTTGGTTTATTCAATAATATTTACATTTTAGTACCATGTGCTTTTGAACAATCGTCACTACGTGGCACCTCGATGATTCCGCCATCGGTTGGGGTGTTACAGATTGGTATCAGAGCCATGGTTATAGGGAATTAGGTTATTAGAATGCCTTTTAGCCTAGACTATAACCAAATTTCAACTTTCAGGTACAATATTTCCTAATTTATCATTCCCCTCATTTCCCTCCACTTTCCTTCCTCAATCTTTCCCCTTCTTCTCCATTTCTCCTCATCTTTCATCATGGTGTATAGAGATGGTGTTCTACAAGGAGTGGAAAGACTACATCATCATGGAGCGGGAGCAGTACCTTTCATGAAGACACTCTTAGGCATAATGCCTACTCTTATTTTTGCTCCTTCAAATGTTGTTGAACTTAAATGAGTGTGAAAAAGGACACGTTCAATCTGGAAGGGTGGATGCCTGTACACTGGGTTTTCTGGCATAGGCAAGTATAGCGCATAAATCCATTTACGGGCCTGTTATGCTTACCTGGGGATTCCTGGAGTGAGTGTCCACTTATAGGCTAAAGCATGTCTTCTTTGATCACCATTGGGCTCAATTTCTTTGAAAAGTCAACGTTCTTGTTGGGCTTTATAGCTAGACAAGGGCAATCCAAACATGTTATTCAAATATTTCAAATGATATACTTCTATTTCACATACAATATCTTGTGTTCATAATCCTTATGCAATTATAAACTTACATTTATTATTTTTTCATTGACTGCCTTGTAGATGTCTGCTCGCCGTATGCTCCGTGATGCTAGCCAACGCACTGTTCGTGCTTCTGGACAACGTTCTGATCGTCGCCTTGCTTCTCTTGTCGCTGAGCAAATTGCTGCAGTGATTCCAAATCTTGTTAGTGAGTTAACCCAAAACAGCAACAGTACCAACACAGAGGGTGCAACTCAATCCCGGTGTACATTCAAACACTTCAACTCATGCAACCCCACGAAGTTTACTAGGGAGGAGGGTGCTACTGGCCTCCTCCAATGGTTTGAAAGTATGGAAAGTACCTTCGTGAACAGCGAGTGTCCTGATAACCTCCGCGTTCGCTATGCTACCAGTGTCCTTCAAAAGGGGGCATTGACCTAGTGGAATGGTGAAAAGCGTAATCGGGGCGCTGATGTTGCTCTATCCTTGTCTTGGGCTGAGGTCAAGGAACTCATGATCGCTAAGTTCTGCCCTAGGAACGAAATGAGGAAGCTAGAGGAAGAGTTCCATGGGTTAAAACAAGACAGTGGTGAAAATATTGCGTACAACACTCGATATCATGAGCTCAGTATTTTGGTTCCACACATGGTTACCCCGGTCTCTCGAGCAATCGAGAAATATATTAAGGGATTGCCTGACCTAATCCAAGATGTAGTCACTGGAAGCAGACCCACTACGGTGGAAGAAGCCATTCAGCTTGCAGCCTCCCTGACTGACAAGCACGTCAAAAAGGGAAATTTGGTTAGGAAAGGAACCAAGAAACCAGCTGAGAAGACCCCCACCCCTACTACTGAATCATCAAGAGTTGCTGTAGACAATACCGGTTCCAACGCTAGGAAGCGGAAGTCCAGGGGTAGAAACTATGCTGTTGTGGCCCCAGTAACTCAGGCTCCAATAGCCCAGGCTCCAATGGCTCAGGCTCCTCTGTTAAGAAGGTTTATAGTGGAAACTTACCCAAGTGTGCCACCTGTCAGTACCATCACCCCGCAAATTTTCCTTGTCGCCACTGTACCACCTGTGGTAGGTACGGTCATGTAGCTGCCACATGTCGATCAGTGTTTCGACCTCAACCAATTAATGCTCAACCTGTTAACCCTCAACCAGCCAACCCTCAACCAGCTCGCCAAAACCCACAACCTATAGCATATGGTCAAGTTTGCTTCAATTGTGGTGATCCAAACCACCTTAGAAATCAATGTCCAGCACTTGTCCCAGCAAACCGTGCAGCAAACCCAGTGGCTCGTGGAAGGGCTTTCAACATTAATGCAGCAGAAGCCCAGGAAGCAAATGATGTGGTGAATGGTACGTTTTTACTTGATGGTCGTTATGCTTCAATTTTATTTGATACTGGTGCGGATAAAAGTTTTGTGTCGTTAGCATTCGAACCTTTATTATCTCACACTCGCTCTAGATTAGGAGTGTCTTTCACTGTCGAGGTCGCGGATGGTAAACCCATCTCAATCGATTCTATCATCCAGGGTTGTACTCTTAGCCTTAACGAACATGACTTCACCATTGATCTTATACCCATGAAATTGGGAAGCATTGATGTTATCGTGGGTATGGATTGGCTTTCTAAACATCATGCCGAAGTTGTCTGCTTTGAGAAATTTATTCGGTTTCCTCTCGCATCGGGGGACTTTTTACGGGTTCATGGTGAGAAACCATCCAGTAGTCTTAAACTTATGTCTTGCACTCAAGCACAGAAATATCTACGTAAGAAATACGTAGCTTTCTTGGCCCATATTGTGGAAAAGAAAGGTAAAGACAAGAGCATTCAAGATGTTCCTGTTGTTCGTGAATTTCTAGAAGTCTTTCCTGATGACTTACCTGGACTACCACCGGTGCGTCCTGTTGAATTTCGTATTGATCTTGTACCTGGTGCTATGCCCGCCGCTAAATCTCCATACCGCCTTGCACCTTCCGAGATGCAAGAACTTGTGAGTCAACTTCCAGAGTTGGCAGACAAGGGTTTCATTCGTCCCAGTTCATCACCTTGGGGAGCTCCAGTCTTATTTGTAAAGAAGAAGGATGGATCTTTCCGTATGTGTATTGATTATCGGGAGTTGAATAAACTCACCATTAAAAACCGGTACCCTTTACCCCGCTTTGATGACCTCTTTGATCAACTTCAAGGTTCGACTTGCTTCTCAAAGATCGATCTTCGTTCGGGATATCACCAACTTCGAGTTCATGAAGACGATATTCCAAAGACAGCTTTCCGTACACGCTATGGACATTACGAGTTCATGGTTATGCCTTTTGGACTAACAAATGCACCCGCTGTCTTCATGGATCTCATGAATCGCGTGTGCAAACCCTTCTTGGATAAGTTCGTAATCGTTTTCATCGATGACATTCTCATTTACTCTAAAACCAAATCAGCCCACGAGCAACACCTTAGACAAATTTTGAGTCTTTTGAAGAATGAACAACTGTATGCCAAATTTTCCAAGTGTGAATTCTGGCTTAAGGAAGTTCAATTTTTGGGACACATTATCAGTGATAAGGGTATACACGTGGATCCAGCTAAGATTGAGGCTGTTAAGAATTGGATTACACCCAAGTCTCCCACGGAAGATCGCTCTTTCCTTGGCTTAGCAGGTTATTATCGTCGATTTATTCTCAACTCTTCCAAGATTGCCTTACCTCTCACTTCCTTGACCCATAAGGATAAACCATATGTATGGGGACCCAGTCAGGAAGAAGCATTCCAGACTTGGAAGCAGAAACTGTGTGATGCTCCAATCCTCACTTTACCTGACGGCAATGAGGATTTCGTGGTTTACTGTGATGCCTCTAATCAAGGTCTTGGTTGTGTTCTCATGCAACGAGGCAAGGTTATAGCATATGCATCACGACAACTGAAAAACCATGAGAAAAATTACACTACCCATGATCTTGAGCTCGGAGCGGTCGTTTTCGCACTTAAGATTTGGCGGCACTATTTATATGGTACAAAGTGTGTGATCTTCACTAATCACAAGAGTCTTCAACACATTTTCAACCAGAAAGATCTGAATATACGACAACGACGATGGGTCGAGTTGTTGAACGACTACGACTGTGAGATTCGCTACCATCCTGGCAAGGCAAATGTTGTAGCCGATGCCCTTAGTCGTAAAGGTCATGCCCAGCTTTATTGTGCTCAGGTCCAGTCTGATATCAAACTCCACATTATTGAAGCCCAACATGTCTCTGTTACTGAGGGCAACATGAATGAAGAAATGTCGTGTGGAGCCGAAAATCAGTTGGAAACCAAAAATGGTTTACTTTATTTCATGAACCGTCTTTGGATCCCTGATCGTGACAACCTGCGCACCTTCCTCATGGACGAGTCCCATAAGTCTCGTTACTCCATTCACCTTGGTGCAGATAAGATGTATCAGGATCTGCGTACTTTGTATTGGTGGCCCGGTATGAAGAAGGACATAGCTCTTTATGTGGCTAAATGCCTTACTTGTTCCAAGGTCAAAGCTGAGCACCAACGTCCATCTGGTTTACTTGTGCAACCAGAAATTCCAGTGTGGAAGTGGGAGAACATTTCTATGGACTTCATCACGAAACTTCCACGCACCACTCGTGGACATGACAGTATCTGGGTTATTGTCGATCGTCTGACCAAATCTGCTCACTTCCTACCCATTCGTGAGACCTACACAGCTGAGAAATTGGCTAAGATCTACATCAGTGAGATTGTCAGCCGTCATGGTATTCCTCTAGACATTATTTCCGATCGTGATAGCTGGTTCACTTCTCGCTTCTGGCAGACATTTCAGTCCGCACTTGGTACACAACTGAATCTTTGCACGGCTTATCACCCACAGACGGATGGTCAAACTGAACGAACCATCCAAACATTGGAGGATATGCTTCGAGCGTGCATCATCGACTTTGGTGGTAATTGGGACACGCACTTACCCTTGGTTGAGTTCTCATATAATAACAGCTACCATTCCAGCATTAACATGGCACCGTTTGAGGCACTTTATGGTCGCAAATGTCGTTCCCCTGTGTGTTGGAGCGAGGTTGGTGAAACACAAATCACCGGTCCCGAACTAATACAAGAAACGACAGACAAGATTCTTCGCATTCGTGAGAATTTGCAAGTTGCTCGGAGCAGACAAAAGAGCTATGCCGATCAAAGGCGCAAGCCTCTAGGATTTCAAGTCGGAGACATGGTACTTCTCAAGGTTTCACCTTGGAAGGGTGTATTTCGGTTTGGAAAGAAAGGGAAACTTGCACCACGGTTCGTAGGCCCTTTTAAGATCCTTGAGCGAGTTGGGAAGGTGGCTTACAAGCTCGATTTACCACCAGAGCTCAATAATGTTCATCCAACGTTTCATGTTTCTAATCTCAAGAAGTGTTTGGCTGAAGATAACCTCCATGTTCCTTTAGAGGATATCCAGATTGACGAATCGATGCGCTTCATAGAGAAACCTGTGGAGATTATGGATCGAGACGTCAAGACACTTAAGCGAAGCCGAATTCCAATTGTCAAAGTTCGTTGGGAATCCAAACGAGGCCCAGAGTTTACTTGGGAGCGTGAGGACCAAATGATGTCAAAGTATTCTCATCTTTTTCCAGAGACTACCACTTGAAGGAATTTCAGGACGAAATTTCTAAAAGTAGGGGATGCTGTGACATCCGTCACTTTTCGTTGTATTTCTTCTTATAATTATATGTACGTTATACCACAATTAATAAAACGCGACATTTTCCTTATTCTCGAACGTTTAAAAATTATTCTGTGATATATTCGAGTTCGTTTAATCATAATGTAAGATAATAATAATAATATTATGGATGAAAAATTGTAAAAAAAAATAAAAATGCTTGGGACGGGATTCGAACCCGCGTCCCAAGCCGAGTCATTACATACACACACACACATCAAACCACTAGGCTACACCCATCTTTTGTTTAGAAACCCACTTGATAACAATTATATACAAAGATGGAAAACAGAACAGTTGACTTCTGGAAGTCAACTGACGCGTGATCATCATCATCATCAACCCAATAAACGCGTTAATTGATCTGATTTAGGAAGGGAATTGATGCCATTGACTGAGTCGCACCCTTATTACACATCAATTCAGTCAAAACCTTCCAAAATAGAGCCAATTATCCGCGTCAACATTCAAGCCGAGTCAAAGTTTACCAAATCTTCAATCCGAGCCTTCTACTATAAATTGAACCCCCTACACCATCCTTACTCGCCGATAATCACTTCCTTACACTCAATTTCTGTTCTAAAACCACTATTGAAACTGTTTTAATCGCGTTTGGTGCGTCTCCTTGTTCGAACTCGCAGAACCCGACCACGCGTTAATTGTAAGTCTTTTTTTTGTGGGTTATAACCTTCGGCACCTTGTGATCATTAGCCCCAAAGATTCAAGGGCTAATGATCACCAATTGTGTTGATTTGGAAATTAGGGCACGGTTTGATAATAATTGGGGAAGAACACATTGAATCAGATTCGTATATAATTAATTTGAAGAGAATAAAACACAACCAACTGAGCAGCTCAGTTGGTTTGCACGCGTAGACCAGGGAACGAACCGGCCTCTTGGCCAGGTTCGAATCCCACACACACCCTTTATTTTCTTTTTTTTTTCAATTAAACCATTAACACATTTAAACCTATATAATTAATTTAAATCCAAAATATTCCGTTCTCGGGGTGTGGCTCAGTTGGTGGCCACGCTTGTGATAAAACCCGAACCGGCCAGAGGCCCGGGTTCGATTCCCATAACCAACAAGTATTTTTTTGCTATTTTTATATATATATTTAATACATTAAATCTTTTAAAATTAGTTTTAAATACCAAAAGTGGTTTATAAATTCCACAAAAATTATCAAATGATCTCCAAATGATAAAGTTCATCACCCAAATTTTAGTTTTTCAAAAATAATTTATTTAACATATATTATTAATAATACAAGTTTATTCATTTATATTTATTAAATTCTATAAAAATATCTAAACGATTTTATTAAATCTCACAAAAATTATCCTAAACTTGTATATTCTTAAACATTCCAGAAAATATTTTTATTTCAGAAAAACCGTTTATTTTATATTTTTAATTAATTTTCGTTAGTTTTAATCATAAATAAATCATATTAAATTCATTTTTCAATATTTTTGCACCAAAATTTTATATAAATTATTTCTAACTATCTAGAACTGAAATACAATTTTTAATTCAGAAATTCTTTAATTTTAATATTTTTAGATATTAAAGTCATATTTTGACAATTTGAAATAATTAAATTAAATATTCTTTTTTCAAGAAAATAATTTTATAAAAATTATTTTCATAATCAAAATCTTATGTTGTGACTATATTTAACTTAAAATTTTACAAAAAGAGTTTTATTTATTTATTTATTAAATTTCTTATATTTAATAAACAATTTGCTTATTAATCAAACAAACGTTTATCCCCAATTCGAAACCCTAGAATTCCATGTATCCTAGAGTTATTCCCTTACACATTATCAAATTCTTTAGGTTGATTCTTTGGGATAATTCCAACTCATATTTCGTTGTCCAGGTTCAATTACAAGCTATTACGTAAACAGTGAGTATTCCTACCCCTTTTTGCTTTTATACATTTTTGGGGTGTTACATGTACACTATTACAATTTCAAATACAAGTTTACATTTTTACAAATACAATTCTAGTACTATGTGCATTGCTTACAACGTGCTTTATGCTTAGACAATACATGTGGATTACATTTGTACTTAGTGAAATCATTAACATGGTACAAGCCGACCTTAACATTGGATAGCGCTATTTGGATTGACAACCCGCCTAGATTGATTCTCCCCCTTTTTCATCGGAGAATCCGTGGCCATTGTTAAGTTATCACCCATTTATTGGATGAGTACACCACCGTTCATACAGTACATTATACAGTCACAGGGTTGATTTCGCTCATTTGTATGATACATAGTTTACATATTTGCACTGTAGCATGCACTTGAATTGTATATCTTTTTAACTTACTATATATATCAAAACTAGGAATGCTCACCAACATTTCTTATGTTGACCAAACCTATTTTTGTACATATTTCAGGTGCAGTTTGATCTAATGCTTTAGCAAGAGACATTTAGTGCTTTATTTTAATTCAGTTATTTCAATATTTACATTTCATTTAGACAATGTAATTTCCATTATCATGTAAGACAATTTTGGTTTATTCAATAATATTTACATTTTAGTACCATGTGCTTTTGAACAATCGTCACTACGTGGCACCTCGATGATTCCGCCATCGGTTGGGGTGTTACAGGAAGATGGCACTTTTATTGTCGCACAGAGGTGTAGGCCGATCCATGGGTAAAGCATGTAGTTCGCGATGGAGATAAGTGAGCCAAATAATTTATGCAGTTGTGTTCGCCATTGCCCTGTATTCAGATCCACAATTAGAGCGAGCAACTGTTGGTTGTTTCTTAGCACTCCATGATTGATGTGCTGCAAAACACATCTATTTTCCAATGTATTTTGTATATTATTTAGTTAGGTTTTTATTTGTTTCATGTTATTTTTATTATGTATTTATTTATTTTACTATTATATAGGTGTTCGTGGAAAATGAGCTCAAAACGAATGAATTTTAATCGAGACACGAACAATTGAGAGCTTGTGTTCATGGACGTTGGAGCGTGGACGAGCAACTTTGGTCGAGTCAAGAACACCCGAGATGCGAGCTTGGAGTATTCTACTACTACTACTACTAATAATAATAATAATAAAATAATAATAATAATAATAATAATAATAGTAATAATAATAATAATAATAATAATAAATGTGAAGTGTGACATGAGGTGGTTACCTCACGCCGCAAAGAAACAAATGAAAATGGGCTAAGCCCAATGTTGGAGCAGAGGCAATATTATTCGAAGGTTAAATGTTTTATTTTGGAGGGCAAAATATATTTTTTCTCAATCGATAACAGCCGCCAAGGAAGTCAATATACAGCGGAAAAGCAGAACTCGAACAACAACATGCCACAAAAATTCAATTTGGAGAGGTAATTTTCAAGGGGAGAAGGCTTAGAACCATAGTGAAGGCTTGGGTTTGTTAATTTAAAAAATAGTTTTGGTTTTTTATTACTTTGTGTTTTCAACTACTTGATACTATGTTTTATTAATATTTTGAACCTATGTTTTCATTGATTTCCATGACTATGAGGAGCTAAACTTTTAGTGCTACCTAGGTATTGATGATGGGTGACAATTAAATAGTGGTTTTCGGTTTGGATCTATGTTATGTTTTGGATAATGTTTTGGTAAAAAGTTTTCTAATAAGGTTTCTTTTGTATATGTGTGCTTGATATCTGAATATTAATACTTGTTTCGCTAAATTCTAGTTTAATTGATTTTGTATCTTTTGATCTAGGGTTTTGTGATTATCTTAGACTTTGTGTTTTTGATAAATCTTGTGGTTGCTAGACGTAGTAAACCCTAGAAACAAGTTATATAAATTATTTGGTAATTTAGCATTCTACCACCTTTGAGACCGAGAGAAGATTAGGTGTCAGTGTGTCTAGCTTGGTAGGTATTTGGGACCGTGGTCTGCACGAGAGTGAGTCACCCCTAGCGTGCCTATTTTGTTAGCATCCCGTGTTAGAAACCTGTTAGAATAACTATCCCTTGCATCCCTTACACATCCCGGATGTATTGTTTCTGAGGGGGCCGAGAGGACATTCAGATTTTGGATACCTTAGCATAGTTTGGAGAGACCGAGAGGTGATCTGAACCCGAGACCGGTGAGTTTACACACTTCCCTAGATTCAGTATTGCGACATGTTGGAGAGTGCGTTCCAGTGTTGGTCTAGTTTAGTGTATCTTAAGATCCCGGTAGCCAAAACCCATTTATCCAATCCCGAGAGCTATATGTCAGTCACCTTGATTCTTACATAGGTAGCCATTTTCTCATTACTTGATCTCATCTGGTTCTACTTATTCGTTGCTTTGTTTGAGTTGTTTGCATTTTATTCACTTTAATTTTATATATTTTTTTAGTAATTTAATTAAATCACCATCACTTCAATTTAGTAGACTAGGACTCGACGAAAGTTTAGTACCGAGAGCCGCTATTGCTGTGTCCACGGTTCGATACTCGAACTTATTTGCTTTACTACTTTCGACCGGTACACTTGCCGGTAGTGTGTGGTTTATTGGGTATTTCTCATTTAAAACTTGTTTTGAAATTAATTGGACTTAATATATATTTATCACACATTTCACACATCAAGTTTTTGGCGTCGTTGCCGGGGACACAGTGCGCTTTCGAGGACGGCCCGAGTCGGGGATCTAGTCATTTTGTAGATATTTTTTTTATTTTTCGTCTCTTTATTTTTATCTATTTATTTATTTTTATATATTTTCTCTTTCTGGTGCCCGTGATCTGTTTGTTTAGTGTCTGTTTGCAGTGAGATATTTAGGATGTCAGATGCTAGTGGAAGAAAGACTGTAGCAGACTACATAAGAGAGCGCGACCAGGCCATTACAATGAAGAAGGCATCTACACACAAATGCAAAATCACTATATGCCTATTTTGAGGGAGCCCGATAGTTTTCTTGCCTCTTCAGTACCAAGGATCTTTGTAAATTGGTATGAAGGGGAAAATCCATACTTACAGCCATTTGATATTACTCCAGAACCGGAGAGGATAATGGACGAAGAAGTCCCACCTCCGGTCCAACAAGAACCCATTGAAGATGATTTTTGGAGTGATAGTGAGGTTGAAGAAGACGTCGGGATGATTGAAGAGGTTATTGAGAAGGAGAACAAGATGGGGGATGGAGAAGATATACATGGACCATCTTCGGAGGATGAGTTTGGTGATGAGTTGAATAATTTACCAACTCTTGAAGAAGAAGAATTTGACCCGGTTGGTGATCTTACATTTTTAGAAACATTACTTATGGGGGAACCAGCCACGGAATTCAAAGATACACCAAACGAGAAAGAAGATGAAGAGGGCGAGAAGATATACGGACCAGACCACTTATCATATTCCACATATAAGGTTTGGTCCAGGTAAGTCTAGGAATAGTTGCTCTGACACGTTTGAATTTTTCAAACGTTTCTCTAGGTTCACCATTCGTCTTTTGACGAACAATGGTGAACGATCTGAATTAAACGGGTTGGATAAAGGGTGGATAAAAGAGAAGCCACCTGATTGAACTTAGGTTAAAACCCAAGTGTAGAGTTTTGTATCATCATCCGCCAAGTATATTTTTATTTTATTTTATTTTCATTCTTTTTTTTATATATAATTTTT
This sequence comes from Ambrosia trifida, assembly GCA_028751855.1. Lineage (NCBI taxonomy): Eukaryota > Viridiplantae > Streptophyta > Magnoliopsida > Asterales > Asteraceae > Ambrosia > Ambrosia trifida. Next base: position 26,428,431 of record CM054129.1, on the reverse strand, counting down.
AGTTTATCGAGTCGTGTGGGATTGCCTTGTCCTTTTTCACTGTTAGATCTCCCCCGCCCGTACTCAGACTCCATTCGGGTGGGGACGATCTTAAAATTATTTTTCTTGTAAACAGGCATCTCACTTGTCATTGAGTAATTTTACTTTCATTTCCTTTTTAGTTTATTTTTACAAGATTCCGACTATGGCCGCGAAGGAAATGCTATACAACTGTAGATGATGGACGGACGTGGAAATTTCTGCGAGCTCTCGCCACATATTCCAGGGGAGTTCGTTCCACTTTTTTTTGTTGTTATATATATTTTTTGTTTCTTCTTTATTTTTTGCACTTTTTTTTGTCTGCGTTGTATCCTGGAGCACATTGAGGACACTGTGCCTTTCTAAGTGTGGGGATGGGAGACTTCGTCTTTATTTTGCTTAGTTGTAGGTTGAGTAAAAAAACATAAAAAAAATAAAAAAAAAGTTGGTTTGGTGTTAGTCCCGATCCTTTTTGCGCGTAGTAAACGAGATTTTTCAATGTAATACGTCGGTTAAAAGTGTGGTCGATTGTCGGGTTTATGGGTCTTAGCATATGTTTCTTTAAGTTGCGGGATAGTAGGCTTGATTGAGTTGTTTTTCTGAAATAAAATGTTTGGGGTGCCTGGGATAGTGGATCAAGCTGGATGGTTAACTGGTTTTGCACTTGCCAGTATCGGTAACCCTTATTTCCACATAATAGTGAGTTTTGAGCCTTTAAATATTATATATAAATATTTAGTATTTCGTTTCATGTGTGATATACCGACTTTGTTGCATTATTTTAGAACTTGTGCGTTTTGATGCATTTTGAAACCTTAGGCTTGGACTTGACACAAATATGATAGAGGCATTAGAATTACCCATTTTTATTTAGCCTTTTCGTTTGTTTGTGTTATTTGACCCATTTCACCATTTCCCTTTAGAAACCACTTTGTGCCTAAACCTTTCGTTTGTCACCTATTTTATTTTATATTGATTACCAGATTGTATATATTTATGTAATGTAAAAAAAAAAAAAATATATATCAGCATAAAGAGTAGCTGACAAAAAAAAAATGAAAAAAAGTAAAATATATGAAAAAAAAATCTAAAAAAAAGAAAGATATATGAAAAAGTGAGAGAAAAGAAAAAAAAAGAATAAAGGCTGTGGGTCGAGAAGACCAAAGAGTTAGAGTTTATTTGTTTATGGTTTATCCGGTTTATCTCTTAGTTTTCTTTTTAGCCAATTTTTCCTAACAAAATACCCTACCTTTAACCCTTGCCTACCCTTTCAAAGTCCTCTTGATTGTGTTAGTTTTAGCAATTAGGTGGAGATTTGATTGACGTACAAGCTTATGATAATTTTGCTTCATAGTTCGGTTTTGATAGATTCACTCCAAATAAATATATAACCGAGAGATGAGTGATATTGTGAGGGGTGCTTACAGGTGCACAGTGAAGGTAAATGAAGCTTGACTAGGTAGGCCTTGTTTTTAAAATTGTATCATCTTGACTAGTCAGCCTTTTGAACGATGTAAGTCTTGTGAAACCGTTATGCTTGTTGATTTCGTAGCCTGCTTTTACCCTGTTTGATGCTATCATTTTTGTTAAGTGCTTTGTTGATAAGGTTGTTTGAGATTTTGTATAACTCTTTTTCGGGACGCAAAAGTTTTAAGTGTGGTGATGTTTGATGTGCTGCAAAACACATCTATTTTCCTATGTATTTTGTATATTATTTAGTTAGGTTTTTATTCGATTCATGTTATTTTTATTATGTATTTATTTATTTTACTATTATATAGGTGTTCATGGAAAATGAGCTCAAAACGAATGAATTTTAATCGAGACACAAACAATTGAGAGCTTGTATTCATAGACGTTGGAGCGTAGACGAGCAACTTTGGTCGAGTCAAGAACACCCGAGATGCGAGCTTCGAGTATACTACTACTACTACTACTACTACTAATAATAATAATAATAATAATAATAATAATAATAATAATAATAATAATAAATGTGAAGTGTGACATGCGGTTGTTACCTCACGCCACAAAGAAACAAATGAAAATGGGCTAAGCCCAATTTTGGAGCAGAGGCAATATTATTCGAAGGTTAAATGTTTTATTTTGGAGGGCACAATATTTTTTTTTCTCAATCGATAACAGCTGCCAAAGAAGTCAATATACAGCGGAAAAGCAGAACTCGAACAACAACAGGCCACAAAAATTCAATTTGGAGAGGTAATTTTCAAGGAGAGAAGACTTGGAACCATAGTGGAGGCTTGGGTTTGTTAATTTAAACATAAGTTTTGGTTTTTGATTACTATGTGTTTTAAACTACTTGATACTATGTTTTATTATTATTTTGAACCTATGTTTTCATTGATTTCCACGAAAGTTTAGTACCGAGAGCTGCTATTACCGTGTCCACGGTTCGATACTCGGACTTATTTGCTTTACTACTTTTGACCGTACACTTGCCATTTAGGGTGCTTCGCGGTAGTTTTGTATCCATGAGGATCAGAGTGCGAAAATAAAAGCTTGATGAAGATTGTGGGAGAAGAGAGAGAGGTCAACGTGATCTTTGGGTTTGAATATTCCGTTTTTGGAACGGGTTGTCATGGAGTGAGTAGGAGCGGTGCTGGGTAGGTTCCGTTGAGGTGTAAGGTCTTGGGTCGTGGAAGTTTGTTCGGTTGGAAGTAGGCTATTTGGTTGGATGGGATTTGGCTGTTGAGAAGGAGAGGATTAGGCCGAGTGGAATGGGTTTGGCTGGGACTGTTGGGCTGGGAGTTGTTGATGTTTCGATAGGAGGGGAAGGATGATGGGTCGAATGGTTGTTGGGCTGGTCGGTAGAAATAGGATCAGTAGGATGGTTATGCGGACATAAGGTACATGGTTTGGGTGTGTCTATGGAGGTGGATGAGGTAGATGGACAAATGATGATAGGTGGTTGGTCTGAAAGATAGGGCATTGGGAATGACTCATCAAAGTTGGAGAAAACGAGCGTAGACTTATTTATAGGAGAAACCTCTCCGCTAAAAGGGAAGGTATCCTCGTCAAATTGAGCATGACAAGTCACATAAATGCAATTGGTTTTTGGATCCAAACATCGATAGCCTTTGTATTTCGAGTCATAACCAATGAAGATGCATTCCGCACTCCTAGGAGAGAGTTTGTGTTTTGCATAGTCCCTAAGGTAAGGGAAAATGAAATTTCGGTTTGGGACCGAATCCATGGATCGATTAAGCGAATACAACTCGGTTTCAAATGGAGATTGGAGACGAAACAGAAATAGATGAAAACATTGTCAACGCAGATTCGTATTACATCAGGAATGGTTACAGACACTGTCATTAGTAGGATAAACATCTATCTCGGGGCCGGGGGAGGTCGGGCATGACCTCCCCCTTGAGAGCATTCTACGCACAAACTCACAATCTTAATTGAAAACAACACATGAGATTGCTATTTATAGTCCAAGCTCAAGATGTCCATTCGGCCCTTTGCATGGTTTGAAGCAACAGGTTCGACCCTTGTAGGGTGCGAACCAAACTCTCAAATCTTGATCTATATAAACAATAGCATCAGATACATAAAATGCCCTTATGGATCACCACAATCTCATGTTATACAACATATGACTCAACCCTAGTCGATTCGACAGTGATGACCGCACATAAAGTGCATCAACAGAAAACACGACAACCAAATACCCTAAAATTAGCATAGGTGAGAGCATGACCAAATAATAGCTCAAATGAGGAATTTTAGTTCAAAACCTGAGTAGGGAGGCAGTTTATAATAAAGGTGGCGGAGGAAAAAGGATCTACCCAAAAAGTGGCCGGAGAGTGAGAGTCAAATAACATAGTTTTACAAAACATGGATCTTGTAATCTGTTCAATCCTTAAACACTTAATTGAAAGACATAAAATATTACACGACTTGAAGAAACAAAATTACAACTCAAAATACAAGATCTGAATAAAAAATAGATCACAAATACTAAACTCTCAGAATACAAGTTCTATTGGATTATAGAATAGACCACACTTCTACCTATTACAAGATTTGAGATAGATCTTAATAACCAAGACAGAAGATAACAATGATCGTCTAAACAGAAACCCTAGAACAGTATGAAAGACAGAATCATAGATGTCACAAAGGAACAGAAGAGCAAAAAGTAGTAAAGGTACGAAGACTAAAGCTATTTATAATTGAGGAGATGTGTTTTCTCGAAAGATCAAACGACCATAATTCATCCCATCTAACGGCTCGCAACAATTGTGTTTTCTTGACATGGATTGCCACATCAGCATGAAGACAGTCTAGGCCACTGACTGGGCCAACGAACTGGGCTTCAAGCTCCAACACCAATGGGCTCCTACTAAAACTCTTGGACTCCAATCTCAGCAACAAACAACAAGCCCAAACCTGCATAAGCACCTTATGCAAAATATTAAAGTAAAAAAATTATAAAAAATATTTTATAACAAATATAAAAGAAATAATTGAAGTATCAAATTGTAGTATTCAATTTAACACCCCCCCCCCCCATCAAGTTGATACTTCAAATGGGTCAAACATATTCAGCAATACACACATTTCATCATGCTGAACAGGGAACAAACCTTTGGTAAACACATCAGCAAACTGATGTTCAGAATCATCTTTGACTGTTTCAAGAAAACCTTTAGTTATTTGATTCCTTAGGAAAAAACAAATCAATTTCAAAATGTTTGGTTTTTTCATTAAACACTGGATTTGTAGCAATGGATAAGGCTACTGAATTGTCATGGGACAACTTTATAGGAAAATCCATCTTTAAACCCAACTCTTCAAGCAAGTTTGCAGGCCACATTAACTCACAAGTGGCTGCACACATTGCCCTAAACTGAGCCTCAACTAAGGATCTAGAAATGACAAATTGTTTCTTACTTTTCCAAGAAACAAAGGAGCTTCCTAGAAAAATACATAATCCAGATATGGATTTCCTGGTCTCAAGACATTTTCCCCGGCCTGAGTCAGAATAAGTAGACAGTTTAAACTCAGAACCTTTACTAATCAAAACTCCTTTTCTAGGAGCCTTTTTTTATATATCTGAGTAACCTTAAAGCTATTCTCATATGACCATTCGTAGGTTTGTGCATAAACTAACTCAGAAAGTGAATAGCATATGCAATATCAGGTGTAGTGTGTGACAAGTATATTAGTTTTCCAACCAGTTTGTGATAACCAGTTATAGATTCTAACACAACACTATGATCTTTCCACACAGCTGTAATCACATGATTCTGTTCGATAGGACTAGTAACACGTTTTGACCCAGTCAATCCATAATCAGCAAGAAGTTCCAAACAATACTTTCTTTGGGATAAACAAATTCCATTTTTAGATCTAATGACCTCAATTCCCAAAAAGTATTTTAATTCATCAAGATCTAATGACCATTAACCTCATCATTGGGGCCTTGAGGTTGTTGTTGTTTAAATGTTTCGAAGAAATCCAGAATTGGAAAATCAAGTTGCATATTCTCATTTAATGGTTCAAAAACATTTTTCTTTTTTATTGGAAAGACTTCTTCAAAAAACTTTACATGTCTTGAATAAAAAATGGTTTTTCTTTCTATACTAAAAACTTTATAACCTTTCTTTTCAGTAGAGTAGCCAATGAAAACTCATTTTTATGCTCTACTATTAAGTTTATCTGACTCATTTAGAATTGTACAAAAACATAAGCAACCAAACAACCTTAAATGATCTAAAAAGGGTTCAAACTTATATACTACCTCATAGGGAGTCTTTCCACCTAGAACTAAAGATGGAGCCCTATTAATCAAGTAGGCAACAGTCAGAATACACTCAGACCAGAAATTAACAAGTATATTACTTTGAAAACTTAAAGCCCTAGAAACATTTAATAAATCTCTTTGCTTTCTCTCAACTTCACCATTGTGTTGTGGTGTGTATGGCACATGTAGTTTGATGAATAATGCCTTTTGTTTTAAAAAGGCTATTCACTTGATTATTAACAAACTCAGTGCCATTATCACTTCTAAAACATTTTACTACTTTCTTAAATTGAGTTTCAATAATACTCACAAAGTCTTGTATGTTTTGAAAAACTTCATTTTTGGATTTCATCAAACACACCCAAACAGCCCTAGAGTAATCATCAACAATAGTCGGAAAATATTTATATCCTTCCCTACTAGTCATTGTATATGAGCCCTAAACGTCCAAGTGAACCAGCTCTTCTAGTTTAGTAGACTTGCGTTCACTGATAAGAAATGGTTCTCTGTGCTATTTAGCCTCATGGGAAACTTCACATGGATCCTTATGATCTAAAGAACCAAGATCCAATTTGCCTTTAAACATTTTTAATGCATTTTCGGAAGGATGAGCTAACCTAGAATGCCACAACTTATCCTTTATAGCACTATTAATACACACCTTAGCAGTAACCATAGAGTTGCTACAAAAATAAAGTCCATCAACCTGACTACCAGTCACTAGGACCTTCTTGGTGACTAAATCATGTATACAATCAGTTAAATCACAAATATTAAGGGTGTTTAACCCTAATATTAAACTTAAACACATTGATACAATCAGTTAAATCACAAATCATCCATAACCATGTGTTGATTAGCCCATGAGTCAGTGATCCACCCTTTGAACTTTTATTTTTCCCATAACTAGCAAAACAATATACATGACTAAACATGGCATTGGCACATAAAGGTATGTTAAGACTACTTGACACATTGCAGCTTTGAGGGTTTTCACTAGAATTATCCCATAATAAACTCAACAACCTGCTGATCTGATCTCTAGTTAAAGAGTTAACAGTTAATTTAAATGTATCAGCATTACTATTATTACTAAGCTCGTTTTTTCCTTGATTTCCTTTGGACTTCATCCAAGATAGATAGCCAATGATTTCATAACACTTATCTACAATGTGACCAACCTTATTACAGTGTGTATACTTTAGATTCTGATTAGAAACTTTATTATTCTTTTTAAACTTAGGAGGTTGGACAGTTTTAGAAAATAAAGCAAGAGACTGACTTCTTTTATTACAACCACTAGCATTTCTATGAGATTGCTCTCTAGAAATGACATTAAAGGCTTCCTTTACAGAAGGCAGAGTATCTTTGGTTAACAAATTTGTTCTGACACTTTAGTAAACATTATCCAACCCCATTAAGAATATCATTAACCTAATCATGTTATTGAAATCATTAATGTCCTTGGCAGCATTGCAATTACAAGCAGGTAGTTGCAAAATTTGATCCAACTGCTTCTACATAATGTTCAACTTATGGTAGTATTTAGAAACAAGCGAACCGTTCTAGTTAAAAGAGTTTATTTTTTTGGTATAAATCAAAGACAATGGAACCATTAATTTTATCATAAATCTCATTTATATCATCCCAAACATCACTAGCATTCTTAGCAAATACATGACCCATATAAAGTTCTTCACTCACAGATTCAAAATCCATGTTAGCATAATTAAATTACATCTATCCCACTGTCAAGCAAGAACATCATCACTACTAGACTTCAAACAAGATCTATCAATAAATCCCCATTTATTCTTTTATTATTTACTAGTAAAGACAATTTTAAAGCATTAGCCCAGACAGTGTAATTTTCAGTCCCTTTAAGTTTAACACTTATAATCCTCAGGTTGATAGAGTCACTAGGATGAAGATACAATGGATCACTAGCATTCAGTTTACTAATTAAAGTAATAGGATCGTCAAGATTAACAATAGGTCCAAGATTTGGTCCACGGGTCCACCAGCTTGTGTATCACCCATGTTAACACAACCCAAAAACAACACACAAACGAATAGTAACCAAACAAAAAAGAACCATACAACATTCAATCACAGACCTCTAAAAACAAAGCTGTGGCAGTGGCCAAATTCCTGATTCATCACTCAATGGGTGCTAGGACAAGCGTATCACAGGAGTCTTGTTCCTAAACACACCCACTACAGTAATCAAGTAAACAGTGAGACAAACGTACCAACACAAAACAAGCAAATAGCCAATAAAACCAACCAAGAACAAAATCACACAAAACAAATTATCGGCCCAACTACCGGTCAAATAGCCTATAAAAAACAATTAATAAAGGACAATGGATGGAAAGATCTCACGGGTTTGCATCCATGTTAGGGTCTCCAAATCTGTCACCCTTTGATTAGGGATGACATACAACAAATTGTCAGGATTTTTACACACCTGACTTATCGCCTTCTCTCCTTCGTTTCAAGAAAGTAATAACCCCAAATTAGGGTTTCTTGAGTTCCAGACCTTCAGGAACAAGCCTAGATCCTCACAACCACAACGGAAATAACCCAAAGAGCTAACTAAGCTCTGATACCATGTCACAAAACATGGATCTTGTAATCTACTAAATCTTCAAACACTTTATTGAAAGATAGAAAATATTACAAGACTTTAAGAAACAAAATTACAACTCAAAACACAATATCTGAATAACAAACAGATTACAAATACTAAACTCCCAGGGTACAAAATTCTATTGGATTATAGACTAGACCACACTACTACCTATTACAAGATCTGAGATAGATCTTAATAACCAAGACAGAAGATAACAATTGTATTGCCTTTGTTTAGAGGTTTGCGTATGTCTTGGCCCATTAGACGTTTTTGGGTAGTTTGGTCTATTGGGTTAGTGGGTTTCGGCCATTGGGCCTATGTACTCGAGTTCCCTAATAGATCTATAAATAGGGGACTCCAAAACATTTTGGGGTTTCTTGTTACTTTGCTAGTTTTGCTTTCTTGTTCTCTTGTACTCGAACCTAGTGTGCCAGACGGCTCTTAGTAGTCGTGTGCACTTTTTGGCAACACAATCATTCGGTTCTAAGTTTCTTCCTTTGTTGTTCTTACAACCAATCTTAGATCGCACTCGATTGGGTGTGTTTGATACCCCGGAGAGGATTCTAGACTTACAATTGGTTTCAGAGCCTAAGTAGTCTTACGAAGGCTTGGTTCGGTATCAACACGAAGATCACGCACGGGAAGATTGTAGCTGTGAAAAGAAATGGAACAAGTTAATCAGATTAACTTAAGTGGAATGAATGCTAATCAGCTGTTAGTTGCTGCTCAACTTGACAAGGCAATGGAGTCTGTTGTCGGGACTCATCAGAAACTGCCAATACTTCAACTTGAAATGTCATATTCGGAGTGGAAGTTCCGATTCATCCAATTTATGAAAATCAAGGATCCAAAAGCATTGAGATCAATTCTGAATGGATCGAGTGTGATCACCTACACGGTGAATAATGTGACTGGGGAAACTGCCATTAAGGTGAAGAGCATGTACATCGAAGAAGATCATGCAAAGACTGATGTTGATGAAAGGGCTTCATCTTATCTCCATCAGGGATTGCCTCCTGAAATCTGTATTGGAGTTCGTGACTATGCTTCTGCCAAAGAACTCTGGACTGCAGTTGAAAATTTGTATGAAGGAAATGACGAAATGAAAGAGAGTAGAAGAGAATTGTTGAGCCAGAAGTTCAATGCTTTTAATCATATTCCTGGAGAAACTTTGGAAAGCCACATCAACATTTTGTGGCCCTTGTGAGTGAGATGAAAGCTAATGATATAGTGCTGAAAAATTCGGTGATGAACAAGAAGTTGCTGAATACTTTGCCTAGAAATTGGGATTCAAATGTGACAGTGATCAAAAGGACAAATGTCACACCCCGCCTAGGCGGAAACACGGGAATGCAACAATCGAAAAGTTTTCAAGCACAAGGTTCAAGCAATACACGTTTATTCAAAATAGTACCACCATAGAAGATGGAATTTGTCATGAATTTATTTAAATATTATCTATAGTGATAGCGCATAAACATTGTTTTATGGAAATTGACAACATAGCATTTTGAAGCTGACAAAAGCCATCAAAGTGATACCACGGTGTGCATTCTCGAACCCTTCCCTCAATCCTCGGTGGCCCTCCATTAATTACCTGAAACACATGCATAAAGGGTTTTGTCAAAAATAATGTTGGTGAGTCTATGGGTTTTGAATGTACTGTGAAATGAACGTGTCATCCGTGTTTGACCATGTATGTGCGTGAAAGGATCGATAACAAACAAAGAATGATCAAACAAGTTAGTTTTAGGTGCGGAAACCCTAAAACTATCACAAAATAATAATCAAACAGATTCAAACACACAGATCATCATTTTCAAAAGTTTTCATTAATAAATCACTCGATTACACGTTGAAATATAGATACAATCAAGGTATGAACGATAAACGAGTTAAACAAAACACTAGAGAGAGTTTCTGAAAGTGGAGGGAATAATAATGATCAAAAGTTACATTCAAAAATCAAACTTGTCTATTTATAGACTGCACATTCGCCCAAATTGATTGTGCGAATGTGCAGGTTCGCCCAAATCATCTGGTCGAACCAAGCTTTACAATAATCTATAATCTCATTCGTACATATCATCTTCCTTCGCACCTTTCAAGCTTCTTTCGCACCAACTGAAACACTCCTTCGCACCTTCGATATCAACAAAACATATTGTATTGTACAATCCAAAGCCTTAGTCGCACTTTTGCATCTACAAACTCCCCCTCGACTATTGCTTGGATTGTGTTCGTCGTTGTTCGTCCATTCTAATGTTCATTAGTCTGATGTGTCGTTGAATCCTTTGTTCTTTTGTCATCTCCGGTTCATGAAATTGCTTTTGCTTCTTCGTTTTCAGCTCAGGCACCTTTTGCTTCTCCACAAACTTTCCCAGCTTCTCTCCATAGTCACACCCAGCATTGATATCATATGCAAAGCACAGAAATACCACACGTTGGTACTTTCCTGCTTGCTCAGCATCTTTTGCATCTGAATAGATCGGATTATAGAATAACATGATAATATCCTCATGTGAACAATTTATCAACCACATGGGATCAAAGATATGCACTTTCTTGTAGTTCGTCTCTCCGTCTTTCAACACAATCACGGCCTCTGCAATCTTCCAATCATAATACCACCAGATGAAATCTTTGGCGAAGTGTTGTGGGATAGGCAACAGAGGAATCTTTTTCAACACTCGCGGTGGTTTATACTTTAACGTCACCTTGGGCATACCAGTTATCAAATCAATTTCCTTTTTATGAACAATTCGCTTTGGATATTGTGGTGTAAACAAGTCCCACTTGGTTCGGCTTTCTTTAGTCATCTTCTCAGCAAAGTAAGTAATCTGACTATTTGACGCTCCCGTTAAACGGTGACGACAATTATCACGGATTGCCCAATAAGGAAGAGTCTTCAAGTGATGAAACTTGTCGAAGTACAAGATCCCCTTCTCCCACTTTACTGCGAAGCATCTCAACTCTTTAACAAACTTCCATGCCAATGCACGACCTTTGAAAATTCCATTGTGAAGTTTGTAAAAGCTTCCTTGAATATCAGGTTTCGGACGATTGTTTTCTTTTTCTTTCTTTGTCTACTTCACCAGCTTGAAGTTGAGGAGCTTGAGAGTACAAGTTCTTGATCAGATCATCCATATGCTTGTTACTCTTCTTTAACTGTTTGTTCTCCTCCTTCAAGACTATGATTCTTCTGGTGTTTCGTTGCTCATGCTTCAGCAACTTCTTATTTTCTCTCTTCAATCTCTTGATTGTCTTCTTCAAAGTTTCATTATCATCTGCTGATGCTCAATCTCAGTTTGTTGTTTGTTAATCAGATTCATCATCTCAGACAGTCTCTGATTCACAGCAGTCATAATATCACTGTCCACCAAAACTTTTGTCTTCTTTGGTGGTTCAACAGCATCAGGCAGTTTACCTTTTCTGATCTTCTTGAGCACATTATCCAATGCCTCATTAACATCATCCATAGGTATTTCTTCAGTTTGTGGTGTGCTTGATGTTGTCGCAGTCTTTTGCTTCTTTTGAGCTGGGGCAATAACCGGTGATTTAGAACTTGTAGCTGGTGGCAGTTTCTTACCAGCTATCAATGATTCTATCTCTTTCTTTCTCTTGATGCTCGGCTTCTCCTGTTTCTTCTTTTCTTTCCTAGCAGCTTGCACAGGAGAACCAACAAACGTCTCATCAACATTCAAACCTAACTCTTCTTCATCAACAGGAATAGGGCTTTTGTTCCCTTGATCTTCAACGTTTTGGCTAGCAGACACACCAGCCTCAGTGGCCTTGGGCATGGTTGTCTCTACCGTTTCAGCATCTGAATTCCATTGTTCTTCCTCTAGCGTCTCTTCTGAATCAACAGACGCTTCATCAACTATGTGTAAACCCTTTTTCGCCATCCTCTTATTTCTTCTTTGAGTGCTTTTCTTCTTCTCAGGTTCAAAAACCTCTATCCTTATCTCCTGTTTCTTTTTCTTCCCACTCTTTGCACCTACATTCACAACTTGTCTTTTGCGCTTACCATCAGGATCAACATGATGTAACGGATTATCAGGATCAGAATCACTGTTTACATTCCTCACAAGCCCTTCACCCGGATCTGTGTAATCCACTCTAGCTAGGTGTCCAAATAAACGTCTTACTGGAGGATGTTCTTCAACAGACAAACCCTTATACGCTTTCATCCTAGCGAGTGTATTCAACGACATATGTTCCTGAACAACAATGTGTTTAGGATCTCTTTTCAGCTCCTTATACCTGTGATCAAATATCATTTGGAGGAAACGAGGATAAAGTAAAAACTTGAGATTCCTCGTGCCGTTTACAGGCTCCGGTAAATGAGACATCAGTATGCCAGAGACATTGAACGGTTTGTTCAATACTAAAGCAACCATCATAGAACTGATGCTCTTCCTCATCAAATCATAACCTCCCGCTGCAGATCCGAATACGTGAATCAAAACATGTGCCAGATACTTGAATTGTGGGCACAGTTTTCCCTTATGCAATGAACCATCAGTGATAGGTCCATTGTACTTCATCCTGAGGAAGCACTTTCGCTGATCCATAAATGTAAACTCCTTTGGATCAGTCGGCTCATCATTCAAATTCAATGCTTCCCTCAGATCCTCTTCGCAAACAATGACTCGTTGTCCTTGAATTTTGCTCGTCAAACAAGATTCGCACTTCCAGAAATCAAGTTTAGCATTAGACCAGAATTCTTGAATCATATCTCTGTAGATAACTGTCGGCGTAGCAATGGCATCTATCACCCTGCTTCTTTTCAGAAAATGAATGATGCCGACGAACTCAGTATGCTTCTTTACGTCTCCGAGATACGCACAACAGTTATGTGCGTTTTCAAAGTCTAACTGTTTGGCAGGCTGTGATGATGATCCTGCTTATTCCGTCGTCTTCTGTTGTTCAGACATCGTTAAATCTGCAAAACAAACAAAAACACACGTCAAAAATCGACAAAATTTCAATTTGAAAAATTTTGGTAAAAACTCTTCTCTTTCGCCGAAACGGGGGTACGAAAGAGTTTTTGCATAGGTACGAATGAGAAATAAAAGGTACGAATGTATGAGTTTTGATAAAATGTTTCATTCGCCCACATAATCCTCATTCGACCATATGATTTTCTTCCTTCGCCCATTCGATCTGGTCGAAGGAAACAGTTCATAATTTTAAAATTTCAATCTTGAGATTAAGTGATTATGAACATGTCCATTTGATTGAATCCAAACCTAATAATGCCGATTAACATTTCTAGACTAACAGATTCAAAAATTATGTATTGTGTTTGTGTTTTCACCTAAAAACTAGGGTTTAAACACTGATTGATCAATCAGTCGAGTTTTAAACCATGGTTTTGGTTATATCTCCCCCTAAAACACACACACACAATAAACCCTGAGCATCAATTGTTACAATTATGTTGTGTTTAAGCAGTTTTGAACAATTAGGGCTCAGTTTATAAAACAGGGATTAGATCCTTAAATTCTTGATGAACACCGGTAAATAAGATGGCAAAATGATCAGTGTGAAGTCACGAATACAGTAGAATGGTATAAAATGAACGAGCAACAAGGTGAGTTTAAGTTTAAAAATCTGGAAAAAGAATATGAATGGGGTTCGAATGAACAAATGGATATATATAGGCATGCCCCTTCGCCCGTTTTAGTCATACGAAGGAGAAACTTTTGGCTCCTTCGACCCTAGTAAAAGGGTATGAATGAGGCAAAAGGGTTCGAATGAAATAATGTTCATGAACACTCTCCTTCGCCCAAACAAAACATACGAAGGAACAAGTAAAATCCCACATTCGACCAACCGAATGGGCGAATGAGAATTGGGATTTTTGAAAATTTTCCAAATCTCAAAAACGAGTCCCGGTCCAATTATTTTCCAACTTTTAAGCATCCAACAATCATGTTTTCACATTTTAAAAGTGACAAAGCTCAAATGGTGTATCAAGGTTTAGAAAATCGACATCAACCACCATCAGTTATCAAAAATAAGATGAAATAGAAAAATCTTTTTGGATTTTCTAAAGTTTATGCTAAAACACACCTAAAATCTTTTTGAGTTTTGTAATTTTTTGACGAGAAAATAAAATGCAAAAATGTAAAAGAAAAACTGTAAATATTTTTGGGATTTTCGGTAAAGGGATCATATCAGTTTTTGAGAAATCTGATCACACCGTTGATCTTTTCGAAATTATTATCATTAAAGACAATGTGTGATCTGGCAATTTCTGATATTGTGATCCACATAAACTCACATGCAGACTTTTGTGCAGTGCTTTATACTGATACTGATATTTATAGTATAAACGCAATTGTCTGTGGTTCCCACGCACACCACATACTCCCGTATCAAGAAGTAAATGCACAAAGACTCATTGTAAAGCGTGATTATGCTTTCGTCGTCTGTAATTGTACAAGATATAATGCATAGAGGTATACAGGTCAGCAAATTAATGCAGCAAAGTAACATATGCACTATACCAGGTTGAGGACTGATATTAATCATGATTTGCATCAATGATCAATACGATGTAATACATAATCTTTGATCATCATATAACATGGAAAGTTCCTCAATTCGGTAACTTTAGGATTTGGCATATAGCTCTTTTATAAAGGCACCCTGTCTGATCTAGGTCCGTAATGACTTACAGCAGAAGATCAGAAAGGCTATCCCCAGACAACAAATAACATAACGACCCTAAACCTTTGAGTTTTGTACAGATACCCTATCAAACGAAATTACGGTACTAAGACCATATGCCCATGAGGAGTTCATCCACACATCAATTCGTTTGATATGTATGTATCAGGCACGCAGTAATAGGTCTACGAAGCCTATCAGCACATCGCACAGACTCAGACACATGCCCTATATAGCATTACATTATTTAGAATGTGTCAGATCTCCACTGATGTACTATCATTTCCCTTTATACTCCAGGATATCATTTTAGAATTTTCTGATTTATATAGATTTTCGAATTTACTGTTCCCAAGGATAAGCTGGAGCATTTCAAATATGTGACTGCCCAGATATCGTTTGGTCACAGAAATATGACGGCATTAATCTAAGGGAAGAAGATATAGCAGTCAGCAAAGAAATTTTCTAATTTTTATGGATTTTGAAATTTTTCAATGTTTTTGGTTTTTCGAAATTTTTCTGAAAAGCAGTAAAAATTTAAACTAAAAAGTGATAGACTGAGGTGGTGATCAGTCCTGTTTTTCTTTAATACCATTAGCTTTTAAAAGATAATCAAATCTAGATTTGTCAAAAGCTTTGGTAAAAAGATCTGCGCGTTGGTAATTAGTGTGGATTTTGACCATATCGATCAACTCTTTAGCATAACAATCACGGATAAAATGATATTTAATCCGGATATGTTTAGCCTTTGAGTGATTTACTAAGTCTTTTGTTAATGCGATTGCGGCTTCATTATCACAGTAAATAGGGGTTTTAAGAAATTGCAAACCGTAATCCACCATCTGCTGTTGGATCCAAAGAACCTGTGAGCAGCAGCTTGATGCTGAAATGTATTCGGCTTCACATGTGGATAGTGCAACTGCGGTTTGTTTCTTGCATTGCCAGGTCACGAGCCTGCTCCCCATAAACTGACATCCAGCCGTTGTGGATTTGCTGTCTTTGTCACAGCCGCCCCAATCTGCATCACTAAAAGCGATTAGGTCAAAATTATCATCATGAGGGTACCAAAGTCCTTTCGATGGACAACCCTTCAGATATCTAAGGATACGCTTGACAGCTGCAAGATGACTCTGTTTCGGCTTCGATTGATATCGCGCACAAAGACATGTCGCAAACATTATATTAGGTCTTGACGCCGTGAGATACATCAGAGATCCGACGATTGCTCTGTATGTAAATGGATCAGTCAGTTCCCCCTTAAGGTCAACTCCAATCCCGTGATTGGGCTGTATAAGGGTATCCATCGGCTTTGAATCATCCATCTGGAATCGGCTCAAGACTTCAGAAACGTATTTCGTCTCGTGAATAAAGATCCCCGTTGGTCTTTGCTCCACCTGCAAGCCGAGGAAAAACTGCATTTCTCCCATTGCGCTCATTTCAAACTTTTCCTGCATAACTTGTTCAAATTCCCTGCACAGAAGTTCGTTAGTTGACCCGAAGATAATATCATCAACATAAATTTGTACAAGAAGCAAATCATCTCCTGTTCGTTTCGTGAACAGTGTGCAGTCTACCAGTCCGCGTTTGAATCCTTTCGAGAGAAGATACGTGCTCAGCTCCTCATACCATTGTCTCGGAGCCTGGTGCAACCCGTAGAGAGCTTTGTTTAACACATAAACCTTATCCCGGTGAATAGGGTCCTCAAAGCCTGGCGGTTGACCTACATAAACTTCCTCTTTGACCACACCGTAAAGAAAAGCGCTCTTTACATCCATCTGATACACCTTAAATTTCTTCCATGATGCAAACGCTAGGAACATTCGGATAGCTTCCAAGCGTGCAACCGGTGCATAGATTTCATTGTAGTCGATTCCTTCAACCTGATGAAAACCTTGAACGACCAAACGAGCTTTGTTTCACACTATGACTCCTCTGTCATCCTTCTTGCACTTAAACACCCATTTTGTTCCAATTTTCTTTCTTCGAGGGGCAAATCTGTCAGGGTCCATACACCAAGTTTCTGGAATTGTAATAACTCCTCCTGCATTGCTTCCACCCAGGCATCATCCAAAAGAGCATCCTTGTAAGTCCGCGGCTCGACCTGCGAAACATAACAAGCAAACGACCAGTCATTTTGAAAACCAGATTTCTGTATTTTGGCATATAAAGCAAGGTTGCCAATATTTTCTGGTGCTTGAGCATTTCTCAGCTGCCCTCTTGTCATCACACTGCTACCAGGATCACCAATAACCTGTTCAAGCGGGTGTATCCGATGTATCCGAGATTCCGGATAATCAGGTACTTGTACTCCCGTTTGAGTTGTCAAATTCTCTGTAGAAACCAGATCATTACCCACATTCGATGTTGAAGCATCAGTATTAGATGGATTCACTGGTGGTGTCACTGTAGCGTTGTCCAGAATAGCTTCACTTGTTGCATCATCGTCTTCATCTTCTGATTCGGATGAATTAAGCGTTGTAGAAGCCTCTCGGAACACCTCTTCTTCCATCACAGGAGCAGTGGTATCATTAGAAGCTGCTTGGGGGTTTACCGTGATCGGACGCACTAACGGTGAAGTTACGGCGTTTTCGACCTCGTAATATAAGCGAAGTACAGCTTCTTCAACCATGCTATCTAGATTGAATGATTCAAAGAAGTCTTTGTAATCAAACATCCAATCTGGTCCTCCACCCTGTACATTTTGTGTGTATCTTTGAACTTCGACGTTAGCCCACTCCTCGACTTTTCTAGTTCTTTTGTTGAATACCCGTTTTAATGGGGTTGCATATCCAACAAAATAACCTTCTTCAGCCTTTGGTGCAAACTTCTCCGAAGGATTCAGCATTGTACACGGGGCACCAAATGGTTCTAGATACTCCAGATTCGGCTTGCGTCGGTTCAACAGCTCATAAGAAGTCTTGCCAAACTTCTTCACTGTCAAAACACGGTTAAGAGTATAACATGCCGCGTAAATAGCTTCGTTCCAGAACATGACTAGAAGATTTGAATCCGCAAGCATAGTTCTCGCCGTCTCTATTAGAGTCCTGTTCTTTCTCTCAGCGACACCGTTCTGCTGGGGTGTATACGGAGCGCTATATTCATGATGAATTCCTTTGTTTGCACAAAGATCCTCCATCTGAGCGTTTTTGAACTCCGTCCCATTGTCACTCCGGATTCCTTTGATCTTCAGACCATATATATTCTCCAGACGTGTAAACAGAACCTTCAGGTTATCAAAAGTGTCGCTTTTCTGATGCAAGCACATTACCCATGAAAATCTTGAATAATCATCAGTCACCACAAGACAGTACAACTCCCCATCATGACTTTTACGTCTTACTGGACCGAATAAATCCATATGCAAACGCTCAAGTGGCAGCTCAACGGAATTGACTTTCTTTGGTCTATGGAATTATTTGTGCTGCTTTCCCTTTTTGCAACTAACACACTTGTCGTTCAGATGAAAATGTTTCACATTAACTCCCGTGAAAAGCTCATTCTTCACTAACTGGTTCATTTTTCGCAAATGGATGTGTCCCATTCTCCTGTGCCACATAATCGATTCTTTTTCTGTAGCCTTAGAGAGGAAACACGTGACTTGGCCATGGGTGGTCATTGCTTTGGACATGTCGAGAATATACAAGTTGTTTACTCTCGGAGCCTTCAGCATCACCCACTCTTTCGGTAGCTCAAACCCAGGTTTCAAGATGTAGCAGGATTTGTCATCAAAATACATAGAAAATTGTTTATCACAAATTTGACTAACACTGAGCAGATTGTAATCTATCTGTTTCATGTATGAAATCCGCTCAAATGTTACGACCCCATTGCTTACACTACCCTCCATCGTAATGTAGCCTCCCTTATTACCAGCAAATGCCACATAACCTCCGTTAATGTTTTTGATGTCAAAGAGTAGCGTAAGGTCCCCTGTCATGTGACCAGAAGCTCCACTGTCAACAATCCATAGGCTGCTAACAGGGCCAGCTGGAGCTCCCTGCACATATAAAGTAGAGCAATTAGATCTTTCGGGGGACCCAAGCCTGTTTGGTCTTGGGTCTTTGAACGGGTTGTTTCAAAGAGTCTTTCAATTCACAAACATCTTGGGTTAACTCAACCCCTTTCTTCTCACTCACAATTTTCTTTTTCTCATTCTTCTCATTCTGTGAAGTAGAGGCTCCTTCAGATTCCTTAGATGACCAAGATTGCTCAGATCTTTTCAAGATCCGGATATGAGATTTTGAAGTCTCAGTCGGTTTCTTTACTTCATCTTTAAATGCAACCTTTTTGGTTACCTTCTCTGATTTAACAGAGACAGGTCCAACTGCTTGTTTTCCATTAGGTTTAGGAGCAACCTTTTTGTTATCAGCAGTTGAGTTCATCATAGGTTTCTTAGCAGATTTATCAGTGGTCATCCGGTTGCGTTTATCATACGTCATCGGACGGTTTTCCCTCTTGTTGTAAAAATTGTTTTGATTATGATAAGATTCTTGCTGAGGGAAAAACCGTCTTTGTTGATAACCGTAGTTGTCAACCGGATAATCATGATATTGCTTCATCTCCACCTCGTGCCTTTTGTGTCGTACATACGGGCAAGCGGCAAGTAAATGTCCTCGTTCCCCGCACTTATAACACGCACGGTATTCCTCATAGTTTTCCTTGATCGGCGACTTGGAAAAGCTAGCAATGGGATATCGATCGACCATGCATTGTTTCCTTAAACTCTCAGGAGCTGGGTCCTTTGAGTAAGTCGGTTCAATAAAACTGTTTGCTTTATCAACAGGCAAAACAAATTGTGTGACATTGACCTTAGCATCTTTATCCGAATAAATTTTGTCTAAAATTTCTTGAGGAATGTCATTGGTTCTTTCAAATTTTGGAAACCAAATCGTACTTTCCTGCCAGATCTTTTCGATTTTTGAATTATTGACAAACTTAATCGGATATTCATCATCAGATAAAATCTTATCGGAGCCTTGCATCCGATAGAAGATTTTGACAGGTTTGTCACACGATTCGTTGCTTATATCATTGGTTTTCTCAGATTTAAGCTCATTTTTCTTTTCTACCGGTTGAACCACATTTTTCTCAGATTTATTCTCAATTTTCTTTTCAACCGGTTTTCTCACGTTTTTCCCAAATTTCTTTACCTCTTTCTTTTCAAAACTCTTACCAACAGACTTTTCATTTTTCTTAACCTCATTTTTACGATGAGCATTTGCCATTGGATGAATGATCTGAGATGGTGAGACTGGCTCAGTCGTGATTATATGATTTTCATCAGGGATATCACTTTCACTTTCAACCATCTCAGATGGTTCATCTTCTTCATCTGAATCATCAGCAGAGACCACACCCTCATTATTTCCCAGCACTGGTCTCACATCAGAATACGGATCCCCGACACTAGAAGTGTTAGGCTCGTTTTCTGATATTGAGTCAGAATTGACTAAAGTCTCCGGTGGTATTGCATGTAAGGTGTGATTCTCAAACAATACCGGAGATGGGACCGACTTATAGTTTGCACTATTTGACTGGGAGGGTTCTTCTATGATATGGTCGACTACATATGCTATGTGCTTGTAACTTTCTAACTTCTTGTTTACTTTTTCCGCAAAGCATTTGATGGTTGCCATTTCTAATTTAGTGTTTTCCATTTCATTGATGTAGTTATTAATGGCAAGTTGTTTAATTGATAATGTCTTTTTAAGTTCAGACACATCCTTTTTATAACCATCAAGAACTTTGTTGAAATCTTTTAAATCTTTTTGATAAATCTGACAGTTGATTTTGGCACTCTCAAGTTGGACCTTGAGAAGCTTATTTTCATCGGTCAGTTTTTCAAAATCAGCACATTTATCACATTTAACACACACTTGAGATTGAGTTTCAGAACTTACCGGCTTAGGAGGTTCTGTCATGGCCATCAAATCGAAGTGAGCTTCCTTCCCTGTGAAGAATTTGGAGTAGTCAATCTTGGTGCACGCATCATCCACCATACATGACTTGCGGGTCATCAGGAAATCAGCTTCAGCTAGCAGTTGGTCAATGTCATCATCTAGTGAATTCACACTAGTCTCTGAATCAGATTCGCTCTCCATATCCGAGTAAGCTGAATCGTATTGATCTCCAACATTCGTGACAGACTCAAGAATCATCCCCGATTTCTTGTCTTCACTCTCAGCAATCACATCCTCATTCACTTCTTCAATTTTCAACTCCGACACTTTTTCAATCACAACATCCTCTTCAATCTCCTCATTCTCATCCAAACTCATCTGGTGTGCCACACAAGCCACGTTACCAGCAGTGATCTCCTGCACCCCCAATTGCATACCAGTCCAATCAAAACCTTCATCCTTTTGGATCACAAGTGCTTGGTTTTGATTGTCAGTTTGGTTTTGGTTTTGTGTGTTAGGTGTAGAGATAGGAACAATAGTTCGGTTTGGATTTTGTTGAGGTTGGTTTTGAGTTGTGGATTGTCTAGTGTTGGTGTTTTGTTGACGGTTCTGATAATTGTTTTGTGGTTGAAAGCTTGAGATGTTGGGACTGTTGTATGACACTTGATTTTGGTTTTGGTTTTGTCTATTTTGATATGTTGAATTGAAAGGGTTTCGGTTACCTTGCTGTGCTGGATGTGTGCACTCTCTTTTAAAGTGTCCCTTCTCACCACAATTGAAGCATGTAACTTTTGCTTTGTTGAATCCGTATGTGGTGTTGGGAGAGGTTGAGAGATCAGTTCTGCCAGTCTTCTGAATAAAGTCAGTGGCTCTCCTCATAATGCTTGCAAAAGCCCACTGAATGTCCATCAACTCCATCTCCTCTTTGTCGATTTGAGCGTAGTCTTCATTGGTGAGATTGTTGTTTCCAATTTGACTCGCTACCAAACCGTTGTAAGAAGCAACCATAGCAGATACAAGAGCAACATGCTGTTGAGCAATTTCAACAGTCACATTGTTAAGGTTTGAGGTCTCTAACACAATCGGGTTTTGACTTGATTGTGCTTGAGTAATCTGCATCTGATTCATATGAGGAGGATATTGTTGTTGTTGTTGAGGTTGACTTGAAGTGTAGCATGCGGCTTGTTGTAATGGTGAAAAAGGTGGAACAAAGTTTGGTGTTTGAAAAGGTTGTTGTGTGTATGATGGTGTGTAGGTTGAAGTTTGAGCAAGGTAGTTGATGGGTGCTTTTGTTGGTTCAACAACGTTAGATACACATGCTATGTGAGGAGCAACATTAGAAGTGGTGCTTGAAGCAGAAAGAGAGTTAGATGTACCACTCACATATAAATCAGGATTCTGTGGAATCTGAGCTCTCTTAGCTTTTCTCTTTTCCTCCATCTCTTTGTTTTCCAGCTTTTGAATGAACTCGTTAATAGTCCAATACTGGTATGCATCCTTCTCCTTTAACACTTCGATGTGTTGGTTCCAGTAGGGTGGTTAAGCATCAGCAAATTTATCTACTAATTCTGACATTGGAATGCTGATCTCATAGCTCGACAATTCAGTGAGCAAATGGCAATACTGTGGAACCAACTCTTTTAGGGTCTCAGTACCCATATAACTGAAGTTTTCAAATTCCTTCTGAAGCTCTTCCATCCTCAGCTTCCTTGTCTTCTTATTTCCATCATGTCGATTTCTCAGCATATCCCATAGTTGTTTGGATGTTGTGCACGATCCAAACTGATGCAATAGATCAGTGTTGATCGCCTGGGATAGCTTAGAGAATGCCTTCTTCTCTATCGCAAACCTTTTCTTCTCATCATCCGCCAAATTCTCCAAAGGTATCGGTTCTCCAGTATTCTCCAGAATAGGAGCAACGTAACCCTTCACAATCATTTGCCATGCCTCGGCTCCCTCAAGTCCTTGTCCCTCAACATGGATCTTAAACTTCGTCTTCCAAGTATTGTACTCCTTCATGTCCATTAGCTTTGGTGGACGATTGCCGCTTCCAGAAGATAGATCATGAATAAGAGTGGATATAGCGTTGGTCGTCTGTGAATGGACTGCTGCTGCTGCGACTCCCCAATAGTTGTCAATCGGTTGTGATAATGGTTGAACAACTTGTTGTGGAGTCGAACTAGTCATTGCCATATAATTGATTGGCTGTGATGGTTGACTAGTCTTCTGAGCTGCAATGGACCACAGATCTTGTGTTGTCTGCTGTTGTGGTGCTTGAGTAGGTCTAGGCGTTGTTGGAAAGTTCCACATCTTGTCCTGCAAACAATTAAACACGAAAAGATTAAAAATGTTTTAAAACAGGATGCTCCTTCGTATAAACGAACATGCGAATGAGAAATAAATTTCTCCTTCGACCGTTTTTGATTGATACGAATGTGAACTAAAACAACAAAATCTCCTTCGACCACTTTAGTCTCTCTTTCAACCGTTCTCTTGCTCCTTCAACCGTTCGATCAGGCGAAGGTGAAACAAATGGGCGAATGTGAAAAATAAGCAATCAAAGTCTTCTTTCGACCACTATAACACCTCCTTCGTACACAAAATCCCTCTTTCGACCCAAATGATTTCCACTTTCGACCAAACTCTCTCTTTCGACCCCTGAGATTTCAAAAACGGTTATTCTTTGAAAATCAGTTAATTTTGATCATGTTTATCAGATGTTGATGGATTTTGATGATCTAAATCAGGTTTTGAATCGGAATTGATTTGGAAAAACTTTAATAAAGAGAATTATCCGATTTAAACTCAAAATAAAGTTGTAATCAATCAAAATCTTATCACATCAGTTTGTTCATTGAAAACATAAACTTTTTGACCAAAATTGGGTCCAAATCAACTGAGAGATTATTAATTTGTGGTTGTTTGATCCGAAATGGCTCTGATACCACTTTGTATGTGCGTGAAAGGATCGATAACAAACAAAGAATGATCAAACAAGTTAGTTTTAGGTGCGGAAACCCTAAAACTATCACAAAATAATAATCAAACAAATTCAAACACACAGATCATCATTTTCAAAAGTTTTCATTAATAAATCACTCGATTACACGTTGAAATATAGATACAATCAAGGTATGAACGATAAAAGAGTTAAACAAAACACTAGAGAGAGTTTCTGAAAGTGGAGGGAATAATAATGATCAAAAGTTACATTCAAAAATCAAACTTGTCTATTTATAGACTGCACATTCGCCCAAATTGATTGTGCGAATGTGCAGGTTCGCCCAAATCATCTGGTCGAACCAAGCTTTACAATAATCTATAATCTCATTCG
Source organism: Ambrosia trifida (assembly GCA_028751855.1). Lineage (NCBI taxonomy): Eukaryota > Viridiplantae > Streptophyta > Magnoliopsida > Asterales > Asteraceae > Ambrosia > Ambrosia trifida. The sequence goes on along the minus strand of CM054129.1, from coordinate 26,404,096 downwards.
TACATATCATCTTCCTTCGCACCTTTCAAGCTTCTTTCGCACCAACTGAAACACTCCTTCGCACCTTCGATATCAACAAAACATATTGTATTGTACAATCCAAAGCCTTAGTCGCACTTTTGCATCTACAGACCAATCATGAGCTAGCTAAGCAAATGATCACTGTGAGTACCATGAGTCCTGTAACCAAACCTCGTGACTGTGGTGCCTCGTGCATTGTACACTAAAGACAATGTATGTATGGTAGAATACTAACACTCTCTTGCATGTGGTTGGTTAGCGTGACTAACCAAGAGTGGGGGTGTCAACCCAATAGATCTATTTAAGTGTTCCATGGCTAAATGTCTAGCTAATGGTTATAGTGAACGATGTACGAGGACTAGTGAGCTCATGAACCAAAATGTCTCATGTGCCACATGGTAGTCATGCTAGAATGTACACACACTTGAAATTGACACAAGTATTGATGCATGTATTTCCGCCAAAATGTAAAATAGTAAAATGGGGCCATAGAAAACTCACCTGTTTGAGTTGCTTCTGGTCTAGTGAGCTAGTAGATGATCACCGTCCTGACAAATGATACCCTTTGATCATTATGGACATGGTAAGTCATTCGGATGTTTATTTATCATACAATTTGTTCACCCGACACTTGTGGACCATTGTGTTTAGTGTGTTTCATTGTTCATGATACTTGTTAATGATCTAACAAACATATAGTTCCAAAACTTTGTTGTTTCAAAATGTAATGTCCATGGTGAACTATAATGAGCCCCTTATGGGGTACTTGGGCCGTATGTTGGCACCAATTCACCATGTGTGGTTGGTTTTTGAGGGAAAACACTACTTATCACATGTTTATTTCCTTTCTTAAAACCATTTGTAAGATGACACATGTTTAGAATCCTTTTAAGTTCATCATAGAGTTAACACATGTTTTTGGTATAACTAAACTTATGTTAAATGATCATGGCCGAATCAAATGTACTTAATGGAGCTTGAATTCGATGGTTACTTGTATTAAGATAATCGATCTAAGTTGGTTTAGATAGTGCCTAGCGTTTTTAAGGTATTCTAGCAACTTTTGTGATAAAACCGATTATATAGTGTTCCATGGAAATCTTAACCTTTTGATATGAATCACGCATTGTGCTAACCATAAGCCGATTACTTTGTGATTGATCATGACATTACAATTACTCTAGTAGTGCGAGGTTGATGATTACTTAACTAGATGTGTTATTACTACAATGTGGTGGTTAGCTTAGTGATTTATCATCAAGTAAAGCAATGTATGTGACTTGTGTGTGAGTATAGAACCGATTGTTTGCTAACAAGGGTTAAAGGGGTTGAATGATCATACTAATCCGATTATAGAAGACATTGTGCGGCTTAGATTACTTACCTAGTAGAGCAAAGTGAGGATGGCCGATGGTTAGAGCCTTCGGGTCTCCTAGTTTCCTTCCTAGCTTGCTCTTGATGGTTCTTTAGAGGATATTCGGCTATGGTTGAGGGTTTCAAGTGAAGGGTGAAAGGTTTTGGTGTGGCAAGAATGGTGATCCTTAGCCGTCTATATATAGTGGTAGTTTTGGTTAGCAAGACTTCCTAGGATGAATAACATAGATAAAGCTTACTAGTTTAGTGTAAGTCTTGAGGTGATGAGTTGTTGATGGTTGTTTGCTAGTCCATTGTCCTCTTGTTATCCCTCTTGGGCCTCGGCCGACTCTCCTATTCATGGAAGAGGTGTTGCTTCTTGTTTTAAAGGTCATAACTAGAAGTGTGTGTTGTCAATTTAGGAGGTAATAGTGACATAACATAGTGACAAAGATTGCTTGGGAAATTGAAGGTGGCATGCTCTTCTTGAAGCCGATTGGTCCTTCATATTTTAGGAAGTCCTTGAGGTAAAGTAGGGAGAGTTGACCTTGCTATTTTGGTGAAAGGAGTTGACTAAATATATAGGGTGTTTTTCTTGGAGTTTGCGGCCGAAAATAAAAGAAAAAGGGGGTTCCTTGTTTAGGTAAACACTAGCTTGTAGGAGTTGGTTTGTAGACTCAAAGCGGACAAACAAAATGGGGTATGTTGAGTGTGAACCATAGAGATTGACAAGGCTTTGGAAGGTTACTTGTTAGTGTAAGGTGTTGTCTTTTGTAGCTTGCCTTTAGCCGTGTGATGTGTGAGGGTGTGTAGGTTAGCTTGTTAAGTAAAATGTGTGCATGAGTTGTCCTAGATCTCTTGTGTACTTCGGCCGAATGTATAGGGAAAGACAAACATCTAAGGTTGTAGGATAGCTAGTCATGTGTACATGATGGTATATCTATGTGTGGTGTCGTGTGTCTATATATATATATAATGCCGTATGTATGTGGGTATGTACATATGTGAGCACTTGTGTAGTTCTTAAGACAACAAGCTTGGTTATGATCCAATTCTTGACGTGTTATGTTAGATAAATCGGCCTATTCATGTTAATAGTGTTGTGATCGTTCGTTGTATAGTCTCTAGTACACCTTTGATATAGGAATATCATCCGGTTTAATAAGAGTAAGAGGTTGTTAAATTCCATGCCTCTTGATGACGATATTAACATGTATTTTGTTTCACATGTGTCATGGGTTTGTTGAATGATTTCTCATGATGATCTTTGTGTTCACAATCGTGTGTTAGAGGTGCATTAGCATGTGTTAGAGGGCATAACCTCTTGTAATGCTTGTTTTGATGGTGTGTCCGGGTGTTGTATGACTAAACAAGTGCACTATGTTGAGTTCTCTGATTAACTCATGCTCTACTAGCTTGGGGGGGGTATAGTGCATGCAATTTGTCTAAAATGCACATATAATGGTATAATGAATGAAACATGTACGGTCGTTGACCTGTTACGTTGACTATTGTCACAACAAAGGACCCGGGAAGACTGACTCTGTTAGAAATGATTTCTTTGATCAAGTCGTATGATTTAGATGATAGCCAACGTTATCAGACATACACTACAATAATGCAGTTGTGGCCTCTTCAAGCAACGCTCTCATGTCTCGGCAAGAAAAGAAACGTCCGTCACTTTACTCTTATCCTGCCAGTGGATCATCCTATCCACCAATTTTTTGGGTTGCTTAGTCATCGAATCAAGCTAGTCCCGTGACTTCTGGAACTACTACTACTCTCTCAATCAACTCTTCCTCCAAAGCATCTCCTCAGAAACCTGTGGCCATACCAAAAGAGTTTGCTGAGCACTTGGGGATGATTGCTGGGTTTATGAACTGTTATAATTCCTTTCTTGCAGGACAACTAACTTCCAAGGATATTGGATCAAGTGACTTGGAAGATGTGAATCCAGACGATCTGGAAGAAATGGATCCAACCTGGTAGATAGCTATGGTAGTGCACAGAGCCTCAAAGTTTGTCAAGAAAACGGGAAAGAATGTGTGGGAAAATCCTTCGAAGAACATGGGGTGGGAAAAGAAGAAGATGAGGTGCTACAACTGTGATGAACCAGGCCACTTTGCTAGAGAATGCATCAAGCCAAAGAAAGAGACAACAACCACTGCTCCCACCATTACTGCTACTACCTCTACCTAAGGAACTCATGCTTCGGTCACTCGCATGGAGTCGTCTGCTTCAGCTCCAAGCAATGCTATGGTCATGCAAGAAGGAGCTGGTTGGGATTGGTCCTCGCAAGTTTAAGAGTTGAAGATAACGGAGGACGACATGTACAAAGACTTTTGTTAAACCTCAATGTGTTAATAATCAAACTGAAACTTTAAATTTTGAGAAAAACAAAGAGGTGGATAAAGTTTTTGAAGTAATGAATGATGTTGTACGTGATGAAGCTATAACTAAACCTGAAAATGAATTGGTGCAAGAAAATGAAAATGAGAGTCAAGAAAACGTCTCTCCAAGCTCAAATTTTCCAGATAACTTTGATTTTGTAAAGATTTTAGAAAATTACTTTCTGAAAAAATGGCACAAAGTGAAAGAAATCCAGCTGTTTCGGAGTCATGCTCAAGCAATTCAGAAGTGAATGAAGCCTCATCTGTTTCAGAGGCAGATTCGGCTGACACGAATGAATCCGCTTCATCTGTTTCAGAGACAGAGGTGGCAGACATAAGTGAGTCCGCATCATCTGTTTCAGAGACAGATTCAGCTGAGACAAATGAATCCTAATATTAAACCTGCGAAATAGCTGAATCATCCGAGAACACATCTAAATCATACAACTCGGTTTCCAACTTTAATACTGATTCATCTGATTCTGAAATGGAGAGTTGTGATATCTCTAACTCTCCTGTGTGTGGTGAGAATGTTGAAAATGATTATACTGTTTTATCTGATGATTAATGTACTGACTCCATTAACTCCTGTGCAGACAATGTAATTGTTGAGGATTGGGTAGATGATGGGGATGAAGTCAGTGATTCTGAATCAAATGAACTGAATAATAAGATTCAGAAAGAAAATTTTTCAATTTCTGCTAAAGACAATAAATTTTGTGTGGGCTTGTTTGTTTTGAGCATTAGACAGTGTGATTTGACTACTTCGTCTGATTCTGTTATTTTCGCTAATGCTAGTGATGCAACTAAAAATTTTTTGGTTAAACAAACAAGCACAGGTGGGGTTGGTAAATATATTCCACCCAAACATGTTTTGCCAAAATATGAAAAGCAGAATTCGTCAAGGATGACATCACAAAGCCATCGGCCTCCATACAGATCTTATAGATCTGAAAAGACGGAAAAATATCAGGGGGATCCACATACGAAGCGTTAAATATGCTACACATATGGAATTCCCGTACCCATAGCCTGAAATTATAAAACTCATTTGACAGTGTCTGAAAACATGGAGCATCAGAAGGCTCCAAACGGGAATATAAATCACTCGGAGCTAATGAAGGAATATAAGCCTAAAGCTGTGAAGGGTGACAAATCCAAGGTGAAGCCTTCTGGTGGAGATTGGAATAGAAACAAGATGCTAATCATGACAGGTAAGATGCCTCATAAATCAGTAGAAACCCATAAGGTATCTACTAAAGACAAGAAGAAAAAGGTTTGAAAAGGAAAATCGTAATGGAAACCTAAGAGTTCTATTCCAAGTCCTCCCCCATTAGTGGGATCGTCTTGCTCAGTGAATCAAAATGTATGTAATAGTAATCATGAGTCTGTTTCTACTGCCAACATGAAATGGATGGAAGTTTAGTGTATTGATAAAAATGGAAAATCAAAAAGAGTTATGGCTTGGGTACCAAACATTAACTGATTCCGCATCATCTGTAGGAACAGCTGTGGAGGGCTATCATTTGCCTCTGGTACATTGATAATGACTGTTCTCGGCACATGACTGGAGACTTATCCCAATTAACCGGATTGGAACGTTTTGATGGTGGATTTGTCTCGTTTGCGGGAGGTGAAAGAGGTCAGATCACATCACGGGGGACAGTAATAAATGGTGGACTCTGCTTCACCAGAGTAAAGTATGTTCCAAAGTTGAAACACAGCCTTTTGTGCGTATCACAGATATGTGGCAATGGCTATTCAACCTTTTTCACCGTCTGTATTGGCCCACTAGACGTTTTTTGGTAGTTTGGTCTATTGGGTTAGTGGGTTTCGGCCATTGGGCCTATGTACTCGAGTTCCCCTATGGATCTATAAATAGGGGACTTCAAAACATTTTAGGTTTTCTTGTTACTTTGCTAGTTTTGCTTTCTTTTTCTCTTGTACTCGAACCTAGTGTACCGGACGGCTCTTAGTAGTCGTGTGCACTTTTTGGCAATACAATCATTCGGTTCTAAGTTTCTTCCTTTGTTGTTCTTACATCCAATCTTGGATCCGCACTCGATTGGGTGTGTTTGATACACCAGAGAGGATTCTGGACTTACAACAATGATCGTCTAAACGGAAACCCTTGAACAGTATGAACGACATAATCAGAGATGTAACAAAAGAACAGAAGAGTAAAAAGTGGTAAAGGTACGAAGACGAGCTATTTATAGCTGAGGAGATGTGTTTTCTCGAAAGATCAAATGGCCATAATTCATCTCATCTAACGGTTGGCAACAATTGTGTTTTCTCGACATGGATTGCCACATCAGCATGAAGACAGACTGGGCCACTGACTGGCCGACGAACTGGGCTTCAGGCTCCAACACCAATGTGCTCCTACTAAAACTCTTGGACTCCAATCTCAGCAACAAACAACAAGCTCAAACCTGCATAAACACCTTATGCAAGATATTAAAGCAAAACATTTATAAAAAATTTTGATGTGACATAAACTTTTTCAATTTTAGTTAAACTAGGAGACATATGCGTTTTTAATTTTCTTTTAGAATGTGTTCCTAAGTTTCATTTAAGAAGAGAAAAAAAAATATTTGTAAGAAATGAAAGAAAATATTATGGTGTTCCAGAGGGTTTTCTTTAATTTTTAGGAGAGATAAATGGAAGGAAAGAAAAATATAAGTATTCTAGAGACTTGTTTTGGAAGGAAAGAGAATGAAAGAAATTGAAAATGAGTCATATCTTACCGCCATCACCTGCTTACTCATCTAATTCTGAAATTCACCAAGATTGTGAAATGGGTTATCAATATTATTTAGGTTTATCAAATTATTTGTAGCGTTAGGAGTGCCGAACCACCAAGAAAATATACAAAAGTAATGGAAACCCACTAGATTCTAAAAGGGAGTTTACAAAGTAGAAGTTGTTAATATATTGTTTGTCTGAATAGGAAATCATTGCACTGTAGTAGCATCCTGCAAGCGATTTTGGTGTGTAAAGACGGTTCTAGGTTTGCAGATTTGGTTTCTTCCCTTTTTGATAGCGAGAGGGAAGGTGTTTTCTTTACCCAGGATGTAAGGGGGATTGAGCCTTCTGAAGAGAGCCCTAATAGCAAAAAATGCCTAAGAAAAGTTATGGACGGTCACTTCACAGCTGTTGTCAAGGTATTGTGTTTTAGTGGGGTTGCTCCTTTTGGGGACACCACCATGAAAGCCCTTAATCCGGTGATGCCTCCTCCGTCCTTACCCGGAAACTCTGACGTCATGCCCGCCCTTATTGTGGATATGGATTGTGTGCTTGGATTCTCCGATCTTTCCCTAAAGGGACTTTCACGGGGTTGCTCTAAGCTATTACTAAAGTCGTCAACCTTTGGCTAGGGGGTTTGTGCCCAGGGTTCTAGCTGAATTCATTTCTTCAGCCCCCCTTGCCCCTTTATTGAAACTTGATAACGGGATTCGGCCTATTGCAGTAGGGGCCATTTGGCGCAGATTAGGTTCCAAAGTGGCTATGAGGAAGGTTGGGAAGGAAATGTGATACCCCGCAATTTCAGGTTCTCACTTTAACTAAACTCTAGTTACGTTCCTTGCATTATACTTAACTAGGGTTAGCTAGATAGGACACACGTTACATAGTTGTATGTTAATAACTGCATAAGGTGGTAATTCGAGGAATTGCCAGACTTTATACATGATTAGTGAACCTCGGACGTTGGTGAATAATAAAGTTTAATAATTGTGAGTTAACTAATTTGGATTGATTGCGATTACGTGCTTCGGTGATACTCGGTGAAACTATGTGCAAACCATATGTGATTATGTGAACTTAAACCGAATACGTTAATAAGAATCGTTAAAGGTGGACCATTAGGATGATTGGGGTCATAACACATGGGGTAACACTTATTACGGTCCGAAATAGCGAAAACGTCGAAGGAAAACACGTTGGGTGATGAAACGGGCCACCCACGCGGGCCAAGGCCCTATGCGCGGACGCTCACAGGGAGCGAGCGCCCGCTCGCCGGTACCTGACGCCACCAAACCGACTTAAACAGCTATTTAAGCAACCCTAAGCCTCTTGTATCACCTAAACTCAAACCCTAATCGCCCCTACTGCCCTACCTACGAAATATTAACCCCAAACCACCTGCTAAGGCGCAAGAACATCGATCGGGAAGCTTCAAGAGCGTTCGGTTGATTGTATCGAAGAGCTTGGGGTATAATCCTTAATCTTCTACACTTTAATCTTATTATTATGTTATAAAAACCCTATAACTAAGTTTTTCCAGGTCTGAGACCTTTTTATAAATACTAAAACTTGAGGTTTTTAAAGATTAAACGGGTTAAACATAATGATAGGCGATTAGTGATATAATCGGTTACTTGTTGCGCAAGTTGTTGAAGTTTTGATCATTAGGGGTATAATTTTTGCATGTATTATGATATAATCTGATCTTAATAGGTCTTAGGAATGTTTTGTAATGATTATTGATGATTGTTGATCGATTATACGCACACGGGAGTCGTTTAAATAAAGCTTTGTGCGTAATTAAAATCTGGACAGAATGTTTAGGTGAACTTGTAGGGTCTGTAACGTGACTTTAACATGATGATTTTGATGTTTCTTTGCATGGTTAAATCACACATGGTCTAAGCTTTTCATAATGGGTGAAATCAAGTGATTTGGATGTCGGTTGAGTCGGTTTTGGAATTTTCATTAAAAATAGGTCATATCAGAAGTTCGGGTAACAAACTGAGTCGACTTTGAGTCATCATAACTCGAGTTTTATAAAGATTTGGGTTATGAAATTTTTACAGAAGGTTAACATAGGAGTAATTTGAGTTTTCCAGGTGGATTCATCCCGTTTGGATGAATACACAATGTTTGGGAATTTTTCCACCAAACTGATCTGTTATGAAAGTTTTCTGAACATAGCTGTGTTGAACGAATTTTAATTATTTTTGTTTTTGGATTTAAGACAAAGAAAAAATAGGGGTTGTGAAGTGAATCCCAAAGAATATTCAGTAAAAATTTGGGAGGTTAAATCACTGATTTACTATTTTAAATAAATTAATTTTGATGACGCACAATCTGTCCTAAAAACACAGATTGTGTATTATGTGCTTATGTGGTTAATTGAAGTCATAGGTGTTATGTAATTGATGTGTAACTGAACGGGCACTTGTATGAGACGCATATGGAATGTGAAAACTAATTATAACCAACATATTCACCAACGAGTTCGTAGGGTTTACTATTGCATGTAGAGTCACTAGGTGTCACCTACACACTTTTGAACGTTTAAACGCCTTGGACAAACGAGTTATATGGTGTAATGATATTACGCCTATACTTACTTAGTGACACTTATATTAGGGTGTCGGTAGCATACTTTACTTGCGGTTTGGATTTCTTTTTCTTACACAATAAGGTGAGTTTCACTACTCTTTTTCTCAAAAGCATGCGTCTCAGGTATGAGACAACTTACTTAACATTTTTCTACTCCGATTTGGGCCTACTTACATATCCCTGGTTGGGATGTTATGGATCCTTGTGTGGGTCGTTTACTTTGATGGATCCTTGTGTGGGTCGCTTACTTTGCTAGTTCGCAAACTGTGTCCTTGATGAACTAAACCAACTCTATCATCTGTAAGTCCTCACGCACCGAATGAGTTGCCGGGATTGGCAAGCGGGTTATTAATTGATAGCGCTATTAGGTCTTACAAACCTCACACCGGCTCGGGGAGCGCGGGGGTGAACTATAACTTAACGAACTTTATCATTGTGGATAGACAATGATGTCAGGCATGCGGCTCACATTTGTGGCTACACGTACATAGCAGTTCGGTATATTCGGTGTTAGTTATCATGATTGGGCTAGCTACCCTTGACATGCGACGAACTAGTGGTTACACGGTTCTTGGAACCAACTCAATTACTTGTTTACGTGGTTTTGGAAACCAGCGCAGTTACCTACTCATTTACTTTACTTAGTGAACTCACCAACATTGTTTGTTGACCCACGATTTACATGCTTTTGCAGGTAGTTAGCTTCCGGTGCCAGGATTAGAAAGCACTGCACACTTCACTGCATTCGGGGTCTTGAGCATACACCTAAATTACATATTATGTTTTTACATTTTCTTTCATATTGTTTTAATTTGGGCGCGTTGTTTTGCGCATGGTTTTTTTAAAAGGTTTAAATTTGGTTTACGCTTCCGCAGCTTAACTAAACTTGGTTTTTGAAAATGAACTAAATTGTTTGGGCATTTAGAGTTCGTTCATATGACTTATGGCTATAGGATCCTGGTATGTCATACGCCTCGCGGTATAAACCCCGCAGTGGAAATTTGAGGGTGTGACAGATTGGTATCAGAGCCATTGGTTATAGTGAACTAGGACTGCATGTTGAGTCTAGTCTGTAATCATCATAGCATAACTTAAGTGCACAACTAGCTTTTAGCTACATATATCTACAACATATGATTTCGGGAGATATGTTATCTTCTAGTTCTAGACCTAATTCTGAACACGTCAATGGTGGGAACCCAGGGTTACACCAGGTGGCGCATTACTGGGAGTAGTATCTTAACAAATCTCATGGATGAGGAAACAACAATAGTACAAGGGAGGGAGCCCTTGCGAGCGTTGTGGCGCATGTACACAAGAGCTGCACGATGCGCATGACGTGATACCATTAAATCGAATCAACTGTGAAGAAACTCAAATACTAAGACTTATCCTTTTTCACTGAGCAAGGAGACAATTTGTTTCTGTTCCTTGCTACTTGATCTTTCTTACTCCCATTCGAAACTCAGACGGGACTGGGTTACACATATAGAACTTATTTCTTACCTTAGTACCTTACGCCTAGTATGAGCGGGCGGACGTATGACTGCATATCCCTGTTACTCATAAGTATATGGTAGATTCATGGGAACACATTAGATCGGGGCTTGTTACACACACTCTTTGGGTGTTATGTAAAGCCTGCGATGTAGTGCAACATTACAAGGGAAGATGAAACCTACTAATGGCTGATAGCCACGATTGGAGGAATGAGTGGTACAGCTTACCACCAAACTGACTTACATAGGACTAGAGAAGGAGACTGTACGTGATGAGAACCATATAACACTGACACCGAGGAAGAGGAAGAAGAAGGGGATGGAAGGGGAACCTGAGCAGGACGAGCACATTGAAAGTGAGGATGAAGGCTCTACTATCTAGACAGAGCATGGCGATGATTGGCTCTTACCTTTTCTTACCAATCTTTTCTTTCATTTGCCTTTGTTAACTTAGAAAAGACTGAGTTCTTATGACCAACGATAGGGTGGTGGAGGCCCTCGCATCTTTCCAAGCTAATAAAGATCCATTTTGTTAAATCGTTCGTTTCCCCTGACTTCCACATTTGAACTTTCTTATTCCTTGAACGCACATGCCACAATAACAACTTGCATCATATTTTCAAGCCTTTTATTGATCGTAAACCTCGATAACTCCAACGGAACTGAAGGAGACCGTCTGATTGCTTCGATCGTATAAGTCTTTGCCATGTTCATTTGCCCCATGCAGGATGGGGTAATGTATGCTACATGCACACTCGATGAGTTACAAATACTTGGATGGAGAATGTAACACCCTGTGGTGAAATCTAGAAAAATGGTTATCTAAAGACAGTTGGGTCTGAGATCGACGCCTACACTACCAAACAACAAGAGATAGCTACTATATGCTAAAAATCTATTTAACCTACCTTACCAATGGATCGAACTTCATACCAAAAGGGTTTGTCCCTCAGATTTGTGGCATGGCCCCCACAGCTCACCTACCCGGAAATCGAACAAATCTTTCACCTGGTTTGCAAACTCACTGACGAGGCTGTTGAGCATGGTACTTTTCCGAAGCATGGTGCTTCATCTTCTACTTTTAGTGATAGCAAGAGAATGTGGGATAGTGTGAGGTGTAAGTCCTTCAACAACAACAACAACAACAACGGCGACAACAACAACGGGGCTCGTGGAATAGCAATTGTGATTGGCTCTGGGGAAGCTAGGACTGATAACAATGTCGTGACGGGTACGACACTCTTGCTTCTATTTTATATGATACTGGTGCAGAGTATACTTTTGTGTCATCAAAACTTAGCAAACAACTAGGGATGGTTCCTACTCTTCTTGATACCCCGTACACCGTAGAGTTAACTAATGGAAAGCTTATTGAGGTAACCCATATACATCGTGACTGTAGGCTCGAGTTGAGTGGGCAATTGTTTGCCATCAACCTCTTACCTATCACCCTAGGTAGCTTTGACCTCGTGGTTGGCATGGACTGGTTGTCCAAACAGCATGCTGAAATTCTCTGTCAGGAGAAAATCGTTCGTATTCCCCTTCCAAGCGGAGAACTTTTATCTATACAAGGTGATTGGGGTGGTGCCATGGTGGGTATCATCTCCTATCTGAAGGCCCAGAAATGTATTCGTAAGGGCTGTCCGGCCATTTTGGCTAACATATCTGATACTCGAGCTGAAACTGAAACCAAGATTGAGGACATCCCAGCGGTCCGAGATTTCCCAGATGTCTTCCCAGAGGAATTACTTGGACTTCCACCCGCTCGTCAAGTGGAGTTCCAGATTGATCTGGCACCTGGGGCAGCACCAGTTGCACGCGCACCATACCGCTTAGCACCGGGCGAACTTCAAGAACTATCTACCCAACTCCAAGAGCTATTGGATAGGGGTTTCATTAGACCTAGTTCTTCGCCATGGGGAGCTCCAGTTCTGTTTGTTAAGAAGAAAGACGGGAGCTTTCGCATGTGCATAGATTATCGGGAGTTGAACAAAGTGACGATTAAGAATCGTTACCCCCTGCCTCGTATTGATGACTTGTTTGACCAACTGCAAGGGTTGAGTTTCTACTCTAAGATTGACTTGAGGTCAGGATACCATCAGCTGAGAGTCCGAGAGGAGGATGTGGCAAAGACGGCATTTCGAACTCGTTATGGACATTATGAGTTTTTAGTGATGCCATTTGGGCTAACTAATGCACCGGTCGTGTTCATGGACCTAATGAACCGTGTTTGCAAGCCTTATTTGGACAAATTCGTCATAGTGTTCATAGATGACATATTGATTTATTCCAAGAGCAGGGAAGAGCACGAGCAACACCTGCGGTTAATCTTGGAACTATTGAGAAATGAGCAGTTGTATGCAAAATTCTCTAAGTGTGATTTTTGGATTCGAGAAGTCCAATTTCTTGGGCATGTGGTCAACGAGGCAGGAATACATGTTGACCACGCCAAGATTGATGCTATCAAAAAGTGGGAGGCTCCTAGGATCCCTACCGAGGTGCGTCAATTCCTTGGTCTCGCGGGGTACTATCGTAGATTTATTGAGGGATTCTCAAAGATCGCTCAACCTCTCACCGCCCTAACACAGAAAGGTATTACTTATAAGTGGGGAGATGCCCAAGAATCTGCCTTTCAGCTACTAATGTCAAAACTTTGCAGTGCACCGATACTATCATTACCTGAGGGTACAGAGGACTTTGTAGTGTACTGTGATGCGTCAATCCAAGGCTTAGGGTGTGTGCTGATGCAACGTGATAAGGTAATCGCGTATGCATCACGACAATTAAAGGTCCATGAGAAGAATTACCCCACTCATGACTTGGAACTGGGAGCGGTGGTTTTCGCTCTCAAAATTTGGAGGCACTACCTCTATGGAACAAAGTGCACAATTTTCACTGATCACAATAGCCTCCAGCATATATTTGATCAGAAGGTGCTGAACATACGACAACGTCGTTGGGTTGAACTTTTGAATGATTATGACTGTGCCATCAAGTACCATCCAGGGAAGGCTAATGTAGTAGCTGATGCCCTTAGTTGAAAGGAAACGAAACCTAAACGGGTACGAGCTATACACCTCACCATTCATTCCAATCTTCCTGATAAGATACGTGAAGCCCAGGGCGAAGCTTTGAAGGGAGAAAACATCAGGCTTGAAACCTTACATGGTGCTGATAAGCACTTGGAACTAAAGATGGATGGCCTTCAGTATTTCATGGATCGAGTCTGGATACCACGTTTTGGGGATCTCAGGCAAATAGTGCTTGATGAAGCACACACCTCTCGATATTCGGTACATCCTGGTTCGGACAAGATGTACCAAGATCTTAAGACTCTTTACTAGTGGCCAAACATGAAAGCCGAAATAGCCACTTATGTTAGTAAGTGCTTGACTTGTGCGAAGGTTAAGATTGAATATCAGAAACCTTCAGGCCTACTCCAACAACCAGAAATCCCTATGTGGAAATGGGATGGGATTTCCATGGATTTTATTACAAAGCTTCCTAGAACGCCAACGCGACATAACATGATTTGGGTTATCGTGGATCGTTTAACCAAATCGGCCCACTTTCTGGCTATAAAGGAAACAGACTCATTGGAGAAACTAGCGAACCTTTACATCAAGGAGATAGTCTCTAGGCATGGGGTGCCTACTTCTATTATATCTGATCGCGATGGGCGATTCACTGCTCGTTTCTGGACTACTCTCCAAGATGCTTTGGGAACTTGCCTAGATATGAGCACAGCCTATCACCGCAGATGGATGGACAAAGTGAACGTACCATCCAAACATTGGAGGATCTGTTACGAGCGTGCGTGGTGGATTTTGGCAACAGTTGGGATAAGCACTTGCCTTTGATTGAATTCTCGTATAACAACAGCTACCACACTTCGATACAGTGTTTGCCTTTTGAGGCACTTTATAGACGCAAGTGTAGGTCTCCCATCTACTGGACTGAAGTTGGGGATAGCCAGCTAACAGGTCCCGAACTCGTGCACGAAACTTCTGAAAGATAGTGCAAATCAGAAACCGGATGGCTGCTGCTCGGGATCGACAGAAAAGTTACGCTGATAAACGTAGGAAACCTTTGGAGTTCCAGGTTGGGGACATGGTTTTGTTGAAGGTGTCACCTTGGAAAGGGGTGATACGCTTTGGGAAACGGGGAAAATTGAACCCATGATACGTTGGACCATTCGAGATTGTCAAACGGATTGGTCCGGTAGCTTATCGGCTAAATCTACCAGATGAACTCAGTGGAGTGCACGATGTATTCCACGTCTCGAACTTGAAAAATGCTTATCGGATACGACACTGGTAGTGCCACTGGAGGAGATCCAGGTGGACGACCAGCTACGGTTCGTGGAAGAACCAGTGGAGATTCTTGAGCAGGGCGTCAAGAAACTCAGACAAAGCACTATACCTATTGTTAAGGTACAATGGAATTCCTGTCTAGGACCGGAATATACGTGGGAGCGCAGAGATCAAATGCGGCTCAAATACCCACACCTCTTTTTGAACCTGAACCTGAACATAGATTGAACGCTAAACATATAGCAGCTCTTTCAAAGTGAATTTCGGGGCGGAATTCTTTTCAACTTGGGGATGATGTGATACCCCGCAATTTCAGGTTCTCACTTTAACTAAACTCTAGTTACGTTCCTTGCATTATACTTAACTAGGGTTAGCTAGATAGGACACACGTTACATAGTTGTATGTTAATAACTGCATAAGGTGGTAATTCGAGGAATTAACAGACTGTATACATGATTAGTGAACCTCGGACGTTGGTGAATAATAAAGTTTAATAATTGTGAGTTAACTAATTTGGATTGATTGCGATTACGTGCTTCGGTGATACTCGGTGAAACTATGTGCAAACCATATGTGATTATGCGAACTTAAACTGAATACGTTAATAAGAATCGTTAAAGGTGGACCATTAGGATGATTGGGGTGTTAACACATGGGGTTACACTTATTACGGTCCGAAATAGCGAAAACATCAAAGGAAAACACGTCGGGTGATGAAACGGGCCACCCACGCGGGCCAAGGCCCTATGAGCGGCCGCTCACAGGGAGCGAGCGCCCGCTCGCCGGTACCTGACGCCACCAAACCGACTTAAACAGCTATTTAAGCAACCCTAAGTCTCTTGTATCACCTAAACTCAAACCCTAATCGCCCCTACTGCCCTACCTATGAAATATTAACCCCAAACCACCTGCTAAGGCGCAAGAACATCGATCGGGAAGCTTCAAGAGCGTTCGGTTGATTGTATCGAAGAGCTTGGGGTATAATCCTTAATCTTCTACACTTTAATCTTATTATTATGTTATAAAAACCCTATAATTAAGTTTGTCCAGGTCTGAGACCTTTTTATAAATACTAAAACTTGAGGTTTTTAAAGATTAAACGGGTTAAACATAATGATAGGCGATTAGTGATATAATCGGTTACTTGTTGCTCAAGTTATTGAAGTTTTGATCATTAGGGATATAATTTTTGCATGTATTATGATATAATCTGATCTTAATAGGTCTTAGGAATGTTTTGTAATGATTATTGATGATTGTTGATCGATTATACGCACACGGGAGTCGTTTAAATAAAGCTTTGTGCGTAATTAAAATCTGGACAGAATGTTTAGGTGAACTTGTAGGGTCTGTAACGTGACTTTAACATGATGATTTTGATGTTTTCTTTGAATGGTTAAATCACACCTGGTCTAAGCTTTTCATAATGGGTAAAATCAAGTGATTTGGATGTCGGTTGAGTCGTTTTTGGAATTTTCATTAAAAATAGGTCATATCAGAATTTCGGGTAACAAACTGAGTCGACTTTGAGTCATCATAACTCGAGTTTTATAAAGAGTTGGTTTATGAAATTTTTACAGAAGGTTAACATAGGAGTAATTTGAGTTTTCCAGGTGGATTCATCCCGTTTGGATGAATACACAATGTTTGGGAATTTTTCTACCAAACTGATCTGTTATGAAAGTTTTCTGAACATAGCTGTGTTGAACGAATTTTAATTATTTTTGTGTTTGGATTTATGACAAAGAAAAAATAGGGGTTGTGAAGTGAATCCCAAAGAATATTCAGTAAAAATTTGGGAGGTTAACTCACTGATTTACTATTTTAAATAAATTAATTTTGATGACGCACAATCTGTCCTAAAAACACAGATTGTGTATTATGTGCTTGTGTGGTTAATTGAAGTCATAGGTGTTATGTAATTGATGTGTAACCGAACGGGCACTTGTATGAGACTCATATGGAATGTGAAAACTAATTATAACCAACATATTCAACAACGAGTTCGTAGGGTTTACTATTGCATGTAGAGTCACTAGGTGTCACCTATACACTTTTGAACGTTTAAACGCCTTGGACAAACGAGTTATATGGTGTAATGATATTACGCCTATACTTATTTAGTGACACTTATATTAGGGTTTCGGTAGCATACTTTACTTGCGGTTTGGATTTCTTTTGCTTACACACTAAGGTGAGTTTCACTACTCTTTTTCTCAAAAGCATGCGTCTCAGGTATGAGACAACTTACTTAACATTTTTCTAGTCCGATTTGGGACTACTTACATATCCCTGGTTGGGATGTTATGGATCCTTGTGTGGGTCGTTTACTTTGATGGATCCTTGTGTGGGTCGTTTACTTTGCTAGTTCGCAAACTGTGTCCTTGATGAACTAAACCAACTCTATCATCTGTAAGTCCTCACGTACCGAATGAGTTGCCAGGATTGGCAAGCGGGTTATTAGTTGATAGCGCTATTAGGTCTTACAAACCTCACACCGGCTCGGGGAGCGCGGGGGTGAACTATAACTTAACGAACTTTATCATTGTGGATAGACAATGATGTTAGGCATGCGGCTCACATTTGTGGCTACACGTACATAGCAGTTCAGTATATTCGGTGTTAGTTATCATGAATGGGCTAGCTACCCTTGACATGCGACGAACTAGTGGTTACACGGTTCTTGGAACCAACTCAATTACTTGTTTACGTGGTTTTGGAAACCAACGCAGTTACCTACTCATTTACTTTACTTAGTGAACTCACCAACATTGTTTGTTGACCCACGATTTACATGCTTTTGCAGGTAGTTAGCTTCCGGTGCCAGGATTAGAAAGCACTGCACACTTCACTGCATTCGGGGTCTTGAGCATACACCTAAATTACATATTATGTTTTTACATTTTCTTTCATATGGTTTAATTTGGGCGCGTTGTTTTGCGCATGGTTTTTTTAAAAGGTTTAAATTTGGTTTACGCTTCCGCAGCATAACTAAACTTGGTTTTTGAAAACGAACTAAATTGTTTGGACCTTTAGAGTTCGTTCATATGACTTATGGCTATAGGATCCTGGTATGTCATACGCCTCGCAGTATAAACCCCGCAGTGGAAATTTGAGGGTGTGACAGGAAATGGCTAAGTACCTTGGAGACTTTCAATTTGGGGTGGGAACTCCCTATGGGGCAGAGGTAGTGCTTCACAGCATACGAAATAGTGGGGTTGTCGGCACAGACTTGGACAACCTGCTGGCCCTCGAAAAGCTAAATGACTATCTTCCAGATTTTTTATATTGCCGGTTTTTCTAACAAGGACCCCCCCCCTCAAAGCCTCAAAAATACTTTGGCGAATGCCCTTTTTGGCAAAATCCCTCAGAGCCTGGGTGAAGTTTTTGGTCTGTCCCTCGGCAGGGCAGTTATTGAATGCTTGCCAAGCCCCCACGCCCAAGATTTCATGACTGTTATCCTGATCGAAGGTCTGGGCTAACGCATTTCAGCTATTGAGTATAGGGCCATTCTTAAATATTGTTTGATGATCCCCATGTACAATGAGGATGAAATCTGTCCAATTTGCCGTAAGGCCTGCTTGAATGAATACGGGGAACATGCGGTTCATTGTTTCAAATATCGGCATGATTAGGTTCGAGATATTCTGTGGGACATTCTAAGACAGACTGGGATCTCAGCCAAGAAGGAGGCCCCTATGAACTTCCTCTCGGATGTAGCAGAAGGGAGATCCACCCTACGACCAGCAGATCTCCTTGTCTTTAGGTGGGCAAGGGGAGCATGCTTGTGTTGACTTGACGGGTGTATCTCCTCTAGTTGGGTTGAGGGATAGTGACTTTGTAGCAGGGCAAGTGTTGCTAAAAGAAAAGGCAAAAGAAGGTAGAAAAACATGCTAAAGCCTGCAAGGAGAACCAACACGTTTTTGTGACCTTGGCCTTTGATACCTTTGGCTCATTGGCACCAGAGGCTACGTGTTTCCTAACCAGGGTCCAGCGGGTTATTCATAGCAGTGTCTCAGCTCCGGGTGGGTAGGGTTACGTTTTCAGTAGACTAGGATTTGCTATTCAGAAAAGGGTGGCGACGCAGCTTGTTGCCCGTCTGCACGCTATGTTGATGTAATTTTCTTAGTCTTGAAATAAAACTATTATTATTATTAAAAAAATTTAATATTTGTTCAAGATTAAAATCTTATTACAAATATTTTTTTTCTATTCTTTTTTTTTTTAACCAAATGGGAGCGGTACCCGGTGACTTTCTCTAGGCGGGGGTTACCGGTTAAAGTCTCATTCATGACAAAAATGTCATGCACTTGTTTTATCATAATGAACTTTTGGGCATGGGTTTCCCCTGGAATTAGTGACAGTCTAGGTCACTAACGTTGTGTGCAATCAAGGGCGGATTAAGTGGTAAGGCATGGGTTCAGATGAACCCAATCGATTTCAAATTTTTAGTAGAAATGTATATAATAAATATATTATGAACCCATAAGTAAAAATAGGATGAACCGAGTGGAAGCTTTATCCACTATAAAATTTAAGTATCAAATGGACGTGAGTGTTCTTTTTATATAAATGTTTACCCCGAATAGCAAGAAGTTTTAAATATTTGTTTGACATAAAATAGAAATCTTTTGTTTGACCAAAGCTATTAAAGATTTATATGTATTTGTTGATCGGTTTAACACTTTAAACAAAATTCCAACACAATCAATAAATATATTTGACGATTTGACAAAACACAATTAATAAAATCTGTGCGTTACTTCAGTACTTATTCATACCAAATTATAACACACATTAATTACCTCATTAAAGTTATTCTTCATGCATCAAGACGATGCTAACTGATTAGTATATATATGTTAACCAAATA
Organism: Ambrosia trifida; assembly: GCA_028751855.1. Taxonomy (NCBI): domain Eukaryota; kingdom Viridiplantae; phylum Streptophyta; class Magnoliopsida; order Asterales; family Asteraceae; genus Ambrosia; species Ambrosia trifida. Next base: position 26,384,297 of record CM054129.1, on the reverse strand, counting down.
TCATACAAAGCATATACAACTTACTATCCATTCAGTTTTCAATCAAAAGTTTTCAATCTCTCTGCGTATAAAATGAAGAGGGTCATCTTTCTTATTGCTGCACTCATGTTGCTTTTGGCCAAAGCAGATGCTCAAAATTGTGGTGACCCCTTTCACGACATTCCGAAATGCATTGATGGCAGCGGAAAGTTCATGGAAAATGCAGATTCAGATTGTTGCAAGGATTTAAAAGACCATAAAACCTGTATATGTAACTATGACGATATTAACATCCATAATCTGCCCGAGAACCACAGTCATATTCTCGTATTGTCCAAACAATGCCACATCGGAGTCAACTATTGTGCTAATCAATAGTAATCTAGCTGTGTCATGATACCCACATTATTACATTAAATAAAAGTATCTTTAGATATGTTTTTGTTTGCCTGTTTGTCCATTTGTTTATGTTTTGGGTACATCTTTTTCAATCACATGATTTTGCATCATAAACAAAAGCCTGTAACATGCGTAACATGTGGTATAAACATATATAATTCTCCGGTGGAATTTCGATGAAAGTTTAAACAGTTGATAGTCGTAACGTACATGATGCTTTAAGTACAATAAGAAACGAAATATCGCTTCTGTTGATCTGCAGTGAAAACATGGTTCTTAAGAGCCTTTTATATTCTTGGTGGAGAAATTGCTCGATTAGTCCATCTGGTTTGCTTAAATTTCACATATAGTTCCTATTTTTTTTTTCAAAATTACAGTTCTAGTCCCTATCTATTAATATTGTTTACCCGAATAGTCCCTAAAATAGAGAGATGGTAAATTCTCCGGTTAAGAAAGTGTTAAATTACTACAATACAAAATGAAGAGAGGTGTGAAATTGCTAAACTACCCATACATTAATATAAACTAGTCAGGTGCCCGCGCGTTGCGGCGGGAAACAACATTTAATTAACATGCATTCTATGTTGTACTTAAAGCAATTATACTGTAAAACATAAATTTAAGAGGTCAATAATAAATGTATTATAATATAGTATAGATAATTTTGGTTCATTTTCATTTTCGTTTCGGTTATTACTTAACCATAACATATCATTTTTAAATTAAAAAAAACTGTAGCAATACTATACTCAATTTAAATAGAAAAAATGTCCGTTTGTACGGTGTAATAATATTAGGAAATATTAACGTATAAAATAATTATGAACGTTTAAAAATCGAGGGGTGGTTGGTTAAAATTGTCGGGATGCATGCGTTTGTTGCGTTGCGAGCTTAGTCCTATAACCTTCAAGACCACATCATACGAAATAGCGGGTTGTCGGCACATACTTGGACTACCTGCTGGCCCTCGAAAAGCTAAATGACTATCTCCCAGGTTTTTTATATTGCCGGTTTTTCTAACAAGGACCCCCCCCCCAATCCTCAAAAAACTTTGGCGAATGCCCTTTTTGTCAAAATCGCTCAGAGCCTGGGTGAAGTTTTTGGTCTGTCCCTCGGCAGGGCAGTTATAGAATGCTTGCAAAGCCCCCACGCCCAAGATTTCATGACTGTTATCCAGATCGAAGGTCTTGGCCAACGCATGTCAGCTATTGAGTATAGGGCCATTCTTGAATATTGTTTGATGATCCCCATGTACAATGAGGATGAAATCTGTCCGATTTGCCATAAGGCCTGCTTGAATGAATACGAGGAACATGCGGTTCATTGTTTCAAATATCGGCATGATTGGGTTCGAGATATTCTGTGGGACATTCTAAGACAGACTGGGATCTCAGCCAAGAAGGAGGCCCCTATGAACTTCCTCTCGGATGTAGTAGAAGGGAGATCCACCCTACGACCAGCAGATCTCCTTGTCTTTAGGTGGGCCGGGGGAGCATGCTTGTGTTGACTTGACGAGTGTATCTCCTCTAGTTGGGTTGAGGGATAGTGGCTTTGTAGCAGGGCAAGCGGTGCTAAAAGAAAAGGCAAAAGAAGGTAGATAAACATGCTAAAGCCTGCAAGGAGAACCAACACGTTTTTGTGACCTTGGCCTGTGATACCTTTGGCTCATTGGCACCAGAGGCTACCCGTTTCCTAACCAGGGTCCAGCGGGTTATTCATAGCAGTGTCTCGGCTCCGGGTGGACAGGGTTACGTTTTTAGTAGATTAGGATTTGCTATTCAGAAAAGGGTGGCGACGCAGCTTGTTGCCCGTTTGCACGCTATGTTGTTGTAATTTTCTTAGTCTTGAAATAAAACTATTATTATTATTACAAAAATTTAATATTTGTTCAAGGTTAAAATCTTATTACAAATATTTTTTTTCTATTATATTTTTTTTTACCCAAATGGGAGCGGTACCCGGTGACTTTCTCTAGGCGGGGGTTACCAATTAAAGTCTCATTCATGACAAAATGTCATGCACTTCTTTTATCATAATGAACTTTTGGGCATGGGTTTCCCCCGGAACTAGTGACAGTCTAGGTCACTAACGTTGTGTGCAATCAAGGGCGGAATAAGTGGTAAGGCATGGGTTCAGACGAACCCAATCGATTTCAAATTTTTAGTAGAAATGTATATAATAAATATATTATGAACCCATAAGTAAAAATGGGATGAACCGAGTGGAAGCTTTATCCACTATAAAATTTAAGTATCAAACGGACGTGAGTGTTCTTTTTCTATAAATGTTTAACCCGAATAGCAAGAAGTTTTAAATATTTGTTTGACGTAAAATAGAAATCTTTTGTTTGACCAAAGCTATTAAAGATTTATATATATTTGTTGATCGGTTTAACACTTTAAACAAAAGTCCAACACTATCAATAAATATATTTGACGATTTTACAAAACACAATTAATAAAATTTGTGCGTTACTTCAGTACTTATTCATACCAAATTATAACACACTTTAATTACCTCATTAAAGTTATTCTTCATGCATCAAGACGATGCTAACTGCTTAGTATATATATGTTAACCAAATATCATACAAAGCATATACAACTTACTATCCATTCAGTTTTCAATCAAAAGTTTTCAATCTCTCTGCATATAAAATGAAGAGGGTCATCTTTCTTATTGCTGCACTCATGTTGCTTTTGGCGAAAGCAGATGCTCAAAATTGTGGTGACCCCTTTCACGACATTCCGAAATGCATTGATGGCGGCGGAAAGTTCATGGAAAATGCAGATTCAGATTGTTGCAAGGATTTACAAGACCATAAAACCTGTATATGTAACTATGACGATATTAACATCCCCAATCTGCCCGAGAACCACGGTCATATTCTCGTATTGTCCAAACAATGCCACATCGGAGTCAACTATTGTGCTAATCAATAGTAATCTAGCTGTGTCATGATACCCACATTATTACATTAAATAAAAGTATCTTTAGATATGTTTTTGTTTGCCTGTTTGTCCATTTGTTTATGTTTTGGGTACATCTTTTTCAATCACATGATTGTGCATCATAAACAAAAGCCTGTAACATGCGTAACATGTGGTATAAACATATATAATTCTCCGGTGGAATTTCGATGAAAGTTTAAACAGTTGATATTCGTAACGTACATGATGCTTTAAGTACAATAAGAAACGAAATATCGCTTCTTTTGATCTGCACCGAAAACATGGTTCTTAAGAGCCTTTTATATTCTTGGTGGAGAAATTGCTCGATTAGTCCATCTGGTTTGCTTAAATTTCACATATAGTTCCTATTTTTTTTCAAAATTACAGTTCTAGTCCCTATCTATTAATATTGTTTACCCGAATAGTCCCTAAAATAGAGAGATGGTAAATTCTCCGGTTAAGAAAGTGTTAAATTACTACAATACAAAATGAAGAGAGGTGTGAAATTGCTAAACTACCCATACATTAATATAAACTAGTCAGGTGCCCGCGCGTTGCGGCGGGAAACAACATTTAATTAACATGCATTCTATGTTGTACTTAAAGCAATTATACTGTAAAACATAAATTTAAGAGGTCAATAATAAATGTATTATAATATAGTATAGATAATTTTGGTTCATTTTCATTTTCGTTTCGGTTATTACTTAACCATAACATATCATTTTTAAATTAAAAAAAACTGTAGCAATACTATACTCAATTTAAATAGAAAAAATGTCCGTTTGTACGGTGTAATAATATTAGGAAATATTAACGTATAAAATAATTATGAACGTTTAAAAATCGAGGGGTGGTTGGTTAAAATTGTCGGGATGCATGCGTTTGTTGCGTTGCGAGCTTAGTCCTATAACCTTCAAGACCACATCATACGAAATAGCGGGTTGTCGGCACATACTTGGACTACCTGCTGGCCCTCGAAAAGCTAAATGACTATCTCCCAGGTTTTTTATATTGCCGGTTTTTCTAACAAGGACCCCCCCCCCAATCCTCAAAAAACTTTGGCGAATGCCCTTTTTGTCAAAATCGCTCAGAGCCTGGGTGAAGTTTTTGGTCTGTCCCTCGGCAGGGCAGTTATAGAATGCTTGCAAAGCCCCCACGCCCAAGATTTCATGACTGTTATCCAGATCGAAGGTCTTGGCCAACGCATGTCAGCTATTGAGTATAGGGCCATTCTTGAATATTGTTTGATGATCCCCATGTACAATGAGGATGAAATCTGTCCGATTTGCCATAAGGCCTGCTTGAATGAATACGAGGAACATGCGGTTCATTGTTTCAAATATCGGCATGATTGGGTTCGAGATATTCTGTGGGACATTCTAAGACAGACTGGGATCTCAGCCAAGAAGGAGGCCCCTATGAACTTCCTCTCGGATGTAGTAGAAGGGAGATCCACCCTACGACCAGCAGATCTCCTTGTCTTTAGGTGGGCCGGGGGAGCATGCTTGTGTTGACTTGACGAGTGTATCTCCTCTAGTTGGGTTGAGGGATAGTGGCTTTGTAGCAGGGCAAGCGGTGCTAAAAGAAAAGGCAAAAGAAGGTAGATAAACATGCTAAAGCCTGCAAGGAGAACCAACACGTTTTTGTGACCTTGGCCTGTGATACCTTTGGCTCATTGGCACCAGAGGCTACCCGTTTCCTAACCAGGGTCCAGCGGGTTATTCATAGCAGTGTCTCGGCTCCGGGTGGACAGGGTTACGTTTTTAGTAGATTAGGATTTGCTATTCAGAAAAGGGTGGCGACGCAGCTTGTTGCCCGTTTGCACGCTATGTTGTTGTAATTTTCTTAGTCTTGAAATAAAACTATTATTATTATTACAAAAATTTAATATTTGTTCAAGGTTAAAATCTTATTACAAATATTTTTTTTCTATTATATTTTTTTTACCCAAATGGGAGCGGTACCCGGTGACTTTCTCTAGGCGGGGGTTACCAATTAAAGTCTCATTCATGACAAAATGTCATGCACTTCTTTTATCATAATGAACTTTTGGGCATGGGTTTCCCCCGGAACTAGTGACAGTCTAGGTCACTAACGTTGTGTGCAATCAAGGGCGGAATAAGTGGTAAGGCATGGGTTCAGACGAACCCAATCGATTTCAAATTTTTAGTAGAAATGTATATAATAAATATATTATGAACCCATAAGTAAAAATGGGATGAACCGAGTGGAAGCTTTATCCACTATAAAATTTAAGTATCAAACGGACGTGAGTGTTCTTTTTCTATAAATGTTTAACCCGAATAGCAAGAAGTTTTAAATATTTGTTTGACGTAAAATAGAAATCTTTTGTTTGACCAAAGCTATTAAAGATTTATATATATTTGTTGATCGGTTTAACACTTTAAACAAAAGTCCAACACTATCAATAAATATATTTGACGATTTTACAAAACACAATTAATAAAATCTGTGCGTTACTTCAGTACTTATTCATACCAAATTATAACACACTTTAATTACCTCATTAAAGTTATTCTTCATGCATCAAGACGATGCTAACTGCTTAGTATATATATGTTAACCAAATATCATACAAAGCATATACAACTTACTATCCATTCAGTTTTCAATCAAAAGTTTTCAATCTCTCTGCATATAAAATGAAGAGGGTCATCTTTCTTATTGCTGCACTCATGTTGCTTTTGGCGAAAGCAGATGCTCAAAATTGTGGTGACCCCTTTCACGACATTCCGAAATGCATTGATGGCGGCGGAAAGTTCATGGAAAATGCAGATTCAGATTGTTGCAAGGATTTACAAGACCATAAAACCTGTATATGTAACTATGACGATATTAACATCCCCAATCTGCCCGAGAACCACGGTCATATTCTCGTATTGTCCAAACAATGCCACATCGGAGTCAACTATTGTGCTAATCAATAGTAATCTAGCTGTGTCATGATACCCACATTATTACATTAAATAAAAGTATCTTTAGATATGTTTTTGTTTGCCTGTTTGTCCATTTGTTTATGTTTTGGGTACATCTTTTTCAATCACATGATTGTGCATCATAAACAAAAGCCTGTAACATGCGTAACATGTGGTATAAACATATATAATTCTCCGGTGGAATTTCGATGAAAGTTTAAACAGTTGATATTCGTAACGTACATGATGCTTTAAGTACAATAAGAAACGAAATATCGCTTCTTTTGATCTGCACCGAAAACATGGTTCTTAAGAGCCTTTTATATTCTTGGTGGAGAAATTGCTCGATTAGTCCATCTGGTTTGCTTAAATTTCACATATAGTTCCTATTTTTTTTCAAAATTACAGTTCTAGTCCCTATCTATTAATATTGTTTACCCGAATAGTCCCTAAAGTAGAGAGATGGTAAATTCTCCGGTTAAGAAAGTGTAAAATTACTACAATACAAAATGAAGAGAGGTGTGAAATTGCTAAACTACCCATACATTAATATAAACTAGTCAGGTGCCCGCGCGTTGCGGCGGGAAACAACATTTAATTAACATGCATTCTATGTTGTACTTAAAGCAATTATACTGTAAAACATAAATTTAAGAGGTCAATAATAAATGTATTATAATATAGTATAGATAATTTTGGTTCATTTTCATTTTCGTTTCGGTTATTACTTAACCATAACATATCATTTTTAAATTAAAAAAAACTGTAGCAATACTATACTCAATTTAAATAGAAAAAATGTCCGTTTGTACGGTGTAATAATATTAGGAAATATTAACGTATAAAATAATTATGAACGTTTAAAAATTGAGGGGTGGTTGGTTAAAATTGTCGGGATGCATGCGTTTGTTGCGTTGCGAGCTTAGTCCTAGAACCTTCAAGACCACATCATACGAAATAGCGGGTTGTCGGCACACACTTGGACTACCTGCTGGCCCTCGAAAAGCTAAATGACTATCTCCCAGGTTTTTTATATTGCCGGTTTTTCTAACAAGGACCCCCCCCCCCCAAAGCCTCAAAAAACTTTGGCGAATGCCCTTTTTGTCAAAATCGCTCAGAGCCTGGGTGAAGTTTTTGGTCTGTCCCTCGGCAGGGCAGTTATAGAATGCTTGCAAAGCCCCCACGCCCAAGATTTCATGACTGTTATCCAGATCGAAGGTCTGGGCCAACGCATGTCAGCTATTGAGTATAGGGCCATTCTTGAATATTGTTTGATGATCCCCATGTACAATGAGGATGAAATCTGTCTGATTTGCCATAAGGCATGCTTGAATGAATACGGGGAACATGCGGTTCATTGTTTCAAATATGGGCATGATTGGGTTCGAGATATTCTGTGGGACATTCTAAGACAGACTGGGATCTCAGCCAACAAGGAGGCCCCTATGAACTTCCTCTCGGATGTAGTAGAAGGGAGATCCACCCTACGACCAGCAGATCTCCTTGTCTTTAGGTGGGCCGGGGGAGCATGCTTGTGTTGACTTGACGAGTGTATCTCCTCTAGTTGGGTTGAGGGATAGTGGCTTTGTAGCAGGGCAAGCGGTGCTAAAAGAAAAGGCAAAAGAAGGTAGATAAACATGCTAAAGCCTGCAAGGAGAACCAACACGTTTTTGTGACCTTGGCCTTTGATACCTTTGGCTCATTGGCACCGGAGGCTACCCGTTTCCTAACCAGGGTCCAGCGGGTTATTCATAGCAGTGTCTCGGCTCCGGGTGGACAGGGTTACGTTTTTAGTAGATTAGGATTTTCTATTCAGAAAAGGGTGGCGACGCAGCTTGTTGCCCGTTTGCACGCTATGTTGATGTAATTTTCTTAGTCTTGAAATAAAACTATTATTATTATTACAAAAATTTAATATTTGTTCAAGGTTAAAATCTTATTACAAATATTTTTTTTCTATTATATTTTTTTTAACCAAATGGGAGCGGTACCCGGTGACTTTCTCTAGGCGGGGGTTACCAATTAAAGTCTCATTCATGACAAAATGTCATGCACTTCTTTTATCATAATGAACTTTTGGGCATGGGTTTCCCCCGGAACTAGTGACAGTCTAGGTCACTAACGTTGTGTGCAATCAAGGGCGGATTAAGTGGTAAGGCATGGGTTCAGACGAACCCAATCGATTTCAAATTTTTAGTAGAAATGTATATAATAAATATATTATGAACCCATAAGTAAAAATGGGATGAACCGAGTGGAAGCTTTATCCACTATAAAATTTAAGTATCAAACAGACGTGAGTGTTCTTTTTCTATAAATGTTTAACCCGAATAGCAAGAAGTTTTAAATATTTGTTTGACGTAAAATAGAAATCTTTTGTTTGACCAAAGCTATTAAAGATTTATATATATTTGTTGATCGGTTTAATACTTTAAACAAAAGTCCAACAATATCAATAAATATATTTGATGATTTTACAAAACACAATTAATAAAATCTGTGCGTTACTTCAGTACCTATTCATACCAAATTATAACACACTTTAATTACCTCATTAAAGTTATTCTTCATGCATCAAGACGATGCTAACTGCTTAGTATATATATGTTAACCAAATATCATACAAAGCATATACAACTTACTATCCATTCAGTTTTCAATCAAAAGTTTTCAATCTCTCTGCATATAAAATGAAGAGGGTCATCTTTCTTATTGCTGCACTCATGTTGCTTTTGGCCAAAGCGGATGCTCAAAATTGTGGTGACCCCTTTCACGACATTCCGAAATGCATTGATGGCGGCGGAAAGTTCATGGAAAATGCAGATTCAGATTGTTGCAAGGATTTACAAGACCATAAAACCTGTATATGTAACTATGACGATATTAACATCCCTAATCTGCCCGAGAACCACGGTCATATTCTCGTATTGTCCAAACAATGCCACATCGGAGTCAACTATTGTCCTAATCAATAGTAATCTAGCTGTGTCATGATACCCACATTATTACATTAAATAAAAGTATCTTTAGATATGTTTTTGTTTGCCTGTTTGTCCATTTGTTTATGTTTTGGGTACATCTTTTTCAATCACATGATTGTGCATCATAAACAAAAGCCTGTAACAATGCGTAACATGTGGTATAAACATATATAATTCTCCGGTGGAATTTCGATGAAAGTTTAAACAGTTGATAGTCGTAACGTACATGATGCTTTAAGTACAATAAGAAACAAAATATCGCTTCTTTTGATCTGCAGCGAAAACATGGTTCTTAAGAGCCTTTTATATTCTTGGTGGAGAAATTGCTCGATTAGTCCATCTGGTTTGCTTAAATTTCACATACAGTCCCTATTTTTTTCAAAATTACAGTTCTAGTCCCTATCTTTTAATATTGTTTACCCGAATAGTCCCTAAAATAGTGAGATGTTAAATTCTCTGGTTAAGAAAGTGTTAAATTACTACAATACAAAATGAAGAGAGGTGTGAAATTGCTAAACTACCCATACATTAATATAAACTATTCAGGAGCCCGCGCGTTGCGGCGGGAAACAACATTTAATTAACATGCATTCTATGTTGTACTTAAAGCAATTATACTGTAAAACATAAATTTAAGAGGTCAATAATAAATGTATTATAATATAGTATAGATAATTTTGGTTCATTTTCATTTTCGTTTCGGTTATTACTTAACCATAACATATCATTTTTAAATTAAAAAAACTGTATCAATACTATACTCAATTTAAATAGAAAAAATGTCCGTTTATACGGTGTAATAATATTAGGAAATATTAACGTATAAAAAAATTATGAACGTTTAAAAATCGAGGGGTGGTTGGTTAAAATTGTCGGGATGCATGCGTTTGTTGCGTTGCGAGCTTAGTCCTACAACCTTTAAGACCACATCATACGAAATAGCGGGTTGTCGGCACATACTTGGACTACCTGCTGGCCCTCGAATAGCTAAATGACTATCTCCCAGGTTTTTTATATTGCCGGTTTTTCTAACAAGGACCCCCCCCCCCCCCAAAGCCTCAAAAAACTTTGGCGAATGCCCTTTTTGTCAAAATCGCTCAGAGCCTGGGTGAAGTTTTTGGTCTGTCCCTCGGCAGCGCAGTTATAGAATGCTTGCAAAGCCCCCACGCCCAAGATTTCATGACTGTTATCCAGATCGAAGGTCTTGGCCAACGCATGTCAGCTATTGAGTATAGGGCCATTCTTGAATATTGTTTGATGATCCGCATGTACAATGAGGATGAAATCTGTCCGATTTGCCATAAGGCCTGCTTGAATGAATACGGGGAACATGCGGTTCATTGTTTCAAATATCGGCATGATTGGGTTCGAGATATTCTGTGGGACATTCTAAGACAGACTGGGATCTCAGCCAAGAAGGAGGCCCCTATGAACTTCCTCTCGGATGTAGCAGAAGGGAGATCCACCCTACGACCAGCAGATCACCTTGTCTTTAGGTGGGCCGGGGGAGCATGCTTGTGTTGACTTGACGAGTGTATCTCCTCTAGTTGGGTTGAGGGATAGTGGCTTTGTAGCAGGGCAAGCGGTGCTAAAAGAAAAGGCAAAAGAAGGTAGATATACATGCTAAAGCCTGCAAGGAGAACCAACACGTTTTTGTGACCTTGGCCTTTGATACCTTTGGCTCATTGGAACCAGAGGCTACCCGTTTCCTAACCAGGGTCCAGCGGGTTATTCATAGCAGTGTCTCGGCTCCGGGTGGACAGGGTTACGTTTTTAGTAGATTAGGATTTGCTATTCAGAAAAGGGTGGCGACGCAGCTTGTTGCCCGTTTGCACGCTATGTTGATGTAATTTTCTTAGTCTTGAAATAAAACTATTATTATTATTACAAAAATTTAATATTTGTTCAAGGTTAAAATCTTATTACAAATATTTTTTTTCTATTCTATTTTTTTTAACCAAATGGGAGCGGTACCCGGTGACTTTCTCTAGGCGGGGGTTACCAGTTAAAGTCTCATTCATGACAAAATGTCATGCACTTCTTTTATCATAATGAACTTTTGGGCATGGGTTTCCCCTGGAATTAGTGACAGTCTAGGTCACTAACGTTGTGTGCAATCAAGGGCGTATTAAGTGGTAAGGCATGGGTTCAGACGAACCCAATCGATTTCAAATTTTTAGTAGAAATGTATATAATAAATATATTATGAACCCATAAGTAAAAATGGGATGAACCGAGTGGAAGCTTTATCCACTATAAAATTTAAGTATCAAACGGACGTGAGTGTTCTTTTTCTATAAATGTTTAACCCGAATAGCAAGAAGTTTTAAATATTTGTTTGACGTAAAATAGAAATCTTTTGTTTGACCAAAGCTATTAAAGATTTATATATATTTGTTGATCGGTTTAACACTTTAAACAAAAGTCCAACACAATCAATAAATATATTTGACGATTTGACAAAACACAATTAATAAAATCTGTGCGTTACTTCAGTACTTATTCATACCAAATTATAACACACTTTAATTACCTCATTAAAGTTATTCTTCATGCATCAAGACGATGCTAACTGCTTAGTATATATATGTTAACCAAATATCATACAAAGCATATACAACTTACTATCCATTCTGTTTTCAATCAAAAGTTTTCAATCTCTCTGCGTATAAAATGAAGAGGGTCATCTTTCTTGTTGCTGCACTCATGTTGCTTTTGGCCAAAGCGGATGCTCAAAATTGTGGTGACCCCTTTCACGACATTCCGAAATGCATTGATGGCGGCGGAAAGTTCATGGAAAATGCAGATTCAGATTGTTGCAAGGATTTACAAGACCATAAAACCTGTATATGTAACTATGACGATATTAACATCCCTAATCTGCCCGAGAACCACGGTCATATTCTCGTATTGTCCAAACAATGCCACATCGGAGTCAACTATTGTCCTAATCAATAGTAATCTAGCTGTGTCATGATACCCACATTATTACATTAAATAAAAGTATCTTTAGATATGTTTTTGTTTGCCTGTTTGTCCATTTGTTTATGTTTTGGGTACATCTTTTTCAATCACATGATTGTGCATCATAAACAAAAGCCTGTAACAATGCGTAACATGTGGTATAAACATATATAATTCTCCGGTGGAATTTCGATGAAAGTTTAAACAGTTGATAGTCGTAACGTACATGATGCTTTAAGTACAATAAGAAACGAAATATCGCTTCTTTTGATCTGCAGCGAAAACATGGTTCTTAAGAGCCTTTTATATTCTTGGTGGAGAAATTGCTCGATTAGTCCATCTGGTTTGCTTAAATTTCACATACAGTCCCTATTTTTTTCAAAATTACAGTTCTAGTCCCTATCTTTTAATATTGTTTACCCGAATAGTCCCTAAAATAGAGAGATGGTAAATTCTCTAGTTAAGAAAGTGTTAAATTACTACAATACAAAATGAAGAGAGGTGTAAAATTGCTAAACTACCCATACATTAATATAAACTATTCAGGTGCCCGCGCGTTGCGGCGGGAAACAACATTTAATTAACATGCATTCTATGTTGTACTTAAAGCAATTATACTGTAAAACATAAATTTAAGAGGTCAATAATAAATGTATTATAATATAGTATAGATAATTTTGGTTCATTTTCATTTTCGTTTCGGTTATTACTTAACCATAACATATCATTTTTAAATTAAAAAAACTGTAGCAATACTATACTCAATTTAAATAGAAAAAATGTCCGTTTATACGGTGTAATAATATTAGGAAATATTAACGTATAAAAAAATTATGAACGTTTAAAAATCGAGGGGTGGTTGGTTAAAATTGTCGGGATGCATGCGTTTGTTGCGTTGCGAGCTTAGTCCTACAACCTTCAAGACCACATCATACGAAATAGCGGGTTGTCGGCACATACTTGGATTACCTGCTGGCCCTCGAAAAGCTAAATGACTATCTCCCAGGTTTTTTATATTGCCGGTTTTTCTAACAAGGACCCCCCCCCCCCAAAGCCTCAAAAAACTTTGGCGAATGCCCTTTTTGTCAAAATCGCTCAGAGCCTGGGTGAAGTTTTTGGTCTGTCCCTCGGCAGGGCAGTTATAGAATGCTTGCAAAGCCCCCACGCCCAAGATTTCATGACTGTTATCCAGATCGAAGGTTTGGGCCAACGCATGTCAGCTATTTAGTATAGGGCCATTCTTGAATATTGTTTGATGATCCCCATGTACAAGAGGATGAAATCTGTCCGATTTGCCATAAGGCCTGCTTGAATGAATACGGGGAACATGCGGTTCATTGTTTCAAATATCGGCATGATTGGGTTCGAGATATTCTGTGGGACATTCTAAGACAGACTGGGATCTTAGCCAAGAAGGAGGCCCCTATGAACTTCCTCTCGGATGTAGCAGAAGGGAGATCCACCCTGGACCAGGAGATCTCCTTGTCTTTAGGTGGGCCGGGGGAGCATGCTTGTGTTGACTTGACGAGTGTATCTCCTCTAGTTGGGTTGAGGGATAGTGGCTTTGTAGCAGGGCAAGCGGTGCTAAAAGAAAAGGCAAAAGAAGGTAGATATACATGCTAAAGCCTGCAAGGAGAACCAACACGTTTTTGTGACCTTGGCCTTTTGATACCTTTGGCTCATTGGCACCAGAGGCTACCCGTATCCTAACCAGGGTCCAGCGGGTTATTCATAGCAGTGTCTCGGCTCCGGGTGGACAGGGTTACGTTTTTAGTAGATTAGGATTTGCTATTCAGAAAAGGGTGGCGACGCAGCTTGTTGCCCGTTTGCACGCTATGTTGATGTAATTTTCTTAGTCTTGAAATAAAACTATTATTATTATTACAAAAATTTAATATTTGTTCAAGGTTAAAATCTTATTACAAATATTTTTTTTCTATTCTATTTTTTTTAACCAAATGGGAGCGGTACCCGGTGACTTTCTCTAGGCGGGGGTTACCAGTTAAAGTCTCATTCATGACAAAATGTCATGCACTTCTTTTATCATAATGAACTTTTGGGCATGGGTTTCCCCCGGAATTAGTGACAGTCTAGGTCACTAACGTTGTGTGCAATCAAGGGCGGATTAAGTGGTAAGGCATGGGTTCAGACGAACCTAATCGATTTCAAACTTTTAGTAGAAATGTATATAATAAATATATTATGAACCCATAAGTAAAAATGGGATGAACCGAGTGGAAGCGTTATCCACTTTAAAATTTAAGTATCAAACGGACGTGAGTGTTCTTTTTCTATAAATGTTTAACCCGAATAGCAAGAAGTTTTAAATATTTGTTTGACCGAAAATAGAAATCTTTTGTTTGACCAAAGCTATTAAAGATTTATATATATTTGTTGATCGGTTTAACACTTTAAACAAAAGTCCAACACAATCAATAAATATATTTGACGATTTGACAAAACACAATTAATAAAATCTGTGCGTTACTTCAGTACTTATTCATACCAAATTATAACACACTTTAATTACCTCATTAAAGTTATTCTTCATGCATCAAGACGATGCTAACTGCTTAGTATATATATGTTAACCAAATATCATACAAAGCATATACAACTTACTATCCATTCTGTTTTCAATCAAAAGTTTTCAATCTCTTTGCGTATAAAATGAAGAGGGTCATCTTTCTTGTTGCTGCACTCATGTTGCTTTTGGCCAAAGCGGATGCTCAAAATTGTGGTGACCCCTTTCACGACATTCCGAAATGCATTGATGGCGGCGGAAAGTTCATGGAAAATGCAGATTCAGATTGTTGCAAGGATTTACAAGACCATAAAACCTGTATATGTAACTATGACGATATTAACATCCCTAATCTGCCCGAGAACCACGGTCATATTCTCGTATTGTCCAAACAATGCCACATCGGAGTCAACTATTGTCCTAATCAATAGTAATCTAGCTGTGTCATGATACCCACATTATTACATTAAATAAAAGAATCTTTAGATATGTTTTTGTTTGCCTGTTTGTCCATTTGTTTATGTTTTGGGTACATCTTTTTCAATCACATGATTGTGCATCATAAACAAGAGCCTGTAACAATGCGTAACATGTGGTATAAACATATATAATTCTCCGGTGGAATTTCGATGAAAGTTTAAACAGTTGATAGTCGTAACGTACATGATGCTTTAAGTACAATAAGAAACGAAATATCGCTTCTTTTGATCTGCAGCGAAAACATGGTTCTTAAGAGCCTTTTATATTCTTGGTGGAGAAATTGCTCGATTAGTCCATCTGGTTTGCTTAAATTTCACATACAGTCCCTATTTTTTTCAAAATTACAGTTCTAGTCCCTATCTTTTAATATTGTTTACCCGAATAGTCCCTAAAATAGAGAGATGGTAAATTCTCTGGTTAAGAAAGTGTTAAATTACTACAATACAAAATGAAGAGAGGTGTGAAATTGCTAAACTACCCATACATTAATATAAACTATTCAGGTGCCCGCGCGTTGCGGCGGGAAACAACATTTAATTAACATGCATTCTATGTTGTACTTAAAGCAATTATACTGTAAAACATAAATTTAAGAGGTCAATAATAAATGTATTATAATATAGTATAGATAATTTGGGTTCATTTTCATTTTCGTTTCGGTTATTACTTAACCATAACATATCATTTTTAAATTCAAAAAACTGTAGCAATACTATACTCAATTTAAATAGAAAAAATGTCCGTTTATACGGTGTAATAATATTAGGAAATATTAACGTATAAAAAAATAATGAACGTTTAAAAATCGAGGGGTGGTTGGTTAAAATTGTCGGGATGCATGTGTTTGTTGCGTTGCGAGCTTAGTCCTACAACCTTCAAGACCACATCATACGAAATAGCGGGTTGTCGGCACATACTTGGACTACCTGCTGGCCCTCGAAAAGCTAAATGACTATCTCCCAGGTTTTTTATATTGCCAGTTTTTCTAACAAGGACCCCCCCCCCCCCCCCCCAAAGCCTCAAAAAACTTTGGCGAATGCCCTTTTTGTCAAAATCGCTCAGAGCCTGGGTGAAGTTTTTGGTCTGTCCCTCGGCAGGGCAGTTATAGAATGCTTGCAAAGCCCCACGCCCAAGATTTCATGACTGTTATCCAGATCGAAGGTCTGGGCCAACGCATGTCAGCTATTTAGTATAGGGCCATTCTTGAATATTGTTTGATGATCCCCATGTACAATGAGGATGAAATCTGTCCGATTTGCCATAAGGCCTGCTTGAATGAATACGGGGAACATGCGGTTCATTGTTTCAAATATCGGCATGATTGGGTTCGAGATATTCTGTGGGACATTCTAAGACAGACTGGGATCTCAGCCAAGAAGGAGGCCCCTATGAACTTCCTCTCGGATGTAGCAGAAGGGAGATCCACCCTGGACTAGGAGATCTCCTTGTCTTTAGGTGGGCCGGGGGAGCATGCTTGTGTTAACTTGACGAGTGTATCTCCTCTAGTTGGGTTTGGGATAGTGGCTTTGTAGCAGGGCAAGCGGTGCTAAAAGAAAAGGCAAAAGAAGGTAGATAAACATGCTAAAGCCTGCAAGGAGAACCAACACGTTTTTTGTGACCTTGGCCTTTGATACCTTTGGCTCATTGGCACCAGAGGCTACCCGTATCCTAACCAGGGTCCAGCGGGTTATTCATAGCAGTGTCTCGGCTCCGGGTGGACAGGGTTACGTTTTTAGTAGATTAGGATTTGCTATTCAGAAAAGGGTGGCGACGCAGCTTGTTGCCCGTTTGCACGCTATGTTGATGTAATTTTCTTAGTCTTGAAATAAAACTATTATTATTATTACAAAAATTTAATATTTGTTCAAGGTTAAAATCTTATTACAAATATTTTTTTTCTATTCTATTTTTTTTAACCAAATGGGAGCGGTACCCGGTGACTTTCTCTAGGCGGGGGTTACCAGTTAAAGTCTCATTCATGACAAAATGTCATGCACTTCTTTTATCATAATGAACTTTTGGGCATGGGTTTCCCCCGGAATTAGTGACAGTCTAGGTCACTAACGTTGTGTGCAATCAAGGGCGGATTAAGTGGTATGGCATGGGTTCAGACGAACCCAATCAATTTCAAATTTTTAGTAGAAATGTATATAATAAATATATTATGAACCCATAAGTAAAAATGGGATGAACCGAGTGGAAGCTTTATCCACTATAAAATTTAAGTATCAAACGGACGTGAGTGTTCTTTTTCTATAAATGTTTAACCCGAATTGCAAGAAGTTTTAAATATTTGTTTGACGTAAAATAGAAATCTTTTGTTTGACCAAAGCTATTAAAGATTTATATATATTTGTTGATCGGTTTAACACATTAAACAAAAGTCCAACACTATCAATAAATATATTTGACGATTTTACAAAACACAATTAATAAAATCTGTGCGTTACTTCAGTACTTATTCATACCAAATTATAACACACTTTAATTACCTCATTAAAGTTATTCTTCATGCATCAAGACGATGCTAACTGCTTAGTATATATATGTTAACCAAATATCATACAAAGCATATACAACTTACTATCCATTCAGTTTTCAATCAAAAGTTTTCAATCTCTCTGCGTATAAAATGAAGAGGGTCATCTTTCTTGTTGCTGCACTCATGTTGCTTTTGGCCAAAGCGGATGCTCAAAATTGTGGTGACCCCTTTCACGACATTCCGAAATGCATTGATGGCGGCGGAAAGTTCATGGAAAATGCAGATTCAGATTGTTGCAAGGATTTACAAGACCATAAAACCTGTATATGTAACTATGACGATATTAACATCCCTAATCTGCCCGAGAACCACGGTCATATTCTCGTATTGTCCAAACAATGCCACATCGGAGTCAACTATTGTCCTAATCAATAGTAATCTAGCTGTGTCATGATACCCACATTATTACATTAAATAAAAGTATCTTTAGATATGTTTTTGTTTGCCTGTTTGTCCATTTGTTTATGTTTTGGGTACATCTTTTTCAATCACATGATTGTGCATCATAAACAAAAGCCTGTAACAATGTGTAACATGTGGTATAAACATATATAATTCTCCGGTGGAATTTCGATGAAAGTTTAAACAGTTGATAGTCGTAACGTACATGATGCTTTAAGTACAATAAGAAACGAAATATCGCTTCTTTTGATCTGCAGCGAAAACATGGTTCTTAAGAGCCTTTTATATTCTTGGTGGAGAAATTGCTCGATTAGTCCATCTGGTTTGCTTAAATTTCACATATAGTCCCTATTTTTTTCAAAATTACAGTTCTAGTCCCTATCTTTTAATATTGTTTACCCGAATAGTCCCTAAAATAGAGAGATGGTAAATTCTCCTGTTAAGAAAGTGTTAAATTACTACAATACAAAATGAAGAGAGGTGTGAAATTGCTAAACTACCCATACATTAATATAAACTATTCAGGTGCCCGCGCGTTGCGGCGGGAAACAACATTTAATTAACATGCATTCTATGTTGTACTTAAAGCAATTATACTGTAAAACATAAATTTAAGAGGTCAATAATAAATGTATTATAATATAGTATAGATAATTTTGGTTCATTTTCATTTTCGTTTCGGTTATTACTTAACCATAACATATCATTTTTAAATTAATAAAAACTGTAGCAATACTATACTCAATTTAAATAGAAAAAATGTCCGTTTATACGGTGTAATAATATTAGGAAATATTAACGTATAAAAAAATTATGAACGTTTAAAATCGAGGGGTGGTTGGTTAAAATTGTCGGATGCATGCGTTTGTTGCGTTGCGAGCTTAGTCCTACAACCTTTAAGACCACATCATACGAAATAGCGGGTTGTCGGCACATACTTGGACTACCTGCTGGCCCTCGAAAATCTAAATGACTATCTCCCAGGTTTTTTATATTGGCGGTTTTTCTAACAAGGACCCCCCCCCCAAAGCCTCAAAAACCTTTGGCGAATGCCCTTTTTGTCAAAATCGCTCAGAGCCTGGGTGAAGTTTTTGGTCTGTCCCTCGGCAGGGCAGTTATAAAATGCTTGCAAAGCCCCCACGCCCAAGATCTCATGACTGTTATCCAGATCGAAGGTCTGGGCCAACGCATGTCAGCTATTTAGTATAGGGCCATTCTTGAATATTGTTTGATGATCCCCATGTACAATGAGGATGAAATCTGTCCGATTTGCCATAAGGCCTGCTTGAATGAATACGGGGAACATGCGGTTCATTGTTTCAAATATCGGCATGATTGGGTTCGAGATATTCTGTGGGACATTCTAAGACAGACTGGGATCTCAGCCAAGAAGGAGGCCCCTATGAACTTCCTCTCGGATGTAGCAGAAGGGAGATCCACCCTGGACCAGGAGATCTCCTTGTCTTTAGGTGGGCCGGGGGAGCATGCTTGTGTTGACTTGACGAGTGTATCTCCTCTAGTTGGGTTGAGGGATAGTGGCTTTGTAGCAGGGCAAGCGGTGCTAAAAGAAAAGGAAAAAGAAGGTAGATAAACATGCTAAAGCCTGCAAGGAGAACCAACACGTTTTTGTGACCTTGGCCTGTGATACCTTTGGCTCATTGGCACCAGAGGCTACCCGTTTCCTAACCAGGGTCCAGCGGGTTATTCATAGCAGTGTCTCGGCTCCGGGTGGACAGGGTTACGTTTTTAGTAGATTAGGATTTGCTATTCAGAAAAGGGTGGCGACGCAGCTTGTTGCCCATTTGCACGCTATGTTGATGTAATTTTCTTAGTCTTGAAATAAAACTATTATTATTATTACAAAAGATTAATATTTGTTCAAGGTTAAAATCTTATTACAAATAGTTTTTTTCTATTCTATTTTTTTTAACCAAATGGGAGCGGTACCCGGTGACTTTCTCTAGGCGGGGGTTACCAGTTAAAGTCTCATTCATGACAAAATGTCATGCACTTCTTTTATCATAATGAACTTTTGGGCATGGGTTTCCCCCGGAATTAGTGACAGTCTAGGTCACTAACGTTGTGTGCAATCAAGGGCGGATTAAGTGGTAAGTCATGGGTTCAGACGAACCCAATCAATTTCAAATTTTTAGTAGAAATGTATATAATAAATATATTATGAACCCATAAGTAAAAATGGGATGAACCGAGTGGAAGCTTTATCCACTATAAAATTTAAGTATCAAACGGACGTGAGTGTTCTTTTTCTATAAATGTTTAACCCGAATTGCAAGAAGTTTTAAATATTTGTTTGACGTAAAATAGAAATCTTTTGTTTGACCAAAGCTATTAAAGATTTATATATATTTGTTGATCGGTTTAACACATTAAACAAAAGTCCAACACTATCAATAAATATATTTGACGATTTTACAAAACACAATTAATAAAATCTGTGCGTTACTTCAGTACTTATTCATACCAAATTATAACACACTTTAATTACCTCATTAAAGTTATTCTTCATGCATCAAGACGATGCTAACTGCTTAGTATATATATGTTAACCAAATATCATACAAAGCATATACAACTTACTATCCATTCAGTTTTCAATCAAAAGTTTTCAATCTCTCTGCGTATAAAATGAAGAGGGTCATCTTTCTTGTTGCTGCACTCATGTTGCTTTTGGCCAAAGCGGATGCTCAAAATTGTGGTGACCCCTTTCACGACATTCCGAAATGCATTGATGGCGGCGGAAAGTTCATGGAAAATGCAGATTCAGATTGTTGCAAGGATTTACAAGACCATAAAACCTGTATATGTAACTATGACGATATTAACATCCCTAATCTGCCCGAGAACCACGGTCATATTCTCGTATTGTCCAAACAATGCCACATCGGAGTAAACTATTGTCCTAATCAATAGTAATCTAGCTGTGTCATGATACCCACATTATTACATTAAATAAAAGTATCTTTAGATATGTTTTTGTTTGCCTGTTTGTCCATTTGTTTATGTTTTGGGTACATCTTTTTCAATCACATGATTGTGCATCATAAACAAAAGCCTGTAACAATGCGTAACATGCGGTATAAACATATATAATTCTCCGGTGGAATTTCGATGAAAGTTTAAACAGTTGATAGTCGTAACGTACATGATGCTTTAAGTACAATAAGAAACGAAATATCGCTTCTTTTGATCTGCAGCGAAAACATGGTTCTTAAGAGCCTTTTATATTCTTGGTGGAGAAATTGCTCGATTAGTCCATCTGGTTTGCTTAAATTTCACATATAGTCCCTATTTTTTTCAAAATTACAGTTCTAGTCCCTATCTTTTAATATTGTTTACCCGAATAGTCCCTAAAATAGAGAGATGGTAAATTTTCCGGTTAAGAAAGTGTTAAATTACTACAATACAAAATGAAGAGAGGTGTGAAATTGCTAAACTACCCATACATTAATATAAACTAGTCAGGTGCCCGCGCGTTGCGGCGGGAAACAACATTTAATTAACACATGCATTCTATGTTGTACTTAAAGCAATTAAACTGTCAAACATAAATTTAAGAGGTCAATAATAAATGTATTATAATATAGTATAGATAATTTTGGTTCATTTTCATTTTCGTTTCGTTTCGGTTATTAATTAACCATAACATATCATTTTTAAATTAAAAAAAACTGTAGCAATACTATACTCAATTTAAGTAGAAAAAATGTCCGTTTATACGGTGTAATAATATTAGGAAATATTAACGTATAAAAAAATTATGAACGTTTAAAAATCGCGGGGTGGTTGGCTAAAATTGTTATTTAAATAAAAAAAATTAAGTAAAGTTGAGGGAGAAAATGTGTAACTATTGTATAAAAGACATATTTGCCCTCAAAAAGTAGTTAACATATGCATGGGTTGTTGTACTCTAAGGAATTATGCTTGTAAAACTTAAATTTTAAGAAGCCTTTGTTAAATGTATTATAAAATAGTATAGATAGAAATTAAATCAATTAATTAATACAATACAAAATGGTCCCACTTAACCTTTAACCAATTATATATCTCCACCCATATTTAGTGGGAGCGACCCACTTCATCTTCCCAACCACCACCAACAACACCACCACCACCACCCCTTCATATACTTGTGTTATGGCCTTTGAGTATTGATTTAAACGAAGACATTATTGAATGATGAATTACCTATCAAGAATTTTTGGTGGTGGTGGGTTTAGGGCGGCGATGATGGCAGGGAGAGGATGGTGATGGGGATTGGGGATGTGGTGGTGGTTTGTGGAGGTGATGATTGGCGAAGATAAAAAGGGTGGGTCACACATAAATTGTTTTTATATTTTTTAATAACATGGGTAGTTTAGTAATTTTACATCTACTTAACTAGATTATTTAGCTTCCATCCACTGCAGGGACTATACGAGTTAAACGATATCAAAAGGTGAGGACTATACCTGTAATTTTAAACAGATATGGATTATAGGTGAAATTTAGGCAAACCACAAGCACTATTCGAGCAATTTTCTCTTCTTGATGTATTGGTGATGGTACAAAAAAGTAGCTTAGATAGATATAAATAAGTAAGGGGTTATAAAACCAAACCAACCAATACCCAGTAAATCCCACAAAATAGCCTTAGCTATTCGTAGGGTCTGGGGAGGGTGGGATGTAGGCAAACCTTACCTCTACCCAAGAGGGCAGAGAGGCTGCTTCCAGAGAGACCCTCGGCTCAAAACAAACAAAAAGAAGGAAACTAGACTAGAAAACAACAGCATAGTAACATAACCGGAGGTGGTAGGAAAGCATAGTAAAAAAAATAGATACATATGCAATGTGAGACATAGTAATATATACACAAGTAAGCCATCATAGAACTTTTACCTAGCTGTTTAAAGGTTTTCCTAAGCATAGACCCACTAGGATGTAAGGGGTTATAACATATCTCAAAAATAACTTACCAATTTTACTAGAACAAAAAGAGGAACACGAGTTTTTTAAGTATTCTTTTAACGTTATTGAAATTTTTAGCTTCATCATTTAGAGACTCTTTGAAAGAGGATTTTGCCTAGTTTGCGACCTCTATCGTCTCTACTAGCTCTCCCACTTATGTCTAAGACACTCATATAGTCATATATATGCATATAGTTTGCATAATAAGAGCATTCACATTTAATCAATCAATTTCCCTTTATCAAATTACACTAAAAATCACTACTCTACCTTTAAATCTTCTCTCACCTAATTAAAATAATAATACTTTTTCATACTTTTATCGTTATATTTTCTCTCTCCTCACTCACAACTACTTACAAAAATATAAAAACATATATAGGGATGAACATTGTCCCCCAAATATAAGGGTGAACAGTACTTCCACCAAATATTTTCTCTCTCCTCCACTTACACCCACCACATATAATTTGAGGGAAACACTCACATACATTTGGTGGACCAAATGTGAATGCTCTAAGAATTGTATAATTTAGAAGGGTTAGGATCAAATACACAGCGAAAGAAAAATAGGAAGTCGTAGGAAGGGTATTTAACGGACTCCGATTGAACCTATTCAAGCAGTGTTGGAACCGTCTCATCGAACCCTATGATATTAGTTTTTAGGTCTTCGCTTTTTTGGATTTTTAGCTAGTAGTGTTAAGAATTTACGTTATATCATTGTGTCTTTTATGTAGCATTGTGTCTTTTACTTATTTTCATCATTGTGTCATTTACTTTTTTGGATTTGGTAACAGGTATAGCATCAGAATAAGAAGCGTTTGGCAACCGATATAAGAATAGATATAAGACGTTTGGCTACAAGATTTGAACTTGAATATAATACAATAAATAGTCGGGTGGTCGGGTACGACCCGACCCATTAAAGAGACCCGTAACACTCGGGGTGTTACATTCTCCCCCCCTAGGAAATTTCATCCCTGAAATTTGAGGTATCTCATCCTTCACACCCTTAATCTATAAGGATATAACCAATTTAAACCAGAATATTTGTCAACAAGACATGATAAGTTCTCATAGTTTACGAGGAAATCGATTTGATATCCATTTGACATGATAATCAATAAGAAATGTCAATCAGAAAGACTACATCTTGATCATTTTGCTAATCTCGTTTTAACCTTTCTTGCTATAGTCATGTTAATTCAGATACATGGATTATCTGTAATTCCTGATATGACTATTAAAGGTTCTCGGTATAGATTGATATTTTTTTCTTTATACTGTGAATATTCTTCTAATCTTGTTCCTCATTAGAATGAGAAACAGATTGAATATTATTCTTATGGAAAGAGGATTTTAAACATACTTTGAGATTCTAATCGTTTTTCTTCTGAAAGATTTACAAACCTCCAACAAACATCACTAGAATCTCAAATCGATACGATTTACTCATTGTTTGATATTCGGATTCTTCTACAATGATGGATTCTATATGGTTCTTAAGATATAGATACGGATGTCCCATTTATTCCTTGTCATCTTAACTTGAATGGGATCCGAGCTACTACCTCCTGGATCGAACTTTAGAATTTCCCATCATTGTATTTCTGATTTCTTAGAGAGTAGTAATGATTTCTGGTAACTATCAGATTATTTCTTACAAATTCTATCATGTAAGTTCTATCTATATCGGCGTAATATGGTTGACCTCATGGTTAACTCTATTCGTATATATACTTAGGAGGTTTCTCAGATCGTTAGACTTATCTTATCCAGAGTCTAAAGGTGCAAGAAAAGATTAATCGAACTTGTTGAATTACACGGTTTCAACATTTCCTTTTTATCTCTGAAGAGATGAAAGGCATCAGCATGGATGAGTCCTTTAAGAAAGATCTTTGAATTATATTCTAATACCTCTTTCTTTGATAATGATTCAACTGACATTGCATTCTTGTCACTTTTCCCTTTTCATTATCTTGACCTACCGAAATCGGTTATTGAGATTTCTCTTAAATCATCGATAATAATCTTATTGACTATTTCATTGATGATTGACTGCATTATTTATCATTACCTATTCTTTCTCAAAATCATGATTATCATTCGGGATTTACATACTTATGGCATAAACTATTTCTATATAGATTTTTCTTAACACTTTCGGAATTCGATAACACTCTCGATAAAATATTTTATAATTTCTTCTCGTAAAATATTCTTTATAAATTTCTAGTCGTTCTTCTTACGGCTTATATTCTTATCGGGTAATTTCTTTTAATATATATTTTTATTCTGGTATTTATTTCTTCTGGCATATCGGATGCCTTCTAATAATATTTGGCACTTCAATTGCCTTCTCGCGATATCTGGCATTTCCAATGCCTTTTTATTATTCAGACATGTTGGGTCTGCTGACCTGGAGAAGAACAGATGATTGAAAAGCCAAAATATACTACTTAGATGACCCATATTAATAAACAACATTTACAACATACTCCTCCCAAAAGACTGTTGACCCTACCAACTGTTCTACCCAAACAATTGATGTGACAACTACTGCTACAAAGGACTGCTGGATAACAACTGATAGAGAAAAACTGCTGACTAAAGGTCTTGTTGGATCAGTAATGCTCTTGATGTATTGCTTGCTAGTGAACACTTATGTGTTTAGCAAGTTTAATTAGATTTGCATAGCGGAATGAGTAAGTAAAGTTACATTATCAACAAGAGTTATTACTCCCCCTGGATGTTTGAAAACAAAAGATAAGTTTAATGAGAATATAAGTATTGAATGTGAATGATACTCAAACAGATTCTTAATAAATGAAATGGAAACAACAATAATAAGCTTTGAAGGATTTCAGTTTCTATTAAATTCAATGTCTAAAACAGAGGGATGAACCCATCTATTTATAGACTTTACATATACATGAACCTTGCCAAAAAGCAAGTCAGAAACAAGTTGCAACAAGTTGCATTCTTGGAACTTGCACAAAAAGATAAAGTAATACTAAACTAATAAACTACTGAAACATAAGGCGGTGGAAAGATTCTTGTACAAGTGCTGATGAATGACAAACTACTGATGAGTAGTTTGTCTTTAGTAGTTCTTCAGTGAACTGTTTGGTTAGACTTCTGAACTTCTGATACTTCTTCTTCAGTACTTGTTGAATCCTTCTTCAGTAGTTTAGTCTTCTTTCTTCAGTAGTTCTATACTTAGGATATTTTGCAGAAGTGAATTAGACTAAGGTTTACAAAAGTGGTTTCCTCAATCCTTTTTGTCCTAACAATCTCAACCTGGATTGATGAAGCCAAAACCTTTTCTAATTCCTTATTGTCTTTTTCTGTCATTCACAATCTTCCATATCTCCTTGAACATGGAATTCTTCAGTTGATTAAGTTGTTCATCAGTGAGAGATCCCCTTTGAGGTTCCAGATGTTGAATTGTAAGCAAATCCTGAGTTGATAGGTTCTTCAGTTCATTCATGGACTTGTAGGCCTTGCTTGTAAGATCTCTTCTTGTCACCAATACTGAGTTGTCATCAGTAAAGGACCATCTGATGATCAGCACTTTAGACTTGTCAAAGTCTGAAGTATAGGGCATCATGTTGGATCCCTGGGATGTTCCTAAGTGTTGGATATTTTGTTTTTCTGTGACTCTCAGGTGGGATTCACTTCTGTCTTCTTTTTGCACTACATCAGGTAATTTGAAAGTTGGTAAATGATGTTCAGTAACTACCTTTGTGTGCAGTCTGTCAGTGATAGTCTTCTGAATTTGCTAAGCAAATGTTGAAGGATCCCTAAATTGAGTTATCCGAGGCTTCTCTTCAATATCAAAGTCTCCTTGCACAACTGTGTTGCCATCTAGCAACACCATCTTGAAGTCAGTCTTTGTATTGTCCTCTGGTTTCTTCTTGGTAGCTGGTCTTTTAACACCAGAATTTCTAACTACTGAAGTTGATACTTCAGAAGTTTTGAACTTCTCTGGATTAGCAGCCTTGTATTTCTTGTATGTGTCCAGTGGTCTATCTTCTTTCCATCTTGACACAGAGGCTTTTGAACCATAATCATTTGCTACCAGTTCTTCAATCATTTCTGCTCTCTTGGCTTTTCCATCTTTGTTTGTTGCAAGTTTGTTAGCAACAAGTTGAGCTCTTCTGGTTAGCTCATCCATTGAGAGCCCTTTGAGTGAATAGGCTTTTGTTTTGCTGTTCTTTGTTATAAAAGACACCAGTTGTTGTCTTTTGTCTTCTTCAGCAACTCTCTCTGTTTCAGCTTGCCTATTCACCTCTGCTTCATAAGCTAGAAGCTTTTCATTTAAGCTTAAATCTTCCCTTGCCTCCGAGTTGTTCCAGATCTCTTCTTCCTTAGCCTTTCTTTGGGCTGCAATCAAACTCTTCTCTAGTAGTTCTTTGGACATTGATAGTGGAGAAGGGTTCTGCACAGTCATTGTTGTAGTTGTTGTAGGCCTTGGAATAGGAGTTAGTTGTTGTTGTTCAGTTGTTTTGGAAGGCTCTTCAGTTGTTTGTAAGCTAGAAGTGTTAACTGCTGAAGTGTTGATAGAAGTATCAACTACTGAAGGATTGTCTTCAGTACTCTCTAAGTCATCAGAGGTTTCTTCATTATGGCCTTGGGAAGGTTCAGCTTCAACTTCAGTTCCAGAAACAAGACTTTGTTGATCTTCTTTTTGTTTTTGGCCTTTTTCTAGAAGTTGTTGTTGTAGAGCCACTCTTGCCTTTATCCTGGCTTCCAATGACTCCTTAGGTTCCTTAATCTTCTCCCTGTTTTTGGCTTCATCCACTTCTGGAGGCCTGCTAGGTTTGGAAGTTCTACCAGTGAGTTCAGCAAGCTGTCTTGAGTTGTTGTCTATTTTGTTGGACAGCTCACCAAGTTTCTTGTTGATCACCTCAAACTGAGTTTTGGTTAACAACTCCAAAGTAGTTGTGAAAGTTTTGAGGTGATTGGCAATGAGGGTGTTCATCAACTCGTATAGGGGACCATCTGGGCTGCATAGTTGGTTCAAGTCTATGTTGGATGACCCAGGGAATTGGGTAGGCATTTTCAGTGAGGGGTGTGTTTTTGGGTGATCCTCAAGTTGTATAGAAGATGCCACTTTAGGGGAATCAGGGATCAAGTGGACTTTAACCTGATCTGGTGTGACCAGCTCTTTGAGCTTAGAGACACTAGGTGCAGGACCTTCACTAGCAGCCGTCAATTCAATTTTAGTGGAGTGTGAATCATCATCCAAATCAATGGAATCATCTGAATCCCTGCTTACTTCCTCAATAAGGACAGTATCAGTTACATCATGAGCTGGGCCCAACCCAGTTGTCTCATGTACCTCTTGTTCTTGGTTTAGAGGATTTCCTACCTCAGGCATTAAGCCTTCATCAGTAGTTGCCACAAGTGAGGTCTTAGCAATGTTACTTCTTTCCTCAGATCCACCACTGGGTGGTATATAAGTAGTAGCAGCCTCAAATGTACCTAAAGTCTCTAAGTTTGGGCTTAGAGACCCTGGTTCATCCTCATCTCTTGGGTTAGGGCTCTGGACATCCACATCCATGTCAAGTTCCGAAGGTATGTACCCTGTTTGATGTGGTTGTTGGGGATTGACATGTTCTGATGGGATGGTCTCTTTTAGCCCAGAGAGAAGTTTGGCAATTTCAAGGGCTTCAGGTTCAGAAATTTTTGGTGTTGGTTCAGTAGTTTGGTCTAATGGTCAGCAACAGTTGTTGAACTTGATTCAAAAACTAGTTCAAATAACTGATCACCTTCCCAAGCTTATGGCTGAAAAGTCTGTGGACCCATCCAAAGCCAACTTGGCTTTGGACACTCACCAAAACTAATTCATTACTGTTGTGCAGGGAGCTTCTTCTTGTTTAGATAGTCTTTGGTATGTAGATATTGGAGGCTCCAGGAACATGACAGGATATAGAGCCCTTCTTCTGGACTTCTTAGCTCATGGAGGGGGTGATATATCCTTTGGTAATGATTCAAAAGGTAAGGTGTTGGGTTCAGGGACTGTTCAGGCTAGGAAACTCAAGTTTGAAAATGTCAATCTTATTGATAATGTTAAATTTAATCTTCTTAGTGTTTCACAAATGAGTGACAAAGGTTATGGCTCATTCTTCACTAAGAAAATTTGTAAGATTATTGGGCCAGAAGTGGTGAAAAAGAATGACACCATCATTGTTGAGAGCAAAGCACAACTTGTTGCTCATAGGAGTGGCAATGTGTATGTAGTTGATATGTTGAAGGATAATCCTATGGCAAATGTCTGTTTGTTTTCCGCTGCCTCCACAAAGGAGACAGAATTGTGGCATAGGAGACTGGGTCATACCAACCTTCAAACTATCAACTCACTCTCCAAACAAAGCCTTGTCAGAGGTTTACCATCAAAAGAATTCAAATGTGATGAGCATTGTGTTTCCTGCTTAAAAGGAAAACAACATAAAAGCTCGTACAAATCCATTGATGAGTCCAAAACAAGTCAATGTCTACAATTGTTGCACATGGACTTGTTTGGCCCAGTTAAAATCATGAGTCTAAGAAGAAAAAGATTTTGTCTTGTCATAGTTGATGATCTTTCTAGGTTTACATGGACTTACTTTTTACACTCTAAGGATGAGACTGCAGGTATCTTGAAGGAGTTTGTCACCAAAGTTGAAAAGCAATATGACTTGCCAGGAAAAGTCTTTGGAACTGACAATGGAACAGAGTTTAAAAATAAGGAGTTGGATGACTTCTGTGTGTCAAAAGGGATTGTGAGGCAGTACAGTATCCCAAGAACACCGGAGCAAAATGGGGTGGTGGAGAGGAAAAATAGAACTCTTATTGAAGCTGCAAGAACCATGCTAGCAGATTCTGGTTTGCCACTATCCTTCTAGGCAGAAGCTGTAAACACTGCTTGCTATATTCAAAACAGAGTTTTGATCAACCCAAGACATCAAAAGACTGCTTATGAAATTCTGTTCAAAATCAAACCATTAATCTCATTTTTCAATATCTTTGGCTGCCCATGTTTCATTCTAAATCTTAAAGATTCCATTTCAAAATTTGTAGCCAAAGTAGATTGTGGATATTTTCTGGGATATTCTTCTACTGCCAAGGCCTATAAAGTGTTTAACACAAGGACCGGGACAATAGAAGAAACTCTGAATGTAAAGTTCAATGAACTTTCATCCCTAAAAATCCCAACAAATCCTGCTGATTTGTTTGATTCAAATAAATTCAAATTTGAAGATATTACTGTCAAAACTAACAGTGCAGGTATTTCACAATCTCCACAACAAGACTACAGAACAGATGTTGTGATCCCAAGTCACTATAAAGTCTATTCTACATCAGAGGAAGCAGCTGTTCAAAACATCTGTCAAAACTCTGTCACAGCAGAGTCAGCCACTGTTGACAAAAGTCAAACCTCTGTTGACAAAAGTCAGTCCAGTTTTACACCACTTGGACCCATTACCCCACCTCCATTTCAAACATCTGTTGGCACTACAGAAGTGCAAACAGATGTTACATCAACAGAGTCACCAAACCTCTGTCCTTCCTCAAAATGCCATCATACCACATCAGGGAGATCTAATCTACCTAAGAGCTCATCCACCAGATCAAATCATTGGCAACATCAGAGAGGGTGTGCTAACAAGAAGCCAATCCTCAAATATCTGTCTTTTTGCAGGCTTTCTATCTCTCACACAACCTGTCAAGTACCAAGAGGCACTCAAAGACAACAGTTGGGTAGAAGCTATGCAGGAAGAGCTCCTTCAGTTTAAAAGACAACAAGTATGGGAACTTGTACCACTGCCTAAGGATGTTTGTCCAATTGGCACAATGTGGGTCTATAAAAAGAAAACAGATGAAAGGGGTATAGTTGTCAAGAATAAAGCCAGGCTTGTGGTTCAAGGCTTCAGACAAGAATAAGGGATAAACTATGATGAAACCTTTGCTCCTGTAGCAAGGTTAGAAGCTATCAGACTCTTTCTAGCCTTTGCTGTCAACCACAACATCAAGGTGTTTCAGATGGACATCAAATGTGCATTCCTATATGGCAAAATTCAGGAAGAGGTATATGTATGTCAACCACCTGGTTTTGAAGACACATTCCATCCTGATCATGTCTACAAGCTTAACAAAGATTTGTATGGACTCAAGCAAGCACCTAGGGCCTGGTATGAAACTCTCTCCACCTTTCTCTTATCCATTGGTTTCACAAGAGGTAAAATTGATAAAACCTTATTTTTGAAATGGAGATGGAAAGATTTAATGATTGTTCAAATATATGTGGATGACATTATTTTTGGATCCACATGTAACAAAATGTGTGAAGAGTTTAGGGAACTCATGACAATAGAGTTTGAAATGAGTGCTATGGGTGAACTTCAGTGTTTCCTTGGTCTCCAAGTGAAGCAGCTGCAAAATGGCACATTCATTCATCAAAACAAATATGTGAAAAACTTATTAACTAGATTTGAGATGAATGACTATAAGCCATATAGTACACCCATGAGTACAGTCAAGCTACTCACTATTGATGACAAGGATGAACTGGTTGACCAAACACATTACAGATGCATGATTGGGTCTTTATTGTACTTAACTGCATCTAGGCCAGACATTATGTTTGCCACTTGTGTTTGTGTGAGATCCCAGACTTCACCCACAAAGTTAAACCTTATTGCTGTGAAAAGGATATTCAGATACCTAAAAGGTGCTCCCACACTTGGTATCTGGTATCCTGCTAATGGAAACATTGAGCTTTCAAGTTATTCAGATAGTGATTTTTATGGCTGCCACACCACAAGGAAGTCTACATCAGGAGGGTGCCAGTTTCTAGGGAATGCCTTAGTCTCATGGCAAAGCAAAAAGCAAGCAGTTGTTTCAACTTCAACAGCTGAGGCTGAATACATTGCTGCTGCAAGCTATACAGCCCAACTCATGTGGCTTTAAAATCAACTGCTAGATTTTGGGATAACTACACTAAAGACTCCACTCATGTTGGATAGTCAAGATACTGAAAATATCATCAAGAATCCAGTCTCTCACTCAAACACAAAGCACATAGACATCAGACATCATTTTTTCAGAGATAGCTATGAAAAAGGTTTGATTTCTCTGCACCATGTTCCAACAGAGGATCAGTTGGCAGATGTGTTGACAAAAGCTTTAGACACAACTACCTTCACAACTCTGATCTCTAGAATTGGTATGCTAAACATGGACTAAAACAACAAAAATGTTTTAAATAAAAACATTAAAATGTTTCAGAAAATCAAAATCCATCCTTAAAAATAGCATTTTGGTTGAAAAATCTATTAAGAATAAAACAACCACTGTTTCATCCACTCTATCCACTGTTAAGTTGAAAAATCTGTTTCAAACATCTGATCAGATAAAACAACCACTGTTTGGTTGAAAAATCTGTTTCAAACCTCTGATCAGATAAAACAACTTTATCACAACAGTCGTTACACTGTCTCATTGTATTCAAAATACTAAAACCGCCTTCTTCATCCTGAAACCCTTACTCCAATTCCACTCACTCTAACACTCGGAATCCATTACAATGGATCTTCAAGCAAAAGCCACCCACAATTATCTCCCATATCTGGTAAAAATAGATGAAAACGTTCCATTCCATTCCACCATCGACATCATCTTAAACTCCAAATACCAGACAATCCTAACCGCTGATGCTCCTATTTATCTTGATACCCTCCAAGAATTTTGGTTGAATGCTGAGTTTCTTCTTCAAGACAAAAAGCCTACATCCATTATCTCAAAAATTGGAGAGACAAGTATCGCCATTACCCCTGAACTAATATCCACAACCTTCTCACTCAATGACCTGTCAGGTAAAGACTCTTTCCCTAAGGCAGAGCTTCACACAAAGTTTCAGGAAAGAGGTTATGATGCACAAATGACTGGCTCAACCCTTTTCAAAAAGTTTTTCCCACCAGTAATGAAATTTTTCTTTCATACCCTCCTTTTCTATGTCTCTGCTAAGTCCACTTCCTTTAATGAAATCCCATTGAGGATTCAGTACTTGGGTTATGCTATGTTGTTAGACTCTGACTTCAATTTATCCTAGGTATTGTTTATGGACTTAGTATTAAATGTGAAAGCCATAAAGTCTGGGTCTAATAATGCTTTTCTGATTTCCCAAGAATTTTGAGTGTAATCCTTTAAAAGGCTTTACCAGAAAAAGATTTTAAAAAGGGTGAGTCTGTTCAAATGAAGAGTCTAACTGATAAAACTTTCACAAGAATGCTGGGTTCAACTACCCAAGAAAAATTATTAAAAGTGTCAAAAGTTTTCAAAACACAAACAAAGAGGGTTAAGACAACAACTGTTGTCCAAACCTCTGTTGTTGAGCCCACTGCTCCTGGTGATCATGGCACTACATCCAGTGCTGTGAAACCCACACCAGCCACCTCCAAAAGAAAACGTCCATCCACAAAAATCTCCACTAAACCCAAAAGGGGACTTCTGGAAGATGAGATACCAGAGGAAAACCCTGTTGCAACACAAAAGCAAAAAGAAACCATTGTTGTTACTTCCTCACAACAGTTGGATATATCTCAACCTGACCAAACTCCTCATGAATCCTCATAAAAGAATCATGTTGTAAGCCAAAGGGAAACACATCATGATACATATGAGTCACTTGGCCATATGTTCACAAGCCCCTCTCCCAGGGCTAATTCTCTTTTCACTCCTCCACCTTCACCAAAACATGTTCCTCAAACCCTGCAACCTCTGTTTGAGGCTATTGATAAAACTCAGGAAAATCCCAGTTCCTCTCCTTCACCTATCAATGAGAGTATATCTCCACAAGTGACTGGGACTGAGGAAAATCAATCAGCCATCCCACAAACAGAAGAGGAGGTTACACCCCTAGAGTTCAATGAAACTCTAGGTGAGTTTTCAAGTGAAGCAATCACTACTGATGTAGAGACCATTGTCTCACAACAGGACAGTGGTTACATAGCTAAGAAATCCTCGAAGGCAACAACTGATGAGGCCACTATAGTGTCCCCAAAATCAGTTGGAAGTCCCTAGAACCAATAAAAAGTGGCATCTGGTTTTCATCCTTTGGACTCACCTCCTAGGACTGAACCAGTTACAACTACCACTAGTAGGAATTCAGATGATCCTATTAACTTAGGAGATGGGTTAAAATACCAAGAATTGACGGCCAGAGTACAGTCCATTGAAACCTCTGTTGCTGATATCAAATCAGATATCAAGACAATATTGGGATCATTTGCTACTCTTACCAAGAGTCAACCATCCACAGCTGATATTGCTAGTGAGCTATGGAAATCTGTTTCTCCAATCATCATAGCTCACGGAAAACTAGCAGATCAGACTCATGAAACTTACATGGCTGAAATCAGAAATATGGTAGATGCTAGGTACAAAGATACGCATGCTGACATTCAAGCCATTAAAGACCATCTGCTAAAAACCACTGGCTCTGCCCCTACCACAATTCTCTGAGATGAAGATGATGATGACTTCACAATTGATGATGCCAAAAAGGGGCAGAGTGGCAGAGATAGATTGCCAAAGATAGATCCCTTTGGTTGTCCACCCTCACAAAAGGGAAAATCAAAGTCTACCAACAAACCAAGGTCTACCCACACAGCACCACAACAACAACCAAATGCTCAAACCTCTGCTGCTACTAAAACTGCCAAAACCAGCAAAGCAAAGGAAGTTGATACCTCTGCTAATGAAGAAGCTGAAAATGCTACTGAGGAAAAGCAAAAGAGGGCTGACATCTTGGAAGCTAAGGTAGAGGCTTTGGTACAAAAGAAAAGGGAACAACATAAGGAAGTTGAAGATGTGGGCTCCTCTAAAAGGAAAAAAATACCTGCCAAACATGTCAAAAAACCATCATCCAAACTTGCTGCTAAAACCACTGCTACCAAAACCACTACTGCCACCAAAACCACTGCTGCCACCAAAACCACTGATACCACCACAATATCTGAACCTATCACCACAACCACCAAACCAACCACTGAACCTACTACCACAACCACCAATACACCACCTACATCCACTCCACCACCTAAATCCCAAACATCTACTGGTTCTACAAAAGTGCCAACAGATATTAACACAACCACTACCTCTACACCACCATCACCAAAAATCTTGTACAGAAGGAAGAGAAAATCTACCTTTGTTGTACAGGATGAAACCATTCAAACATCACCACCTACTACTTCAATCACACAATCTACACCCATATCTGCCATTCCACTCTTATCATTCTCACCACACACTTCACAATTTACATCCCATAGACCACCACCAACCATCACACCATTGGATGTTCAGTATCCCCTTGAACTTGATCTACTCAAGGGGGAAATGCAATCCTTCTACAATACTGAACAACCATCTGAAAGATCTTTCCCATCTCTTCCACATTTTCCTGTTCCCCAAAACATAGACCAATATCTAAAATTCAAGGCTAAACAGGCAGATGCCATCATAAAGGAGAAATGCAAAGGGAAAGATGACAGGAGTGTTCAGGGCATCCATTCAGCAGAAC
The DNA here is from genome assembly GCA_028751855.1 of Ambrosia trifida. NCBI lineage: Eukaryota > Viridiplantae > Streptophyta > Magnoliopsida > Asterales > Asteraceae > Ambrosia > Ambrosia trifida. The sequence goes on along the minus strand of CM054129.1, from coordinate 26,348,597 downwards.
TTAGCAAACTGAGAAGGATTGAAGATTTGGCTAAGACCCTGAGCAACTCTATGTCTACCATGCCTCTCAGCAGTGACATGGAAAGGGAGGTTAGGAAATCTCTTCTTGAATAGATCTTGGCAACCATGCCTTATAAAGCAAACAAGAAACAGTTTGCAGGCTGGACCACTCATGCTCTCAGAGAAGAACTCATAAGAATTGAGGATATGGCCAAGAATCCCATAGCTAAGGTCTCTGCCGCTGATTTCAGTAAAGGCAGAGATCCAACCAGAGCCTTGAAATTCAAAAGAATGAGACAAGAGATTGGGCTGCAGACTATGGGGAGATGAAGTCAATTGCAAGATGGTTAGAGTTGAGGCAGGTTGAAACCTACAAGAAGCTGGAAGAAAACAGGAAGAAAGACCCTAACTTGACCAGAAAACCTGTCTACCCTAATGAACCTCTGATGAAGAAACTTCAACGGGCTTTTACATTAGACAGTCTACTTGATACTTCTGATCTATCTGCTGATGCAAGAAGACAATTCAAAAAGAAGAAAGAAATTTCTGAAGAAGATCAGAAGAACTTTGTTGATACTTTTATAAAGGAGGGCCTCTTCAATCAGATACACTATATCTCTGATCCCACTTCTGAAAAACTCAGAGAACTCATTGGGAGACCTCCATCACCAAACTCATCCATAATAAAAGTGCATCTCAGCAAATCCTCTGATTCAAAAAATCTAAAATTGAAGGTCAACAAAGACACCCATGAATTGACTCTGCTCAGATCATATGGAGAAGCTCAAACACTTAGCATGGATGATGCACATGGCTTGTGTGCAGATGACCTCCAAACACTGCTGAACCTTGAACTTAAAAGAGATGTTGATGACCTCTACTCATTGAACTTTGAGTTACAATTCAAAGGTCAAATTAGAGAAAGTCTGATGAGGAATACAGATCAAGAATAAAGCCTGGTTTTTGGCATCATCTGTTCTACGGGGAGATTGTTGGGTCTGCTGACCTGGAGAAGAACAGATGATTGAAAAGCCAAAATATACTACTCAGTTGATCCATATTAATAAACAACATTTATAACATACTCATCCCAAAAGACTGTTGACCCTAACAACTGTTCTACCCAAGCAACTGCTGTGACAACTGCTGCTACAAAGGACTGCTGAATAACAACTGATAGAGAACAACTGCTGACTAAAGGTCTGATGAAGAACAACTGCTGATCAAGTGCTGAAGACTAAAGGTCTGTTGGAGCCAACAACACTTAGGCTCCAACAGATGATACAAGACCATCAGAGTTTTCCTCAACAGTAGTTTACCTTACAGTGTTTTACAATGTGACAGTAGTTTATATATAGCAGATGCTTTATGTCGTTATTCTGTTAGAGGTCACTATCTTAGGTGACGTCAGCTTAGATCATCAGTGGTTTAGATTTGTCTATAAATAGAACAGTGCTTGTACTGTTCTATTCACCACTCACAACATTCTCTTAGACAAACAATCACTGAGTGATCAGGCTGAGGGGGAGTACTTGTACAATTGACTGTAATCATTCAATATTATGAAAGCATTCGATTAGAAAACATTTACTCTCTTGTTTTGATTATAGTTTATTATTCCGCTGCACTTTCCATTTATATTCACTTCATTCTTCTCATCTTTACTTAAACAAATCAAAACAATCAAACTCAGATCCTAACAAGACATATCAGATGTCTTTTCAAATTATAATTCTTTTTATTTGTCGTTTTATATTCTTTTATATATCGATTTATATTCTTTTATATCCAAGCGAATACTGATAATCGTTTATTGCATACACTATAAATCTGTCATTGTACATGCACCGATCGGGTTTGTCTCGATTGCTAAGTGTTCTGTGCCTCATGTCCAAGGCTTGATACGAAACCACATCGAGCCGGGGGTCTCACTGGAAGCAGCCTCTCTATTCTTAGGGGTAGAGGTAAGGCTGTCTACATCTTACCCTCCTCAGACCCTACCTTAGCTTTGCTATAGGTGGGATAAACTGAGTATGATGATGATGATGATGATGATGATGATCTAGGGTTTTGTGATTATCTTAGACTTTGTGTTTTGATAAATCTTGTGGTTGCTAGACGTAGTAAACCCTAGAAAAAAGTTATATAAGTTATTTGTTAATTTAGCATTCTACCACCTTTGAGACCGAGAGGAGATTAGGTGTCAGTGTGTCTAGCTTGGTAGGTATTCGGGACCGTGGTCTGCACGAGAGTGAGTCACCCCGAGCGTGCCTATTTTGTTAGCATCCCGTGTTAGAAACCTGTTAGAATAACTATCCCTTGCATCCCTTACACATCCCGGATGTATTGTTTCTGAGGGGGCCGAGAGGGCATTTAGATTTAGGATACCTTAGCATAGTTTGGAGAGACCGAGAGGTGATTTGAACCCGAGACCGGTGAGTTTACACACTTCCCTAGATTCAGTATTGCGACATGCTGGAGAGTGATTTGCGTTCCAGTGTTGGTCTAGTTTAGTGTATCTTAAGATCCCGGTAGCCAAAACCCATTTATCCAATCCCGAGAGCTATAAGTCAGTAACCTTGATTCTTACCTAGGTAGCCATTTTCTCATTACTTGATCTCATCTGGTTCAACTTATTCGTTGCTTTGTTTGAGTTGTTTACATTTTATTCACTTTAATTTTATATATTTTTTAGTAATTTAATTAAATCACCATCACTTCAATTTAGTAGACTAGGACTCGACGAAAGTTTAGTACCGAGAGCCGCTATTACTGTGTCCACGGTTCGATACTCGGACTTATTTGCTTTACTACTTTCGACCGGTACACTTGCTGGTAGTGTGTGGTTTAGTGGGTATTTCTCATTTAAAACTTGTTTTGAAATTAATTGGACTTAATATATATTTATCACACATTTCACACATCAATGATACCAAATAACCTCCCAGATAAATACAATAGCCATAAGTGGAGCGACGAGTCTCAATACTGCGTGGCCAGACAGTATCCGAGTAACCTAATAATGAGGTAGAGACTTGCTTGGAGAAGTGTAATCCCAGTGCGAAAGTGCCTTTGACATATCGAAGAATAAGCTTGACCGCTGAAAGTGAGATGTTGTGGGTTCTTAGAGATGTTAACTTGCTTAATTTACTGCATATGACAGACCCGAGCGTGTGATGGTTAAATACTAAAGAGCACCAACCAGAGAATGATATAGAGTCAGATCATGAAATGGTTCACCTCTTGAATGAAAAACTTCAGTGGATGATAAAGGAGTTGTAACTGGTTTGGCATCCAGAAGACCAACGCGAGCAAGGATATCATAGGCACACTTTGCTTGACTTAGAAAAAAGGATTTTTCTTGGTGAATAACTTCAAGTCCCAAAAAATAACTCAAGGCACCTAAATCTTTAATTGAGAATTGGTTGTGAAGGGTGGAAATGAAAAAGTTGATAAAGGGTAAGCAATTTCCAGTGAGGATGATATCGTTGACATAAACCAAAAGATATGCAATCACATGTCCCTACTTAAAAACAAATAAAGATGTGTCTACTAGGCTGCAAATAAAACCATGGTTAATAACAAAGGAGCTAAGGCGTTGAAACCATGCACGTGGTGACTGTTTGAGGCCATAGAGAGCCTTATTTAAAAGACAGAAATGGCCTGGAAACCGAGCATCAACAAAACCAGCGGGCTGCTCCATATAAACAGTTTCATTTAGGTCACCATTTAAGAATGCATTATGCATATCTAGTTGTCAAAGAGGCCAGTGGTAAATAGTGGCGAGTTCAAGAACAACACGCACAGTAGAGGCTTTAACCACTAGACTGAAGGTGTGAGAAAAATCAAGACCAGGAATCCGAATGAAGCCCTGAGCAACAGATCTAGCCTTATAATAATCCACTGTCCCATCCAAGTTGTATTTAGTACGAAAAATCCATTTGGAACCGACAATGTTGGTGTGTAAGGGATGGGGAACCAAAACCCAAGTATGTTGTGTTGTAAGGCATCTATTTCCTCCTTCATTGCTTTACGCCATTTAGGGTGCTTCGTGGCAGTTTTGTATCCGTGAGGATAAGAGTGCGCAAATAAAAGCATGATGAAGATTGTGGGAGAATAGAGAGAGAGAGAGAGGTCAGTGTGATCTTTGGGTTTGAATATTCCGTTTTTGGAACGGGTTGTCATGGAGTGAGTAGGAGCGGTGCTGGGTAGGTTCGGTTGAGGTGTAAGGTCTTGGTTCGTGGAAGTTTGTTCGGTTGTAAGTAGGCTATTTGGTTGGATGGGATTTGGCTGTTGAGACGGAGAGGATTAGGCCGAGTGGAATGGGTTTGGCTGGGACTATTGGGCTCGGAGTGTTGGGCGGAAGGAGCAGGAGTTGTTGATGTTTCGATAGGAGGGGAAGGATGATGGGTCAAATGGTTATTGGGCTGGTCCGTAGAAATAGGATCAGTAGGATGGTTATGTGGACATAAGGTACATGGTTTGGGTGTGTCTATGGAGGTGGATGAGGTAGATGGACAAATGATGATAGGTGGTTGGTCTAAAAGATAGGGCATTGGGAATGACTCATCAAAGTTGGAGAAAACGAGCGTAGACTCATTTATAGGAGAAACCTCTCCGCTAAAAGGGAAGGTATCCTCGTTTAAATTGAGCATGACGAGTCACATAAATGCAATTGGTTTTTGGATCCAAACATAGATAGCCTTTGTATTTCGAGTCATAACCAATGAAGATGCATTTCGCACTCCTAGGAGAGAGTTTGTGTTTTGCATAGTCCCTAAGGTAAGGGAAAATGAAATTTCGGTTTGGGACCGAATCCATGGATCGATTAAGCGAATACAACTCGGTTTCAGATGGAGATTGGAGACGAAACAGAAATAGATGAAACCATTGTCAACGCAGATTCGTATTACATCAGGAATGGTTACAGACACTGTCATCAGTAGGATAAACATCTATCTTGGGGCCGGGGGAGGTCGGGCATGACCTCTCCCTTGAGAGCATTCTAAGCACAAACTCACAATCTTAATTGAAAAACAACACATGAGATTGCTATTTATAGTCCAAGCTCAAGAAGTCCATTCGGCCCTTTGCATGGTTTGAAGCAACTAGTTCGACCCTTGCTGGGTGCGAACCAAACTCTCAAATCTTGATCTATATAAACAATAGCATAAGATCCATAAAATGCCCTTATGGATCACCACAATCTCATGTTATACAACATATGACACAACCCTAGTCTATTCGACAGCGATGACCACACATAAAGTGCATCAACAGAAAACACGACAACCAAATACCCTAAAATTAGCATAGGTGAGAGCATGACCAAATAATAGCTCAAATGAGGAATTTTGGTTCATAACCTGAGTAGGGAGGCGGTTTATAATAAAGGTGGCGAACGAACAAGCATCTACCCAAAAAGTGGCCGGAGAGTGAGAGTCAAATAACATAGTGTCACAAAACATGGATCTTGTAATTTGTTCAATCCTTAAACACTTTATCGAAAGGCATAAAATATTACACGACTTCAAGAAACAATATTACAACTCAAAATACAAGATCTGAATAACAAATAGATCACAAATACTAAACTCTCAGAATACAAGTTCTATTGGATTATAGACTAGACCACACTTCTACCTATTACAAGATTTGAGATAGATCTTAATAACCAAGACAGAAGATAACAATGATCGTCTAAACAGAAACCCTAGAACAGTATGAAAGACAGAATCAGAGATGTAACAAAGGAACAGAAGAGCAAAAAGTAGTAAAGGTATGAAGACTAAAGCTATTTATAACTGAGGAGATGTGTTTTCTCGAAAGATCAAACGACCATAATTCATCTCATCTAACGGCTCGCAACAATTGTGTTTTCTTGACATGGATTGCCACATAAGCATGAAGAGAGTCTGGGCCACTGACTGGGCCAACGAACTGGGCTTCAGGCTCCAACACCAATGGGCTCCTACTAAAACTCTTGGACTCCAATCTCAGCAACACACAACAAGCCCAAACCTGCATAAACACCTTATGCAAAATATTAAAGTAAAAAAATTATAAAAAATATTTTATAACAAATATAAAAGAAATAATTGAAGTATCAAATTGTAGTATTCCCTTTGGTAATCACATCAGCAAGCTGATGTTCAGAATCATCTTTGACTGTTTCAAGAAAACCTTTAGTTATTTGATTCCTTAGGAAAAACAAATCAATTTCAAAATGTTTGGTTTTTTCATGAAACACTGGATTTGCAACAATAGATAAGGCTGCTGAATTGTCATGGGACAACTTTATAGGCATTTGCCCATCTTTAAACCCAACTCTTCAAGCAAGTTTGCAGGCCACATTAACTCACAAGTGGCTGCACACATTGCCCTAAACTGAGCCTCAGCTGAGGATCTAGAAATGACAAATTGTTTCTTACTTTTCCAAGAAACTAAGGAGCTTCCTAGAAAAATACATAATCCTGATACGGATTTCCTGGTCTCAAGACACTTTCCCCGGTCTGAGTCAGAATAAGCAGACAGTTTAAACTCAGAAACTTTGCTAATCAAAACTCCTTTTCCAGGAGCCTTTTTTATATATCTGAGTAACCTTAAAGCTATTCTTATATGACCATTTGTAGGTTTGTGCATAAACTAACTCAGAAAGTGAATAGCATATGCAATATCAGGTGTAGTGTGTGACAAGTATATTAGTTTTCCAACCAGTTTGTGATACCAGTTATAGATTCTAACCCAACACTATGATCTTTACACACAGCTGTAATCACATGATTCTAATCTATAGGACTATTAACAGGTTTTGACCCAGTCAATCCATAATCAGCAAGAAGTTCCAAACAATACTTTCTTTGGGATAAACAAATTCCATTTTTAGATCTAATGACCTCAATTCCCAAAAAGTATTTTAATTCATCAAGATTTTTAATCATAAAACTTGTTTTTAAATATTCTTTGACTTTATCAATCTCATCTTTATTATTACCGGTCATTACTATGTCATCTACATAAACAAGCAAATATATTGACACATAATTGATAACTTTAAAGAATAAAGAATAGTCACACTTGCTTTGACTAAACCCAATATTAGTCAACACATTTACAAGATTTTTATTCCACATTCTTGGAGCCTGTTTTAAACCATATATTAATTTTTTCAATTTACAAACTCTTTTTTCATCATGTAAGAAATACCCATCATGTAGAGCCATATAAACAACTTCATTTAAACTACCATTAAGAAAAGCATTGTTAACATCCAATTGGTATAACTCCCAATTGTTTTGGAAAGAAATAGATAGAACAATCCTAACAGTAACAAGTTTGACCACAGGAGAGAAAGTATCCTCAAAGTCAAAACCTTGTTTTTGACTGAACCCTTTGGCAACTAATCTTGCCTTATATCTTTCTACTTCTCCTGTGGACTTATATTTTATTTTATAAGCCCACTTGCATCCAACAACACTCCTATTCTTAGGTATATCAACAAGGCCTCAAGTATCATTTCTATGAAGAGCTTCAATCTCTTCATTCATGGTTGTTATCCAGCTAGGATCTTTAACAGCCTCATGAAATGAACGTGGTTCATACCCTTTATTTAGAGTGGCCACAAACCACTTATATTCATTTGTCAAGCTAGAATAGTTGACCACCTTTTCTACACCATACTTGACCTTACCATCTAGGACATAATCTTTCAAGTTTCTAGGTAGTACAGACTCCCTAGCAAACCTTCTAGATATAGTTTGCCCTATTTGTTGATCAGTATTAAATCCCTCAGGTAAGTCATTTTTGTTTTCAGTTCCAGGTGTCATATCCTCAACCCTATCAGCTATTATGTCCTTTTGACTAGGCTGCTGGGAACTAGCCAAGCCTTGAAGTCCAGGATCAGAAAGGTCTGATTGCTGAGACCCATGTGTCTCTAAATCAACACTTTCTTGACCATTAACCTCATCATTGGGGCCTTGAGGTTGTTGTTGTTCAAATGTTTCAAAGAAATCCAGAATTGGAAAATCAAGTTGTATATTCTCATTTAAAGGTTCAAAAACATTTTTCTTTTTTATTGGAAAGACTTCTTCAAAAAACTTTACATGTCTTGAATAAAAAATGGTTTTTCTTTCTAAACTAAAAACTTTATAACCTTTCTTTTCACTAGAGTAGCCAATGAAAACTCATTTTTCTGCTCTACTATTAAGTTTATATGACTCATTTAGAATTGTACAAAAACATAAGCAACCAATCAACCAATCAACCTCAAATGATCTAAAAAGGGTTCAAAGTTATATACTATCTCATAGGGAGTCTTTCCACCTAGAACTGAAGATGGAGCCCTATTAATCAAGTAGGAAATAGTCAGAATACACTTAGACCAGAAATTAACAAGTATATTACTTTGAAAAATTAAAGCCCTAGCAACATTTAATAAATCTTTATGCTTTCTCTCAACTTTACCATTGTGTTGTGGTGTGTATGGCACATGTAGTTTGATGAATAATGCCTTTTGTTTTAAAAAGGCTGTTCACTTGATGATTAACAAACTCAGTGCCATTATCACTTCTAAAACATTTTACTACTTTCTTAAATTGAGTTTCAATAATACTCACAAAGTCTTGTATGTTTTGAAAAACTTCATTTTAGGATTTCATCAAACACACCCAAACAACCCTAGAGTAATCATCAACAATAGTCGGAAAATATTTATATCCTTCCCTACTAGTCACTGTATATGGGCCCAAACGTCCAAGTGAACCAACTCTTCTAGTTCAGTAGACTTGTGTTCACTGATAGGAAATGGTTCTCTGTGCTATTTAGCCCTATGGCAAACTTCACATGGATCCTTATGTTCTAAAGAACGAAGATCTAATTTTCCTTCAAACATTTTTAATGCATTTTCAGAAGGATGAGCTTACCTAGAATGCCACAACTTATCCTTTATAGCACTATTAATACACACCTTAGCAGTAACCATAGAGTTGCTACAAAAATAAAGTCCATCAACATGACTACCAGTCACTAGGACCTTCTTGGTGGCTAAATCATGTATATAACATTTATTTTCATCAAAAACAATGTATAATTTATTGTCTTTAGCTAGTTTATGAATAGAGATCATGTTAACACAGTACTCAAGGACTACAAACACATCCTTTAAAACAACATTTTTAGCCAATTTTGAATTTCTAATTTTAGTGACAAGTGCATGAGTTCCATAAGGGTGTTTAACCCTAATATCAAACTTAAACACATTGATACAATCAGTTAAATCACAAATCATCCATAACCATGTGTTGATTAGCCCCTGAGTCAGTGATCCACACTTTGACCTTTTATTTTTCCCATAACTAGCAAAACAATATACAGGAGGACTAAACATGGCATTAGCACAGAAATGTATGTTAAGACTACTTGACACATTGCAGCTTTGAGGGTTTTCACTAGAATTATCACCTAATAAACTCAACAACCTGCTGATCTGATCTCTAGTTAAAGAGTTAACAGTTAATTTAAATGTATCAGCATTACTATTATTACTAACCACCTTTTTCCTTGATTTCCTTTGGATTTCATCCAAGATGGATAGCCAATGATTTCATAACACTTATTTACAATGTGACCAACCTTATTACAATGTGTATACTTTAGATGTGACCAACCTTATTACAGTGTGTATCCAAGATGGATAGCCAATGATTTCATAACACTTATTTACAATGTGACCAACCTTATTACAGTGTGTATACTTTAGATTCTGATTAGAAACTTTATTATTCTTTTTAAACTTAGGAGGTTGGATAGTTTTAGAAAATAAAGCAAGAGACTTACTTCTTTTATTAAAACCACTAGCATTTCTATGAGATTGCTCTCTAGAAATGACATTAAAGGCTTCCTTTACAGAAGGCAGAGTATCTTTGGTTAACAAATTTGTTCTGACACTTTAGTAAACATTATCCAACCCCATTAAGAATTTCATTAACCTAATCATGTTATTCAAATCATTAAAGTCCTTGGCAGCATTGCAATTACAAGCAAGTAGTTGCAAAATTTGATCCAACTGTTTCTACATAATGTTCAAGTTATGGTAGTATTTAGAAACAAGTGAACCGTTCTGGTTAAAATAGTTTATTTTTTTGGTATAAATCAAAGACAATGGAACCATCAATTTTATCACAAGTCTCTTTTATATCATCCCAAACATCACTAGCATTCTTAGCAAATACATGACCAATATAAAGTTCTTCACTCACAGAATTCAAAATCTATGTTAGCATAATTGAATTACATCTATCCCACTGTCAAGTAAGAACACCATCACTACTAGACTTCAAACAAGATCTATCAATAAATCCCCATTTATTCTTTTATTCTTTACTAGTAAAGCCAATTTTAAAGCATTAGCCTAGACAGTGTAATTTTCAGTCCCTTTAAGTTTAACACTTATAATCCTCAGGTTGATAGAGTCACTAGGATGAAAATACAATGGATCACTAGCATCCAGTTTACTAATTAAAGTAATAGGATCGTCAGGATTAACAATAGGTTCAAGTGAGAAAGTCGAGAAAATAATCAACAAGCAGTTAAAGTTCAGACCAAAGGAAGTAAGGAATAAAGGACTTGGGTTTGTGGAAATTCCTCCACCTTTCAATGAAAATTATGCCTCAATTCCAATGACAGATGAAGAGTTGTTGGCTCTCCCCTTTAAGGGATACATTCCTCCTGTGGAAGAGCAAAAGATTGTGCCTTCAAGGGATCAGATCAAAATCACCAGACCTGAATCTGTTCCCATTAAAATCTCTAAACCAAAATCAGAAAAACCTCAACCACAGCCACATTCACAAAAGACTTTTGTTAAACCTCAATGTGTTAATAATCAAACTGAAACTTTAAATTTTGAGAAAAACAAAGAGGTGGATAAAGTTTTTGAAGTAATGAATGATGTTGTACCTGATGAAGCTATAACTAAACCTGAAAATGAATTGGTGCAAGAAAATGAAAATGACAGTGAAGAAAACATCTCTCCAAGCTCAAATTTGCCAGATAACTTCGATTTTGTAAAGATTTTAGAAAATTACTTTCTGAAAAAATGGCACAAAGTGAAAGAAATCCAGTTGTTTCGGAGTCATGCTCAAGCAATTCAGAAGTGAATGAAGCCTCATCTGTTTCAGAGGCAGATTCGGCTGACACGAATGAATCTGCTTCATCTGTTTTAGAGACAGAGGTGGCAGACACAAGTGAGTCTGCATCATCTGTTTCAGAGACAGATTCAGCTAAGACAAATGAATCCTAATATTAAACCTGCAAAATAGCTGAATCATCCGAGAACACATCTAAATCATACAACTCGGTTTCCAACTTTAATACTGATTCATCTGATTCTGAAATGGAGAGTTGTGATATCTCTAACTCTCCTGTGAGTGGTGAGAATGTTGAAAATGATTGTACTGTTTTATCTGATGATTTAAGTACTGACTCCTTTAACTCCTGTGCAGACAATGTAATTGTTGAGGATTGGGTAGATGATGGGGATGAAGTCAGTGATTCTGAATCAAATGAACTGAATAATAAGATTCAGAAAGACAATTTTTTAATTTCTGATAAAGACAATAAATTTTGTGTGGGCTCGTTTGTTTTGAGCATTAGACATTGTGATTTGACTACTTCGTGTGATTCTGTTATTTTATCTAATGCTAGTGATGCAACTAAAATTTTTTTGGTTAAACAAACAAGCACAGGTGGGGCTGGTAAATATATTCCATCCAAACATGTTTTGCCAAAATTTGAAAAGCAGAATTCGTCAAGGATGACATCACAAAGCCATCGGGCTCCATACAGATCTTATAGATCTGAAAAGACGGAAAAACTTAAGGGGGATCCACATATGAAGTGTTAAATATGCTACACATATTGAATTCCCGTACCCATAGCCTGAATTTATAAAACTCATTTGACAGTGTCTGAAAACAGGGAGCATCAAAAGGCTCCAAACGGGAATATAAATCACTCAGAGCTAATGAAGGAATATAAGCCTAAAGCTGTAAAGGGTGACAAATCCAAGGTGAAGCCTTCTGATGGAGATTGGAATAGAAACAAGATGCTAAACATGAGAGGTAAGATGCCTCATAAATCAGTAGAAACCCATAAGCTATCTACTAAAGACAAGAAGAAAAAGGTTTGAAAAGGAAAATCATAATGGAAACCTAAGATTTCTATTCCAAGTCCTCCCCCATCTGTAGGATCATCTTGCTTAGTGAATCAAAATGTATGTAATAGTAATCATGAGTCTGTTTCTACTGCCAACATGAAATGGATGGAAGTTTAGTGTATTGATAAAAATGGAAAATCAAAAAGAGTTATGGCTTGGGTACAAAACATTAACTGATTCCGCATCATCTGCAGGAACAACTGTGGTGGGCTATCATTCGCCTCTGGTACATTGATAGTGGCTATTCTCGGCACATGATTGGAGACTTATCCCAATTGACCGAATTGGAACGTTTTGATGATGGATTTGTCTCGTTTGCGGGAGGTGAAAGAGGTCTGATCACATCACGAGGGACAATAATAAATGGTGGACTCTGCTTCACCAAAGTAAAGTATGTTCCAGAGTTGAAACACAGCCTTTTGTGCGTATCATAGATATGTGGCAATGGCTAATCAACCTTTTTCACCGATAAGGGATGCATGATATTAAAACCGGGAGTCATGATTCGAGATGAATGGGTTTTGTTAAAGTCTGAACGTAGAAGAAATGCTTATGTCATTGACATGAACACACCTCCATCTGAAAACGTTAGATGTCTCTTTTCAAAAGTTTCTCAAGATAATGCCATACTATTGCATCGTCGTCTTGGAAATGCAAATGCTAAGAATTTAAACCGTCTTGCTAAACTGGGATTGGTTACAGATTTACCTATTAAATATTTTGTAACAATTGAAAAATGTGTTGCATGTGCAAAGGGTAAACATCATAGAAAGCCTCATCATCCTAAGTTGGTGAATACCATTGATTCTCTGCTTCAGTTACTCCACATGGACTTGTTTGGCCCAGTGAATGTTCTGAGCATTTCTCGCAAATCTTACTGTTTAGTGATTACTGATGATTACTCACGTTTTACTTGGGTTTTCTTTCTAGCTAACAAAAGTGAGACTACAGAAATAATTAAGCAATTTATTGTGCTAATGGAGAATCAAACCAACTTCAAGGTGAAAGGGATCCGTTGTGACAATGGGACTGAATTCAAGAATGCAGAATTAAACTACTACTGTGCTCAGAAAGGGATCGCTCGTCAGTTTAGCTCTGCAAGGACGCCTCAATAGAATGGAGTTGCTGAACGATGAAATCGCACTTTAATCGAAGCTACACGAACAATGATATGTGATTCAAAGCTTCCGACTTTCTTCTGGGCTTAGGCTATGAATACGGCATGCTACATGGAAAACGGCTTACAAAGTCTTGTTAAATATAAAACCCCCCATTAAGCATTTTCGAGCATTTAGGTGTCCATGTACCTTGCTGCACCGGGAAGTAATACCCAAGTTTGATGCAAAAGCTGACGACTACTATTTTGTTGGCTATAATGGCAAGACGGCATATAGGGTATACAATAAACAGATAATACAGATCGTAAAGTCGTTTGACATGCGTTGGCTTGAAGAAAATTATATGGATGCTCAAACTGGTGCCAACTGGTTGTTTGATTATGAGTCTTTGTTTGAGTCTTTCAAAATCTTTAATGAAGTGCCTTCTAGTGTTAATGCAGGTTCTACAGGTCAATTTATGTCCACTTTTGGCATCTCATCCTCTTTGTCCGATAGTGCAGATGGATGAGGGGGATGCTGAACCTTGGTCTCCAACAAAGATTTCTGACGACCCACCGGTAGAGCAAACTCCTCCTGCTCTTCAATTTCTGACAAGTGAGCCAGGCACTGCAGATGAAGAACCACCTTCTGAAAATTCTCCCACTGGAGTTGAAGAAACTTCACCCCATATAGATGATGAAGAACCGTCCGCTGAAGATCTTACTTACAGATTTGATGATCCTATTCCTTCTGAGTGCATGGTGGAGGCAGGTGACGATGAAGAAGCTAAAAAAACAATTAGTTCAATCATTCCAGACACTGGTATTCCTACTAGTGTTCAACGGGACCATCCAATCGAAGCTGTAATAGGACCGGTGGATGCTGGTGTTTTAACAAGAAGTCAAACTCGGGACATTAACAAATGCGTGTACTCATGTTTTATTTCACAGATTGAGCCAAATACCACTGCTGCGGCATTACAAGAACCAAGCTGGGTTGATGCTATGCAAGATGAACTTAATCAGTTTGAAAAGTTGCAAGTCTGGAAATTAGTGAAGTTGCCTTAGGGAAAATGTCCTCTAGGTACTCGATTGTTGGGCTAGATTTTATAGGTTTACGCTTGTCTTTATTAAGCTAGTTTATTAGATTTGGGCTTAGTTTAAGTTAATGGGCTTGGGTTAGGCCATGTGGGCCAAGGCTTTAGTGGACCCTATATAATGTTATGTTTAATTCATTATTAGGCGTACACATTTGTAAGACTTTCATAATCCTCACATTTGTAACTCTAGAGCCACCACCTTGTACCAGACAATCCTAGAGATTGTGTGCAAGGTAAAGCAGCAGTTCTATTGATTTCATCGGTTTTAATCTGTTGTTCTTCACATTCAATCTTGTTTTCCGCACTCGATTGTTTGTTTGATACCCGGTAGAGAAGATCTTAGACTTACAATTGGTATCAGAGCCTAAGAAGTCTTTCGAAGGCTCGGTTTGGTATCATACGAAGAACATAAGAAGGATTCATTTCTGCGTTTTGTCAAGTTCTTAACAGGTTTGGCTTTCGTTTTATTAGATTTCTTATTTTTCTAATTAGTTTTGTGTTTTAAGTTTTGTTGGCAGACTTGTTTCATCAAGAACACGAAAAACGGTGGAAAAAAGGCTGTTTGATCTTGTGTGTAAAAATTTTAATGTGTTTTTGCAGGAATTAAGGGAAGAGATCTAGAAAATCTTTTTCTAATTTTAAAAGCTATAACTAATTTCCATTTTTGTAGTTTTTTTGTGGAACAATTTTTTTAAGTGGTTTGACTTTTTGAGTGGGAACAAGACATCAGGAAAACATTTTGTAAGGAGCTCGGACACACACCATCTCAAGGAGCTCGGACACACACCATCTCCTCGGACACACCTTACAGGTCGGACACTAGCTTTCACATCGGACTCTCCAAACCTGGTCGGACACTCACCGCCAACTCGGACACAGCCTCTTCCTCGGACACACCTTTGGTGCTCGGACACAGCAGACAGCTCGGACACTATCCCCACCTCGGACACACCGTATTCACTCGGACACACCCTTCGAGCTCGAACACAGGCCTGTTCCTCGGACACACCTTCAGTCGGACACCCAGTCACACCTCGGACACAGACCACCACTCAGAACACCATCTCTGACACGAGAACAGCTTCACATCCGGAAACCCATCAGTCAGTTGGACCACCACAGCCCCGATACCACACCCGACCCCAGACTTGACCCGTCACCATCACCACCTTTCCCTAACCGAATCTCCAACACCTTAACCCGAACGCCACCATCTAACCTGCAACCAAGACCCAACCCGTCAACCACCACCACCGGTCACCAGATCCAACCCGGATCCAACCCGAACACCCGCGGCTCCTTTAACCACCCATCTGCAACTCACCCAACAACACCCACCCGTACCTGCTTCTGACTGGAAAACCCACCCTCCGACCAAACCCATTTGAACCCGGAAAACACAAAGTGAAGAGAACCCAGTTGAGGAATAAGGATTGAAAGGGGTTTTCTTAAAGAAAATTGTTGGAATAAGAGAAAGTTTTGTAGAGAGAATAGAGAGAATCTCGAGTTAAATAAGAAAGAGAGAGAGCAGGGATGTTGTTGTTGGTGTGTTTTATTGAAGAGAGAGAGGGCAGATTGTTTGGGATACTCGGTGGAGTGTATTGTTGAAGAATGAAAAATCAATTTTTTGAGTGGAGCAGACAAAGAAATGACTACAAAGTGAAAAGTGAGTGATAAGGGGTTTCAATTTTTTTGAGAAGTGTGCTTGCTATTATAATAATAATAATAATAATAATAATAATAATAATAATAATAATAGTGGTATTATTTGGTGGGTACAAGCTTAATTTGGGGGGATCGACCTTATGGCATATGGCTTGATTCGGTTGACTACAGTGGACTAGATTGTGTACTGTGTTTGACGGTTGACTACGGTTGGACGTCCTGTGCTTGGTCTGGAATTTTAGGGAACGTCTAGATTTTTGGGGGATCACAATTTCAAGGAAAAATCATGATATCTTAGGGAATCACAGTTAAGAAATCAAAAATGCCATCTCAAAGTTGTATCTATAGCACAACATGCTCATTTGTTCCTGCTGCTACTGTCATATCTTCCACTCCTACTGCTCCTGCCGCTTCTGCTGCTCCTGCCGCTCAAGCTTTAATGGCACAACTGAATGATCATGTGCCATCCGCGGCTGAGGTATTTTCCGAAATTTTAGCTGAATCATGTTGCACTGAAAGGTGCAAACGAAAAATTAAGGGTTTTAGGGACGAAACTCTCTCCGCATACAAACAGCTTGAATATGAAAAAATGGCCTCTTGGGACATTAAAAAAAAATTTAACTCTTATAAAGAAATGGTCGAAAAACAAAAACTCGATATCAAGCGTTTGCATCAGGAGGTGAGTGATCATAAATGTCGATACTTGCACTTCAAACGACTTTCTGACACCTTGACCACGGAATTGATCGACTTAAAATCAAAATTTGAAAATGCAGATTTTCATTTTAAAAAATTTGACTGTTCTAGTCCTAAAGTTGAAAAAATGATCAATACCCAGTTAAGGTTCAGACCAAAGGATGTGAGGAATAAGGGAATTGGATTTGTGGAAATTCCTCCACCTTTCAATGAAAACTATTCTTCAATTCCTATGTCAGATGAAGAACTGTTGGCTCTTCCTTTGAAAGGATATGGTCCACCAATAGAAGAGCCAACCATTCGACCATCAAGGGATCAAGTTGAAATTACTAAACCTGCATCGATCCCAATTAGAATCTCTAAACCCAAACAAAAACAATCTAAACCAGAGATGGCTCCATCAAAAACCTTTGTCAAGTCTCAAGATGCTTCAAAGCAGACCGAGACGTTAAATTTTGAGAAAAATAAAGAGGTGGACAGAGTTTTTGAGGTTAGCAAAGATGAGGTTCCATCCTCATCTGAATCAGATGAATTCGTAGGAGTGTCTAGAGAGTCTAAACATGAAGATTTAAAAGAAAATGAACAAATTTCTGATTCATCCACTCAGCAAAACTCTAGTGTGAACTATGAGTTTGATTTCATGAAGCAAATTAGAGAACTTTGTCTAAAGCAAATAGCAGAAAGTGAAAATCATCTGACCAACTCTGAGTCAACGGGGGATTCAGCAGAGCCACAACATGTTTCTGAATTAAGTGGCTCATCTGAATCAAATGTCACACTCTCGACTGAGCCAGAATATGAAGAATCTGTGTGCTCAAGGCCAGTCGAGATTAAACAGGAATGTAAGGATCCCTCACCCAATACTGTTGGCACCGGTGTGGTAATGCCAATAGTCCCTGATTTTAAATGTGTAAATATTACTAATGTCTCTACCTCATGTTCAGCTGAAGTTAAGGTAGAGGTTAAAGTTGAGGGGGATGATATTGTTTGCACTAATGATGCAGGTGTTTGTGTGAAACAGTCTAATTTGTCTGCAGACGCTATACCATATGTGCAAAAGACTATTTCTGAGCTATCTGTTAATGGCACGACCGATAAATATGTGCCACCACATAGAAAAACTACCTGTGCTAACTAGTCTGAGCAGGTTCCTGAATTTAAACAGAAAGTTCAAGGACAGTTATCATCACAAGCACAATCTTGTTCACACGGGTGTTCAAGATGTTCTAAGCAGAGCAGAAACTTTAAGAAGCCTGCACACAAATCATCCAACAGATCCCATCACTCACATTCATCAGTGGGATCGAACAGACCGGGCTATACTCCATATGCAAAGAAGCAAACATGCTACAGCTGTGGAAGACCCGGTCACATTGCACGAAACTGCACAAGTCGTCCTTATGTGCCCTATTATCGACAACATCAGAAGGTTATGCCTAGGGATAACTACTACTCCAACCCAATGAAGGTTGATAAACCTAAGGCAAGGAAGATCATGAATCCCACAGTTAAACCATCTGATGGAGACTGGAATGCTGCCAAGAGCAAACGAAAGGTTGTTCCTACACAGAAATCAAAACAACCTGGGAAACCAAAAGCTGCTACTCCGAAAGTAGCAAAACCAGTTCTTAAGCCTAAGCAAGCCTGGAAACCAAAGGCGGCAACAACACCAGTTCTAAATGAGAATAAGGATATGTGCTTGAGAGAAGTGTCTTACGTAGATGGCCTGGGTACCAATGTTTAACTAATCTCCTTTCTTAGTGCAGGGACATCCAAGGAGGATTGTCGACGACCACTGGTATGTTGATAATGGTTGTTCCACGCACTTGACAGGTGACATCTCTCTGTTATACGTTTATTTTAAAATTCTTAAACAGTGAGTATGTCTCCTTTGAAGGAGATAATGGAGGTAAAATCAGCTAGAGAGGTACGCTCAAAACCTGATGCGTTAAAATTTTGAAATTGTTTGGTCTTTAATTCGAGAATGGTTTTAGAAAAACACAAAAAGATTTTTCTTAGTTTTAGTTTGTAAATTTGTTCTTTAAATTCTCAATTTTAAGCACAAATTTAGGGGGATATATATCCTCAGAAAAATACAAAAACAATAGAAAATTCAGAAAATGAGAATTCGTGGTGCGAAAAAGAAGAAATGATAGTACATCAGCTGTTGAACTGTCACACTTTAAAATCGAAAAGAAAATTAAATCAAGTGTGATTGCAGCTCCATTATATGATGTACTGGCAGGCAAGCTGCACTATGAACTCGGTCCAAAATAAATGATAAAGATAATGGACTGTGTAGCTTATGGGTAACACATCATTGGCGTATGATTTTATGGTCTTAAATCTTGCGTTGATAGATTGCCAAAGTCTGAGATTTCAGGTCTTTAAATTGTTGATACATCTGGGGATGTCCTGGCTGCCCTTCTGCTGCATCCAGATATATGCTGACCTAGGCACAGTTAGGACGTCTTAAAAGAGCAATAAGGAAAATGCCAAAACCCAAAATTCTCAAAGAGAATTCAAGCTAAAGGCATAAATCAAAAGCCTAAAGCAATGATCATACCGAAACATTTGGTATTTGCCCTAACCCTGGTCGAGAATCCATCGGTCTCTTTGTTGCATCCAGATATATGCAGACCTGATCACCGATGATCTTGACCTTGTAATTCATACAGATGTCAACAATATACTCACCTGTTATGAAGAAGCTTTGTGCATACCTTGATCGCGGGGGTATGTCATGATGAGGGACACACAGTTATTTCGGTCTCACACACGTTAAGAAAATAAGAAAAATATCGGACTTGAGGACATGTGTGTATGTTTGTTTAAGTGGATAAACGATGCTGGTAATCGTCTTGGACTGCCTTCTGGCACTTTAATAAGTTTATCAGAACACATATACTAACGGTGTGTTAGAGTTTGACGAAGCTGATATGATCTTCTTGCACATGATTCTCACCAAAAAGATGCATTGTAATTAATTTGAATTTTTTATTTTAATTTGTTTATCTGTTATGAAAAAATTGACCATTCTTGAAGTTTTGACCGATTCTCAAAGGAAATTCAGGTTTTGAGATATTAAAATGGAAGTACACTGATGTACTTGGTGTTCATGTGTATACTGGACCCTCTGTTATATCAATTATTTGCTTACAAAATTCTGAGAATTTGCAGAATATTATACAAATCAAGAAACAGGGGTTGATCAAGAATGAAAGAGTTCCAGTTGCTGACAAGCATGAATCACCACACTGAGAAGATGTACCTGAGTCAGAAGAACCTGAAGTGAATCATCTTTTGACAATGAAAATACAAGTGAAGAAGTACCTAAAAAGTTGTTTAAAGAGAAAATTGACAAAGAAAAGAGCTTATGAGAATCCTCCTCTCACGTTCTCTTTTAGCAATATGTTCAAGCAAAAGCTGATGATGATTAAAGTTGTGAAGCTACCTCCAAGAGAACAAGAAAGAACCCAAGATTGGAAGATCAAGATCTGAAGATTCTTCCTACTAAGCCATGATAAAGACAGCATAAACCTAGGGGGATATTGTTGGGCTAGATTTTATAGGTTTACGCTTGTCTTTATTAAGCTAGTTTATTAGATTTGGGCTTAGTTTAAGTTAATGGGCTTGGGTTAGGCCATGTGGGCCAAGGCTTTAGTGGACCCTATATAATGTTATGTTTGATTCATTATTAGGCATACACATTCGTAAGACTTTCATAATCCTCACATTTGTAACTCTAGAGCCACCACCTTGTACCCGACAATCCTAGAGATTGTGTGCAAGGTGAAGCAGCAGTTCTATTGATTTCATCGGTTTTAATCTTTTGTTCTTCACATTCAATCTTGTTTTCCGCACTCGATTGTTTGTTTGATACCCGGTAGAGAAGATCTTAGACTTACATCGA
The DNA here is from genome assembly GCA_028751855.1 of Ambrosia trifida. Taxonomy (NCBI): domain Eukaryota; kingdom Viridiplantae; phylum Streptophyta; class Magnoliopsida; order Asterales; family Asteraceae; genus Ambrosia; species Ambrosia trifida. The sequence goes on along the minus strand of CM054129.1, from coordinate 26,327,917 downwards.
TGGGTATAAAAAAACAAAAGAGACGACAGTGGAGTAATTGTTTGAAATAAAGCAAGATTGGCAGTTCAAGGTTTCAGACAGATAGAGGGGTTGGACTATGATGAAGTATATGCTCATGTGTCTTGTCTAGAGGCTATTAGGATTTTATAGGCATATGCATCATTCAAGAATTTACAATGTACCAAATGGATGTCAAGACAGCTTTTCTCTATGGAAAGGTTAAAGAAGAGATCTACGTCTCTCAGCCACCAGGTTTCACAAATCCTAAATATCCAGGGCATGTCTATAAGCTTGATAAGGCTATATATGGTCTGCACCAAGCACCTCGTGCATGGAAGGCTACACTGACAGACCACCTACTTGCCAATGGGTACACACGTGGCATCATTGATCAGACGTTGTTTGTGAAGAGAGTAGATGTGTAAGTCCAAGATCTTCTCTACCGGGTATCAAACAAACAATCGAGTGCGGAAAAAAAGATTGAATGTGAAGAACAAAGATTAAAAACGATGAATATGATTATATTGCTGCTTCACCTTGCACACAATCTCTAGGATTGTCTGGTACAAGGTGGTGGCTAAAGAACTACAAAATGTGAGGATTATGAAAGTCTAACGAATGTGTTATGAAATTCTGACCCTAAAATGAACATAAACATAACATTATATAGGGTCCACTAATCCCTTGGCCCACATGGCCTAACCCAAGCCCATTAACTTAAACTAAGCCCAAGTCTAATAAACTAGCTTAATAAAGACAAGCGTAAACCTATAAAATCTAGCCCAACAATATCCCCCTAGGTTTATGCTGTCTTTATCATGGCTTAGTAGGAAGAATCTTCAGATCTTGATCTTCCAATCTTGGGTTCTTTCTTGTTCTCTTGGAGGTAGCTTCACAACTTTAATCATCATCAGCTTTTGCTTGAACATATTGCTAAAAGAGAACGTGAGAGGAGGATTCTCATAACTCTTTTCTTTGTCAGTCTTCTCTTTCAAGCAACTTCACAGGTAGTTCTTCAGTTGTACTTTCATTGTCAAAAGATAATTCACTTCAGGTTCTTCTGACTCAAGTACATCTTCTTAGTGTGGTGATTCATGCTTGTCAGCAACTGTAACTCTTTCATTCTTCATCAACCCCTGTTTCTTGATTTGTATAAATTCTGCAAATTCTCATAATTTTGTAAGTAAATAATTTATGCAACAGAGGGTCCAGTATCTGCATGAACACCAAGTACATCAGTGTACTTTATTTTTAAAATCTCAAAAATCCTGAATTTCCTTCGAGAATCGATCAAAACTTCAAGAATGGTCAATTTTTCATAACAGATAAACAAATTAAAATAAAAATTCAAACTAATTACAATGCATCTTTTTGGTGAGAATCATGTGTAAGAAGATCATATCAGCTTTGTCAAAATGCAACACACCGTTAGTACATTTGTTTTGGTATACTTATTAAAGTGCCAGAAAGCAATCCAAGACGATCACCAGCATCGTTTATCCACTTAAACAAACATACACACACGTCTTCAAGTCCTTTATTTTTCTTATTTTCTTAACGTGTGTTAGACCGAAATAACTGTGTGTCCCACATCATGACATACCCCCGCGATCAAGGTATGCACAAAGCTTCTTCATAACAGGTGAGTAAATTGCTGACATCTGTATGTTTTACAAGGTCAAGATCATCGGTGATCAGGTCTGCATATATCTGGATGCAACAGAGAGACCAATGGATTCTCAACCAGGGTGAGGGCAAATACCAAATGTTTTGGTATGATCGTTGCTTTAGGCTTTTGATTTGTGCCTTTAGCATGAATTCTCTTTGAGAATTTTGGGTTTTGGCATTTCCATATTGCTCTTTTAAGACGTCCTGACTGTACCTAGGTCAGCATATATCTGGATGCAGCAGAAGGGCAGCCAGGACATCCCCAAATGTATCAACAATTTAAAGACCTGAAATCTCAGACTTTGGCAATCTATCAACGCAAGATTTAAGACCATAAAATCATACGCCGATGATGTGTTCCCCACAAGTTACACAGTCCTTTATATTTATCATTAATTTTGGACTGAGTTCGTTGTGTAGTTTGCCTGCCAGTACATCATATAATGGAGCTGCAATCACACCTGATTTAATTTTCTTTTCGATTTTAAGGTGTGACATTTCAACAGCTGATGTACTATCATTTCTTCTTTTTCGCACCATGAAATTCTCATTTTTTGGAATTTTCTATTGTTTTTGTATTTTTCTGAGGATATTTATCCCCCTAAATTTGTGCTTTTAATTAAAAATTTAAAGAACAAATTTACAACCTAAAACTAAGAAAAATATTTTTGTGTTTTTCTAAAACCATTCTCGATTCAAGGACCAATTACGTTCAAAATAAAAAGCATCAGGTTTTGAGTGTACCTCTTTCGCTGATTTTACCTCCATTGTCTCCTTCAAAGGAAACATACTCACTGTTTAAGAATTTAAAATAAACGTATAATAGAGAGATGTCACTTGTGGTGTGCTTGGAACAACCATTATCAACATACCAGTGGTCGTCGACAATCCTCCTTGGATGTCCCTGCACTAAGAAAAAAGATTAGTTAAACATTGGTACCCAGGCCATCGCGGTCCTGGGCACTCCTGAAGCGTCAATGTAAGACACTTCTCTCAAGCACATGTCCTGCTTCTCATTTAGGACTGGTGTAGTTGCCGCCTTTGCTTTCCAGACTTGTTTAGGCTTAGCACACGGTTTTGCCACTTTCGGAGTAGCCGCTTTCAGTTTCTCAGGTTGTTTAGACTTCTGTGGAGGAGAAACCTTCCGTTTGCTCTTGGCAGCATTCCAGTCTCCATCAGACGGTTTAACTTTGGGATTCATGTCCTTCCTTGCCTTAGGTTTATCAACCTTCATTGGCTTGGAGTAGTAGTTATCCCTAGGCATAACCCTCTGATATTGCCGATAATAGGGCACATAAGGACGACTTGTGCAGTTCCTTGCAATATGACCGGGTCTTCCACAAGTGTAGCATGTTTGCTTCTTTGCATAAAGATCATATCCCGGTCTGTTTGATCCCACTGATGAATGTGAGTGATGGGATCTGTTGGATGATTTGTTTGCAGGCTTCCTAGTCTTTCTGCTCTGCTTAGAACATCTTGAACACCCGTGTGAACAAGATTGTGCGTGTGATGATGACTGTCCTTGAGCTTTCTGTTTAGCTTCAGGAACCTGTACATGAGAGTTAGCACAAGCAGTTTTTCTATGTGGTGGCACGTATTTATCGGTCATGCCATTAACAGATAGCTCAGAAACAGTCTTTTGCACATAAGGTATAGCATCTGCAGACAAATTAGATTGTTTCACACAAACACCTGCATTGTTAGTGCAAACAATATCATCCCCCTCAACTTTAACCTCTACTTTTACTAAATCTGCACATGAAGTAGAAGCATCAGTAATGTTCACACATTTAAATTCAGGGACTATTGGCTTTACCACACCCGTGCCAACAGTCATGGATGAGGGATCCTCACATTCTTGTTTAATCTCGACTGGCCTTGAGCTCACAGATTCTTCAGATTGTTCTGGCTCAGTCGAGGGTGTGTCATTTGATTCAGCCGAGCCACTTGATTCAGAAACATGTTGTGGCGACTCTGCTGAATCCCCCGTTGACTCAGCTGCTCTAGAGGACTCACAGCTGGATTCACTTGATTCAACTGACACTGATTTCTCAGAGTCGGTTGTTTTGGGTGATTCACATTTGGAGTCACTTTCAAAAGTTGGTGGGGCAGCTGGTTCAACGGTCTGTGGTGCCCTGTACTCTTCATAAATCTTTTTGAATGTTTTCATGAAATCAAACTCAAAGGGCACATTTGAGTCTGATTGGCCGGTCGGTTCAATTTGCTCAATTTTCGGTTCAGTTTCAAAAACGGTTTCTTTTAAGACATTATTCAATTCATTTGTGTCATTTGAAACTGGAACTTCATCTCTCCTCACATCAAAAACTCTGTCAATTTCTTTATTTTTCTCAAAATTTAACGTCTCGGTCTGCTTTGAAGCATCTTGAGACTTGACAAAGGTTTTTGATGGAGCCTGCTCCTTCTTAGGTTGTTTGTTCTTGGGTTTAGAGATTCGGACAGGGACTGATTTAGGTTTGGAGATCTCATCTTGATCCCTTGATGGTCGACTGGTTGGCTCTTCTATTGGAGGACCGTATCCTTTAACAGGCAGAGCCAACAACTCTTCATCCGACATAGGAATTGAAGAATAGTTTTCATTGAAAGGTGGAGGAATTTCCACAAATCCAATTCCCTTATTCCTCACGTCCTTTGGTCTTAACCTTAACTGGGTATTGATCATTTTTTCAACTTTGGGACTAGAGCAATCGAACTTTTTAAAATGAAAATCGACATTTTCAAATTTAGATTTTAAGTCGATCAATTCCGCGGTCAAAGTATCAGACAGTCGTTTGAAATGTAAATATCGACACTTGTGATCACTCACCTCCTGATGCAAGCGCTTGATATCGAGTTTTTGTTGTTCGACCATTTCTTTATAAGAATTAAATTTCTTTTTAATATCCCAAGTGGCCATTTTCTCGTATTCAAGCTGCTTGTATGCAGAGAGAGTTTCTTCTCTAAAACCTTTAATTTTTAACCTGCATCGTTCAGTGCAACATGATTCAGCTAAAATGTCAGCGTGTACCTCAGATGCGGATGGCACATGGTCATTCTGTTGTGCCATGAAAGATTGAGCAGCGTGAGCGGCAGGAGCAGCAGATGTGACAGGAGCACCGGGAGCGCCAGGAGCAGCGAGAGCGGGTGAGCAGTCAGATTTTGAATTTGAAGAAGAAGTGTCAGAGGCGGATGAGCATGTTGTAGCAGAGGTGTTGCTTTGAGTCGTCAGCTTTGCACGCTCAGCATGTTCTTTGACGAGTAAGATTAACTCATCCGACGTCATTTTGGACCAACTTGTTTCTGTGATAATCCAATTGACATTCTTAAACCAGCTGCATGTTGGCTCATCTGGAATTCTTTTCAAAGCGTCGAGAAGACTCTTGTTGACCAATCGATTTGACACTACGATTTCAGCATTTTTCATGTCTGACAGTAGTTCGGTAAATCTGCCAATAATTGCTCCCACGGTTTCACCAGGAGTGTAACTGAAACCCTCCAGTCTCTGCTTAAACACCTCACTTTGAGAAGACATTATTAATTCTCTAGACCGTGATTTCCCGAAAATCTAGACGTTCACACAAATTTTAGAGACGAGCACCGGACGTCCAAACGTAGTCAACCGTAAAAAATGGTACACAGTCTAGTCCACCGTAGTCAACCGAATCAAGCCGTATGTCGTAAGGTCGATCCCCCCAAATTGAGCTTGTACACACCAAATAATAATACTACTACCACTATTATTATTATTATATTATTATTATTATTATTATTATTATTATTATTATTATATCTCAAAAAAAAAATTTGAATCGTGAAATAAGTATCTGATCACGTGAGGTGATCTCTGACAATGGGGGGCTATCTTGACTTTCACTTTCTTCCACAATAATAGATTACAACTCAACACCCTCTTTCTTCAATAATACTTTCGTGACTTTTTCTCTCTCTCTATATTTACTATCTTCAAACAAAACAACTTTTATCTCTCACCTCCTCTTTCTTCTCAACCTTCAACAAAAACAATAACCAAACTCTTTTTTTTTTTTCTAACAGTCCACACACACCTTTTTAGATTATCTTGCCTTCTTTCTATAACCTAACACCACTTAACATTTCCTCTGTAGAGTTCAACCAACCAACAAAACAATCTTTTATTTGTTCGGTGAATCAAGCAGCAATAAAAGAAGAGAAAAGGACAAGACAGTCACTTATGCTAAACAAGCAGGTACGGGTGGAGTGTTGTTGCAGGTGGGTATGTGTTTCCGATCAGAGGGTCCCGGATGGAGATAGGTTTTGTTCGGGTTCGAATGGGTTTTGGGTTGACCGGGTATGAGTTGAAGATGGTGAATCGGGTTAGGTGCAGGTGGTCGCGTGGGGTCAGTTTTCGGAGTGGGTGATCTGAGGTGTGGATGGTTACGGGTTGCAGGTTTTGGGTGATATGGGTTCTGGTCGGAACTGTTTGGTTTCCGGGTGGTAGTTGGTCGGGTCGGGTTGAGCAAGGGGGTCAGGGTATGGGTTAGGTATCTGGATGGGTTATGTGTTTTCCGGTTAAGAAAGGTTGTGGCGGCGAAGGACAGGCGGTGGTTTAGTCAGTGTTGAATGTTGTTTCCGGTGAAAGAAGATGATGAAGAAGGATGTTTCTGGTCAGAGGGTGGGTACGAGATGGTGGTGTTACGGGTATGGTGGGTTTCCGGTTGAGTTCAAGGTCGGGTGTCCGAGCAGGTGTTCGGGTTGGATCCGGGTTCAAGTGTTCGAGTAGTGAGTTCGAGTTGCAGATCTGAGTTCGACCTCGAACAGTGCTGAGTTCGAGTTACGGATTTGAGTTCGAGTTGAAACAGTGCTGAGTTCGAGTACAGATCTGAGTTCGACCTCGAACAGTGCTGAGTTCGACTTGCAGATCTGAGTTCGACCTCGAACACTGCTGAGTTCGACCTTGAGTTTGACGAGGTGGTGAGTTCGACCTTGATGCTGAGTTCGACCTTGAGAGCTGAGTTCGACTTGGGAGTTCAACCTTGAGTTCAACCTTGATGCTGAGTTCGACCTTGAGAGCTGAGTTCGACTTGGGAGTTCAACCTTGAGTTCAACTTGGGAGTTCAACCTTGAGTTCAACCTTAAGTTGTGAAGTGACGTGGTCGATGAAAGCTGTCCAACTGCTTTTCAAAATTTTTAGATCTGTTGACTTTTCTTTATTTTGGAATATTTTGGCTTTCCAAACTGAATTCCGAAAATTGTGCCAACACTAATAACAACCACCAAACAAGATTAAACACCCTTTTTTGAATCTGTTCTTGATGTTCTTCAACAGTTTGAACAAAAACAAATCTGCATAACAACACTAAAAACACCAAAAAAAAATAAATTGATTAGATGAATAAAATTAAAAATTTTAGATGCGAATAACCTGTAAATCCGATAAAACGCAGCAGCATAAACGTCTTCTTTTGATCTTCGAATGATACCGAACCGAGCCTTCGAAAGACTTCTTAGGCTCTGATACCAATTGTAAGTCCAAGATCTTCTCTACCGGGTATCAAACAAACAATCGAGTGCGGAAAACAAGATTGAATGTGAAGAACAAAGATTAAAAACGATGAATATGATTATATTGCTGCTTCACCTTGCACACAATCTCTAGGATTGTCTGGTACAAGGTGGTGGCTAAAGAACTACAAAATGTGAGGATTATGAAAGTCTAACGAATGTGTTATGAAATTCTGACCCTAAAATGAACATAAACATAACATTATATAGGGTCCACTAATCCCTTGGCCCACATGGCCTAACCCAAGCCCATTAACTTAAACTAAGCCCAAGTCTAATAAACTAGCTTAATAAAGACAAGCGTAAACCTATAAAATCTAGCCCAACAAGATGCAGATCAGATCCTTGTGCAGATCTATGTGGATGACATCATTTTCGGATCCACTAGTGATGCACTGTGCAAGGACTTTGAAGAGGTGATGAAGAAGCAGTTTGAAATGAATGCATTGGGTCAAATGACGTTCTTTTTGGGATTGCAAGTCCATCAAAGTGCTGAGGGTATTTTGATTCATCAGGGAAAGTATGTGGATGATATACTTGCAAAGTTTGTGTTTACTGATGCAAAGATTAATCACACTCCTATGTGTGAGAGACAGGGTCTAACTCATGATCTGGAAGGATAACATGTAGATCCAACCTTGTACAGGTCTATGATTGGCTCACTGATGTACCTGACCGCTAGAAGTCCGGACATCATGTTTGCTGTGTGCCAGTGTGCACGATATCAGGCTACTCCTAAACTCTCTCATCTTAAAGTTGTTGAGAGAGTCTTTAGCGACATTGACAGGAAATCCACCTCAGCGGGGTGTCAATTTCTGGGTGACGGGCTTATCTCATTGCAATGTAAGAAGCAGCAGACAGTTTCTGTCTCCATTGCAGAGGCTGAATATGTTGCAGCATCGGCGTGCTGTTCACAGGTCATTTGGATGCAGCGCCAACTGGATTACGGTTTGGATTTCTCTCAAACTCCAATTTATTGTGATAATGACGCAACTATCTAAATTGTGAGGAATCCAGTTTATTTTTCAAAAACAAAACACATTGCCATTAAAGAACATTTCATCCGAGATTCTTTCAACCAAGGTTTAATTGTTCCTGAACAAATTCATACCGATGACAATGTCGCCCATCTTTTTACCAAACCGGTTAATCGAGCTCGTTTTGTCGCTCTCTTAGAACTACTAAGAATGGTCCAGTTCGAGGTATGAGCCTGGTCAAACAAAAATATTTTTCTTTGTTTTGTAAATTTGTACTTTCAAATTTATTTTCAGCACAAATTTAGGGGGATGTATCCTCAGAAAAATACAAAAACAATAAAAATTCAAAAATACAAAAAGAGAGTCTTTTCAGTATTTTTGTTTTAGTTTTAGAAAATCTCAAAAAGAAAAGGTTTTGCTATTGTGTGGGAAATGAAATGATTTTTCACAAACTGGATTAAGGCTAGCTCATGTAAGATGAGCATCGAAACGGTTTGGCTCTAGTGTAATATACTGGCAGGCTTGGTCCTAACGGCTTAAAAGATGACTATCTTGTGAAAAACTTAAAGATAAGGTATGAACTCGGTAAGGAACATCACTTGGAATCAAGTACAATTTCCATTTGAAGGCTTGTGTGATGTCCCTATGCATAACACTGTGGTATATGCATAAAACTGTGGTCTACATCTGAAACCTGTCTGAAACACTCGTGTATCTCCTCTGTTTTGCGTAAGCAAGGACCTTGAGATGCTAGGCAATAAAGAGGCTTCTACTGCATCCAGAAATATGCTGACCTAGTCTCTTTATTGTCGTGTTGTAGATCAAAATTTCACCAAAAAGAGACCTTTGTGTCCAAAGATCTCCTGGTTGTCCCTCTGCTGCATCCAGATATATGCTGACATGGACACAGTCAGGATCTCTTAAAAGAGACCGTCAAGAGTCCAAAACCCTCAGCCTACATCATTTGAGAAATCATTTGATTTGTATATTACACCATATCTTCTACTGATCTATTATTTTCTCTTCTCAGTCCACTCCCAGTCATGGTTTTAGAATGCTAGAACAGATACTGTGCAAAATATGCTACAAGGAAACTACTAGCATGATAGAGTGTACTGCTTATGATTCTAGGATCTCATTGTGACTTACTTGAGTGCTCATTTTAATTGAACCAAAACATGATAAAATATAACACGGAATGTCATTCTAGAAGGCCTAAGGCAATAAGTTTAAGTGGACAAATATACTAGTAATTGCTACGATCGGCCTAAGTAGATCAGTGTTGATAAGTGTAGTCTGGTCTGAAACATAGTGATTTGATCCCGCAAGCAATTCTTAAATAAATATTGTGTGAGTGTAAATAATTTTTTATTTTATTATTTTATTTTATTTTTATGTGTTGTTAGCTTAGTTAGTTGTGTTAGTTTGTGTTTATAAAAATCTTGACCAGCTCATAAAGGAACTTGGACCCACTTTTGTTAAAATTCACTTCAAAAAGTTCTTGACAGTTTTGGGATTGGAGTCGGACCCACCGTACACTTGGTGGGACCCACAAAATCTAGCATTTTTGTGTTTTTGGCTATAAAAGGAAAAGGGTTTAGATTGTTTTAGTAAAGTCACTTGGTTTCTTACTTACCAAAACCGACTATTTCTCTCTCTCACACACACTCAAAAACACACACGAATCACACTTTAATCTCAAGTGAATCGGTGATAGGAGCCTAGTTAAATCAAGAATCATGTGTTTCTCGAGGGCTAAAGGTATGTATTTCTTGTTCTTGATGAAGATCCGGTACATTACTCGACAGTTATGAGGTTTGTCTTTTTGTTTTTCTTTGTTCTTGAAAATGATCCGAATGTTAGTATTGTGATGTGATGATGAAATGATAAATGTTAAGATTTTGTTTGGTTAACTCTTGGTCAAAATGTTTGTTTTTAAATGAAAAAGAGGTGTTTAAAGTGTTAATGTCACCGGAGAAGATGACCGGTGACGGAAAAGTTGAAGATGGGGCGGCGCGTAAGAGCCACGCGCCTGGGGATCTGATTTTTGTCTTAAATATTTTTAATGCTATGACCATTCGAGAACCTTTTGTCTTCTCGAGATCCCATAAATCACCCGAGAACTGATCGGCTACTTGAGAACTGTTTGGTAACCCGAGAACCATCTGACAATCCGAGAATTCTTTGCTCACTCGAGAACCCACTAGTCACTCGAGAACCACCTTCTTTTCTTGAAAACCCAAAATTTAATGTTTTTTAATTACTTGATAATTGTTGGATCATCTCAATATTGTGCATCTTGATTGTAGGTGTCAATGATGAGGGTGATGATCATGAACCACCCGACGCTGCAAAGAAGATCACTTTCCATATTTCGCCGAAAATGATATGCAGCTGTGGGTACATGGTGAACAGATGCGGAGAAGAGACACATCATGGAAAATGTCTTCGCTCATCGTGTACTTCTAGGGTGCTTCATATAACATCGCAAAAATTTTCCCCAAAATTTTAATATATAAAAAGCCCTTATTATTACATCTTTAAAAGTGCCTAAGCTTTTAAACTCGCAACCCACACACATATATATATATATATATATAAATGTATATAATAATAATAATAATAATAATAATAATAATAATAATAAATCTGAAATTTTTTTAGAATGTTAAAAAAAAAATTTATATACCTATCATCTTATTTCCTAAATCATAACTATAATAACCAACCTATAACCCAACCCAACACCCCTAGCCCAACATTAACTCTAATCCAGCCTAATAACCCGGCCCAAACCCCTTTCCTCCACTCCCTCTATGTTGCAGCGAGTAGAAACAAAAAAAAAAATTATTATATGCTGGGGCCGGGAATCGAACCCGAGCCCTCAGCCGGGTCACACACATAACAAACCCAACCTTCTGGTCTGCACAACATTTGTGATATAAACTAAACCTGTTTTAATTATAAAGCATCCTTGATTATTAACAATTGACTTGAGAAAGTCAACTGTTACGAACGGGTTACCATAATCAACTATTTTGGACGCGTTTTAATATCAATTTGGCATGATTTCATGATGTCCGGCCTGATACGCGTTAAACCCACGATCAATCGTCCTCAATTCATTCCAATTTTAGCCAATTATACGCGTATACATTCAAACCAAGGTCAAACATACCAATTCGAGGATCCAGACAACCACACTATAAATTGAACGTCTCTGGACATTCACAACTCGCCGATAATCCTCTCACAACCTCTTATTTCTGTTATTAATCATTCAATCGAAGAGTTTTTTATCGTGTTCGACTTCGGCGTTGACTGATCATCTTGTATTCACATCATTTTTGTAAGTCATGTTGTTCATATGGGTTTTGATGTTCGACATACACACAACAATAACCCTAAGGTTAATTGGGTTATTGTTGTGTTATTTGTTCGATTGGGAAATCTAGGGTTTGAACACTACGAATTGGGGAAGAACAGGCCTGTATACGTGTTATAATTTATAAAAACAAGAATCAAACACAACCACTGATCTAGATCAAGTGGTTGTGCCTGATGTTGTTAACCAAAGCCACACGGGTTCGAGTCCAGCAGTGGCCGATTTTGGTCTTTTATTTTTATTTTTTTGATTTCCTTTATACATATAAATCTACAATTATTTTTAAAAATAGACTTTAAATGCTAAACATGGTCTATAAATCCTACAAAATTTATTTTAAGTCAGTAATATGATAAAGTTTAATACCCAACTTTTAGTTTTCAAAAATTTATTTATTTAATATATATAATAAATAATTCAAGTTTATTCTAATTTATTAATAAAATTCTATAAAAATATCAAAACGATCTTATAAATTTCCACAAAAATTATTCTGAGTTTTAATAACAATAAACTTTTCTGAAATGATTTTTATTTCTGAAAAATCATTTATTTAATATTTTTAATCAATTTTTGTTAGTTTTAATCATAAATAAATCATAATAAATTCATTTTTCAATATTTTTGCACCAAAATTTTATATAAATTATTTCTGATTATTTGGAAGAGAAATATAATTTTTAACCAAAAAAAATTCTTTAATTTTAGTATTTTTAAATATTAAAGTTAAATTTTCACAATTTGAAATAAATAGATTTAATATTCTATTTTTAAGAAAATAATTTTATAAAAATTATTTTTATACTTTAAACTCGTTATTGTGACCATCTTTGATTTAAATTTTATAAAAGGACTTTTGATTATTTATTTATCAAATTTATCTCAATTATCAAGCATTTTAATTATTAATCAAACAAGCACTTATCCCCAATTCGAAGCTCTAGAATATAATTGTAGACTAGATAGACTTAGACATATTTATTACCTTGATTATAGGGTAATACTTGGCATTGTTTGGGCAACACAATATTCTACTTGTCACGAGACATAACATTTTGCTAAGGTGAGTATACATAGCCCCTTTACTCTATTTTCACTATTTTTGGGGTGAAACATGTTTAAACATTTTATACTATCATTTACTCATATTTACTTGTGATTCAATTAACATCATTCTATCATTTGACTGTAACAAAAAGTCACAGTACAATCATTAACATTGATCAAGCCACCTGTTTAGATTATAGCGCTATAGGTCTGACAAACCCACCCCCCCCCCCCCCGCATAAATTCAGGGATGATCGATAACAGTAACAACATTTAACTAAATTACGAGTTAGTCATCAGTCGACACAAGGTTTGGTTGTACAAAGACGCATTGTTACATGTCGGAATCATACTCTATCATCATACAACTGTGAATGTTGTACAAATTAATGTTATCAATTATATTCAAAAACCTATGTATTCTCAACAACTTTTGTTGACCCAAAATATTTTCAAACTTACCATGTTTCAGGTTCTATTTGCTTGAAAATTTGAGTTAATGCTTGAAGATGTGTGCATAGTATTATTCATCTTGATGTACAAATTCGTGTAGAACAATTGTATGTAAATTATTTAAATCATTTAATGAAATTTATTATTTACCATGATCTACTGAACAATCATCAATACGTGACATCCCGATGTTTCCGCCATCAGTTGGGGTGTTACAGATTGGTATCAGAGCCATGGTTATAGGGAATGTTAGGACAAAGAGGATTGGTGAAACCACTTTTGGAAACCTTAGTCTAATTCGCTTCTGTCATTTTGGCTAAGTATAGAAGTACTGAAAAGAAAACAAAGAACTGCTGAAGAGAAGATAAGAGAAGTGCTGAAGAAGAAACTTCATCAGAAGTTCTGAAGTTCAAACCAGACAAGTTCACTTCAGAAGTACTGAAGACAAACTACTTATCAGTAGTTTGTCATTCATCAGCACTTAGCATCAGATATTTTCCACCGCCTTTTTGCATCAGTAGTTTATTGTTTATTATTACTTTTAGCTGTATTTGTTAGTTTCAATGTTGCAACTTGTGCAACTTGTTTCTGTTGTTTCTGTACTTGCTTTTTGGCAAGATACATGTATGTAAACGTCTATAAATAGGAGGCTTCAACCTTCTATTTTAGACATTGATTTTAATAGAAAAATCCTTCAAACACTATCACTGTTCTATTCCATTTCATTATTTATTGTGAATCTGTCTAAGTATCTAATTCTCATTTACTGCTTAGATTCATAATAAATACTTGTCATTTATTAGTTTCAATCATCAAGGGGGAGTAATAACTCTTCCTTAGTATAAAAAGTGTTGCTTTAACTTATACATTCCGCTGTGCTTATAATCTGATTTACAAGGGCTTGCTAAACACTTAAGTGTCAAGATAGCAAGTTCTTACTTAGTAAAAAGAGCAAACTGATCCAAAAATTGGTATCAGAGAATTGGTTTATCTGATCACATATCAATCTAACAAATTGAGAATCAGACACAAAGCTCTTATTGATACTCAATAAAAAGATCAAAAGTTCACTTTTTATCAACATCCATCACTTAAAAGAGTCATTTGACAAATCTATACTTTTTAAAATGGATCCACATAATACTGGTTCTGCCACTAAACCTGCCATGCTTGTTAGAAATGAATACAACATATGGCAAAAGAGAATGGCACATACCTTGTCACAAACCAACACAGGTTGTTGGAGATCTATGATATACGGTCCTCACAAACCAGTAAATGTTAATCTTGAAACTAATGTTAAGGTCCCTAAGGACCCTAAAGAATATACAAATGATGATTTCCTAAAACTTGAGCTAGATGCAAAAGCATTCTCTATGTTGGCAATGGCTCTCCCAAATGAGATATACTCTGGCCTTTTACATTGTGAAAGTGCCAAAGAACTCTGGGATTGTCTTAAAGAACAGTTTGGAGGAACTGAAGAGGTGATTGCCAACACCAGAGAGATTTTAGCTCAACAATATGAAACATTTGCTCATATTAATGGGGAAACTTTAACTCAACAATTTGAAAGATTCTCCTCATTAATATCTGAGCTAAAGTTAAATGGTCAGACCTATACAACAGTGTCTATGCTACATAGATTTTTAAGGTCTTTACCTGACAAATGGGAAACATACTCCATTGTTTTAAGATCCTCACCAGATTTTAGCTCCCTCACTCTTACAAATCTCCATGGGAGATTACTTACTTTTGAGAGAGAAATTGATCAAAAGAAGAAATTACAATCATCTGGTAAAACTGCTAATGACTACCTACCAGGTAGTACAGCACTTTTGGGACAAGATTCACCAACTTGTTCCTATGGATCTTATGACAATATTGACATAACCACTGGGATCTCATCAGAAAGATCTTTCCCATGTTATGACAATAATGACCAAAGTCAAACTGCTGATAATCTATGTTTTATCATGGATGATTTGAAAAACTTTAGCAGTGATGACTTAGAAGAAATGGACATATTACACCAACTGGCCATGCTAAGCATTAAAACTAACAAGTTTTATAAAAGGTCAGGAAGGAAATTTCCAGGATTGACCAGTAATACAAAAATTGGTTTTGACAAATCTAAATTAAGATGTCACAAGTGTTAGAAGTTGGGACACTTTGCTAGAGAGTGTAGAAGCTCTAGCTTTAACCAATCACAATCTGGAAATAACTATAACCCCAATTATAATAGGAATAATGGAACTCAAGGGAGTGCTCATTTTGTACAGGCTTAAGCTCCTCAACAGCAATACATGCCACAAGTACAATATGTTCAAGTGCCTGCTCAACAGATGCAAAGCCAACAATCAATCCCTCCCTTTCCAGCTGCTCAACATCCTCCACAGCCTCAACAACCCTCTCAACAAAGTCTTTTCACCTCAGGGTATGTTGACTGGAGCAGTCTCGCTTTTGACACCACAGAGTGCAATCCTGATGCAGACAACAAAGTGTTTGACATCAACTGGGGAGAACCAGACAATGGCAGAAAGAACTTTGCCTTAATGGCATTTGAAGGCTGTACTTCAAAATCTGCATTGTCACAGGTATCAAAAGAATCTTTGACAAAACTTTGCTCAAATTCTTGCAAAGAAACTTTTGCTCTCATAAGAGAGACAAATCTGCACTTACAAGGTAAAGCCAATGATTTAGAAAGGAAATACACACAGATAAAATATGATTTAGAAAGAAAACTGTGTGCTAAAACAAAAGAAGTTTCTAAATTAACTGACTCAGCTATTGAAACCCAAGCACAAATTAAAATCATGCTAAATGACCTGGGAGATGTCAGACAAGAGCTTGCTGACACCAGGATCACATGTGAAAAATGGGTGGAATCTTGTAAGGGGTATCAATTATTGGTAAACAAACAAAGTGCTTCAAATGTTACGTTTGGCATAGGATACCATCATGTTGAAACACCAACAGATTTCTCTCCCAAAACTACTGAAGATGGGAGAAGAATTGTTTCAAATGAAACTTCTGAAGGGAAAGACTGCACATCTTTCCATGAAAACTTTCTAAACAGAAATCCTGGCATTTTTAAAGAAAGTACTTCAGAAGTATTAACAAAATCTGACAACATGCCATCAGTAGTTTCATCTACATCAGGAGTTGAGATCCTGAAAACTACTGATGAGCAAAATTTTTACACTAATGTCAGAAATTTGCCTTTAGACCAAAAACAAAAGGCAAAAGAGTGTGAAATTTGTGGTCTGTTCAACCACAAAACTGCATTTTGTAGATACAGAAAAGGAATTCAGTTCAATCAAAAAATTAAACAACAGGTTGTGGGAAATCAAATCAGAAATGATTATAAAAGAATCTTTAAACCCAAGAAACAAAAACCTGAAAACACCTTTTCTCAGAAAAAGATAAAATCTCAACCAAAATCTTTTTCTCAAAATTCCTTGTCAGTAGTTAGACCAGAATCATCAGCAGTTTCACAAACTGCTGAGATACAAAATCTATTGAACATGGTACAACTACTGATGACCAAGGTTGATGGTGGTCCTGAAAAGGATACCACCATGGTTCTAAATGAAAAATCCATTGCCAAAAAGACATGGATTTCTCAACCTGGTCAAGAACAAACTGTAACTGTTCTCAAGAGCAAACCCAAAGCCAAACAGGCTTGGGTTCCTAGATCTAACTAATCTGCTTTTATGTGCAGAGAGTTTCCAGGGGCTTAAACAGCATATGGTATGTTGATAGTGGAGGCTCTATGCACATGACTAGATGCAGATACCTGATAAACAACTTTATCAGCCATAGAGAAGGATCTGTATCCTTTGGGAACAATGCTAAGGGATATGTGCTAGGACATGGCAATGTCTCCTCTGGCAAAATACAGTTTGACAAGGTCAATCTGGTGGAAAACCTTGAATACAACTTGCTAAGTGTGTCACAAATGTGTGATAAAGGATATTCTCCCTTTTTTACAAAGACAGCATGCAAGATCATCTCACCAGAAGGCCAGAAGTTGATAGAGAAGATCAATAAAGATCATACTTTGCTGATTGCCAAAAGAATGTGGCAATGTCTATGCAGTGGACATTGAGAAAGACAAAGTATTGAACAACACTGCCTGTTTCTTCTCAAGGGCATCAACTTCAGAAACAGATCTCTGGCACAGGAGACTTGGCCATGTGAACTTTAAAACCATAAATAAAGTCACAAAAATGGGCTTGGTCAGAGGTCTACCTCTGAAAGTATACCAGTGTCAAGAACACTGTGTATCCTGTTTAAAGGGAAAACAGCATAAGTCCTCCTATAAGTCTATTGAAGAATCAAAAACAACTGCATGTCTTCAACTACTCCATATGGACTTATTTGGACCTGTCAAGATTATGAGCCTTGGTAAGAAGAAGTACTGCTTAGTCATCATTGATGACTACTCAAGATTCACATGGGTATTCTTCTTATTCACGAGGGATGAGGCTGCTGAAATCATCAAGTTCTTCATTCTACAAGTAGAGAAACAATATTCTCTATCTGTCAAAACCATTAGAAGTGACAATGGGACAGAGTTCAGGAACAAAACTCTTGATGAATTCTGTTTGTCTAAAGGGATTATTAGACAATACAGTGTTCCCAGAACTCCTGAACAAAATGGTGTAGTAGAAAGGAAGAACAGAACATTGATAGAAGGAGCAAGAACAATGTTAGCTGATTCTGGACTGCCCTTGTACTTTTGGGCAGAAGCAGTTAACACATCATGTTATGTTCAGAATAGAGTTCTTGTGGTCAAGAGACATTCCAAGACTGCCTATGAAGTTCTTCATGGCATGAAGCCCCTTATCTCCTTTTTCAGGGCTTTTGGGTGTCAATGTTTCATCTTGAACATCAAGGAATCTATTTCAAAGTTTGCTGCCAAAGTTGACTCAGGTTACTTTCTTGGTTACTCTTCAACTAGAAAAGCCTACAAGGTTTTTAATTCTCACACCAGGATAGTAGAAGAAACATTGAATGTCAAGTTCAATGAGTCAAAACACACTCTTATTCCAGCACATCCTGCTGAACTCTTTGACCTTGACAACTTCCACTTTGGACCTGAAAAGACTGTTACTCCTTCCAAACCTACTTATTATGGTGATCAAAGGTTTGAAGATGAGGATCCTACACCATGGACTCCTCAAACAGTCATTAAGTCAACTTCAACACCATCAGAAGTTTCACAAACTTCTGATCCAACAAATATTGATGGCCAAACTCAAACATCTGCTTCAGCACCTGCAACTACTGAAGACACTAAAACTGCTGAACCAGATATTATAGACCTCAGTAGTTTGTTTGAAGAACAAGAGCCACCTACACCTGCCAGTGGTTTACAACAACTGATTGAACACAGAGATCATCCACTTGATCAAGTCATGGGTGATATAGCTTCAGGTGTTCTTACCAGAAACCAGCTCTCCAACTTTTGCCTATTTTCAGCCTTTATTTCACAGTTGGAACCAAAGAAGTACCAGGAAGCCCTCAAAGACAATAATTGGGTGCAAGCTATGCAAGATGAACTGCTTCAGTTCAACAAGCAACAGGTCTGGGAAATCTGTCCCTTACCTCCAAACAAGCAACCAATTGGCACAAGATGGGTTTTCAGGAACAAACAAGATGAAGCTGGTATGATAATCAAGAACAAGGCAAGGCTAATAGTTCAAGGGTACTCTCAAGAAGAGGGAATTGACTATGATGAAACCTTTGCTCCAGTTTCAAGGCTTGAGGCCATCAGGTTATTTCTGGCCTATGCCATTTCCAACAAAATTAAAGTTTATCAAATGGATGTGAAAAGTGCATTTTTGTATGAAAAAATAAAAGAGGAGGTGTATGTTTGTCAGCCACCTGGGTTTGAGGATCCTTCTCATCCTGAGTGGGTGTACAGACTTGACAAAGCTCTTTATGGGCTCAAACAGGCTCCAAGAGCCTGGTATGATACACTCTCCACCTTTTTACTCAAAAATAACTTTACAAGAGGTGCCATTGATAAAAGTCTTTTCAATAAACATGTTGGAAATCATGTCTTACTTGTTCAAATTTATGTTGATGATATCATTTTTGGTTCAACAAACACAAAACTGTGTGATGATTTTAAGAAACTCATGCAATCAAAATTTGAGATGAGTACCATGGGAGAACTGCAGTACTTTCTAGGACTGCAGATCTAGCAACAAACAAATGGAACTTTTATACATCAATCAAAATATGTTAAAGAATTATTGAACAAATTTTCTTTAAAAGACTGTAAATCATGTTCCACTCCCATGACACCAATCACACAAGTTGAACCTGATGATCAAGGAAAACAGGTTGATCAAACCATGTACAGATGCATGATAGGTTCCCTTTTATACTTAACTGCTTCTAGACCAGATATTATGTTTTCAACATGTGTCTGTGCTAGATATCAATCAGCACTAAGGGAATCACACCTTATAGCAGTCAAAAGAATTTTCAGATATCTGAAAGGAACTCCAACACTTGGAATTTGGTATCCTGCTTCAAGCAATACCAAGTTATCAGCTTTTTCAGATAGTGACTATGCAGGGTGTAAGATGACAAGAAAGTCAACATCTGGTGGTTGTCAATTCCTGGGTAACTGTCTAGTGTCATGGCAATCAAAGAAGCAAACATCTGTTGCAACTTCAACTGCTGAAGCTGAATACATTGCAGCTGCAAGTTGTACATCACAAATACAATGGCTCCAATATCAACTTCTTGATTATGGAATAAAAGAGACCAAGACACCTTTGTTTGTAAACAGCAAATCTGCCATTAGCATCATTCAAAATCCAGTACAGTTCTCAAAAACAAAACATATTGAGATCAGGTACCATTTTATAAGAGATTGCTATGAAAAGGGCAAGATTGAGGTGAAGCATGTAGCAACAGCTAATCAAATAGCTGACATCTTCACAAAACCCCTTGACACATCAACATTTCAGAAGTTAGTATCCATGCTTGGGATGCTAAATTTGTAAGTGTTTATTTTATTATTCTGCAATTTTTCATTTTTCACTTACAAAACAGACAAAAAGTCTGAAACAAAACTTCTGAAAAGAGAGAAACTACTGATGAACAAACATCAGTATGGGGATAATTTTCTGAAAAGTGTGTAACTTCTGATAAAATAACCTTCAGAAGTTATGAATAAAAGTATTTATAAAAACATTTCTCATCAGCTGTTAAAATTACTGAAGAGGAAATGGGAACTACTGATGAAGTAATCCTTCATCAGCAGTTTAAGTCAAAAGGGCAAATCTGACTTTTCCCATCATCAGAGGTTTGACCTAATCAATATAAAACCTCTGATAAAAAGATTTTTAACCAAAGGCGGTTTAAAAACTTCTAATAAAGAAGATTCAAGCGGTTAAAACTTCTGATAAATACCTTTTCTCCACACTTATCCTTTCAAACTCAAAAATATCCCTCCTTCTCTATCAAAAACTCTCTCAATAACCTAAACCTGCAAATCAACTGTTCGATCAAAACCCAAACCACATGGCTCTAGTTCTAAAGCAGGGACACAATCAAAGGGCCTTTCTTGAAAAACAAGAAGGCTGGTCCCAATACGATGAGATCATTGATCTTGTCGTAAAATCCCAATATTTTACTGCTCTCACAATAAACCCACCAATTCACACTGAAACTCTGAATGAGTTCTGGGCAAATGCTGAGACGGTGACAACGGATGATGAGGTCATTTCCCTCAACTCAAGAATAAAAGGGAAACCACTGACCATCACACCGGCCACACTGGCAACAAGACTGGGTCTGGATGATGTAACTGCCCCTGACCATGTTGCTAATTCTGATATTCACCTAACCATGACTGAGTGTGGTTATCAAGGTACTCTCTCCCATGCTACAATCTTCAAAAAATATTTTGAACCAAAATACAAGCTTTTGTTTCATTATATTATTATGTGTTTGAGTCCAAAAACAGGGTCTTATGACCAGATGCCCTCCACTTTTCAACCAATATTTCATTCCATTGTGAATGAAACTAAATTCATGGCATCAAAACTATTTTTCAATGAGTTGGTGTTACATCACAATAATACCAAGAAAAAGTTTTTGTTGTACCCAAGGTTCATTATGCAATGCATAATAGGGGAACTGGGTCATGAGGTGCTTGTGGGAAAAATTTCAACTTTAAATCCTTTAACATCACAAGCATACTCAAGACATAACAAACCGGCTGCCTGGCCAGAAGATGATCAGGGAGAACAACAACAAGTCCCCCTGAAGCCCACATCTTCCAAACTCACACCACCAAAAGCCAAAAAGCCCAAGCCAACAAAGACTAAAACCCACCAACCCAAAAGAAAAGTTGTTCAGGAGGTTGAGATGCCTAAACATGCTCATGAGCAGTCTGCTCTTCAAATAGGTGAGACTGAAACACCCTCTCAGTCTCATCCATCTCTAACCCCACCAAGAGCACCCATAACCATTTTATTCAAAAGAAAAAGACTTAGAAAAACTATTGAAACACACTCTTCTTTTGAAACTGCTGAACAACAAATTTCACCTATTGCCCAAACTACTGAACCAACCCCACAAATTTCTGAACAAGAGGCAATAGAAATTGCCAAACTTCTCTCTGGGCTAAAAGAGAAGGTCCCATCTGATTATGTCAGTCCCCTACAACCACAACAAACAGGCGACATAACCACTACATCAGACATGGATGTGGACATCTCTAGCCCTATCCCAAGAGATGAGGGTGGACTAGAGTCTTTAAGCCCAATTTTAGAGACTCTTGGGGCATCTGAGGCTGCTACTACTCAGTTACCACCCAGTGGTGGATCTGAGGATAGAAGTAACATAGCTAAGACCTCAGATGTGGCAACTACTGATGAAGGCTTAATGCCTGAAGTAGGAAATCCTCAGAACCAAGAACAAGAGGTTCATGAGAGAACTGAGTTGGGCTCAGCTCATGATTTAACTGAGACAGTCCTCATTGAGGGCAACATCAGGGATTCAGATGATTCCATTAATTTGGATGATGTTTCAAAAACACAAACTACTGAATTGACGGCACTTTCTGAAGGTCCTGTTTCAGGGGTATCCAGGCTGAAGAAGCCAGTCACCCCTGCACAGGTTAAAGCCCACTCAATCCCTAAAACCCCTAGAGTGGCATCCTCTGTACAACATGAGGATCTCCCAAAAACACCCCCTTCACAACAAATGCCTACCCAATTCCCTGGGCAAACAAGCATAGACCTGAACCAGCTATGCAGCCCAGAGGGTCCCCTGTACCACATGATGAATACTCTCATCAGAAATCACTTCCAAACATACACAGCTAACTTGGAGCTGTTTATAAAGAATCAATTTGGAGTGATCAAGACCAAGATGAATGATCTGTCCAACAAAATAGACTTCAACAGCAAACAGATTGCTCATCTTCAAGGACAATTCTCCCAACCCTCAACTTCAAAGGTTAAAATTGATGAATCCAAAAAGGGGGAGAAGATCAGGGAACCTAAGGAGTCATTCCAAGCCAGGATAAGGGCAAGAGTGGCCATCCTTGAAAGAGATCAAAAAGATCAGGCTAGGAAAGAAAAACTGGCCAAACAGTTTGGTGTCTCAATAGAAGAGATTGAAGCAGCAGAAAAAGAAGATGAGACCCAAACATCTGAAGAATCCCTAAGGCACAATGAAGAAACTTCTGATGGCAAAAGTTCTGATGAAGAATCAGAAAGTACTGAAGACAATCCTTCAGTAGTTGACAAACCATCAGCAGTTGTCAACCCATCAGAGGTTAACACTTCCAAACCTCAAACTGCTGACCCTTCCAGAACCACTGCTCCCATTCAACCAACATCTGATCCCATCAGGCCTACAACTGTTACAACAATGACTGTACTAAACCCTTCTCCTGTAACACCCCAACCGATGGCGGAAACATCGAGGTGTCACGTATTGATGAGTATACAGTAGCACATGGTAATCCAAATTTTAATTGAAATAAATATTAAATTGTAAATATCCAAAAATTGAAATACATAAGAGTTTTGAACGTGGAAATCTAATACATCACACAAGAATCAAGCATGCATAGACTCCTTATTGTCTTCATAAATACTCTAATCTTCAAGCATCATTATTACCTGTTGAGTTGTAAAAAATGGGGGGGGGGGGGGTCAACTAGAAGTTGGTGAGAATACATAATCCATGTTAAGCATATAGTTTAAGTATAAAAGTCTAGCAATTCGTATGTCTATCGTAAATTTAAGTCTACATGAATAGTATAATATGTTGACATAATCAAACCTCCGACTAGTTTAGGTCCATCCCGTCATCTACGGTTCACCTTAGTAATATGTTGAACGATAACAATCACCCACGTGACCTATGTAGGAGGTACACGTATCCGGGTGGGGTTGTCACTCCAATAGATCTATTATTGAGTATCGCCGGCTTGGCCATAGCTAATGATTATGTAAATGTTGAAACTCGTTGAAACTGTTGACTAATACATGAGGCAATAAAGTTTACTACTAGACATATATGTTGAATTGCTTAAAATTGTTGCAAGTATAAAGAATCGCATAAACAGGATTACGTAAACTCACCTTGGTATAGTATTAGGTATTGAGGAATAGTATAAGTGTAGCCCAATAGTTTGCCAAGTGTTACCCTATGTATAAGGCAACAAATAAGTCTAAGTCTAACTAGTTTATAAGTATATCCTAGGGTTTCGATTTGGGGATAACCAATTGTTGAATTTAAAATAAAATGTTTAATTAAATAAAGGGAAATATGATAATTAAATAAAAGAAAGTCTTTTTATAAAATTTGAATTTAGAATGTTCTCAATAATGTGTTTGAAGTATAAAAATAATTTTTATAAAATTATTTCCTTTAAAATAGATTTTTAAATCTATTTATTACAAATTGCCAAAATTTAACTTTAATATTCAAAAATACTAAAATTAAAGAATTATTATTTTAAAAATCATATTTCTGTTCTAAATATTTAAAAATAAATTGTATAAAATTTTGGTGTAAAAATAATAAAAATTGAATTTATTATGATTTAATTATGATTAAATCTAACAAAAATTGATTAAAAATATAAAATAAATGATTTTTCAGAATTAAAAATCATTTCAGTAAAGTTTAACTTTATACAAACTCAGGATACTTTTTGTAGAATTTAATAAAATTGTTTTGATATTTTAATGGATTTTTATAAATATAATAGTATAAAATTGATTTAATTATTATAAATATTAAATCAATTAATTTTAGAAAACTAAAAATTGTAAATAAAACTTTTATCACAGATTTGATAAATATAATTTTTTTAGAATTTATAAAAAGGTTTTAATATTTAAAAATGAATTTATAAGTTTTAAATGTATAATATATATATAATATGCTTTGTTGTTTAAAAAATGAAAAAGAAAAGAAAAAAAAAGGCCACAGCCGGGACTCGAACCCGGGTGGCTGTGGTTACAAGCCTTAGTCACAACCACTTGGCCTAGGCCAGTGGTTGTGATGAAACCCGTTTAAGAATAATTAAATGCACGATGTGAAACCGAGTTTATCCCTATTTCAAAACCCACGAACCCTAATTCTGTAATTGTTTGATTCACTCATCAATAGCCCAATTAATCATGGGGCTATTGATGAGTGAACGCCGATGATCATAACCCACAGAAAACATCATACTTACAGTGTGGATTCGTGTATGATTGAGTGGTCAACCAAAAAGTCAACTGATTCTCGTAAAATGATACACAAAGTGAAAAGAAGAAGATTGAAGGTTGAGAAGAGATTATGAGCGAGTTGTTATGCTATGCCAAGGTTCAATTTATATAGAGGGTCGATCGATTGTTTAATTGGTAAGGTTGACCATGAATTGAAGTCCATACGCGTATAAGTTTAATTTGATGGACAATTGATCTGTAATTGACGTGTAGCTTAGTCATATGAGGCCGATAATCGAGTATGTTTGCCAAAATTAGATCAATCATGAATTGATCTTGATTGATTAACAAACGCGTCCACACAGTTGAGTTTCCTAAGTCAATTTGCAGGTTTAAAATCGCGTATAAGTTTATTTAGTGCTGGGGTTTAATCAGTGTTGATGGCTAGCCCAGTTGGTTAGATGGTTGTGTGGTTTGGGCCGGCTTAGGCGCGGGTTCGATTCCCGGCCCAAGCACTTTTTGTTTTTTGATAATTATTACATATAATCACATATATAATATATATATATAGTATTAGGGTTCCAATAACGCGACAAAAATAATTATAGCACACGAGAATAACGAAACTTGACGTTTTATTTAATATAGTTGTGTAACGTACAAGTTTAAATGCGAAATGTTACAGTCTCCCCTACTTTTAGGAACTTCGTCCCGAAGTTGGAGTTGGAGAGTCTGGTGGAAAAAGATGTGGATACTTCGTCTTCATCTGGTCTTTACGTTCCCAAGTGAACTCTGGGCCTCGTTTAGATTCCCAACGAACCTTAACGATCGGAATGCTACTGCGCTTGAGTTTCTTGACTCCAGTGTCAACAATCTCGACGGGTTTCTCGATAATGTGCATGCTTTCATCAATTTGCACATCCTCAAGAGGAACATGAAGGTTCTCATCCGCTAAGCATTTCTTGAGATTCGAAACATGGAAGGTCGGGTGAACATTGCTTAGCTCAGGTGGAAGATCAAGTTTGTAAGCCACTTTTCCAACTCTGTCAAGAATTTTGAAGGGGCCTACGTATCGAGGAGCTAGCTTTCCCTTTCTACCGAAACGAATTACTCCTTTCCAAGGGGATACCTTAAGTAGTACAAGGTCCCCCACTTGAAATTCCAAGGGTTTACGACGTCTATCAGCATAACTTTTCTGGCGACTTCTAGCCTTGAGAAGATTATCCTGAATAAGCTGAATCTTGTCTGTGGTTTCCTGGATTAGTTTGGGCCCAGTAATACGAGCTTCACCAACCTCAGTCCAACAGACAGGTGAACGACATTTCCGACCATAGAGTGCTTCGAAAGGAGCCATGTTAATGCTGGCGTGATAACTGTTGTTGTATGAAAACTCAACCAAAGGAAGATGAGAATCCCATGCGCCACCAAAATCGATGATACATGCCCTGAGCATATCCTCAAGTGTTTGGATGGTCCGTTCAGTCTGACCATTTGTTTGAGGGTGATAAGCAGTACTCAGGTTCAACTTGGTACCCAAAGCATCTTGTAGAGACTCCCAAAAGTGAGAGGTGAAACGACCATCGCGATCAGAAATAATGTCCAAAGGTATACCGTGACAACATACGATTTCACTTACGTACATCTTTGCCAATCTTTCCACAGAATACTTCTCACGAATAGGTAGGAAGTGAGCTGACTTGGTCAAACGATCGACGATTACCCAAATACTTTCAAAACCTTTGGGTGTACGAGGGAGTTTGGTGATGAAATCCATAGCTATGCTCTCCCATTTCCAGACAGGAATCTCTGGTTGTTCAAGCATACCAGATGGTCGTTGATGTTCAGCCTTGACCTTGGAACAAGTGAGGCATTTTGCAACGAAAAGAGCAATGTCTTTCTTCATACCAGGCCACCAATAATTCAACCCAACGTCGTTGCCTCATGTTAAGATTCTTTTGATCGAAGACATGTTGTAGACTTTTGTGGTCCGTGAACACCACACATTTGGTCCCATAAAGGTAATGTCTCCAAATCTTAAGTGCAAAGACAACAGCGCCCAATTCAAGATCATGGGTGGTATAATTCTTTTCGTGAGTCTTGAGTTGTCGAGACGCATAAGCAATAACCTTTCCTCGTTGCATGAGGACACAACCAAGACCCTGGTTCGATGCATCACAGTAGACCACGAAATCATCATTACCATCAGGTAGAGATAAGATAGGAGCTTCACAGAGTTTCAGCTTAAGAGTTTCAAATGCTTCCTCTTGCTTTGGTCCCCACTCATAGGGCTTACCCTTGTGAGTTAAGGTAGTGAGAGGAACAGCGATCTTGGAGAAATTGGCGATGAATCGACGATAATAACCAGCCAAACCAAGGAAAGAACGGACTTCGGTTGGAGTTTTAGGAACACTCCAATTTTTCACAGCTTCGATCTTTGCGGGATCAACATGAATCCCGTTCATATCAATGACGTGTCCCAAAAATTGAACTTCCTTAAGCCAAAATTCACATTTCGAGAACTTGGCGTACAATTGTTCTTTCTTTAGGAGACCCAAGATGGAGTGAAGATGTTGCTCGTGATCGGATTTTGATTTAGAGTAAATCAAAATATCATCGATGAAGACGATCACGAATTTGTCGAGATAGGGTCTACAAACCCGATTCATCAAATCCATAAACACTGCGGGAGCATTGGTCAATCCAAAAGGCATAACCATGAATTCATAGTGACCATAGCGTGTGCGAAAAGCTGTCTTGGGAATATCTTCATCGTGGACTCTAAGTTGATGATAACCAGAACGGAGATCAATCTTCGAGAAGTGGGTTGCTCCTTGAAGTTGATCGAAGAGATCGTCAATCCTAGGAAGTGGATAACGATTCTTGATGGTGAGTTTATTGAGTTCACGGTAGTCAATACACATTCTAAGAGAACCATCCTTCTTTTTAACGAACAAGACAGGGGCTCCCCATGGAGAAGAACTAGGGCGAATGAACCCTTTATCAGAAAGTTCCTGTAATTGACTGGCAAGTTCTTGCATCTCAGAGGGTGCAAGACGATAAGGAGCTTTAGCGACAGGATTAGCACCAGGAACAAGATCAATACGAAATTCAACTTGTCGAGCAGGAGGCAAACCAGGTAAATCCTCTGGAAAAACTTCAGGATAGTCTCGAATAATAGGAATGTCTTGGATACTTTTGCCTTTGTCCTTCTTCTCTATCACGTTAGCTAAGAAGGCTGTATACCCCTTTCGTAAGTACTTTTGGGCAGTAGTACAAGACATAAGCTTAAGCTCGCCACAGGGTTTCTCACCATAGATCTTCAAAATCTCACCAGATTCGAGAGGAATGCGTATGACTTTCTCGAAGCACAGAATTTCGGCACGATGTGTTGACAACCAGTCCATGCCTACTATAACATCAAAACTACCAAGATGCATGGGGATGAGATCGATAGAGAAGGTATGATCGTCGAGGTTCAACAAACAGTTACGAATAATAGAGTCGATCAAAATAGACTTCCCGTTAGCTACCTCTACCACTAAAGGTTCCTCTAGATTTGTGTGGGGTAAGTTAAGTAAAGGTTCAAACTTCAGTGACACAAATGACTTATCAGCTCCCGAATCAAATAATATGGATGCATAGTGGTTATTAATGAGGAACGTACCATTCACCACTTCGTTGTTGTCACGAGCCTGGTTAGCGTTGAGATTGTAGGCGCGACCTCGAGCACCTTGGTTCTGGTTGCGGTTCTGGTTTTGGTTTTGGTTTCGGTTTTGGTTCTGGTTACGATTAGGGCAGTTGTTGATGTAGTGATCAGGGCTGCCACACTCGTAGCATTGACCACGAGTAGGCCTGTTGTTTTGTTGGTTGGGAGCAGGGTTGTTTCTGGCAGGGTTGTTTTGTTTGTTTTGGTTGTTTTGGGCAGCAGGGGCTTGACAGGCATTGGTGTAGTGTCCATACCGTTTACAGTTATTACACTGGCGGCATGGTCTGCCAGGAAGATGATGGAACTGGCAGGTGTTGCAAAGAGGGTGTGTTCCACCATAGGGTTTCTTGGCTGGGTTTTGGGTAGCAGGTGGAGTAGCAGCAACCATATAGTTTCTAGCCTTGCGCTTTTTGTTGCTTGAGGTCTCAGGCTTGACTTCAATTGCAGGCTGTGGAGTGTCTTTGGCAACCGTCTTCTTAGTGCCTTTGCGGAAGAGAGTACCGTTCTTCACGTGATTATCAATAAGAGTGGCCGCTAGACGCTTGGCCTCTTCCAAAGTTGCAGGGTTCCTACCCCAAACGGTGTCCTGTATTTGCATGGGCAGACCACCGATGTACTTCTCGATGGCTACCGGCAGAGGAGTAACTTTGTGAGGCAACAATAAGCTAAGCTCATGAAAGCGGGTGTTGTAGGCAAGGTTTTCCCCACTATCTTGAGCTAAGGTGTGGAACTCATCCTCAAGCTTCTTAACTTCGTTGCGAGGACAAAACTCTTCCTTCATGACCTCCTTGACTTGGTCCCATGTCATAGCAAGAGCAACTTCGGCCCCACGAGTACGCTTTTCTTCATTCCACCAAGTGAGTGCTCGTTTATGGAGAACACTCATGGCGTAACGAACCTTGAAGTTTTTGGGGCACTCACTGTTGATGAAGGTATTCTCAATACCCTCAAACCATTGGAGGAGTCCTGTAGCTCCTTCTTCACCACTAAACTTTGGAGGGTTACAAGAGTTGAAATGCTTAAGGGTGCAGGCTGGGGGTCCATTTCTATTACCATTGCTGTTCCCGTTCCCGTTCCCGTTGCCGTGACCATTCCCGTTGCCGTTCATTTGGATGACCTGAGCTAGTAAATTGGGAACCAGAGTTGCGATTTGTTGCGCCATTTGTTGAGAAATGATCGCAGCCAGTTGAGCATCGACACCATTGTTGTTGTGGTTAGGAACTTGGTCATGATTATGGTTGTCA
Organism: Ambrosia trifida; assembly: GCA_028751855.1. Lineage (NCBI taxonomy): Eukaryota > Viridiplantae > Streptophyta > Magnoliopsida > Asterales > Asteraceae > Ambrosia > Ambrosia trifida. Next base: position 26,298,194 of record CM054129.1, on the reverse strand, counting down.
CCACCTTCTTCGTGGTTCTCACCATTGCTGTTGCGAGTGCTGCGACGAGGAGGCATGATCTGTAATAGACACAATGAAATGAATGAGAGTTTATATAAGGAATGTAATCATTTATTCATTAATTAAAACGAATAAACGAAAACGTTGACTTATCAAAGATTCTAAATTCTAATAACATATGAAGACATGCTTTAGCCTATAAGTGAACACTCATCCCGAGAATTCCCAGGTAGGCATCCGGGTCCCTCGTCTGATTGGGATATATGCGCAATGCCAGCCTAGACAGAAGACTCAGAATACAGGCGTTCACCCTTCCAGATTGCACGTGTTCGTTATTAAAAACTAGAACTTCGACGAGATCTCAAGGGGGTTCAGGTAAAACCTGAGGATTTTGTCCTATTAATCTAATGGTGGATCAGGATTGCAGCAGACGAATAAGAGTAGTCACATGTAGGTTTAGGGTTATATAAGGTATAGGATAAGGATAGGATTTAGGGAAGCAATTAGGGTTACAAGTAAGAGAAGCAAGTACTGTTTAAGTCCCTAAGGTTATAGTCTAGATTATTTTCTAATAACCTAATTCCCTATAACCAAGGCTCTGATACCAATCTGTAACACCCCAACCGATGGCGGAAACATCGAGGTGTCACGTATTGATGAGTATACAGTAGCACATGGTAATCCAAATTTTAATTGAAATAAATATTAAATTGTAAATATCCAAAAATTGAAATACATAAGAGTTTTGAACGTGGAAATCTAATACATCACACAAGAATCAAGCATGCATAGACTCCTTATTGTCTTCATAAATACACTAATCTTCAAGCATCATTATTACCTGTTGAGTTGTAAAAAATGGGGGGGGGGGGGTCAACTAGAAGTTGGTGAGAATACATAATCCATGTTAAGCATATAGTTTAAGTATAAAAGTCTAGCAATTCGTATGTCTATCGTAAATTTAAGTCTACATGAATAGTATAATATGTTGACATAATCAAACCTCCGACTAGTTTAGGTCCATCCCGTCATCTACGGTTCACCTTAGTAATATGTTGAACGATAACAATCACCAACGTGACCTATGTAGGAGGTACACGTATCCGGGTGGGGTTGTCAATCCAATATATCTATTATTGAGTATCGCCGGCTTGGCCATAGCTAATGATTATGCAAATGTTGAAACTCGTTGAAACTCGTTGAAACTGTTGACTAATACATGAGGCAATAAAGTTTACTACTAGACATATATGTTGAATTGCTTAAAATTGTTGCAAGTATAAAGAATCGCATAAACAGGATTACGTAAACTCACCTTGGTATAGCATTAGGTATTGAGGAATAGTATAAGTGTAGCCCAATAGTTTGCCAAGTGTTACCCTATGTATAAGGCAACAAATAAGTCTAAGTCTAACTAGTTTATAAGTATATCCTAGGGTTTCGATTTGGGGATAACCAATTGTTGAATTTAAAATAAAATGTTTAATTAAATAAAGGGAAATATGATAATTAAATAAAAGAAAGTCTTTTTATAAAATTTGAATTTAGAATGTTCTCAATAATGTGTTTGAAGTATAAAAATAATTTTTATAAAATTATTTCCTTTAAAATAGATTTTTAAATCTATTTATTACAAATTGCCAAAATTTAACTTTAATATTCAAAAATACTAAAATTAAAGAATTATTATTTTAAAAATCATATTTCTGTTCTAAATATTTAAAAATAAATTGTATAAAATTTTGGTGTAAAAATAATAAAAATTGAATTTATTATGATTTAATTATGATTAAATCTAACAAAAATTGATTAAAAATATAAAATAAATGATTTTTCAGAATTAAAAATCATTTCAGTAAAGTTTAACTTTATACAAACACAGGATAATTTTTGTAGAATTTAATAAAATTGTTTTGATATTTTAATGGATTTTTATAAATATAATAATATAAAATTGATTTAATTATTATAAATATTAAATCAATTAATTTTAGAAAACTAAAAATTGTAAATAAAACTTTTATCACAGATTTGATAAATATAATTTTTTTAGAATTTATAAAAAGGTTTTAATATTTAAAAATGAATTTATAAGTTTTAAATGTATAATATATATATAATATGCTTTGTTGTTTAAAAAATGAAAAAGAAAAGAAAAAAAAGGCCACAGCCGGGACTCGAACCCGGGTGGCTGTGGTTACAAGCCTTAGTCACAACCACTTGGCCTAGGCCAGTGGTTGTGATGAATCCCGTTTAAGAATAATTAAATGCACGATGTGAAACCGAGTTTATCCCCATTTCAAAACCCACGAACCCTAATTCTGTAATTGTTTGATTCACTCATCAATAGCCCAATTAATCATGGGGCTATGGATGAGTGATCGCCGATGATCATAACCCACAAAAAACATCATACTTATAGTGTGGATTCGTGTATGATTGAGTGGTCAACCAAAAAGTCAACTGATGCTCGTAAAATGATACACAGAGTGAAAAGAAGGAGATTGAAGGTTGAGAAGAGATTATGAGCGAGTTGTTATGCTATGCCAAGGTTCAATTTATATAGAGGGTTGATGGATTGTTTAATTGGTAAGGTTGACCATGAATTGAAGTCCATACGCGTATAAGTTTAATTTGATGGACAATTGATCTGTAATTGACGTGTAGCTTAGTCATATGAGGCCGATAATCGAGTATGTTTGCCAAAATTAGATCAATCATGAATTGATCTTGATTGATTAACAAACGCGTCCACACAGTTGACTTTCCTAAGTCAATTTGCAGGTTTAAAATCGCGTATAAGTTTATTTAGTGCTGGGGTTTAATCAGTGTTGATGGCCAGCCCAGTTGGTTATATGGTTGTGTGGTTTGGGCCGGCTTGGGCGCGGGTTCGATTCCCGGCCCAAGCAGTTTTTGTTTTTTGATAATTATTACATATAATCACATATATAATATATATATATATATATATATATAGTATTAGGGTTCCAATAACGCGACAAAAATAATTATAGCACACGAGAATAACGAAACTTGACGTTTTATTTAATATAGTTGTGTAACGTACAAGTTTAAATGCGAAATGTTACATCTCCTATCTCTCAATCAGCTGAATTATTAGAGAAGAGCTTAGTTGCAGCCAACAAGAAGGCCAGAGAAGATCTGATTTGGAAAACTCTGGAAGAAAGGGATGATCTAGATTTAAGCCATGAAGAAAAACTTCAGGCTTATGAAGCTGAACTACAAAGGCAGGCTAGCCTTGATGAGATTGCTGAATAAGATAAAAGACAACAACTGGTGTCTTACATTACCAAGAACAGCAAGACTAAAGCCTATACACTCAAAGGACTCTCCATGCAAGAGCTGACAAGAAGAGCACAACTGCTTGCAGACAAAATGGCCACAAGCAAAGAAGGAAAGGCCAAGAGAGCCCAAATAATAGAAGAGTTAGTAGCAGAGGGCTATGGTTCAAAAGCCTCAGTATCCAGATGGAAAGAAGAAAGACTAATGGATACTTACAAGAAATACTTGGCTGCCATGGCTGCAAATCCAGAGAAGTTTCAAACTGCTGATCCTTCAAGATCAGTAGTTAGAACTTCTGGTGTATCAAGAAGAAGAACTGCTACTCAGAGAAAGAAGGCAGAGGACAATGTCAAAACTGACTTCAAAATGGTACTACTTGAAGGAAGTTCAATAGTCCATTCAGATTTTGACATTGAGGAGAAACCTCTGTTAACACAATTCAGGGATCCTTCCACTTTTGCCTACCAAATACAAAAGACCATCAAAGAAAAGCTGCATACCAGAGTAGTGACTGAACACCATCTCCCAACTGTTCAGATGCCTGATATGCAACAACAACAAGGAAGAGACTCCCACCTGAGGCTAACTGAAACTGAAAGCATCCAGCACTCAGGACCATCAACCCAAGGGACAAGTCTGGTTCCCTATTCTTCTGACTTTAACAAGTCAAAGATACCTATCATCAGATGGTCACTTACTGATAACAAATCAGTATTGTTGACAAGAAGAGACCTCTCAAGCAGGGCTTACAAGAAGATCAGTGATCTGAAGAAACTGTCAACACAAGACCTGCTCACAATTCAACATCTAGAACCACAGAGAGGATCTCTATCTGATGGTCAGTTAAACCAGCTCAAGAACACCATGTACAAAGAGATATGGAAGATTGTTCAAGACAGAAGAAAAACATAAGGAATTAGTAAGGTTTTGGTTTATCAATCCAGGGGGAGATTGTTAGGACAAAGAGGATTGGTGAAACCACTTTTGGAAACCTTAGTCTAATTCACTTCTGTCATTTTGGCTAAGTATAGAAGTACTGAAAAGAAAACAAAGAACTGCTGAAGAGAAGATAAGAGAAGTGCTGAAGAAGAAACTTCATCAGAAGTTATGAAGTTCAAACCAGACAAGTTCACTTCAGAAGTACTGAAGACAAACTACTCATCAGTAGTTTGTCATTCATCAGCACTTAGCATCAGATATTTTCCACCGCCTTTTTGCATCAGTAGTTTATTGTTTATTATTACTTTTAGCTGTATTTGTTAGTTTCAATGTTGCAACTTGTGCAACTTGTTTCTGTTGTTTCTGTACTTGCTTTTTGGCAAGATACATGTATGTAAACGTCTATAAATAGGAGGCTTCAACCTTCTATTTTAGACATTGATTTTAATAGAAAAATCCTTCAAACACTATCACTGTTCTATTCCATTTCAGTATTTATTGTGAATCTGTCTAAGTATCTAATTCTCATTTACTGCTTAGATTCATAATAAATACTTGTCATTTATTAGTTTCAATCATCAAGGGGGAGTAATAACTCTTCCTTAGTATAAAAAGTGTTGCTTTAACTTATACATTCCGTTGTGCTTATAATCTGATTTACAAGGGCTTGCTAAACACTTAAGTGTCAAGATAGCAAGTTCTTACTTAGTAAAAAGAGCAAACTGATCCAACAGGGAATTAGGTTATTAGAAAAATAATCTAGTCTATAACCATAGGATTTAACCAGTACTTGCTTCTCTTACTTGTTATTCTCTATCTCCCTCCTACTTCTTATCCCTACTTTCATCCTTACACGAAGGTTGCTCTCCATCATTGGATCTACTCTTAGACTAATAGGACAAAATCCTCAGGTTTAGCCTGAACCACCTTGAGATCTCGTCGAAGCTCTAGATTTTAATAACGAACACGTGCAATCTGGAAGGGTGAACGCCTGTATTCTGAGTCTTCTGTCTAGGCTGGCATTGCGCATATATCCCAATCAGACGAGGGACTCGGATGCCTACATGGGAATTCTCGGGATGAGTGTTCACTTATAGGCTAAAGCATGTCTTCATATGTTATTAGAATCTAGAATTTTTGATAAGTCAACGTTTTCGTTTATTCGTTTTAATTAATGAATAAATGATTACATTCCTTATATAACCTCATTCATTTCATTGTGTCCCTTACAGATCATGACTCCACGTCGCAGCACTCGCAATAACAATGGTGGTAATCATGAGGAAGGAAATAGCAACAATAACAACCACAACAGTAACCACAACAACAACAACAACAACAATGGTGTTGATGCCCAACTGGCTGCGATCATTTCCCAACAAATGGCACAACAAATAGCAACTCTTGTTCCTAACCTACTGGCTCAAGTCATCCAGATGAACCGAAACGGTATTGGAAACGGAACCGGTAATGGAAACGGAAACGGCAACAGAAACGGCAATGGAAATCACAATGGGAACGGGAATGGTCTTCCAGCTTGCACTCTTAAACACTTTAATACCTGTAATCCTCCTAAGTTCAGTGGAGATGAAGGAGCTACGGGTCTTCTACAATGGTTCGAGGTTATTGAGAATACCTTCATTAACAGTGAGTGTCCCGATAACTTTAAGGTCCGTTATGCTATGAGTGTTCTTCACAAACGAGCACTCACTTGGTGGAATGAGGAAAAGCGCACCCGAGGAGCTGAAGTTGCACTTACTATGACCTGGGATCAAGTCAAGGAAATAATGAGAGATGAATTTTGCCCACGTAACGAGGTCAAGAAATTAGAGGATGAGTTCCACACCCTTGCTCAGGTTAGTGGGGAAAACCTTGCTTATAATACCCGCTTTCATGAGCTCAGTCTGTTGTTGCCACATAAGGTCACTCCGCTACCTGTGGCCATTGAGAAATATATCTGTGGTTTACCCATGCAGATTCAGGACACGTTATGGGGAAGGAACCCTGCTACCCTCGAAGAGGCCAAACGTTTAGCAGCTACCTTAACTGACAATCACGTATAGAATGGGACCTTAGTTCGGAAAGGCAATAAAGCAAGTGTTGTAGCCACGGTAACTACTGAGAACCAGAAGCGTAAGGCTAGGGATCCTGATGTCAACCTCACTACACAAGCTTCTAACAAGAAACCCTATATAGGAAACTATCCATTGTGTAACACATGCAACCGACATCATCCCACTGCTTCAGCGTGTCGCTTGTGCACCAATTGTGGTAAGTATGGATATCTAGTCAATACATGTCGCGAGACCCCAAATCCTAATGCCAACCAACCCGTCAACCCAGCTCAGGCTACTAATCCTAATCGATACAACTATGGTCAATGCTATGAATGTGGAGACCCAAATCACTTCCGTAATCGATGCCCTAAACTAAACAGAGATCAAGACCCTCCAGCTACTTAACAGCAAGTCTAACCATTTGACTATTGGTTACTTTTATTCTATGTATTGACGTCATTTGAATAATAAATACTAGTATTTAAATTTTTATCTGAGAGATTGTTTACATGGTATAATCATAACACTTGAATGCATGCTTGTTTGAATATGAACTAATTATCTAAATCTACACAACTACAACTCATATACTGTTCTTGTTATACTTGCTTGCATAAACATGCTATCAATTTGCAATCTATGTGTATAATAAATGTCATCATGCCTTTTCAACAGTCGGGAGAGGCCCTACAACCTGCTCCACGACTGGTGGAGGCTATCGAACCTACTCAACGATTGGTAGAGGTCATTATGCCATTTCAACAGTCGGGAGAGGCCCTACAACCTACACCACGACTGGTGGAGGCTATCGGACCTGCTCAACAATCGGTGGAGTCATAGAAGGACGCAAAACTTTAATGTAAGGTAAATTGGTGATTGCGGTCCGGAACGTAATCATGAATTTACAGGTACATTAAGGTAGTGTGAAATTCTATCAAGGTTATAAACTCTAGTTATCTAGTAGTTCATTTAGTCAATCAACTCACACCTAACACACATCTTATCCACATTATTCGAGACAGATTATTCTATTCATGACGCGCCTTAACACAACTTTTTCCAGATCACACTTGTCCCAATTTCTACCCAGTCCCCTTTAACCCTGTGTTTTCAATAAACTTCGGGACGAAGTTTCTAAAAGTAAGGGAGACTGTAACATCGCAAAAATTTTCCCCAAATTTTTAATATATAAAAAGCCCTTATTATTACATCTTTAAAAGTGCCTAAGCTTTTAAACTCGCAACCCACACACACACACACATATATATATATATGTATATAATAATAATAATAATAATAATAATAATAATAAATCTGAATTTTTTTTAGAATGTTAAAAAAAAAATTATATACCTATCATCTTATTTCCTAAATCATAACTATAATAACCAACCTATAACCCAACCCAACACCCCTAGCCCAACATTAACTCTAATCCAGCCCAATAACCCGGCCCAAACCCCTTTCCTCCTCTCCCTCTATGTTGCAGCGAGTAGAAACAAAAAAAAATTATTATATGCTGGGGCCGGGAATCAAACCCGAGCCCTCAGCCGGGTCACACACATAACAAACCCAACCATCTGATCTGCACAACATTTGTGATATAAACTAAACCTGTTTTAATTATAAAGCATCCTTGATTATTAACAGTTGACTTGAGAAAGTCAACTGTTACGAACGGGTTACCATAATCAACTATTTTGGACGCGTTTTAATATCAATTTGGCATGATTTCATGATGTCCGGCCTGATACGCGTTAAACCCACGATCAATCGTCCCCAATTCATTCCAATTTTAGCCAATTATACGCGTATACATTCAAACCAAGGTCAAACATACCAATTCGAGGATCCAGAAAACCACACTATAAATTGAACGTCTCTGGACATTCACAACTCGCCGATAATCCTCTCACAACCTCTTATTTCTGTTATTAATCATTCAATCGAAGAGTTTTTGATCGTGTTTGACTTCGGCGTTGACTGATCATCTTGTATTCACATCGTGTTTGTAAGTCATGTTGTTCATATGGGTTTTGATGTTCGACATACACACAACAATTGTAACATCCGGCCCCTCTCACCACCAATATTGTCCGCTTTGCCCCGATGGGTTGCCCATCCAGAGCTCACGGATTTGCTTTTGGGTGCCCCGGTGGAAACTTCCCAGGAGGTCACCCATCCTAGTATTGCTCCCACCTGAGCACGCTTAACTGTGGAGTTCTCCTCTCATCCACTAACATTAAGCCCCAAAACGCGTTGGTGATTTAAGAGGCAAGACATTACTTATGAACCAAGGATCTCTCCTGGCCACGGCCGATGTGGGATTTTCCCGGGGTGTCACATTCACCCCCTGTTAGAGTCTCATCGTCCCTGATGAGGTGTGTTCCTGGGGTGTCACATTCACCCCCTGTTAGTGTCTCATCGTCCCTGATGAGGTGTGCACCCACCATCCCGAACGGCACAGGAGTGGCTCTGATACCATTCTGTAACATCCGGCCCCTCTCACTGTAACACCCCAACCGATGGCGGAAACATCGGGGTGCCACGTATTGATGATTGTTTTCAGTAGCACATGGTATAATATAAATTTTAAATAATTTATTCAAACATAATATCCAAAATGTGAAATAATGTCTAAGAATTCAAATACATAACATCCAAATAATAACTTCAAAAACTTCAAATAAACTTCAAGCTAAATCCTCATGCTAACTCAAGCCTCAGCTTCATTGTTACCTGAAACATGTTAATTTTGAAAGTATTTTGGGTCAACATAAGTTGGTGAGAATTACATAGGTTTTTGATGATAAATGAATAAAATGTTATGCAATTCATGTGTCATGTTAATCTAGCCCATATGTGAGAAACATATTAGAAATAAATCGAGTGCATAATCAACCCTGTTGACTGTTATAAATAATACATACCATACACTTATGGTCCCAATGAATAATGTTATGCGATAACAAACACCCACGTAACCTTTGTAGGAGGCACGTATCCGGGTGGGATTGTCAGTCCAATAGATCTATCAATGTATACCGTCGGCTGATCAATGTTAATGATTATGCTAGAATGTGCTTACTCTAATCATGTTCAAGACAATATGCAACATAGAAAACACACAAACACATTGATGATTGAATTGCAATGAAAAGTGTTATAACATGTTTCACCCCAAAAAGTGGTGATAAAAGGGGCTATGTAAACTCACCTTAGTAAATGTTAACTTGTTGAAAAAGATATGATAATTGTGTTGCCCAAAGTGATTCCAAATATTACCCTATAATGAGGTAATATATATAATAAGTCTAAGTCTATATAAACTAATATGTGCATTCTAGGGTTTCGATTTGGGGATAATCAATTGTTAAATTTAATTTAAAAATGTTAATTAAATAAAGAAAATTGGATAATTAATGAAAAATAGTCTTTTTATAAAGTTTGAATTTTGAATGAGTACAATAAAGTGTTTGAAGCAATAAAATAATTTTTATAAAATTATTTCATTTAAAATAGATTTTTAAATCTATTTATTTATAAATAGTCAATTATTAACTTTAGTAATCAAAAATACTAAAATTAAAGAAATCTTATTTTAAAAATCATAATTCTTTTCTAAATGATTAAAAATAATTTGTATAAAATTTTGGTGCAAAAATGATAAAAATTGGATTTATTATGAATTAAATATGATTAAATCTTACAAAAATTGATTAAAAATAATAAATAAATGATTTTACTGAATTAAAAATTATTTCAGTAAAGTTTAACTTTATAAAAAGTTAGGATAATTTTTGGGGAATATAATAAAACTGTTTTGATATAATAATGGATTTTTATAATTATAATAGTATAAAAATGATTTAATTATTATAAATATTAAATAAAAGAATTTCTGAAAAATAAAAATTGTAAATAAATCTTTTATATCAGATTAAGTAATATTAATTTTTTTAGAATTTATAAAATGGTTTTGGTATTTTAAAAAGAATTTATAAGATTAAAAGGATTTATATATATATATATAATTATTTAATGGTTAAAAAGAAAAGAAAGGAAAAAGGTGCAAAAACCCGGTCAGTGCCGGGACTCGAACCCGGGTGACCATTGTGGAAGCCAAGCGTCTCAACCACCTGGCCTAGGCCGGTGGTTGTGATGACTTCTGGTTTAATATTAATAAATAACATATGCAATTCCAGTTTTATCCCCAAATTGAATCGCGATGAACCCTAGCTTAACAATCAGACGATTCAGGCAACTATAGCCCAATTAATGTTAGGGCTATAGTTGCTTGGATGCCGATGAATGAAACCCACCAACAAAATTGAACTCACAGTGTGGTAATGATGATTATGATCGGGTCAAAGGGAAAAGTCAACCACGAGCAATTAACAACGAACAGAGCAGTATAAGAGAGAAATAGAGATTGAGAGAGAGGTATGAGCGATTTGTCAAGGTACGCAGAGCCTCAATTTATACTAATGGATTAGGGTTAGGGTTAATTGGGTAGTTGACTTTCCTTATTATAAAACGCGGCCAATTATGATGATTAGGGCAACAATGCCGTGTAATTGTGGTGCAATTGTGTTGTAATGGGCCGGTAATAGCACGAGCTTGCCAAACATAAAACAATTACGCGTTAATACAACGGATTGGGCAACAAGGAATCCCACAGTTGACTTTTCTAGTCAACTGTGAGGATTTCAAATCGTGTATAAGTTTAATATGAGTCCGGGTTTATCTCAAACAGAAGGCCAGCCCAGCTGGTTTGTGCATTGTGTGTAAGGTTGGGCCGGTCCTTGGCGCGGGTTCGAACCCCGGCCAAGGCAAACATTTTTTTTTTTTTTTTAATTATAACCACACACACACATATAATAATATATATATCATTAGGGTTCCATATTAACGACAAAAATAATAAATGCGACGATAATTATGAAACTTGACGTTTTATTAAATGTCGGTGCGTAACGTACAAGTATTAAATGCGTAATGTTACAGTCTCCCCTACTTTTAGGAACTTCGTCCCGAAGTTGGAGTTGGAGAGTCTGGTGGAAAAAGATGCGGATACTTCGATTTCATCTGGTCTCTACGCTCCCAAGTGAACTCTGGGCCTCGTTTAGATTCCCAACGAACCTTAACGATCGGAATACGACTGCGCTTGAGTTTCTTGACTCCAGTGTCAACAATCTCGACGGGTTTCTCGACAATGTGCATGCTTTCATCGATTTGCACATCCTCAAGAGGAACATGAAGGTTCTCATCAGCTAAGCATTTCTTGAGGTTCGAAACATGGAAGGTCGGATGAACATTGCTTAGCTCGGGTGGAAGCTCAAGTCTGTAAGCCACTTTCCCAACTCTGTCAAGAATCTTGAAGGGGCCTACGTATCGAGGAGCTAGTTTTCCCTTTCTACCGAAACGAATAACTCCTTTCCAAGGGGATACCTTAAGTAGCACAAGGTCCCCAACTTGAAATTCCAAGGGTTTACGACGTTTATCAGCATAACTCTTTTGGCGACTTCGAGCCTTGAGAAGATTATCCTGAATAAGCTGGATTTTGTCTGTGGTTTCCTGGATTAGTTCGGGTCCAGTAATACGAGCTTCACCAACCTCGGTCCAACAGACAGGAGAACGACATTTCCGACCATAGAGTGCCTCAAAAGGAGCCATGTTAATACTGGCGTGATAACTGTTGTTGTATGAAAACTCAACCAAAGGAAGATGAGAATCCCATGCGCCACCAAAATCGATGACACACGCCCTGAGCATGTCCTCAAGTGTCTGGATGGTTCGTTCAGTCTGACCATCCGTTTGAGGGTGATAAGCAGTGCTCAGGTTCAACTTAGTACCCAAAGCTTTTTGTAGAGATTCCCAAAAGTGAGAGGTGAAACGACCATCGCGATCCGAAATAATGTCCAAAGGTATACCGTGACGACATACGATTTCACCTACGTACATCCTTGCCAATCTTTCCACAGAATACTTCTCACGAATAGGTAGAAAGTGAGCTGACTTGGTCAAACGATCGACGATTACCCAAATACTGTCAAAACCTTTGGGTGTGCGAGGGAGTTTGGTGATGAAATCCATAGCTATGCTCTCCCATTTCCAGACAGGAATCTCTGGTTGTTCAAGCATACCAGATGGTCGTTGATGTTCAGCCTTAACCTTGGAACAAGTGAGGCATTTTGCAACGAAAAGAGCAATGTCTTTCTTCATACCAGGCCACCAATAAGAATAACGAAGATCTTGGTACATCTTGTCAGCTCCAGGATGAATAGAATAACGAGACTTATGAGCCTCGTTCATGAGAAAAGTACGAAGATCATCACGGTCGGGAATCCACAGTCGATTAAGAAAATAAAGGAGACCGTCGGGTTTGGTTTCAAGTTGAGTCTCAGCACCACAAGACATTTCATCGTACATGTTACCTTGGGTGACTGAGGTGTGTTGAGCCTGGAGAATACGATCTTGGAGATCGGTACGAACTCTAGCACATTGGAGTTTGACACGCTCTTTACGACTAAGTGCGTCAGCCACAACATTCGCTTTGCCAGGATGGTAGCGAATTTCGCAATCATAGTCGTTAAGTAATTCAACCCAACGTCGTTGCCTCATGTTAAGATTCTTTTGATCGAAGACATGTTGGAGACTTTTGTGGTCCGTGAATACCACACATTTGGTCCCATACAGATAATGTCTCCAAATCTTGAGTGCAAAGACAACAGCGCCCAATTCCAGATCATGGGTGGTATAATTTTTCTCGTGAATCTTGAGTTGTCGAGACGCATAAGCAATAACCTTTCCTCGTTGCATGAGAACACAACCGAGACCTTGGTTTGATGCATCACAGTAGACCACGAAATCATCATTACCATCAGGTAGAGATAAGACAGGAGCTTCACAAAGTTTCAGCTTAAGAGTTTCAAATGCTTCCTCTTGCTTCGGTCCCCACTCATAGGGTTTACCCTTGTGAGTTAAGGTAGTGAGAGGAACAGCGATCTTGGAGAAATTGGCGATGAATCGACGATAATAACCAGCCAACCCAAGAAAAGAACGGACTTCCGTTGGAGTGGTAGGAACACTCCAATCCTTCACAGCTTCGATCTTTGCAGGATCAACATGAATTCCGTTCATATCAATGACATGTCCCAAAAATTGAACTTCCTTAAGCCAAAATTCACATTTGGAGAACTTGGCGTACAGTTGTTCTTTCTTTAGGAGACTCAAGATAGAGTGAAGATGTTGCTCGTGATCGGATTTTGACTTAGAGTAAATCAAAATATCATCGATGAAAACGATCACGAATTTGTCGAGATAGGGTCTACAAACCCGATTCATCAGATCCATAAATACCGCGGGAGCATTGGTCAAACCGAAAGGCATAACCATGAATTCATAGTGACCGTAGCGAGTGCGAAAAGCTGTCTTGGGAATATCTTCATCGTGGACTCTAAGCTGATGATAACCAGAACGGAGATCAATCTTCGAGAAGTGTGTTGCTCCTTGGAGTTGATCGAAGAGATCGTCAATCCTAGGAAGTGGATAACGATTCTTGATGGTGAGTTTGTTGAGTTCACGGTAGTCAATACACATCCGAAGAGAACCATCCTTCTTTTTAACAAATAAGACAGGGGCTCCCCATGGAGAAGAACTAGGGCGGATGAACCCTTTATCAGAAAGTTCCTGTAATTGACTAGCAAGTTCTTGCATCTCAGAGGGTGCAAGACGATAAGGAGCTTTAGCAATAGGATTAGCACCAGGAACAAGATCAATACGAAACTCCACTTGTCGAGCAGGAGGCAAACCAGGTAAATCCTCTGGAAAGACTTCAGGATAGTCTCGAATAATAGGAATGTCTTGGATACTTTTGCCTTTGTCCTTCTTCTCTATCACGTTAGCTAAGAAGGCTGTATACCCCTTTCGTAAGTACTTTTGGGCAGTAGTACAAGACATAAGCTTAAGCTCACCACAGGGTTTCTCACCATAGATCTTCAAAATCTCACCAGATTCGAGAGGAATGCGTATGACTTTCTCGAAGCACAGAATTTCGGCACGATGAGTTGACAACCAGTCCATGCCTACTATAACATCAAAACTACCAAGATGCATGGGAATAAGATCGATAGGAAAGGTATGATCATCGAGATTCAACAAGCAGTTACGAATAATAGAACCGATCGAAATAGACTTCCCGTTAGCTACCTCTACCACAAAAGGATCTTCTAGATTAGTGTGGGGTAAGTTAAGTAAAGGTTCAAACTTCAGTGACACGAATGACTTATCAGCTCCTGAATCAAATAATATGGATGCATAGTGATTATTAATGAGAAACGTACCATTCACCACTTCATTGTTGTCACGGGCCTGATTAGCGTTGAGATTGTAGGCGCGACCTCGAGCACCTTGGTTCTGATTGCGGTTCTGGTTTTGGTTTTGGTTTTGGTTCTGATTTTGGTTACGGTTACGGTTAGGGCAGTTGTTGATGTAGTGATTAGGGTTACCACACTCGTAGCATTGACCACGAGTAGGCCTGTTGTTTTGTTGGTTGGGAGCTGGGTTGTTGTTGTCTTGGGCAGCAGGAGATCGGCAGACGTTCACCAGGTGACCATATCGTTGACACTTAGTACAAAATCGACATGGCACCTGTGTGGGGTGGTGATACTTGCAAGTGTTGCACAAAGGGTGAGGTCCGGTGTATGGTTTCTTGGCTGGGTTTTGGGCAGCAGGTGGAGTAGCAGCAACCATATAGTTTCTAGCCTTGCGCTTCTTGTTGCTTGAGGTCTCAGGCTTGACTTCAATTGCAGACTGTGGAGTATCTTTGGCAACAGTCTTCTTAGAGCCCTTGCGAACCAGAGTACCATTCTTCACATGATTATCAGTAAGAGTGGCCGCTAGACGTTTGGCCTCTTCCAGAGTTGCAGGATTTCTACCCCAAACAGTGTCCTGGATTTGCATGGGCAGACCACCGATGTACTTCTCGATGGCTACCGGCAGAGGAGTAACCTTGTGTGGCAACAATAAGCTAAGCTCATGAAAGCGGGTGTTGTAGGCAAGATTTTCCCCACTATCTTGAGCCAAGGTGTGAAACTCATCCTCAAGCTTTTTAACTTCATTGCGAGGACAGAACTCCTCCTTCATGATCTCTTTGACCTGGTCCCAAGTCATAGCAAGAGCAACCTCGGCCCCACGAGTACGCTTTTCTTCATTCCACCATGTGAGTGCTCGTTTATGGAGAACACTCATGGCGTAACGAACCTTGAAATTGTTGGGGCACTCACTGTTGATGAAGGTATTTTCAATACCCTCAAACCATTGGAGAAGTCCAGTAGCTCCCTCTTCACCGCTGAACTTTGGAGGGTTACAAGTGTTGAAATGTTTGAGGGTGCAAGCTTGGGGTCCATTGCCATTGCCATTGCCATTCCCGTTCCCGTTGTGACCATTCCCATTCAATTGGATGACCTGAGCAAGCAAGTTGGGAACCAGAGTTGCGATTTGCTGCGCCATTTGTTGAGAAATGATCGCAGCCAGTTGAGCATCGACCCCATTGTTGTTGTGGTTAGGAGCTTGGTCATGGTTGTGGTTATGGTTATCTCCACCTTCTGCGGGGTTCTCACCATTGTTGTTGCGAGTGCTGCGACGAGGAGGCATGATCTGTAATAGACACAATGAAATGAATGAGAGTTCATATAAGGAATGTAATCATTTATTCATTAATCAAAACGAATAAACGAAAACGTTGACTTATCAAAGATTCTAAATTCTAATAACATATGAAGACATGCTTTAGCCTATAAGTGAACACTCATCCCGAGAATTCCCAGGTAGGCATCCGGGTCCCTCGTCTGATTGGGATATATGCGCAATGCCAGCCTAGACAGAAGACTCAGAATACAGGCGTTCACCCTTCCAGATTGCACGTGTTCGTTATTAAAATCTAGAACTTCGACGAGATCTCAAGGGGGTTCAGGTTAAACCTGAGGATTTTGTCCTATAAACCTAATGGTGGATCAGGATTGCAGCAGACAATTAAGAGTAGTCACATGTAGGTTTAAGGCATAGGATAAGGATAGGATTAGGGAAGCAATTAGGGTTACAAGTAGGAGAAGCAAGTACTGTTTTAGTCCCTAAGGTTATAGTCTAGATTATTTCTAATAACCTAATTCCCTATAACCAAGGCTCTGATACCAATCTGTAACACCCCAACCGATGGCGGAAACATCGGGGTGCCACGTATTGATGATTGTTTTCAGTAGCACATGGTATAATATAAATTTTAAATAATTTATTCAAACATAATATCCAAAATGTGAAATAATGTCTAAGAATTCAAATACATAACATCCAAATAATAACTTCAAAAACTTCAAATAAACTTCAAGCTAAATCCTCATGCTAACTCAAGCCTCAGCTTCATTGTTACCTGAAACATGTTAATTTTGAAAGTATTTTGGGTCAACATAAGTTGGTGAGAATTACATAGGTTTTTGATGATAAATGAATAAAATGTTATGCAATTCATGTGTCATGTTAATCTAGCCCATATGTGAGAAACATATTAGAAATAAATCGAGTGCATAATCAACCCTGTTGACTGTTATAAATAATACATACCATACACTTATGGTCCCAATGAATAATGTTATGCGATAACAAACACCCACGTAACCTTTGTAGGAGGCACGTATCCGGGTGGGATTGTCAGTCCAATAGATCTATCAATGTATACCGTCGGCTGATCAATGTTAATGATTATGCTAGAATGTGCTTACTCTAATCATGTTCAAGACAATATGCAACATAGAAAACACACAAACACATTGATGATTGAATTGCAATGAAAAGTGTTATAACATGTTTCACCCCAAAAAGTGGTGATAAAAGGGGCTATGTAAACTCACCTTAGTAAATGTTAACTTGTTGAAAAAGATATGATAATTGTGTTGCCCAAAGTGATTCCAAATATTACCCTATAATGAGGTAATATATATAATAAGTCTAAGTCTATATAAACTAATATGTGCATTCTAGGGTTTCGATTTGGGGATAATCAATTGTTAAATTTAATTTAAAAATGTTAATTAAATAAAGAAAATTGGATAATTAATGAAAAATAGTCTTTTTATAAAGTTTGAATTTTGAATGAGTACAATAAAGTGTTTGAAGCAATAAAATAATTTTTATAAAATTATTTCATTTAAAATAGATTTTTAAATCTATTTATTTATAAATAGTCAATTATTAACTTTAGTAATCAAAAATACTAAAATTAAAGAAATCTTATTTTAAAAATCATAATTCTTTTCTAAATGATTAAAAATAATTTGTATAAAATTTTGGTGCAAAAATGATAAAAATTGGATTTATTATGAATTAAATATGATTAAATCTTACAAAAATTGATTAAAAATAATAAATAAATGATTTTACTGAATTAAAAATTATTTCAGTAAAGTTTAACTTTATAAAAAGTTAGGATAATTTTTGGGGAATATAATAAAACTGTTTTGATATAATAATGGATTTTTATAATTATAATAGTATAAAAATGATTTAATTATTATAAATATTAAATAAAAGAATTTCTGAAAAATAAAAATTGTAAATAAATCTTTTATATCAGATTAAGTAATATTAATTTTTTTAGAATTTATAAAATGGTTTTGGTATTTTAAAAAGAATTTATAAGATTAAAAGGATTTATATATATATATATATAATTATTTAATGGTTAAAAAGAAAAGAAAGGAAAAAGGTGCAAAAACCCGGTCAGTGCCGGGACTCGAACCCGGGTGACCATTGTGGAAGCCAAGCGTCTCAACCACCTGGCCTAGGCCGGTGGTTGTGATGACTTCTGGTTTAATATTAATAAATAACATATGCAATTCCAGTTTTATCCCCAAATTGAATCGCGATGAACCCTAGCTTAACAATCAGACGATTCAGGCAACTATAGCCCAATTAATGTTAGGGCTATAGTTGCTTGGATGCCGATGAATGAAACCCACCAACAAAATTGAACTCACAGTGTGGTAATGATGATTATGATCGGGTCAAAGGGAAAAGTCAACCACGAGCAATTAACAACGAACAGAGCAGTATAAGAGAGAAATAGAGATTGAGAGAGAGGTATGAGCGATTTGTCAAGGTACGCAGAGCCTCAATTTATACTAATGGATTAGGGTTAGGGTTAATTGGGTAGTTGACTTTCCTTATTATAAAACGCGGCCAATTATGATGATTAGGGCAACAATGCCGTGTAATTGTGGTGCAATTGTGTTGTAATGGGCCGGTAATAGCACGAGCTTGCCAAACATAAAACAATTACGCGTTAATACAACGGATTGGGCAACAAGGAATCCCACAGTTGACTTTTCTAGTCAACTGTGAGGATTTCAAATCGTGTATAAGTTTAATATGAGTCCGGGTTTATCTCAAACAGAAGGCCAGCCCAGCTGGTTTGTGCATTGTGTGTAAGGTTGGGCCGGTCCTTGGCGCGGGTTCGAACCCCGGCCAAGGCAAACATTTTTTTTTTTTTTTTAATTATAACCACACACACACATATAATAATATATATATCATTAGGGTTCCATATTAACGACAAAAATAATAAATGCGACGATAATTATGAAACTTGACGTTTTATTAAATGTCGGTGCGTAACGTACAAGTATTAAATGCGTAATGTTACAACAATAACCCTAAGGTTAATTGGGTTATTGTTGTGTGATTTGTTCGATTGGGAAATCTAGGGTTTGAACACTACGAATTGGGGAAGAACAGGTCTGTATACGTGTTATAATTTATAAAAACGAGAATAAAAAACAACCACTGATCTAGATCAAGTGGTTGTGCCTGATGTTGTTAACCAAAGCCACGCGGGTTCGAGTCCAGCAGTGGCCGATTTTGGTCTTTTATTTTTTATTTTTTTATTTCCTTTATACATATAAATCTACAATTATTTTTAAAAATAGACTTTAAATGCTAAACATGGTCTATAAATCCTACAAAATTTATTTTAAGTGAGTAATACGATAAAGTTTAATACCCAACTTTTAGTTTTCAAAAATTTATTTATTTAATATATATAATAAATAATTCAAGTGTATTCTAATTTATTTATAAAATTCTATAAAAATATCAAAACGATCTTATAAATTTCCACAAAATTTATTCTGAGTTTTTATAACAATAAACTTTTCTGAAATGTTTTTTATTTCTGAAAAATCATTTATTTAATATTTTTAATCAATTTTTGTTAGTTTTAATCATAAATAAATCATAATAAATTCATTTTTCAATATTTTTGCACCAAAATTTTATATAAATTATTTCTGATTATTTGGAACAGAAATATAATTTTTAACCAAAAAAAATTCTTTAATTTTAGTATTTTTAAATATTAAAGTTAAATTTTCACAATTTGAAATAAATAGATTTAATATTCTATTTTTAAGAAAATAATTTTATAAAAATTATTTTTATACTTTAAACTTGTTATTGTGACCATCTTTGATTTAAATTTTATAAAAGGACTTTTGATTATTTATTTATCAAATTTCTCTCAATTATCAAGCATTTTAATTATTAATCAAACAAGCACTTATCCCCAATTCGAAGCTCTAGAATATAATTGTAGACTAGATAGACTTAGACATATTTATTACCTTGATTATAGGGTAATACTTGGCATTGTTTGGGCAACACAATATTCTACTTGTCACGAGACATAACATTTTGCTAAGGTGAGTATACATAGCCCCTTTACTCTATTTTCACTATTTTTGGGGTGAAACATGTTTAAACATTTTATACTATCATTTACTCATATTTACTTGTGATTCAATTAACATCATTCTATCATTTGACTGTAACAAAAATACACAGTACAATCATTAACATTGATCAAGCCGTCTGTTTAGATTATAGCGCTATAGGTCTGACAAACCCCCCCCCCCCCCCCCCCCCCGCATAAATTCAGGGATGATCAATAACAGTAACAACATTTAACTAACTTGCGAGTTAGTCATCAGTCGACACAAGGTTTGGTTGTACAAAGTCGCATTGTTACATGTCGGAATCATACTCTATCATCATACAACTGTGAATGTTGTACAAATTATTGTTATCAACTATATTCAAAAACCTATGTATTCTCACCAACTTTTGTTGACCCAAAATATTTTCAAACTTAACATGTTTCATGTTCTATTTGCTTGAAGATTTGAGTTAATGCTTGAAGTTGTGTGCATAGTATTATTCATCTTGATGTACAAATTCTTGTAGAACAATTGTATGTAAATTATTTAAATCATTTAATGAAATTTATTATTTACCATGAGCTACTGAACAATCATCAATACGTGACATCCTGATGTTTCCGCCATCGGTTGGGGTGTTACACTTCACTAGTACCTAATGTTAGACGAGGCTCACAATTTTGCTAATACAATGTGACTCATCTAGTTAATATATATAATAAAGGTTGACCCACGGGTCAAAAGGTCGTCACCGAGGACCCCGAGTTAATTTTCAGTCTAAAGATCGTCCCCGAGTACTCAGGATCAGGTTGGGGTCAAAGGTCGTCACCGACGACTCAGGATCAAGTTTGGGTCAAAAAGACATCAAACCATCTGGATCATGAAGAGCCAAATCTTAAAAGGACGTCGAACCATCTGGATCATGGAGTCCCTAATTTTAAGATTGATCCAAGTCAGATGAACTTGGATGAAGTTAGAAGACAAGTGAAGCTGATTGACCAAAGATCCGCACCATGATAATCCTGTTTTTAATGTTTTCCTTTATAGAGTTATAATTAATTATCAAGGAATGTTATTGCACCAAGACGACACAAACCTAGGGGGATATTGTAGGGCCATAGTTTAGAGGTTTGCGTCTGTATTGGCCCATTAGACGTTTTTTGGTAGTTTGGTCTATTGGGTTAGTGGGTTTCGGCCATTAGGCCTATGTACTCGAGTTCCCCTACGATCTATAAATAGGGGACTCCAAACCATTTTGGGTTTTCTTGCTACTTTGCTAGTTTTGCTTTCTTGTTCTCTTGTACTCGAACCTAGTGTACAAGACGGCTCTTAGTAGTCGTGTGCACTTTTTGGCAATACAATCATTCGGTTCTAAGTTTCTTCCTTTGTTGTTCTTACATCCAATCTTGGATCCGCACTCGATTGGGTGTGTTTGATACACCAGAGAGGATTCTGGACTTACAATAATGATCGTCTAAACGGAAACCCTTGAACAGTATGAAAGACATAATCAGAGATGTAACAAAAGAACAGAAGAGCAAAAAGTGGTAAAGGTACGAAGACTAGAGCTATTTAAAGTTGAGGAGATGTGTTTTCTCGAAAGATCAAATGGCCATAATTCATCTCATCTAACGGTTGGCAACAATTGTGTTTTCTCGACATGGATTGCCACATCAGCATGAAGACAGACTAGGCCGCTGACTGGGCCAACGAACTGGGCTTCAGGCTCCAACACCAATGGGCTCCTACTAAAACTCTTGGACTCCAATCTCAGCAACAAATAGCATGCTCAAACCTGCATAAACACCTTATGCAAAATATTAAAGCAAAACAATTATAAAAAAATATTTTATAACAAATATAAAAGAAATAATTGAAGTATCAAATTGTAGTATTCAATTTAACACATAGCCAAACCAGTTTCTATATACTTTAACACTATAATTAACGAACCCACAGGGTTCTCGGGAACCCAACCTGAACCCTTAAATCCGCCCCCTGCTTGAGATGGTAGATGAGCTACCCAACCCTGTGTGCAGCTAGGGCGTATGGGTAACCTTTTGCCATTGGGTTACCCCCGGATAGTCGGGCTTTTATTCATTGTCTCAGAAAAAACAATTAAAACATCATTCCCTACGTGATTGATGTGACATAAACTTTTTCAATTTTAGTTAAACTAGCACACATATGCGTTTTTTATTTTCTTTTAGAATGTGTTCCTAAGTTTCATTTAAGAAGAGAAAAAAAAAAGATTTGTAAGAAATGAAAGAAAATATTATGGTGTTCCAGAGGGTTTTCTTTAATTTTTAGGAGAGATAAATGGAAGGAAAGAAAAATATAAGTATTCTAGAGACTTGTTTTGGAAGAAAAGAGAACGAAAGAAACTGAAAATGAGTCATATCTCACCGCCATCACCTGCTTACTCATCAAATTCTGAAATTCACCAAGATTGTGAAATGGGTTATCAATATTATTTAGGTTTATCAAGTTGTTTGTAGCGTTAGGAGTGCCGAACCACCAAGAAAATATACAAAAGTAATGGAAACCCACTAGATTCTAAAAGGGAGTTTACAAAGTAGAAGTTGTTAATATATTGTTTGTCTGAATAAGAAATCATGCAGTGTAGTAGCATCCTGCAAGCGCTTTTCGTGTGTAAAGACGGTTCTAGGTTTGCAGATTTGGTTTCTTTCCTTTTTGATAGCGAGAGGGAAGGTGTTTTCTTTACCCAGGATGTAAGGGGGATTGAGCCTTCTGAAGAGAGCCCTAATAGCAAACAATGCCTAAGAAAAGTTAGGGACGGTCACTTCACAGCCGTTGTCAAGGTATTGTGTTCCAGTGGGGTTGCTCCTTTTGGGGACACCACCATGAAAGCCCTTAATCCGGTGATGCCTCCTCCGTCCTTACCCGCCAACTCTGACGTCATGCCCGCCCTTATTGTGGATATGGATTGTGTGCTTGGATTTCTCCGATCTTTCCCTAAAGGGACTTCCTATGGGAGGGACGGTCTGAGGGCCCAACATTTGCAAGACGCTTTCACCGGAGAAGGGAGAAGGGTCAGTGACTTCCATGGGGTTGCTCTAAGCTATTACTAAAGCCGTGAACCTTTGGCTAGGGGGTTTGTGCCCAGGGTTCTAGCTGAATTCATTTCTTCAGCCCCTTACCCCTTTATTGAAACTTGATAACGGGATTCGGCCCATTGCAGTAGGGGCCATTTGGCGCAGATTAGGTTCTAAAGTGGCTATGAGGAAGGTTGGGAAGGAAATGGCTAAGTACCTTGGGGACATCCAATTTGGGGTGGGAACTCCTAATGGGGCAGAGGTAGTGCTTCACAGCGCGAATATGTTCCTAAGCTCCTTCCATGCAGACGGGTCTTTGGCTATGCTCACGGGCCCTTCTTCAAGAGGTTCATCAACATTGCCCGTCTATCAATCCATGGGTCCAGTTCTTATATGCCCAGCCAGCTAGGTTGTATGTTGGTAATGATTGTATAGGGGCTACTACCGGGGTTCAGCAGGGGCCCTTTAGGTCCCTTCCTTTTTGCCCTTGCTTTACACCCTATGGTTCTCAAGGTACAAGAAAATTGTAAACTCCCATTTCATGCATGGCACCTGGACGATGGGACGATTATTGGTGATGCAACCGAAGTTGCTTAAGCCTTAGACATTATCCGGCTGGAAGGGCCATCCTTGGGGCTTCAGCTTAATATTAAGAAAACAGAGTGTTTTTGGCCATCTTGTAACGGAGTGAAACTTCGGGACGGGCTTTTTCCCAGTCAGATTGGTAGGCCAGAAAAGTGGGTGAAGCTCCTCGGAGGGGCCGTTAGCCGTGATTCTTATTTTATCCACGAATTGGCAAGGCGGAAAGCATCGCGCACGGTTGAACATATGAAACTCTTGCCTTAGGGATCCCCATATTGAACTCCTCTTGCTTAAGTCTTGTATGGGGGTTGCGAAGTTGCTTTTCGGGTTATGGACCTACCAACCCCTCATGATGGATAAAGCAATGTCATGTTTTGACAAGGGTCTAAGGGAAGCCATTGAA
Source organism: Ambrosia trifida (assembly GCA_028751855.1). Taxonomy (NCBI): domain Eukaryota; kingdom Viridiplantae; phylum Streptophyta; class Magnoliopsida; order Asterales; family Asteraceae; genus Ambrosia; species Ambrosia trifida. The sequence goes on along the minus strand of CM054129.1, from coordinate 26,274,088 downwards.
GACAAAGTGGTATGTGGGGGGCCTTTCTTTGATGACCTACAATGGCGGATGGCGTCTTTGCTGATGCGTATGGGAGGATTAGGGTTCCTCTCCGCGAACGATGTCGGGATGCATGCGTTTGTGGCGTTACGAGCTTAGTCCTATAACCTTCAAGACCACATCATACGAAATAGCGGGGTTGTTGGCACAGACTTGGACTACCTGCTGGCCCTCGAAAAGCTAAATGACTATCTCCCAGGTTTTTTATATTGCCGGTTTTTCTAACAAGGACCCCCCCCCAAAGCCTCAAAAAACTTTTGCGAATGCCCTTTTTGGCAAAATCGCTCAGAGCCTAGGTGAAGTTTTTGGTCTGTCCCCCGGCAGAGGGCAGTTATTGAATGCTTGCAAAGCCCCCACGCCCAAGATTTCATGACTGTTATCCTGATCGAAGATCTGGGCCAACGCATGTCAGCTATTGAGTACAGGGCCACTCTTAAATATTGTTTGATGATCCCATGTACAAGGAGGATGAAATCTGTCCGATTTGCCGTAAGGCCTGCTTGAATGAATACGGGGAACATGAGGTTCATTGTTTCAAATATCGGCATGATTGGGTTCGAGATATTCTTTGGGACATTTTAAGACAGGCTGGGATCTCAGCCAAAAAGGAGGCCCCTGTGAACTTCCTCTTGGATCTAGCAGAAGGGAGATCCACCCTACGACCAGTAGATCTCCTTGTCTTTAGGTGGGCCGGGGGAGCATGCTTGTGTTGACTTGACGGGTGTATCTCCTCTAGTTGGGTTGAGGGATAGTGGCTTTGTAGCAGGGCAAGCGGTGCTAAAAGCAAAGGCAAAGAAGGTAGAAAAACATGCTAAAGCTTGTAAGGAGAACCAACAGGTTTTTGTGACCTTGGCCTTTGATACCTTTGGCTCATTGGCACCAGAGGCTACCCGTTTCCTAACCAGGGTCCAGCGGGTTATTCATAGCAGTGTCTCAGCTCCGGGTGGGCAGGGTTACGTTTTTAGAAGATTAGGATTTGCTATTCAGAAAAGGGTGGCGACGCAGCTTGTTGCCCGCCTGCCCGCTATGTTGATGTAATTTTCTTAGTCTTGAAATAAAACTATTATTATTATTAAAAAAAATTAATATTTGTTCAAGGTTAAAATCTTATTACAAATATTTTTTTCTGTTCTTTCTTTTTTTTTTAAACCAAATGGACTGTACTCTAGCGGTACCCGGTGACTTTCTCTAGGCGGGGGTTATCAGTTAAAGTCTCATTCATGACAAAATGTCATGCACTTGTTTTATCATAATGAACTTTTGGGCATGGGTTTCCCCTGGAATTAGTGACAGTCTAGGTCAATAACGTTGTGTGCAATCAAGGGCGGATTAAGGGGTAAGGCATGGGTTCAGACGAACCCCATCGATTTCAAATTTTTAGTAGAAATGTATATAATAAATGTATTATGAACCCATAAGTAAAAATGGGATGAACCGAGTGGAAGCTTTATCCACTGAAACGTCATACGGACCCACAAGTTTTTATATCTAGTTCTATAAAATTTAAGTATCAAACGGACGTGAGTGTTCTTTTTCTATAAATGTTTACCCCGAATAGCAAGAAGTTTTAAATATTTGTTTGACGTAAAATAGAAAATCTTTTGTTTGACCAAAGCTATTAAAGATTTATATATATTTGTTGATCGGTTTAACACTTTAACCAACAGTCCAACACAATCAATAAATATATTTGACGATTTGACAAAACACAATTAAAAAATCTGTGCGTTACTTCAGTACTTATTCACACCAAATTATAACACACTTTAATTACCTCATTAAAGTTATTCTTCATACATCAAGACGATGCTAACTGCTTAGTATATATATGTAAACCAAATATCATACAAAGCATATAGAACTTACTATCCATTCACTTTTCAATCAAAAGTTTCCAATCTCTCTGCGTATAAAATGAAGAGGGTTATCTTTCTTATTGCTGCACTCATGTTGCTTTTGGCCAAAGCGGATGCTCAAAATTGTGGTGACCCCTTTCACGACATTCCGAAATGCATTGATGGTGGTGGAAAGTTCATGGAAAATGCAGATTCAGATTGTTGCAAGGATTTACAAGACCATAAAACCTGTATATGTAACTATGACGATATTAATATCCCCAATCTGCCCGAGAACCACGGTCATATTCTCGTATTGTCCAAACAATGCCACATCGGAGTCAACTATTGTCCTAATCAATAGTAATCTAGCTGTGTCATGATACCCACATTGTTACATTAAATAAAAGTATCTTTAGATATGTTTTTGTTTGCCTGTTTGTCCATTTGTTTATGTTTTGAGTAAATCTTTTTCAATCACATGATTGTGCATCATAAACAAAAGCCTGTAACAATGCGTAATATGTGGTATAAACATTTATAATTCTCCGGTGGAATTTGGATGAAAGTTTAAACAGTTGATAGTCGTAACGTACATGATGCTTTAAGTACAATAAGAAACGAAATATCGCTTCTTTTGATATGCAGCGAAAACATGGTTCTTAAGAGCCTTTTATATTCTTGGTGGAGAAATTGCTCGATTAGTCCATCTGGTTTGCTTAAATTTCACATATAGTCCCTATTTTTTTTTAAAATACAGTTCTAGTCCCTATCTTTTAATATTGTTTACTTGGATAGTCCCTAAAATAGAGAGATGGTAAATTCTCCAGTTAAGAAAGTGTTAAATTACTACAATACAAAATGAAGAGAGGTGTGAAATTGCTAAACTGCCCATACTTTAATATAAACTAGTCAGGTGCCCGCGCGTTGCGGCGGGAAACAACATTTAATTAACACATGCATTGTATGTTGTACTTAAAGCAATTATACTGTAAAACATAAATTTAAGAGGTCAATAATAAATGTATTATAATATAGTATAGATAATGTCCGTTTATACGGTTTAATAATATTAGGAAAATATTAACGTATAAAAAAATTATGAACGTTTAAAAATCGAGGGGTGGTTCGTTAAAATTGTTATTTAAATATAAAAAAATTAAGTAAAGTTGAGGGAGAAAATGTGTAACTATTGTATAAAAGACATATTTGCCCTAAAAAAGTAGTTAACATATGCATGGGTTGTTATACTCTATGGAATTATGCTTGTAAAACTTAAATTTTAAGAGGCCTTTGTTAAATGTATTATAAGACAGTATAGATAGAAATTGAATCAATTAATTAATACAATACAAAATGGTCCTACTTAACCTTTAACCAATTATATATCTCCACCCATATTTAGTGGGACCGACCCACTTCATCTTCCCAACCGCCACCACCACCAACACCACCACCACCCCTTCATATAGATTGTATGGTGGGTATATACTTGTGTTATGGCCTTTGAGTATTGATTTAAATGAAGACATTATTGAATGATGAATTACCCATCAAGAATTTTTGTTGGTGGTGGGTTTAGGGCGGCGATGATGGCAGGGAGAGGATGGTGATGGGGATTGGGGATGTGGTGGTGGTTTGTGGAGGTGATGATTGAGGAAGATAAAAAGGGTGGGTCACACATAAATTGTTTTTATATTTTTTAATAACATGAATAGTTTAGTAATTTTACATCCACTTAACTAGATTATTTAGCTTCCATCCACTGCATGGACTATACGAGTTAAACGATATCAAAAGGTGAGGACTATACCTGTAATTTTAAACAGATATGGACTATAGGTGAAATATCGGCAAACCACAAGCACTATTCGAGCAATTTTCTCTTCTTGATGTATTGGTGATGGTACAAAAGTAGCTTAGACAGATATAAATATGTAAGGGGTTATAACATATCTCAAAAATAACTTACCAATTTTAGTAGAACAAAAAGAGGAACACAGGTTTTTTAAGTATTCGTTTGTTATTGAAATTTTTAGCTTTCATCATTTAGAGACTCTTTGAAAGAGGATTTTTCCTAGTTTGCGACCTCTATCGTCTCTACTAGCTCTCCCTCTTATATCTAAGACACTCATATAGTCATATATGCATATAGTTTGCATAATAAGAGCATTCACATTTAATCCATCAAATTCCCTTTATCAAATTACACTAAAAATCACTACTCTACCTTTAAATCTTCTCTCACCTAATTAAAATAATAATACTTTTTCATACTTTTATCATTATATTTTCTCTCTACCCACTCACAACCACTTACAAAAATATTAAAACATATATAGGGATGAACATTGTCCTACCAAATATAAGGGTGAACAGTACTTCCACCAAATATTTTCTCTCTCCTCCACTTACACCCACCACATATTGTTGATGCGTTTTTGCGACTAAGGATTGGATATACTTGATTAACATATGTTAGTAGATAGCCGAAGGTGATTCTGATGGGGCGAATGTAGATAATATGGGCGAAGGTGAACAGAACTGGGCGAAGGAAGATATGGACTGGGCGAATGAAGAATAGACATGTACTGAAGAACACATTCGACCACTTGCAGTGGGCGAATGTGGAAAATACTCACATTCGACCATCTGTAAGGGGCGAATGTGCAGTGCCTATATATAGTTTTTGAGTTTTTGATTATGTAAGAGAGTTGTCATTTGTGTCCAGGTTCAGATCAGGTTTAGGAGTGTTTTTGAGAGATTATCTGTGTGATTCTAGATTAACATAAACAGTTGTAAATGCTTATTGATTGAAAGTTAATCTATGAAAATGATATTGAAAATGATCTTGATTGTGTCGTGATTTGTATCTTATCAATTTGTTCAGATCTAGGGTTTCCGCACCTAGATTTGTGACTTGTATGATCGTGTAATCCTGTTTTAGATAAAATCCAACGCTAACAAAGTGGTATCAGAGCATAGAGGATCATACAACAACAAATTTGATAAGATCAGAACTGATTTGGACATGTTTTTGACATAAAATCATCTGTTTTTTACAAAAACTCTTAAAAACATAGTTTTTGATCGATTTAAAGGTGAATTTGTGGTCGAATTCAAGTTTTCCAAGACTTAAAGTTGTTCCAAATCAAATCCGAAACATAACCTGATTAAGATCATTCAAATCCATGAATTTTTGAAAATCTGAGATCAAAATAACCGTTTTTCAAACAATAACCGTTTTTCAAAAATGAGATCTGCTGATTTTGGGCGAACCTGGAACCTGGACTGAGAGTTGTGGTCGAAAGTGCATAAAAGTGGGCGAACCTGAGTTTTTGAGTGGACGAACCTGAAAATCTTGTTGAAATTTTTCACATTCGGGTGAAAATTCCACATTCGACCGTTTCATTTCGGGCGAAAGTGGAAAGTGTGTTTGTGTGATTTACATTCTGGTCATTTTCACATTCGGGTGTTACTATTTGGACGAAAGTGAAACAAGAAGGGACGAGAGTGTGACAGTTTGGACGAAAGTGAAAATATTTGGGCGAACCTACTGAATTTAGGGCGAACCTAAGGATTTTTGCTGAAAATTTTTCTAAGTGTTGAGATTTTCAGATTGTAATCATGTGGCGTTTTCAGACTACTCAGGGATCAGAGACAACACAACCACAACAGCAGACAATGGACCCATGGACAGTGGCAGCTCAAAAGACGAACACGCAATCCTCACAACCACTTAACTACATGACAACAACGAGCACGATGCCTCAGAATGTAGCACATCCGGCACTACAATCAGATTACTGGGGAGTAGCTGCAGCGGCGGTAAATACTCAAACCACTAATGCTATCTCTACCTTGATTAAGGATTTGTCTACAGGTAGTGGAACTCGGCCACCTAAGCTCATGGATATGCAAGAGTATAACCAGTGGCATACCATGTTCAAGATTCATCTGGAAGGCATGGGAGTTGAAGGAGCTGAGGCGTGGAGCATGATTGTGAAAGGATACACAGCACCGATTCTGGAGAATACCGGTGAGTTGATTCCTCTGGAGAGCTTGACTGGGGATGAAAAGAAGAAATACGTGGTGGAGAAGAAGGCGTTTTCTCAACTGACACAGGCGATCACAAGTGACCTGTTGCATCAGTTTGGGACATGTACTACGTCAAAGCAGCTTTGGGATAAGCTGAAGAGAAAGCATGATGGTAACGAGAAGACCAGGAGTCTGAGAATGGAGGAATTAGTCAAAGAGTTTGATAATTTTTCTTTTATTAATAATGAAACTTTGAAAGAACTAACTCCGAGATATATGCATTTATTGTCTGAATTGTCTAGCTATGGTGTACAGATTCCAATGACTAAGCAGGTGGATAAGTTTGCAGATGCTTTACCACCACAGTGGGAACAGCATGTGGAGGTACTTAGAGAGAAGGATGCTTATCAATTCTGGACCATTTCAGAGTTTATTGAAAAGTTGGAGAACAAAGAGTTGGAGGATAGGAGGAAAGCTAGAAGGTCGCAGATTCCTCAGAATCCAAGTTTGTATTTTGGAGGCACTTCAGTTTCAGCTGGAAACTCGAGTTCTGGAAGCGTTGCACCACATGTTGCATGTATTTCCAATGTCATGGATTCATCAAAACCAACCACCAACTACACACCACCACAATACAATTCCTACTCACAACCATCATACACACCACCACAATATACTTCTTACATTTCACCAATCTCTCCAATGCAACAAGCTAGTTTTTACACCGCTAACCAAACACAACAACCAGCAAACCAAGTTACTCAACATAAACAACCAGTGGTTTTGGATACATCCAACTTAGGAAATGTGACTGTGGAGGTTGCTCAGCAACACATTGCATTAGTCTCAGCAATGGTTTCATCCTATAATGGATTGGTTGCTAGTCAGATTGGGAACAACAACTTGACCAACGAAGACTACGCACAGATTGATAAAGAAGAGATGGAACTCATTGACATTCAATGGGCTTTTGCGAGTATAATGAGAAGAGCAACAGAGTTCATAGAGAAAACTGGAAGGACTGATTTGGCAACTTCTCCCAACACAACTTATGGTTTTAATAAGGAGAAGGTTACGTGTTTCAATTGTGGAGAAAAAGGACACTTCAAAAGGGAATACACCCAGCCACCTAAACAAGGTAACCGAAACCCTTTCAATGCAAATTACCAGAACCGTCAACAAAACCAAGTTTCTTACCAAACCAACAACAACTATCAAAACCGAAACTTTAACAACCAAAACAGACAACCAAACACTCAAAACCAGATTCAAAACCAATCTCCTAATCACCCAAACCGAACAGTTGTACCTATCACTACACCTACTGAGACTCAACAGAATGCGAGTCAGAACAAAGCTTTGGTAACTCAGCAGGATGAGAGGTTTGACTGGTCGGGTATGCAAATAGGAGTTGAACAAGTAACTACTGGTGGGAATGTGGCATGTGTTGCCTATCAGGTTGATTTGGAAGAGTCGGTGGCAGTTGATGAGAAGAAAGAAACTGAGGAGAGTGAAAGTGATGATTCTGAGACAGAGATGGAAGTGGATAATGAACCTGTTGAGGTTAAGGCTGAGGAGAAGAGTTCTGGGATGGTGATTGATTAAGTTTCTGATGTTTCCGAAGAGTGTAAATCAGTCTATTCAGATTGTGAGAGCGAATCAGACACAGAGGGAAGTGTTGATTCTTTGGATGATGATATTGACCAGTTGCTGGCAGAAGCTGACTTTTTGATGACGAGGAAGTCATGCATAGCTGATGATGCTTTCACCAAGATCGACTACTCAAAGTTTTTCACTGGAAAGGAAGCTCATTTTGCTTTGATGGCCATGACCGAACCGCCAAAACCTGTAAGTTCTGAATCTAGCACTGATGTTATGAGTAATAAATACTGTGGAACTTGTGATAGATTGACAGAGGAGAACAAACAACTCCGAATTTCACGTGATAGTGCTATTCAAAACTGTCAATCTACTCGCAAAGAGTTAAATGCTTTTAACAAAGTATTGGATGGCTATAAAAAGGACATTTCTGACTTGAAAAACACTTTGTCATTGAAACAATTGGCCATAAATAACTATATCAATGAAATTGAAAACACCAAGTTGGAAATGGCCGCCATTAAATGCTTTGCTGAAAAAGTTAACAAGAAACTGGAAAGTTATAAGAATGTTGCTTATGTCGTGGATCATATCATTGATGATAACACCACCAATTACAAGTCTGTACCATCTCCGGTTCTTTTTGAAAACCATAACTATCACCAAGTGATACCGGAGAGTTCGGTGAAATCAGACTCATCATCAGAGATGGAATCTAATACCTCTAGTATTGGTGATCCATATTCCGATGTGAGACCGATTTTGGGCTTGAACAATGAGGGTGTTTATGCTGAGAGTGATAGTTCAGACTCAGAAAATGATGATACTGGTAGTGATAAATCTGTTAATGAATGTGAGATTCCAAAAGAAAATCACATCATTACTACTGAACCAGTGTCACTATCTGATCATGTTCATCCAATGGCAAAGGCTATTCATGATAAAAAGTCTGAAAAGGTTGATGTTAAGAAAAAGAATGATGTTAAGAATGTGATTGAAAAGAATGAGCTGAATGAACCAAGTGACAAACCTGTAAAGGTGTTTTATCGGATGGAAGGATCCGATAAAATCATTGCTGATGAGGAATTTCCGATTAAAAATGTTAACTATTCTAAACTTGATAAAATCTGGCAAGAAAGCACAATATGGTTTCCAAAACATGAAAGAACCAATGAAATTCCACCAGAAATCTTAAAGAAACTGTTTTCAGAAGTTCCTCAAGAGCCAAAAATTCATGTCACTGAATTCATTCGACCAGATGATAAAGCAAATGGTTTTCATGAACCTTCTTACTCGAAAGGACCACTTCCTGAGAGTTTAAGAAATCAACAATATAATGATCAATTTCCTGTTAAATCATTTGCTTCACCAAATGCTCATTATGTGTTTGAGGAATACAGAAAATGCTTTAAATATGGAGAACGTGGGCATTTACTTGCTCAGTGTCCATATGTAAGGCACAAGAGACATGAAGTTGAGGTTAAGAATTCTATGAAAAAGCCGATTGATCATTATGTCCCACCGCATAGACGGACTGTTCCTCAACAACAACATTTTCATAATCAAAACAATTTTCAAATGAGGAACAACCGTCCATTTCATTATGATCAAAGGAATAGGATTGCAATGGAACAATCTTGGAGAAAACCAGTGGTGAACACAACAGCTGCTAGACAAAAGGTTCCACAAAAACCAATTGTCAAGTCAAATGTTGGACCTAAGTCTGTTAATTCAGATAAGGTTGCTAAGAAAGTTACTTTCAGTAACAATGTTCAGAAACCTATTGAGAAACCAAAATCTCAAATCCGTATTCTCAAAAGGTCTGAACAATCTTGGACACCTAATGGTTCTCCAGGAGCCTCTACGTCAAAGGTGAGTGAGAAAAGTGAAACTGTTTTGAAAAATCAGAAAACGGTTGATTCAAAACAAAAAGTTGTTGAAAAAGTCATTGAGAATGATTCTTTGAAAGCCAAAGTTCAAAGGCCCAAGACTCAGGCTTGGGTCCCCCGAAAGAACTAATTGTTTACTTTTTGTGTGCAGGGAGCTTCAGTTGGCCCTATTAGCAGTCTCTGGATTGTTGATAGTGGAGCTTCAGGCCACATGACGGGGGATTTGGCGTTGCTGTTCGATGTGAAGAATATTAATGGAGGATATGTTGCGTTCGCAGGAAATAAAGGAGGTTATATCACGATGGAAGGAAGCGTGAGTAACGGGATTGTGACTTTCGAGCGGATATCTTATGTCAAACAGATAGACTATAATCTGTTGTGCGTCAGTCAAATATGCGATAAACAATTTTCTGTGCATTTTGATGACAAATCCTGCTACATACTTAAACCGGGCTTCAAGATTCCAAAGGAGTGGGTTATGTTGATGGCACCTCGAGTCAACAATCTTTACATTCTTGATATGTCCAAGGCGATGACACCACAGGGACAGATAACATGCTTTCTATCCAAGGCGACCGAAAAAGAATCGATAATGTGGCACCGCAGAATGGGGCACATTCATCTAAGGAAAATGAATCAGTTAGTGAGAAATGGACTTGTCGATGGAGTTAACGTGAAACATTTCCATCTAAACGACAAGTGTGTGAGCTGCATGAAAGGAAAACAACACAGACAATCCCATAAAGTGAAGAAAGTTAACTCTGTTGAGATGCCGCTTGAGCGATTGCACATGGACCTTTTTGGACCGGTCAAGCGCAAAAGTCATCTTGGAGAGCTTTATTGTTTAGTCGTCACTGATGACTATTCACGATTTTCATGGGTGATGTGTTTGAAGAACAAAAGCGACACCTTTACCAATTTACAAGTTCTGTTCACTCGGCTGGAGAATATTTACAATTTGAAGATAAAAAGGATCAGGAGTGACAACGGGACGGAGTTTAAAAATGCAAAGATGGATGAACTTTGTGAAAGCAAAGGGATACATCATGAATATTCAGCTCCGTATACCCCGCAACAGAACGGTGTTGCTGAAAGGAAGAATAGGACTCTGATTGAGGCTGCTAGAACAATGCTCGCTGACTCAAATCTTCCAGTAATGTTCTGGAATGAGGCGATTTATGCAGCAAATTACACTTTAAATCGGGTTTTGACAGTGAAGAAGTTTGGAAAAACATCTTATGAGCTGTTACACCGACGAAAGCCCAATCTAGAGTATCTAGAACCATTTGGGGCGCCATGTACGATGTTGAATCCAAGCGAGAAGTTTAGTCCTAAAGCTGAAGAGGGATATTTTGTTGGATATGCAACCCCGCTCAAACGGGTATTCAACAAGAGAACTCGTCAAGTGGAGGATTGGGCTAATGTGGAAGTTCAACGTTACACACAAAATTTGCAAGGCACGGGCCCTGATTGGATGTTTGATTACAAAGATTTCTTTGAATCATTCAACCTAGATAGCCTGGTTGAAGAAGCTGTGATTAGATTACTTTACGAGTGTGAAAACGCGGCAACTTCACCATTGATGCGTCCAATCACCGTAAACCCCCCACCAGCTTCTAGTGATACCAGTGCTCCTACACAAGAAGAAGAGTTATTTCAAGAAGCTTCAACTTCATTAGACACTTCAGAATCTGAAGATGAACAATTTGAAGAAGCCGTTCTTGAAAATGCAGAAGACTTAGAAGAGCAAACTGTGAACCCAACTCCAAATCCAGACGTTGCTTCATCATCTAACACGGGTCATGATCAGGATGCTGTAGAGAATTTGACTGCTCAGACGGGAGTGATTGTACCTGTTAATCCGGAATCTCGGATTCATCGTATTCACCCGCTGGAGCAAGTGATCGGTGATCCTGGTAGTGGAGTGATGACCAGAGGGCAGCTTAAAAGCGTTAATACGCCAGAGAGTTTTGGTGCTTTAGCATTGTATGCCAAAATTCAGAAATCTGGTAGCCAAAATGATTGGTCGTTTGCATGTTATGTGTCGCAGGTAGAGCCAAGGACATACAAAGACGCTTTGAATGAAGATGCCTGGGTTGAGGCAATGCAGGAGGAGTTATTGCAATTCCAGAAATTGGGCGTCTGGACGCTCACAGATTTGCCGCCGGGAAGAAAGAAGATAGGCACTAAGTGGGTGTTTAAGTGCAAAAAGGATGACCGTGGAGTTATTGTACGGAACAAAGCCAGATTGGTTGTGCAGGGTTTCCATCAAATTGAAGGAATTGATTACAACGAAATCTATGCACCAGTAGCACGAATGGAAGCTATTCGGATGTTCCTAGCGTTTGCTTCGTATAAGAAATTCAAAGTCTATCAAATGGACGTCAAGAGCGCATTTTTGTACGGTAAAGTCAAGGAGGAGGTTTATGTCGGGCAGCCACCAGGCTTTGAGGACCCAATCCACCGGGACAAGGTCTACGTGCTGAACAAAGCTTTATATGGTTTGCACCAGGCTCCAAGACAGTGGTACGAGGAGCTAAGTACATACCTCATCTCCAAAGGATTCAAGCGCGGCCTCGTCGATTGCACCCTCTTTACGAAGAAGACGGGAGATGACTTGCTTCTAGTACAGATTTACGTTGATGATATTATATTTGGTTCAACTAACGAACTCTTGTGCAGGGAATTTGAAACTGTTATGCAGGAGAAGTTCGAAATGAGCGCTATGGGAGAAATGCAGTTTTTCCTCGGCTTACAGGTGGATCAAAGACCCGACGGGATCTTCATTCACCAGACGAAATACGTAGCCGACATCTTGAGCCGATTCCAGATGGAGGACTCTAAGCCGATGGATACCCCGATTCAACCCAATCACGGGATTGGAGTCGACGCTAAGGGGGAGCTGACAGACCCATTTACATACAGAGCAATCATCGGATCTCTGATGTATTTGACAGCGTCCCGACCAGATATTATGTATGCAACGTGTCTCTGTGCTCGCTACCAATCGAAGCCGAAACAAAGTCATCTGACGGCGGTCAAGCGTATCCTTCGATATCTGAAGGGTTGTCCATCAAAAGGACTTTGGTACCCTAATGATGATGATTTTGATTTTATTGCTTTTAGTGATGCAGATTGGGGCGGCTGTGACAAAGACAGCAAATCAACAACAGCCGGTTGCCAGTTTTTAGGGAGCAGGTTAATTACCTGGCAATGCAAGAAACAGACTTCCGTCGCACTGTCTACATGTGAAGCCGAGTACATTTCAGCCTCGAGTTGCTGTTCACAAGTGCTCTGGATCCAACAACAGATGGTCGATTACGGTTTGCAGTTTCTTAAAACCCCTATACACTGTGACAACGAATCCGCAATTGCATTAACTAAAAATACTGAAAATCATTCTAAAGCTAAACATATCCGGATTAAATATCATTTTATCCGTGATTGTTATGCTAAGGAGTTGATTGACATGGTCAAAATCCATACTGACTACCAACGTGCAGATTTGTTTACAAAAGCTTTTGACAGATCCCGCTTTGAATATCTTTTGAAAGTAAACAATATAAAGGAAAAACAGGACTAATCGGCTCCTCGGTTTATCATTTTTAGTTTTTAGTTTTTACTTTTAAATTTTTGCTAATTGGGAATTTCTCTTTGCTAATTGGGAATTTCTCTTTACTATCATAATCCTCAAAGAAGTTGATGCTTTCGAGGGGGTTGTTTAATCCTCAAAGAAGTTGATGCTTTCAAGTGGATTGTTTCTTTCAAAATTTTTTTTTTGTTTTTCAGAAAATTTAAAAACCCAAAAATATGTTCTTTATTTTAGGGGGAGTCATTTTATCAGAAAAACCAAAAACATTGAAAAATTTTCAAAATACCTAAAAATTAGAAAAACCCAAAATGATTTCCTGGATAAAAAGAGGAAATGATAGTACATCAGTGGGGATCTGACACAGGCTAAAGAATTGTATAGTTTTAATGAGACGTATGTTGATTACGTGTGATATGCTGATAGGCTTCGTAGACTATATATTGCGTGCATTAGTGATACAAACATAACAAACTACGCGTTTGTGGATGAACACCTCATGGGCATATGGTCTTAGTACCGTAATTTCGTTTGATAGGGTGTTTGTACAAAACTCGGAGATTTAGGGTCGTTATGTTATTAGTTGTCTGGGGATAGCCTATCTGATCTTCTGCTGTAAGTCATTACGGACCTAGATCAGACAGGGTGTCTTTATAAAAGAGCTTTATGCCAAAACCTAAAGTTACCGAATTGAGGAACTTTCCATGTTATATGATGATCAAAGATTATCTATAATATCGTATTGATCATTGATGCAAATCATGATTAATATCAGTCCTCAACCTGGTATGATGCATATGTTACTTTGCTGCATTAATTTGCTGACCTGTATACCTCTATGCATTATATCTTGTACAATTACAGATGACGAAAGCATAATCACGCTTTACAATGAGTCTTTGTGCAAATTACTTCTTGATACGGGAGTATGTCGTGTGTGTGGGAACCACAATGTGTTAGTCTAATACATCTAATTCGTATCATTTTAAAGCATTGCGTAATTGTCTGCATGTGAGCTTATGTGGACAACAATATTAGCAATTGCCGTGTCACATATTGTTTCTAATGATAATATTAAAATAGATCAACGCTGTGTTCAGATTTCTCAGAAAACTGATATGATCCTCTTACCGGAAATCACAAAATGTTTACTGTTTTCATTTACTTTAATGCATTTTACTTTGTCGCATTTTACTTTTATTGTCAAAAAGTTACAAAATCCAAAAAGATTTTAGGTGTGTTTTGATAAAAATTTCAGAAAATCCAAAAGATTTGCATTTCTGCTTTATTTTTGATATCCGGGGATGCTTGATGGTCAATTTCTGAGATTTGATAACACCATCTGGACTTTGTGACATTCAAAATGTGAAAATTTGAGTTTTGAAAGTTTAACGGATTGAAAAATGTTGAACGGGATTCGAATTCGTGATTTGGCGAAATTTTCAGATTTTTCCATTTCACATTCGCCCCTTAAATGGGTCGAATATGGAAAAATCATCACCTTCGACCATTGTGAAAACGGGCGAATGTGGTTATTTTCACTTCCGGGTGAAATTTCTACTTCCGGGTACCAAGTTTCACCTTCGTGTCTTTAATTAGGGGCGAAGGTGGACCAGTTTCACATTCGTGCTATTATAATGGGGCGAATGTAATCTTTACCCACATTCGTCCATCCGAACCGGTCGAACGTGGCACTCTATATAAACCTCTTTCACCTTCGATTCTTTTCATTCAAAATTTTTCAAAACTTTCATCAGTACAAGACCTTGTTGCTGTGATTTTCTGTGATTGTGCATATCATTCCTCATCTATTCCTGATCTGTTTGAGACTAATTTTGCAGGTAATGGACGACATAACAGATCAAAATTGATTGTTTAAAGAACACGACCTAGGGTTTCTGTTCTAGTGATTTTTAGTGTTGATTGATGTTTGATTTTGATTGCCGATCAATTTTCATTGGTTTTAGGGGGAGAGTATGGAAGGAATTAGGTTAATAACAAACATGAATATGATTTTGATCGATTAAACTAACACGAACCCTAATTCCATTTAAAAACCAATGAAAACTGATGTTTTGACAAAATTGGAAATAGACGAATGTTAGTCGGCCTTTTTAGTATACATTAGAATCAAAATTGCAGGTTAAATCTAAAAATGGCAAAATTTTAAATTTTGGGGATAAATTTTTCACATTCGGGTGTTTTAAAAACGGGCGAAAGTGAAGATGGATGGGCGAATGTACTTTCAAACCGGACGAAAGTGACTTTAATCAGAAACTTTTTCATATTCGTCCATATAGTTTCACATTCGACCAGTTATTCCCACATTCGGCCATTTCTAAACGGGCGAATGTGCAGGATATTTTTGACCAAAATTTTTATATTTTTGTCGTTTTTGTGTTTTGACGCGTTTTATTGTTTTTCATGTGCAGATGGCTGAACAACCCGAGAATATTGAATCACCAGCAGTGAATGTTGAGACTCCAGCAGAGATCACAGTTCAAGATCCAGTCCCCGTAGCTGAAACATCTACTCCGAGCAGTTGGCCTTTCGAACGATCGCACAACTGTTGCGCGTATCTAGGAGACGTTGAGAAGAACACGGAGTTTACAGGGATTATTGAATTTCTGAAGAGGAGCAGGATTGTACATGCTCTAGCCACACCAACCATCATTTACAAAGACATAATTGAAGACTTTTACCAGAACGCTAAGTATGATTACTGGGAGAATCAGACGATCATCAAGAGCAAGATTCAGGAGATGGAGATGTTCTTGACTGAAGCTGACATTCGGGAGGCATTACAGATTAAGTTCGAAGACAGTGAGGATCCCAGGGAGTTATCATGGACTGAACAGAAGGCGTGTTTCTTAAGAATGAAATACAAAGGTCCAATCACTGACGGATCTATGTATAAAGGGAAGCTGGGAGTGCAGTACAAGTACTTTGCACATGTTCTGATTCATGTCTTTGGATGTGTGAGTGGTGGTTATGACGTGATGAGAAAGAGTTTGAGCTCATTAATGGTTGCGTTGACACTCAACAAACCATTTAATGTGTCTGGGATGATTCTTGACCACATGCTGGAGATGCTGAAGGGTATAAAGTTTAAGAAGTTCATGTTGTATCCAAGGTTTCTAATGATGATTTTTGACTACAAGTATCCAATGTTGAAAAAGGATCCGACTATGATCCTAGGTCAAGATCACATGAATATTAGAACCTTGATGAGGATGAAAGGTTACAAAGGTGTAGCTGATAATGAGAAGCCACCTAACAGGAGATTGTTTGGCGCTTTGGCTCGTCCGGATTACACTGATCCTGGCAAGAACAAAGCAAGACATGATGAGAGTGACTCAGACAATGATGATCCCTTAGTGTATGCTGATTCAAGCACTAAGCGGAAGCGTCAAGTAGTCAATCCTGGAGCCAAAGGGAAGGGCAAAGGAAAGGCTATAGATCAGGGAAGCACAAAGCAACAAGTAGCAAGAAAGAAATCGACGGCAAAGAAAGGATCGGGTTTGGTGGATGAAGAGTCTGTAGATTCGGAAGAGACTGAGGTTGATGAACAGTGGGATTCTGATGACGAGAACGTGAGGACCACCAAACGTAAGGCCACTATGGTTGGTGAGTCTGAATCCTTGAATCAGTCGATTGAAGAGTCTGAGAGAAGAAGGAAATCAGTTGAAGATGAAGGTTTGGGAGTTGATCTAGCTGAACTGAGTGTTGGAGATACTGTAGTTGTGAATTTGCCAAAGAAGACAAAGAAACAAAAGACTATGGCAAAGAAATCAAGTGTGAAAGAACTGAGAGAAAAAGAGTTGGCTCAGTTATTGAAGGGAAAGAGATTACCTGATGCTGGAACACCTTCTAAGCTATCTTCACCAGTTGCCAAGAAGCAGAAGAAAGCAAAAGAGACAGAGACTTTACCAATCGATCAGTTCAATATCGATATGGATAAAGTGCTCGATATGTTTAGGAAGCCTCAAAAGGAGAAAGCTGTTGAAGCTGAGCCCTCCAGATCAAAGTCAAAGAAAATGACTGTTGATGATGATGTTATGAAACAAGTCAATAAGAAGATGGAGGACATGATGAAGATGTTGGTTGCTCAACAAGCTGAGATTAATAAATTCAAGCAGAATGAGGAGAAGATGCTTCAGATTGTAGTTGCTTCAAAATCGAATCAGGATGAGATAAATGATAAGATTCAATTGTTGGAAGCTAAGAATGAGAAGCTTGAAAGAAGATGTGATAGAAACAAGAATAAGATCAAACTGATCAAGGCTGATAACAAAGAGTTAAAGAAGGAAAACAAACGCTTGTGTGGTTTGATTGAAGAGCTGTATAGCAGAGCACCCCAGTTGAAAGAGGGTGAAGAAGATGAAGAAGAAGATGAGCAGAAAGTTGATTATGAGTATTCTGATTCTGAGAAAGAAGATGATGATGATGAGGATGATGATGGATCGGATAAAAGTGATGATGACAATGATGATGATGATGATGATGCTGAAGGTACAGGGAAAAAGAAAGGTGATGAGTTTAGCAGTGGAAGTGATCATGAAGGAGGAGATGATACTTCTAAATATAGTTATGAGAAGAGAACACCGCAGAAGAAGAAAGATACTGGAGAATCGAGTTCCAAGAAGAAAGGAGGGAATGTAGATTCGGATGAAAGTATCTTCTGGAACGAAAAGGTGAGATCTCTGTCTGATGATGCTAAACAGATATACAAGAATATGTTGGAGAAGAGAGAGTGGACCATTGAGTTCACTGGATGCTTCACTGAAATATTCCAGACTGATGATTTGAGATATGAGCTGGAATATGAAGATCCAGATCTTGAGGAAGGGGAACTACCTGCATCTGTGGCGAAAGAAATTTTAGATGGTCTTGCACAGAGGGTAGGAAAGACGTTTGAGGAGTTTATGATGGATGAATCGATTCCTGATATTCCTGAAAAGGATATGGGAAGTCATTCAGATGATATGCAGACTCCAGAAAACAATGAAGTTGAAGTAGAAGATATTACTCATGAGGAGTTTCCCCAGTATTTCAGAAAAGAAGATGAGAATGAAGTATTTCCTGACTTCACTGAGATACCAAATAAGTCAGCGAAACAGAAAGCAAAGAAAAGAAGCGAAGAGTTTGTTGAGAAGGTGTTTGGTAATGAAAAGAAAGATTCTTCTAACCAGTCTGATGAGTTGAAGAATTATCTGAAGAACTTGAAGGAGATGGATGAGAACCGACCTAAGCCTGAAGCTCAAGGTAACTTTTATCGATTTCATAATGCCAAGTTCAAAGGCAGAGCTCTCGGGTGGACTTATCTAGGCAGACTGAAGTGTATAGCTGCGAAATGGGAAACCGGAATTCTGTATTTCAATAGATTTTGTGATTTGCTTACTCTACCGTACTGGGCGGTGAGAGACTTATGCAGATTCCCAATGTCAGAAGCCGAGGTAAATGGATCGCATGTCGGTTGGTGCGCAGACAAATTGGTTTGGGAGAGTCGTACTAGATGGAACAGGTTCATGCCTCAATATCCCAGAAGAAAAGAGCATAGGGATATTGATCCACAAACCAATATGAAGCGTGTTACGTTAATCTACAAAGCACCTAATGTGATGAGAAAGATACCATTGATGCCAATGCCACAGCATTTCAGTGCTGATTTCATATTTTGGTATTACGATTGGAGGAAGGCAGAAGCAGTGATCGTGTTGAGAGATGGAAAGGATAAATACAAGCATGTGCATGTATTTGATCCTATGTGGCTGATCAATTGCACATTCGAAGACATCATCATGTTGTTCTACAATCCGATATACTATGAACCCAACGATTTTGCTCAAGCGAGAAAGTATACTCAAGTTGTGGGAGTTTGTTTTGCATACGATATAAATGCAGGAAGCAACTTGGAAGGCAAACTTGGTAAGACTGTGAAGATCGCAAATGTATCAAAGCCTGTGAAGAAAACATTCGAGCCGCCAATGACTTCTGAGCAGAAGAAGCAGCTCAGAATCAAACTGTTGAACAAGACGATGGATTATCAGAGAAAACTATCCAATCAATAGTCGAGGGGGAGTTTGTTGATGCGTTTTTGCGACTAAGGATTGGATATACTTGATTAACATATGTTAGTAGATAGCCGAAGGTGATTCTGATGGGGCGAATGTAGATAATATGGGCGAAGGTGAACAGAACTGGGCGAAGGAAGATATGGACTGGGCGAATGAAGAATAGACATGTACTGAAGAACACATTCGACCACTTGCAGTGGGCGAATGTGGAAAATACTCACATTCGACCATCTGTAAGGGGCGAATGTGCAGTGCCTATATATAGTTTTTGAGTTTTTGATTATGTAAGAGAGTTGTCATTTGTGTCCAGGTTCAGATCAGGTTTAGGAGTGTTTTTGAGAGATTATCTGTGTGATTCTAGATTAACATAAACAGTTGTAAATGCTTATTGATTGAAAGTTAATCTATGAAAATGATATTGAAAATGATCTTGATTGTGTCGTGATTTGTATCTTATCAATTTGTTCAGATCTAGGGTTTTCGCACCTAGATTTGTGACTTGTATGATCGTGTAATCCTGTTTTAGATAAAATCCAACGCTAACACATATAATTTGAGGAAAACACTCACATACATTTGGTGGACCAAAAGTGAATGCTCTAAGAATTGTATAATTTAGAAGGGTTAGGATCAAATACACAGCGAAAGATAAATAGGAAGTCGTAGGAAGGGTATTTAACGGACTCCGATTGAACCTATTCAAGCAGTGTTGAAACCGTCTCATCGAACCCTACGATATTAGTTTTTAGGTTTTCGCTTTTTTGGATTTTTAGCTAGTAGTGTCTAGAATTTACGTTATATCATTGTGTCTTTTATGTATCATTGTGTCTTTTACTTATTTTTATCATTGTGTCATTTTTACAATTCATTGTGTCCTTTTTCTTCAGCATTGTGTTATACTTTTTGCCAGTGTGTTATATTTCACGACTCATTGTGTCATATTTCATAATTTATTGTGTTTTTTTGTATCCTTCTCACCCTTCTCATTTTTGTTACACTATGTAGAATAACTTGATCCTAATTTAGAAATGGTATGGGTTTGGGTATCATATCGGGCCTTAGAAATTCTTGGGCTACGGCTAAATTGCTGATATTGCAATTGCCCAATGTCTCAGTTTTGTACTCTGTAATTCATTTTAATAAAATTTGTTATGGGGTCTAACTAATCCTTGAATATAAATGCATTTTCGAATGATATTTTAAAATACTCGAAATTTAAGATTTTTTTTTAGTTTAATGCATCAGGTAAAGCCATAAAATGAGTGTAAATTAATCTTTCAAATATTAGTTACACTTAAATCCCTCATCTTAGGCCTTGGGTTTACCTTAACACTAAAGATGTTTACGGTGAAGTGACATTTTAACCTTCATTGCACACCACTTCCATTCTGTGTTACGCGGCGTTAAAATGGTCCTAAGTTAAGACGATTAGGTAGAGTTAAAGGGCGTTAAACCATTTTCTTGAAGTGAGATTAGAGTGAAAAATGTAACACCCTAACCGATGGCGGAAACAACGAGGTGTCACGTATAAATGATTTTTTAGTAGCACATGGTATATATTGAAATTGTAAGTACTTTATTGATAGCATAAATATCCAAATGAAACATTGTCTAAAATCAAAAACTTCTAGTACATAACATGAGATAAAGCAAACAACTTCAAATAACTTCAAAAAGATACTTCAAGCATACTCTAAACCTCAGCTTCATTGTTCCCTGAAACATGTTAATTTTGAAAATATTTTTGGGTCAACAAAAGTTGGTGAGAATTACATAGGTTTGAATATTGAATAAAAACTTGTACAATTCGAGTGTCATGGCAAGTCTAGTCCATATGTGAAAACAAAACTACTAGGTAAATTGTGTGCATAATCAAACCTTGTGACTAGAATATTGTGGTCCATCCCATACGCATATGGTTCACTCGTTTTTGTATATCGTTGGATTGTACGGAGTTAATGATTATGCTAGTTTAATTGTGCTTACCCTAGTAATGTTTAAGACATAATGTAACATAGAATAACACATAGACACTTATGTTGAATTGTAAATTGAAATTTGTAACATGTTTCAACCCAAAATAGTGAAAAGGTAAAAGGGGCTATGTAAACTTACCTTAGTGCTAGAATTGAATCCCTTGATATTGAATAATTGTGGCTCTTGTGTCCAAATATCACCCTATTTATAAGGCAATAATTAAGTAATGGGAAAACTTAAAAGTCTAAGTTTTCTAGTCTACAAGTAGTTCTAGGGTTCTTAATTTGGGGATTAATAATTGATTAATGGTTAATTTAGATAAATTATTAACGAAATAATAAATAAAAGAAATTCAAAAATAAATAAAAGATTTTTTTTTTGTAAAATTTTGATTAAGGATGGTTGTATTATAATGTAGTAACCATGAAAATATTTTTTATAAAATTATTTTCTTAATAATTGAACGTTTATATCTCTATTTATTTATAAAAATATAATTTTATTTCTAAAATTATTAAAATTAATGAAGTTTCAAATTAAAATTTATATTTCTCTTCTAAATGAACAAAAATAATTTATGTAAAATTTTGATGTAAAAATAGTGAAAAATGAATTTATTGTGATTTATTTATGACTAAAATAGTAAAAAATAATTGAAAATATTAAATAAACATTTTTCTGAAATAAAAATATATTTCTGAAATATTTATAGTTTCATAAATTCAAAATAAGTTTTGTGGAATTATATAAAATTGTTTAGATATTTTTATAGAATTTTCATTTATAATTGATTAAATTTGTAATATATTTTATATATATTAAATAAATGATTTTTGAAAAACTAAAAATTGTATAGTAAACTTTGTAATCAGATTAACATAAAATAATTTTTATAGAATTTATAAACCACTTTTAGTATTTAAAAACTATTTTTAAAGATTAATAGGTTAAATATATAAATAAAAGAGTTTTAAAAAAAATGTTGTTGCTTGCAAGAATCGAACCCGCGTCAAACCCGGGTTGGGGGTATAAATCATAAGCCCAGATCACTTGGTCTGGACCCTGAGAAGGATTTAACTTGGATTTTATTTATTGTATAGGTTGTTTAGGTTATAACCTGAATAATTATCAAAAATTAAAAGATTGTGGCCAGAATCGAACCCAGACCCAATGCCGGTTCATGTTTTTAAGCAAACGTGCATTACCAACTGATCTGTGGATCAGTTGGTGAATGATTTTGTTTTGTATTAAATATAAAAGATGACTGCAAGAGCTATTATCCCCAATTCGTATACATAAGAACCCTAGTTTTCTAATCTATCCAATCAGCAACCAATAGCCACAGAAATCTTGGGGCTATTGATTGGATGATAATGAAGAATAAAACCAACAACTCAATTGAAACTTACAGAGTATTATGGATGTGATTTGGAGCGGTCAACAGAAAGGTCAAAAGCGTTGAAAATCACAGATTTGGGGGAGTTTTTTAGGTGAAATTGGGTATGGGGGTTTGATTTTTGGTGACATTAGCTTCTAGGGATGGTATCAATTTATGTAGGTCCTTTGAATGGATCGATTACAAGCAAGATCAAATCTATCAAGGTGCGGAATCCCTTGATAGATGTTTATGCAAACAATGAATCAACGAAGAACACGATGAATACTTATAAAACCTGCTTGTCTATTGATATTATTTCAGTGGGAACAAATACCAATTACAAGCTTGCAAACCAAAAACTCTGACCCCTAGCCTACACCCCATGCACCTATATATAGTGCATGGGCTGAACGAAGAAGCCCACCTCAAAGATGCCTTTTTCTATCTTCTCCTTGAGGAGAAGATGGCCTAACTTCTCCTTCAGGAGAAGATGGAAAAGATTCCTTTTTCTATCTTCTCCTTCAGGAGAAGATACTCAAAGGTATCTTTTCCTAAGCTATCTTCTTCGTTCATCAACAATGTTAGCTAGGATTCAAACAAAAGACTATCATACTTGACTTATAACTCCGTCAAGTATGTTACAATTAAACTATCAACCAACACAAAAACGATACTAATCTAGAGAAGAATTTGTCACACAAACATGCACTAACAAACTCCCCCTTGACGAATGCACTCTAGATCTTCAACCTCCTGCAGTCTTCAATCTTCAAAATAATCTGGAATAATCTCAACTTCTTCCAAATCATACATATCTTCACTGTCTAATTCTTCAAAAAGTAATCCAGTCTCTTTATGGTTTTCAATTGCATCTTCAAAGTCAAGTAAACTCTCAAAGGTAAACTCATCGAACCTTAGAAACAACTCCTTGAGTAAATCAGTAGATATAAAAGAATCTGCAAGTTGAGGCATATCCTCAACAGGCCTCTTCCCTGGATCACTAGCACCAGTAACTTTTACTACAGTACCCGACTCCTCCTGAGTAGTAGCTTGCACACCAAATGTTGTTGAAGCACCTGGAGGCTCACTCCCTGCAGAGCGGTTAGGATCATTGTCGGGATCATCATCGATTCATCACCCTTACACGTCACATTCTCCCCCTGAGCCAGCAATTGCTTCATCAACTCAGCAGTCTGATGAAGAAGTGTCTGTATCAAAGCTCTATCTTTTGCCTATAAGTGGTGATTGTTGTGGTACGGTGACTACTAAGGTTGCTGATGGCATCTGCGAGCTTGACTCACGAAAAACTACTCCTCCTCTCTTCTTCTGACGAGTCCGGAGAGGTGGAACATCATCATCACCATCATCATCATAATCTTCTGGTTGATAGTCTTTGCTAGTCTCATCATCATCTCTCTTCCGTTTCTCCCACACATTGTCAGTAGGAGGTTCCAACCTCTGTGGTGAGTCTGCAACAATCTCAGTTTCCAAACATTAACAGAACAACTTAAACATTCATTAATTAGAATTGGGCCTTATGAATTGAAAACAATTTTTGAACAATTTAACCCAACATTTTTCAGAAGTGGGCCTTGAGCATACATCCAAGGCCGAAAAGTTTGAGTTTTAAGAGATTTGTAAAGAAACAGTGACTTGGCTTTTGAGAAAATTTGGTTGGTACGAAAACGAGATGTTTTCCCGAACAGTACGAGTACTCCCTTAAATGACTATTTCCCGTGCATGAAGACCTGAAGTGGAAAAATAGAAAATCTTTTTGTGGTTTTTTAATATGTATATATAAAAAAAATAATAAAATTCAAAAAGTAAACACTCTATTTTTGTTGAGATGTCACCGGCGAAAAGATCATATCAGCTAGAACAAGACTGAACACACGAGTTAGAATAATTAAGGGTAAATTATTATAAGCACAGTCGCAGTCCAAGGCAATTACCAGTATAGTGATCCACTTAAACAAACTTACATCATTGTCTTCAAATCCTCACTGTAGTTATTAGGTTTTTGATCAGCTGACTGTGAGTTCTGCGTATCCCACAACATGACATACCCCCGCGATCAAGGTATGCACAAAGCTTCATCGTAACAGGTGAGTATATTGCTGGTATCCATATAATTTACAAGGTACGAGACACACGGGTGTACAGGTCAGCATATTTCTGGATGCAGCAAAGTGACCGGTGTGTTCTCAACCAGGGTTAGGGCAAATACCAGTTTGGTACGAATTTTAGCTTTGGGCTTTTTGAAATAGCCGTTTGGCAAATAGGGTTTTCGCATTTATCCTTTGGATTTGCTCTTTTAAGATATCCTGGCTGTGCCTATGTCAGCATATATCTGGATGCAGCAGAAGGACAGCCAGGTTATCCCCGGATTGATCAACAATATAAAGACCCGAAACCTCTGATTTTGGCAATCTAGCAACGCAAGAATTAAGATCATAAGATCGTACGCCGATGTTATGTTCCCCACATGTACCATAGTCCAGCTCGTTGCTATTATTATTATTGTTGAGGACTAAGTACGCGTTGTAAGTTTGCCTACTGGTATATCACATGATGAAGCTGAAGTTGCACTTAGCAGTTTAAGTTCTCTGTTCTGTTTTAAGTGCGACAGTCAAGCAGCTGATGTACTATCATATCTTTTCTTTCTCGCAGTGACAACTCGTTTTTTTTTAAATATTTACAAAATCTTTAGAAACTTATGGGAAACATAAAATCATTCAGGATTCCTCATCCCGTTCAGTTGCACCAACAGTTCAAAACGAGCCCTATCAAATGCCTTGGTGTAAAGGTTTGCCAAATTATCTTTCGTGTCAACTTTTTCTAAATGAATCATTCTCTTTTCAAAGCAATCTCTTATAAAGTAATGTCTGATATGAATATGTTTTGTTTTAGAAAAGTTGGTTGGGTTTTCAGTGATGGAAATGGTAGATTTGTTATCAATCATAATGGGAGTATTTTGAAAATTCAAACCGTAATCCCACATTTGTTATTGTATCCACAAAACCTATGAACAGCAGCTGCCAGCTGCAACGTATTCAGCCTCGCATGAGGACACCGCTACAGAAGTCTGCTTCTTACATTGCCAGGATACGAGTCTCCCCCCAAGTAGTTGACATCCACCAGTCGTCGATTTTCTGTTCTGGTTGCATCCTCCGTAGTCTGAGTCGGTATAGGATAAGAGATCTAATCCACCGTCTGATGGATACCAGAGACCTAATTTGGGTTTCCCCTTAAGGTATCTCATTATCCGTTTAACCTCAATCATATGTGACTCCTTTGGATCCGCCTGAAACCTGGCACAAAGACAAACTGGAAACATAATGTCAGGTCTAGAAGCAGTTAGGTACATGAGTGAACCAATCATTGCCCAGTACTCTGTGGGGTCGACATATTTGTCGCTTTCGGTATCTAAACCGAGACCGTGATTAACCGGTAGAGGAGTATAGTAAGGTGTGCAATCATGCATCTTGAAACGAGTCAGGATGTCATGCACATACTTAGTTTGATGGATGAACATTCCATCTGCCTTCTGATCCACCTGTAGACCAAGAAAGAACTTTAACTCCCCCATAGCACTCATTTCAAATTTCCTTTTCATGACCTGCTCGAATTCCTTGCATAAGTATTCATCTGGTGACCCAAAGATGATGTCATCAACATACACCTGTACCAGCAGAAAATTTTCACCTTTTCTCCGAATGAAAAGTGTACTGTCAATCTTTCCTCTCTCAAAACCATTGTTCAAGAGGTAAAAGGACAGTGTCTCATACCATGCCCTGGGTGCCTGATGAAGTCCATAAAGGGCCTTGTCAAGTTTATAGACCCGATCTGGATGTTCTGGATCAGTGAACCCCGGTGGTTGTGAGACATACACCAGCTCTTGGACTTTTCCGTACAGAAAGGCGCTTTTAACGTCTAACTGATAAACTTTAAATCCTTTGTTAGACGCGAATGCCAGAAACAAGCGAATTGCCTCTAGCCTAGCAACTGGTGCAAACACTTCATTGAAGTCTATCCCTTCCTGCTGATTAAACCCTTTTACCACAAGACGAGCCTTATTCCTGACCACTACACCATTGTCATTTTTCTTGTTTCGAAAAACCCATTTGGTGCCAATATCCTGTGCACCTCGAGGGAGATCAACCAACTCCCAGACTTTGAGCTTCCTAAACTGAGAGAGCTCTTCTTGCATAGCTTCTACCCACACATTGTCCCGAAGAGCCAATTAATAACTCTTAGGTTTAATTTGCGAGATAAAGCACTTCAAGCATTTGTTCACAATCCCTGAATCAACGATTCTTGCATACATGCAGTTGGCATTAGCAAAACTTCTCTGAGTCTGAATACCCGCATTAGGATCCCCCAGTATGAAGTCAACTGGATGAACCCTATTTGCGCGTGTTGAAATCACAGTCTCTACCGGCATATCTTCATCTAAGTTGGAGCCAATATCTCCTGCTGCCACTTCATCATCAGTAGAATCTATCCCGAATGGATTCGTGAAAGGCTCTTCTTCGGTTTTAGTGACCTTTGGTGTAGATGAAGACTGGTTGTTTCCCGAAGAGCTGGTACTTGCATCTGTCTTGGTCTTTTCTGCAGAAATCTGGACTATTGAACGAGGTGAAACAAAGTCATTATCTTCCTCATCAACAAAGGTATGAGGAACATTAAAAGACTTAAAAACAGAGTCATAATCGAACATCCAACTTGGTTCCTGTGCACTATCTGGTGGAGAGTAACTTGTTATTTCAATATTAAAAGCAATTTCAACCACACCCTTTGATTTATTCCAAACACGTTTGTTTGGTGAGCCTGGGACATAACCAAGGAAGAATCCTTCGTCTGCCACCTCACCAAATTTTGGTTGGTTTTTATTTTTCAGAATAGTGCAAGGAATTCCAAATGGCTCAAAATCTTTGATGTTGGGTTTACGACCGTTTAAGAGTTCATAACACGTTTTATTGTGTTTCTTAACGGTCAAAACCATATTCAAGACATAACATGCTGTGTTCACAGCCTCCCCCCAAAAATGAACGGGAAGCTTAGAGTCAGCTAGCATGGTTCGAGCAGATTCAATCAAAGTCCTGTTTTTCCTCTCGGCGACTCCATTTTGTTGAGGCTCATAGGGAGCACTGAATTGATGTTCAATTCCTTTGGGAATACAAAAGATTGAAAATGTGATGTTCTTGAACTCCGAGCCATTGTCGCTTCTGATCCTCCTTAGTGTGGTGTTGAACAGATTCTCTGCTTGAAGAATGAAATTCGTCAAGATTTCAGCAGTTTCATCCTTCGTACCTAAGAAAAACACCCACGAGAATCTAGAACAATCATCAGTAATCACAAGGCAATAAAATTTTCTACCAATGCTCCTAACGTTCACTGGATCGAAAAGATCAATGTGAAGCAAATCAAAAGGAGCAGAAATAGAATTAACAGTTTTTGGGTGATGAGGCTTCTTGTGTTGCTTTCCCTTTTTACAAGGGACAGATTTGTCCTCAATCCCAAAACTTTTTAAAGGAACACCCATTACCAAACCGTGTTTTACAATGTAGTTTAGTTTCCTGAAATGGATGTGTCCCATCTTTCTATGCCAAAGTAGTGAGTCTGATGCAGATGCTTTGGACAATAAACATGTAGTCTCCGTTGAAGAATCGTCATGCATGCTCATATCCATGATATATGTGTCATTTCTTCTAGGAGCCCTCATAATTATCCATTCTTTTGGAATTACTACTCCTGGTTTCAACACTAAAGCTTCATTCTTGGTGAAGTGAACCGAATGCCCCTTGTCGCAAATTTGTGAGACACTCATGAGATTGTGTTTGAGCTCCTCTACATAGTTCACTCCTTCTAGGGTGATCTTGCCATTAGTGACCTTCCCCTTTCCTGAGATGCGCCCGCCTTTGGCGCCAGCAAAGTTTACAAAACCTCCATCACATTTCATAAATTCGATCAACAATCTCAACTCCCCTGTCATATGCCTGGAGCAGCCGCTATCAACATACCACCAGTTGATAACCCTCCTCAGCAGCTCCTGCATTCACAAAGAGGATTAGTTAGAGTTGGGGACCTAAGCTGTGAAAGTCTTGGGTCGTCCCATTTCATCAACCACAGTGAACTCCGTCCAATATCCATCACTCCCTACTGGAGTCCTGGATCCTGGTGGGCTGTTTCTGTTCATTTGGTTAAATTGCCTGTAGGGCCTTTGATTCTGAGAATTTTGATATCCTATTTGATTCACTGGCCTGTTATTGGTATTTTGAGGATAACTCCCTCTGTTGGAATATCCCTGATTGTAATTATTTCTTGAAAAATGTTTGTTATTTGAATACTGTCTATCCTGATAACCATTTTGATTATTATAATTATTTACAGAATTAAATTTGTCACCTTGTGGACTTTGGTGACGTTGTTTCCTATGTGGTGGTTGGTATTTGTTGGCATTAACCAGAGGTGCCTGCTTTGGAGGAACAGCACTAGAAGTGCTTGTCTGGCCAACACTCACCTGTCTAGGGACAAACACAGGCTTTTCAAAATTTTAGTTAACTGGTCGTTTGCCTGGATCCCTAGACCCACCATCATGTTCCTTCTCTAATTGCCTTTGCAAAGATTTCTTTGCAGAGTTGCTCACTTCTTTCCTGCTTTCGGATTTAGCAGGAATCTCACCATTCTTTGCATCAGTTGATGCAGTGTTGTCCTTCTTTTTGACAGTACACATGCTAGCTACATGGCCCTTTTATGACATTTAAAACAAGATCGCTTCTCAAGGGGCTTTTTGTACTGTCCCCTTGAAGTCGATCCCTCATTGCTAGCAGATTTAGGTGAAGTGTTACCAGAACATTCAACATTACCCTGTTTGATTTCTTCTGTTTTGGCTTCGCCTTGTTTAACAAATTTAGGATTTTTCAAAATAATTTTTGGTTCAGCCTTATTGGGTTGGGTCTTTGATTCAGTTGGGTTAGTTTTAACTGGATTAGTTTTATTAACCCCAGACCCAGTACTGTTCTTGAACACTTCACTTATTTCTTCATCCTCAGACACACTGGATGAACTACCACTCTCAGTACTGTTCTCATTTTCACTCACATAAACTTTCTTCTCGTCTATCTAAGGCTTACAGATTTCTTCATTTACCTCCTTCTCAGTTGGTAGAAACGTATAGTTTCCTGTTAGAGGAGGAAGCACATCTTAGTAACCTAAGCCACCATTTTCATCAATAAACTTCTTGGTGTCTCTTCCAGAGTCTATTAGAGCACTTATAAGATATTTTGAGCTGCGAACTTGATCTATTTTCCTGTTCAGATCGACTACCTTAATCTTAAGTTGGTCTATTTCAGCATTTTTCTTAGCAATTTCTTCTTGTTTATCAACTAGAGCCAACTATGTTAGATTCAGATAATCTATCTTTTCACTAAGGGAATATTTGAGTTCTTTTAGATCTTTCTTAGCAGCACTAAGGGAAGTTTTTAGATTCCCTTCTCTAATCTTATTGCCTATGTTAAACTCTTTTTCTTTGTCTAGAAGTACAACTAATGCTTTATTATGCTCAACTACTTTATCATTTTCTTTCACTAGCAACAAGATACGCTCTGTATAATCAACACACTTATTACAGGCTTCTACAACTAAAGGTAGAGGAAGGAGTACCTTTTTCTCATTGGAAGACAAGTCTGCCAAAGTAAGCCATGAATTCGTTAGCAGACGTCCCCTCAGTTGATGCTGTCAGATCCAGCACCTGAGTAGTTAACTCCTTAACAGCTTCCTCTTCAATCTTTGTTGCATCAGCCTCTTCAGTTGCACTTTCTTTCACATCGGTCTCGACACCAGATTCTGTATCATTCTCAGTCTTTTCCTCTACTATCTCAGCCATGAATGCCTGATTGCTTGATCCATTAGTGCCATCGAGCACACAGCTCCAATCATATGTACCATCAGGTTTTGCTACCATTAGAGCCTTAGGGCTAGTGTTGCTTTGAGATTGCCCCACTGACGAGCTTTTCCAGACAGAATTTTTTTGATTCTAGTTCTGGTTCTTTGGTCTGGAGCATTCTCTTGCAAAGTGACCGAAGATGTAGCAGTTGTAGCATTTCACCTTTGATTTGTCAAATCCGGCTCGACCTCCCACCAGCTTTCTTCCAGTTCTGTCCATGAACCTTTTTGCTCTTCTGGAGATCATAGCAAGATTCCACTGCAAATCCATTTCTTCTAAGTCATCCGGATCTATTTGATCATAGTCGTCATCAAAAACTGTCGGATCGTTTATCTTCCCTTGTATGTAGTTTTCATAGGAAGCTACAAAGGAAGACAAAACTGCAAGTTGCTCTTCTGCTGATTTCACACTCATTGGCATAGACTTGCATGACTTGTGATCACATTTGGATTTAGTGCTCTTTCCCTTGTCTTTTCCTGAGGGAATATCCTTCACTTTCGTAGACTCACCTGAAACAGAAACAAAACAAACTTCACCATCAGAGTCCAAAATAATATTTCCTGAGTTATCACCTGAGAAGAATGCAGTTGCATTCCCACTGCTATTGGACGAGTCCTTGGATGTCGGTTTTGCATAGTAAACTCCCGGATCTTGAACCTGATCATATCCGGCATCCTTTCTCTGTATTGCCAAGTCATAAGCCCTCAGCTTCCCTATCACATCATCAAGAGTAGCACTTTCAAACTCTGGATTCTCTTTTATTAGAAGAGTATAAACCTCCCACTTTGAGGGTAGAGAATCTATAATTTTTGTACTCAGTTCAGTCTCAGTATACGATATACTGTGATTTCCTAATTCAGTCACAAGATGATAAAATCGTGTTATAATTTCCTCAAGAGTTTCTCCTTTCATTCCCCTGAAGACAACAAATTGCTTCTTCAGTAAATCGGTCTTATTTTTCTTGACATTATCGTTTCCTTCAAATCTTCTCGCGAGAGCATCCCATAATTGTTTTGCCTCATGGTATTTTTTGAAGGTATGCAGAATCTCCTGAGGTAGACCATTGTGATGGCAGCATGAGCTTTGTTTTCAGCTTCAAACATAAGCTTATCTTCTTCTTCTTCCATATCCTTAAAGGCCACTTCCACAATTCTACCTTCTACATTTCTAGATGGTTTGAAATATCCATCTCTAATGCAAATCCATCCTCTCATCATATAAAACCTTGCCCATTCTTCAAACCTGTCCTTCCACCAATAATAATCGTTAACTGAAATCATTTTAGGTGGTGAGTTTGACTTGCCTACTTCATGGTCCATTTCTAACATCTTGTTTAGAGTTGACATTTTTTTTAATATGAATTAAATTAATTTAAATGTCCAAGATCCAAGTAAAGGTCCAAAGTCCAAGTCCAATGCCAAACGTTCAACTTCAAGTAACTGTTAAAGTCCACGTATTTAAATTATGGAGAAGGAGAAGATAGGTGAGGGAATCTTATGGAGAAGGAGAAGATAGGTGAGGGAATCTTATGGAGAAGGAGAAGATAGGTGAGGGAATCTTATGGAGAAGGAGAAGATAGGTGAGGGAATCTTATGGAGAAAGAGAAGATACGAAGATATAGGCGAGGGAATCTTATGGAGAAGGAGAAGATAGGTGAGGGAATCTTATGGAGAAGGAGAAGATAGGTGAGGGAATCTTATGCTAAAGGAGAAGATAGGCGGCGGCGAAAATAGGTTTTTGGGTTGGCGAAGACGTCAGGTGGTGTGAAGGCGAAGTTAGAAGGAGAAGATGTTGATTTCAGTGATGAATCAAAAAGAATGGCGAAGATGCCCAGTTTTGTCGCTGTCACTTTTCTTCTATAACTCAAAAACCTATTATCGCGTTAATAAAAATTATAATTTTCAAAGTAGTTATTTCTTTTTAATTCTATTTTATTACTGAGATTATTAAGGAGGATAATTTTAAACAGATAATTAAGTAGATGGTTTTTAATGAAAAGTCACAGTAGATTCAATTTATGCAATAATCAAGCTTGAACAGTACAATCGAGCGTAAATGCTTTGATACCAATTGTAGGTCCTTTGAATGGATCGATTACAAGCAAGATCAGATCTATCAAGGTGCGGAATCCCTTGATAGATGTTTATGCAAACAATGAATCAACGAAGAACACGATGAATACTTATAAAACCTGCTTGTCTATTGATATTATTTCAGTGGGAACAAATACCAATTACAAGCTTGCAAACCAAAAACTCTGACCCCTAGCCTACACCCCATGCACCTATATATAGTGCATGGGCTGAACGAAGAAGCCCACCTCAAAGATGCCTTTTTCTATCTTCTCCTTGAGGAGAAGATGGCCTGACTTCTCCTTCAGGAGAAGATACTCAAAGGTATCTTTTCCTAAGCTATCTTCTTCGTTCATCAACAATGTTAGCTAGGATTCAAACAAAAGACTATCATACTTGACTTATAACTCCATCAAGTATGTTACAATTAAACTATCAACCAACACAAAAACGATACTAATCTAGAGAAGCATTTGTCACACAAACATGCACTAACAATTTATACTATAACATACGGATTCATTGATTAGGAAAGTTTGACCCATCTTAAATTGTATACGTGTACTAGACTAATATTAGTATGTTTTAATTGTGATTTTTTGGCGTGTAGGACATGCTGAAGGTCGATTACTATCATACCATATATAATTACGAACAAAAATGCGTAATTGATCTTGATTTGGGAAATCGGCTAGGTGTTGACTTTGTTTTGTCAACTTATACAGTTTAAGGAGGTGTTAAGTATGCTTGGTTTGGATAGAAGTCACAAGAAAGCCGTAGCCCAGTTGGTTGGAGATGTGTGTGTAATTCGGGCCAGCTGTGGCCGCGGGTTCGAGTCCCGGTCCATGCAAATCATTTTTTTTTTGGCAATTATAACACTAATATTTTATTATTATAGCTTCATAATATCATTATATAAACCCGAAAACGTCACGAAATATTTTTAAAACGTACAAAAATATCGAAATGCAACGTTTATTGCATTTCAATTCATCCATCTCTAACTATGACATTTTATTTAAATAATAATAATAATAACTAGGTTTAACCTCGCACTACCGCGACACGATTCTCTAACCTAAAGGGGGAAGCACACATGTTGTGACAACCGACAATTTGTGATCAATACCGATGTGATTATAAGTAACTATTTATTATGGAAAATTTTAAATTATTAAGTTTCGGAGGTAAACAAATTGTTTTAACAAAGGAAACTGTGATCGAATCTTTCAACGCGATTTAAACGCGGGTTCTGAAAACACGCGCCGGACAACGAAAATATTTATATTTTTGTTCGGGTTATTCATCATATTGGTGGAAGGATACGTATGATAGTCACCAGAACCGGTGACTGTCTCAACCTCGTATAACAGCAGAAAAGAGGGTAGGTTCACCGGATTTTTAATAGTAACAAAAGAGAGGTGGTGACTCGATGGATTAATATCGGAACAAGGCTCGGTTTGGGTTCAATGGTTTGTATTAGAAACAAAAGGGGTTTTACCGGTTGATGCTTGGGTTCAAGAGAGGGTTATTATCAGGATTTATAACAGAATAGAGGAGGAAGACGATGGTGCCGGAGAAGAAGAAGGCGGCGGCCGGCCATGGCTCTCCGGTCGGTTGACTGGTGTGGCTGCTCTCTTTCTTAAACACACAAGTGTGTGTGTTTCGTATGAATGTAGAGAGAGAGAGAGAGAGATAAGAGGGGAGGGATTTATATAGTCCAATCCAATTAGGGGGTGTTTAGCAACGGGGATAACAGCTAGGACTCGGGACGTTTGGTAATAGGTATAGCAACAGAATAAGAAGCGTTTGGAAACCGATTTAAGAATAGATATAAGACGTTTGGCTGCAAGATTCGAACTTGAATATAATACAATAAATAGTCAGGTGGTCGGGTACGACCCGACCCGTTAACGAGACCCGTAACACTCGGGGTGTTACATTCTCCCCCCCCTTAGGAAATTTCGTCCCCGAAATTTGAGGTATCTCATCCTTCACACCCTTAATCTATAAGGATATAACCAATTGAAACCAGAATATTTGTTAACAAGACATGATAAGTTCTCATAGTTTACGCGGAAATCGATTCGATATCCATTTGACACGATAATCAGTAATAAATGTCAATCAGTAAGACTACATCTTGATCATTTTGCTAATCGCGTTTTAACCTTTCTTGCTATAGTCATGTTAATTCAGATACATGGATTATCTGTAATTCCTGATATGACTATTAAAGGTTCTCGGTATAGATTGATATATTTTTTTCTTTATACTGTGAATATTCTTCTAATCTTGTTCCACATTAGAATGAGAAATAGATTGCATATTATTCTTATGTAAAGAGGATTTTAAACATACTTTGAGATTCTAATTGTTTTTCTTCTGCAAGATTTACAAACCTCCAACAAACATCACTAGAGTCTCAAATCGATACGATTTACTCATTGTTTGATATTCGGATTCATCTACAATGATGGATTCTATATGGTTCTTAAGAGATACATACGGAAGTCCCATTCATTCCTTGTCATCTTAACTCGAATGGGATCCAAGCTACTACCTCCTGGATCGAACTTTAGAATTTCCCATCATTGTATTTCTGATTTCATAGAGAGTAGTAATGATTTCTGGTAACTATCGGATTATTTCTTACAAATTCTATCATGTAAGTTCTATCTATATCGGCGTAATATGGTTGACGTCATGGTTAACTCTATTCGTATATATACTTAGGAGGTTTCTTAGATCGTTAGACTTATCTTATCCAGAGTCTAAAGGTGCAAGAAAACATTAATCAAACTTGTTGAATTACACGGTTTCAACAATTCCTTTTTATCTCTGGAGAGATGAAAGGCATCAGCATGGATGAGTCCTTTAAGAAAGATCTTTGAATTATATTCTAATAGCTCTTTCATTAATAATTATTCAACTGACATTGAATTCTTGTCACTTTTCCCTTTCCATTATCTTGACCTACCAAAATCGGTTATTGAGATTTCTCTTAAATCATCTATAATAATCTTATTGACTATTTCATTGATGATTGACTGCATTATTTATCATTACCTATTCTTTCTCAAAATCATGCTTATCATTCGGGATTTACATACTTATGGTATAAACTATTTCTATATAGATTTTTCTTAACACTTTTGGAATTCGATAACACTCTCGATAAAATATTCTATAATTTCTTCTCGTAAAATATTCTTTATAAATTTCTAGTCGTTCTTCTTACGGCTTATATTTTTATTGGGTAATTTCTTTTAATATATATTTTTATTCTCGTATTTATTTCTTCTGGCATATCGGATGCCTTCTAATAATATTTGGCACTTCAATTGCCTTCTCGCGATATCTGGCATTTCCAATGCCTTTTTATTGTTCAGACATGTTGGGTCTGCTGACCTGGAGAGGAACAGATGATTGAAAAGCCAAAATATACTACTCAGTTGATCCATATTAATAAACAACATTTACAACATACTCCTCCCAAAAGACTGTTGACCCTAACAACTGTTCTACCCAAACAACTGCTGTGACAACTGCTGCTACAAAGGACTACTGATTAACAACTGATAGAGAACAACTGCTGACTAAAGGTCTTGTTGGATCAGTAATGCTCTTGATGTATTGCTTGCTAGTGAACACTTATGTGTTTAGCAAGTTTAATCAGATTTGCACAGCGGAATGTGTAGGTAAAGTTACACTATCAACTGGAGTTATTACTCCCCTGGATGTTTGAAAACAAAAGATAAGTTTAATGAAAATCTAAGTATTGAATGTGAATGATAATAAATACTCAAACACATTCTCAATAAATGAAATGGAAACAACAATAATAAGCTTTGAAGGATTTCAGTTTCTATTAAAATCAATGTCTAAAACAGAGGGATGAACCCATCTCTTCATAGACTTTACATATACATGAACCTTACCAAAAAGCAAGTCAGAATCAAGTTGCAACAAGTTGCATTCTTGGAACTTGCACAAAAAGATAAAGTAATACTAAACTAATAAACTACGGAAACATAAGGCGGTGGAAAGATTCTTGTACAAGTGCTGATGAATGACAAACTACTGATGAGTAGTTTGTCTTTAGTAGTTCTTCAGTGAACTATCTGGTTAGACTTCCGAACTTTTGATACTTCTTCTTCAGTACTTGTTGAATCCTTCTTCAGTAGTTTAGTCTTCTTTCTTAAGTAGTTCTATACTTAGGATATTTTGCAGAAGTGAATTAGACTAAGGTTTACAAAAGTGGTTTCCTCAATCCTTTTTGTCCTAACAATTTCCCCTGGATTGATGAAGCCAAAACCTTTTCTAATTCCTTATTGTCTTCTTCTGTCATTCATAATCTTCCATATCTCCTTGAACATGGAATTCTTCAGTTGATTAAGCTGTTCATCAGTGAGAGATCCCCTTTGAGGTTCCAGATGTTGAATTGTAAGCAAATCCTGAGTTGATAGGTTCTTCAGTTCATTCATGGACTTGTAGGCCTTGCTTGTAAGATCTCTTCTTGTCACCAATACTGAGTTGTCATCAGTAAAGGACCATTTGATGATCAGCACTTTAGACTTGTCAAAGTCTGAAGTATAGGGCATCATGTTGGATCCCTGGGATGTTCCTAAGTGTTAGATATTTTCTTTTTCTGTGACTCTCAGGTGGGATTCACTTCTGTCTTCTTTTTGCACTACATCAGGTTATTTGAAAGTTGGTAAATGATGTTCAGTAACTACCTTTGTGTGCAGTCTGTCAGTGATAGTCTTCTGAATTTGGTAAGCAAATGTTGAAGGATCCCTAAATTGAGTTATCAGAGGCTTCTCTTCAATTTCAAAGTCTCCTTGCACAATTGTGTTGCCTTCTAGCAACACCATCTTGAAGTCAGTCTTTGTATTGTGCTCTGGTTTCTTCTTGGTAGCTGGTCTTTTAACACCAGAAGTTCTAACTACTGAAGTTGATACTTCAGAAGTTTTGAACTTCTCTGGATTAGTAGCCTTGGCAGCCTTGTATTTCTTGTATGTGTTTAGTAGTCTATCTTCTTTCCATCTTGACACAGAGGCTTTTTAAGCATAATCCTTTGCTACCAGTTCTTCAATCATTTATGCTCTCTTGGCTTTTCCATCTTTGTTTGTTTCAAGTTTGTCAGCAACAAGTTGAGCTCTTCTGGTTAGCTCATCCATTGAGAGCCCTTTGAGTGAATTGGCTTTTGTTTTGCTGTTCTTTGTTATAAAAGACACCAGTTGTTGTCTTTTGTCTTCTTCAGCAACTCTCTCTGTTTCAGCTTGCCTAATCAACTCTGCTTCATAAGATTGAAGCTTTTCATTTAAGCTTAAATCCTCCCTTGCCTCCAAGTTGTTCCAGATCTCTTCTTCCTTAGCCTTTCTTTGGGCTGCAATCAAACTCTTCTTTAGTAGTTCTTTGGACATTGATAGTGGAGAAGGGTTCAGCACAGTCATTGTTGTAGTTGTTGTAGGCCTTGGACTAGGAGTTGGTTGTTGTTGTTCAGTTGTTTTGGAAGGATCATCAGTTGTTTGTAAGCTGGAAGTGTTAACTGCTGAAGTGTTGATAGAAGTATCAACTACTGAAGGATTGTCTTCAGTACTTTCTGAGTCATCAGAGGTTGCTTCAGCAGTTTCTTCATTATGGCCTTCGGAAGGTTCAGCTTCAACTTCAGTTCCAGAAACAAGCCTTTGTTGATCTTCTTTTTGTTTTTAGGCTTTTTCTAGAAGTTGTTGTTGTTGTAGAGCCACTCTTGCCTTTATCCTGGCTTCCAGTGACTCCTTAGGTTCCTTAATCTTCTCCCCCTTTTTGGCTTCATCCACTTCTGGAAGCCTGCTAGGTTTGGAAGTTCTACCAGTGAGTTCTGCAAGCTGTCTTGAGTTGTTGTCTATTTTGTTGGACATCTCACCAAGTTTCTTGTTGATCACATCAAACTAAGTTTTGGTTGACAACTCCAAAGCAGTTGTGAAAGTTTTGAGGTAATTGGCAATGAGGGTGTTCATCAACTGGTATAGGGGACCATCTGGGCTGCATAGTTGGTTCAAGTCTATGTTGGATGACCCAGGGAATTGGGTGGGCATTTTCAGTGAGGGGTGTGTTTTTGGGTGATCTTCATGTTGTACAGAAGATGCCACTTTAGGGGAATCAGGGATCAAGTGGACTTTAACCTGATCTGGTGTGACCATCTCTTTGAGCTTAGAGACACCAGGTGCAGGACCTTCACTAGCAGCCGTCAATTCAATTTTAGTGGAGTGTGAATCATCATCCAAATCAATGGAATCATCTGAATCCCTGCTTACTTCCTCAATGAGGACAGTATCAGTTATATCATGAGCTGGGCCCAACCCAGTTGTCTCATGTACCTCTTGTTCTTGGTTCAGAGGATTTCCTACCTCGGGCATTAAGCCTTCATCAGTAGTTGCCACAAGTGAGGTCTTAGCAATGTTAATTCTTTCCTCAGATCAACCACTGGGTGGTATATGAGTAGTAGCAGCCTCAAATGTACCTAAAGTCTCTAAGTTTGGGCTTAGAGACCCTGGTTCATCCTCATCTCTTGGGTTAGGGCTATGGACATCCACATCCATGTCAAGTTCTGAAGGTATGACCCCTGTTTGATGTGGTTGTTGGGGACATACATGTTCTGATAGGATGGTGTCTTTTAGCCCAGAGAGAAGTTTGGAAATTTCAAGGGCTTCAGGTTCAGAAATTTGTGGTGCTGGTTCAGTAGTTTGGTCTAAGGGTTCAGCAGTTTCAAAAGAAGAGTCAATGGGGATTGTTTTCTTAAATTTCTTTCTTTTGAAAAGTATTGTGATTGGTGCTCTAGTGGGGGTTTGAGATGGATGAGACGGAGAGGATGTTTCAGTCACATCTTTATCAAGTGCAGATTGCACATTAGCAAGTTCAGGCATCTCAACTTCCTGAATTGCCTTTCTTTTAAGGCTGGTGGGTTTTTGTTTTTGCTGTTTGGGTTTCTTGGCCTTTTTGGGTGATGGTTTGGAAGATGAGGGTTCCTTGGGGACAGTTGTGTGTTCCCCTTGGTCATCTTCTGGCCAGGTAGCCGGTTTATTGTGCCTAGAGTATGCTTGTGAGGTTAATGGGTTTAACACCAACTCATTAAAGAAAAGTGCTCATGCCTTGAATTTTGTTTCATTCACAATGGAATGAAAAATAGGTTGAAAAGTAGAGGGCATCTGATCATAAGATCCAGTTTTTGGACTCAAACACATTATTATATAGTGAAACAAAAGTTTGTACTTAGGTTCAAAATATTTCTTAAAAATAGTAGCATGTGAAAGAGTACCTTGGTAACCACACTCTGTCATGGTTAGATGAATTTCAGAGTTTGGAAATTGATCTGGGGCACCCACATCATCTAGACCCAGTCTAATTCCCAAAGTTTCGGGTGTGATTGCCATTCTTCTCTCTTGGATGGTTGAATTGAGGGAGATCACCTTATCATTCACTGTCACCGTCTCCGCATTTGCCCAGAACTCATTTAGAGTTTCAGTGTAGATTGGAGGATCAATGGTGAGGGCAGTGAAGTATTGGGATTTAACGACTAAATCAATGATTTCGTCGTATTGGGACCAGGCTTCATGTTTCTCAAAGTAGCCTCTTTGATTATGTCCATGTTTCAGTATTAGAGCAATGTGGTTTGTGTGTGTGTGGATCGAACAATGTTTTTGCAGGTTAAGGGTTTGAGAGTGTTTTTTTCAGAAAATATTCCCATACTGATGTTTTTGTTCATCAGTAGTTTCTCTTTTTTTGTTTTTCAGAAGTTTTGGTCTAAATAGATGTAAGTGAAAAATAAAATATGTGCAGAGAAGTAAAAGAAACACTTACAAATTTAGCATCCCAAGCATGGATACTAACTTCTGAAATGTTGATGTGTCAAGGGGTTTAGTGAATAAGTCAGCTATTTGATTAGCTGTTGTCACATGCTTCACTTCAATCTTGCCTTTTTCATAGCAATCCCTAATGAAATGATACCTGATTTCAATATGTTTAGTTTTTGAGAACTGAACAGGATTTTGAATGATGCTAATGGCAGATTTGATGTCTACAAGCAATGGTGTCATGGTCTCTTTGATTCCATAATCAAGAAGTTGATATTGGAGCCATTGTATCTGTGATGTACAACTTGCAGCTGCAAAATATTCAGCTTCAGCAGTTGATGTTGCAACAGATGTTTGCTTCTTTGATTGCCAGGACACTAGACAGTTTCCCAAGAATTGACAACCACCAGATGTTGATTTTCTTGACATTTGCACCCTCCATAGTCACTATCTGAAAAAGCTGATAACTTGGTATTGCTAGAAGCAGGATACCAAATTCCAAGTGTAGGAGTTCCTTTCAGATAGTCACTATACCAAAAAGCTGACATTTTGCACCCTCCATAGTCACTATCTGAAATACAGATTACAATACCACACACACATCGATTATGTGTGTGGGTTTCGTATTAAAGGAGTTATCGGTAATTTAATCATATTGGTGGAAGGATACGTATGACAGTCACCAGAACCGATGACTGTCTCAACCTCGTATACCAACAGAAAAGAGGGCAGATTCACCGGATTTACAACAGTAACAGAAGAGAGGTGGTGAATTGATGGATTAATATCGGAACAAGGCTCGGTTAGGGTTCGATGGTTTGTATTAGAAACAAAAGGGGGTTTTACCGGTTGATGCTTGGGTTCCGGGGAGGGTTATTATCGGGATTTATAACAGAATAGAGGAGGAAGACAGTGGTGCCGGAAAAGAAGGCGGCGGCGGCCGGCCATGGCTCTCCGGTCGGTTAACTGGTGTGGCTGCTCTCTTTCTTAAACACACAAGTGTGTGTGTTTCGTATGAATGCAGAGAGAGAGAGAGAGAGAGAGAGAGAGAGAGAGATAAAAGGGAAGGGATTTATATAGTCCAATCCAATTAGGGGGTGTTTGGCAACGCGGATAACAGCTAGGACTCGGGACGTTTGGTAACAGGTATAGCATCAGAATAAGAAGCGTTTGGCAACCGATTTAAGAATAGATATAAGACATTTGGCTGCAAGATTCGAACTTAAATATGATACAATAAATAGTCAGGTGGTCGGGTACGACCTGACCCGTTAACGAGACCCGTAACACTTGGGGTGTTACACTGCGGGGGTGGCTGTGTCGTGTTTGGTGGTCGGCCAAGATGGTGGAGATAATGAAGATGGTGGATGTTGGTTTCGGGTCAGGCTAAAGGTGGAGGCGGCAGGTGTTGCGGGGATGAAGCTCAGTGGGTTCTCGAGGTCGGGTCGGTAGTGGTTGTCTCGGGTGAATGTTGTGGTTGGGTGGTTATGCAGGTGAAGCTTGTCAGGGATGGTGGTCGTTTGCTCGACCTGTGATTGTCCATGCGGTAAATCAACTGGTGGTCGATCTAGTGGACTCTAGGGTGGCTCAGGTTAGATTTCGTTTTGGTTCGAGTCTAGTTGGTCATCGGGTCAGATTCGGTAGGAGATCGGATTCGGTTCGGGTTTCAGTCATGGGTAAGGTCGGCTCGGTCAAATCTGTTGAACCATCTTACGGGTCATATTTCGGGTTTGAATGAACCGAGTCAACGTTCTGGTCTGCACGTAGTTCGAGGTGGCTTCGGGTCACGCGCGTGTGATTCAGTATACTTTAAATTCGTATTTTATTATTATTTATAGATATCAAATATTTATAAATGTTATGTATTTGTAAATATTATTATATTTATGAATATTATAAGTTTATAAATATATTGATATGGACGAATTAGTTTTAACTCGCGAACGATCCAAATAATAAACGGTAACTATATTTTATAACGGACGAATTGGTAAATGGTTAACTTAACATGACTTATGATATCGAACATCGGACTAAATAACATTGGACTATATTGTCGGACTATATTATATATATATATATATTGCTATATATATATATATAAGTATACGTAGGTGACGAAACGCATAGAATCACGTGAATCGGAATTGTGGATAAAAGGACTTGATGAATTGTGTTTGAAAGTTGATTTTGAGGAAAATTGTAGACAACGGGTGTTGTCTGGTTTGTACAAAAACAGAGGAAACTCTGTCCAAATCTATCTATCTATTCTATCTATACTAACAAAAGAAAACACATGAGGGACACATGACACTCCCACATGAATTCTCTCATTTCACTATTTAATACAATAAATTCAAATATAATTAATTATTATTATATTAAATAATTTGCAAATCATATTATAAATAATCGTAGTTGTAACAGAAATCATTATAAACAGATTTAATGAATTCTATTATTAATATAAATAGATTCTCATTCAATCTATTTCTAATGATTCCTGCTACAATTATAATTATTATAAATACTAAAATTCAAATTTAATATATTTATATTATGTTTTCGCACTTAATATATTATTATATTTTAATAAAAAATCAGAAATAAATTAGTAAACATATTTTTAAAACTTTTATTAACTAACTGAATTAAACATTATTAAAACATTAGAGAATTTTTTTATATAACTTATTTATATTTTATGTTGTTAACTTTAAATTTAAATCATGCACCTTAAATAAATTCATTTATAAAAATTTAATCTTTTATTCTATGTTTAAAACTATGTTTATTTTGATGTTTGACAAATGATTATTAAGTTTTATTATTTTGTTCATTGTTTTAGATGTTAAATATGTGATAGGATCTGAGTTTGATTGTTTTAATTGTTTAAATAATAAGAACAATGAAGGAAATGAATTATAAATGGAAAGTGCAGAGGAATGATAAAATATTAATCAAAACAAGAGAATAAATGTTTTTCAATAGAATGATTTCATTATATCAAATGATTACAAAGAATTGTACAAGTACTCCCCCTCACCCTGATCACTCAGTGATTGTTTGTCAAAGAGAATATTTGAGTGACAAATAGAACTGTATAAGCACTGTTCTATTTATAGACAAATCTAAACCTCTGATGACTTACGCTGACGTCACCTAAGACAGTGACCTCTAACAGAATAACAAACATAAAACATCTGTTGATTACAAACTACTGTTACATTGGAAAACTCTGAAAGGTAAACAGCTGATAGGAAAACTCTGATGATCTTGAATCATCTGTTGGACCCTAAGTGCTATTGGCTCCAACAGACCTTTAGTCTTCAGTACTTTGGTCAGCAGTTGTTCTTCATTAGACCTTTGGTCAGCAATTGTTCTCTAGCAGCTACTATCTATCAGACCTTTGTAGCAACAGTTGTCACAGCAGTTGTTAGGGTACAGCAGATGTAAGGGTCAACAGTCTTTTGGGAA
The DNA here is from genome assembly GCA_028751855.1 of Ambrosia trifida. Classification (NCBI taxonomy): domain Eukaryota; kingdom Viridiplantae; phylum Streptophyta; class Magnoliopsida; order Asterales; family Asteraceae; genus Ambrosia; species Ambrosia trifida. The sequence goes on along the minus strand of CM054129.1, from coordinate 26,230,332 downwards.
AAGTAACTTGTAAATGCTGTTATTATTATGGATCAATTGAGTAGTATATTTTGGCTTTCCAATCATTTGTTCTTCTCCAGGTCAGCAGACCCAACAATCACCCCCTAGAACAGATGATGCAAAAACTAAGCTTTATTTTGATCTTTATTTCTCATCAGACCTTCTCTTATCTGCCCTTTAAACTGTAGTTCAAAACTTAAAGAGAAAAAGTCTTCTGCATCCCTTTCAAGCTCTAATTTTAGCAGTGTTTGAAGATCATCTGCACATAGGCCATGTGCATTATCCATACTTAACTTTTGAGCTTCTCCATCTGATCTGAGCAGAGTCATGTCATGGTTGTCTTTATTGACTTTCCATTTTAGAATTTTTGAATCAGAGGATCTGCTGGGTTGCAAGCTTATTGTAGATGAGTTTGGTGATGGAGGTCTCCCAATGAGTTTCCTGAGCTCTTTAGTAGTGGGATCAGGGAAGTAGTGTACTTGATTGAAGAGGCCCTCTTTTACATAAGTTTCAGCAAACTTCTTCTGGTCTTCTTCAGACATTTCCTTCTGTTTCTCGAACTGTCTTCTAGCAGCAACAGATAGGTCAAAAGTGTCAAGTAAGCTATCAAGTGTAAAGGCCTGTTGAGGTCTCTTCATCATTGGAGCATCAGAGTAATCAGGTTTTATGGGCAGTGTAGGGTCTTTCTTTCTATTTTCTTCCAACTTCTTGTATGTCTCAACCATCCTTAGCTCTGACCATCTTGCAACAGACCTCATCTCCCCATACTTTGCAGCCACAATCTCTTCTCTCATTCTTTTGAATTTTAAAGCTCTGGCTGGATCTATGCCTTTCATAAAATCAGGGGCACAAACCTTTTCTGGGGGATTCTTGGCCATGTCTTCTATTCTCATAAGTTCTTCTCTAAGAGCATGAGTGGTCCAGCCTGCAAACTGTTTCTTGTTTTCTTTGAAGGGCATGGTTGCCAAGATTTGGTCAAGAAGAGATTCCCTAACCATCCTTTCCATGTCACTGCTGAGAGGCATGGTGGACATGGAGTTGCTCAGGGTCTTAGCAAAATCTTCAATCCTTCTCAGTTTGCTAAGCTCTGCTGAATGGATGCCCTGAGCAGTCCTGTCATCTTTCCCCTTACATCTCTCTTTGATGATTGTATCTGTCTGTTCAGTCTTGTATTTAAGATATTTGTCTATGTTTAGGGGAACAGGAAAATTTGGAAGAGATGGAAAAGATCTTTCAGATGGCTATTTAGTATTGTAGAAGGATTGCATTTCCCCCTTAAGTAGATCAAGCTCAAGAGGATACTGAACAACCAATGGTGTGATGGATGGTGGTGGTCTGTGTGATGTGAATTGTGAAGTGTGTGGTGAATATGATGAAAGTGGGATGGCTGATATAGGTGTAGGCTGGGTGGTTGAAGCAGGAGGTGGTGATGTTTGTATGTTTTCATCTTGTACCATAAAGGTTGATTTTCTCTTCCTTCTGTACAAGATGTGTGGTGATGGTGGTGTTGCAGCAATGGTTGTGTTAACATCTGTTGGCACTTGTGTAGGACCAGCATATGTTTGGGATTTGGGTGGTGTATTAGTGGTTGTGGTGGTGGATTTGGTTGTTGGTTTGGTGGTAGGTTCAATTGTTTTGGTGGTATCAATGGTTTTGGTGGTATCAGTGGTTTTGATGGTATCAGTGGTTTTGGTGGCAGTGGTTTTAGCAGTAGCAGTTTTGACAACAAGTTTAGATGGTGGTTGTTTGACATGTTTGGCAGGCATCTTCTTCCTTTTAGAGGTACCCACATCCTCAACTTCTTGCTTTTGCTCTATCTTCTGTTGTACAAGAGCTTCTGCTTTGCATTCCAAAGTATCAAGCCTCTTTTGCTTATCTTCAGCAACCTTTTCAGCATTGACATTAGCAGTTTGATATACTTGTTTTGCTTTTCCTGCATTAACTGCTTCAGTATCAGCAGTGGATTGATCATTGGGATTTGGTTGTTGTCGTGCTGGTTTAGACTCTTGTTTGTTTCCAAATGGCTTTAGCTTGGGTAGTGTATCTCTGCAACTCTCCCCCTTTTTGGCATCACCAGCTATGAACTGATCATCATTTTCATCTCTTCTGATAGTAGTAGGGGCAGAGCCAGTGGTCTTCAGCAAGTGGTCATTGATGGCTTTAATGTCTGCTTGGGTATCTGTGTACCTAGCATCTCCCATAGTTCTGATTTGAGCCATGTAGGTTTCATGTGTTTGATTTGCTAGTTTTCTATGAGCTATGATGATGGGGGAAACAGATTTCCATAGCTCACTAGCAATCTCTTCCTTTGATGGTTGACTTTTGGTAAGAGCAGCCAAGGATCCCAAAATTGACTTGATATCTGATTTGATGTCAACAACGGAGGTTTCAATGGATTGTACTCTAGCGGTCAATTCTTGGTATTTTAACCCATCACCTAAGTTAATAGGATCATCTGGGTTCATACCAGTGGTAGTTGTATCTGGTTCAGTCCTAGGAGGTGAGTCCAAAGAATGAGAACCAGATGCCCCTTTGTCTTGGTTCTGGGACTTCCAACTGTGTTTGGGGACACTATAGTGGATTCATCAGTTGTTGCCTTCAAGGAAGTCTTAGTCATGTAACCACTGTCCTGTTGTGAGACAATGGTCTCTACTGCAGTAGTGGCTGCTTCACTTGAAAACTCACCTAGAGTTTCATTTAACTCCAGGGGTGTAACCTCCTCTGTTTGTGAGATAGCTGATTGATTTTTCTATGTCCTAGTCACTTGTGGGTTTATACTATCATTGATGGGTGAAGGAGAGGAACTGGGATTGTCCTGAGTTTTATCAATAGCCTCAAACAGTGGTTTCATTGTTGGAAGGACATGTGATGGTGAAGTTGGAGTGAAAAGCGAAGTAGCCCTGGGAGAAGGGCTGATGATCATATGGTCAAGTGACTCATATATTTCATGATGTGGTTCCCTTTGGCTTACAACATGATCCTTTTGTGAGGATTCATGAGGAATTTGCTCAGGTTGAGATATATCCATCTGTTGTGAGGAAGTAACAACAGTGGTTTCTTGTTGCTTTTGTGTTGCAACAGGGTTTTCCTATGGTATCTCATCTTCCAGAGGCCCCTTTTTGGTTTTAGTGGTGGTTTTTGTGGATGGACGTTTTCTTTTGGAGGTGGCTGGTGTGGGTTTCACAGCACTGGATGTAGTGCCATGATCACCAGGAGCAGTGGGCTCAACAACAGAGGTTTGGACAACAGTTGTTGTCTTAGTCCTCTTTGTTTGTGTCTTAGAAACTTTTGACACTTTTTCTTGGGTGTTTGAACCCAACATTCTTGTAAAGTTTCATCAGTTAGACTCTTCATTTGGAAAGATTTACCCTTTTTAAAATCTTTTTCAGGTAAAACCTTTTAAAGGATTACACTTAAAATTCTTGGGTAAATCAGAAAAGCATTATTAGACCCAAACTTTATGGCCTTCACATTTGATACTAAATCCAGAAACAGGGCCTGGGATAGATTAAAGTCAGATTCTGACAACATACCATATCCCAAGTACTGAATCCTTAATTGAATTTTTGAGAGAGAGAGAAGATGAATAACCTCTTTCCTGAATCTCTGTGTGAAGTTCAGCCTTAGGGAAAGAGTCGTTACCTAACAGGTCATTTAGAGAGAAGGTTGTGGATATCAGTTCGAGGGTAATGGCGACATTTGTCTCTCCAATTTTTGATATGATGGTTGTAGGCTTTTTGTCTTGTAATAGAAACTCAGCATTTAACCAAAATTCTTGGAGGGTATCGAGATAGATGGGAGCATAAGCAGTTAAGATTTTCAGGTATTTGGAATTAAGGATGATGTCGATGGTGGTATGGAATGGGACGTTTTCATCTGTTTTGACCAGATATGGGAGATAATTGTGGGTGGCTTTGGCTTGAAGATCCATTGTAATGGATTTCGAGTGTGAGGATGAGAGGAATTAGAGTGAGGGTTTGAGGTTGAAGAAGGCGGTTTAAGTATTTTGAATACAATGAGACAGTGTAGCAACTGTTGTGGTAAAACAGGGTTTTTATAGGCTCTGGTGAAACCGCTGATGTGGCCAAAACTCTGCTTTTGAGAGCAGACGTGGCAAACATCTGGTGGCATACAGCTGTTGCCAAAGATCTGATGCAAATAGTTGATGTCTTGCCAAGGTGCTGATGCTAACAGCACTTGGTTTTTTTTAGTATTATTATTATTATATATATATATATATATATAATGAAACAATTGTTTTATCTGATCAGAGGTTTGAAACAGATTTTTCAACCAAATAGTGGTTGTTTTATCCTTAACAAATTTTTCAACCAAAATGCTATTTTTAAGGATGAATTTTGATTTTCTGAAACATTTTAATGTTTTTATTTAAAACATTTTTGTTGTTTAGTCCATGTTTAGCATACCAATTCTAGAAATCAGATTTGTAAAGGTGGATGTGTCTAAAGCTTTTGTCAACACATCTGCCAACTGATCCTCTGTTGGAACATGGTGCAGAGAAATCAAACCTTTTTCATAGCTACCTCTGACAAAGTGAAGTCTGATGTCTATGTGCTTTGTGGTTGAATGAGAGACTGGATTTTTGATGTTATTTTCAGCAGCTTGGCTGTCCAACATGAGTGGAGTCCTTAGTGCAGTTATCCCAAAATCCAGCAGTTGATTTTGAAGCCACATGAGTTGGGCTGTACAGCTTAAAGCGACAATGTATTCAGCCTCGGCTGTTGAAGTTGAAACAACTGCTTGCTTTTTGCTTTTCCATGAGACTAAGGCATTCCCTAGAAACTGGCACCCTCCTGATGTAGACTTCATTGTGGTGTGGCAGCCAGCAAAATCACTATCTGAATAACCTGAAAGCTCAATGTTTCCATTAGCAGGATACCAGATACCAAGTGTGGGAGCACCTTTTAGGTACCTGAATATCCTTTTCACAGCAATATGGTTTGACTTTCTAGGTGAAGCCTTGGATCTTGCACAAACACAAGTGGCAAACATAATGTCTGGCCTAGATGTAGTTAAGTACAATAAAGACCCAATCATGCATCTGTAATGTGTCTGGTCAACCAGTTCATCCTTGTCATCAATAGTGAGTAGCTTGACTGTGCTCATGGGTGTACTACATGGCTTACAATCATTCATCTCAAATCTCGTTAACAAATTTTTCACATATTTGTTTTGATGAATGAATATGCCATTTTGCAGCTGCTTCACTTGGAGACTAAGGAAGCACTGAAGTTCACCCATAGCACTCATTTCAAACTCTGATGTCATGAGTTCCCTAAACTCTTCACACATGTTGTTACATGTGGACCTAAAAATGATGTCATCCACATATATTTGAACAATCATTAAATCTTTCCCTCTCCATTTTAGAAATAAGGTTTTATCAATTTACCTCTTGTGAAACCAATGGATAAGAGAAAGGTGGAAAGAGTTTCATACCAGGCCCTAGGTGCTTGTTTTAATCCATACAAAGCTTTGTTGAGCTTGTATACATAATCAGGATGGAATGTGTCTTCAAAACCAGGTAGTTGACATACATGGACCTCCTCCTGAATTTTGCCATATAAGAATGCACATTTGATGTCCATCTGATACAACTTGATGTTGTGGTTGACAGCAAAGGCTAGGAAGAGTCTGATAGCTTCTAGCCTAGCTACAGGAGCAAAGGATTCATCATAGTCTATCCCCTCTTTTTGTCTGAAGCCTTGAACCACAAGCCTGGATTTATTCTTGAAAAATATACCCCTTTCATCAGTTTTGTTTTTGAAGACCTACTTCGTGCCAATTAGACAAACATCCTTTGGTAGTGGTACAAGCTCCCATACTTGTTGTCTTTTGAACTAAAGGAGCTCTTCCTAAATGGCTTCTACGCAACTGTTGTCTTTTAGTGCCTCTTGGTACTTGACAGGTTGTGTAAGAGATAGAAAGCCTTCAAAAAGACAGATGTTTGAGGATTGGCTTCTTGTGAGCACATCCTCTCTGATGTTGCCAATGATTTGATCTGGTGGATGAGCTCTTAGGTAGATTAAATCTCCTGATATGGTATAATGGCAATTTGAGGTGAAGGACAGAGTTTTGGTGACTCTATTGATGTAACATCTGTTTGCACTTCTGTAGTACCAACAAATGTTTGAAATAGGGGTGGGGGAATGGGTTCAAGTGGTGTGAAACTGGACTGACTTTTGTCAAAAGAGGTTGGACTTTTGTCAACAGATGATTGAGCAGTGGATGAAGTTGGTGAAGCAGTGGTTTGAGGGTAAGACTGGCCAACAGTGGCTGACTCAGCTGTGTCAGAGTTTTGGCAGGTGTTTTAAACAGCGGCTTCCCCTGATATAGAATAGACTTTATAGTGACTTGGAATCACAACATCTATTCTGTAGTCTTGTTGTGGAGATTGTGGAATACCTGCACTGTTAGTTTTGATAGTAATATCTTCAAATTTGAATTTTTATAAATCAAACAACTCAGCAAGATTTGTTGGGATTTTTAAGGATGAAAGTTCATTGAACTTTACATTCAGATTTTCTTCTATTGTCCTAGTCCTTGTGTTAAACACTTTGTAGGCATTGGCAGTAGAAGAATATTCCAGAAAAAATCTATAATCTACTTTGGCTGCAAATTTTGAGATGGAATCTTTAAGATTTAAAGTGAAACATGGGCAGCCAAAGATTTTGAAAAATGAGATTAGTGGTTTGATTTTGAACAAAATTTCATAAGCAGTCTTTTGATGTCTTTGGTTGATTAAAACTTTGTTTTGAACATAGCAAGTAGTGGTTACAACATCAGCCCAGAAGGACAGTGGCAAACCAGAATCTGCTAGCATGGTTCTTGCAGCTTCAATGAGAGTTCTATTTTTCCTCTCAACCACCCCATTTTGTTCTGGTGTTCTTGGAATGCTGTACTGCCTAACAATTCCTTTTGACTCACAGAAGTCATCCAACTCCTTATTTTTAAACTCTGTTCCATTATCACTTCTAAAGACTTTTACTGTCAAGTCATATTGTTTTTCAACTTTGGTGACAAAGTCCTTCAAGATACCTGCAATCTCATGCTTAGAGTGTAAAAAGTAAGTCCATGTAAACCTAGAAAAATCATCAACTATGACAAGACAAAATCTCTTTCTTCTTAGACTCATGGTTTTAACTGGGCCAAACAAGTCCATGTGCAACAATTGTAGACATTGACTTGTTTTGGACTTATCAATGGATTTGTAAGAGCTTTTATGTTGTTTCCTTTTTAAGCAGGAAATACAATGCTCATCACATTTAAATTCTTTTGATGGAAGGCCTCTGACAAGGCTTTGTTTGGAGAGTGAGTTGATAGTTTGAAGGTTGGCGTGACCCAGTCTCCTATTCCACAGACATACATTTTCCATAGGATTGTCCTTCAACATATCGACCACATACACATTGCCACTCCTATGAGCAACAAGTTGTGCTTTGCTCTTAGCAATGATGGTATCAATCTTTTTCACCACTTCTGGCCCAATAATCTTACAAGTTTTCTTAGTGAAGAATGAGCCATAACCTTTGTCACTCATTTGTGATACTCTAAGAAGATTAAATTTAAGATTAAATTCAAACTTGAGTTTCCCAGCCTGAACAGTCCCTGAACCAAACACCTTACCTTTTGAGTCATTACCAAAGGATATATCACCCCCTCCATGAGCTAAGAAGTCCAGAAGAAGGGCTCTAAATCCTGTCATGTGCCTGGAGCCTCCACTATCTACATACCAAAGGCTATCTAAGCAAGCAGAAGCTCCCTACACATCAGTAATGGATCAGTTTTGGTGAGTGTCCAAAGCTAAGTTGGCTTTGGATGGGTCCACAGACTTTTTAGCCACAAGCTTAGGAAGGTGATCAGTGGTTTGAACTAGTTTTTGAATCAAATTTAACAACTGTTGCTAACCATTTGCCAGTGCTTGGATGTCAACACTTGGTGCAACAGATGTTTGATCACTTCCAGACAGATGATAGTAACCATAGGGATTTCTGTTCACTCTTGGTCTAGAAGGCCTCTTGGGTTCTTCATAAACATGTGACAGATTATGACAAGATGGTTTTCCATATCCTCTTGGGTACTTGTTGGTGGGTGGAGCATCTGTTACTTGAACATCCCTGGAGGAAGATGTTTCTAAACTTTTGGTAACAGATGTTTGGACTGGACCAAAAGTCTGTTTGGGTTTTCCTTTTGAAGTACTCACCACTTGACTTGCAAGAGTTTTAGTCTTGTATTCTTGTATTTTGACATCAAATTTTTTTAGATACAGGCACTCTTTGGTTTTGTGATTCTTCTTTCCACATATTGAGCATGTGAATCTTAGAATCACACAGACTTTTTCCTTTGTTGATATCATATGCTTTTAGAAGAAAACAATTTTTAGTAACATGATTCTTCTTTTCATAGAAATCACAAAACAAGTGGACAACCTTTTCTTGCTTTTTCCCTTTTTCAGCCTTCTTTTCAACAGATGTTTGATCATCTGCTGGAAGGTCTATAAAGGGAATGACCTATGCCTGTGGTGCTTTCTTACCATCAGGGGTTTTGAAGTTAACTGGTTTGAAGTTTTCAAGAGTACCACACTCATCAGACAAAGTAGGTTTAAATTCATATTTTTCAAGTTCAGTGAATGATGAGGGACCTTCTGGTTTTTCAAGAACAATTTTCTTGCCATAAGATTCAGTGATTTTAGTCTCTTGACCCTTCAAATTAGTTGGTACTACCTCAACTAACTTTTGATCCCTGTTGACAGTGCTTTCAAAAGCTGGAGCAGTGGTTTCAAAACCAAAGCCAAACTTCACATGACTTTTGGTTTGTTTGTTAAGGAGCATCTCAAAACCTTTGCATGATTCCACCCATTTTTCACATTCAACTTGGGTGGCCTCAAGCTCCTTTTTACAACTATGATATTTAGTTATCATAGTTTGGAGCTGGTCTTTGGTTATAGTTGCTTCATGTTTTAAGCTGCTTATTTCAGATTCTTTTTCAGTCAATTTTGATTTTAACTCTTTTGAAAGTTTTTCAAATTGAACTTCATCATCTAAAACTTTCTTCCTAAGGTTTTCATTCACCTCTTTAATGTTAGCAAATTCTATTACACATTTGTCTGAACACAAATCTTTTAGGGTTTGAGGAGATACCTTAGTAGCAGCCATCAATGCACAATCAAACTTACACTCACAATCATCAGATGCACCCCAGGGATCTGAGAGATTCACAACATCTTCTTCAGATTTTGTATCTACAATTACTTCATCAACAATATCATCAGTCACAACATCAGATTTGGTTACCACATCCTCAGATTCAACCTCTTCAACCATAGCCATGAAACAAAAATTTGGTGGTTCATTTTTAGCTTTGGATACAAGAGCCAAATTTTCATCTGATAGCTCTTCTGGTAGACTGCTCCAATCAACATAACCTTGTGTGAAGAAACTCTGTTGACTGGTCTCTACAGGGGTAGAGGGTGGAACAGCAGTCATTGGCACTTGTGCCTGAGCAACAGGCGTTTGCACATAGTGGATCTGAGGAACAGTGGTTTGGACAAACTGGACAAGAACAGTGTTTTAGGTCAAAACGTCACAACAATAGTTCAAAAGATGGTATCCCTTAAATGCTCGCACGTGACCATCCCAAGTTCCATGCTTCATGTTAATTTCCTGAAAAACATGCATGAAAAATATATGAGTCAACATAAAGTTGGTGAGTACACAGGTTTGTTTATAATGGACCTGTAATCCCAAAACCGACTAAATTACTGCCTAGCTAGGGCAATAATTATCATGTGATCTGACATGAGCCCATAGCCAAACCCTGTCATGTTATGCCTCACCCATTGTACACTAAAGAAAATGAAATAATGTGAAATAGAAGCACTCTTTTGATATCTGTCATCCGATCAGAGCGACTGACCAAGAGTGGGGGTGTCAGCCCAATAGATCTATTCTGGTGTTTCATTGCTAGGTCCATAGATAATGGTTATGGTGAAAGGTATGACACGAGGGCTTAATGGATCCTGAACCTTACTGTCTCATGTTCAGATAAATGTCATGTATGTAACTGAAAACTGAAAACTGTACGCGTGTTTTTCCCCCAGAAAAATGTAAAACAGTGAAAAGGGGCTATGAAACTCACCTTGTGGTGTGTCTGGGAATGAGCAAATGAGCCTGAGCTAGAGAGATCGACCTACGTGTCCTATGTGAAAAGGGACATTTTAGGTCTATGTTACTTGTATTGTCTACAAGTTGTTCTCTTGTTATGTCTGTACTTGTAACTTAACTTTTTAAGTTAGCTGTGTGTCTATGACTTAGGGACTTGTATATTTAACATCTTGTTTCTCAAAAAGATACATTGTTTATCTTTATAATGTATAATATTAGGGCATCTAGATGTAACCTTCCCATAATATTAACCTCATGCTTTGTGTGGCTAGGTTTTACCATGCTTGTATACTCTAGAAATCTTGGTGAAAAGTAGTATTGTTTCTAGAGAAAGCCACACTTTTATTAAAAACATGGACACTTTAATAAGTTTTTTCATCGATCTAAACATGTTACTTATGACTTACAACTATCAACATTATGCTTTATGTTAGTGAGTTTAGAAAATATACCCATTTCTTTTATAAACTTTCAGCTCATATGTATACATACATTCATGTATGTTTCGGACATGGCATGTGTAAAAATATACATTTTTCCAACTAGCATAATGTATTTTAGAACAAGAGTTTACTTATTTACTTGGTTTAGTTACAAGTGTCAACACACTAGTGAACAACTCGGTGTATGAAAAATTATGCAAATATAAAAGCACAAGTTTAAGAAAATAAATGATGTGGCTCCCAGTGTCTAAGAAATGAGGGAGTTAGGGGCCTTGTACACCTTGGTTATGTTCCTTGTATCTCTAATAATCCCTTGAAAGTGGTGGTCTTTGGTTAAGTGAGAGGGGTGGGGTTTGATGGTGGAGTGGTGGCTCGGTGGTGATGGGGCCAAGTGGTGGTGGTTGTTCGGCGGTGGGGGTGGCCGAGAGAAAGAGAGGGAGAGGTACATGGAGGGGTGGTGTGTTCTCATTTGGTGCTCCTAAGTCTCATTTATATAGTGCAAGAGTCATGCTATTTTGGGTAGGTCAACTCTCCTTGTATGTGTAGTTAAGGGAATATTTCTATTCTAGTGTAAGTCTTGGATTGTGGGAGATTATGGACTAGATGTGTGCATGTCTTTCTTGGTATATGGGGGCCGAAAATTTGGAGGTGTTGGGAGGTTATGTTTTAGTCAACTTCACTAAGATTTGATGCATTATAATCATGGTGTTTTGCTTGATTAGAGGTGTCTTATGTTGGATATTGTCACACCCTCTAATTTCCACTGCGGGGTTTTACCGCGAGGCGCATGACATACTAGGATCCCATAGCCATAAGTCATATGAACGAACTCTAAATGCCCAAACCATTTAGTTCGTTTTCAAAAATCAAGTTTAGTTAAGCTGCGGAAGCGTAAACCAAATTTAAACCTTTTAAAAACATGCGCAAAACAACGCGCCCAATTTAAAACCATATGAAAGAAAACATAAAAGCATAATATGTAATTTAGGTGTATGCCCAAGACCCCAAATGCTGTGAAGTGTGCAGTGCTTTCTAATCCTGGCACCGGAAGCTAACTACCTGCAAAAGCATGTATATCGTGGGTCAACAAACAATGTTGGTGAGTTCACTAAGTAAAGTAAATGAGTATGTAAATACGCTGGTTTCCAAAACCACGTAAACAAGTAATTGAGTTGGTTCCAAGAACTGTGTAAACACTAGTTCATCGCATGTCAAGGGTAGCTAACCCATTCTCGATAACTAACACCGATATACCGAACTGCTGATGTACGTGTAGCCACAAATGTGAGTCGCATGCCTTACATCATTGCCTATCAACAATGATAAAATCTGTTAAGTTATAGTTCACTCCCGCACTCCCCGAGCAGGTGTGAGGTTTGTTAGACCTAATAGCGCTATCAACTAATAACCCGCTTGCCATAACCCGGCAACTCATTCGGTATGTGAAGGACTTACAGATGATAGAGTTGGTTTAGTTCATCAAGGACACAGTTTGCGAACTAGCAAAAACCCGACTCACACAAGGAGTCAAAAACCGACCCATACAAGGATCCATAGCATCCCAACCCGGGATGTGTAAGTAGTCCCAAACCGGACTAGAAACTAAAAGTCCCAACCCGGACTAGAAAAAGTTAAGTACTTTGTCTCAACCCGAGACAAATGCTTTTGAGAAAAGAGTAGTGAAACTCACCTTAGGTTGCACGTGAATAATCCAAATTCCTCAAACAGAAATGAGCTACCAACTCCCTATTAAAAATTTCACTAGGTGAGTATATGTGCATAACCAATACACCATACAATTCGTTTGTCCAAGACTTTTAAAGTTCAAACCGTGTAGTGACACCTAATGACTCTACATGCACAAGTAAGTCCTACGTTTCCCGTTGGTGATCATATTGATTATTATCAGTTTTATACCTCATACACATCTCATATAAGTATCCATGCAAGTTCATGTCAAATACATACCATATAAGACTCCAAATAGTCACGTAAACATCCCTTGCACAATCTGCGTTTTCAGGGCAGATTGTACGCTGTGAAAATGAATTATTTAAAATACTTAACGAACGAATTAAACTACCAAATTTTTACTGAATATTCATTGGGATTCATTTTATAACCCATATGTTTGTTTTGTCTCACAACCAAACACAAAAATTATTAAAATTCGTACAACACAGCTATGTCCAGAAAATTTTCCACAGCAGGTCAGTTTAGTAGAAAAATTCCCAAAAATTGTGTATTGACCCAAACGAGTTGAATCCAATTGGAAAGGCCAAGTTTTTCTAGTGTTGACCTACTGTCCAAATTTCATAACTTAACCCTTTGTAAATCTCGAGTTATGACCGTTTAAAGTTGACCCAATTTATAATTCCGGAAATCTGATATGACCTTTAAACTTATAAAATCATGAATACATATCAAAACAAGTCCAAAACGCATGATTTTGGACTTTTTGTAAAGCTAACACCATAAGTTATGTTTTAGCATTAGAAAACAATCAGATTACACCTTTTAATCACTCTATAACAGCCCTATAATTCGTCACAATGAATCTGTCAGAAAATCAGAATTTTATCAACATGACTCTTATAATCCCTAATCATTCTCAATACCCTATAATCATGCAATAACCTCATATTAACACAATAACATTCATATTATCACGTTTAATCTCCGGTTTTTACGTACCATATACTCTAGATATGATTTCTAGCAACAATATTCATCAACAATTTCAACAAACATAATAAACATTCAACATACATTGATTTGCGATTCTAGTATGCATATTTCCTAATGTTTTTACAAGTTTTTCAGCCTAAAATCACATCATTCAACATGTAAAACACATACCTTGAATTGCTAGAGTCCCTAGAATCACAAGATAGCACCTGAAATTGCTTGAACTAGTGCAAAATTGATGAAGATTGAGATTGGAAGGTGGTTGTGGGGTTGCTCTAATCCATGGCGCAAAGGGTGTGTTTAGGGTTTGTTTTATTTTTTTTATAAATAATATGCTAGGGTTAAGATCATGGGCCAAGGTTTCGGGCTCTAGTGATTTTTATCTGATAAGCGAGCCCAATAGCACTATCTAACTCTCTAGATTAATCCCGACAATAATAGTCATACCAACTCATATAAAACTACTGTTTTTTCAATTCATATTATGTTTACCCTAAGTGCACATATCTCATAACGTTTACGTACAAGTTAACTAACACGCAGTAGTTCACATAAGCATGAAATTCACATACACGTGTTATTCCACATTCATCAACACCCAATCATTCATATAATCATACATGCCTAACAAATCACCAATGTTCGGGATACAGGACTCGCGTGTGTGTCAAGACAAGGGTTTTCCTAACTATAACGTACGTTAATGTCACCTAACATATGTTATTGTTACATAACATCCTGAAGGACCTGTTTAACTAACCCTAGCTAAGTGTTTAACCACGTATGATTATGGAAATTAACTAGAGTTCAGTAAAAGAGTTAACATGAAAATGCGGAGTGTCACATCATCCCCAAGTTGAAAAGAATTTCGTCCCGAAATTCAGCAAGTATACAGTAAAGTCAGCTAAAAAAATGTGTGCTTGGTTCCCGGATGTCACATCATCCCCAAGTTGAAAGCAATTTCGCCCCGAAATTCACTTTGAGATAGTTGCTTTACTTTTAGTGTTTGGTTTATGCATATTTTCAGGTTCAGTAAAGAGATGTGGGTATTTAAGCCGCATTTGATCCATGCGTTCCCACGTGTATTCCGGTCCTAGACGGGAATTCCATAGTACCTTAATAATAGGTATAGTGTCTTGTCTGAGTTTCTTGACGCCCCGCTCAAGAATCTCCACCGATTCTTCCATGAACCGTAGCTGATCGTCCACCTGGATCTCCTCCAGTGGCACCACCAGCGTTGTATCCGATAAGCATTTCTTTAAGTTTGATACGTTGAATACGTTGTGCACTCCACTGAGTTCATCAGGCAAGTTTAACTTGTAAGCTATCGGACCAATCCTTTCGACAATCTCGAATGGTCCAACGTATCGTGGGTTCAATTTTCCCCGTTTTCCAAAGCATATCACCCCCTTCCAAGGTGACACCTTCAATAGAACCTTGTCCCCAACCTGGAACTCCAAAGGTTTCCTACGCTTATCAGCGTAACTTTTGTGTCGATCACGAGCAGCAGCCATCCGATTTCTGATTTGCACTATCTCCTCAGAAGTTTCGTGCACAAGTCCTGGACCTGTTAGCTGGCTATCCCCAACTTCAGTCCAGCAGATGGGAGACCTACACTTGCGTCCATAAAATGCCTCAAAAGGTGCACACTGTATCGAATTGTGGTAGCTGTTGTTATACGAGAATTCAATCAAGGGCAAGTGCTTATCCCAACTGTTGCCAAAATCCACCACGCACGCTCGTAGCAGATCTTCCAATGTTTGGATGGTACGTTCACTCTGTCCATCCGTCTGTGGGTGATAGGCTGTGCTCATATCTAAGCGAGTTCCCAAAGCGTTTTGGAGAGTAGTAAAAAAAATGAGAAGTGAATCGCGCATCGCGATCAGATATAATAGAAGTAGGCACCCCATGCCTGGAGACTACCTCCTTGATGTAGAGATTTAGCTAGTTTCTCCAGCGAGTCTGTTTCCTTATTGCCAGAAAGTGTGTCGATTTGGTTAAACGATCCACGATAACCCAAATCATGTTATGGCCAGTTGGCGTTCTAGGAAGCTTTGTGATGAAATCCATAGAAATCCCGTCCCATTCCACATAGAGATTTCTGGTTGCTGGAGTAGGCCTGAAGGTTTCTGATATTCAATCTTAACCTTCGCACAAGTCAAGCACTTAGTAACATTAGTGGCTATTTCAGCTTTCATGTGTAACACCCAGCCCCTCTCACCACCAATATTGTCCGCTTTTCCCCAATGGGTTGCCCATCCAGAGCTCACGGATTTGTTTTTGGTTGCCCTGGTGGAGACTTCCCAGGAGGTCACCCATCCTGGAATTTCTCCCACCTGAGCACGCTTAACTGTGGAGTTCTCCTCTCATCCACTAACATTAAGCCCCAAAACGCGTTGGTGATTTAAGAGGCAAGACATTACATATGAACCAAGGATCTCTCCTGACCACGGCCGATGTGGGATTTTCCTGGGGTGTCACATTCACCCCCCGTTAGAGTCTCATCGTCCCTGATGAGGTATGCACCCACCATTCCGAACGGCACAGGAGTGGCTCTGATACCATCTGTAACACCTGGCCCCTCTCACCACCAATATTGTCCGCTTTGCCCCAATGGGTTGCCCATCCAGAGCTCACGGATTTGTTTTTGGTTGCCCTGGTGGAGACTTCCCAGGAGGTCACCCATCCTGGAATTTCTCCCACCTGAGCACGCTTAACTGTGGAGTTCTCCTCTCATCCACTAACATTAAGCCTCAAAACGCGTTGGTGATTTAAGAGGCAAGACATTACTTATGAACCAAGGATCTCTCCTGGCCACGGCCGATGTGGGATTTTCCTGGGGTGTCACATTATCTGTAACACCCCAACCGATGGCGGAAACATCGGGATGTCACGTATTGATGATTGTTTCAGTAGCACATGGTATAAATTGAATTTTAAATAATTTATTCAAAACATAATATCCAATATAAAATGATGTCCAGGAATTCAATACATAATATCAAATAACAAAACTTCAAATAGCTCCAAATAATAACTTCATGTATAATCCTTATGCAAACTCAAGCCTTAGCTTCATTGTTACCTGAAACATGTTAATTTTGAAAATATTTTTGGGTCAACAAAAGTTGGTGAGAATTACATAGGTTTTGAGAATCGAATAAAAATGTTGTGCAATTCATGTGTCATGGCAAGTCTAGTCCATATGTGAAAACATACTAGAAGTAAATCGAGTGCATAATCAACCCTTGTGACTGTTATAATGTGGTACATCCCATACGCTCATGGTTCACTCGAATATGTTATGCGATAACAAACACCCACGCTACCTTTGTAGGAGGCACGTATCCGGGTGGGATTGTCAGTCCAATAGATCTATCAATGTATATCGTCGGCTGATCAATGTTAATGATTATGCTAGAATTGTGCTTACCCTAGTCATGTTCAAGACATAATGCAACATAGAAAAACACATAGACACATTGATGATTGAATTGCATAAATGATGTTGTAACATGTTTCACCCCAAAAATGGTGATAAAT
Organism: Ambrosia trifida; assembly: GCA_028751855.1. Lineage (NCBI taxonomy): Eukaryota > Viridiplantae > Streptophyta > Magnoliopsida > Asterales > Asteraceae > Ambrosia > Ambrosia trifida. Next base: position 26,213,474 of record CM054129.1, on the reverse strand, counting down.
AGAAAATGGGCTATGTAAAACTCACCTTAGCAAAATGTTATACTTCTTGAAAAATTGAATAGTGGTGTTGCCCAAATGTGTCAAGTATCACCAATGTTGAATTGAATACGAATGATAAGTCAAACGTCGAAGTCAAACTCGAACAGAAAGTCACGAATAGAGAATTTTTTAAGAGAAATTGGAGGTTTAGACAGATAGATTGGCGAGTTGTGATCGTACAGGAATGTCCAATTTATAGGGTAATGGCTTGGGTGTTCGAATTGGCAATCGTTGACTTAGTAATGAATGTTGACGCGTAGTTTGATCAAAATGGTAAGAATTAATTGACAATTGTCGTGTGTATGAGTCACCACAGGCCGGTAATCGCGTTGTGATGCCAATTACAGATCAATTACGAGTTATTGGTCGTGATTATGGAAGGTCATTGATCTCAGTTGACTTTCCAAGTCAACTGAGATGAATTCTAAATCGCGTTATAATTATAAAATGTCCGGATTGAAACAAGTATCAAGGCTAGAGTAGTTGGTTTGTGTGTGTGTGTATAAAGAACCGGCTTGGGACGCGGGTTCGAGTCCCGGCCCAAGCACAATTTTTTGACATTTTATTTAACATATAATTAATATATATATATATATATATATATATATATATATATATATATCTAATGAATAATTATCATAGTATTAGGGTTCAAAATGCCACAAAAATAATTAAATGTAAACAATAATAATAGAACTTGTCGTTTTTATCCAAATTATACGTAACGTACAATTATTAAACGCGAAATGTTACATCATGTTTGGCCACCAGTAAAGAGTTTTGAGATCTTGGTACATCTGGTCCGAACCAGGATGTACCGAATGTCGAGAGGTGTGAGCTTCATGAAGTATTGAAGACCATCCGTCTTCAGTTCCAAGTGCTTATCCGCACCATGTAAAGTTTCAAGCCCGATGTTTTCTTCTTTCAAAGCCTCGCCCTGGGCTTCACGTATCTTATCAGGAAGATTAGAATGTACGGTAAGTTATAAAGCTCGCACCCGTTTGGGTTTTGCTTCCTTGTGACTGAGGGCATCAGCTACTACATTAGCTTTCCTTGGATGATACTTGATGGCACAGTCATAATCATTCAGAAGCTTAACCCATCGACGCTGTCGCATGTTCAGCTCCTTTTGATCGAATATGAGTTGGAGGCTCTTGTGGTCAGTGAATATCGTACACTTCGTCCCATAGAGATAATGCCTCCATATCTTTAGAGCAAAAACCATTGCTCCCAGTTCCAAGTCATGGGCGGTGTAATTCTTCTCATGAACCTTTAATTGACGTGAGGCATACGCGATCACCTTTTCACGCTGCATCAGCACACACCCTAACCCTTGGATAGACGCATAACAGTACACCACGAAGTCCTCTGTACCCTCAGGTAGTGATAGTATAGGTGCACTACAAGGTTTCTACTTTAATAATTGAAAAGCAAATTCTTGGGCATCTCCCCACTTGTAAGTAATACCCTTCTGTGTCAAGGCAGTGAGCGGTTGAGTGATCTTAGAGAATCCCTCAATGAATCTACGATAATATCCCACAAGACCAAGAAACTGGCGCACCTCAGTAGGAGTCTTAGGAGCCTCCCACTTTTTAATAGCATCAATCTTGGCGGGATCAACATCTATTCCTGCCTCGTTATCCACATGTCCAAGAAATTGAACTTCTCGAATCCAAAAGTCACATTTAGAGAATTTCGCATACAACTGCTCATTTCTCAATAGTTCCAAGATCAGCTGCAGGTGTTGTTCGTGCTCTTCCCTGCTCTTGGAATAAATCAGTATGTCATCTATGAACACTATGATGAATTTTTCCAAATAGGGCTTGCACACGCGGTTCATTAGATCCATGAACACAGCCGGTCCATTGATTAGCCAAAATGGCATCACCAAAAACTCACAATGTCCATAATGAGTTCGAAAGGTTGTCTTCGCTGCATCCTTCTCTCGGACTCTCAGTTGATGGTTACTTTGTTCAACTTCCGATACACACGAGGAAACTCCCATCCTTCTTCTTATCAAACAGAACTGGAGCTCCCCATGGCGAAGAACTAGGTCTAATAAAGCCCCTAACCAATAGCTCTTGGAGTTGGGTAGACAGTTCTTGAAGTTCGCCTAGTGCTAGGTGAAATGGTGCGCGTGCAATTGGAGCTGCCCTAGGTACAAGATCAATATGAAACTCCACTTGACAAACAGGCGAAAGTCTAGGTAGTTCCTCTGGAAAGACATCTGGGAAATCTCGGACTACTGGGATGTCCTCAATCTTAGTTTCAGTTTCAGCTTGAGTGTCAGATATGTTAGCCAAAATGGCTGGACAGCCCTTACGAATACACTTCTGGGCCTTCAAAAAGGAGATGATGCCCACCATGGCACCACCACGATCACCCAGTATAGATAAAAGTTCTCCACTTTGGAGGGGAATACGAACAATCTTCTCCTAATAGAGAATTTCAGCGTGTTGCTTGGACAACCAGTCCATGCCAACCACGAGGTCAAAGCTACCTAGGGTGGTAGGTAGGAGGTCGATGGCAAACAATTGCCTATCTAGCTCAAGCTTACAGTCACAATGAGTGTGGGTTACCTCAACAGGCTTCCCATCAGCTAGCTCTATGGTGTACGGGGTATCAAGAAGAGTAGGAACCATCCCTATTTGTTTGCTAAGTTTCGATGACACAACCCTATAGTCCGCACCAGTATCATATAAAATAGAAGCAAGAGTGTCGTACCCGACACGACATTTTTGTCAGTCCTAGCCTTCCCAGAGCCATTCACAATTGCTATTCCACGAGCCCCATTGTTGTTGTTGCCGTTGTTGTTGTTGTTGTTGAAGGACCTATACCTCACACTATCCCACGTTCTCTTGCTATCACAAAAAGTAGAAGATGAAGCACCATGCTTCGGAAAAGTACCACGCTCAACAGCCTAGTCAGTGTGTTTGCGAGCCAGTTGAAAGATTTGTTAGATTCTGGGTAGGTGAGCTGTAGTGGCCAAGCCATGAATCTTTGGGACCCACCCTTTTGGTATGAAATTCGGTCCGCTGGTAATGTAGGTTAAATAGATTTGAGCACAAAGTATCTAACTCCCGTAGCTTGGTAGTGTAGGCGTCAATCTCAGATCCATCCGTCAAATCTCTAGATTTCATCATAGGGTGCAACGTTCTCCATCCAAGTATCTGTAACTCATCGAGTGTGCATGTAGCATACATTACCCCATCCTGCCCGGGGCAAATGTGCATGGAAATGACTTATACTATCGAAGCAATCAGACGGTCTCCTTCAGTTCCGTTAGAGTTATCGAGGTTTACGACCAATAAAAGGCTTGAAAATATGATGGTAGGTTGTTGTTGTGGCATGTGCGTTCAAGGAATAAGAAAGTTCAAATGTTGAAGTCAGGGGAAACGAATGATTTAGCAAAATGGATCTTTACTAGCTTGGAAAGATGCGAGGGCCTCAACCACCCTATCGTTGATCATAAGAACTCAGTCTTATCTATGATAGTAAAGGAAAAAGAAAGAAAAGATAGGTAAGAAAAGGTAAGAGCCAATCGTCGCCACGCTTTGTCTTAGATAGTAGTTCATTCATCCTCACTTTCCTGTGTAAGTCAGCTCAATGGTCAACAACACCATTCGTTCCTCCAATCGTGACTGTCAGTCACTAGTAGGTTTCGTCTTCCTTTGAGATGTTGCACTGCATCGCAGACCTTCGTAACTCCCCAAGAGTGTGTGTAACAAGCCCCAATCTAATGTGTTCCCATGAATCTACCATATACTTATGAGTAACAGGGATATGCAGTCATACGTCTGCCCGCTCATACTAGGTGTAAGGTACTAAAGTAAGAAATAAGTTCTATATGTGTAACCCAGTCCCGTCTGAATTTCAAATGGAAGTAAGAAAGATCAAGTAACAAGGAACAGAAACGAATTGTCTCCTTGCTTAGTGAAAAAGGATAAGTCTCAGTATTTGAATTTCTTCACAGTTGATTCGGTTTGATGGTATCACGTCATGCGCATCGCGCAGCTTTCCTGTGTACGTGCGCCACAACGCTCGCAAGGGTTTTCTCCCCTGTACAATTGTTGTTTCCTCATCCACGAGGTTTGTTAGGATACTACTCCTAGTAATGCACCACATGGTTCCCACCATTGACGTCTTCAGAATTAGGTCTAGAACTGGAAGATAACACTGGGTTCCCACCATTGACGTCTTCAGAATTAGGTCTAGAACTGGAAGATAACATATCTCCCGAAATCGTATGTTGTAGATATATGTAGCTAAAAGCTATTTGTACACTTAATTTGTGAGTGTACTTATGCTATGATGATTATAGACAAGACTCAACATGCAGTCCTAGTTCACTATAACCAATGGCTCTGATACCAATATGTCAAACCCTCTAATTTCCACTGCGGGGTTTTACCGCGAGGCGCATGACATACTAGGATCCCATAGCCATAAGTCATATGAACGAACTCTAAATGCCCAAACCATTTAGTTCGTTTTCAAAAATCAAGTTTAGTTAAGTTGCGGAAGTGTAAACCAAATTTAAACCTTTTAAAAACATGCGCAAAACAACGCGCCCAATTTAAAACCATATGAAAGAAAACATAAAAGCATAATATGTAATTTAGTGTATGCCCAAGACCCCAAATGCTGTGAAGTATGCAGTTCTTTCTAATCCTGGCACCGGAAGCTAACTACCTGCAAAAGCATGTATATCGTGGGTCAACAAACAATAGCGCTATCAACTAATAACCCACTTGCCATAACCCGGCAACTCATTCGGTATGTGAAGGACTTACAGATGATAGAGTTGGTTTAGTTCATCAAGGACACAGTTTGCGAACTAGCAAAAACCCGACTCACACAAGGAGTCAAAAACCGACCCATACAAGGATTCATAGCATACCAACCCGGGATGTGTAAGTAGTCCCAAACCGGACTAGAAAATAGTAGTCCCAACCCGGACTAGAAAACGTTAAGTACTTTGTCTCAACCTGAGACAAATGCTTTTGCGAAAAGAGTAGTGAAACTCACCTTAGGTTGCACGTGAATAATCCAAATTCCTCAAACAGAAATGAGCTACCGACTCCCTATTACAAATGTCACTAGGTGAGTATATGTGCATATCCAACACACCATACAACTCGTTTGTCCAAGACTTTTAAAGTTCAAACCGTGTAGTGACACCTAATGACTCTACATGCACAAGTAAGTCCTACGTATCCCATTCTTGATCATATTGATTATAATCAGTTTTATACCTCATACACATCTCATATAAGTATTCATGCAGGTTCATGTCAAATACATACCATATAAGACTCCAAATAGTCACGTAAACATCCCTTACACAATCTGCGTTTTCAGGGCAGATTATATGCTGTGAAAAACGAATTATTTAAAATACTTAACGAACGAATTAAAATCCAAATTTTTACTGAATATTCATTGGGATTCATTTGATAAACCATATTTTTGTTTTGTCTCACAACCAAACACAAAAATTATTTAAATTCGTACAACATAGCTATGTCCAGAAAATTTTCCACAGCAGGTCAGTTTAGTAGAAAAATTCCCAAAAATTATGTATTAACCCAAACGAGGTGAATCCAATTGGAAAGGCCACGTTTTTTCCAATTTTGACCTACTGTCCAAATTTCGTAACTTAAACCTGTGTAAATCTCGAGTTATAACCGTTTAAAGTTGACCCAATTTATGATTCCGAAAATCTGATATGTCCTTTAAACTTATAAACTCATGAATACATATCAAAACAAGTCCAAAACGCATGATTTTGGACGTTTTGAAAAGCTAACACCATAAGTTATGTTTTAGCATTAGAAAACAATCAGATTACACCTTTTAATCACTCTATAACAGCCCTACAATTCGTCACAATGAATCTGTCAGAAAATCAGAATTTTATCAACATGACTCTTATAATGCCTAATCATTCTCAATACCCTATAATCATGCAATAACCTCATATTAACACAATAACATTCATATTATCACGTTTAATCTCAGGTTTTTGCGTACCATATACTCTAGATATGATTTCTATCAACAATATTCATCAACAATTTCAACAAACATCATAAACATTCAACATACATTGATTTGCGATTCTAGTATGCATATTTCCTAAAGTTTTTACAACTTTTCCAGCCTAAAATCACATCATTCAACATGTAAAACACATACTTTGAATTGCTAGAGTCCCTGGAATCACAAGAAAGCACCCGAAATTGCTTGAACTAGTGCAAAATTGATGAAGATTGATATTGGAAGGTGGTTGTGGGTTTGCTCTAATCCACAGCGCAAAGGGTATGTTTAGGGTTTGTTTAATTTTTTTTTTATAAATAATATGCTAGGGTTAAGATCATGGGCCAAGGTTTCGGGCTCTAGTGATTTTTATCTGATAAGCGAGCCTAATAGCCCTATCTAACTCTCGAGATTAATCCCGACAATAATAGTCATACCAACTCATATAAAACTATTGTTTTATCAATTCATATTATGTTTACCCTAAGTGCACATATCTCATAACGTTTACGTACAAGTTAACTAACACGCAGTAGTTCACATAAGCATGCAATTCACATACACGTGTTATTCCACATTCATCAACACCCAATCATTCATATAATCATGCATGCCTAACAAATCACCAACGTTCGGGATACAGGACTCGCGTGTGTGTCAAGACAAGGGTTTTCCTAACTATAACGTACGTTAATGTCACCTAACATACGTTATTGTTACATAACATCCTGAAGGACCTGTTTAACTAACCCTAGCTAAGTGTTTAACCACGTATGATTTTGGAAATTAACTAGAGTTCAGTAAAAGAGTTAACATGAAAATGCGGGGTGTCACAGATATGGTAGGATCTTGGGTGGAAAGTGTGGGATGGAAATTGTAGTATGTCAACATTAAGCATTCCTAAATGTCATAAGATGCTTTCCTCTTTGGTGTAATATCTAGGAATGTAATGGAGGTGACTAAAGCATGTTGTTGGGTGAATCTTTGTGGAAGAATGTAGTGAAGGGACTTGTGTGTCACACCCTCAAATTTCCACTACGGAATTTATCCGCGAGGTGCATGACATACCAGGATCCCATAGCCATAAGTCATATGAACGAACTCTAAATGCGCAAACCATTTAGTTCGTTTCAAAACCAAGTTTAGATAAGCTGCGGAAGCGTAAACCAAATTTAAACCTTTTAAACCATGCGCAAAACAACGCGTCCAAATTAAAACCATATGAAAGAAAACGTAAAAGCATGATATGTAATTTAGGTGTATGCCCAAGACTCAAATGCAGTGAAGTGTGCAGTGCTTTCTAATCGTGGCACCGAAAGCTAACTACCTGAAAAAGCATGTATATTTTGGGTCAACAAACAATGTTGGTAAGTTCACAAAGTAAAGAAAGTGAGTAAGTAAATGCGCTGGTTTCCAAAACCACGTAACCAAGTAAAAGCGTAGGTCCTGCAGACCAAAATGTTCAAGTGTTATCAGTTTAAGCGTGTCAGGGTAGCTAACCCACTCATTGCAACTAAACAGTATTATTGGGAGACCTTCGATAATATAATATTTTGACTCAATAACTAGTGTCTATCAACACCAGTTCTTAAATGTAGTCAGAAGTTCATGCCCGTGATCCAAGCACCTCAGGCATGAGGTTGCTGCACAACCTAATAGCGCTATCAACTAATACCTTGTTCGCCTCCAGCGATTAGCCCAATAATATGCAAGGACTTTTCAAATGATAGAGTGTTTAGTTCACAAAGGACTAATAAGTTTTAAACCGATCAAAACCCGATCCACACAAGTAATCATAAACCCGACCCACACAAGGAGTCAAAACCCGACCCACACAAGCAGTCAAAGCATCTCATAACCCGATATGTAAAACTAGTCCCAAACCGGACTAGAAAACGTTTTGTAAGTTGTCTCGAACCCGAGACGCATGCTTTTGAGAAAAAGTAGTGAAACTCACCTTAGGTTGCACGTGAATAATCCTAATTTCTCAAACAGTAATGAGCTACCGACTCTCTATTACAAATGTCACTAGGTGAGTATATGTGCATAAGCAACACAGCATACAAATCGTTTGTCCAAGACTTTTAAAGTTCAAACCGTGTAGTGACACCTAATGACTCTACATGCACAAGTAAGTCCTACGTATCCCGTTGGTGATCATATTGATTATAATCAGTTTTATTCCTCATACACATCTCATATAAGTATTCATGCAGGTTCATGTCAAATACATACCATATAAGACTCCAAATAGTCACGTAAACATCCCTTACACAATCTGCGTTTTCAGGGCAGATTGTACGCTGTGAAAAACGAATTATTTAAAATACTTAACGAACGAATTAAAATCCAAATTTTTACTGAATATTCATTGGGATTCATTTGATAAACCATATTTTTGTTTTGTCTCACAACCAAACACAAAAATTATTTAAATTCGTACAACATAGCTATGTCCAGAAAATTTTCCACAGCAGGTCAGTTTAGTAGAAAAATTCCCAAAAATTATGTATTAACCCAAACGAGGTGAATCCAATTGGAAAGGCCACGTTTTTCCAATGTTGACCTACTGTCCAAATTTCATAACTTTAAGCTTTGTAAATCTCGAGTTATAACCGTTTGAAGTCGACCCAATTTATAATTCCGAAAATCTGATATGTCCTTTAAACTTATAAAATCATGAATACATATCAAAACAAGTCCAAAACGCATGATTTTGGACGTTTTGAAAAGCTAACACCATAAGTTATGTTTTAGCATTAGAAAACAATCAGATTACACCTTTTAATCACTCTATAACAGCCCTACAATTCGTCATAATGAATCTGTCAAAATCAGAATTTTATCAACATGACTCTTATAATCCCTAATCATTCTCAATGCCCTATAATCATGCAATAACCTCATATTAACACAATAACATTCATATTATCACGTTTAATCTCAGGTTTTTACGTACCATATACTCTAGATATGATTTCTATCAACAATATTCATCAACAATTTCAACAAACATCATAAACATTCAACATGCATTGATTTGCGATTTTAGTATGCATATTTCCTAAAGTTTTTACAACTTTTCCAGCCTAAAATCACATCATTCAACATGTAAAACACATAATTTGAATTGCTAGAGTCCCTAGAATCACAAGAAAGCACCCGAAATTGCTTGAACTAGAGCAAAATTGATGAAGATTGATATTGGAAGGTGGTTGTGGGTTTGCTCTAATCCACAGCGCAAAGGGTATGTTTAGGGTTTGTTTAATTTTTTTTTTATAAATAATATGCTAGGGTTAAGATCATGGGCCAAGGTTTCGGGCTCTACTGATTTTTATCTGATAAGCGAGCCTAATAGCCCTATCTAACTCTCGAGATTAATCCCGACAGTAATAGTCATACCAACTCATATAAAACTACTGTTTTATCAATTCATATTATGTTTACTCTAAGTGCACATATCTCATAACGTTTACGTACAAGTTAACTAACACGCAGTAGTTCACATAAGCATGCAATTCACATACACGTGTTATTCCACATTCATCAACACCCAATCATTCATATAATCATGCATGCCTAACAAATCACCAACGTTCGGGATACAGGACTCGCGTGTGTGTCAAGACAAGGGTTTTCCTAACTATAACGTACGTTAATGTCACCTAACATACGTTATTGTTACATAACATCCTGAAGGACCTGTTTAACTAACCCTAGCTAAGTGTTTAACCACGTATGATTATGGAAATTAACTAGAGTTCAGTAAAAGAGTTAACATGAAAATGCGGGGTGTCACAGATATGGTAGGATCTTGGGTGGAAAGTGTGGGATGGAAATTGTAGTATGTCAACATTAAGCATTCCTAAATGTCATAAGATGCTTTCCTCTTTGGTGTAATATCTAGGAATGTAATGGAGGAGACTAAAGCATGTTGTTGAGTGAATCTTTGTGGAAGAATGTAGTGAAGGGACTTGTGTGTCACACCCTCAAATTTCCACTGCGGAATTTATGCCGCGAGGTGCATGACATACCAGGATCCCATAGCCATAAGTCATATGAACGAACTCTAAATGCGCAAACCATTTAGTTCGTTTCAAAACCAAGTTTAGATAAGCTGCGGAAGCGTAAACCAAATTTAAACCTTTTAAACCATGCGCAAAACAACGCGTCCAAATTAAAACCATATGAAAGAAAACGTAAAAGCATGATATGTAATTTAGGTGTATGCCCAAGACTCAAATGCAGTGAAGTGTGCAGTGCTTTCTAATCGTGGTACCGAAAGCTAACTACCTGAAAAAGCATGTATATTGTGGGTCAACAAACAATGTTGGTAAGTTCACAAAGTAAAGAAAGTGAGTAAGTAAATGCGCTGGTTTCCAAAACCACGTAACCAAGTAAAAGCGTAGGTCCTGCAGACCAAAATGTTCAAGTGTTATCAGTTTAAGCGTGTCAGGGTAGCTAACCCACTCATTGCAACTAAACAGTATTATTGGGAGACCTTCGGTAATATAATATTTTGCCTCAATAACTAGTGTCTATCAACACCAGTTCTTAAATGTAGTCAGAAGTTCATGCCCGTGATCCAAGCACATCAGGCATGAGGTTGCTGCACAACCTAATAGCGCTATGAACTAATACCTCGTTCGCCTCCAGCGATTAACCCAATAATATGCAAGGACTTTTCAAATGATAGAGTGTTTAGTTCACAAAGGACCAATAAGTTTTAAACCGATCAAAACCCGATCCACACAAGTAATCATAAACCCGACCCACAAAAGGAGTCAAAACCCGACCCACACAAGCAGTCGAAGCATCTCATAACCCGATATGTAAAACTAGTCCCAAACCGGACTAGAAAACGTTTTGTAAGTTGTCTCGAACCCGAGACGCATGCTTTTGAGAAAAAGTAGTGAAACTCACCTTAGGTTGCACGTGAATAATCCAAATTTCTCAAACAGTAATGAGCTACCGACTCTCTATTACAAATGTCACTAGGTGAGTATATGTGCATAAGCAACACAGCATACAAATCGTTTGTCCAAGACTTTTAAAGTTCAAACCGTGTAGTGACACCTAATGACTCTACATGCACAAGTAAGTCCTACGTATCCCGTTGGTGATCATATTGATTATAATCAGTTTTATTCCTCATACACATCTCATATAAGTATTCATTCAGGTTCATGTCAAATACATACCATATAAGACTCCAAATAGTCACGTAAACATCCCTTACACAATCTGCGTTTTCAGGGCAGATTGTACGCTGTGAAAAACAAATTATTTAAAATACTTAACGAACGAATTAAAATCCAAATTTTTACTGAATATTCATTGGGATTCATTTGATAAACCATATTTTTGTTTTGTCTCACAACCAAACACAAAAATTATTTAAATTCGTACAACATAGCTATGTCCAGAAAATTTTCCACAGCAGGTCAGTTTAGTAGAAAAATTCCCAAAAATTATGTATTAACCCAAACGAGGTGAATCCAATTGGAAAGGCCACGTTTTTCCAATGTTGACCTACTGTCCAAATTTCATAACTTTAACCTTTGTAAATCTCGAGTTATAACCGTTTAAAGTCGACCCAATTTATAATTCCGAAAATCTGATATGTCCTTTAAACTTATAAAATCATGAATACATATCAAAACAAGTCCAAAACGCATGATTTTGGATGTTTTGAAAAGCTAACACCATAAGTTATGTTTTAGCATTAGAAAACAATCAGATTACACCTTTTAATCACTCTATAACAGCCCTACAATTCGTCACAATGAATCTGTCAAAATCAGAATTTTATCAACATGACTCTTATAATCCCTAATCATCTCAATGCCCTATAATCATGCAATAACCTCATATTAACACAATAACATTCATATTATCACGTTTAATCTCAGGTTTTTACGTACCATATACTCTAGATATGATTTCTATCAACAATATTCATCAACAATTTCAACAAACATCATAAACATTCAACATGCATTGATTTGCGATTTTAGTATGCATATTTCCTAAAGTTTTTACAACTTTTCCAGCCTAAAATCACATCATTCAACATGTAAAACACATAATTTGAATTGCTAGAGTCCCTAGAATCACAAGAAAGCACCCGAAATTGCTTGAACTAGTGCAAAATTGATGAAGATTGATATTGGAAGGTGGTTGTGGGTTTGCTCTAATCCACGGCGCAAAGGGTATGTTTAGGGTTTGTTTAATTTTTTTTTTTTATAAATAATATGCTAGGGTTAAGATCATGGGCCAAGGTTTCGGGCTCTAGTGATTTTTATCTGATAAGCGAGCCTAATAGCCCTATCTAACTCTCGAGATTAATCCCGACAATAATAGTCATACCAACTCATATAAAACTATTGTTTTATCAATTCATATTATGTTTACCCTAAGTGCACATATCTCATAACGTTTACGTACAAGTTAACTAACACGCAGTAGTTCACATAAGCATGCAATTCACATACACGTGTTATTCCACATTCATCTACATCCAATCATTCATATAATCATGCATGCCTAACAAATCACCAACGTTCGGGATACAGGACTCGCGTGTGTATCAAGACAAGGGTTTTCCTAACTATAACGTACGTTAATGTCACCTAACATATGTTATTGTTACATAACATCCTGAAGGACCTGTTTAACTAACCCTAGCTAAGTGTTTAACCACGTATGATTATGGAAATTAACTAGAGTTCAGTAAAAGAGTTAACATGAAAATGCGGGGTGTCACAGATATGGTAGGATCTTGGGTGGAAAGTGTGGGATGGAAATTGTAGTATGTCAACATTAAGCATTCCTAAATGTCATAAGATGCTTTCCTCTTTGGTGTAATATATAGGAATGTAATGGAGGAGACTAAAGCATGTTGTTGAGTGAATCTTTGTGGAAGAATGTAGTGAAGGGACTTGTGTGTCACACCCTCAAATTTCCACTGCGGAATTTATGCCGCGAGGTGCATGACATACCAGGATCCCATAGCCATAAGTCATATGAACGAACTCTAAATGCGCAAACCATTTAGTTCGTTTCAAAACCAAGTTTAGATAAGCTGCGGAAGCGTAAACCAAATTTAAACCTTTTAAACCATGCGCAAAACAACGCGTCCAAATTAAAACCATATGAAAGAAAACGTAAAAGCATGATATGTAATTTAGGTGTATGCCCAAGACTCAAATGCAGTGAAGTGTGCAGTGCTTTCTAATCGTGGCACCGAAAGCTAACTACCTGAAAAAGCATGTATATTGTGGGTCAACAAACAATGTTGGTAAGTTCACAAAGTAAAGAAAGTGAGTAAGTAAATGCGCTGGTTTCCAAAACCACGTAACCAAGTAAAAGCGTAGGTCCTGCAGACCAAAATGTTCAAGTGTTATCAGTTTAAGCGTGTCAGGGTAGCTAACCCACTCATTGCAACTAAACAGTATTATTGGGAGACCTTCGATAATATAATATTTTGACTCAATAACTAGTGTCTATCAACACCAGTTCTTAAATGTAGTCAGAAGTTCATGCCCGTGATCCAAGCACCACAGGCATGAGGTTGCTGCACAACCTAATAGCGCTATCAACTAATACCTCGTTCGCCTCCAGCGATTAGCCCAATAATATGCAAGGACTTTTCAAATGATAGAGTGTTTAGTTCACAAAGGACTAATAAGTTTTAAACCGATCAAAACCCGATCCACACAAGTAATCATAAACCCGACCCACACAAGGAGTCAAAACCCGACCCACACAAGCAGTCAAAGCATCTCATAACCCGATATGTAAAACTAGTCCCAAACCGGACTAGAAAACGTTTTGTAAGTTGTCTCGAACCCGAGACGCATGCTTTTGAGAAAAAGTAGTGAAACTCACCTTAGGTTGCACGTGAATAATCCTAATTTCTCAAACAGTAATGAGCTACCGACTCTCTATTACAAATGTCACTAGGTGAGTATATGTGCATAAGCAACACAGCATACAAATCGTTTGTCCAAGACTTTTAAAGTTCAAACCGTGTAGTGACACCTAATGACTCTACATGCACAAGTAAGTCCTACGTATCCCGTTGGTGATCATATTGATTATAATCAGTTTTATTCCTCATACACATCTCATATAAGTATTCATGCAGGTTCATGTCAAATACATACCATATAAGACTCCAAATAGTCACGTAAACATCCCTTACACAATCTGCGTTTTCAGGGCAGATTGTACGCTGTGAAAAACGAATTATTTAAAATACTTAACGAACGAATTAAAATCCAAATTTTTACTGAATATTCATTGGGATTCATTTGATAAACCATATTTTTGTTTTGTCTCACAACCAAACACAAAAATTATTTAAATTCGTACAACATAGCTATGTCCAGAAAATTTTCCACAGCAGGTCAGTTTAGTAGAAAAATTCCCAAAAATTATGTATTAACCCAAACGAGGTGAATCCAATTGGAAAGGCCACGTTTTTCCAATGTTGACCTACTGTCCAAATTTCATAACTTTAAGCTTTGTAAATCTCGAGTTATAACCGTTTAAAGTCGACCCAATTTATAATTCCGAAAATCTGATATGTCCTTTAAACTTATAAAATCATGAATACATATCAAAACAAGTCCAAAACGCATGATTTTGGACGTTTTGAAAAGCTAACACCATAAGTTATGTTTTAGCATTAGAAAACAATCAGATTACACCTTTTAATCACTCTATAACATCCCTACAATTCGTCACAATGAATCTGTCAAAATCAGAATTTTATCAACATGACTCTTATAATCCCTAATCATTCTCAACGCCCTATAATCATGCAATAACCTCATATTAACACAATAACATTCATATTATCACGTTTAATCTCAGGTTTTTACGTACCATATACTCTAGATATGATTTCTATCAACAATATTCATCAACAATTTCAACAAACCTCATAAACATTCAACATGCATTGATTTGCGATTTTAGTATGCATATTTCCTAAAGTTTTTACAACTTTTCCAGCCTAAAATCACATCATTCAACATGTAAAACACATAATTTGAATTGCTAGAGTCCCTAGAATCACAAGAAAGCACCCGAAATTGCTTGAACTAGTGCAAAATTGATGAAGATTGATATTGGAAGGTGGTTGTGGGTTTGCTCTAATCCACGGCGCAAAGGGTATGTTTAGGGTTTGTTTAATTTTTTTTTTATAAATAATATGCTAGGGTTAAGATCATGGGCCAAGGTTTCGGGCTCTAGTGATTTTTATCTGATAAGCGAGCCTAATAGCCCTATCTAACTCTCGAGATTAATCCCGACAATAATAGTCATACCAACTCATATAAAACTATTGTTTTATCAATTCATATTATGTTTACCCTAAGTGCACATATCTCATAACGTTTACGTACAAGTTAACTAACACGCAGTAGTTCACATAAGCATGCAATTCACATACACGTGTTATTCTACATTCATCAACATCCAATCATTCATATAATCATGCATGCCTAACAAATCACCAATGTTAGGGATACAGGACTCGCGTGTGTGTCAAGACAAGGGTTTTCCTAACTAAAACGTACGTTAATGTCACCTAACATATGTTATTGTTACATAACATCCTGAAGGACCTGTTTAACTAACCCTAGCTAAGTGTTTAACCACGTATGATTATGGAAATTAACTAGAGTTCAGTAAAAGAGTTAACATGAAAATGCGGGGTGTCACAGATATGGTAGGATCTTGGGTGGAAAGTGTGGGATGGAAATTGTAGTATGTCAACATTAAGCATTCCTAAATGTCATAAGATGCTTTCCTCTTTGGTGTTATATCTAGGAGTGTAATGGAGGTGACTAAAGCATGTTGTTGGGTGAATCTTTGTGGAAGAATGTAGTGAAGGGACTTGTGTGTCACACCCTCAAATTTCCACTGCGGAATTTATGCCGCGAGGTGCATGACATACCAGGATCCCATAGCCATAAGTCATATGAACGAACTCTAAATGCGCAAACCATTTAGTTCGTTTCAAAACCAAGTTTAGATAAGCTGCGGAAGCGTAAACCAAATTTAAACCTTTTAAACCATGCGCAAAACAACGCGTCCAAATTAAAACCATATGAAAGAAAACGTAAAAGCATGATATGTAATTTAGGTGTATGCCCAAGACTCAAATGCAGTGAAGTGTGCAGTGCTTTCTAATCGTGGAACCGAAAGCTAACTACCTGAAAAAGCATGTATATTGTGGGTCAACAAACATTGTTGGTGAGTTCACAAAGTAAAGAAAGTGAGTAAGTAAATGTGCTGGTTTCCAAAACCACGTAACCAAGTAAGAGCGTAGGTCCTGCAGACCAAAATGTTCAAGTGTTATCAGTTTAAGCGTGTCAGGGTAGCTAACCCACTCATTGCAACTAAACATTATTATTGGGAGACCTTCGGTAATATAATATTTTGCCTCAATAACTAGTGTCTATCAACACCAGTTCTCAAATGTAGTCAGAAGTTCATGCCCGTGATCGAAGCACCTCAGGCATGAGGTTGCTGCACAACCTAATAGCGCTATCAACTAATACCTCGTTTGCCTCCAGCGATTAACCCAATAATATGCAAGGACTTTCCAAATGATAGAGTGTTTAGTTCACAAAGGACCAATAAGTTTTAAACTGATCAAAACCCGATCCACACAAGTAATCATAAACCCGACCCACACAAGGAGTCAAAACCCGACCCACACAAGCAGTCAAAGCATCTCATAACCCGATATGTAAAAGTAGTCCCAAACCGGACTAGAAAACGTTTTGTAAGTTGTCTCGAACCCGAGACGCATGCTTCTGAGAAAAAGTAGTGAAACTCACCTTAGGTTGCATGTGAATAATCCAAATTTCTCAAACAGTAATGAGCTACCGACTCTCTATTACAAATGTCACTAGGTGAGTATATGTGCATAACCAACACACCATACAAATCGTTTGTCCAAGACTTTTAAAGTTCAAACCATGTAGTGTCACCTAATGACTCTACATGCACAAGTAAGTCCTACGTATCCCGATGGTGATCATATTGATTATTATCAGTTTTATACCTCAAACACATCTCATATAAGTATTCATGCAAGTTCATGTCGAATACATACCATATAAGCCTCCAAATAGTCACGTAAACATCCCTAACACAATCTGCGTTTTCAGGGCAGATTGTACGCTGTGAAAAACGAATTATTTAAAGCACTTAACGAACTAATTAAACTCCCAAATTTTTACTAAATATTCATTGGGATTTATTTGATAACCCATATTTTTTCTTTGTCTCACAAACAAACAAAACAATTATTAAAATTCGTAAAACACTGCTATGTCCAGAAAATTTCCACAGCACGTCAGTTTAGTAGAAAACTTCCCAAAAATTGTGTGTTCACCAAAACAAGGTGAATCAAATTGGAAAAGCCAAGTTTTTCCAATGTTGACCTACTGTCCAAATTTCATAACTTAACCCTTTGTAAAACTCACGTTATGACTGTTTAAAGTTGACCCAATTTATAATTTCGAAAATCTGATATGACCTTTAATCATATAAAATTCCAAAAACATCCAAACCAGATGATTTTGCCCATTCTAAAAATCTAAGACCATGTAAAATTTATTCAAGCAAAGAATCGATCAAAACAATCAATTTAACATCACAATACAGACCCTACAAAACACCCTAATGAATCTGCCAGAAACTGAAACTTGCATCCCAAGTTATTTATAAACCCTAATTATGCATAAAAATCTCTAACCCATGCATAATCCATATTATGATGATCAAACACATATATTATCATAAAAAAAAAACCCTAATTATGATTACTAACAACAATCATCATCATCAAATCACAATGAACATTCAAGAACTCCTACTAACACATGTTATGTGATTTTGTATGTATGCATGCTCTATGATTTTTAAACTTTTCAAGCATTATTAATCATCATAAAACATGTAAAAATTATACCTTTCAATGCAAAAGTCCTCAAAGTCTAGAGATTACACCTAACTAGCTTGAAGGGATGATCAAGATTGATGTTTGTTGAAGATTGAGAGAGAGAGGGGGCGGGGGGTTTGTTTGCGGCGCAACAAAGGGGTAGGGTTAGGGTTTGTATTTTTTTTTGTTTCCTAATTATAATATGGCTTGGCTTGTTGCCCAAGCAATTATGTTTTAGGGCCCTTTTAGTCCACTAATTGGACCCGTTAATCATGTTTTAGCCCAATACTAGACCCAATAATATTAATCACCCTATCTTGCATAAAAACCATTGTTTTTATCATCTCATAACATATTAATCATAAGGTGCACGTAGTTTGCATAGTTTACATACTAACTTTTAGTTAAGCGGTAATTAACATAAACATGTAATCCACATAAACATGTTACTTCACGTTCATCATAATTCCATTGTGCACATTATCATGTATGCCAGATAATTCACCAACGTTCAGGATACAGGACTCGTGTGTGCATTGTGATGATAACTTTACTTATTATAATGTAACATATGTTATTATCACATAACATATGTTATTACCCTATAACATATAGGAAGACCTTCCTAACTAACCCTAGTCAAGTGTTTAGTCACATATGCACATGCAAGTTAAGTAGAGTTCAGTTAAAGTAGGAACCTGAAAATACGGGGTGTCGCATTATGCATGAGTGGAAGACACAAACGCTACACACATATGTATATGTGTGTGGTGTATATATGTATGTATGTGGAGGTTATGTATTTTTGGCAAGTCAACTACCATGGGATGAATAAGTGGCAAAGTTTCTAACCAATTAAGGTGGAATATTAGAGGATGAAAGGAGGGTTCATTAAGATGTGGGGGTTTAAACATTGAAAAGCACATGCACACATATGTATGTGTGTGTGCCGTCGCATATATACACACATGCATATATATTATTATTTTTCTGAACATTTCATCCATGTCTTGTACAAGTGTAGGGTCACATATTATAATTAGATGTTAAGTGTGATCTTTGTACAAGTTTATGTGATACAAAACAATATATAAATGTGTGCTCAATAAATATTTTTAACTAGTTGTATTACTAGTCATTTATGGATATTGTGTCTGAACAATTCCTTGTATATGGACATTGTTTGATTTTGTTCTTGATTGGATCACAATTGAATTGTTATGTTCAATTGTATGAGTTCCCAAATTAGGGTTTGTGGTATGATCTCTCTATAGCTCATGATAACTATTCCACTAGTTACGAAATTGTATTCCCTAGCGTGCCTAATGCTAAACTGTAAGCATTGAAATTGGCTTGTTGAGACCCTATGTGGCTCAATTGTAATGAATCATGTAAAATGAAATGTCATGCACAATGTGTACATGTAGCTAGTGTATGTATATGACCTGTGATTTCGACGGGTGTCACATTCTCCCCCTATTAGAGGAATTTCGTCCACGAAATTTTCGGTGTTGGTCATCTGAACTAGTGGTCTCCTAGAAGAGATCTGGGTATTTGCATTTCATCTGATCCTCATGCTCCCACGTGAACTCGGGTCCGCGCTTGGAATCCCAATGTACCTTGACTAGCTTGACCTGACTGCGACGAAGTTTCTGAATCTTCCAGTCTGTTATCTCGAGTGGTTTCTCAATAAATTGAAGTTGTTTGTCTGTGTGGATTTCCTCTGGAGGGATAATCAATAATTCATCAGCAAAACACTTCTTGAGATTGTAGACGTTAAATGTGTCGTGAACGCCACTAAGTTCTTGCGGTAACTTGAGTTTGTATGCAACTGGTCCAATTCGTGCAAGAATCTCGGATGGACCTATGCATTTGAGATTGAGTTTCCCACATTTCCCAAACCTGGGTACTCCATTCCACGGAGATACTTTGAGCAAAACTCTATCACCAATTTGAAACTCTTAGGATTTACGTCTCTGGTCTGCAAGCTCTTCTGCCTGTCCCTGGCAGCTTTTAGCCTATCTCTGATCTAGAAAATCTTGTCAGTCGTCTCCTGAATGAGTTTGGGACTTGTCATCTGCTTGTCCCCTACTTCTGCCCAACACACTGGGGATCAACACTTGCGCCCATATAATGCTTCAAAAGGTGTTGCTTTAATACTAGTGTGATAATTGTTGTTGTAAGAGAATTCGGACAACGGCAAATGCGTATCCCAATTTCCTCCAAAATCAATTACACACGCACTAAGCATATCTTCCAGTGTCTGAATGGTCCTTTCGCTTTGTCCATCGGTCTGTGGATGGTAAGCGGTGCTCAAATCCAGACGGGAACCAAGGGCTTCTTGCAAAGATTGCCAAAAACTTGAAGTAAAATGACTATCCCAATCAGTGATTATAGAGATAGGCACCTTGTGCCTGGACACGATTTCATTGATGTATATCCTGGATAATTTTTCCGTCTTGTCTGTCTCCTTGACGGGCAAGAAATGCGCAGACTTTGTCAAACGATGGACAAATACCCAGATTGCATCATGACCATGAGATGTCTTTGGCAATTTAGTGACTAAGTCCATAGAAATTTTCTCCCATTTCCAAACAGGAATCTCTGGTTGGTGAAGCATACCTGAAGGCTTCTGGTATTCGGCCTTGACCTTTGAACACGTTAAACAATGTTTGACATAGGTTGCAATGCAACCCTTGAGGTTAGGCCACCAATAGAATTCTTTGAGGTCCTTGTACATCTTATCCACACCGGAGTGTATCGAGTACTTGGACTTGTGTGCTTCATCCATAACTATATCACGCAATCCTCCATACAATGGAACCCATATTATGTTTAGAAAATATTTTGTCCCATCAGTTTTTGTCTCTAAGTGATCAACATGACTGTATAGAGCTACATGCCCGATATAACTATCCTTGAGAGCTTCTTTCAGATCATGACAAATACGGGCTGTGAGATCGGTATGAATGGTCATGCCCAACACGCGGACGCACAACGTTCTAGCATGTTCCTTTTGGCTCAATGCGTCTGCTACGACATTTGCCTTTCCTGGATGATACTTAATCTCACAGTCATAGTCATTGAGTAGCTCAACCCATCGTCTTTGACGCATGTTCATGTCCTTTTGGTCAAAGATATGTTGTAAGCTCTTATGGTCAGTAAAGACCGCACACTTAGTCCCATAGAGGTAGTGTCTCCAAATCTTGAGCGCGAACACTACTGCACCCAATTCCAAATCATGGGTTGTGTAGTTCCGTTCGTGCACCTTGAGTTGGCGTGAGGCATAGGCAATAACTTTATTCCTCTGCATTAGGACACAACCGAGACCTTGGTGAGATGCATCGCAATAAACTACAAAATCTTTAGTTCCCTCTGGAAACGAGAGAATCGGTGCGCTGCATAACTTGAGCTTCAAAAGCTGGAAAGCCGATTCTTGCTGATCTCCCCATTCAAATTTCTTGTCTTTTTGGGTTAAGACTGTTAGGGACTGGCTATTTTTGAAAAGTTCTCGATGAATCGACGATAATAGCCATCTAGCCCTAGAAATTGTCGAACTTCGGTTGGGGTATCGGGTCTAGCCCAATTTTTGATCGTGTCAATCTTGGCTGGATCAACATGTATGCCCTTATTATTCACAACGTGACCAAGGAAATGAGCCTCACGAATCCAGAATTCGCATTTGGAAAATTTGGCATACAGTTTCTCGCTCTTAAGCAGATTGAGAATTTCCCTCAAATGTTGTTCGTGTTCCTCTTGGGTTCGTGAATAGATCAGAATGTCGTCAATGAATAAAATCATGAACTTGTCGAGGTAAGGCTTACACACACGGTTCATCAGATCCATGAACACTGCTGGTGCGTTTTTCAAACCGAACAGCATTACTAGAAACTCATAATGACCATACCGCGTCCTGAAAGCAGTCTTGGGAATATCCTCCTCATGGATGCGCAACTGATGATAGCCTGATCTCCGGTCAATCTTTGAGTAGAAACTCGAACCTTGCAATTGGTCAAACAGATCATCGATCCTGAGAAGAGGATAGCGGTTCTTCACCGTGAGTTTTTTTAACTCCTTTTAATCGATGCACATGCGAAACGATCCATCCTTCTTCTTGAAAAATAAGACAGGAGCTCCCAGGGTGACGAGCTTGGTCGGATGAATCCTTTGTCAAGTAGTTCCTGCAACTGGTTGGATAGTTCTTGCATCTCATATGGAGCTAAATGGTAAGAGGAACGAGCTACAGGAGCAACTCTGGGAATATGGTCGACACAAAACTCCACTTGCCTTAGGGGTGGCAATCCTGGCAAATCTTTGGGAAAGACTTCTAGAAATTCCCTCACGACAGGGATGTCTTCAATTCTTCTTTCCTCATATTTCTTCTCAATCACGTGCGCCAAGAATGCAAAATGGCCTTTCCGCAAACACTTATGGGCTTTGATGCAAGATATGAGTCGCAACGGAGTCTTCCGGCACTCTCCTTGAATAGACAAAACCTCTCCGTTCGGCAACGGCACTCGAACTATTCGGGCAAAACAGACTATTTCGGCTCGATTCTTCGACAACCAATCCATCCCAACTATGACGTTGAAACTTCCTAGCTCGACAGGTAGAAGGTCAATACTGAACTCATGATATCCTAGTTTCAACGCACAGTTCTTAAACACTTCATCGGACTCGATTGTCTTACCGTTGGCCAATTCTATTGAATATCGGGTGTGCAACTTAGTTGACTTTAATCCAAGGGCTTGTTTAAAGTTGGTTGACACAAAACTTAAATCGACACCGGTATTGAAAAGTACAGAAGCAGCATGATTGTTTATGAAGAACATACCCATGACAACGTTAGGATCCTCGGGTGCATCTTCTGCTCCCATGACAAAAGCCCTGCCACGAGCTTGACCTTTCAGCTTGGGGCAGTCTTTCTTGAAATGGTCAGTAGCTCCACATTCGAAACATCAGGTTTCCCATCATTGTTCCCAACTGCCTTAGCCCGGCACTGCACTGTGGGATGTCCCATCCGCTTGCACTTCTCGCACTTAATGCTGTCACACGTCCCCACGTGATGGTACTTTCATTTGTTGCAGAGTGGGTGGGGCACGTTGTATGGCTTGAGAGTTTCAGTAGCGGTGGCAACAAAAGCTTTGACGGTTTCAGGTTTCTTGCTGCGATTGCCTTCTACACCTCTTCCTTTCTTCAAGTGAGACCACTTACGCTTGTTTCCAGAGCTTTCACCCTTGTCGGATTCCTTTTGTGTCAGGTAACCCATACGTACCGCGTCATCGGTCAGGCTGTGAGAAAGGGTGACAACATGCTGGATGGAAGCTGGAGCAGCAGTGGTGAACATGCTACGGATCCTAGGAGAAAGTCCCCAGATGTATCTCTCTAGCCGCTTATACTCGGGGGTAACCATGTGTGGAACTAGACGAGAAAGCTTAGGAAATCGGGTGGTGTAGGCAGCGATATCCGCCCTGTTCATGGATAAGTTCCAGAACTCAGTCTCCAACTTCTGCAGTTCACTCCGCGAGCAATACGTGTCCATCAGCATCGACGTCAACTTAGTCCACGAAAGATTGTAGGCAGCTTTGCGACCCAAGGTCTACACTTGCAGGTTCCACCATGTTTGCGCCTTGTCCTGGAAGGTACAAGTGACATACTTGACCTTTTGGTTCTCTGCACAACCACTGATATCAAGTACTGACTAAGTTTTCTCGATCCAACGGACAATACCAATTGCTCCTTCTGACCCATGAAACTTCCAAGGCTTCCATGACATGAAAGTCTTGTAGGAACACCTACGCATGGTATTCTCTACTTCTGTAGTGTCAGAATGAATGGTTTATCAGTCGATGGAGTCAGCCCAAGAGAAAATTAAGACTAAGAAAGGATAGGTAAGAGCTTTACTAGTCTCGAGATCATGGGTTCCGCGTCGGCCTGCTGCACCTGAACCGCCACTGGAATCGGCGCGGTTCGCTTCATGTTGCGCGATAGCGTATGCAATTACTCTGGCTAGGTCCGCCGAGGTGGTTGGAAAAGCTTCTTCCTCAGAAGTTGATCGAGTATTTCTAATACATAAGATTAAAAGAATGAGACACATATCTCTTTATAATATTGTCAACATATGCACCCATCAAAACAACTTTAAAATCAACACGAATGACAAACAAGATCACAAATGCACGACACAACACAACAACAACGTAGGAAATCAAAATATTGAACCTTTCATAGAAAGTTTAACATACTTGATAGAATTTTGTTTCTGCATACAAAATAAATGGCATTCCACCTTAAAAGTTTTTAAACTACTACTACTACTACTAGCTCAATACATGATATCCTATAGGGATGGGGGTGGGAAAGCAGCAGACAAAGGTACAACAGCTGCAGTCATCCGCGCCTCGAGATCGTCAATTCTAGCCTCAAGCTCGGCGACACGCTCCTCTGCTGTGGCGCGTCCCTGATCCGCCTCATACACTGGCGTACCTAACTCAGCTAAGCGATAGAGAATGGGATCCCTGGTACTACCGGTCAGATACATGTCATCCTCGATCCCCTGGACTCTCTCTCGCAACACCCCTACCTCTGTGTCATGACGCCCAATCATGTTCTGAACAGAGTAGTGGATGTGGCGCACAGGAGCTGGCTCAAAGCCAGTGGGTAGTGGAGTGTCAGAGGGTGGCTGGGATGGTTGTAGATACACGAAGTGCGACTAATGCTATTGAATTGCTAATACAATTTTGTTTTGTCAATATCGTACGGTCGAAATTGGATTTAGAATGGTCGAAGGTAGATATAAATGGTCGAAGGGAGAGCTCAGAGGTCGAAGGAAGATTTTGTTATGTATTGTGCTGATTCGCTCAGATTGAATGGTCGAAGGTGCACATTCGACCTTACACTTGGTTGAATGTGCATGCTTATAAATAGGTTGAATCAATTTCCAATGTTAACTTTTGATCATTTTGTTTCCCACCTTTGAGTGTGTTCTCTCCCTAGGGTGTCTTTATAACTTTTGGTTAAAACAAAGACTATAATCAAACAAGTATATCAATTCAGGTGCGGAATCCCTGAATCGATTACGAAATGATAATATAATCAGTAAAACACACAAATCACTTTCAAAGTTTTCATTTCATTGATAAACAAGGTGATAATCTTTACAAAATGATGTTTACAATGATATATAATAGGATCAGACTCAAAGACACCCTAGGGAGAGAACACACTCCAATGTGGGAAACAAAATGACCAAAAGTTAACATTAGAAACTGATTCAACATATTTATAAGGCTGCACATTTGACCAAGCGTAAGGTCGAATGTGCACCTTCGACCATTCAATCTGGGCGAATCAGCACAATACATAACAAAAACTTCCTTCGACCTCTGAGCTCTCCCTTCGACCATTTATATCTACCTTCGACCATTCTAAATCCACTTTTGACTGTATGATATTGACAAAAAAAAATTGTATTAGCAATTCAATAGCATTAGTCGCACTTCGTGTATCTACAAACTCCCCCTCGACTATTGCTTGAATTGCTTCAGCCTACGATCTTCATCCATCCTCTTGTTCATTAACTTGATGTGCAGTAACTTCTTCTGCTCTTTAGTCATAACTGGTTCATGAGTTTGCTTCGGTTTCTTCTTTTCGGTCTTTTTAACTTGAACAAACTTCCCCAATTTCTTATCATAATCGCAACCCACGTTAACATCCCATGCAAAACATAAGAATACCACACGTTGGTATTTAGCAGCATGTTCACTATCTTTCTCTTCACAGTATATTAGGTTGTAATACAGCATGATAATATCCTCATGAGAGCAGTTTATCAACCACATTGGATCAAAGATATGTATCTTTTTGAAGTCATTCTTTCCATCCTTCAACAAGACAATAGCCTCTGTCGTCTTCCAATCATAGTACCACCACATAAAGTCTTTCGAAAACTGTTGTGGAATAGGTATCAAAGGTATATGCTTCAAAACTGTCGGTGGATCATACTTCAAAGTAACCTTGTTCAACCCTGTAATCGGATCTTTCTTCTTTTTGTGAACTATCCTCTTAGGATACTGCGGGGTGAACACATCTCATTTCGTTCTACTTTCTCTTGCTATGCGATCTGCAAAGTAACCAACAACATCGTTGTTTACTGTAGCACCTGACATCGTGTGTCTGCAGATATCACGTACAGCCCAATAAGGTAGTGTCTTTATGTCATGGAATCTATGAAAGTACAAAATTCCTTTCTCCCACTTTACAACGACAAACCTCAGCTGTCTCAAATATTTCCACCCGAGAGCTTTTCCTTTAAACAGTTCTTTATGGAACTTGTAGAAACCTCCCTGAATTTCAGTCTTTGGTCGGTTGGCTTCTTTTTCTTTAAGTTTCCTCAGCAAGTTCTTTAGATCGTCAGATTGTTCAACAGTCGGTTTCTGACAATCTGAGTTCTTGAAAACTTCATCAACGAACTTCTTGCTTTTCTCACGAGCAAGTTTCTCAGCCTGGCTCAACAGTTCTTCAGAAAATTCAGGAAATCCAGAATCTTTATCATTTTTGTAGTATTCTAGATATTTCTCACTTGTAATATCTTCAATTTCAACATCTTCAAACACCGGAGTATCTCTATCATTAGAGTGATTTCCTTCTTCTTTCTCAGGAATATTTGGAATGTAATTCTCACTCATTAACTCTTCAAGAGATTTCCCAACCTGTTTAGCCAATCCTTCAAGTATTTCTTTTGAAACGGCTGCAGAAACTTCTCCATCTTCAAGATCAGGATCATTGTACTCGAGTTCAAATCTCATGTCATTTGACTCAAATATTTCTGGAAGTCTTCTTGTCATCTCTATCGTCCAGACTTTGTTAACATCTGACGATATAACTTCTTATCCTCCTCAGATAAAGATCTAATCTTCTCATTCCATAAAATATCATCATCGTCAGTATTATCACCAGGCGCTTTCGAACTAGACTCTCCTACATCTTTTCCTGATTCTCTCTTTTCATACTTATACTGATCAGTGTTATCATCATCGTCATCATCATCATCATTCGCAGAGTTATTATCATCTCCAGAATCATCACTTAAACCATCATTATCATCACCATCTTTCTTCTTCTCAGGAGCATCACCGGCATCCTGATCAAGTTCTTCATCATCTTCTTCTTCAGACTCAAATGGTTCATAATCAACAAGCTCCTCCTCTATTTCTTTATCCTCTTCTCCTTCTTTCAATTGTGGAGCTCTCTCATACAAATCATCAATAAGCTTTTTCATACTCTTATTGTTCGTTCTCATCTTCTTGTTCTCAAGTCGTAAAGTTATGATTCTTCGAGTATTTCTCTGTTCATGTAATAACAACTCTTGATTTTCTTTCTGGAGTAACTTGATCTTAGATGCTAATTCTTTCTGGCTATCCTGTGAAGATTCAACTACATCCAACATCTTCCTATCATTATATCTTAACTGCTCAATCTCAGCTTGTTGCTGGTTAATGATTTTCATCATTTCGGTCAGCTTCTGATTCACTGCATCCATCACATCTCCTGATATAGTAACCTTAGGAGTTGAAGCCTCAGCAACGGGAGTATTTTTCTTAAACTTATTCAAGACTCTATCCAACGCAGCATTAAAATCATCAGTTGGAATGTTAGATTGCTCAGCAGCAGATGTTTTCTGTTTCTTAGCTGCTGGGGATGTCACGGGAGACTTAGAGCTAGACATTACAGGAACTTTCTTTCCTGCAATTAAGCTTTCAATTTCCTTAGCTCTCCTTTTCATCGGATTTTCAATTTCAACAGCCTTAGCTTTCTTTTTGTATGTTGGATTCTTTTGTTTTTCTCTAGTCTTTGGCGATCCAGCAAAATCTTCAGAACCCATACCAAGACTTTCATCAATATCGTCCATCACAATCAGACTCTTCATTCACTGTTCTTCCAAAGTTTGATTCAGACTTTCAGATTCACCACCCACAGTGTCCTTGGGCATGGTGGTCTTAACAGTCTCGTCAGCAGAATCCCATCTCTCTTCCTCCTGAGTCTCTTCAGAATCCATAGACTCTTCATCCACCAAGTGTATTCCTTTCTTAGCAACACTTTTCTTTCTACGAGATGTTTTCTTAGGCGGTTCTGCTTCAACTTCTTTTTCCTTACCCTTTCCTTTACCACTCTTCGCACCAACATTAATAACTTGCCTTTTTCTTTTGGCTTCAGGATCAGCAAGACATAATGGATCATCATTATCAGCATCACTGTTAGCATTCCTGGCTTTATCAACTCCTGGATCTTCAGAACCTGGATTGATCAAATGGCCAAACAAGTTCTTCAAAGGTGGTCTTTCATTCGCATGTACACCTTTGTAACCTTTCATTCTCACCAATGTGCTCAGACTCATATGATCAGGTACCACAATCTGAGTTGGATCATTCCTCAACTTCTTGTACTTATGATCGAATATCATCTGCAGGAATCTTGGATACGGTGAAAACTTCTTACTCTTCAAGCCTCTCAATGGTTCAAGTATATGATCAAGTATCATTCCCGATACATTGAATGGTTTGTTCAGAATCAGGGAAACCATTAAAGAGCTAATACATGCAACATTACGTGAGCTAAGTATTTAAACTGTGGGCACAGTTTACCTTTGTGTAAGGCTCCGTCTGTGTTCAGTCAGTTGTATTCCATCCTTAAGAAGCATTTCCTCTGTTCAATCCAAGATAAGACTCTCGGATCAGTCTTCTTGTCAGTCAGCTTCAAGGCTTTTCTGATGTCATCTTCAGATACAATCACCAACTCCCCCTGAATCTTACTAACAATAGCAGTTTCATTGTCCCAAAAGTCAATTCTTGCATTTGTCCAGAATTCCTTCTGATAGTCTCTATCTATGATGGCAGGAGTGGCAATAGCATCAACGACTCTACTCCTCTTCAGAAAGTCAACAATACCGGTGAATTCGGTATGTTTCTTCAAGTCGCCAAGAAAAGCGCAACAATTATGTGCCTCTTCAAATGGTAGTTCTTCTTCCGGCTTCTTCATGGCTACCTTCTCTGATGAACCTGCTGGTATATCAGAAATTTGAGGTTCAGACATGATTAATCGGCAAAAACAAAACACAAAAACACATTAAAAACGGACAAAATATTCAAAATTTGAATTTTTTTATTTTGGAATTTCACATTCGACCGAACGTGGGTTCGAATGTGGGAAATATGAGGTTCGAATGTGGAAATAAGGTTCGAATGTAAAAAAGTTGAATTAAAATTGCCCATTCGACCGTTTGTCCACTTTCGACTGTTTGAACAGGCCACCTTCGACCAAAAAGTCACATTCGACCCTTTTGAAATGGTCGAATAAGGCTGTTCATCTTCAAAAATCACATATTTTGATTTTGAAAGTTTTAACATGCCATTTTGAGTTATAAAGCTTCTAATAAGTCCGATTAGCCTTTATCAACAACCAATTGTTATTATTGTTCAATATTTAAGTGTTTTTCCCTAAAATCTAGGGTTCGAAGGGTTTTGATGATCAATTCAACAATCTGTTGTGTAATAACCCTTGATTTTGTTATCCTCTCCCCCTAAAACACTTAAGTATTGAATCCCTATAAAAAATTGTATCTATTACAGTCCATAATCATGGTTTTGATTCATTCATAAGGTTCGATTATAAAAACAATGATTCTGACTTGAATAGTGGATGGATACTTGCAATTTTGGTCTTGAAATGATCCGCAAAGTACAAGAAACACAATGATATGATTTAAAATAAACGAGCAACGAGGGGTGGTAATCTCAGATTTTTGAAAAAAATTTGAAATAAAGGATCGAAGGTGCAGATAAGGTTATATAGGCTCCACACTCGACCCTTGTAGTTGGGCGAATGTGAAGATATTTCCACTTTCGACCCTATTTAAAGGTTCGAAGGAGGAAATGTGGTTCGAATGTGCAATAGACATAAGAACACTCACATTCGACCGTTTAGAAAGTTCGAATGTAAAGGCAAAATTCCACATTCGACCCATCGAAGGGGCAAATGGAGATTGGAATTTTTGTACTTTTTACCTAATCTAAAAATCGAGTCTCGTTCAATATTTTTCTTAACTTTTAAACATCCGACATTCATTATTTCTCATTTAAAGAGCACAAGACTCAAATGGTCCATCAAGTTTCAAAAAATCACCATCAACCACCATCGGTTATCAAAAATAAAGTAGAAATGTAAAATCTTTTGGATTTTCTGAAAGTTTTTGTTAAAACACACCTAAAATCTTTTTGAGTTTTTGTATTTTTGACGAAAAATGTAAAATGTAGAAATGTAAAGATAAAGCAGTAAATGATTTGTGATTTCCGGTAAGAGGATCATATCAGTTATTGAGAAATCTGATCACATGCACCGTTGATCTTTTAATTTATATTATCATTAAAGACAATGTGTGATCCGGAAATTGCTGATATTGTTGTCCACATAAGCTCACATGCAGACTGTTGTGCAGTGCTTTAGACTGATACGGTTATTTATAGTATAAACTCAATTGTCTGTGGTTCCCACACACATGACATACTCCCGTATCAAGGAAATTGCACAAAGACTCATTGTAACGCGTGATTATTCTTTCGTCATCTGTAATTTACAAGGTATGAGGTACAGAGGTGTACAGGTCAGCAACTTAATGCTACAAAGTAACTTGTGCACTCTACCGGGTTGAGGGCTGATATCAATCATGATTTGCATCAATGATTGGATACGATGCATTAGATAATCTTTGATTATCATCATACATTGAAAGTTCCTCAATTCGGTAACTTTAGGATTTGGCATTAAAGCTCATTTGTAAAGATACCCTATATAATCTAGGTCCGTAATGACTTACAGCAGAAGATCAGATAAGCTATCCCCGGATAACTAATAACATAACTACCCGAAACCTCCAAATTTTGTACAAATACCCTATCAAACGAAATTACGGTACTAAGACCATATGCCCATGAGGAGTTCATCCACATAACAATTCGTTTGATATATATGTATCAGGCACGCAGTAATAGGTCTACGAAGCCTATCAACACATCACACAGACTCAAAACACACGCCTTATATTGCATTACACTTCTTTAGCATGTGTCAGATCCCCATTGATGTACTATCATTTCCTCTTTTTCTCCTAGAAATCATTTTGGGTTTTTCTAATTTTTATGGCTTTTTGACTTTTTCAAAGTTTTTGGCTTTTCTAAAATAAACTCCCCCTAAAATGAAAAACATATTTTTTGGTTTTTTGACTTTTTATGAAAACAGTAAAAACTAAAACTAAAAAGCGATAAACCGATGTGATAATAAGTCTTGTTTTTCTTTTATACCATTTGCTTTTAAAAGATATTCATATCTTGATTTATCAAAAGCTTTGGTAAAAAGATCTACACATTGATAGTCAGTGTGGATTTTGACCATATCGATCAACTCTTTTGCATAACAATCACGGATAAAATGGTATTTAATCCGGATGTGCTTAGCTTTTGAGTGATTGACTAAGTCTTTAGTTAATGCAATGGCGGCCTCATTATCACAGTAAATAGGGATTTTAAGAAATTGCAAACCGTAGTCCACCATCTGTTGTTGTATCCACAGAACTTGTGAGCAGCAGCTTGAAGCTGAGACATATTCTGCTTCGCATGTTGATAAGGCGACTGCAGTTTGTTTCTTGCATTTCCAGGTCACGAGCCAGCTCCCCATAAACTGACATCCAGCCGTTGTGGACTTGTTGTCTTTGTCACAGCCTCCCCAATCTGCATCACTAAAAGCAATTAGGTCAAAATTATCATCATTAGGGTACCATAGTCCTCTCGATGGACAACCCTTCAGATATCTTAGGATTCGTTTGACAGCTGCTAAATGACTTTGTTTCGGGTTCGATTGATAACGTGCACAGAGACAGTGGCAAACATTATGTCTGGTCTAGATGCGGTGAGGTACACCAGAGATCCGACGATTGCTCTATATGTAAAAGGATTAGTCAGCTCTCCCTTAGCGTCAACACCAATCCCGTGATTAGGTTGTATCGGGGTATCCATCGGCTTCGAATCATCCATCTGGAATCGGCTCAAGACTTCAGATACGTATTTGATTTGGTGAATAAAGATCCCCGTTGGTCTTTGATCCACCTGCAAGCCTAGGAAAAACTGCATCTCTCCCATCGCACTCATTTTGAACTTTTCCTGCATAACCTTTTCAAATTCCCTGCATAAAAGTTCATTAGTAGATCCAAAAATAATGTCATCAACATAAATCTGCAATAGAAGCAAGTTATCTCCTGTTCGTTTTGTGAACAATGTACAATTTACCAAACCTCGTTTGAATCCTTTGGATAGAAGATACGTGCTCAGCTCCTCATACCATTGTCGTGGAGCCTGGTGCAACCCATAGAGAGCTTTGTTAAGAACATAGACCTTATCCCGGTGGATAGGATCCTCAAAGCCTAGTAGTTGACCTACGTAAACTTCTTCCTTGACCACACCATAAAGAAATGCGCTTTTAACGTCCATTTGATACACCTTGAATTTCTTGTAAGATGCAAATGCTAGAAACATGCGGATAGCCTCTAAGCGTGCACCCGGTGCATAAATCTCGTTGTAATCGATTCCTTCCACTTGATGAAATCCTTGTACGACCAATCGAGCTTTGTTTTTAACAATCACTCCTCTGTCATCCTTTTTACACTTAAACACCCATTTGGTTCCAATCTTTTTCCGTCCTGGAGGTAAATCTGTCAGTGTCCACACTCCCAGTTTCTGAAATTGCAATAACTCCTCTTGCATTGCCTCTACCCAAGCGTCATCCAAAAGAGCATCCTTGTATGTCCGCGGCTCAACCTGCGAAACATAACAAGCAAAAGACCAGTCATTCTGACAACCTGATTTTTGAATTTTAGCATATAAGGCTAGAGCGCCAAGATTTTCTTGTGAGTTTGCATTCCTAACTTGTCCTCTCGTCATAACACTGCTACCAGGATCACCAATAACTTGGTCGAGCGGGTGAATACGATGTATCCAAGATTCCATATAATCAGGTACTTGCACTCCCGTTTGAGTAGTCAAATTCTCTGTCGAATCCAGATCATTACCCAAGTTGGATGATGAAGCACCATTTGAATTTGGGTTCACTAGAGGTGTCTCTGTAGCAACATCTAGAACAGCTTCACTTGTGACATCATCATCATCTTCCGATTCTGATGAATTGAGAGTTGTGGAAGCTTCCTGGAACACTTCTTCTTCAGTTGTAGGAGCATTGGCATCTTTAGAAGCTGTGAGAGGAGTTATGGTGATCGGACGCACCAATGGTGATGTCACTGCGTTTTCACACTTGTAGTATAATCTTAATACAGCCTCTTCAACCAAGCTATCTAGATTGAATGATTCAAAGAAATCTTTGTAATCAAACATCCAATCTGGACCGCTACCCTGTACATTCTGAGTATACCGTTGAACTTCAACGTTAGCCCACTCCTCTACCTGACGAGTTCATTTGTTGAATACCCGTCTGAGTGGGGTTGCATATCCAACAAAGAATCCTTCTTCAGCTTTCGGTGTGAACTTCTCAGGATTAAGCATTGTACATGGTGCTCCAAATGGTTCTAGATACTCTAAGTTCGGCTTTCGTCTGTTCAACAGCTAATAAGAAGTTTTGCCAAACTTCTTCACTGTTAACACACGATTCAGAGTATAACAAGCTGCGTAAATAGCTTCATTCCAGAACATTACTGGAAGGTTAGAATCCGCAAGCATTGTTCTAGCCGCTTCAATTAGAGTCCTGTTTTTACGTTATACGACACCGTTCTGTTGAGGGGTATACGGAGCACTATATTCATGATGAATTCCTTTGTCTTCACAAAGAGCATCCATCTGTGCGTTCTTGAACTCCGTCCCATTATCACTCCTAATTCTCTTGATCTTAAAACCATAGACATTTTCTAAACGAGTGAACAGAACCTTCAAATTGTTAACGTGTTGCTCTTATGATGCAAGCACATAACCCACGAGAATCTGGAATAGTCATCGGTAACCACAAGACAGTACAATTCACCAGCATGACTTTTACGCTTGACCGGTCCGAAAAGGTCCATGTGCAAATGATCAAGTGGTAATTCAACTGAATTGACTTTCTTTGGTTTGTGGGATTGCTTGTGCTGCTTTCCTTTCTTGCAACTCACACACTTGTCGTTCAAATGGAAATGTTTAACATTTACGCCTTCGACAAGTTCATTCTTCACCAGATGGTTCATTTTTCTAAGGTGAATGTGTCCCATCCTCCTATGCCACATTATAGATTCTTTTTCAGTAGCCTTGGAGAGGAAACACGTTACTTGGCCCTGGGTTGTCATGGCCTTTGATATGTCGAGAATGTACAGATTATTCACTCTCGGTGCTTTCAGCATTACCCACTCTTTTGGAAGTACGAAACCTAGCTTGAGAATGTAGCAAGATTTGTCATCAAAGAATACAGAGAACTGTTTGTCGCAGATTTGACTGACACTGAGCAGATTATAGTCTATTTGCTTCACATACGATATCTTCTCAAAATTCACGATACCATTACTCACACTACCCTCCATAGTAATGTATCCTCCTTTTTTTATTGACCTCTTATGAGGCTTAAACCCCCAACATCTCCTTTAAAACCCAACACCTTTACCACCACATTAAAAGGGGTGGGGTTGAAGGTAGTCCACTTAAGAGTGCGGCCAAGCCAAACACTATTTTTCCTATATATTAATTGATGAGTTGACATAGCTTGGATCTAGTCACATTCTCATCGATGTCACTTAAGCTATTATCAATGAATTAGGTTGTACTTGGTATTCAAATCCAACTTCAAGAAACTCTAATTTGAACTTAACAGAATTCGAAAACGAAGTTAACTCTATAGGATCTGTAGGAGAATCCTTCAGTTGCAAAGCTTCCCGAATGTCATCTTCAGTTACCAACACAATATTTCCCTGGATATAGCTTTGAATTGTTGTTTTCCCTTCCCAATAACTCATCACTGCTTTCTCCCAGAAGTCGACATGATGATCCTTATATATCGTCTTTGTTATAGCAAGAGCGTAGATAACTCTGCATCTCTGTAAGAAATCCACAATCCCTGAAAATTCAACATGCTGCTTCACTTCTCCAATAAATGCACAGCAATTGTGTACTGGTTCGAACAATAACTCCTTGGGTTCCTTAGATTTCTCTTTGTCACGTTGTTCAACCATTTTAATATGCAAAACTCATATAAACAAACATAAAAATTCATCAAAAACAGACAAAATTGGATTTTGGTTAAAACACTTCTACATTCGACCTACTCGGGGGTTCGAATGTAAAAAATTTGATGAATAAAAGCTACATTCGACCTCAAACAGTTCACTCGACCTAAACTAGTCTCCTTCGTGCCTATACAGTCTCATTCGACCATATAAAGTTTCATTCGACCTTGTAAAAATGGTCGAACATGACAGTTTGATATTCAAAATTATCAAAGTTCAATTTAGCCAATTTAAACATCAAATTTTTGTTTGTTTGTATCCTAAAATGGCCGATTAACACTTCTCAATGATCAATTGGACTAATTAACCTATAATCAATGGTTTTTATGCAAAATCTAGGGTTTATACTTTTTAAACAATCGATTGGATTTAAAAACAAGTTTAAACACCGAATTTTAATTGTTTCTCCTCCTAAAACCATCGATAATGGTTAATCTTCAACAAATTCATGTTTAAACACTGTCTAAGATGTCTGATTAGATGAATTAGGGTTTAAAACTTCAAACCACGATTCTGGCCTGATTATAGATCCATTACATGTGAAATTAGGACTGAAAGGATCAGAATGTATCAAGGAACAATAATCGCAAGTCTAAAACAAACAATCAACAAGGTATGGTTACGAGGGAATTTTGAAATTTTTTTATGAGGTTCGAATGAGAAGATTTGGTCTTCCTTCGACCCTAGTGAAAGGTTCGAAAGAGGCCAGATGGTTCGAATGAAGAAAACATCAAACAAACACTCTCATTCGACCTCATTAGTAGGTTCGAATGAAGACACAAACTCTCCTTCGACCCAACGACTGGTGAATGAAGTTTCGGATTTCTGAAAATTTTACCAAATTTCAAATTCGAATCCCATATTGTCAATTTTGACCATTTAAACCTTCAAACATTCATCATTTACCATTTGAATGATACAAAACTCAAATGAGTTTGTCAATCCTCAGAAAATGACCATCAATCACCATCGGATATCGTAAATAAAGCAGAAATGCAAAATCTTTAGGATTTTCTGAAATTTTTGTTACAAAACACTATCAAACGAAATTACGGTAGTAAGACCATATGCCCATGAGGTATTCATCCACATAATAAACAGTATGATATGTATGTATCAGGGACGCAATAATAAGTCTACGATGCCTATCAGCAAATCACACAATTAACATTTATCAAGTATTTTTACATTTTCAATTCTTTAGCATGCAATAGATCCTATCATCTCCTCTTTTTCTCCAGGAAAAATCATTTTTTATCTGATTTTTTATAGATTTTGAAATTTTTCAATGTTTTTGGTTTTTCTAATAATGCTCCCCCTGAAATTAAAAACATATTTTTAAATTTTTTTAATTTTTCTGAAAGAAAAATAAAATGAACTAAAATTGATAAACCGAGGTGTCGATTAGTCTTGTTTTTCTTTTATGCCGTTAGCTTTTAATAAAAATTCAAATCTTGATCTGTCAAAAGCTTTGGTAAAAAGATCAGCTCTCTGATAGTCAGTGTGGATTCTGACCATGTCAATCAAACCTTTAGCATAGCAATCACGGATAAAGTGATACTTAATCCGGATGTGATTAGCCTTAGAATGATTGACATTATCTTTAGTGAGCGTAATAGCAGCTTCATTGCCACAGTGAATAGGGGTTTTAAGAAATTGCAAACCGTAGTCGCACATTTGTTGTTGTATCCACAAAACCTGTGAGCAGCAACTTGAGGCTGCCACATATTCTGCTTCACATGTAGATAACTAAATTGACATCCAGCCGATGTGGATTTTCCATCTTTGTCGCATCCGCCAAAATCTGCATCACTAAAAGGAATAAAGTCAAAATTATCATCATTAGGGTACCATAGTCCACGCGAGGGACAACCCTTCAGATATCTCAGGATTCGTTTGACAGCTGCCACGTGACTCTGTTTCGGCTTTGATTAATATCTAGCACAGAGACACGTTGCAAACATTATATCTGGACGAGATGCAGTTAGATACATCAAAAATCCGACGATGGCTCTATGTGTAAAGGGGTCAATGAGCTCCCCCTTAGCATCAACTCCAATACCATGATTGGTTGGAATGGGAGTATCCATAGGCTTTGAATCTACCATCTGGAATTAGCTTAAGACTTCAGAAACATATTTCGTCTGGTGAATGAAAATGCTTGTTGGCAATTGGTCCACCTGCAAGCCCAAAAGGAATTGCATTTCTCCCATAGCACTCATCTCGAACTTTTCCTTCATGACTCGCTCAAATTCTCTGCATAAAAGTTCATTAGTAGAACTAAATATAATGTCATCAACGTAAATCTGAACAAGAAGCAAATCACCCTTTCTTTGTTTTGTGAACATGGTACAGTCTACCAAACCTCGTTTAAATCCTTTGGAAAGAAGATATGTGCTAATCTCCTCATACCATTGTCTTGGACCTTGGTGCAAACTGTACAAAGCTTTATTAAGCTTGTAGACCTTATCCCGATGGATTGGGTCCTCAAAACCAGGTGGTTTCCCATCATACACTTCTTCCTTGACCACACCATATAGAAAGGCACTTTTGACATCCATCTTATACACCTTGAATTTCTTGTATGATGCATATGCAAGAAACATTCGGATTGCTTCAATACGCGCAACAGGTGCATAGACTTCATTGTAATCTATTCCTTTTGTTTGACGAAAACCTTGTACGTCCAATCGAGCTTTGTTTCTGACAATAATGCCTCGATCATCCTTTTTACATTTGAATACCCACTTGGTACCAATTTTCTTTCGGTCTGGTGGTAAATCTGTCAGTGTCCAGACTCTGAGTTTTTGAAACTGTAGTAGTTCTTGCTGCATAGCTTCAACCCACAAATCATCTTGTAAAGCATCCTTATATGTCCGCGGCTAAACCTGCGAAACATATCAAGCAAAAGACCAGATTTCTGTATTTTAGCATACATGGCTAGGGCTCCAATGTTGTCATGTGAAGTTGCTCTTCTCATTTGACCTCTCGTCATCACAATGCTACTTGGATCACCAATAACTTGCTCGAGCGGATGAACCTAATGTATCCGAGATTTTGGATGATCGGGAATAGAAATAACCGCTGTAACGTTGAGATTCTCTGCAGTTTCCAGATCATTACCCATATTAGATGAAGATGCACCATCTAGATTTGGGTTCACTGGTGGTGTTACCGTAGCATGATCTAGAATAGCATCACTAAAATCATCATCATTGTCTTCAGACTCAGATGAATCAAGAGTTGTAAACGCTTCTTGGAAAACTTCTTCTTCATTAACAGGAGCACTGGTATCATTAGAAGCTGCTGCTGGAGGAGTTACGGTGATCGGGCGCACTAGCTGTGAAGTTACTGCACTCACAATCGTAATATAAATGTAAAACAGCTTCTTCAACCAAGCTTATTAGATTTAATGATTCGAATAGTTCCTTACAATCAAACATCCAATCGGGCCCACAAAGTAACCTTCTTCAGCTCTAGGTCCGAATTTCTCAGTAGGATTCAACATAGTGCATGGTGCCCCGAAAGGTTCTAGAAACTCCAAGTTCGGCTTTCGTCTGTTAAGCAGTTCATAAGATGTTTTGCCAAACTTCTTCACTATCAACACACGATTCAATGTGTAACATGCTGCACGAATGGCTTCATTCCAAAACATTACTGGAAGGTTAGAATCTGCAAGCATGGTACGTGCCGCTTCTATTAGAGTCCTGTTCTTTCTCTCTGCAGCACCGTTCTGCTGTGGAGTATATGGTGCACTGTATTCATGATGAATACCCTTTGAGTCACACAATGCATCCATTTGAGAATTCTTAAACTCCGTTCCATTATCACTTCGAATTCTCTTGATCTTCAATCCATATATATTCTCCAGTCGAGTAAAGAGAATGTTCAAATTGTTAAACGTTTCACTCTTGTGTTGGATGCACATCACCCACGAAAATCTTGAGAAATCATCAGTAACCACAAGACAATAAAGTTCGCCGTTGATACTCTTACGTTTAACTGGTCCGAATAAGTTCACGTGTAAACGTTCAAGTGGAAGTTCGACAAAATTTATTTTCTTGGGTTTGTGGGACTGTTTGTGTTGTTTTCCCTTTTTGCAACTTACACATTTATCATTAAGATGAAAGTGTTTCAAATTCACGCCCTCAACAAGTCCGTTCTTCACCAAGTGATTCATCTTTCTTAGGTGAATATGCCATCTTCCTGTGCCACATGATTGATTCTTTTTCAGTAGCCTTGGATAGAAAGCACGTGACTTGTCCCTGTGTCATGTTTGCCTTGCTCATATCAAGAATGTAAAGATTATTCACTCTTGGAGAATATAATCCATTCTTTTTGTATGAAAAAACCGGGTTTCAGTATGTAGCAAGATTTGTCATCAAAGTGAACCGAAAACTTCTTATCACAGATCTGACTCACACTCAACAAATTATAGTCAATTTGTTTCGCATACGATATCCGTTCAAAACTCACAATGCCATTGCTAACACTCCCTTCCATAGTAATATAACCTCCTTTGTTTCCCGCAAACACCACATATCCTCCATTAATATTCTTTATATCGAAAAGCAGCGTTAAATCTCCGGTCATGTGCCCAGAAGCCCCACTGTCGACAATCCAGAGACTGCTAACAGGGCCAGCTGGAGATCCCTGCACAAATCACAAACAAAATTAGTTTTTGACAGGGACCTAAGCCTGTTTGGTCTTGGGTCTTTGAATGTTAGCTTTCGAAGTTTCTTTCTCACAAACGTTCAAGATTGAATCAACCTTATTTGAGGTTGTTTAACCTCAATAGGTTTCTTAGTATCGTTCGAGAATGAAACTTTCTTGGCTACCTTATCTGATTTAACAGATGATAGTCCAACTAATGACTTAACATCAGGTTTTAGAAAAACCTTTGGTTTATCATTAGTCGTGTTCAACATTGGTTTCTTCAGCTTTTTCTCCATGGCAATCCGGTTTCGATTATCATAGACAATTGGAAAGTTTTCCATTTTCTGATAAAAACGATTTTGGTTAAAAGACCGTTGCCTTCGAGGGAAAACTGTTGTTGTGAATAATATTGTCTATGATCATCAACCTGATTCCTCACATTCTGCTTTCTCTCAACCTCGTGCCTTTTATGTCTTACATATGGGCAGTGAGCAAGTAAATGACCTCTCTCCCCAAATTTAAAATATGCAGAGTATTCTTCAAACATATTTTTAGAATTACGTTTCGCGATAGTTTTGACCGGGTGTTGATCATTAACACACTTACGCCTTCAACTCTCAAGAGCGGGCTCCTTTGAGTAAGTCAGTTCAAAAAATCCGTTAACCTTCTCTTTTGGCTTAACAAACTCAGTGACATGAACTTTCGGTTGTGAAGAATTTTCACCATACAATCTCCGAATGAGTTCGGGAGGAATATCATTGGTCCTTTCGTGTTTAGGAAACCAAATGGTACTCTCTTGCTAGTTTTTCTCAATTTTTGAATATTTGGCAAATTGTATAGGATATTCTTCATCAGCAATTATCTTATCGGATCCTTCCATCCGATAGAAAACTTTCACTTGTTTATCAACCGATTCATTTTTCTCAACTTTCTTAACTGATTGATTCATTTTGTTTACAGTTTTCTGAGGATGAGAAACCTAACATGGTGAGATTGTCTCATTTGTTCTTATATGATTTTCCAAAGGAATATCATCAGATTTCTTAGGTTCCTCATCTTCGGTATCTGAATCATCGGTTACTGCATTCACTCCTTCATCATTCAATCCAAGTATCGGTCTCACATCAGAATTTGGATCGCCAACACTAGAAGTGTTTGATTCATTATCTGATGAGGAATCCTATTTCACTGAACTCTCAGGTGAACTGAATTCAAATTGTGATTTTCAAATAACACTGGAGCAGGAACAACCTTATAATTGGCATCATTGGATTGTGATGGTTCTTCAACAATGTGGTCCAAAACATATGCCACATGTTTATAACTCTCTAATTTCTTGTTCACTTTTTCAACAAAACACTTGATCTTAGCCATTTCAAGTTTTGTCTCCTCAATTTCATTGATGTAATTGTTAATGGCGATTTGTTTCAAAGATAAAGTTTTTGTCAATTCTGAAACATCCTTTTTATACCCTTCAAATGTTTTGTTGAAATCGTGTTCATCCTTACGATAAGATTGAATGACTATTTTAGCACTCTCAAGCTGATGCCTAAGTTGCTTAACTTCATCATTTAATCTATCACAAGTTCCATATTATGGATTTTCATTAGTAGCAGAGTTAGGACTTACCGGTTTTGGTAGATCTGTCATGGCCATCAGTGCAAAATGAGCTTCCTTCCCAACAAAGAACTTTGAGTAGTCAATCTTAGTGAAAGCATCATTAACCATGCACAATTTCTTCGTCATCAAAAAGTCAGCTTCAGCTAGCAACTGATCAATGTCATCATCTAGTGAATTAATGCTAGCTTCATAATCAGATTCGATTTCTAAATCTGAATAGACAGATTCTGGTTCATCATAGACATCAGCAATGGAATCGATAATCGTCCCTAAAACTGTTTCAGTAACTGGTTCATCAATCTTCTCTATAACATGATCTGGAACTTCCTCAACAATCTCTTCAACAACCTCAGAAACCTTCTCTGTCACTTTCTCACAAACTTTCTCAGAAACCAATTCAACATCATCTATCACCGGCTCCTCTAAAACCATTTCTTGCGAAAAATAAGCTACATTTCCACTGGTAACCTCTTCAACACCCAATTAAATACTCTACATGCAATTCCAATCAAAACCCTCATCCTTTTGAATCACCAACGCCTGATTATCATTTTGACGTTGGGTATTTGGTGTGGTTATTAGAACAATGGTTCTGGTTGGGTTAGAATTAGATGTGGTTTGGTTTTGGTTAGATGTAGATGTTTGTCTTGGTGTGGTATTTTGAGAGGTGTTTTGTCGGTTTTGGTAATTGTTTTGTTGTGGATAGGTGTTGTTGTTTTGGCTTTGATAAGTGACTTGGTTTTGTGATTGGCGATTTTGGTAGTTGGAATTGAGAGGATTGCGGTTACCTTGTTTCATAGGCTGAGTTCACTCTCGCTTGAAATGACCTCGTGTACCACAATTAAAGCAAGTTACCTTGGCTTTGTTCAAACCATAGGTAGTATTAGGTGAAATAGCGATATCAGTTCTTCCTGTCTTTTCAATGAATTTGGTCGCTCCCCTCATCATGCTAGGAAACGTCCACTGAATATCGATCAACTCCATTTCTTCTTTGTCGATCTGGGCATAATCTTCATTGGTCAGATTATTGTTACCAATCTGACTTGCCACAAGTCCATTGTATGAAGCGACCATTGCTGAGACTAACGCATTGTGTTGCTGTGCCACTACAACTGTCAAATTATTCATGTTGGAAGTTTCCAACACGATTGGACTTTGGCTCGAAGATGCCTGAGGAATCATATGAGGAACATACTATTGTTGTTGAGGCATAGATGAGGTATAGCAAGTTGCAGGCATCTGTGGTTGTGTTGAGGTGTATGAAGTTGGTGTATTGGATGGTCCTGGTGCAAGATAGTTGATTGAAACTCTTTGTGGTTCAACAACATTTGAAATACAAGCGATATGTGGTGCAACAGTTTTGCCTATTGATGATGTATACATAGAAGCAGATGAGGTAGCATGATACAAATCCGGGTTTTGTGGAAACTGGGATCTTTTAGCTTTCCTCTTCTCTTCCATCTCCATATTCTCCAGCTTCTGGATAAACTCATTGGTGGACCAATATTGATATGCATCTTTCTCCTTCAAAACCTCAACATGTTGACTCAAATACGGAGGCAATGAATCAACAAACTTATCCACCAATTCCTGCATAGGAATGTTAATCTCATAATTCAACAATTCAGACAATAAGTGACAATATCTGGGAATGAGCTCCTTCAACGTTTCATTTCCCACGTAGTTGAAATTCTTGAACTCTTTCTTCAATTCTTCTACACGAAGTCTCCTGGTCGTCTCATTGCCATCATGTCTATTCTTCAAACAATCCCAAAGTTGTATGGAAGAGTACAAGATCCGAACTGATGCAGTAAGTCTGTGGATAATTCCTGAGACAGCTGAGACATAGCTTTCTTCTCGAGTGCAAACTTCTTCTTTTCATCATCTTTTAAATCTCTAAGTGGAATTGGGATGTTCGTGTTCTCAACTATCGGAGTAACAAATCCCTTCATGATCATTTGCCATGCTTCTCCGCCTTCTAATCCCAATCCTTCAAGATAAATCTTGAAATTCTTCTTCCACTGATAATAATTCGACATGTCCAACAACTTAGGAGGACGATTACCACTACCCGATGATAAATCATTGATGAGTGTGGTAATCGCATTAGTAGTCTGAGATTGAACTAGTGCTGCTGCAACTCCCCAAAGATCATTCACTTGTGATTGTGGAGGTTGAGTAACAGGTGGTGATGTTGAACTAGTCATAGCAATGTAGTTGATCGGATGTGATGGTGGTGTATTAGTCTTCTAAGAAGCAACCGCTCACGGATTCATCGGAACATGTTGTTGATGTGTTGTTGCAGGTCAAGGTGTAGAAGAATAACCCCAAATGTTATCCATGATACTCGAAATGTAAACACTTAGAAAAATCTCCAAAAACAAGATCAGGTTCAACCTCTGAAACATAAACGTGGGTTCGAATGTAGATGTACCCTTGGTTCGACCCCTGTAACAGACTCGAATGAAGAAAATCACACACTAGACTTGACTCAACCTAGACAAAAGACTCCTTCGACCTCCCGTATGGTCGAATGTAACCAAAATGGTCGAATGAAAACACAACACACTTGAAAACTTCTGATTCGACCTAAAATCCATCTGGTTCGACCTATACACACGGATTCGACCCCAAAACTCAGACGTTCGACCAAACTCTTTTGAAAAATGATTATTCTTCAAAAATCAGTTAATTTGATGGAGATCAACGTTAATGAATGAAAATTTTGATTTTATCCATGAAATCTAGTAAAAATTAATCAATCTCCATTGTCATTCAAAGTTTATGCAAAACAGAAAAATTTTAGGTGTTTTTGGATAAAAATCTGTTCGAAATCTATCAAATTACAATTGTATGACCGAGATAAGCTCTTATACCACTTTGTAGAGGATCGGTTTTATAGAAAAAACACTAGATGATCATACAAGTGAAACAATCTAGGTGCGGAAAACCCTAGATCATATACAATATGATATAAATCAAATCAGAAACACAATCGAATCCTTTTAATAAACATTTCATTCATAAACATTGATGATTAAACCTTTACAATTGTGTGTATAGTGAAATAAAACCTTAACAAGACTTTTCAGAACACAGAGAGAATACACACAAAAGACCAGACTCAAATGACTAAAAACTTAACTTCAACATAAAACTCTAT
This sequence comes from Ambrosia trifida, assembly GCA_028751855.1. Lineage (NCBI taxonomy): Eukaryota > Viridiplantae > Streptophyta > Magnoliopsida > Asterales > Asteraceae > Ambrosia > Ambrosia trifida. The sequence goes on along the minus strand of CM054129.1, from coordinate 26,168,690 downwards.
GTTTATATAATGTTGCACATTCGACCCCACGATGTTGTCGAATGTGATCCTCGACCTTCAACAAGGCTCGAACCAAACATATCTTCATCATAAGCTTCGTTCGACCTTCAGTAGGCTACCTTCGACCTCACGACGGGTCGAACAAGACATATATCAATATCAAAACTTCCAAATAACGCTATATATACAATCCAAAGGCGATAGTCACATTCCGTGCACCTACAAGGAACTTCATCCCGAAGTTGGAGTTGGAGAGTCTGCTGGAAGGAGGTGCGGGTATTTTGCTACAGGCTATGGTATCCGTGGTGAGAGTTTAAGAGCGACATAATCAAGGTTTTGAGTAATATTGGTCTGAGATAAGGGTCCTATGGAGCACTAAACTGTAGGTTTTAAGAATGCACAAGATGACCATCAAGGTTAAATGGACCATTAATTAACTGTAGGTTTTAAGAATGCACAAGATGACCATCAACGTAAATTCATGATTACGTTCCGGACCGCAATCACCAATTTAGCTTACATTACAGTTTTGTGTCATTCTATGACTCTAGACACACATGCAAAACACACAATGCAAAATAACCTTGTGATTGAATCGTATACAATGTATCTAAAAATGAGTCCAACTGTTGAGCAGGAAAAATACCTCTACCAGTCAGTGAGTAGGAACCTCTACCGATTGTTGAGCAAGTGTGATGTCCTCTACCAATCGTTGAGCAAGTTATTAGAACCTCTACCGACTGTTGAGCAGGCATGATGACCTCTACTAGTCGTTGAGCAGGTTATTTGGTACTCTACTAACTGTTGAGCAAGTACTTCATCCTCTACCAGTTGTTGATTAAGTGTAACAATTGTTTCACACATAAATTGCAAATTGATAATATGTTTATGTAAGCAAGTTTATAAGTGAAACAAGTATAGTATGTGAGTTGTAATTATATAGGTTTAGATGTCAATATAGCAATTTCTTCACATTCAACGAGGCATGTATCCAAGTGTCATGAATATACTAGATAACCAAACTCTAATATAAGAGGCAAAACTTTTAAGTACTAACATTTATTACTTGAATCAAAATGCGTCCATACATAGAATTCAAAAGTAAATAGCATTCTAAAAGTGGAGCTTATCGTTAAGCAGCTGGAGGTCTTGATCTCGGTTTAGGTTAGGGCATTGGTTACGGAAATGATTGGGGTCACCACACTCGAAACATTGTCTTCGTGTTGGCCTACCAGGTGGGGCATTAGGTGCATGTGCATTCTGAGCAGCGACAGGAGCATTAGGGGCAGTAGGGAATCGACAAACATTTACAAAATGCCCATATTTTTGGCAGTTGGCACATAGACGACAAGGCACATGGGTTGGGTGGTGATACTGACAGGTGTTACACATAGGATGGTTCTCGGTATACTGTTTCCTATTGGGCGGGGAAGTGGCACCCATTGCGATGTTGCTGGCCTTGCGTCTTTCGTTGGTTGAGGACTTAGATTTAACCTCGATACCTGGTCGGGGAGTATCTTTCATAACAGTTTTCTTCTCCCCTTTCCGAGTCAGATTTCCTGCCTTCACGTGGTTATCTGTTAGGATGGCCGCCAAACGCTTTGCTTCCTCGAGAGTAGAAGGGTTCCTTCCCCACACTGTGCCCTGAATCTGCATGGGTAAGCCACCAATTTACTTTTCGATTGCAATACGCAGGGGGTGACCTTATGTGGTAGCAGTAGACTAAGCTCGTGGAAACGAGTGTTGTAGGCCAGCTTCTCCCCACACTCTTGGGAAAGAGCGTGAAACTCATCTACCAACTTCTTGATTTCATTACGAGGGCAGAATTCCGTCTTCATGATGTCTTTAGCTTACTACCAAGTTAAAGCCAGTGCGACTTAAGCTCCGCGAGTCCGTTTCTCTTCGTTCCACCATGTGAGTGCCCGCTTGTGGAGGACACTCATAGCATAGCGAACTTTTAGGTTGTTAGGGCACTCACTATTGATGAAGGTATTTTCGATACCTTCGAACCACTGAAGAAGGCCAGTGGCCCCTTCATCCCCGCTAAACTTGGGAGGGTTGCAAGTGTTGAAGTGCTTAAGGATGCAAACAGGGTAAGCATTCCCGTTCCCATTGCCATTCCCGTTGCCAATACTATTGCCATTGCCATTCATATGAGCGATTTGAGTCACTAAATTGGGAAGTAACATCGCTATTTGTTGAGCCATTTGCTGGGTAATGATCGTGGCGAGTTGGACATTGTCATTGTCCTGGTTGTTGTTGTTGTTGTTATCGTTGTCGTGAGGAGGCATTATCTGTAAGAGACACAATGAAGGTGTCAATGAGACATAGGATGAATCAAGGTAAGGAGATATAATAAGGAGTGTAATCATTTATTCATTAATTAAAACGAATAAATGAAAACGTTGACTTATCAAAGCTTCTAGATTCTAGTAACATAGTGAAGACATGCTTTAGCCTATAAGTGAACACTCATCCCGAGAATTCCTAGGTAGGCATCCGGGTCCCTCGTCTGATTGGGATATATGCGCAATGCCAGTCCTAGTCAGAAAACTCATAATACAGGCGTTCACCCTTCTAGATTGCACGTGTTTATTATTAGAATATAGAGCTTCGACGAGATTAACAAGGCAGTTCAGGCAAGCACCTGAGAAT